>CM057450.1:740558026-741808026 GCA_016271365.2 Neoceratodus forsteri
TCTTCCGGTCAATCATTCCCATCTTCCACACTGCTGCCTCTCTCCCTCTGTCTCCACAGCAATGCCACGGTCTATGGCCATGTTGTGCAGTATACAGCAGGCCAAGATTATACCACAGAATTCGGAGGGGCTGTACTGTAGGGCTCTGCCAGATCAGTCCAGGCAATGGAACTGTGTCTTCAGGCATTCTGAAAACATGCTCAATGATTTTTCGTATTGCTGGCATGCCCCATGTATCTCTCCTCGGCTGGGGTCAATGGGCGCTGGTAGGGGTGAGCAGCCATGGCCTCAGTGGGTATCCGCTATGACCTGTGGGAGATGCACATGGTTAGTTCACTCTCCTGTGTTCCACTGACCCTCCCTGGCATGCCCACCACCTGTTCACCCTCACCACCCATGTCCCTTGGCATGCCTGGTCCCATCATCCATACTACTCACCCACTAGGTGGCCTGGGGATGTCCCACACTTGAACCTCTGGCACAGGACACTGTTGTGCCAGATGAAGGCGTCATGTGCACTCCCAGGGTGTGTGGCACAGACATTGGTGATGCAACCCCTGGCATTGCACAACACCTGACAGTTGATGCTCGGCAGACCCTTTCTGTTGATATATGCCATCCCCTCTGGGCCAGGTGGCATGTGGATGCCAATATGGGTGCAGTCAATGGTCCTAGCATGCCAGGCATGCGAGCTACCCTGTGGAATCCCGCATTGTTGTTGTTCACTCTGCCTGTGTGCTTGGGAAGTGGATGTATTCCAAAGCATGGGGCAGCAGTGCGTTGAGAATGTGTGAGGAGCCCAGATGCAGCCGACTGGGTTATGCCTGTCATATCCCTGGCTGGTCTTTGGAAGGTGCCCGTGGCAAGCATGCACATGACTGCTGTCACCTTGGTCTCCACCTGACATGGCACGGCTTCGTCTGGTGGGTACCTGCATCTCTTCATTGCACAGCTTACAGAGCTGCCTCAGCATTGCCCATTCCAGGCAGTACTGGGCCACAATCTCAACATCACTGAAGTGGTCGAAGGTTGGCCGGGCCCGGTATCGCCTATTCCAGGCATACTGCTGACAGGCCCTCCCATGGCCGCGCTGCTGTTCTTCCTGCCTCTTCACACCCCTCATTATGGCCTCCATCAGAAATGGGACACTGGCCATGCCCCCACTGTCCTGACACCCCCTGGGCGGTCTGCTGCTGTCCACTCCCCATGCCCTGGAACTGCACCTGCTGACCTGCTTTCCTGCCCTGGTCTGTCACTCCTCCCCTGTTGCACCTTCCAGCTCCAGCTGTCCTGTGGCTGCCTGTGTGGTGCTCCACCACCACCTGTCCTCTGACACCAGTGCTTTCCTGTGTCCCTTGGCCTGCACCTACTGTGGTCCTCTCCCTTCCACTGCCCGGACTCCCTCTGTCTGTGCCTCTGACCTTCTGTCTCACTCTCTTGCTCTGTCACTGGCTCACTTCTACTCCTCTTCCTGACTGCTACTGCATCTGCTGTTCCACCACTTGCATCCTGTTTTCATAGGCTCAACTTTGCTCCGTGCGATGGGCAGTTGCTCCACACTTGTGCTCCTGCTCCACCGTTCCATATCGCACTGTGTCACATATTCAGAGCCATGCCCTCCAGCCTTGCACATGCTGTCATTTGCATTGCACTGTTGCCACTAGGTTTTGCGCTGTGCCGTGCCTCCTGTTGAATTTTGCTCCGTGGTACATTTGCGCTGTTGCACCAGCGCAAGTCGTTTGCGTCGTGTGCAACTGCTTTGAATATCTGGGCCATTATATACAGGTTTGGTTGCAGATATTTACATAAGCACAGAAAAGAAGCATTGTTGCCATGAGAGAGCTTGTGTTACATTTTAATACATCTTATACATGAGGCAGTGATGGACTAATCATTGTTGTAGGTGGTGGCAGTCCTTAGTGAACCTTGTCGGGGTTAGAACCCAAGAGGGCGTGACAGCACAGGCTAGTTGTAGTTACAGGAGTGGTTATTGAGGAGATGGTTGTGAGAGCCACTTTGAAAGGGGCAATCTTAGGGTGCTGGTGATGGTGGCTGGGGCGTTTATACCAGTCAGGGCCTCTGGCGGAAAGATCTCTGGGCAAGGGATGTTTTACCCTAGGTACTGTTAGGATGTCTTTGTTCAAGTAGCGGGTGAAGATAGAGGTGTGGCAGTTTGGAGGAGGAGGTGACCTCAGGAGGAGAGACCAAGCAGAATTTTATTGGTCAGGAGGCAGGTCTGGTAGTGGAATCTTTCATCGAAATTGAGAATATTGGCAGTGGAATAGAGGGAGCAGGTGTGGGTGAGCCTTGGGGCACCAGTTTGGAGCCTGCAGGCCTTGTTGAGGGAGATTTGAGTTTTCTGGAGAGCGGTGTTATCTGCTGCCCCATAAACAGGGAGCCCATAATCCACTAGGGACAATATGGAGGAGATAATAGCAAGCCTAAGGGCATCAGGAGGGAGGCATTCCTTGTGCCGGTAAAGGAGCCCAATCCAAGTGTTTACAGCAGCTGTTAGTGTGTTTATGTGGTCGTGGAAGGTAAGAGCAGTGTCAAGGGTAAGCCCCAGGTGCTTGTAGGTGGATACCTGTTCAAGGGGGTGCTGGGGAGGATGAGGAGTGGTGTATTTTTTGCTTTGTTTTGGTGGTGTGAGAAAATAATGGATTTCATTTTTTTTAGGTTAATGACCAGTCTATGGTCTTTGAACCATGTTTCAGCCTGTGTGAAGGCATTTTGGAGGGAGTCCTGGAGGAGGGCAGGTTTATGGTGCAAGGCATAGAGCACTGCGTCATCCACATTTAGTAGGATATTTCCTGAGCATGTCAATGGCAAGGTGTTTAGGTAGAGGGTGAAGAGTAGAAACACCCAAGATGGACCCTGGGGCACACTGAAGCAGACAGGTAGCATGTCAGATAGGGTCCCATTTATTTTGACACATTGGGACCGGGTGGAGAGGGAACTGGCACACCAAGCCAGGAGGCCTGATGAGAAACCGAGTTGGTAAAGAGAGTCTAGAAGCAGTGGATGGCAGACCGTGTAGAAGGCCTTGCAAAGATCTATGTACACAGCTCCAGCAATGTTACCAGAGTCTAAGGAGGAGTGTAGAAGGTTGGTGAATTCGAGGAGGGCTGTGGTAGTGCTGTGGCCCAAGCAGAAGCCAAGTTGTTCTGGACATAAGATGTCATGCTTGGTTAGGTATTCTGTGAGCTGTGTTGCAACCACTTTCTCTAAAGCTTTGGATGGGGGGAGAATGGAGATAGGTCGATAGTTACTGGGGGAGGATTTGTCACCACTTTTATGAATGGGGAGTAGCGGCAATCTTCCAGGTGCTGGGGAATTGCCCCAGACACACAGGGATCTGTTGAGCAGGTCCATGAGAGGCGTAGGACCTCGTCAAGGACTAGCCGGAAGGAGCCTAGCATCTAGGGGATCTGTGCTAGAGTTGTTGCTGTTAGTGCCTTTGCAGGTATGGATGGGCTTCACGGGTTGATATTTTATGCAGGAGGAAATGAGGGTGCTGCAGGGTAGGGGACTGGGATTTGGGTACAGGGTCAAAGAAGCAACTGGGGAGAACAGTGCTGAGATCTGTGAAGGTAATGTTTAGACAGTTTGCTATGGTAGCAGGGTCAGTGGAAATGGTGCCATCTATGGAGAGCTGGGAGGTGGGGATAGCAATTTACTGTTGAGTTCTTTGATATTACTCCAGAAGGTCTGGGCTGATACTCATGTGGTGGTGAGAGTGGATTGATAGTAGTCCGCTTTGGCATGTAGCGTCGACAGGCTAACACCCACCACAAAACATCTGGCTGAAGGGAGGAGGTCTTTACCTTCTGCGGCACTCTGGTGATTTCCCCTGCTCCAGGAGGGAGCTTGTAGTGTGGGCTGTTGTCTGCATGGGGATGGGGGTCTGTCGGAGGCCTATATATGGGCAGGGAACAAAGGAAGCCAAGATTAGTATGCAGCGGAGCTATCTTACCCATCAGAGACCGACTGTGCATGGGCAAGAACTTCAATCCCAGTCGATATAGGGGCCTTTACTACTTTTATCTTGCATAGAACCCCAGCCCCAAGATGGCGATTGTCAGAATACTACACCACAGAACAACACACTTAAGGGTACAGCAAATGAACTTACAGGCTGTAATTGCACAGTACAAGGCTGAAATCACCCACTGTAACTCCCAAAATGCTGTAAATCACCCAGTCGCTAGGACAGACATCCGTCTTAAAGCACCTGGCTAATAACTGCAGATACCCTCATAGCAGTATCCGAAGTGAAGCAGTAGTAGATAACACAGAAGTCTCACTCTTAATGCACCTAGCTAAAAACTGTAAAATATCACATAGCAGAGTCCGAGTGCAAAGCAGTAGAAAAACAATCTGTCGCTGTGTGGGGACATATAATTAAAGTCCTTAGCCCACAAACAAAACATCTGTCTGAAGGAGAAGGTCTTCACCTTCTGTGGTGCTCTGGTGATTTCTCCTGCTCCAGGAGGGAGCTTGTAGTGTGAGCTGTTGTCTGCTTGGAGATGGGGGTCTGTCGGAGGCCTTCTGTGGCACTCTGGTGATTTCCCCTGCTCCAGGAGAGCTTGCAGTGTGGGCTTTTGTCTGCTTGGGAATGGGGGTCTGTCGGAGGCCTTCTGCGGTGCCCTGGTGATTTCCCCTGCTCCAGGAGGGAGCTAGTAGTGTGGGCTGTTGTCTGCCTGGGGATGGGGGTCTATCGGAGGCCTTTTGCAGTGCTCTGGTGATTTCCCCTGCTCCAGGAGGGGGCTTGCAGTGTGGGCTGTTGTCTGCTTGGGGATGGGGGTCTGTCGGAGGCCTTCTGCATCACTCTGGTGATTTCCCCTACTCCACGAGGAGCTTGTAGTGCAGAGTTAACATCATAAAATGAATATTTTCCCCAGCTATTTCATCTCCTCAACCTGTTAAATATATTTATACCTATGGAATAGATTAATAAACTGCATTCAGAAACTATTACATTTATTTGGAATAGTAAAACTGCAAGGATAGCATGGAGGAAACTTATTCTCCCCAAGGAACAGGAAGGAATTAAGCTACCAAACTATCTTTCATATTATTTGTTTTCACATATCATCCGATATATAAAATGGTTATATCCCCTGAATTATTCTGAGAACTATTTTCCAATATGGCTCGACACTGAACTTACTATGCTGAAAAAGTATAAAATCCACCCCAAAGCCATATTACATGCTAAATTTAGTCTTTTACCTAAAGTTAAAATCCTCAACAATAAGGATTTCTTTAAAGATACATCATCAAATTCTGGTATTTATAGGTTTCTCCAGTCATAACAGTGCATACCAGCCTATTTTTAACAATCCAAACTTTAAGATTAATGGGAAAACCATTCCGGCATAATGGTTTCCTAAAGAAACTTATTTTACTGTTAGCTTATTCACTAGAAACAGCTCGTTTATTCCACTCCAGACAATCATGGATAAGGAAAATCTTCACAAGAAATTTCTACCCAAGCTATTTGGACCCCCTCCACCTCCTTTTGCTTCTCAGAATCTAATAAAAGATATGGAGGATTGAAGTTTAAAACCCATCCTATTTCTGATTTGTACCAGCTACTTTTAAACTCTAAATTTAACAGAGATCCCATTCTCCTTCTTATTAGAGTAGGGAGAATGGAATAAATCCTCAGAACTGGTCTACCTTATGGAAAAACATTTATCAATATTATACCCCTGGACAACCTGAGACTTATTCAATACAAACTTCTCCATAATGCCTATATGACTCCTCAAAAACATTTAACTTTTTATTTTTGGAATCTGATAGGTGTATTAAATGTAACCTAGGTGAAGGGGTCTATTCACCATATTCTATGGGACTGTCCCAAATACCAGTACATTTGGAACTTGGTTAAGGTAGAATATGGAAGGAAACTATCTTTACACTATGCATTTAACTTCAAGGCGTGTATTTTAGGAAACCTCAATATGATACAAGGGATCAGGCTATTATAACCATGATAGCTATCTCCACAAAGCAACTTATTATTAGACACTGGTTGGACAAACAGGTATTAAGCATGAAGGAATGGACATCTAACATTCTACTTAATCTACAGATTACCATATTAATTTATTTGTTTCATAATAACATTAATCAGTTTTATAACAAATGTGGAAAAATCTACCACCTATTAACTTAATTAAATTTGTCAGTCCCTTCCCTAATTCCTGAGAGGTAACACTCAAGCTCTGAGGCTACCTAGATCCGCTGGATATCTAGACACTTTATGGAACCATGAGGCTTAAACAGTTTGTATTTCTTCCAGGCATCTCTTAATAAAGTCATCTTCTTAAGCTACTAAATTTGGGGATAGAGTCTGGGGTGGGGATTTTAACTGCTACAAACAATGAACCCTTTCTATGTAACTACCTTTGGGGATATGTTTATCTTATATTTGTTATGGAATTTTATTCTGTTTTATACTGTTTGCATCTTAAAATTTTATGAAATAAAAGAACGTTGAAAAAAAATCTCTTGCCCTCCCCCAAGCCTGATAACTACAGTATAAAAACACCTTTATCTGCTTGGGTATAAGATGCAGCTTGGACTTTCTTCTTATGACAGTCTCCATTTATACAACATCATCTGCTTTTGCTTGTTAATGCTGGTGACAGTGACAGTAACCCTGGCCCGTGTGATCCAAATTTAGCTCTGGTCTGGCCCTAAGGTTAATGCACCTAATTGTTCATAGCCTGGTCTCTAAACTGGCTGAAGTTGAAGCCTTGGCCTCTGTGCACAATCTGCATATCCTAGCCATTACTGGGAGATGGTTAAAGCCTTACATCAGCAACTCTGAAAGTTTGCTATCCAATTATATGATCCACCATAAGGACAGACCCCCCCCCAAAAAAGGGTGGGGGCATGCTACTCTACATTAGATCTACTCTGGATGCTGAGTGTCTCCCCTAATTACTCAACCTCTACCAATTGTGAATGGCTATTAATTAAATAGTTATTTAAACAAACATTACTGTCGTCGGGGCCAAATTAAGTTATTATTATGGGAGACATCAACCTAAATTGGCTGGAAAATTGCCAGACCAACTTTCTGTCCCAAGTCATGTGACATAAGCTACATCAGGTAATTACTAAACCCACCAGGACAGCTCTGCACACAAACTCTAGCACCCTAATTGGGCCCTAACAAACTGGCCTGAGCACATACATACTGCTGGCATATTTGCTGATGCACTCACTGATCATTCCCCCATTTTCTGTTTGTGGTCTCCTGCTTCCACCACACCCACTTTGCCTCGAAGGTTTATCACCTTCAAGAACTTTGCAAATTTAGATCCAGTATGCTTTCTTAATAATGCCGCTCAAATTGACTGGACCAAACTATACAGAGCTAATGATGCCCAGTCAGCCTAAATTTTTCCTTCATGAATTCTTGATGTTCAGAATATTCATACCCGCATTCCACACGTGTGAAGGAAAACAAACAAGATGGTTAAGAAAGGACCTCCTTACCAGACTTAAAATAAGAGATAAGAGCTGGGATGTTTTAAATCCTCTGGTCTCCCAGCTGACTATGACAGCTATAGGGCCCTACACAAGAATGTAAAAACAAATAAGGTTGCCAAAAAGTAAATATTGCAAAAAATCTTCTCACGGATGCTGCAGGAACCAGAAACTTCTGGACGCATGTTAGGACCTTCCTGGGGTCTACCCAGTCCCCTATTCCAAATAACATGATCTTGAATGGGATCCACTGTAATGATCCTCGGACAATTGCTAATTTTTTCAACCAACAGTTCTCTGACCTGTCCAAGTACAGCTCTGCCTTCCCCATGATGCAACCTTTAGGCAAACACACTGATCCCCATGCGAATACATCAAGACCATCCTTTCATTTCAAAGCTATCTCTAGAGCAAAGGTACTAAACTTCTAAACTCTATCTCAGACTACACTAGTACTGGCTCTGATGATACTGACCCAAGAATCCTGACGATTGCTGCCCCATTTATAGCCTCTTCTCTTGCCAGGATCTTTACATTATCCATCTGCCAGAACCATGTTCCTGATATCTGGAAAATTGCCAGAGTCACTCCGGTCTTTAAAAAGGTGACCCCAAAGACCCTTCCAACTATAGACCTATTGAGATGTTATCGGTACTAAGTAAAATACTTGAGAAGCTTGTAGCTACTCAAACCATTGATTTCCTGCACAAAAACAACCTTCTCTCCGCTACCCAACATGGTTTCCATAAGGGCCAGAGCACCATCATGGCCCTGCTCAAATTTACCACTGACACCTTGTCTGTTATGGACTCTGGCCTCCTCACTGGGATGGTTTTATAGACATGACCAAAGCTTTTGATCTTGTTGACCACCTTATTCTTCTGACCTTAAAATTAGGGGTTTTACAATGGGTGTAGTGGCCTGGTTCAGTAGTTATCTGTCAAATTGAGCCCAAGTTGTGAAATACACTTCCACCCTCTCTAATCAGGCTACTCTAAATGTTGGGGTCCCACAGGCTTCCATTTTGGGTCCCTTCCTTTTCTCAATGTTTATCAACAGCATTATCTTGTGTCTCACCTCCTGCTCATCTCTCTTGTATGCGGATGATATTGTTCTATACACTAGCTCCAATACCCTGTCTGAAATAAATGTGTGCCTCTCATCTGACTTTCATAAAACCCAAACTTGGCTCTCTGACCATAAACTGGCCCTCAATGTAATGAAAACCCAAGCCATGTTGTTTGGAACTGCTGCCAAACTTAAATCCTGCAACAACAACATCATGGTCTCCTGCCTTGGCTCTTTTCCCATAAACACAGTTACCTCATTCAAATATCTTGGGGTTGTCCATGATCAGTCTTTTGGCTTTGAACTCTATGTCCAAGCCACCTGCAAATCGAGTAAACTCTAAACTAGGCACTGCCTATAGATCCAGCTATACACTCATCATCTAGGCTGGCTGTTGCCCATGGAATCCTTCTACCAGCTCTGACCTATGGGTTGTCACATACTCGACCATACCTAAGACCACTCTTCGTGCCTGGGACACCCTATAATAACATTTGTCACAGGCCTCCTCATCCCTAGGCTCAAACACCATGCCAACTCTACTCAGATCTAAACTGGCTATTACCTTCTGCGCTGAGACTTCACTCTGTTGGCTCCTAGTGGATAATGTAATTAGAGCACAATCTCCTGCAAGTCTGGCTATGCTACTGTCTCCTCAAACACTCTCCTAAGGCATATGCTCAGCTGATAAGTCCTGCAACAAGTACCAAGGTTTAAAACCTCCAAGCGTTCCCATGCCTTCTCCCACTACACTACACTGCAATGGAAAGCCTTACCATTAAAAACTCGCCAGGCGCCTTCTCATGCCCTCTTTGAAAAAGAGCTTTGTGCCTTCCTATTTTATTTACTTCTAACTCATGCACCTGCTTTCAAACCCTGTGATCCCTCACTCTGCGTATCTCCCATCCTCCCACTGTGTTTATGCCCTCTAAACTGTCTCTCTTTCTCTTCCTCCTCCTATTTGACTGGACGCTTATTACGTCTCTACCTGTACTAGTGCCTATTGTCCCACCCAGTGTAAATGCCCTATCCTTCTTCTCTTATCCTACCTATTCCTGGGACAGTTGCTTTGCACTTCCAATTGCATGTAAGGAAGATTGTAATTCCTGACTTCCTTTAATGTGTTAATTGGACTTGTTAAACTGTGCACTTACTATGTACTCACTAGGTTGCTGTATATTTGTTGCCTAGCTCCCAACTGCATGTAAGATAGCTGGTTTTATGTTCTTGCATACTTAACTCTGCTCCCACTTGTATTTTGTCTCTACCATGTATACACCACAGCCTATTTCTTATGTGCTTTGTATATAGCTCTAAGTTTTGTATGCTGTACTGGCGATGTTGTTTTCATGTTGTAATCCTCCCGGGTCGTGACTGAAAATAGTCATTCTATGGCTAGCTCACCTACCTGGTAAACAAAAAACAAATAAATAAATAAAAATTAAGTTTGGGCATCAAAAAACTAATTATCTGCTGTGTATATAACCCTCCAAAACTTGGACCTGAGGGCCTTAATGACTTGATCCAATTGGTTTCTACACTAGGCAGGGCTGAGGGCTGAGTTAATTATTATGGGTGACTTTAATTTAAACTGACACAGCAAGACAGCATTGTATAGAGGCATTCTTGATGGCTATGGCCACACTCAATTCCTCACTGCAGTTACTAGGCTCAGTGTCAAATCAGGACACCACACCCTCCTCGATTGGATATTGGACACCTATCTGACTCAGTCGGTGACCACTCCACTAGTAATCCAGTCCCAAATGATGGCACATACCATAACTGTAGAAACTTCAATTCCTTGACATTCTTGCAAGATCTCTCATGTGTGGACTGGTCCTTTAGTGATGCGATACCTGATGTAAACTGTGCACTGGACCGCCTTATTTCAGAGTTTGTGGCAGTACTTGATTGCCATGCCCCTATCCCCAGACACAGGGTCAACAAGCTAAATTCCAAATGGCTTACTAAGAGCCATTTCAAGTTAATCAAGGACAGAGACTTTGCTTGGGGTACCTTCAAGAAAACAAACTTACACTCAGATTGGGTTGCATATAGGTAACTGCAGAAGTGAGCTCAGCATTGCCAAAAGCAAGTATCTCAAAGCGCAGCAGACAGACAATCTTAGAGGCCCTCAAAAATTCTGGAACAGCATAAACTCCTTGCTGAACCCCAGAACTGCCACCTCCTTTCCCTCTCTAGAGAGAAACATAGAATCTGACGGCAGATAAGGACTGCTTAGGCCCATCGTCTGCTATTTCTCCCTACCTACCTAGACTGTGCCTGATTTTTACAGCTCTTTCTCCTTCCCTCTTCCTTTCCACTATGATATGGTTGCACTTATGCCATGCATTCTTGAACCCCACCACTGTTTTCACTCCATCCCTCTGCTAGAAGGCTGTTCCAGGAATCCACCACTCTTTCTGCAAAGACATAGTTCCTCACATAACAACTGAATCTACCCTCCAGCTTCATAGTATGTTTCCTTGCTCTTGGTCACCTTTTCTTCTAAGAAATATTCCCTCTTGTACCTTATTAATCCCTATGAGGGTTTTTAATGGTCGCTTATCATGTCCTCCTCTCCCTCCTGTGTGCCAGGTGTACATATTGAGGTTCTTTAGTCTCTCCTCCTTTAGGGCATTCCTTCAGACCCTGCACCATTTAGTCACTCTCCTCCAGACACTTCACTCTATGCCCTTCTGGAGATGTGGGCCTCAATTTTCAATGAAACACATTTTGGTGCAGCTGCACCAAACTCCTTCTGATGCAACCGATTTTAGTACATCAAGTGTAGTTGTGATAGTTTCCTCAATTTACAGCAGTTTGTGCCAAAACTTTGGTGCAAGCCCCATAACAAGGGTCCCCCAAATGGTGCAAGTTAGATCAGTGAAAAGCTGTGCCATTTGGCGCTTGGGATTAAAAACCCCGATCACCAACTGGGTTAATGCCACAAGCCCCGTGTGACAAATGATCAGTGCACCAGGTGCTTGTGGCATTGACAAGGCTTTGAAAATCAAGCCAGTGGTCTCCAGAACTGTACACGGTACTCTAGGTGGGGTCTTACCAACAATCTATACAGAGCAACACCACCACCCTCCTTCTTCTGGTGATGCCCTTGCTATGCACCCCAGACATCCCACTTGCCCTCCCTGTCTTGTCCATACTGTCGGCCCACCTTTGGGTCATCTGATTTGATTACCCTAGTCTCTTTCCTGCTTGGTGGTTGTCAATACCCTCCACCCATTTTATACTCTGCCCCTGGGTTTCTGTTCATTAAAGGGGACAGAAAAGTAATTTCACCCCAGTAACAGTGTTATTGGTGTTGAGATATTGTATTAAATATAAAGTCAGACTTGTGTAATGTATTCATTTTAATCTTTTCTTTTTACCTGCGCTCAGTCATCCTGCAATAACGAGAATTAACATTTCAAGGCAGCACGAGGGTACAAGACTGAAGGCAGTGTGGCTTGATTACATATCCGCTCATGCATTTGTTGCTGTTGCACTCTTCAATAAGCATGACTGGGTTTTGAGTTTCAGTAGTGTGTTGCACATCATTTTCAGATCGCGACTCAATCATATTAAATTACTTTTTTTTTAATGCTGCTGTAGATTTCATTTATGACAGTTTTATTTAATGTACAAAGAAATCAACTGTGCATTAGATTCTTGACTCTGTCTCCAAATGTGTATTTTGTGCCACTACTGATTTCTGTAGGAAAAAAAACAAACCAGTACACATGGGAATTCTGGTGTGCTGATGCTAGAGCGAACCCCGATCATGAAGACCATCACAGTGACAGGAATCGGGGGAAAAAAACGTACGTTGCTGTCATGGTCTCTGCTGGCCCTGGGACTGCCTCACAGGGTGTCTCACCCCTCCTCTGGGACAACTCCAGCTCAAATTGTATCCCTAGAGACCAGGGTGTGGGGTTCAGGGCACAGACCCCCAATGGGAGACTATGGAGCATCCCGGCGCTGCACTGCGACACTCGGCAATCGACTGTCACTGTCGGGGATGTCGAGCGTGCATGGTAAGACCAGAATTCTTATACCCTACTTGTGAATTTTGTAAATGTTTTAAGTGTCTTTTTCATTTGCAGGCAAAATCTGTGAAAAAGAGATGATGACCATATGGCACCCCACCTTGATCTTTCAGCTCAGTCCTTGTTTGAAGACGGCTGTTATCAATTAAAACGAGATGCACAAAAGTTTTAAAAGTGAAACAGAAATCCATAAAAGTTAACACTTGTGCACGGTATCTGTTGAAACTGATATTTCAGTGATAGAAAGGTATACAAACTCGGCAACTATCCTAAACAGTTGTCTAGGTAACTGTTCTGTCTTCCATATACTCTGTGTCACAATGATTTCTTAAGAAAAAGACTGAACCACATCTCATGGGAATTTTTAAGTCCTATTTGTGACTTTTGTACATGCTGTTATGTGTCTTTTTCATTTGTGCATAGAATCTGTGAAAAAGGAGATGACAGACACATGCTCTCCCTCCTGCCCAATAATCATTCAGCTCAACTGTTGTCTGAACCCCTGTGGGTGGTGTGGGGGTGGAACCCCCACATTAAAGGTGTTCTATGAAATTGCTGTTTCTGATGGTTGCTGTAATTTAGCATAGCTGTTTATGTCTGCATCATTCTGAAATCATTGTTTTGACATTTTCCGTAGTGTACTTGTCGATATCACATGGAATCTGAGTCAAGCACCTCCATCCCTCTGCCAGACCGCTCATAGTAGTCAAGGGAAAAATCAGTCATCTTTCTCTGAAATGTAGAGCACCTAGATTCTCCACCTAATCTCAAACTGTGCACTTCTACCAGTATACTTCGCTATGAGGTGCTCCAAGGCATACGTCATTAATAATCTGATGCCATTGACTATGTGTTGGCACCCTGGGTTGTCTCCAAAGGTGAGTAATCATCTTTTTGGCTGCTAGAATATATCATATATATATATATATATATATATATATATATATAAGATCTTCACTATCGGAGATCCTTAGAGTGGGACTGAAGGAGAACTAGTTCTAGTGTTAACAGCTTCTGTCCCACCAGGATGCACAGACTATCCATAATCTGTTGCCAGAAAGGGTCAGCACAGGGTAGCTTCAGAAAATATGGATGTACATGGCCAAAGTTTCACTAAACCACCTTCAGCAGTGCCCAAATAGTGTCAGAAGAAATTTTTCCTATTTAGAAAGGGTGTTGAATACGGTTATGGGACTTCTATTGCCCGCCAGTAAGAGCTGCGAAATCTTAATGGAGAGTGACTATTTGACCCAAGTTTCGTATGGTATAGATGTGGAGAGTTCACAGTTCCATGCATCCAGAATCCCTGTGTTGAATCGCCCAGGTACTCCTAAGGCCTCATAAAGCTCAATTAAGTGTTGCCACTGTGTACCTTTAGGAGGTGATACAAATAATGGTAGAAGCTCTGGTAGCGGCTTCTCTGTGGGTCCTTATGCAGCAGAAAAGCTTGTATTTGAAAATACCTGAAGCATTCTCTGTTTGTCATCTGATATGCAGCTTGGAGTTGGTCAAATGGAATGACACCTCACACGTCCAAAAATTGATAAATATGAGACAGGCCACTAATGTGCCATCTCTGAAAAATAAGGTCCATTCGTGCCAACAAAAAGTCTGTTTCTGCCATTGGCAACCTCAAATAATAAAATATAGAGGTCAGGACTGGAAGGGAACATATTCTATACCATGTGCGCAGAGTGTGTGCTGCACCCAGATAACAATCAGCTAGTTTAGGGAGTGAGGCTGAAGGAGAAAAAACAATCCATCCTGCATCATGTAAGTCATTCCATGTACATTCTGTCTGTTTCCAAGGTGCCTTATAGGTTGGGTTTAACCAGCAAAGAACAATACCCATTGAGACTGCAACTTTATTTTTCTTTTTGATTTATAATTTTTGTTTTTCCAGTCCTCCACTTGTTCCTGGAGCACAGAGTAAAAGTAAAGCAAAGTAAACCCCCCACCTCCACGCTGTTTCTTCCTTGTCTTTTCTTGATTTTTCTTTATTTTTTGGGATTACATTTTTTTTATGTATTTTTTGACTCCCATTTGTCAGTGCTGATGGTGGATATATGCTGTGAGACCCCATTCCCAAATACCCATGCTGTCTCTCTTCCCCTCCCATCGCATACACTCTCCCTGCACTTGTCTTTATTTTGTTTCTTAGTTTTAGTCCTCGTTGTTGTTCAAGTAAATTCCATCACATACTAGCCACCCAACATAAGAAAAACTGTGGCAAACCAGGCCATTTTCACCTCCTGCTGCCATACTCTCCACTTAGTGAGCTCCCACCCGTTGTATTCTCTCCTTGAATGGCACGAAAGCAGTCACATGGTCTTGTTATATACCCCAAAACTGTGCATGTGCAATCCAGGGTGCAACAAAGGAATACGTGCTGCTTAGGTGCCCTTTCACCTCTGCCTCAGTCTCTCCACTTAGTCACACGACAGACATGCAGACTGGGAGGCTGAGCAGCACAAAAAAAAGAAAGAAAAAAGTTGAAGATCCCGGCTGAACCAGCCAATGTTCAGTTCGGGTCTTGCCTAAACTGAGCCAAATAACTTCCAAGCGGCTCAGTTTCAAGAGGATGGATTTGTTCCATCCCTACTTTTGAAAACTATAGCGGTCTCTTTTTCCTGTTTTTACTTACTTGTTTGACACAGAGGATTTTTGTCTTTATTATTCTCCCTTTTATCTTCACCCACTGTTCCACCACCACCCAAGTCACCCTGGACCCTAAGTCATCCCTGAGGCATTCACTCATCTTTTAAAATCTGCCCTCCTCCTGAGTTCAGGACCCTTGCCCTTGTTTGGTTTGATGCTAGAGCCGTCCTTCTATTGAACCACACTGTACGGTGATGAGTGGCCCCAATTGGCCTCCCATCTTGATGTCTATATCACTGTCCCTTCCTTTAAGTGAATGGCCTCAAGTACAATGATCCCAGAACTGTTGCTGATTAGTTCAATGACCATTTCTGCAACCTCAAGAAATTTTCAATCACATGAGGCGCAGTGTGCACATTTATGGAACACACTAACAGAAGGGAGAATGAAGTAAGTGCCTCAGCTAGGACTTGAACCCAGGCCACCTGGAATACCATTCCGGTGGTGTTACCAGCTGCGCCACCAAGGCAAGTGAAAACTGGGCTGTCCCGGAGATTTTCAATCACATGAGTGCTATGTGCACATTTATGGAACACATACAAACAGAAGTGAGAAAGAAACAAATGCCTCAACAGGGACTTGAATCCAGGCTGCATGGAATACTGTTTCAGTTTGGCTACCAGCTGCGCCACCAATGCAAGTGGAAACCTCGAGAAATACAGACCTGCCTTGTGTGGCACAGTATGTACTCCAGATCCCAGCATGCCTGACTCATAGCCATGTCATCCACTATTTTATTTCAAGAAAGTCAGAGTCAAGGAAGTCTACAGACTGCTGCTTCATCTAAATGCTGACAAACTGGTTGGCTGTGATGGCCTAATTTCCAAATTCCTTAAAACTGCAGCCACACAAATTGCTTCTCCCATTTTCAAAATTTTTAAAGAGCAGCTGACACATTCAAGAGAACTTTAACAAAACATAATATTTAGATAAAGTTCAGTTCGTATTTCACATTAGTTCTTTATTTTTCCACCCCATTATTTATTGCTGAGGTCATTTGCATGAAAACAGGTTTTTTGCTCCTGAAGAGTTTACCTATTTCTGTTGCCGTCTCCCTACCTGAGGTCATAATGCACTGCTTGTGACATCACAGTTACTGTCATGGCAACAGATTGTGATGTCACAACAGAGCATTATGACTTGAAGTAGGAGTAAGCTATAGAGGCAGGTTAACTTTAAAGTAACTGCAAGGGATAAAATCATGTATTCATGCACATTTACTCAGTAATAAATAATGGGAGGAGAAATCTAGTATATATATGGAATACAAGCAGAATTTGACCTACTTATGTTTTTCAAAGTTTTCTTTATGGTGTCAATAGCTTTTTAAGCTTTCATTTTTTTTCATAAAGCTTGTTCTCCTGCTGGTTGCTGTGGGTGGGCTCTCAGCCCTGTCCCCACCTCTTCTCACCTGGCACCTATTTTCCCACAGTGCCAATCCCGAGATCCCCCACTGATTGTCCCATTGTGAGGCCAGGAAGGAGAGGGCACTCCTCTATATGCCCGGTGTCACTCATCCAGACTGGGCTGGTGACCAGGCAATGGTTCGGTACAGATGCAGATGGGCAGGGCTTCATACAGCTGGCACCAACCATTTTTCTGTTTTCTTCCTCAGTCCCCCTGCTGCGGCATCATGTAAGCATGTATGTGAGGCATAAACACTATGGAGCTGCTGTCCCTCCTTTGTGTAGCTTGAGCTGCCAGTGCTGCCCCCAAGCTTTCCACCCATGGACAGCCAAGGGCCAAGTCGGTAAGCCACCTATCCCTGGGTGAGAGAGCAGTCCTCTGGATGCCAAATCCCCCATCCGGCTGTCTCCTAGTGACTCAAGCTCATTTCCAAACTCTGGTCACTGGCATGGTAAGGCGTGTCGCATAGCACCTCAGCTCTCGCCACTAGGCCATGCTTTTAATCTTTCATTTGAGATCAAAGAAATCTCTAACATCTGAAACTGGCTCCTGTAGTACCATTGCACAAAAGGGCAAGCACACTGTTCTTGACAACTATAGCCCTATTTCTATACTACTGACTTTTGCTAAAGTGCAGGAGAAGATATGAACATCTACGAACATACAAAATTTGCCAGCAGATAAAGGTCTAGAGGTCTATCAAGTCTGTCTCAATGTGCAGCTAGCACCCTTATTCTGCAGCTGCCCTCCCTTCCACCCTTCCCTCCTCTTGTCCTATTCCATCCCTTTTGAAGCAGTCCACTGTTCTACTGGATGCCACTTCTGCAGGTAATGCATTCCACCCAGATACCACCCTCTCTATAAAAAAGTGTCTCCTTATCTCCCTCCAGAACCTTCCTCCCTCCAGTCTCATATCATGGCCCTTGGTGTCCCTTCCCTCCCCTTCCTTGCTTTGAACAGCCCTTCTGTACCTGTCTTGTTTATTCCTTTCATGTACTTAAAGGTTTCAATCATGTCCTCCAGTCCTTCCTCTCCTTCAGCTAGTACATGTTCAACTCTCTCAGCCTCCTCTGTTATGATAAGTCCCCCAGCCCCTTGATCATCTTTGTTGCCCTACGCTGCACCCCCTCCAGTAACCTAATGTCCCTCTTCAGATATGGGCACCAGTACTGCACGCAGTACTCCAGGTGCGGTCTAACTAATGACCATACAGTGGCAGAATCACCTCCTCCTCCTCCGAGGATATACCCCTTGCAATGCAACCCAGCATTTTGTTGGCCTTTGCAGCTGCCTTCCTACATTGTGCCGAGTTGTTCATTGACTCTGTAATGAGCACCCCAGATCCTTCTCCTCCTCTGTCCAGGCAAGCTGCACTCCCACCAGCTGGTAACTCCTTCTTGGGTTCTTCACACCAAAATGCAGCACCTTGCACTTTTTGGCATTAAACCCCAGCTGCCAGGTGTCTGACCAGGTTTCAAGCTTTGGCAGATCATCCTGTAACCCCTGCCATCCCCAAGGTTGTCCACCACTGCTCCTATTTTGGTATCATCAGCAAACAGACTGATCTTGCTCTTGACGTCCAATGATATGTCTGTAATGAATATCCCAAACAACACTGGTCCCAACACCGAGCCCTGTGGAACACCAGCGTCACTACCCTTGGATGAGAGCTCCCCACCCACCACCACCACTCTCTTGCCTGCCCTGAAGCCAATTCCTACCCAGCTCACCAGCTTTGCACCCACCTCTGTGCCTTCTAACTTACTTCCCAGACTGCCACGTGGCACCGAGTCGAATGCCTTACTGAAGTCCAAATACAGGACATCCACTGCATGGCCCCTGTCTAGTTGCCTAGTTACCCAGACATAGAACTCCACCAGGTTGGTTTGGCAGGATCTGCCACATATGAAGCCATGCTGTCTGTTGTCCTGTAGTCCTTTGACCTCTTGGATGGCCACCAGCCTCTCCTTCAGGATAGTCTCCATCAGCTTGCCCATGATGGATGTGAGGCTCACTGGTCTGTAGTTCCCCAGTTCATCCTTGGGGCCACTCTTGTGGAGGGGCACCACATGGGCCATCCTCCAGTCCTGAGGTACATACCCTGACTGTAGTGAGGCATTAAATAGGTCTGCCAAAGCTCCCGCAAGGACCTCTTCCAGCTCCTTCAGTACCCTGGGGTGGCTGCCATCTGGGCCTGGTGCCTTGTCCACCCTCAGTGCCTTCAAACCCTCCCGAACTCTGCCTCCATGATTTCCCCATCTGTCACCCCTCCCCCCTGTTTCTGCCATTTCCTCCCCATGGGTATCACCCCCTCTTCTCCTTAGTAAATACTGAGCAGAGTAATCTTTTGCGCCTTCTGCCTTATCGCACCCTGCTTCCACCCAACCTCCTCCTTCCTAATCCTTTACTATGTGGTCCTTACAAGCCCTTTTTCCCCTGATGTACCTAAAGAAATCCTTCACCCCTTCTTAATGCTTTGTGCCAGCCTGAGCTCTGTAGATGCCTTGGCTCCCTTGCTGCCTGTATCACCTCCTTCAATTCCATCAGGTACTCCTCCCTGTCCTCCCCCTCCCAGTTTTCTTGTATCTCCTAAAGGCAGCTCTTTTCCTCCTTACCTTTTCCATGACCTCCTTGCTCAACTAGCTCAGTTTCTTAGCCCTAGCCTTCTTGCTCTGGGCCTTGCAGCAGGTTTTGGTTGCCTCCACTATCCCCAGCTTTATGAGCTCCAACCTCTGGTTAGTGCCCATACTGGGTTGAATTCTGGCCAGGTACCCTTTACCATTTCCCCCATCCTCCCAAAGTTGGCCCTCCTGAAGTCCAGCACTCTTGTGCTGGATTCCACTCCTTCCTTGCCCATATCCAATGTGAGCCATACGATTGGTGGTCATTCCTTAACAGCGGTTCTTCCACCGTAAGTTCTCTCACAAAGTCTCCATTTGCCAGCACAAGTCAAGGGTATTCCCTAATCTGGCTGGTTCACTGACCATTTTGCAGCAGGAAGCTGTCCTAGAAGGCATCCAGCAGTACCTAGTACCTAATCAGCTCACTTCCTTTTTAGACCAGCACAGGCTACTCTGTGAGGAGCAACATGAAAGGATGACAGAACATGCACAACGTCGGTCAGCTTCACAGATACAGTGCACCGTGCTATGGACAATGGCCTGATGATAAGAGCTGTATTCATGGACTTAAGACCTTTGATTTGGTGGGCCATGATTTGCACATACAGAAGCTGACTGGGCTTGGACTGCAGGGGCTCAGCTACTCTATGATTCTCCAACTATCTACAAGAGAGGAAACAGTTTGTCAAGACTGACAAAGTCTTGTCCAGGGCAAACTGACTCCTGTGGGGGTCCCCCAGCGATCCATTCTAGGACTTCTCCTATTTACTATTTTCATCAATGAGCTACCCAAGATCTGTAATACCACCAAGACCCTTCTTTATGCAGATGATGCAGGCATTTTTGTCATGGAAAAGTCACCATCACTATCAACAAACTCCTTGGGCACAACTTCCATTCCCTTCAACAGTGGTTCACAAATGAGAAATTGGTCCTAAATGTCCCTAAAACAAAAGCCATGTTACTCAGCTTGTCCCCAAAGGACAGAAGAGTTTTCCTAAGACTTCACTATCTCAGCCTTAGATGAAGTGAAACAGGAACTAGTTAATGAATTCAAATACCTTTGTGTTATCATTGATCCCCACCTCACATTTGATGCTCATATGATCAACACCATAAGAACTGATCATAAAAAACTGGGTCTACTCTATTGTATAGCAAAGTACCTGGCACCTGACACTCAAGTCAGAACTGCCCAAAGCCGCATACTCCCCTTGATTGAGTATGGCTCAAGCATTACTGATGCTGCCCCTTCCCCACATCAACTGGCAAAGAAAAGAGTCTGAACAGACAAGGTTGCCAAATCTGCATCCTCGGGGCCACAGTCCCATCACTGCATCAACTTTGAATGACTTGGACGTGCATAAAATTTTACATGGACATGCTCCCAATGTCTATCAAGCTATTCACATACATAGACAATCCCTTCTCTTGCTCCTTTGTAAACAGTCTATTGAAAGTTCCATTCATATGCATAAGCATGGGCCAGAATTCTTTTAGATACAGAGCAGTGCCATTCTGGAACATCATCCCTTTCACTATCAGAGATGTCCCTTCCCAAAAAATGTTTGTTGGGCCGGCCTACCGGTGCAGCAGTAATGCTACCACTTGTGACGCCAGTGACCCACATTTGGGAATGGTTTGGGTTGTTGGAAAGCCAGCCGGGGTGGGGGGAGGAGACTTGAGCATCCCAGGAACTGCTCATCTCTTCTGGGGGTTATAATCCAGTGCGTGACTGACCTCTAGCGGAAGCTGGAGGATTGGCATGCCCACACCACATGCAGGGGGTGGAGCATGACAGATGCCGACTTATGCCTTGGCATCAGCGCACATCACATTTCCAGGAGGGTGTACACCAGAAACACCTGGCTGGTGTGACACTGACAAGAGGTTCAGATCGGCCGTCACCACCAGCACAGCATGGATCGAGAGAGACCCTGATAGACTGAAGGTACTGGAACTGTGTGTGTGTGTGTGTGTGTGTGTGTGTGTGTGGCTAAAATGGGACAAGCTGCCTGCTCCCACTCTGTCCCCACCTGGGGGATAAACCATGGCATGATGGGAGGGTCCCTCTAAGCAGGTAGCACAGAGTGGTTAGTTGGGTGACAGCGCCAGGATCAGAGGGGAATAAACAGAAATAGAAAAAAAAATATTCATTGCCAAACTGAAAATACATTACCAGGAGTCTAATGTCTGTATCTGCTTTGCATGACTTACAAAACACTGTTGACTTAATGTGCCATCTGAATGCCTTACTTTTGCACCAAGTCACTTCATTTTATATTATGATTCTTATGCATTTGTATGTGTTCCACTGTCTTGTGTTCTCTTCTGTACCCGGGTTGTGCCTGAAAAAGGCACTTTGATGCCAGTGCACATACCTGGTCATAAAAATAAATGAATAAATAAAATTAAGTAAACAGAGGCCCGGATATTCAGAAGGGTTGCACCATGTGCAACCCACTGATGTGCCCTGGCACGATATTCAAATGGAGATTGAGCCTGGCACAAATCCTGATGCGCCAGAGTGCATCAGTAATGGATGCAGTGCAGGTGGGTGGGGCCGTGCCCATGCATACTCCGCACATCCCGATATTCAGCCTGGGATGTGCTGAGCCCATGCATGTGCAACCCTTACCTGCGCTGCACACAGGTGAGCCAAAAAAAAAGGAACAATGGCTGGCCACTCACAGGTGAGCTGCCATGTTGCAGGGCACAACACGGCAGTTGCCATCTGTGGGTGGCCACCCGAGCTCCGGCTGCACCTTCGTGGTGGCGCCCCCCCATGCCTGATCGCGGGCATAAGTTGAATAAAATAAGCGTCCTATATCCCTGGTGGTCCAGTGGACGCTCTTGCTGCTGTGGGCATAAGTAATAAACGGAGATGTCCAATGTCCCTGGTGGTCAGTGGTACCCCTGCCCACCCGCCCACTGAGTCCCAGCCACTCCCCACTGGTCAGTGGCGGGAGCAGCACTCCACCGCCTGCCGCCCGCTGCCCCCGACTGACACCATATGGTAGGGCTGTACACCCATTGGTCCTGGCGTGAGCCAATGGGCATGCAGCCATACCGTACTACTACAGTCAGATATTGAATGGATCCATTTCACATATCTGGACTTCAATAACTGAATGCTACACACACCCATTGGCTCACGCTGTGGACCAATGGCGCGCCAGCCTGTATGTTGTCGGTTGGCGGGCAGCAGGCGGGTGGGTGCTGGCGCCTGCCGCAGACCAGGGAGTGGGCAGTGGGGGCTAGAGTGGTGGGTGGAAAGGGGGTACCGCTGGACCACCAGGGATATTGGACCTCTCCTGTTTATTACTTATGCCCGTGATTGGGCTGCAAGTGGTCCACTGAACCCCCTGGGATATAGGACATTTATTTTATTCAACTTATGCCCACAATTAGGCTGCAAGCGGTCCACTGGACCACCAGGGATATAGGACAATTATTTTCATCTACATATGCCCACAATTGGGTGTGGTGGTCCCACTTGACCACCAGGGATATTGGACAGTATGTTTTATACTTAAGCCCGCGATCAGGCGTGGCGGTCCATTGGATGGTATGTTTTTTACTTAAGCCCACGATTGGGCATGACGGTCCACTGGACCACCAGGATATTGGACGATTATTATTTTCTACATATGCCTGTGATCGGGCAGTGGGGTGCTTTGCCGCGATGTGCAGTGGGTGTCGGTCCCCAACTGCTGTAGCCTGGCATGGTGCCAGGCGCAAGTCGCCAGGGATCAGTGCACCTGCATGCAAATGGGGCCATAATGACATGCAAATGGCCCCATTTGTGCCTTGCATGCATTATGGCTCCATTTGCATGTGCACTTTTGAATATTGCAGTTTTGCGCCTAGCACAACGGAACTTGTGCTAGCGCATCCCCCTGCTCCACTCTGGCCACTTGTGCTAGTGCAGTGCCACTGCACCATGTGCACTGTGGGTGGCCAGGGTGCGATATTCAGCATTGCTATGCCATGGCGCAGCTCCGTTGAATATCACTCTGTCAATGTCCCTGTGCAGCCAAGTTGCGCTGTGCCCAGGCTTGCACCACAGCCTGTCGCAGTCTGAATATCTGGGCCAGAATCTTTTACACCTGGGTGGTTTTGTATTGTCATTGTAAAATGTAGCTAAATTCTGGTTTTACAGGGTTACTTTTATGATGTTCAGGTGATGTGAAGAGTAACCCAAGCTCAATGCCTCTTGGTAATAAGGCTTCTTTTGATTTATATAAGTACTGAGATAATGGTATGCGAGGCAGATTCACATTACAACCAATGCAAATTGTAACAGGTGCCTCAGCATTACCTTGAAGAAGTCAACTTTACATAACTTCCACTACATTATTATGCTGGCATCATAAACATGGCCTGTGAGTTGTGCATATGAATATTTGTAGCATCATGTCAAAGAAGCATGAACTTGAGGCCTGGTTATTCATCTTCACCCTGATGTCCTTGCTGTGGGACAGACCTGATTAAAACAAAGGTCTCAGATCTTAAATCTACACACGGGTTTAAAACATTCAAGAAGGACAGGGGTAAGTAAAAAGGGGTGTCTTCTTTTACAGAGCATTTTTTATTCAGTATTACTATAAACAATAAAACAGTTCATATTTCACATATAATTGCAAACCAAAGTGTGAAACAGACATACTTAATCAACATAAACTAATAATAGTACAAACATCTATAGACTAATATATAACAACTAAGACAAAAAAATATACTTATAACAAGTGATTAAGTAATATGTAACACTGTGATATAAACACATATAATAAATCAAGGTTAATAAAGAACAATATCTGTACAGATGAGGAACTATATTCCTACTAATGGCAATGTGTATTTTCCCTACTAGATAAGACAGAAGAAAACTTATTGAAGGAAAAATGAAAAAGAGAAAGAAGAAATCTTAGGAGGAAAAAAGCTTTAAAGAGAGTCTTAACTAGCTTCAGTAACACAACTACATCTGAGTACTCGAGTAACAGATCAGAACCATAACAACTTAAGTAATCGTTAAATTCTCTTTGTAACCTTGTAGTCTACAAAGGGGACTTTGAGTCACTGTGGGTGTTGTTTTAGAGGAGAAGAACTGATATAAGATTCCCCATTTGGCAATAAAATTGTTGGTTTGGTCAACCATCAAATGAGCCAGCCTTTCAGTTTTTAAAATATACAGACATTCAACTTTCCATTCATTAATGGATGGGAACCTATTCTAAAGTCACAGTTTGAGGCAGAGTTTTTAAAGGGGACAGGAATTGATTACGTACTGTATGTACAGCTGTTTGAAATGTCTCTGTTTTCATAAATTATATTCATACCTCTAAAGGATCCATATTTAACTGTGCCTGAATAAAAGCTGAAGCTGTCAGTTGTGTTTTGTATTGCTTTCTTTGTATGGACAGCATTCTGTGCAGATCCTTTCATGGAACCAAGAATTTTGGAGTTTTGACTATGTCACTTCATGGTTTCAGAACTGTGGGCACTGTACTGATAAGTTCATGCTCAATTTCTGAACAAAGAAATGACATAGTCAAAACTCAAATTCTTAGTTCCATAAGCTAACTACACAGAATGTTGTCCATACAAAAAACAATACAAACATAACTGACAGCTTCAACTTTATTCAACACAGTTAAAGGACAGGAAATCTATGCTAATTGGCAGCAGTTAGTAATGTTCCTAGTAACATAAATAATAAGCTTGCCTCCAAATGAATCATATTTAACTGTACCTTAATAAATATTGATGTGAAAAACTGTGTTTTCAACTGTTTTCTTTTTATGAACAACATTCTGAACAGTTCTCTTCATGGAACCAGTAATTTGGAGTGTTTACTATGTCATGGTTTGAGTACAGAATGCTAAACATGAGCTATTGTCCTATCAGAACCATGCTTAGAGTTCTTTGCTCAAACCGTAACATAGTTAAAACTCTAGATTACTGGTTCCATGAAGAGAACTGCAACAGAATGCTGCCCATAAAAACAAAACAATGCAAAATACAGCTTTTCACATCACTTTTTATTCAGGTACAGTTACATATGGATCATTTAGGCTTATGGATATCATGCCTGTACATGGGAACATTATGAACAGCTACCAATTAGAAATTATTTCCTGTCCTCTTTAAATAGGGATCCTTTAGAGGTATTAATATAATTTATGAAAATAGAGACATTTCAAAAAGCTGCACAAGTAATCAATTCGCCCCTTTAACTGTAGCTACAATTAGTCTTATTGTTAACTGCTGCTCTTAGTCCGATACCCTGTGTCCTCAAGTGCCCTATAAGACAATTTTCTAAAGTCATCTTGCCTCATAACTAGGGTATGCTGCTTAATAGCTGTTCTGTGCTATTCCACAGATATTTCATATTGATCGCTCCCAGAACATGTGGAATAGATTAACTGTCCCACATTTGTGACAAATGATGCCCTCAGTCCCATTTTCTGTATATGAGATGGTATGTAATACAGATTGTAGAGACTTACATTGTACCAGCTATATCGTTGACCACTTCTAAAGTTTTGAGAGTCCCTTCAGATATGTTTTCAATCCCGAGTTTCTACATTCTTTTCCTAACAAATGAGACCACCATCTGATGTTTTCAGTATCTGACCATTTTGTGACTACCAACAATAGATTATACAAATTTGGATATATTAGGTTTTATCTGTACACATGACAACAAGTTATTGGTGTTATCATTGGTATTTATTATGTCTGGGCCATTGAACAATTTGTCTTAACACCGGTACATATCCCATCAAAGAAATCAGAATCCACACGTTGTAGATCATTCTCTCTCATTAAACATATGAATGGCATAAACTTATTGTTGTTCAGAATGTTCTTTACTTCTGTCAAACCTTTCTCTGTCCAATTGACTTTAATATAAGTCTGACCATCTTTAGTGAAATTAGGGTTTCCGAATAGAGGTTGGATCTTTCATTTTTTCAAGTTCAGGTCAAGCAATTTGTCCCATCTATTAAAAATACTTATGCTGTTAGTGAGTATTTTGTATTTAAGTGTTTTTATTGGCCTAGCAAATGAGAATGAGCCTAAGTTTAATTGTAAAGACTCTGCCCATTCTAATTCTATCTCTGACCACCCTGGATTATTAATGTTTCCCCTTTTAGCTTCATGCCATTTTGTTATTTGAGTTGTCCTATGTGCTAAGTAATAATAGTAAAGATCTTGGACTTTGAGGCCCCCATTTTCTTTAGGTCTAGTCAACTTATTATAGGCCATCCTGCATTTTTTATTAGACCATAAATATTTGGTAATAATGCCTTGCATAGTCATGAATCACTTTTTAGGTATATTAAACGGTAATAACATAAACATGTACAAGGATTTAGGTAAGACAGTAATTTTCCCCCAGAATCCCAAAGGCATACTATTCCATCTGTTAAAATGGTCATTTATATAATTCTTTACTATGGTGAGAGTCTTGTTAATTGTTTTGGGAACTGTTGTATATATTTTGAGTCCTATATCATCGATTTTCTCTTTTTCCCCACACTATCCAAGTTCTGATACATCTTATTTTACTGATTAAGAGGAAAAAATAAGGATTTATCTCTATTTAATTTATAGCCTGCATAGAAACATATAATTTGACAACAGATAAGAACTGCTTGGCCCACCCAGTCTGCCCATTCCCCTACCTATTGGATAAGCTGCAGATCCTTGTTAACCCACAACCTACTTCCTCCTACCCCCACAAGAATTGCTTTATGTCTGTCCCATGCAATTTTGAATTCCTTCACTGTTTTTGACCCCACAACCTCCTCGGGAAGGCTGTTCCATGCATCTACTACCCTGTCTGTAAAAAATACTTCCTTACATTGCCCCTGAGCTATCCCCCTCTATCTTCAAATTATGCCCCTTTGTTCTTGCACATCTCTTTTTCTGAAAGATGCTACCCTCTTGGACTTTATTGATTCCCTTGAGGTACTTAAATGTTTCTATCATGTCCCGCCTCACCCCTCCTTTCCTTGAGGGTATACATATGAAGCTCCTTTAGTCTTCTTCACATGGCTTCTGGTGCAGACCTACACCATTTTAGTTGCCCTCCTCTGACTGCTGCCATAGGGAAAACAAGCAAACAAGCAAAATTCCCTAATGATGTCTGATATTCTTGCAACTGATTTTTGGGGTTCTAAGACTGTGATCAATATTTCATTTGTGTATAGGAAAGTATGTGTTCTTTTCCATTTACGTTGATGCCTTTAATCTCACTATCAGCTGATAGTCTTCAAATAACAAAGCAGACAGCAGACATCCTTGGCCAGTGCCTGTCTTTAACGGAAAGTATTGAAACTATCCCATTAGTAATTACAGCAGCCAGTGGATTATTGTAAAGTAACTTGACCCAAGTGATATATTTATCAGGGAACCTCACAGGTCTTTAGTACTAAATAGAAGAGACCATAAGGTACTGTATGATCAAAGGCCTTTGGGCATCTAAAAGCTTTATTAGCTACTTTCAACAAATGGAAGAGTTTCCTTTGTTTTCTGCTGCCACACTGTTCTTAATGAAACCTGTTTGCTGTTGTCAGTCAGAAGTGGATTACTTTTAACCTGTCTGCTAAACTTTTTGCAAGAATCTTGACATTGGTATTTACTAAGGTTTTCAGCCTATAGGTCTTACACATCAGTGAAAAACGGTTAATTGTTAATTAGAAATCAAGAACTGCTTGTGAAAACTGAAACTTGTATTTGAGCAATTAAATTAGCTTTTAAATAAGCAGGAGCACTTTGGTGTTAAAACATATGAAAGTCATACAGGGTTTTGTAACCATGCCCACTGAGGAAGCCTGTTGGTGGAAGCATTGGTTAATAATAGCTGGCTGTTGGGCTGGTAAGGTCAGATGTATTTGAGCTGTTACATTATTTATTACTGGCACACATTTGCACAAGTTTGAATGTTTGTTAATACTCTCGCTGCAAATAAACTATTTGAAATAGGAGGTTTTTCATTTGAAACTCCTTATTTCCTGACCTACCCATTGCACACCTTTATTGTGCTCGGGTATGAAGGTAGCTTTGTAACTCATTGGGATCTTTACCATGCTTATGTATAAGTGATATTAGTCCCTGAGTCATGTTAGAGGGTAACATTCCTTTGAAAAATTCTTCTTGTTATACATTTGTTAAAACTGGAACCAAATCTTCTGCCAATTTATTATAGAGATTTATGGAATAACCATCTGGGCATGGTGCTTTAATAATACTGAATTTCTTTATAGCTGCCCTTGCCTCCTGTATGCTGATATCCTGGGCTAATACTGCCTTATATTCTTCCAGTAGCTTGGACAAGTTGATATTTTGGCAAAAACTCCTAACATTTGTTTTATTTTGTCTGTCCTTCGCGTCATAAAGGTCTCTGTAATATATTCTTTGCTAATCATCTTTTTTCCTGTTACTAAGGAACCATTTTGAGAGTTCCTAATGCTATAGATTTTTGTCTTATTACTACTGTATTTTGTTGTAACCTTATTGTCAAAATTTTGGAAACCTTCGGACCAGAGTCAATGTAATTCAGTTTGGAGTAATTGCAAACTCAGCCTCCCCTCATATTTACTCATAGTATTCAGTTTTAAGATTTGACCAACTAGTTCATATCTCTTGAAATGAATCCATCACCATCTTCTTTTCAACTTCTTTAGTTTTAAGAAATTTTTTTTTTGCTCTAATCTTCTTTCTAATAGCAAATGAGGTGCTTATTAGAAATCCTCTTAGCCAACTTTTTAAACATTCCCAGTTATTAGTCCCGGAGGTATCTAGTGGATCATTGTGGCAATGAAATTCCCTTATCTTATTTTTAATATTAGACATAGTCTCTTCATTTTTCAGCATGAAGTTATTCTCCACCTCCTATTTTTTCTGGATAGTTACTTTCCATAAGGTTAGAAACCAGAATGGAGAATTATCTGATATGACCTGTTCCATAATTGTGCACCTGTTAGCCTATTTACTATGGATTTTGGGATGTAAATTTAATCTATTCTAGACCCAGTTTTATGACATGGTGACCAAAATGTGAATTCTTTAACATTTGGATCAAGCATCCTCCAAATAACTACAAGGTCTAAATTATTCACTAAAATCTGCAAGTCCTATCAGATTTAGATATGTGGTTTCTCTAAACAGATCTGTCTAATAACAGATCCAAAATGCTTTTGGTATCATCAGCTATAATAATGGTGCTATCTAGGAAATTGCTAACTTTACTATAAACTTCCATGAACACATTGTGGGCAGGATTAGTTGGTCCATAAATATTTACTAATGTAGTATATTCATCTTGAAGTTTCTCATTGACTATGATATAGTGTCCCATGTCATCTTTTCTTGTAGTGCGACTTAGAAGTTTAAGCCTCTTTGTATTAAAATTAGCACTCCAGCATTCTTGGAGCTAAACCACCAAAATTGCCTGATCTACTTATTCTCTTGTGATAAGGTTTACATCATCAGTATTCAGATGGGTTTCTTGTAAGAAAACTATTGCTAAATTCTATTTTGTGAGGTGTCATAACATTGCATACTGCTTAAGTTTTTGGTCAAGATCTCTACTGTTCCACAAAATGAAATCAAAAGCTTTACTATTCACCATGAAATAATAAAAGTGTGTGAATATAATCATATTACAAAATGTAATTATTTGAAGTGTCAAACATGAAATGTGTCCACAAAAAGGTAAACCTAGCCAAATATCTTCTAACTTAAGTATTTTAGATATAAGTGTAGTTGCTCCTCCTACCTTTGAGACAAATAAAAAGAGAAAAGAGAGAGAATAAAAAAGTTTTAAAGCCCAAGTTCCCTTCCACCTTATCTTCCCCAAATTACTTTCACATCTTAAGACTCTATAGCCCAAAAACCTAGCACTGATGTCCTTCTCCAATAGATCTACCCTATCACTAAAAGAAAAAACTATTACAAGAAGGCATCTTAGCACTAGAATCTACCCCCAACACAATGTTTATTCTCAAATGCACCCATACAGGAAGAAATCTCCAGAAAACCACCACTTCTTTTACACACAATTAAAAAATATTTTATGCATTAATATATATTGTATTTACTACTCATAACAACAAGAGCCATGAATGAGAGCAAGGAATGAGAAAATATTTATATCTAAGCATTGAATAATGTGTTCAACCATAAAAACCTGACATAATAAGGGAAAGTTGCAAATTAGCATACTCTGTAATATTTCTCCTGTGACTTTCTTGGTAGAGAGAACACAGTCTAATAGTATGTTAACTATTAACTGTATGTTAACTATTAACTGTAATGAACAATAGTTTGTTTTCTTACTGGTAAATTAGTAACACTGTAAAGGCTGTGCTTTCTAATGTAAGATAATAGACTAACATATAACAATTAAATTCTTAAAAAAATAACATAACTTCAGAACATTCAGTACTATGCAAAAAGACCTAGTTGTTTGTGTTTTAAAATTATATCCATATCATATTGAGATGTACCAGCAAAAACAGCAACAGGCATCGGTATAAATAATGTGTAACAGGCCTACCCTTCTTTCACGTCGAGGCATTCATTCAGATCTTGGTATTACAAAAAAGCACCTACATGGCATTTATCTATAACAAAAAACATTAGAGCTCTACATTAAAAAAATGCATCAAGTAAAATGAGTAACTAAGCATAAATTACAGATGTACAATTGTCCATGAAGAGGAGAGAAAACACCCCAGGCAGGATATTCAAGGGGTTTGCACTGGCGCAGCCCCAGGAATGTCCTGGTGCTATATTGAAAGGGGACTTGCGCGTGGAAGTCCTGATGCGCTGGGGCACAAAGTCAATGTATGCAGCACAAATGCAGGCGGCACGCCCATGCATATGCGGCACATCCCGATATTCAGCCCGGGATGTGCAGCACATATGCTGGCACAACCCTGAGTTGCACTGCATATGAGGGCTCAAAGTTGAGCTGAAAGAAAAAGGCTCAAAACCAGGTCACCCACAAGTATGATGCTGTATTGCAGTGCACAACCCAGCACCTTCCAGCAGTGGGTGGCCAATTGCCCAGCAGGGACACCATCCACAAGCACCCACACCCTCCTTGGTGGCCCAGTGCTGGTGGGGTGCAGCCTCTCACTGATGTCAGGGGGTGCTGGGTGGCCAGGGTCCTCTGTGGATGGGAGGGAAGGGGGGTATCACTGGACCATCAAGTATTGATGTTCACTTGATGTTCACTACAAATGCACGTGATTGGGCATACAGGAGGGAGGGAGTAGGACCACTAGACCACCAGGATTTTGTAGATATATACAATTGCTCACAATTGGGCATACAGGAGGGAGGGAGGGGGCCACTAGACCACCAGGATATTGTACAAATGCCCACAATTGGGCACGGGGGGCCCCTATGCTACCAGGGACTCACAGCAGCTACACATGGCACAGGGCGCATTTCGCATTTTGCTGAGCTGCCCTGTGCAAGACATGCAAATGGGGCCATAATGACATGCAAATGGCCCCATTTGTGGCATGCATAAATTATGGCCCCATTTGCATGCCCACTTTTTAATATTACGGGTGCTGCACACGGTGCAACTACATTTGTGCTGGAGCATTCCCGGTCCTCCCTGTATGGGGATACACCGCGATTTATATGCCAGGTGCACTTGAATGATAGCTTGATGGAGATGTGCCTTGGCACATCTCCATTGAATATCACCCTGTCCTGGCCCCGTGTATCTCAGTAGCTTGTGCCCCTCTTGCACCACAGCCCAGCGAGTCTGGAATATATTGCCCTCAAGTACAATCTCAGTAAGTCACTCTAGAGAAAAGAAACAGATTTCTTTCTAAAAGTCTGTTTTTGAGTACCATTTTCTTATATGCTTTCTGGAAAGGGTCTCTTTGTGGACAGAAGGGTGATTTTTATGTTAAAGAATGTTTAGATGCTAGAATTTTTATATTACTTTGTCCAATTTAGGTTGTGAGGAATTGTTTATTGAACAACTGTTAGGTAAAACAAACAAAAATCTTACTAGGATATGTACAAACACCCAAGGTACAAATATCAGATTCAGAAGAATTACCTAAGTAATTTTAATTAGGGAAAATGGTTATTCTGGGATTTAAACCTAAACTGATGGGACCTGATTATTAAATTATTAGACAAAGTTAATTTACAGAAGCTGTTTAATGACTTAACAAGGGTTAACTTAAATTCTAATTCTTAGACCATGATTGATTAGGTGATAGCTAATTGTACTCCAACATTGTTGATTCTGAAATACTCCCAGATTCCCTGAGTAACCATTTCCTAATTTTGTATTCTTAGTAAAAGATAATTAAAGGTCCAATCAAAGGTGCTTAAATGTAGAAAGTATTACACTGAGGCAATGGATAGTATTAAATCAGAATTCAGAAGATGTTAACTGCTTATGTTTTGATAAATTCAATGACATTAATAAAGCTTTGGATTATTTCTTAAAGGTGTTTTTTATATCCTAAATACCTATGCCCTGTTAGTGCAAAAAAGGGTCTGTAATGTTAAAAATGAATGGATTAATAGTAATGTACTACATAAAATAAGACAGAGAGATAAGGTCTGGCAAAAATTAAAAAAAGAAAATGATGTGATTAAAATAAGTACCAGAGACTACACAATATATGTAAAAAAGGAATTAAATTATTTAAACAAGTTTCTATAATAATCAGCAAAATGAACAGTATGCAAACCCTTGGGTTTTTGGAAGAACTTGAACAATTTGTTGAAACTAAGCAATCATTCAAAATTGCAATAATTTAAATTGATGTTAGGTGTTTCTCATATAGTACAGTGATTTATTAAATAACATCACAAACCTTGACAAATACATTAATGATCTTTCATTACAGACAGAAAACAGATGTGAGTCAGATAAATTACATGAGGGGTTTGCAGAACCTAATTTTTGCATAAGAGCTGTTGCTGGGAAAGAAGTATATGATTTATTATCAAAGACTGATGTTTAAAAATGCCCTGGTTTTGATGGGGTGGAGGCAAGATATCTTAAATTGGCTGCTGATGAATTGACGCTCCCTTTAAAAATAACTTTTAATACAGTATGTCTTTTTGCTACCAGCAGGTGCCAAAAGTTTGGGAAATGGCCTATGTGGGTCCACTGACCTGCACATAAATATGGAGCAAGATCTGGTAACTGGTGTGGTCTTTGTGGACTAAGGCCTTTCATTTACTGGACCACTCCCTCCTGATGACAAGGCTAAAACAGCTGGGATTGGGTTCCTCTACAATTAACTGGTTTTCTGGTTATCTGTCTGGATGTAAACAAATTGTGAGGGTAAATAATGTTGGGTCTAGTGCTAGTCCAATTATGCTTAGAGTACCCCAGGGCCCATACTTTGACCTCTGTTATTTCACTTTTTATTAACAAGTTGCCTTCCATTTGTGAAAGGGCTCAGTTGTTATTGTACATGGAAGATGTGGTCACTTGTCTAGTGAAAAAGTTAAATCTTTAAATATGAAATGGAGTGAAATGGATAAGGTCACTAATTGGTTTCTAAATAACAGAATGATACTAAATAAGAAAAAAACATCTTTGCTCTTTGGAACAACAAATAAAATTAAAAATAATCTGTATGAATTTAAGATTGTTCTTTGGGGTAATGAAGAAATTGATAATGTGTGCAATTTCAAATATTTGGGACTAACACTAGGGAATCAGTACTACTGTCCAACGCTTGACTCACTGACACATCAGTCACTGACTCTGTCTAATTGAATCTGTCTATTCACCGAATTCCTATTTATCACCAATCAAAACACTGAAACAATTCACAAATCGCAAGTTGCAAGTAGCAAGAAGCAAGTCGTAACTGTGATTTGAGTCAAGTTAGTGAATTCATGAAAACAATTCACAAGTAGCAAGAAGCAAGTTGCAACTGTGATTTGAGTCAAGTTAGTGAATTCATGAAACAGTTTGCAAGTAGCAAGATGCAAGACACAGCTGTGATTTGAGTCAAGTTAGTGAATTCATGAAACAATTCGAAGGGGAAGATCATGGAAGCACTACTGAAGGAGAGATTGGTAGAACATCTGGTTGTCAATGGACTACAGGACCCAAGGCAGCATGGTTTCACCAGGGGGAGGTCATGTCAGACCAACCTTGTTGAATTTTTTGACTGGGTGACTAGGGAGGTGGATCAGGGGAGGAGGCGGGTGGACATGAGCTTATCTGGACTTCAGCAAGGCCTTTGACACCGTGCCACATAGAAGACTATTACACAAACTGGGGAATATGGGTGTGGGCAGGACAGTAGTGTGGTGGGTAGGTAACTGGCTGGGTGGCAGGACACAGAGGTGGTGGTAAATGCTGTCACTCAACAGAGGGAAGAGTGACCAGTGGGGTACCACAGGGATCAGTGCTGGGACGGTTCTATTCAACATCTTCATCAGTGACATTCGCAGGACCTAGAAGGCAGAATTTCACTGTTCGCTGATGACACAAAGCTCTGTAACAGAGTAGACACACCAGAGGTGTAGACAGAATGAGAAGCGACCTGCAGAAACTTGAAGAATGGTCAGGGGTTTGGCAGTTGAAATTCAATGCAAAGGGTGCAAGATAATGCATATGGGCACAAAAACCTGGCACAATATATCAGTTGGGGGTAGGATATAGCATGAACCAAGCAGGAAAGGGATCTTGGGGTTATCATCTCTGATGACCTCAAGGTAGAGAAGCTAGTGTGACAAGGCAGCAGGTGAAAGCAAATAGGATGCTGGATGTATAGGCTGAGGCATCACCAGCAGGAAAAGGAGGTCATAATTCTGCTATACAGGACACTAGTGAGGCCTCACCTGGAGTACAGTGTACAGTTCTGGAGACCTTACCTACGTGAGGACATAGACAGGGTAGAGAAGGTTCAGAGGAGGGCAACAAAGATGGTGCATGGATTGCATCCAAGTCCTATGAAGACAGGTTGAAGGAACTGAATATGTACTCCCTGGAGGAGAGGCGGGAGAGAGGGAACATGATAGAGACATAAAAGTATCTTACAGGGAGGAACAGGGTGCAGGAAAGCACTATTTTAAGCGAAAAGATGTTCCAGGACTAGAGGGCATGGGATGAAGTTGGAGGGAGGGCGATTCAGAGAAACATGAGAAAGAATTTCTTCACAGAACGGGTGGTGGACAAGTGGAACACCCTGCCAGAGGAAGTGGTGGGGGCTGAAACAATCACGGGATTTAAGAATGCATGGGATAGACATAAAGGAATTCTGGAGGTCAGGGTAAGGGGCAACAGACTTCTAGGAAAACAAACTGAACTTACAAGCTCAAATGGGCAGACTGGGTGGGTCATAGGCCCTTATCTGCCGACACTGTCTATGTATCTATGTATCTATGCAAGGAGCAAGTATCAAGTCAAGTCACAACTGTGATTTCAGTCAGATTAGCGAATTCATGAAACAATTCTCAAGTTGCAAGTAGCAAGCAGAAAGAAGCAAGAGAATTAAAACTTAACATGCAAGTCACAGCTGTGATTTTCAGTCAAGTTAGTGAATTCGTGAAACAGCTCACAAGCAGCAAGTAACAAGTGGCAGGCAGGTAGCTGGCACATTGCAACTCAACTGAAGGTAATTGCAAATAGCAACTGGCATCGCGAATACAAAAGCATAACTCAACTAAAGGTAATCATGCAAATAGCAACTGGCACATAAGCAGCAAACAGTAAACAGCAAACAGCAAATGCAACTCAAATATAGGTAATTGTGCAAATAACAACTAGCACATCGCAAATTACAAATCACAACTAAGTCGGTGTTTTGAGTGCCATGCAATTAAACAAGGCAGTCATTCAGAATTGAGCAAATTGGATATGGCAAAATAGTAGAGGTGGATTGAGAATCGATGAAATGTACCTAATCCCTAACACTATACTCAGGTCTTACATATGGTTCTCACGTAAAATAGATAACAGCACAAATTCAAAACAGATTGATTTCTTTGTATAGGGTAAAAAACTTAACAGATTCAGCTAGATAGGTTATTGACCAAATCTGCTTTGTACTAATTCTGGAGTATAGTAGCATTGTTTGGGACAATGTGTTATTTAAGATTTTGACTAAATATAAACACTTTACAACTCTATTTGTAGATTTGCTGTTAGAGTGAGAAAATGGAACATCACTGCTCCTTATATAATAAGCTAAACTGGCTGTCAATTGAGGAGAAGGATGTGCTAAGTGCTGGAATCTTTGCACATAGACGTGTACAAGGGAGATGGGATGTCTTAGATGGAGTATGTATTTATTATATATTATTTATTCTGTTGGCATTATTGTGTATTATTTTATTTTTTATTGATCTATGTATGCAAGGTGCCCTGAGACCTTGGTATGGGGCGCTTTATAAATAAAATTGCCTTACCTTGCCATTAGCACTAAAGATGTTAATGTCACATTGAGGTCTAGTGATGCCATATCATTGAGTATTCCACAGTTCAAGATTAGTTTTGGACAAATAGTCATAGCTTACTATTTGTCAAAATGTGAACCTATTACTGAACAATGTAAGAAATGTTGAATCATATAGGCATACAAGTTTTGCTTTAGTAATACTTATACAGTACTACAGTGGCCAATCTTTTTTATAACTGTTTGGATAGTCCTTCTGACACTTGCATCTGATTTCCTGAGCTGATACATATTTTGTATATATTGCTAGATGTGTATATATATTAGTTTCTAGGTCTTTATGTTTTTATTGTTTTACTTTTGAAATGTTTATTTAATATGTTATTTGTTTTATGTCTGACTATTTAGTGTACTGAGTGTATGGTTGATATTATTCATTTTACAATCTTGCCCAGGTCATGCATGTAGAAGTGCCATGTAGCCCAGTGCATTTACCAACTGACTGACTGACTAACTAACTAATTAACTAACTAACTAACTAAATGAATAAATGGGTCAGGAGGCATTATAGCAAAGGAAAGGCAGTAAGACATACAAACATGGTGATCCACAGGGGCCATAAAACAAGTAGGTAAATTTGGAAAAAAACACTCCTAACAACAAACATAGGAAAGAATGCATTAGAACTACACACACAAATCAATACATGCTGCACAACATACTGTTTTGTAATTTTGGACTGTCTTTCCTGGATTATTGAATTTTCCAGGTAGGCTCCATGGCAGCTGTCCTGTGCTTGCTTCCTTTCTATGGATGGCAGTGGTGAGTAGCTGGATTCTCTGTTAGTTAGGTCCCTCTAGGCTTTATTTGCAGATGCATACATTCTCTGGTCAGCGGGATGTTGAGTGATCATATGGACCAGCAGTGTAGTCATAAACTTGATTTTATTGGCCCACAATATTTTGATGAGCAGAATGTATTCATGCCTTTTTGTAGACCCACTGGGGCATAATCATTATCAAAAAAAAGCCTATGTTTGTTGTAAAATACTTCTCTCTGTATTCAGGCTTTAGCTATTACCTCTAGTTTTACTGGGTATTGGAGAAATCTTATCATGATTGATCTCAGCTGTCTGAGGGTTTGGAGGTCTTAAAACTGAGCACCTGATGGACACGCAGTATCAAAATGCTAGTTCATGCTGAGTTGGAGAGAGTCTCAGAAAGTATCTCTAAATGTCTGAAATGTATGTATCCCTCTGCATCTTCCAGGAGGCCATAAACATTTAAGTTATTTAATCTTTCCTGACCTTCTAAATCCTCCATTTTATCCCATATTTGTGTCTGCATTTGTCTATGCAGCCATCTGACTCCTCAGTTCTCTGCTCAGCAGTCTCTACTTATTTGGTCTGCATTTCCACTTTTCCTTAGCACTTTGAGTGATGGGAAGCAAATTATAATAATGTCTTAGAAAAGTCCTGCTATATTATTATATGGCCCTTTTAAAGGGGCCTATGTCTACCTCTACTGCAGTGGTTAGAACTGAACTTAGTAGAATTTATTTGCACCCACAAGTGAAGTTAAGAATGATTTTATAGTGTATGGAGGAAGCTTGTTCTCGTGGATTTTCATCCTAAACAGAACACTGCTGTACAACAGTGCTAAGGTTATGGAATGTGGTTGTATCCTTCTGTGGTACAAGAGACTTCTACACAGCTGAACACAATGTCCATGCAATGAGCTCTAATGAAACAGTGTTGAGAAAAACACTGTACTCCCAACGGATACCTGAAAACAGAACACAATGTGGACCTTTTGTAGCTTGCTCTATTTTCAACAAAATTTTATAAAATTAAACTTTTATATGGATGTTAACTTAATCATATTAACAAAAATCTGTTTCTCTGTATTAGCTGTCACTTGCAGTTGACAGTAGGAGAACAGACAAGAATGAGAATAGGACTAAACAGTTGAAACACACACAAAAAAACCCACTGTTTTTGATCTCCATACACTATAAAAAATACTGGTTGGGCAAAACTATGCCTAACCAGTCTGTGATGCCACCTGGAGGTTCAGATTACATTGCACCTCTTGAGCTTTGTTCTCAAGGTCTGTTGTAATCTGACCTCCTGATTTCAACACAAACTAGTTACATGATTGCTCAATCAGTATTCTCTTGTATTGACTCGAGTCATTAATTACGCTCATAATAATCTTCCACTGATTTGTCTCCAAGAAAACAAGTATTTGTCAATGCCAATTGTTTGCTAGCTGGCATTGCATTGGTAGTGTAAAATTACAGAGCTGCATAATAGGAATGGCAGTGAAGTATTGAACTGAAGCCAACCCCACCACCACCCTGCAGATACTGACAGGCATTGGGGTGTGCCTTTGGGTCGTCAGGCATAATGGCCATGCCAGTTCACCACACACTACCCTGTAGACACTGACAAGTGTCACGGTGTGCCTTCGGGTCTTTGGCCCTTACGTTCACCCCATTCCATCAGGAAATATGGTGAGATGGGTGCTGTATAGGAGAATGGGGGTGAACTTTGGGGCTGAAGAGTCCAAGGCACACCTCGATACCTCTCACAGGCTGCAGGGTGTGGGTGGGGGTGGAACGGTATGAGCATTACAGGCGACAATCCCAAGTCACACCCCTGATGCCTGTCAGTCTCTACAGGGTGGGGCATTATGGTCAGAAACCCTAATGCCTCAGGCGTTCATTGGTATTTTCACTCCAAATTTTCAACATGTTTTTTTTGTGACCCCCACCTCATGAACAGTGGCAATAGCAGTTCATTAGCCGAAAAGTGATTTTGCACAGTGACTACGCCATTTGGCACCACAGGTGTGAAAACACATTTCAAACAGGGTGTGAAAAATGACAGCTGTACTGTTCATGGGGAGGTGTAAAAAATGACAATGTTGAAAATCTGCAGTGAAAATATTATAAAAACTGGTGAAGTCACGAGTGTGCGTAGAAACTGTGCAACGCACACCCATAATGTAATTAGTTTGGGGATTTTTTACAGCAGATTGTCAACACAGGCATTTTGGGACCTCCGCTCATGAACAGTGTCACTGTGATTTTCTTAATCTTTCCTGAACAGTGATTTCCCACAGCGACCACGCATTTCTGCGCTGGAAGTGCGAAATCACATTTCGGCCATGGTGTGAAAAATGACAGCTGTGCTGTTCATAAGGAAGTGTGGAAAATGCCAGTGGTGAAAATCTGGACTGAAAATATTACAAATTCATGAACTTATGAGGGTGCGTGGAAACTGCGCAATGCTTGCTCGTAACACAGTCATTTTATGGACTTTTGTCACCAAATTTTTAACATAGCCATTTTAAGACCTCTGCTCATGAACAGTGTCACTGTGAGTTTCTTAATCTGTCCTGAACATTGATTTCACACCAACTGCGCCATTGTGCGCTACATGCGCAGAAACACATTTTGGGCAAGATGTGAAAAATGACAGCTATGCTTCTCATAAGGAGGCGTGGTAAAATGGCAATGTTGAAAATCTGGAGTGAAAATATTAAAAATTCATGAACTTACTAGGTGTGTAAGAACTGTGCAATGCACCCATGTAAATCAGTCATTTTGGAATTTTTCACCAAATTTTCAACATAGGTTTTAGGGACTACCTCATGAACTGTGACACTGTCATTTTGTAAATCAGTCTAGAAAGGTGGTTCCATGCAGTGACTGTAAAATCACCTTTGGGGCTGATTAATGCCATGACAGTGCCAGAATTCCGAGGAGGGGTCCAAAAACCCCATGTTGAAAATGTGGTGCCAAAATTCCAAAAAATGCCTGATATATGCATCAAAGTTGAAAAAACCCTATTTATTCCATTATACAGCTTACGGCATTTCTTCGATTCGGCGGTCGGCTTTGAAGAGTGCAGATGTGTTTCTGGTCCACTGAAGATCATCTCGCTGGCTCCGGAGGTAAGTATGGAGGTGAGGTGGGGGTGTGGGGAGGTGGATGCCAGAGGGTGGGTGCAGGTTTGGGGTAAGACAATCAATGAGGACTGTTTTTCTTTTCAGGTGTTTGTTTTCTTTTAGGAAGATGGCGTGGGACTTGTGCCACTGCTGGGGTGGGCTCAGCGTGGCAGCTGAGAGATATTTTCAGGGGTGCAGTGGTGGGGTTGGGCACCCGTCGGCCAAACAGATGTGTGACATGCTAGGTTGGCTCCAGCGTGACAACTGGAAGTCTGTTTCTTTGGGGGTTTAATTAAGCAAACAGGTTGTGGGCACCCCATCACCCATACTGTGCAGTGGTGGGCGGGAGGCACTATTCAGAGACACTCAGAGGGTTGGGGACTATTATTACAATACTGATCAGGTGTGCAACAGGCGACAACTGCGTCTACTTTTCAGTCTCTTTGGGGTTCTGTTTTCCTGCTTTTGTCAATGCGCTCCTACCCTGAACTCTGACTCAACATTCCAAGGATGGCAATTAGATCTTTTTTTGGAAACATTCCAAGGATGTCATTTTAGTCACTTGCCTCCTCCTGGAAAGATAGTCCTAGGAAAAGTTCACTTCAAACTGAATTTATGTTCCAGGAAGAGAAAGCAGAGATGTATACAAGCAGGACTGCCGGCAATATGCTAATCAACACTATCTTATCGCTGCTCACTGAAGCGGTCTCTCCCTTTCAACTGTACACCACTGCATTTTCAACTGCTGTCATAGACAGCTGCAGCATTCATTGGTGAACTGTGGCCACATACTCAAACACACTGACTGAATTGGAAGACAGGTTGCCACCCTACAAAAACTCAGATGATGGCACTGTTTCTTGCACATGCGTGCAAGCAAACATAATTAATGGGGGATCTAGATTCACCCTCATTTGGTTAAAATCTTTGAGACAAAACCTAAATGATATTAAATTAAATCACTCATGTATTGATTTCACAAGAAACATTAAGATTTCTCCTACATAGCAAAATACAATAAAAAAATTATCAAGTTGCACAAAATGCAGATATGATTAAATTGAGGTATTTAAAATGTGTACCCTGTTAAGGACAATAAGATTTCCCATGGACTAGAAGATTATCTGTTGCTTCCTAAATACCTTGATTCTAGACATGCAATCACTATTGTTAGAGTCAAATTATTTTATTTAAATATTTGGAAAACAGAAATAATAACCATACTCAAGAATATGGAAGAATCTGCCATGCCCGTGTAATATGGGTCATGAGGAAACCCTATATTGTGCAGTAGTCCAATGCCCTTTGTATGAAATTTGGAGAAAACATTATACAGTGTAAGCCACTTTGTACTGACACATCCGTGCACAGCTGCAATGTCCGTGATATGCGATGTCTGTACTTGCCGGCAGGAGCAGTATTGGGAGAATCGTGATTTGGTCACGAGCAGTGCTTCAAATCCATACAGTAACATATGAATTTCTGCTCAGGGGTGGGAGATAGTTAAAAAATTTAAAAAATGTACGCTTTATATTTCCTGAGCTTTAAATTTTAATTCTGCTGCTATGTTGGGAGCTGGTGATTGTTTTTAAAAGAAACACCCGGGATGCATGTATAACTTTATTTCTGCTGCTTGCTCAGCTGTGCAGCTTGTTCAGGAGCGTGTGACTGTTTTTAAAAGAAACACCAGGGGAAAGGATTTTAACTTTAACTATGCTGTTGTGAAGCATGAGAAGGGCCGGGTGACTTGAATTCTGCTTCTGTAACTTTATTTCTGCAGGTCGGGGACAGATGAGATGCGAGGTCATGCACACTCATCTCTGGTAGTGAGTCAATTTTATGAGCAAGGGAATGTCTTTTAGACATCTTGTAACAACCGACCACTTCCAGCTCACAGAGAACAACAACAGGAAAGTGATAAATGGCTCTGCACAACCCGCCCTTTAAGTAATGCTTGTAATTAGCACCTCATTAAGCTGCACTTAATTCTCCCAGCTGGGAAATGTTGTGATTAAGTGCTTTTAAAGTGTCCACTTTGATGATAGCCAATGTCCATTCTAAGCAATGTATTTAACATTAGTTATGCAGAGATGGGTTTGGTTTTGTGTATCTGTCCACGGAAAGCGATTGTCCACGGTAAGCATGTCCGCTTAATGTGGCGCTGACTGTATTGGTATCCATTTACTGATCTATGCTAATAATTAATTTGACATAGTGTTCATATTACTATATCTAATGTCTGTATCAGATACAGAAGGTGCAGCCACTTTCTTCATGGTCGTTAAAAAAAGAGAAAGAAACTAAAGGGTTAGAGTTTTTCCCAGGGAAGAGCATTGATTATGACATTTTTTGCTTTACTCATAAGCCTCATTCAGTACAGAGAGTATCTTCCTTAACAAACACATGGTGTTGAGAGTCTAAGCCATGATGGACTTGGTGAAATAACAAGATTCCCTGAAATACTTTTATCCCATATTTAATCTATCTCCTCTCCTTCCCCCACCTGCTGCTTGCTCCTCACCAACCATGTTCTTCTCCTCATCTCTACATGAGACTGCTGTCTCCTGATCCACTTTGTATCTTCAAAAACAATCATATGGCTTTCTGTACCACCCTGCCATCTTTCAATACCTTTTCTTGCTCCTCCTCCTGCTCACTGGAATATCGAATACAACCCAGGCAAAACTACTCCCCATCTCTCATAACAACCCAACATGGGGACATAAACATGGACTAAGGCTTGCCCATTTAAATATCCACAGCCTACTACCTAAACTTCCTGAGCTGGAGGCCTAGGTCTTCCTTTATAAGTCAGACATCCTTGGCATATCAGAGTCCTGGCTAAAACCTTCCACCTCTGACTGTCTCTGTTATCTGACAGGTTATTCCATTATTAGAGTTGACTGCCATGGAGTTCACAAGGGCAGCTGGGTCCTCCTTTACTTCAGGGACTCCTTTACCTCTACCCTAACCAGTCAATCCACTACTGACTCTCCCACTGAATGGCTATTTGTTGAACTGTCCATCAAGATCAATAGAAAACTGTATATCACTTGCTGCTACAATCTGCCCAAATGTGGCACAACTGGCCTCTCCCACCTACTGTCTAGCTTTGGATCCCTCCCTCACCCCAGGAAAACATAATACTAGGTGACTTCAACATTAACTGGCAAGATAGCACTCACTCTGACTCCTACAACCTTCTCAAGTGATTCAATCTCACCCAACTCATCACCACTCCCACCCAACTGAATTGCCAGCCCCTAAATCACTCCACTATTGACTGGATTCTGACAAACTGAGAAGATAGGATCACCCGTGCTGGGGTCTTATCCAACTCCATCAGCGACCATTCACCTACTTACTGTATCTGGTCCACTAAACCTCCCCCCCCAAGCACCTAATTTTCTGGGACTATTCCAAATAGAACCCCTCACAGCTCCACACCAACATCATGCCTATTAACTGGTCTCCCCTTTATATGATGAAAGAAGTCTCCCCTGCACTTAGCTTCTTCATGACTGCCCTTTCTAGTATCTATGATAAGTTTTCCTTTAACCACTAGAAAAGTACATGGGGTTGATACCCGCTGGCTTACCAAAGACCTCATAAAACTGATGAAGGAGCATGACACTAAATAGGCATCCTTCAAAGACCCCCACAGCTTTGGAATGAACACAGAAACCTGTGCAACTGCTGTAAATGACTTATTAAATCCAGTAAGGCTGCTAGGGTTTGCAACCTATAGTCTTTGCAGCCTTGGTAACCCTTTTCACGTCTGGTCATCTATTCACTCCCTGCTGGCCCCTGGGACTAAACTGCCCAACTCAAACTCAACACCCCTGACGGCCCATTGGCTGACCTGGCAGATGTGGCTGATGCACTCAATAACAAGTTTACAAACCTGGATGAGTACCTCCATAAACTGCCGTCACTAAATCTTGACCCTCCTCCCATAGACCAGCCTAGTGCCCCTCCCTTAGCCCTTCATTCTCTTTTAGGGCTATGTCCTCTAGTGATATGCTTAAGCTCCTCCTGAGTCTCCCCAGTAAGGGTAGTGCTGGTAGCGCTGGCCTCTCCCCCCGCTTCCTGAAAATCGTGGCCCAAGCAATTACTAAACCACTCACCAAGATTTTCAATCTTTCCCTCACCACTGCCACATTTCCCACAATATGGAAACAGGCTAGAGTTGTCCCTGTCTTTAAATCTGGTGACCCAAGTAATATGGACAACTACAGCCCTATATCCATACTCTCCCCTCTCAGCAAACTACTGGAAAAGACTGTTCATCATCAGGTTACAGACTATGACTAATATATCCTCTGCCCCCAGCAACACGGTTTCAGAAAAGGCCACAGCACACTACTACACTGGTCTGTTTCTCTAACCATGTCCTCCACAAAATGGATGATGGGATGTTCATCGGAGCTGTTTTTGTGGACCTCTTTAAAGCATTCAACGTGGTAAACCACAATATCCTTCTTAACAAACTTAGTTGCCTTGGACTGTCCCATCACTATGTATTAGTTTCACAACTACGTTACTGGCCATACCCAAATGGTCTGTATGGGTGGTACTATCTCCTCTGTTCTAACTGTCTCCACTGGTGTCCCTCAAGGATCTATCCTAGGGCCCATTCTTTTCTCCCTCTATAAACTCTCTCCCACAAGACTGTCTCTTCTGCCACTCCTTACTATATGAAGATGATCTTATCCCCTACTACAGTGATAAATCCCTGACCAAACTCTCCACTTCACTTACCGCCAAACTACAGTCAAGCCCACCAAATGGTTCACTATGAACCAACTGCTGGTCAACACCAAAAAGACAAAGTCAATGCTGTTTGGCTCAAACCCAGGCTAGCCAAACTAGCACAAACCCATAACACTTTCAGCATCCTATCCTGATGGATTACCCCTGAGTCCATTAATTCCTTCAAATACCTGAGCATCACCCTCTACCCTGCTTTTCTTCTCAGATCATATTGACATCATAATCCACTGCATTCACAGAAACTGGGGGTCAGCTACTGCCTCATCACTTACCTCACCCCAGAAGCCTGGCTCACCATTACCCAGTGTAGCCTCCTCTCTACTAGATTGCTGTCTCTCCATCTACTCCTTTACCTCCTCTACTATCCTGCTAAGGTTAAACACCATCTACGACAATATCTGCCAGTTTGCCCTTTGGGATCCTTATACTCCAACCACTGCACCCTCTATCAGGCCCTTGGCTGGCTCCCCCAAGCAGGCGTGATTATTTCCTAGCCTGTACCATTGACAAGGCTGTCCATAATCGAGACACTCCCTCTCTCTTCCTGCCTAAGGTGTCTCACTGAAACCTCTGCCTTACTGCAGGCTCTTTGCTGGACTGTTCACAAGTCTCCAATTGAATGGGCCAGCAGGCCTTCTCGTCTGCTGCCTCAGCCCTTTGGAAAAGCCTACTCCCTCCCCATAGATTTTCTGACTCCCCACGGCTTTTCCACTCTTTCTCCTCAGATCTCTCCTACTGTCCCCTTCCAGTTGCTCTTGCACTCCTGGCTGATTAATTGCTCCTCTGTCCACCTCCTCTTACTCAGCTCCACTCAGCCTTATGTAATCCCATCTGCAATCCATCTTCTACAATTCCTAAACATTGTATTGCAATCGTCTACCAGTTCACACTTATTTTACTGTGAGTAATTTTATTATTAGCTTATATTTTACCTTCTTATTTTACCACCTATGTATAATTTCTATTTACTGCACCTAACTTCACAGTGTTTATTGAAGCTTTGTACTTGCTGTAGTCTTCTTGCTGCATTCTGTGCATCTCCATGGCCTGGGTCATGCCTGAAAGTGGTTCTTGGGCCAGTGCACTTACCCGATTAACAAATAAATAAATAAATTTAAATGCCTTTGGTTGATAGGCATCAGTTAATCTCTTTTCTCTGCTCCTTCTCTGGAAATATAAAATAAAAAGAATATGTCAGGGAGTTTAACTTACAATGCACTATACAAGAATCAAAGAAACATAGAATTTGATGGCAGATAAGGACCGCTTGGCCCACCTAGTCTGCCCATTTCCCTACCTAACGGATAAGCTGCAGATCCTAGTTAACCAACAGCCTACTTCCTCCTACCCCCCCCACTAGAATTGCCTTATGTCTGTCCCATGCATTCTTGAATTCCTCCACTGTTTTTGACTCTATGACCTCCTCAGAAAGGCTGTTCCATGCATCTACAACCCTCTCTGTGAAGAAATACTTCCTCACATTACCTCTTAGCTGTCCTCCCTCTATCTTCATTTGTATGACTTTTGTAGGATCGTTTATTGTACTGCTACTATTCTGTATCTCATGCTGCTTTCTAATTTCTGTTAGTTGTGTAGAAGATGGTGTATATTGTGGTAACAACTCATGATTTGGTTTTACTTGGTCAAACAGTAGCTTTACTGCTGCTACTACTATTGATTTGTGGTCCCTATTCTGAAGTGTGTCAGTTCTGGGATTATATAACAAAGTATTTTGCCTATTTTGGGCTTTGTATCTGTTGGGGACTTTTGGCATCATGTGCATTGTACTTTTGCTTGAGGCAATCGAGCCCTTATTGTCTTCATCCCATTTATGGCCTTTGGTGTTTTTGAGAGTAGTTTTGCTTTGCCTGGTTTCCCATCCTAGACATCCACCTCTATACTGGACTGAGCAAGTTAAGATTGAAGACTTTTGGGGTTTATTTGAGGTATTTTCTTTGATTCTTGCTACCACACTGAGCTGCCACACTAAGCTGTTCACTCAATCAAGCCAGAACTGGAAAGCCATGTGTCTCCTTTCTGGGGCAGACCTAGAGGTGCTGTCCTTTTGGAAAAGTAAAGAATGGTTTGTTTTGTGGCAGTTTGCATTCACATTCTCCAGGGAGGTGGGGGGTGAGTGGAGGGGTCTCACTAACCTCTAAAACAGCAGTTTTTTGCTAAACAACTGGTCACTTCACACACTGACTGGATCTAAACTTTATTGAACAACAGTTCTCCAAGTTACCTTCAATCAAGGGTGCCTCCCTCAGCACCATTCACTGCAGGGCACTCACTTGGCTTCTCTTCATTGCATTAGGTACACATAAAGGGAGCACACTGTGACAACCCAACTCTCTCTCTCTCTCTCTCTCTCTCTGGGCTGTAACAGCTTTCAGAGACCTGTCTGTCTTTGGGTATTCGCTGCCAGCAGCTGGGCTCACCCAGCACCACACTGTCACTTTCTTTGAACTGGGAGGTCAAATGTGAAATTGCACAGATCAAAGCCTGGTAGTGTGTCTCTCAGGTGGCGGATGCTGAACAGAGTTTTGCCTCAACCAGTAGAAACCATAAATTACCTTAGAAATGATTGAAATTGCAGCCACAGCTGTTGAGTAAATAAATAGCTTTTATCTTAACAGAAGGTCAGAAGTAGCATTATAGGATGTATATGTTTAACACAAGAGAATAACACTGTTACAGGAAAAGTAAACAATTGTTTTTAAATTACAGATGACAAAAGAAAAAGGCTATTACTGAGATATGCTATTATTATTCTTACCCTTCTCTGTCCATCAAGAGAAACTGGACCCTATGCTATCTGCCAGCTCCCACAGACATAACTAGAAAAGTAGGCCCAAACTTAGCCTCTTGGATGCAGCTTCCGCAAACTCCAAGAGCAACTCACTGTCTTTCAGCATCTTACATTCTCTCTTGAGAATAGGTGATTCCTATTCCCCCTTGAATGCACCAACCATCTGCCATGTATGTATTTAATTGTCCCAATCAGATCGAACACCTACCAGTGTCCAATTTTATTCTTTTTTTAACCTCAAGTTTATTTTTGAGTGATCCAATCCCTTTAAACTGTGAGTCTGTGTGTACATGTCCACTCCCCTCCATGGTCCCTGTGTCTTGAGATTTATTACTCAACCCTTATCTAGATGCTGGTGGACAGTAGAATCCCAGCCTGTGTGCGTGTTTTTCAGACTGCTAAAAATACCAGCTGGAAAATCAAGCCATTAACTCCTTCCTTCCCATTTCTGTCACATCTCCCCCCCAGGTGATGAAGGTGTGTCCTTTGGGCCACCCCAAGTGACACAGCCATTCATGCATCTGCTGGGAAGTGCCCAAAGTATCCAGCCATGCCATTAGACCTGCCTAGATAGCCCATCCACATTGGCATTTTGTTTACCACTGTGGTGCTGGATGATCACGTTGTATGCCTGCAATACCAAACTTCAGCAGAGTAGTTTTCCATTTTGCCCGTTTGACCTATGAAGCCAGATCAGGGGATTATGATCTGTGACCACAGTAAATTCTCTCCCATATAGGTAAGGCTGCAGCTTCTGAAGGGCCCACACTATTCCCAAGCACTCCTTCTCAATTATGGCATAGGCCTCCTCTCTAAGCAGACGCCTTCAGCTGAAGTACACAACCGGGTGCTTCTCCCCCTGCTGGGTAACCTGACTCAGCACTGCGCCCAGCCCATGGTCTGAGGCATCCACATGGACAATAAACTTTAGATTGTAATTGGGGCTGGCCAATACAGCTGGCCTGCTTAAGGCCTTCTTTAGCTCCTGAAAAGCAACCTCACAGCCCTCTGACCATTGCACCTTATCTGGCTTTCTCTTGGTTAGGTCTGTCAGAGGTTTAGCAGATCCCTATAGCAAGGAACAAACCTCCAGTAGTACCCTGCTGTCCCCAAATGCCCTTACCCATTTCTTGGTGGTAGGAGTTAGCCAGGCCAGGATGGCATCAACCTTAGCAGACTCTGGGCGGATGTGTCTGCTACCACCCCATGCTCAGGTAGGACACTTCTGCCATACTATCGGCACTTTTCCACCTTGACTGTTGACCGCATTCTTCAGCCTGCGGCACATGTCCCTACATTCTTGATGTGCTCCTCCAGGACTGGCGGTATATGGCTATATCATCCATATACCAATGCAAACTCACCTGACCCAGACAGAATGTGATCCACAAGCCTTTAAAGGTTGCAGGTGCATTCTTCATTCCAAATGACATTACCTTGAATTTGTATAAGCCAAATGGAGTGAAAAAAGCTTATCTCTCCTTGGCTACAGGGGTCAGAGATACCTGCCAGTAGCCCTTTGTTAGGTCTACAGTGGTCAGATACTTGGCTCCCCCAGTTGCTCCAGGGTCTCATCTGTTCTGGGCATGGGATAGGCATCAGACTCTGTGCAGCTATTAAGCCTCCAGTAGTCAATGCAGAATTGTGTGGTATCGTCCTTCTTGGGGATCAATACCATGGGCAAGGCCCAGGGGCTACTAGATTCCTGGATTACTGAAAGTTCCAGCATCTCCTTGAGCTCCTCTTTCACAGTGTGATAAACCTGCTCAGGTACCCTGTAGGGAGACTGTTTCAGGGGCACCTGGGTCCCAGTAGCCACATGGTGCTCTGTCATCATGGTGAGCCCAGGTTTCCCTGTGAACATGTCCTCAAATTCTCTCAGTACACAAATCTCCTGCATCTGGGCTGGTGTCAGCTGTTCGGAGAGATGAGTTGTCCACAGAGGATGTGACCCAGGCCTCCCCAAGCAGGTCCACCAGTGGATCCATCTCTGTTTCCTTTTCTGGGGTGCTGCACATAGCAAGGACCAATTCCTCCCTGTCATAGTAGGGCTTCATCATGTTAACATGATACACCTTTTGCCTGCACCTCCTCCCCGGTAGCTCTAGCATGTAATTGACATCACTAACTTTTTGGGCAACGGAGAATGGCCCTTCCCATGCTGCCTGTAGTTTATTCTGTCAGACAGAGATGACAGCCATCACTTGCTGTCCCACATCATATTCTGTGGCTCGGGCCCTGTGGTCATACCAGACTTTCTGCCGCTGTTGCGCAGTGGCCAAGTGCTCCTGAGCAAGCCCCATGAGCTCCTTAAGGTGGGTCCAGAAGTTCAGGACATACTCCACAACAGATTCCTCTTGGGAGGCACAGTCACTCTCTCATTTATCCTGAATCAAATCTAGGGGCTCCCTCACCCTATGGCCAAACAGGAGCTTGAAAGGTGAGAACCCTGTGGACTCCTGTTGGACTTCCCTGTTGCAAATAGGAGATGAAGCAAATATTTGTCCCAATCCTCTTACACTGTCAGCAAAAGTCCTTAGCATGGTCTTAAGGGTTGAATTAAATCACTCCACCAGACCATTAATTTGGAGCTGGTATGGGGAGGTTTTGAGCTGCCTTACCGCACACTTCTCCCACAAACTACTCATTAACCCTGACATGAAACTGGCACCATGATTTGTCAGTATCTCATGGGGAAAGCCCGACTGCCTAAATATCCCCAACAGTGTGTCAGCCACAGGTTTCTTTTCAGAGGACAATAAGGTCACTGCCTCTGGGTATCTTGTGGCATAGTCAACTACCACCAGGATATACTGCTTGCCAGTGTGACTTGGGGTGCTTAGGGGCCCCACTATGTCCACAGCTACCCTCTTGAAGGGTTCATCAATAATGGGCAGGGGCACCAAGCTGCTTGCCCTTGTTTCCCAGTTTCTCCACCCTCTGGCACTATGGACAAGTCCCACAGTAATTTGCCACATCCTTGCCAATACTAGGCCAGAAGAAATTGTTGGTCCCTGCTTTTTGTGCACCTCACACCCAAGTGGCCTGAAAAAGGGATATCAATGGCAAGGGCCAAAAGCTGCTGGTGGTGAACCTTAGGGACTACCAGCTGCTGGAACACCTCACCATCTAGCCCTTCCTCCATTGTGCATTCTCTGTACAGCAGCCCATTGTCCCAGTAAACTGACTCTTTACCCCCTGAGGATCCTCAGCCCTATTAGCTATTTCCCTCAGTTTTTGCAAGGTAGGATCAGTCCACTGTGCCGCGCTAAGCTCCCCTCTTCTGACCCTTCCTAGTGCCCCTTCAGAAAGAAGTTCCGTGGGCTCCTCCATTTGTGACTGGGGTTCAGGATTACTACTTCTAGCCAGCCACTCATGCATGCTAACCACTTCCTCAGCTGTTGAGGGTGGCTGGACCATATTGAGTCACCCTCTTCACCCTCAGAAGCTTACCCTTTTGCCTGGCTGTGGGTTGCAACACACACCAGAGTTTCCCTGTGGTCAAAATCATTCCCCATGATCACATTGACAGGGAGGTCCTTTATGACCCCACCTCCTTTTCTCTGTGCCCCTCTTCCTGCTCAGGAAGACTTGAGCCATTAGTATTTGGACTACTGGCCCTGTGACTCTCTGGATCCTGGAGTATTTCCTGGCAACATCTGCTTCGCCTGGATGAGATTCTGCCTCACCAGGGAGATGTAAGTGTCTGTGTTCTTCAGTCCATCCGTTACTGTTCCATTAATTACATGGGTGCATATTCACATTGGAGGAGAGTAGTTCTTCAGGCTGCACAAACCCCACAGACCAGTGCTATTTTGATCTCCCCTTCCCCCAGGCCATTGCCCCTTAACCATTTGCTGAGGGCAGTTATATCTCAAATGCCCCACTTGATTGCAAATATGACATTTCCTGGGTCCTGTCTCTTGGGTCCCTTTAGAACCGAGTGTTCTGCTTTGGGCTCAGGTACAGGCTAGTTTCCTTTGGGCTGTCCCCCATGGGACCTCTTAGAACCATGTGCTGTCCCCCCACCATGAGACTTGTGCTGTGTGTATGGCCTTCTAAACATGTACATGTCAGCGTTTGCTGCCACCTCCTTTGAGGAGGTTTATGCCCTGTCTAGGAGCCATACATGCATATCCTCGGGTACAATTTTAAGAAATTACTTCCTCACAAGCAAATCTTTGATTAGTTCCACAGTGTCTGCTTTTGCCCCCTCCACCCACGTATCAAGGTAAGTATACAATTGAACCTGCAATTCCACATACCAGTAACAGTCTTCTGGGTTTTTCTTTAATGCCCTAAATTTCCTTCTTTAAGCCTCAGGAGTTAATTCAAAATGCTTTAACAACACTGTTTTATCCTTATCATAATCAGCATAGTCTTCATCACTCATTTTATTAAATGCCTGCAAAGCCCTCCCTGTAAGTAAGGGAATGAGATAAGTTGACCATGAAGCCTTAGCCAATTGAAATTGCTCACATGCTCTCTCAAATTACCTTAAAAATAGTTCAAGATCATCTCCCTCTCTATACTGGGGGAACAATTTAGAATTAATTTTGGCTTCATGCGGAGAACTTACTAAACCATTATTCACAGTTTGCTGGTTGCTCAGGGTCATCATCTCCTTCTCATGCTATTGTCTCTGGATGTCATGCTGTTGTCTCTTGATTTCATGCTGTCATTCTTTTTCTCTGTCCTGACATTCTTTTTCTCTGTCTGTCAGTCTTTTTTCTTCCATTTCTTTCTCTGCTTCCAATCTTTTTGTTTCTGAGTTTGTAAATAGGCAAAGAGGAGGAAGTAGTATGGTAGGCCCATTAACAGTTAATGGAGAGGTGGTGTCTGAGCCACTGGAAATGGCAAATGAATTTGCCAAATGTTTTGGCTCTGTATATAAGGACTAGAGTAATAGGTTAGAAATTAGGGTGGAGAACTGTGGTAAACTAGACCAAAGAAATAATAACAGAAGAAAGTGATGAAAAAGATTATGGGGTTAAAGGGAGATAAAGCAAGCAGAACGGATGAGATCCACCCATATATGTTAAAGGGTTGAGAAATTAGTTAGTACCAGTTATTACAGTGTTGGGACAAAGGTCACTTGCTGAGGTGTGGTGCCTGAGGGTGGAGGAGAGCATATGTGGTGCCGATATACAAGGGAAAAGGGATCAGGTGGTGAATTATAGACCGATGAGCCTAACATCGGTGGTGAGAAAAATTAAGGTATTATTGATGAAGCTATAAAGGGCATCTTGATAAATAAGGAAAGTAGATAAGAATAAACATGGTTTTGTCTCAGGTAGGTCATGTGAGACTAATCTCATTACTTTCTATGAACATATAAATAAATGGGTGGATGAGGGAAGAGTGTGGCTGTGGTATTGCTGGATTTTAGTCGACTTTTGATACTGTTCCACTGTAAGATTGTTGAGAAACTGATCAGATTGGAAATTGACTCTTGTATTGTAAAATGGATGGATCGGTGGCTAAAAATAGGAAGCAACAGGTTAGGATTCACGGTTGTCTGCCAGAACCTCAGGGGTGGGGAGTGGTGTCCCCAAGGGGTCGGTATTGAGACCATTACTATTTAGCATATGTATAAGGGATTTGGATACAGGTAGTGGGAATAAGTTGGTGAAATTTGCTGATGATGTAAAAATAGGAGGGGTAGTAGATACTTTTGATGATAGTTTAACATTTGGAAGAGATCTAATACAAATATTGGAATGGGCAGAAGTAAATGGAATGAACTTTAATAAAGATAAATGCATTATAATGCACTTGGGAAGGAAAAATGTTCAGCAGAATTATTATATGAAGGGTATAAAACTGAAGGTATCTACATGCGAGTGAGATCTGGGAATCTATATCCAGAATGACTTAAAGAATAGCATTCATAGTAGGAATATATCTAACAAAGCCATGTATTTAGTAAATAGTATCAGAAGGGGATTCACTCTAGATGTGGGAGGTGCTGATGCTGCTGTTTAGGACCTTGGTTAGGCCCTTATTGGGTTATTGTTTAACTGTTTGGCGTCCTTCCTAGTGAAAGATGTTAAGATGGTGGAAAGGCCACAACAGCCCTATACAAGATTGATATCAGGTGTGAAGGCTTAAGTTATGAGGATAGATTGGAGAGGTTGGGTTTGTGGACCTTGAGAGATAGGAGAGTTAGGGGGGAGCTACTGTTTCTATACAAAATTTTAAAAGATGAGAGAATGAGGATGGAGATGGGAATGGAATTTAAGGATCAAATGTATCAGTTGAGGGGACATGATAGGCAGTTGAAGGAAACAGTATGCAGGACAGAAATAAGAAGAAATTGATTTAAATGTAGAGCAATCAGAAAGTGGAACAAATTACCCCAGGAAGTTATGGATGCAGAGAATGCTGAAGTGTTTAAGGTTAGATTGGATAAGCATCTTACTGAAGTTGCTGACTTGTGTTACCGCCACTGAATTGTGGGGAAAGCTTACATGGGCTTTGCCTTCTTGACTTTCCTATATTCCAGTAGAAAATCCAGTATGAGTTCAGCCTTCTTGTTTCTGCTTCTGCTTCTGGTCTCCTTGTCTCAAAGTCCAGTTCCTTTACCTCCAGCTCTTTGTCTTGCAGCAACAGCTGCAGTCTCAGTGCATCCAGCTGGTTTGGGGGGTCTGCAACATCAGCTCCTGACTCACCCCCAGGGACCGTCTGCCCCTGGTCATGTGCCACCAGGGTGGCTATGAGGTCTGCCTTTGTCTTCTGACTTTCCAGCTGAATTCCCTTTTCCTGGCACTTTTCACAAAGCTGTTGCACAGTAATCAAATTAGTACTCACAGAGCTCATTCTCTCACCCTACACTACACTGTGCTAACTAGAAATATTCTCTTATATATCCTGTTGTCTAACTGCTAAGGTAAATGTTCCACTTGCAAACTTTGTATCTCAGTGTGCTAGAAAGTCTGCAGTCACCCATCACTGCCAACCAATTTGTGACATCCCACCTCTCTCTCTGGGCTGTAACAGCTTTCAGAGACCTGTCTGTCTTTAGGTATTCACTGCCACCAACTGGGCTTGCCCAGCACCAAACTCTCTCTTTCTCTGAACTGGGATGTGAAATGTGCAATTGCACAGATCAAAGCCTGGTAGTGTGTCTCTCGGGCGATGGAAGCTAAACAGAGTTTTGCATCAACCAGTGGAAACCATAAATTACCTTAGAAATAATTGAAATTGCATCCACAACTGTCGAATAAATAAATAGCTTTTTACTTAAAAATAGGTCCGAAGTAGCATTACAGGATGTATATGTTTAACACAAGAGAATAACACTGTTACAGGAAAAGTAAACAAATGTCTCTCCATGTTGATGTACCTGGGAGACATCTGACCATTACCCCCAGCTGGAGGTAGGTATCAACTCCCCGAATCATGAAGTCTCCTATGATCAGAAGTGTTTTGGATTTCCTTTTTGAATTATTTGTTTTGGTCCCTGTTTTGGCAGTTTTGTAGTGTTAGCTCTTGTGCTGCAGTGTCCTGCTATGCAGTGTCCTCTGCCCCTTTGTTTGATTTCAGAGATAGAGGCAGATACCTGTTTGTAGTTTTTATATGGTTTGTGGAGGTGATACGCTGGAGAGCATTGAGTGATGGGGCACCTGATTTGCCCCTCCTAAACACCTGCCAACCTCCCTCTGCAGTGGAGGTGCTTCAGTTGGGTGTTGGGGAAATGGTGGGTGGTTCTTATAATACATTTCCTCTGGAATATGTGATTTGAGGCACGCAATCTCTGCACATGCTGCCTGGAGCTGAGCCCTTAGATCTCCAATGGTCCAGCATGTAGGACAACATCCTAAATCCTGTATAACTGCCCTTTTGAAAAGTGTCCCACAGTACCTGCAGTTAATAATATCCATTCCAGATGAGTTGCGGGTTTATAACCTGGTCTGAGTAGTTAGAAGGAGTAAAATGAAAGCAAAAGTTTGATTTTTTTGTTTTGTTTGTTTGTTTTTGTATAACTTGTTATAACAAGTTAAATTACTTGTGCCCCTGTACGTGAGGTCACTGTGTCAATACCCCTCTGATCCTCCCCTTCCTGCTTTGCTACCGGAAATGTCATGACTGTGCTACCCTATAAAAGGAGTGCAGCATGGGGTGGTTGGAGATGGGGTGGGTGGCTAGGCCCTTCCCCTGCTGAAAAGGAAAAACCATGGACAAAAGAAACAAGGAGGTAAGAGCAGAAACAATCAACCAACAACAAATGCAGTAGCTCTGAAAGCTTAACTTAATGATAGATAAAACTGTAAAACCTGTAAATCACCACCTGTAATAATTTAACAGAAGATATACCCTGCAAAAAACACTTGTTACAGAGAAAAATAAAGCAGTAACAGAAGATATACCTTGCAAAAAACTATTTGAATCAGAGAAGATTACAGCAGTAATCTGTAAGCACAAAACAGTAACAAACCTTTAGGCACACCCTGTAATAATGCAGCAGAAAGTATACCCTGCAACAGCAATTTGAATCAGAGAACAATAAAGCAGTAAAATGTTAGCAAAAAACAGTAACGAATCCTGTGAGTACAAAAGAAAATAGTAACACACAGTAAATCTTACTAGCCAAAATAAGCCTTAATCTTTTTCCTTGCTCTGATAATGTTCCTTGTTCTGTCCTTACAAGAAAACCTAGAAGAAAAGAGCTCAGGTGAAGGTAGGTGCCTTTGCCAGCAAAGCTAGTCTTTCACCTCAAAAACACCAACTAACCTGCCCTTTTAACTCTTCCTTCTGTTGGAAGTTACTAAGAATTTGTCAGCTCCACCCTCAGTTACACACCTAATCCCCTGGAAGAGATGTGGGAGAATGCGATTAGCTCCTTCAATGTGAGAAGGAGACTGCAACACCTTTGAGACCAAACCAAAACCTTTCAGCATAAAATAAAATAAAATAGCAGCAAACGGTAATTGTGCTTAGCCTAATGATAAATAAAAAGTCACAAAAATGTAAGCACCACCTGTAACAATTTCACAGAAGATATATCCTGCAAAAGCGCTTGCTACAGATAAAATAAAGCAGTAACAGAAGATATACCTTGCAAAAACTATTTGAATCAGAGAAGATTACAGCAGTAATCTGTAAGCACAAAACAGTAACAAACCTGCAGGCACACCCTGTAATAATGCAGCAGAAAGTATACCCTGCAACAGCAATTTGAATCAGAGAACAATAAAGCAGTAAAATGTTAGCAAAAAACAGTAACAAACCCTGTGGGTACAAAAGAAAATAGCAACACACAGTAAATCTGCCTAGCCAAAAGAAGCCTTAATCTTTTCCTTGCTCTGATAATGTTCCTTGCTCTGTCTTTACAAGAAAACCTAGAAGAAAAGAGCTCAGGTGAAGCTAGGTGCCTTTGCCAGCAAACCAAGATGCATGTGTTGCACCCACAGACACAGCCACTGATGTATGCCCACCAGAAGGGCCACCCCCACACAGCCTGGATGTGCTGGCAGTGCATGAGGGTGATGATGACAACAGGCAGGAGGAGGAAGGCACAGGTGGGTAACTGTGCCACAAGTATGCCTGAAACTGTCCACAACATGTAACTCCAACTGGCATAGTAAAAGACACATATCTCCCACAGGTACAGAGATGGAGATGGAGACACAGCAGGTGTCAGAGACCAACACTGATTGCACAGTGGTGCCACAGGAGAAGGGGACACAGGAGTCTGGTGAGGTGTCTTATGGATGCAGCACCAGCCTGTTACAGAGACCATCCCCAGGACCACAGTGCTGACCTGCCGCTGGGGTGCCATGAGTAAGGAATTCCCCCAACCTAGCTGACAGGATGAGCCTGGGAAGAAGGGCCAGGTTTGGAATGGTGCCAGCATGCCCTGAGGACAGTGGGGATGAAGGCCCCTCAACACGGCTGACCAGATGCACATGTTCTGCATACGGGCAAGCCTACATGGAGGGTCAGCATCGGTAGCTGCAGCAGCTGGAGTTGGACATGGCTGGAGGTACAGTGCAGAAACACTGAGGTGCTCGTCACCCTGGCCAATGAGGTGCGTGGAATAAGACATGGTATAGACTGGCTGGCAGATGCACATGTGTTGCCAGTGGAGCACCTAGTCAGTCACCATGCACACACAGTTGAGAACCATGCTCAAATGGGCAGACTGGGTGGGCCATAGGCCCTTATCTGCCGACACTGTCTTGTATCTATGTATCTATATAAGTAGCAAGTAGCAAAACAAGTCGCAACTGTGATTTGAGTCAAGTTAGTGAATTCATGAAACAATTCTCAGGTTGCAAGTAGCAAGCAGAAAGAAGCAAGAGAATTAAACAAACTTAACATGCAAGTCACAGCTGTGCTTTGAGTCAAGTTAATGAATTCATGAAACAGCTCACAAGCAGCAAGTAACAAGTCGCAGGCAGGTAGCTGGCACAAAACGCAACTCAACTGAAGGTAATCGTGCAAATAGGAACTGGCACACCGCAAATAGCAAATAGTAAAATGCAACTCAACTGAAGGTAATTGTGCAAATAGCAACTGGCACACCGCAAATAGCAAATAGTAAAATGCAACTCAAATAAAGGTAATTGTACAAATAGGAACTAGCACACCTCAAATAGCAAATAGTAAAATGCAACACAAATAAAGGTAATTGTGCAAATAGGAACTAGCACATCACAAATCACAAAACGCAACTCAACTGAAGGTAATTGTGCAAATAGCAACTGGCACACCCAAATAGCAAATAGTAAAATGCAACTCAAATAAAGGTAATTGTGCAAATAGGAACTAGCACATCGCAAATCACAAAACGCAACTCAACTAAAGGTAATCATGCAAATAGCAACTGGCACACCGCAAATAGCAAATAGTAAAATGCAACTCAACTGAAGGTAATTGTGCAAATAGCAACTGGCACACCGCAAATAGCAAATAGTAAAATGCAACTCAAATAAAGGTAATTGTGCAAATAGGAACTAGCACATCGCAAATCACAAAACGCAACTCAACTAAAGGTAATCATGCAAATAGCAACTGGCACACAGCAAATAGCAAATAGTAAAATGCAACTCAAATAAAGGTAATTGTGCAAATAGCAACTGGCACACATAAATAGCAAATAGTAAAATGCAACTCAAATAAAGGTAATTGTGCAAATAGGAACTAGCACATGCATAATAGCAAAACACAACTCAACTAAAGGTAATCATGCAAATAGCAACTGGCACATCGCAAACAGCAAACAGTAAACAGCAAACAGCAAAATGCAACTCAAATATAGGTAATTGTGCAAATAGCAACTAGCACATCGCAAATTACAAATCACAACTAAGTCGGTGTTTTGAGTGCCATGCAATTAAACAAGGCAGTCATTCAGAATTCAGCAAATTGGATATGGCAAAATAGTAGGGGGTGGATTGAGAATCGATGAAATGTACCTAATCCCTAACACTATACTCAGGTCTTACATATGGCTCTCACGTAAAATAGATAACAGCACAAATTCAAAACAGATTGATTTCTTTGTATAGGGTAAAAAACTTAACAGATTCAGCTAGATAGGTTATTGACCAAATCTGCTTTGTACTAATTCTGGAGTATAGTAGCATTGTTTGGGACAATGTGTTATTTAAGATTTTGACTAAATATAAACACTTTACAACTCTATTTGTAGATTTGCTGTTAGAGTGAGAAAAATGGAACATCACTGCTCCTTATATAATAAGCTAAACTGGCTGTCAATTGAGGAGAAGGATGTGCTAAGTGTGGAATCTTTGCACATAGACGTGTACAAGGGAGATGGGATGTCTTAGATGGAGTATGTATTTATTATATATTATTTATTCTGTTGGCATTATTGTGTATTATTTTATTTTTTATTGATCTATGTATGCAAGGTGCCCTGAGACCTTGGTATGGGGCGCTTTATAAATAAAATTGCCTTACCTTGCCATTAGCACTAAAGATGTTAATGTCACATTGAGGTCTAGTGATGCCGTATCATTGAGTATTCCACAGTTCAAGATTAGTTTTGGACAAATAGTCATAGCTTACTATTTGTCAAAATGTGGGAACCTATTACTGAACAATGTAAGAAATGTTGAATCATATAGGCATACAAGTTTTGCTTTAAGTAATACTTATACAGTACTACAGTGGCCAATCTTTTTTATAACTGTTTGGATAGTCCTTCTGACACTTGCATCTGATTTCCTGAGCTGATACATATTTTGTATATATTGCTAGATGTGTATATATATTAGTTTCTAGGTCTTTATGTTTTTATTGTTTTTACTTTTGAAATGTTTATTTGTTATTTGTTTTATGTCTGACTATTTAGTGTACTGAGTGTATGGTTGATATTATTCATTTTACAATCTTGCCCAGGTCATGCATGTAGAAGTGACATGTAGCCCAGTGCATTTACCAACTGACTGACTGACTAAATAACTAATTAACTAACTAACTAACTAACTAACTAAATGAATAAATGGGTCAGGAGGCATTGTAGCAAAGGAAAGGCAGTAAGACATACAAACATGGTGATCCACAGGGGGCCATAAAACAAGTAGGTAAATTTTGAAAAAAAACACTCCTAACAACAAACATAGGAAAGAATGCATTAGAACTACACACACAAATCAATACATGCTGCACAACATACTGTTTTGTAATTTTGGACTGTCTTTCCTGGATTATTGAATTTTCCAGGTAGGCTCCATGGCAGCTGTCCTGTGCTTGGCTTCCTTTCTATGGATGACAGTGGTGAGTAGCTGGATTCCTCTGTTAGTTAGGTCCCTCTAGGCTTCATTTGCAGATGCATACATTCTCTGGTCAGCGGGATATTGAGTGATCATATGGACCAGCAGTGTAGTCATAAACTTGATTTTATTGGCCCCAATATTTTGATGAGCAGAATGTATTCATGCCTTTTGTAGACCCACTGGGGCATAATCATTATCAAAAAAAGCCTATGTTTGTTGTAAAATACTTCTCTCTGTATTCAGGCTTTGGCTATTACCTCTTGTTTTACTGGGTATTGGAGAAATCTTATGATGATTGATCTCAGCTGTGCTTAGGGTTTGGAGGTCTTAAAACTGAGTACCTGATGGACACGCTTAGTATCAAAATGCTAGTTCATGCTGAGTTGGAGAGAGTCTCAGAGAAGTATCTCTAAAATGTCTGAAATGCATGTATCCCTCTGCCACTTCCAGGAGGCCATAAACATTTAAGTTATTTAATCTTTCCTGACCTTCTAAATCCTCCATTTTATCCCATATTTGTGTCTGCATTTGTCTATGCAGCCATCTGACTCCTCAGTTCTCTGCTCGGCAGTCTCTACTTATTTGGTCTGCATTTCCACTTTTCCCTCAGCACTTTGAGTGATGGGAAGCAAATTATAATAATGTCTTAGAAAAGTCCCTGCTATATTATTATATGGCCCTTTTAAAGGGGCCTATGTCTACCTCTGCTGCAGTGGTTAGAACTGAACTTAGTAGAATTTATTTGCACCCACAAGTGAAGTTAAGAATGATTCTATAGTGTATGGAGGAAGCTTGTTCTGCATGGATTTTCATCCTAAACAGAACACTGCTGTACAACAGTGCTAAGGTTATGGAATGTGGTTGTATCCTTCTGTGGTACAAGAGACTTCTACACAGCTGAACACAAAGTCCATGCAATGAGCTCTAATGAAAGCAGTGTTGAGAAAAACATTGTACTCCCAACGGATACCATAAAACAGAACACCATGTGGACCTTTTGTAGCTTGCTCTATTTTCAACAAAATTTTATAAAATTAAACTTTTATATGGATGTTAACTTAATCATATTAACAAAAATCTGTTTCTCTGTATTAGCTGTCACTTGCAGTTGACAGTAGGAGAACAGACAAGAATGAGAATAGGACTAAACAGTTGAAACACACACAAAAAAACCCACTGTTTTTGATCTCCATACACTATAAAAAATACTGGTTGGGCAAAACTATGCCTAACCAGTCTGTGATGCCACCTGGAGGTTCAGATTACATTGCACCTCTTGAGCTTTGTTCTCAAGGTCTGTTGTAATCTGAACCTCGCGGTGGCAGCACAGGCTGGTTGCACATGATTGCCCAATCAGTATTCTCTTTGTATTGACTGCGAGTCATTAATTACGCTCATAATAATCTTCCACTGATTTGTCTCCAAGAAAAACAAGTATTTGTCAAAGCCAAATGTTTGCTAGCTGGCATTGCATTGGTAGTGTAAATTACAGAGCTGCATAATAGGAATGGCAGTGAAGTATTGAACTGAAGCCAACCCCACCACCACCTGCAGATACTGACAGGCATTGAGGTGTGCCTTTGGGTGCGTCAGGCATAATGGCCATGCCAGTTCACCACACACTACCCTGTAGACACTGACAAGTGTCACGGTGTGTAACAGATCTTTGGCCATACGTTCACCCATTCCATCAGGAAATATGGTGAGATGGGTGCTGTATGGGAGAATGGGGGTGAACTTTGGGGCTGAAGAGTCCAGGCACACCTCGATACTCACAGGCTGCAGGGGTGTGGGTGGGGTGGAGCAGTATGAGCATTACAGGCGACAATCCCAAGTCACACCCTGATGCCTGTCAGTCTCTGAGGTGGGGCATTATAGTCAGAAACCTAATGCCTCAGGCGTTCATTGTATTTTCACTCCAAATTTTCAACATGTTTTTTGTGACCCCCACCTCATGAACAGTGGCAATAGCAGTTCATTGCCGAAGAGTGATTTTGCACAGTGACTACGCCATTTGGCACCACAGGTGCGAAAACACATTTCAAACAGGATGTGAAAAATGACAGCTGTACTGTTCATGGGGAGGTGTAAAAAATGGCAATGTTGAAAATCTGCAGTGAAAATATTATAAAAACTGGTGAAGTCACGAGTATGCGTAGAAACTGTGCAACGCACACCCGTAATGTAATTAGTTTGGGGATTTTTTACAGCAGATTGTCAACACAGGCATTTTGGGACCTCCGCTCATGAACAGTGTCACTGTGATTTTCTTAATCTTTCCTGAACAGTGATTTCCCACAGCGACCACGCATTTCTGCGCTGGAAGTGCACAATCATTCGACCATGGTGTGAAAAATGACAGCTGTGCTGTTCATAGAAGTGTGGAAAATGCCAGTGGTGAAAATCTGGACTGAAAATATTACAAATTCATGAACTTATGAGGGTGCGTGGAAACTCGCAATGCTTGCTATCGTAACACAGTCATTTTATGGACTTTTGTCACCAAATTTTAACATAGCCATTTTAAGACCTCTGCTCATGAACAGTGTCACTGTGGTTTCTTAATCTGTCCTGAACATTGATTTTGCACACCGACTGCGCCATTGTGCGCTACATGCGCAGAAACACATTTTGGGCAAGATGTGAAAAATGACAGCTGTGCTTCTCATAAGGAGGTGTGGTAAAATGGCAATGTTGAAAATCTGGAGTGAAAATATTAAAAATTCATGAACTTACTAGCGTGCGTAAGAACTGTGCAATGCACCCATGTAAATCAGTCATTTTTGGGAATTTTTTCACCAAATTTTCAACATAGGGTTTTTTGGGGACTACCTCATGAACTGTGACACTGTCATTTTGTAAATCGGTCTAGAAAGGTGGTTCCATGCAGTGACTGTAAAATCACCTTTCGGGGCTGATTAATGCCATGACAGTGCCAGAATTCACAGGAGGGGTCCCAAAAACCCCATGTTGAAAATGTGGTGTCAAAATTCCAAAAAAATGCCTGATATATGCATCAAAGTTGAAAAAACCCTATTTATTCCATTATACAGCTTACCGGCATTTCTTCAGTTCACGGTCGGCTTTGAAGAGTACAGATGTGTTTCTGGTCCACTGAAGATCATCTCGCTGGCATCTGGAGGTAAGTATGAGGTGAGGTGGGGGTGTGGGGAGGTGGATGCGCAGAGGGTGGGTGCAGGTTTGGGGGTAAGACAATCAATGAGGGACTGTTTTTTCTTTTCAGGTGTTTGTTTTCTTTTAGGAAGATGAGCGTGGGACTTGTGCCATGCTGGGGTGGAGCTCCCAGCGTGGCAGCTGAAGATTTTAGGGGTCAGTGGTGTCGGCCGAGTTGGGCACCCGTTGGCCATACAGATGTGTGACATGCTAGGTTGGCTCCCAGCGTGACAACTGGAAGTCTGTTTCTTTTGGGGGTTTAATTAAGCAAACAGGTTATTGGGCACCCCCATCACCCATACTGTGTGCGGTGGGCGGGGGGAGGGCACTATTCAGAGACACTCAGAGGGTTGGGGACTATTATTACAATACTGATCAGGTGTGCCAACAGACGACAACTGCGTCTACTTTTTCAGTCTCTTTGGGGTTCTGTTTTCCTGCTTTTGTCAATGCCGCTCCTACCCTGAACTCTGACTCAACATTCCAAGGATGGCAATTAGATCTTTTTTTGGAAACATTCCAAGGATGTCATTTTAGTCACTTGCCTCCTCCTGGAAAGATAGTCCTAGGAAAAGTTCACTTCAAAATGAATTTATGTTCCAGGAAGAGAAAGCAGAGATGTATACAAGCAGGACTGCTGTCAATATGCTAATCAACACTATCTTATCGCTGCTCACTGAAGCGGTCTCTCCCTTTCAACTGTACACCACTGCATTTTCAACTGCTGTCATAGACAGCTGCAGCATTCATTGGTGAACTGTGCCAATGCAAACACACTGACTGAATTGGAAGACAGGTTGCCCACCTACAAAAACTCAGATGATGGCACTGTTTCTTGCACATGCGTGCAAGCAAACATAATTAATGGGGGGATCTAGATTCACCCTCATTTGGTTAAAATCTTGAGACAAAACCTAAATGATATTAAATTAAATCACTCATGTATTGATTTCACAAGAAACATTAAGATTTCTCTACATAGCAAAATACAATAAAAAATTATCAAGTTGCACAAAATGCAGATATGATTAAATTGAGGTATTTAAAATGTGTACCCTGGTTAAGGACAATAAGATTTCCATGGACTAGAAGATTATCTGTTGCTTCCTAAATACCTTGATTCTAGACATGCAATCACTATTGTTAGAGTCAAATTATTTTATTTAAATATTTGGAAAACAGAAATAATAACCATACTCAAGAATATGGAAGAATCTGCCATGCCCGTGTAATATGGTCATGAGGAAACCCTATATCGTGCAGTAGTCCAATGCCCTTTGTATGAAATTTGGAGAAAACATTATACAGTGTAAGCCACTTTGTACTGACACATCCGTGCACAGCTGCAATGTCCTGATATCGATGTCTGTACTTGCCGGCAGGAGCAGTATTGCGGAGAATCGTGATTTGGTCACTGAACGGTACTTCCAAATCCATACAGTAACATATGAATTTCTGCTCAGGGGTGGAGATAGTTAAAAATTTAAAATGTCGCTTTATATTTCCCGAGCTTTAAATTTTAATTCTGCTGCTATGTTGGGAGCTGGTGATTGTTTTTAAAAGAAACACCCGGGATGCATGTATAACTTTATTTCTGCTGCTTGCTCAGCTGTGCAGCTTGTTCAGGAGCGTGTGACTGTTTTTAAAAAGAAACACCAGGGAAAGGATTTTAACTTTAACTATGCTGTTGTGAAGCATGAGAAGGGCCGGGTGACTTGAATTCTGCTTCTGTAACTTTATTTCTGCAGGTCGGGGACAGATGAGATGCGAGGTCATGCACACTCATCTCTGGTAGTGAGTCAATTTTATGAGCAAGGGAATGTCTTTTAGACATCTTGTAACAGCTGACCACTTCCAGCTCACAGAGAACAACAGCAGGAAAGTGATAAATGGCTCTGCACAACCCGCCCTTTAAGTAATGCTTGTAATTAGCACCTCATTAGCTGCACTTAATTCTCCCAGCTGGGGAAATGTTGTGATTAAGTGCTTTTAAAGTGTCCCTTTGATGATAGCCAATGTCCATTCTAAGCAATGTATTTAACATTAGTTATGCAGAGATGGGTTTTGGTTTTGTGTATCTGTCCGCGGAAAACGATTGTCCATGGTGAGCATGTCCGCTTAATGTGGCGCTGACTGTATTGGTATCCATTTACTGATCTATGCTAATAATTAATTTGACATAGTGTTCATATTACTATATCTAATGTCTGTATCAGATACAGAAGGTGCAGCCACTTTCTTCATGGTCGTTAAAAAAAGAGAAAGAAACTAAAGGGTTAGAGTTTTTCCCAGGGAAGAGCATTGATTATGACATTTTTGCTTTACTCATAAGCCTCATTCAGTACAGAGGTATCTTCCTTAACAAACACATGGTGTTGAGAGTCTAAGCCATGATGGACTTGGTGAAATAACAAGATTCCTGAAATACTTTTATCCCATATTTAATCTATCTCCTCTCCTCCCCACCTGCTGCTTGCTCCTCACCAACCATGTTCTTCTCCTCATCTCTACATGAGACTGCTGTCTCCTGATCCACTTTGTATCTTCAAAAACAATCATATGGCTTTCTGTGCCCACCCCCTGCCGTCTTTCAATACCTTTTCTTGCTCTCCTCCTCCTGCTCACTGGAGATATCGAATGCAACCCAGGCCAAAACTACTCCCCCATCTCTCATAACAATCCAACATGGGGACATAAACATGGACTAAGGCTTGCCCATTTAAATATCCACAGCCTTCTACCTAAACTTCCTGAGCTGGAGGCCTAGGTCTTCCTTTATAAGTCAGACATCCTTGGCATATCAGAGTCCTGGCTAAAACCTTCCACCTCTGACTGTCTCTGTTATCTGACAGGTTATTCCATTATTAGAGTTGACTGCCATGGAGTTCACAAGGGCAGCTGGGTCCTCCTTTATTCAGGGACTCCTTTACCTCTACCTAACCAGTCAATCCACTACTGACTCTCCCACTGAATGGCTATTTGTTGAACTGTCCATCAAGATCAATAGAAACTGTATATCACTTGCTGCTACAATCTGCCCAAATGTGGCACAACTGGCCTCTCCCACCTACTGTCTAGCTTTGGATCCCTCCCTCACCCCAGGAAAAACATAATACTAGGTGACTTCAACATTAACTGGCAAGATAGCACTCACTCTGACTCCTACAACCTTCTCAAGTGATTCAATCTCACCCAACTCATCACCACTCCCACCCAACTGAATTGCCAACCCCTAAATTACTCCACTATTGACTGGATTCTGACAAACTGAGAAGATAGGATCACCCATGCCGGGGTCTTATCCAACTCCATCAGCGACCATTCACCTACTTACTGTATCTGGTCCACTAAACCTCACCCCCCCCAAGCACCTAATTTTCTGGGACTATTCCAAATAGAACCCCTCACAGCTCCACACCAACATCATGCCTATTAACTGGTCTCCCCTTTATATGATGAAAGAAGTCTCCCCTGCACCTAGCTTCTTCATGACTGCCCTTTCTAGTATCTATGATAAGGATTTTCCTTTAACCACTAGAAAAGTACATGGGGTTGATACCGCTGGCTTACCAAAGACCTCATAAACTGATGAAGGAGCATGACACTAAATAGGCATCCTTCAAAGACCCCCCCCCACAGCTTTGGAATGAACACAGAAACCTGTGCAACTGCTGTAAATGACTTATTAAATCCAGTAAGGCTGCTTAGGTTTGCAACCTATAGTCTTTGCAGCCTTGGTAACCCTTTTCACATCTGGTCATCTATTCACTCCCTGCTGGCCCTTGGGGCTAAACTGCCCTAACTCAAACTCAACACCCCTGACGGCCCATTGGCTGATGCACTCAATAACAAGTTTACAAACCTGGATGAGTACCTCCATAAACTGCAGTCACCAATCTTGACCTTCCTCCCATAGACCAGCCTAGTGCCCTCCTAGCCCTTCATTCTCTTTTAGGGCTATGTCCTCCAGTGATATGCTTAAGCCTCCTGAGTCTCCCCAACAAGGGTAGTGCTGGTAGCGCTGGCCTCTCCCCCGCTTCCTGAAAATCATGGCTCAAGCAATTACTAAACCACTCACCAAGATTTTCAATCTTTCCTCACCACTGCCATTTCCCACAGCATAGAAACAGGCTAGAGTTGTCCCTGTCTTTAAATCTGGTGACCCAAGTAATATGGACAACTACAGCCCTATATCCATACTCTCCCCTCTCAGGAAACTACTGGAAAAGACTGTTCGTCATCAGGTTACAGACTATGTGACTGAATATATCCTCTGCCCCAGCAACACGGTTTCAGAAAGGCCACAGCATACTACTACACTGGCCTGTTTCTCTAACCATGTCCTCCACAAAATGGATGATGGGATGCTCATGGGAGCTGTTTTTGTGGACCTCTTTAAAGCATTCAACATGGTAAACCACAATATCCTTCTTAACAAACTTAGTTGCCTTGGACTGTCCCATCACTATGTATTAGTTTCACAACTACCTTACTGGCCATACCCAAATGGTCTGTATGGGTGGTACTATCTCCTCTGTTCTAACTGTCTCCACTGGTGTCCCTCAAGGATCTATCCTAGGGCCCATTCTTTTCTCCTCTATAAACTCTCCACAAGACTGTCTCTTCTGCCACTCCTTACTATATGAAGATGATCTTATCCCCTACTACAGTGATAAATCCTGACCAAACTCTCCACTTCACTTACCGCAAACTACAGTCAAGCCCACCAAATGGTTCACTATGAACCAACTGCTGGTCAACACCAAAAAAGACAAAGTCAATGCTGTTTGGCTCCAAACCCAGGCTAGCCAAACTAGCACAAACCCATAACACTTTCAGCATCCTATCCCCTGATGGATTACCCCCTGAGTCCATTAATTCCTTCAAATACCTGAGCATCACCCTCGACCCTGCTTTTTCTTTCTCAGATCATATTGATATCATAATCCACTGCATTCACCAGAAACTGGGGGTCAGCTACTGCCTCATCACTTACCTCACCCCAGAAGCCTGGCTCACCATTACCCAGTGTAGCCTCCTCTCTACTAGATTGCTGTCTCTCCATCTACTCCTTTACCTCCTACTATCCTGCTAAGGTTAAACACCATCTACGACAATATCTGCCAGTTTGCCCTTTGGGATCCTTATACTACCAACCACTGCACCTCTATCAGGCCCTTGGCTGGCTCCCCCAAGCAAGACGTAGTTATTTTCTAGCCTGTACCATTGACAAGGCTGTCCATAATCGAGACACTCCCTCTCTTCCTGCCTAAGGTGTCTCACTGAAACCTCTGCCTTACTGCAGGCTCTTTGCTGGACTGTTCACAAGTCTCCAATTGAATGGGCCAGCAGGCCTTCTCGTCTGCTGCCTCAGCCCTTTGGAAAAGCCTACTCCCTCCCATAGATTTTCTGACTCCCCACGGCTTTTCCTCTTTCTCCTCAGATCTCCTACTGTCCCCTTCCAGTTGCTCTTGCACTCCTGGCTGATTAATTGCTCCTCTGTCCACCTCCTCTTACTCAGCTCCACTCAGCCTTATGTAATCCCATCTGCAATCCATCTTCTACAATTCCTAAACATTGTATTGCAATCGTCTACCAGTTCACACTTATTTTACTGTGAGTAATTTTTATTATTAGCTTTATATTTTACCCCTTCTTATTTTTACCACCTATGTATAATTTCTATTTACTGCACCTAACTTCACAGTGTTTATTGAAGCTTTGTACTTGCTGTAGTCTTCTTGCTGCATTCTGTGCATCTCCATGGCCTGGGTCATGCCTGAAAGTGGTTCTTGGGCCAGTGCACTTACCCGATTAACAAATAAATAAATAAATTTAAATGCCTTTGGTTGATAGGCATCAGTTAATCTCTTTCTCTGCTCCTTCTCTGGAAATATAAAATAAAAGAATATGTCAGGGAGTTTAACTTACAATGCACTATACAAAAAATAGAAACATAGAATTTGATGGCAGATAAGGACACTTGGCCCACCTAGTCTGCCCATTTCCCTACCTAACGGATAAGCTGCAGATCCTAGTTAACCAACAGCCTACTTCCTCCTACCCCCCCCACTAGAATTGCCTTATGTCTGTCCCATGCATTCTTGAATTCCTCCACTGTTTTTGACTCTATGACCTCCTCAGAATGGCTGTTCCATGCATCTACAACCCTCTCTGTGAAGAAATACTTCCTCACATTACCTCTTAGCCGTCCTCCCTCTATCTTCGTTTGTATGACTTTTGTAGGATCGTTTATTGTACTGCTACTATTCTGTATCTCATGCTGCTTTCTAATTTCTGTTAGTTGTGTAGAAGATGGTGTATATTGTGGTAACAACTCATGATTTGGTTTTACTTGGTCAAACAGTAAGCTTTACTGCTGCTACTACTATTGATTTGTGGTCCCTATTCTGAAGTGTGTCAGTTCTGGGATTATATAACAAAGTATTTTGCCTATTTTGGGCTTTGTATCTGTTGGGGACTTTTTGGCATCATGTGCATTGTACTTTTGCTTGAGGCAATCGAGCCCTTATTGTCTTCATCCCATTTATGGCCTTTGGTGTTTTTGAGAGTAGTTTTGCTTTGCCTGGTTTCCCATCCTTGACATCCACCTCTATACTGGACTGAGCAAGTTAAGATTGAAGACTTTTGGGGTTTATTTGAGGTATTTTCTTTGATTCTTGCTACCACACTGAGCTGCCACACTAAGCTGTTCACTCAATCAAGCCAGAACTGGAAAGCCATGTGTCTCCTTTCTGGGGCAGACCTAGAGGTGCTGCCCTTTTGGAAAAGTAAAGAATGGTTTGTTTTGTGGCAGTTTGCATTCACATTCTCCAGGGAGGTGGGGGGGGGGAGTGGAGGGGTCTCACTAACCTCTAAAACAGCAGTTTTTTGCTAAACAACTGGTCACTTCACACACTGACTGGCTCTAAACTTTATTGAACGACAGTTCTCCAACTTACCTTCAATCAAGGGTGCCTCCCTCAGCACCATTCACTGCAGGGCCTCACTTGGCTTCTCTTCATTGCATTAGGTAGACATAAAGGGCACACTGTGACAACCCACCTCTCTCTCTCTCTCTCTGGGCTGTAACAGCTTTCAGAGACCTGTCTGTCTTTGGGTATTGCTGCCAGCAGCTGGGCTCACCAGCACCACACTCTCACTTTCTTGAACTGGGAGGTCAAATGTGCAATTGCACAGATCAAAGCCTGGTAGTGTGTCTCTCAGGTGGCGGATGCTGAACAGAGTTTTGCCTCAACCAGTAGAAACCATAAATTACCTTAGAAATAATTGAAATTGCAGCCACAGCTGTTGAGTAAATAAATAGCTTTTTACTTAACAGAAGGTCAGAAGTAGCATTATAGGATGTATATGTTTAACACAAGAGAATAACACTGTTACAGGAAAAGTAAACAATTGTTTTTAAATTACAGATGACAAAAGAAAAAGGCTATTACTGAGATATGCTATTATTATTCTTACCCTTCTCTGTCCATCAAGAGAAACTGGACCCTATGCTATCTGCCAGCTCCCACGGACATAACTAGAAAAGTAGGCCCAAACCTAACCTCTTGTATGTAGCTTCCCCCAACTCCAAGCGCAACTCACTGTCTTTCAGCATCTTACATTCTCTCGTGAGAATAGGTGATTCATTCCCCTTGAATGCACCAACCATCTGCTATGTATGTATTTAATTATCCCAATCAGATTGAACACCTATCAGTGTCCAATTATATTCTTTTAACCTCAAGTTTATTTTTGAGTGATCCAATCCTTTAAACTGTGAGTCTGTGTGTACATGTCCACTCCCCTCCATGGTCCCTGTGTCTTGAGATTTATTACTCAACCCTTATCTAGATGCTGGTGGACAGTAGAATCCCAGCCTGTGTGCGTGTTTTTCAGACTGCTAAAAAAATACCAGCTGGAAAATCAAGCCATTAACTCCTTCCTTCCCATTTCTGTCACATCTCCCCAGGTGATGAAGGTGTGTCCTTTGGGCCACCCAAGTGACACAGCCATTCATGCACTGCTGGGAAGTGCCCAAAGTATCCAGCCATGCCATTAGACCTGCCTAGATAGCCCATCCACATTGGCATTTTGTTTACTACTGTGGTGCTGGATGATCATGTTGTATGCCTGCAATACCAAACTTCAGCAGAGTAGTTTTCCATTTTGCCCGCTTGACCTATGAAGCCAGATCAGGGGATTATGATCTGTGACCACAGTAAATTCTCTCCCATATAGGTAAGGCTGCAGCTTCTGAAGGGCCCACACTATTCCCAAGCACTCCTTCTCAATTATGGCATAGGCCTCCTCTCTAAGCAGACGCCTTCAGCTGAAGTACACAACCGGGTGCTTCTCCCCCTGCTGGGTAACCTGACTCAGCACTGCGCCCAGCCCATGGTCTGAGGCATCCACATGGACAATAAACTTTAGATTGTAATTGGGGCTGGCCAATACAGCTGGCCTGCTTAAGGCCTCTTTAGCTCCTGAAAAGCAACCTCACAGCCCTCTGACCATTGCACCTTATCTGGCTTTCTTCTTGGTTAGGTCTGTCAGGGTTTAACCAGATCCCATAGCAAGGAACAAACCTCCAGTAGTACTCTGCTGTCCCCAGAAATGCCCTTACCCATTTCTTGGTGGTAGGAGTTGGCCAGGCCAGGATGGCATCAACCTTGGCAGACTCTGGGCGGATGTGTCTGCTACCCACCCCATGCCCAAGGTAGAACACTTCTGCCATACTATCTGGCACTTTTCCACCTTGACTGTTAGACCCGCATTCTTCAGCCTGCGGCACATGTCCCGTACATTCTTGATGTGCTCCTCCCAGGACTGGCGGTATATGGCTATATCATCCATATACACCAATGCAAACTCACCTGACCCAGACAGAATGTGATCCACAAGCCTTTAAAAGGTTGCAGGTGCATTCTTCATTCCAAATGACATTACCTTGAATTTGTATAAGCCAAATGGAGTGAAAAAAGCTTATCTCTCCTTGGCTACAGGGGTCAGAGATACCTGCCAGTAGCCCTTTGTTAGGTCTACAGTGGTCAGATACTTGGCTCCCCCAGTTGCTCCAGGGTCTCATCTGTTCTGGGCATGGGATAGGCATCAGACTCTGTGCAGCTATTAAGCCTCCAGTAGTCAATGCAGAATTGTGTGGTATCGTCCTTCTTGGGGATCAATACCATAGGCAAGGCCAGGGGCTACTAGATTCCTGGATTACTGAAAGTTCCAGCATCTCCTTGAGCTCCTCTTTCACAGTGTGATAAACCTGCTCAGGTACCCTGTGGGAGACTGTTTCAGGGCACCTGGGTCCCAGTAGCCACATGGTGCTCTGTCATCATGGTGAGCCAGGTTTCCTGTGAACATGTCCTCAAATTCTCTCAGTACACCCAAATCTCCTGCATCTGGGCTGGTGTCAGCCATTCAGAGAGGGTAAGGTTGTCCACAGAGGATGTGACCCAGGCCTTCCCAAGCAGGTCCACCAGTGGATCCATCTCTGTTTCCTTTTCTGGGGTGCTGCACATAGCAAGGACCAATTCCTCCCTGTCATAGTAGGGCTTCATCATGTTAACATGATACACCTTTTGCCTGCACCTCCTCCCCGGTAGCTCTAGCATGTAATTGACATCACCAAATTTTTGGGCAACGGAGAATGGCCCCTCCCATGCTGCCTGTAGTTTATTCTGTCAGACAGGGATGACTGCCATCACTTGCTGTCCCACATCATATTCTGTGGCTCGGGCCCTGTGGTCATACCAGACTTTCTGCCGCTGTTGCGCAGTGGCCAAGTGCTCCTGAGCAAGCCCCATGAGCTCCTTAAGGTGGGTCCAGAAGTTCAGGACATACTCCACAACAGATTCCTCTTGGGAGGCACAGTCACTCTCATTTATCCTGAATCAAATCTAGGGCTCCCTCACCCTATGGCCAAACAGGAGCTTGAAGGTGAGAACCCTGTGGACTCCTGTTGGACTTCCCTGTCAATAAATAGGAGATGAAGCAAATATTTGTCCCAATCCCTCTTACACTGTCATCAAAGTCCTTAGCATGGTCTTAAGGGTTGAATTAAATCACTCCACCAGACCATTAGTTTGGGGCTGGTATGGGGAGGTTTTGAGCTGCCTTACCGACACTTCTCCCACAAACTACTCATTAACCCTGACATGAAACTGGCACCATGATTTGTCAGTATCTCCTGGGGAAAGCCCACCTGGCTAAATATCCCAAACAGTGTGTCAGCCACAGGTTTCTCTTCAGAGGACGATAAGGTCACTGACTCTGGATATCTTGTGGCATAGTCAACTACCACCAGGATATACTGCTTGCCAGTGTGACTTGGGGTGCTTAGGGGCCCCACTATGTCCACAGCTACCCTCTTGAAGGGTTCATCAATAATGGGCAGGGGCACCAATGCTGCCTTGCCCTTGTTTCCCAGTTTCTCCACCCTCTGGCACTATGGACAAGTCCCACAGTAATTTGCCACATCCTTGCCAATACTAGGCCAGAAGAAATTGTTGGTCCACTGCTTTTTTGTGCACCTCACACCCAAGTGGCCTGAAAAAGGGATATCAATGGCAAGGGCCAAAAGCTGCTGGTGGTGAACCTTAGGGACTACCAGCTGCTGGAACACCTCACCATCTAGCCCTTCCTCCATTGTGCATTCTCTGTACAGCAGCCCATTGTCCCAGTAAATGGACTCTTTACCCCCTGAGGATCCTCAGCCCTATTAGCTATTTCCCTCAGTTTTTGCAAGGTAGGATCAGTCCACTGTGCCGCGCTAAGCTCCCCTCTTCTGACCCTTCCTAGTGCCCCTTCAGAAAGAAGTTCCGTGGGCTCCTCCATTTGTGACTGGGGTTTAGGATTACCACTTCTAGCCAGCCATTCATGCATGCTAGCCACTTCCTCAGCTGTTGAGGGAGTGGCTGGACCATGTTGAGTCACCCCCTCTTCACCCTCAGAAGCTTACCCTTTTGCCTGGCTGTGGGTTGCAACACACACCAGAGATTCCCTGTGGTCAAAATCATTCCCCATGATCACATTGACAGGGAGGTCCTTTATGACCCCCACCTCCTTTTCTCTGTGGCCCCTCTTCCTGCTCAGGAAGACTTGAGCCATTGGTATTTGGACTACTGGCCCTGTGACTCTCTGGATCCTGGAGTATTTCCCTGGCAACATCTGCTTCACCTGGATGAGATTCTGCCTCACCAGGGAGATGTAAGCGTCTGTGTTCTTCAGTCCCTCTGTTACTGTTCATTAATTACAATGGGTGCATATTCACATTGGAGGAGGTGGTTCTTCAGGCTGCACAAACCCCACAGACCAGTGCTATTTTGATCTCCCCTCCCCAGGCCATTGTCCCTTAACCATTTGCTGAGGGCAGTTATATCTCAAATGCCCCACTTGATTGCAAATATGACATTTCCTGGGTCCTGTCTCTTGGGTCCCTTTAGAACAGAGCATTCTGCTTTGGGCTCAGGTGCAGGCTAGTTTCCTTTGGGCTGTCCCCCATGGGACCTCTTAGAACCATGTGCTGTCCCCCCACCATGAGACTTGTGCTGTGTGTATGGCCTTCTAAACATGTACATGTCAGCGTTTGCTGCCACCTCCTTTGAGGAGGTTTATGCCCTGTCTAGGAGCCATACATGCATATCCTCGGGTACAATTTTAAGAAATTACTTCCTCACAAGCAAATCTTTGATTAGTTCCACAGTGTCTGCTTTTGCCCCCTCCACCCACGTATCAAGGTAAGTATACAATTGAACCTGCAATTCCACATACCAGTAACAGTCTTCTGGGTTTTTCTTTAATGCCCTAAATTTCCTTCTTTAAGCCTCAGGAGTTAATTCAAAATGCTTTAACAACACTGTTTTATCCTTATCATAATCAGCATAGTCTTCATCACTCATTTTAGTAAATGCCTGCAAAGCCCTCCCTGTAAGTAAGGGCAGGAGATAAGTTGACCATGAAGCTTTAGCCAATTGAAATTGCTCACATGCTCTCTCAAATTACCTTAAAAATAGTTCAAGATCATCTCCTCTCTAAACTGGGGAACAATTTAGAATTAATTTTGGCTTCATCGGAGAACTTACTAAACCATTATTCACAGTTTGCTGGTTGCTCAGGGTCATCATCTCCTTCTCATGCTATTGTCTCTGGATGTCATGCTGTTGTCTCTTGATTTCATGCTGTCATTCTTTTCTCTGTCCTGACATTCTTTTCTCTGTCTGTCAGTCTTTTTCTTCCATTTCTTTCTCTGCTTCCAATCTTTTTGTTTCTGAGTTTGTAAATAGGCAGAGAGGAGGAAGTAATATGGAAGCCATTAACAGTTAATGGAGAGGTGGTGTCTGAGCCACTGGAAATGGCAAATGAATTTGCCAAATGTTTTGGCTCTGTATATAAGGACTAGAGTAATAGGTTAGAAATTAGGGTGGAGAACTGTGGTAAACTAGGCCCAAAATAATAACAGAAGAAAGTGATGAAAAAGATTATGGGGTTAAAGGGAGATAAAGCAGCAGAACCGGATGAGATCCACCCATATATGTTAAAGGAGTTGAGAAATTAGTTAGTACCAGTTATTACAGTGTTGGGACAAAGGTCACTTGCTGAGGGTGTGGTGCCTGAGGAGTGGAGGAGAGCATATGTGGTGCCGATATACAAAAAGGGGAAAAGGGATCAGGTGGTGAATTATAGACCGATGAGCCTAACATCGGTGGTGAGGAAAATTAGGGTATTATTGATGAAGCTATAAAGGGCATCTTGATAAATAAGGGGAAAGTAGATAAGAATAAACATGGTTTTGTCTCAGGTAGGTCATGTGAGACTAATCTCATTACTTTCTATGAACATATAAATAAATGGGTGGATGAGGGGAAGAGTGTGGCTGTGGTATTGCTGGATTTTAGTCGAGCTTTTGTTACTGTTCCCCACTGTAAGATTGTTGAGAAACTGATCAGATTGGAAATTGACTCTTGTATTGTAAAATGGATGGATCAGTGGCTAAAAAATAGGAAGCAACAGGTTAGGATTCGCGGTTGTCTGTCAGAACCTCAGGGGGGGGAGTGGTGTCCCCAGGGGTTGAGTATTGAGACCATTACTATTTAGCATATGTATAAGGGATTTGGATACAGGTAGTAGGAATAAGTTGGTGAAATTTGCTGATGATGTGAAAATAGGAGGGGTTGTAGATACTTTTGATGATAGGTTAACATTTGGAAGAGATCTAATATAAATATTGGAATGGGCAGAAGTAAATGGAATGAACTTTAATAAAGATAAATGCATTATAATGCACTTGGGAAGGAAAAGTGTTCAGCAGAATTATTATATGAAGGGTATAAAACTGAAGGTATCTACATGAGAGAGATCTGGGAATCTATATCCAGAATGACTTAAAGAATAGCATTCATAGTAGGAATATATCTAACAAAGCCATGTATTTAGTAAATAGTATCAGAAGGGGGATTCACTCTAGATGTGGGGAGGTGCTGATGCTGCTGTTTAGGACCTTGGTTAGGCCCTTATTGGGTTATTGTTTAACTGTTTGGCGTCCCTTCCTAGTGAAAGATGTTAAGATGGTGGAAAGGCCACAACAGCCCTATACAAGATTGATATCAGGGTGTGAAGGCTTAAGTTATGAGGATAGATTGGAGAGGTTGGGTTTGTGGACCTAGAGATAGGAGAGTTGAGGGGCTACTGTTTCTATACAAAATTTTAAAAGATGAGAGTATGAGGATGGAGATGGGAATGGAATTTAAGGATCAAATGTATCAGTTGAGGGGACATGATAGGCAGTTGAAGGAAACAGTATGCAGGACAGAAATAAGAAGAAATGGATTTAAATGTAGAGCAATCAGAAAGGTGAACAAATTACCCCAGGAAGTTATGGATGCAGAGAATGCTGAAGTGTTTAAGGTTAGATTGGATAAGCATCTTACTGAAGTTGCTGACTTGTGTTACTGCCACTGAATTGTGGGGAAAGCTTACATGGGCTTTGCCCTCTTGACTTTCCTATTTTCCAGTAGAAAATCCAGTATGAGTTCAGCCTTCTTGTTTCTGCTTCTGCTTCTAGTCTCCTTGTCTCAAAGTTCAGTTCCTTTGCCTCCAGCTCTTTGTCTTGCAGCAACAGCTGCAGTCTCAGTGCATCAAGCTGGTTTGGGGGGTCTGCAACATCAGCTCCCGACTCACCCCCAGGGACCGTCTGCTCCTGGTCATGTGCCACCAGGGTGGCTATGAGGTCTGCCTTTGTCTTCTGACCTTCCAGCTGAATTCCCTTTTCCTGGCACTTTTCACAAAGCTGTTGCACAGTAATCAAGTCGTACTCCACGGAGCTCATTCTCTCACCCTACACTACACTGTGCTAACTAGAAATAAAATACAAAAACAGTTGTACAAGTGTATTCTCTTATATATCCTGTTTTCTAACTGCTAAGGTAAATGTTACCCTGGCAAACTTTGTATCTCAGTGTGCTAGAAAGTCTGCAGTCACCCCACCACTGCCAACCAATTTGTGACATCCCACCTCTCTCTCTGGGCTGTAACAGCTTTCAGAGACCTGTCTGTCTTTAGGTATTCACTGCCACCAACTGGGCTTGCCCAGCACCAAACTCTCACTTTCTCTGAACTGGGATGTGAAATGTGCAATTGCACAGATCAAAGCCTGGTAGTGTGTCTCTCGGGTGACGGAAGCTAAACAGAGTTTTGCCTCAACCAGTGGAAACCATAAATTACCTTAGAAATAATTGAAATTGCATCCACAACTGTTGAATAAATAAATAGCTTTTTACTTAAAAAAAGGTCAGAAGTAGCATTACAGGATGTATATGTTTAACACAAGAGAATAACACTGTTACAGGAAAAGTAAACAAATGACTCTCCATGTTGATGTACCTGGGAGACATCTGAACATTACCCCCAGCTGGAGGTAGGTATCAACTCCCCGAATCATGAAGTCTCCTATGATCAGAAGTGTTTTGGATTTCCTTTTTGATTTATTTGTTGTGGTCCCTGTTTTGGCAGTTTTGTAGTGTTAGCTCTTGTGCTGCAGTGTCCTGCTATGCAGTGTCCTCTGCCCCTTTGTTTGATTTCAGAGATAGAGGCAGATACCTGTTTGTAGTTTTTATATGGTTTGTGGAGGTGATACGCTGGAGAGCATTGAGTGATGGGGCACCTGATTTGCCCCTCCTAAACACCTGCCAACTTCCCTCTGCAGTGGAGGTGCTTCAGTTGGATGTTGGGGAAATGGTGGGTGGTTCTTATAATACATTTCCTCTGGAATATGTGATTTGAGGCATGCAATCTCTGCACATGCTGCCTGGAGCTGAGCCCTTAGATCTCCAATGGTCCAGCATGTAGTACAACATCCTAAATCCTGTATAACTGCCCTTTTGAAAAGTGTCCCACAGTACCTGCAGTTAATAATATCCATTCCAGATGAGTTGCTGGGTTTATAACCCGGTCTGAGTAATTAGAAGGAGGAAAATGAAAGCAAAAGTTTGATTTTTTTTTTTGTTTGTTTGTTTTTGTATAACTTGTTATAACAAGTTAAATTACTTGTGCCCCTGTACGTGAGGTCACTGTGTCGATACCCCTCTGATCCTCCCTTTCCTGCTTTGCTACCGGAAATGTCATGACTGTGCTACCCTATAAAAGGAGTGTAGCATGGGGTGGTTGGAGATGGGGTGGGTGGCTAGGCCCTTCCCCTGCTGAAAAAGAAAAACCATGGACAAAAGAAACAAGGAGGTAAGAGCAGAAACAATCAACCAACAACAAATGCAGTAGCTCTGAAAGCTTAACTTAATGATGGATAAAACTGTAAAACCTGTAAATCACCACCTGTAATAATTTAACAGAAGATATACCCTGCAAAAAACACTTGTTACAGAGAAAAATAAAGCAGTAACAGAAGATATACCTTGCAAAAAACTATTTGAATCAGAGAAGATTACAGCAGTAATCTGTAAGCACAAAACAGTAACAAACCTTTAGGCACACCCTGTAATAATGCAGCAGAAAGTATACCCTGTAACAGCAATTTGAATCAGAGAACAATAAAGCAGTAAAATGTTAGCAAAAAACAGTAACGAATCCTGTGAGTACAAAAGAAAATAGTAATACACAGTAAATCTTACTAGCCAAAATAAGCCTTAATCTTTTTCCTTGCTCTGATAATGTTCCTTGTTCTGTCCTTACAAGAAAACCTAGAAGAAAAGAGCTCAGGTGAAGGTAGGTGCCTTTGCCAGCAAACCTAGTCTTTCACCTCAAAAACACCACCTAACCTGCCCTTTTAACTCTTCCTTCTGTTGGAAGTTACTAAGAATTTGTCAGCTCCACCCTCAGTTACACCTAATCCCCTGGAAGAGATGTGGGAGAATGCGATTAGCTCCTTCAATGTGAGAAGGAGACTGCAATACCTTTGGGACCAAACCAAAAACCTTTCAGCATAAAAATAAAATAAAATAGCAGCAAACAGTAATTGTGCTTAGCCTAATTATAAATAAAAAAGTCACAAAAATGTAAGCACCACCTGTAACAATTTCACAGAAGATATATCCTGCAAAAAACGCTTTGCTACAGATAAAAATAAAGCAGTAACAGAAGATATACCTTGCAAAAAAACTATTTGAATCAGAGAAGATTACAGCAGTAGTCTGTAAGCGCAAAACAGTAACAAACCTGTAGGCACACCCTGTAATAATGCAGCGGAAAGTATACCCTGCAACAGCAATTTGAATCAGAGAACAATAAAGCAGTAAAATGTTAGCAAAAACAGTAACAAACCGTGTGGGTACAAAAGAAAATAGCAACACACAGTAAATCTGCCTAGCCAAAAGAAGCCTTAATCTTTTCCTTGCTCTGATAATGTTCCTTGCTCTGTCTTTACAAGAAACCTAGAAGAAAGAGCTCAGGTGCGCTAGGTGCCTTTGCCAGCAAACCAAGATGCATGTGTTGCACCCACAGACACAGCCACTGATGTATGCCCACCAGAAGGGCCACCCCACACAGCCTGGATGTGCTGGCAGTGCATGAGGTGATGATGACAACAGGCAGGAGGAGGAAGGCACAGGTGGGTAACTGTGCCACAAGTATGCCTGAAACTGTCCACAACATGTAACTCCAACCGGCATAGTAAAAGACACATATCTTCCACAGGTACAGAGATGGAGATGGAGACACAGCAGGTGTCAGAGACCAACACTGATTGCACAGTGGTGCCACAGGAGAAGGGGACACAGGAGTCTGGTGAGGTGTCTTATGGATGCAGCACCAGCCTGTTACAGAGACCATCCCCAGGACCACAGTGCTGACCTGCCGCTGGGGTGCCATGAGTAAGGAATTCCCCCAACCTAGCTGACAGGATGAGCCTGGGAAGAAGGGCCAGGTTTGGAATGGTGCCAGCATGCCCTGAGGACAGTGGGGATGAAGGCCCCTCAACACGGCTGACCAGATGCACACGTTCTGCATGCAGCCAAGCCTACATGGAGGGTCAGTATCGGTAGCTGCAGCAGCTGGAGTTGGACATGGCTGGAGGTACAGCGCAGAAACACTGAGGTGCTTGTCACCCTGGCCAATGAGGTGCGTGGAATAAGACACGGTATAGACTGGCTGGCAGATGCACATGTGTTGCCAGTGGAGCACCTAGTCAGTCACCATGCACCACACAGTCGGGAACTATGCACTGCCATGCATGTCAGTTGAACAAACACAGGTGTCGCCCTGCATGCCATTCCCTGAGCAGAATGTGGCCACACAGCAGTGCTACCTGGCAAGCACACAGGAAGATGTGCCACAATACACAGGCACTGCAGACATTCTGGACTCCGAGGCACACAGTGCTCAAGCGACCGACATAGGTATGGACAATACACGGGGGAGATACATGGCATCTTCACCAGCCAAATACCGCCAAATACTGCCAGATGGGGATGAATCAAAGGGACTAGTCACCAACCATTCACAGAGCGCCAGACAACTTTGTGGCACAAACAGGCCACATGCACCCATTAGGAGACTCGGTACATGATCATTGGCACACCTACAGGTGAAACCATACGCTCCACATGGCCAGTGAAACAGCACAACCACCCCACACAGCACACATGTTAAGCATGCACAAGGTGTGTTCACACGTATGAACTGCCCCCTCTAGTCACACACACTGAATATGACTGCAAAGTTCTGTCCCTGGCCTACATCATGGTCAACATACATTGGCATACACTCACACCGGCACATGCCACTGTGTTTACAGTGGCAAAGCACTGTGCAGCACCACAATATACCATGGACGGTGTTGCTTATGACATGCACACCCCAAGAACCATACCTGTGCAGCCAAACACATGAGCTGCATGGCACACCATGTAGAACACACATTCCACACAAATCCCCCTGCATGGGTACACTCAGTGAGTGGTAACGTCATTGTGCACTTGCCACCCACGGCAGATACGGGCTATGATGCATACTGGTCCACAACAGTCCCAGACACAGATGCCCACGTGATACATACATGCTAAATATGGTGGTGCATGCCATGGCACATGTCCTGCTCAACTGTGGCCACTCCCTGGTACAATGCTGGAATGTGCCCTGTACCAGTGCAAACTGTGCCGCTCGGCCACCCACTGTCCACAGCTCACAGCACAGCTCCCCCACATCATTTGGTTGGTCCCTCAGGGGGTGATCCAGCAAGGGAATATTACCATGCTTAGCCATATTATGGAGTATGGCACACACAGTGAACACCCTGGACTCTTCCCGGGGACAGCATGATTGTTCCCTGGTATGGTTCAGGCAATGGAACTGCATCTTCAATAGGCCAATGGTGCTTTCCACAATGTTTCTGGTCTTCAGGTGGGCATGGTTGTAGGCCTCCTACACTGCATTGTTCAGTGCAAGAATTGGTGTCATCAGAAATGGTTGCAGTGGGTATCCACTATCACCTGTTCAGGGTGGTATAGCAATTAATGTGACATGCATGCCGATGTATGTATCGCAGTTACACTTAGTGTTGCAAAGCCATATTCACCCAACAGCCAGCTGTCTAGGTGTCTGCCAGCAGCATGGCACCAATCACAAGGCATCCAGTATGTTCACATCGTGGCATGATCCCTGGTACTTAGCACACACATTAGTGAATGTGCCATCAGCATCACACACTACCTGGCAGTTTACACTGTTGAAGCCCCATTTAGTTCCTGCGTGCTCTTCATGCATGGAGAGTGTAATTGTGGCAATGTATGTGCCATCTATTGCACTGTACATGTTTGGCATACCATGCATGGCATAGAATCCCTGCTTCATGGCATGTACCTTGTCCTCCACTGTGGGGAACTTGATGTGGTCATGTAAGTGTGTGAGCAGGGCATCCATCACCCGCACCACTGCCCGGGACACAGATGACTGGCATATACCTACTGCATCACCTGTCACATGCTGGAGGGGGTCAGATGCATAGTACACCATTGCGCATAGCACCTTGGTCTCTATCGACATCGCCCTGGACTGCTGTGTCCATGGTGCAATGTCGTCATGGACCATGTTGCACAGCTGTGAGACCATGGCCCATGGAAATATGAATATCTGGATGCAGTGTGTGTCCCTCACGGTGGCTGCATCTAGCTGTTGTCTGAACACTTGTGGCCATGGGTCCAGATGCCACCACTGAATTTCCATGTCTAGCAGGTGTACATTCATCAGTAGTCTGGGACACCTCCTCCACCTCCGTTACTGTTTCTGGTCTCCCTGTACACATACCACTGCATCCCCTTTTAACCTGCTCTGTTCACCTGTGTGTACCTTTAAGTGGGTGTGTCACATCTCACATGTGTGAGGCCCTTACGTGTGCAGGTGATGCATGCACATCCACTGCCCCGGTGTCCCATCCCGGGTGGTGAGCTGAGGGTACCCTCATGGGGTGGGCCTCATGGGTGCTGGTGCATGTGTCCCGTATGTGTGCCATGAGTGCCACACCCATTGCTCATATGCAGGTTAACTCGTTGACAGCTGCTGTGCATTAGGGGAGCCATGATGGTGATGGTGTGCATGCATCTGGATAACTGTGCACCATCCCCGTGTTATACGTATGGTCCATTGTCCAGTGTGCCATCTGTGTGCCACTGTCACAGGCCTGCATGGCTATTCCTTGGACAGGCATTCCATATGCCTGCTGCTACCCACTTGGGCATTCAGGGACTGTGGCTCTGCCAGTGTCAGCTGTGTCAGAGTCCCTTGCAAGGTGTGGTTCGGCAGCCCAGATGTTGGTTGTGGTGTTGCCACAGCACATATGCTGCTACCTGTTGCTTCAGCACTGCCCCTTGGTGTTTTCCTGTTATTTGTGTGCATCAGTTTGCACTGCTGTCCACCACTGGCCAGAACCACACGCATGCTATGCACATCACGCATGGTCTGTGTGTGTGCCTGCCATGCTGTGTTGTTGGTGTGCATGTCCTGGAGTCAATGTTGTGGTAACATGGGCATCTAGTCCAGGTGCGGCTGATCAGGCCCCTTGCCATGCATGCCCCTTGCCACATGGTCCCCCCTGTGTGCTACTGCACATGTGCTCCAGTGTATGGAACAGATGGGTGTGTGGTGTTTCCACATGGGCAACAGGTTATGGCCATGCAGATAAGTGTGCCTGCCAGCTGGCTCACTGCATGGACATCTGCTGGCCACCCCTCCCCTGCCATGGGTGTACATGTCTGCCACCATATGCCTGGCTATCGTACATGGGTTTGTGCATGTCACTAGGTCTGCCTGCACATGGCACTATGTGGACATGCCCTGCATACATGCCATGTGTAGCGGTTGCTGAGCTGTGCGCAGGTGGGCTAGGCAGGCTCCTGCATACTCTTCATGCTTGTCTTGCCTTTGGGACATACCCACTTCCTACACACACCTCTTTTACCATTGACTTCACGCATAGGGGCCCATTCTGCGGGCCATGAATAAAGGGCAGTCAGCTGGTGCTTTCTTCATTGATCTTGCCAAAGCCTTTGATTTGTCTGACCACTCCTTCTTACTACACAAATTAAAACTGCTTGGTCCTGATAATCTGTCCTGTAAATGTTTCTCTTATTATCTAACAAATAGGTCTCAAATGGTTAAGTAGAAGAGTGCCCAGTCTACACAGAAGCCAATAATGGACACTGTTCCACAAGTGTCCATCTTGGGAGCCTCTGCTGTTTTCTCTCTTTATGAATGATATGCCCGGAAACTGTGGCATGGCTAATTTACTTTTGTACACAGATGACGCTGTGTCATACAGATGTTCTGGTTATGTCACCAGAGTCCAATTGGGGTCCCTGGTGGCACTATAGCTAGGAATTGAGGGCCATCTGGTTGGGGCCAAGTGGTCCTTATCTGCTGATAACTTCTATATTTCCATGTCACCCAAATTGGTAGATGGCTTATTAGTGACTTCAGGGAATCAGAAGAATGGTTTGCTTGTCACAAGCTAGTCCTGAATACCAAGAAAATTAAAGCCATCCTGTTTGGTCCTAGATACCTTGGTTCCACGAGAGAGTGTTTGTTAACTATTGCCATGACCACTAGGGCACAAACTGAGGTGGTTGACACTATTAAATATTTTGGCATGTACATGGACCAGGAAGTCTCCTTTAAGTACCATGTGGATCATGTCTCAAAGTCCCTGCACCAGAAAACTGGGTTACTTCACTGGCTGAGTAATTATCTGTCCAATAACTCCAGGCTTGCTATTGCCAACAATGCGCTATTCCCAGTTCCATTTTGCGGGCTTCACTTTTTGACTTTAAGGTTCATAGAGGCTAATAGGCTAAAGGTTATCTGCAATAAAATTGGTAGATTTGCTGTCTATGCCACCTAGGAGCACCATATTATGTCTTTCACTTATTAAATTGCCCATCCTTTGAAGGACAATTCTATTATCCTCTCCCTGTTTAGCGTTCAGACTAGTAAGAGGTGTCATCCCCCACCCTCAGTGATGTGTTGGCAGTTAAACCCTTGAAGAGAATGCCCTGGTCCTCCAGCTGTATGCTACTCAATGTTCCAAGAACAAGGTCCTGTGCAGGCAAAGACTCCTTTGCTTATGCTGCCTCTTGTCTGTGGCATGCCCTTCCTGCACTCTTCCAAGCTTGGTCCTCACTTGGTGGCTTTAGCTGAGAAGCTCCTGAAGATAAAGGGCTTCTCAGCTAAAAAGCATACTGGTTAATTAGCTTCTCTGATGTGATCTTCTGTTATGTTTCAAATGAATATGTTAAACCAATGAGAATTATTTCTGTTTTTATACATTATCTGGGTGTTAATAGTATGGGTTTTCTAAATAACTGTCATAAAGCTTCTGAAGAAGGACTTGGTTGGTTCAAAGCTGTAGCACTTTGTTCTTTTGTTGTAACATCTATGTTGGTCCAATAAAGGTATCATAGCATTTGCTTCTGGATCTGTTCTTACTAGAACCAATACGGCAGCTACACTATTTCTTTTTTAATGAACTAGTGCATAAGCCTTTTTTCAAAACTCAGTTGCATGAGACATCTAAAGTTCATAGATACATACATACATACCTACAGAAACAAACATTTAAAGAGACACTGCTGGACACTGCCTGTGTTACGAAGAATGTCTATAGACATACACGGGACTTAGGTTGATTGAAATAGACAGTAGTCTGAATTAAAAATTGGATGGTCATTCTGTCTATTTTAAACCCATTCTGAGTTTTCAGCTTTATTTTGAAACTCTAGCGGTCCGCTCACTGTGTCTTACTTGTGCATGAGACAGTGTCTGTTACTTGATGTCATTTGATGTGCAGTTTTCTCACTCAATGAGTTACCCTCATGAGCAAGTGTTGCATGCAAAAAGCAGTTGTAATTCAGGAGCATACTAGTCTACTTGACATTTTTATGTCAATCATTTAGGTATCCAGGACATAAAAAATAGTGAAGTATAGTTTTCAGAGTTTAGAATATCTTGTAATGACTCCCTACTGTTGCTGTATTTGACTCAGCATGACATTCTTTGTAACTGAAATAAAAAAAAAGTGTTCTTCACACTCTGGTGTAAAATCAAGTAAAGATCGTGCAATTTTCATTTATATTTACATTTAGTAGTCATGGTTAAGAGACACCCATTTGTTACAGACATTGACATAAAATCAATGGGGCAATATAGTTACTTTACTGTACTAAATCTTTATTTTTGTTTTCTTTATTCAGTGACTCACTGTGTACAGCAGATTTTGGAGTTTGTCAGTTTGGGTTCTGTCTTTTTAAACCTCATTGGTGATCTGTATCGCTCTGTGTTACTGTTTCATACCACCAGTTGCTGATTTTTTTTCTCTTCATTATGAAGACATATGTTGCCATTCTGTATTGCATAGTGAGGCAGTGTTTGTTACTATGAGTGGCTTGTATCTGTCTAATTTGCATGTTCTGTTCTGATAAGTTGAACCCTGGTACACACACACACACACACAGTGCTAGTGGCCCCTCTGACATGAAATACAGGCTGGCAATTTGGAGGAGGAACCACTAGCACCAAGAGACTTTATTAAATACAGGCTGGCGATTGGGCGGGGGACCACTAGCATCAGGGATAATTTTATTAAATATGGGCTAATGATTGGCGGAGGGGACCACTAGCACCGGGAGACTTTTAATATCTATGGACTGGTACTCAAACAGGGGGTGTCATAGACTACAGGGGGGCAGTTGTGCTCCCCAGCTGACCAACCACTAGTTGGCTGCAATACCTCTGGCAGCCACTAATGTTGTTTGGAGTAAGAGGGGTTTTGGTCAGTGGTATTTGAGCCTTGCAAAACGACCACTCTAAACTGTTTTGTGCAGTGCAAATTTGCTGAATATCAGCTTGCACCAATATTCCTGTTCCTGCTTCCATTTGCATACCCTCCCCATTTTAGTTTGACTGGGCAATAACCATATTTTCTGGTACAAATGAGCCTTTTGAATATTGTGCTCCAGTGCAAACCCCAATTTGTGTGGGCAAACACCAGTTAGCCCTCGCACAAACTTTTGAATATCAGACCCTATGTGTTTTACAGTGATTGGATGAAGTATGATTGCTAGACCCCCGGAGCCACCATTGGCCATCGGAATCATGGACCGCAATTCATGTCAGTTGCAATTAGTTGCAATTGCCCTGAATTGCAGTCATAATTCTGTGCAGTTGCAATTATCAAAAGTCGATGAATCAGTGACTGCTGGCTTGCTTACCTTAGTCATGTCCCACCTCCCAAAGTCATCTCTGATACTTAACTCCATGATTTTTTTATTTATAAAATTATTTATATTTGCAACTTTCACTTAAACTCTAGCGGAGAAACTCAGCCACCAATCAAATGAGTCCCTGGCTCCTCCGTACAAAACCCATCCAATGAGTAAGAGAGGGAGGAGGAGCCAGGAAGAATGTGCACTCTCAGTGCATGATGAATCCAGCATGGTCTCATTCGTGTGGGTAGAAGGAGAGCAGAATTTTTTGCAGCATTGAGGGAAAGTAGTGTGTGCAGTGTAGTGGTGCTGAGCAGTTGACGTGCTCTACTTCGAGAAAAAAACATGGACTATTAGTCGGAGGGAGAATTAGAGATAAGGTCATCAGCCAGGGAGGAAAGGAGCCTTGAAGGAGTGAGTTGCCTGAGCCAGCCGAGGGCGAGGAAAAGAAAATAGAGGCTGCTGGGAGGCTCAGGGCAGGGGTTGGACTCAAGGAGGGGAGCAAGTAGCTGCTACTAGCACTCTGGAAGACTGTCTAGACTGGTACTGGGTGAGTGGGTGGGCTGGAGCTCCATTGACTGGGTGAGCTGAGGAGTTGGTCAGGAGAAAGACCTTGGTGAAGGTCTGCGTGTCTGTGGCATGCCAGGACCAATCAGGAGACAGTACTGCAGCACACTGGGTGAGTCTGGACTGAAGTTGGGATGGAAGAGGGAAAAAGTGCTCCAGTCTCAGAAGTAGACCAACAGCCATCTGGTCATCACCATCCATGACCAGGCCTAGTAGTAAGTGTGAGTGAGGCCTGGGCTAGTAAAAAAACTAGTAGTAGTGCTGGGCTGCTGGGGGCAGCGGGGTAAATATGAAAGTGTGTGGCAGGCAGCAGCAGGTCTGAGTAGCCTACAAAAAATTGTGAGTCGGAACTCGGTGCGGAGGCTGTTGGGGTGGCATGAGAGCACTGTAGCACCGCCGGAGTGGAGGACTGGTGCGGTGGGGCCCAGGGGCAGTGGCACACTGAGCACAGATTATAGGAGGAGGAAAGAAGGAATGGAAGGGGACTCAGCAGCATCAAGGACCAGGCCAGCCTACAAGACTACAGAGGGAGGAGGAGTGTGGATGTGGACCTGGACCCACCAGGATGATCTTAAAGCTCAGAGCAGAGAGCCTGCCATCAGTTGCTTGCCAGTCAACACACAGGAGGTGAGGGTGAGTTGTTGCTTTCAGTGTTCTCATTATCCTTCTCAAACAGTTCAATTTTCTTCTGTTATCAATCAGTCAGTAGTGCCCCCTGTTTCTGTCATCTGTTCCCTACTTCCCTTCCCTCCTAGGTCTTGGACCCTGTTGGTGGTACAGTATATTTAAGCAATATACCCCGAGAGGGTGTGGGTGATGCCAGGATTTACCCATGGCTGGTGTGTTGTTCGGTCCCGAGGTGGAGCGGAGTGACCAGCAACACACCAGCCATGAGTAGATCCTGGCATCACCCACACCGTTGAAAGGGATATTGCTATTATACAATTGGGAATGTTGTAGAGAAATGTTTTTTATTTGAAAAGTTTTTTCTTTTTTGAGAGACATCATGGAATGCTTCTTGAAGAAGTGGGGGAGCAGTGCTTGACTGGCGGATATATGCTGGGAGATGGCTGTTGGAAGGTGTTCGAGTGATTATGGGTTCATTCACTTCAGAAAAAAGGTACAGTTTTTTTGCATTGGGAGTCGAGATGTTCAGTTTCAGTAGGAAACAAATGTTCTAGCTGTTAGTCATCAATTATTTGAATGTCGAGTCTATTTTTTAGTTTTAAATTTACCACTTAGCATTCAAGCCAAGATGGTGGCGATAGCTTTGATGCGTGGCAGGCATTGGGGTGATTGGGGGTGGCGATTGACTGGCTGGCACTTTTCCAGTGTGGCGATGCTACGATTTACATGTTTTAATCATGCCAGCCAGACAATCAGAGAACAGTATTTTGATGCCATTGTATAATAAATATATCATTGGGAATGTTTAGTTGGTTTCTGAGTCTATATGATTCATGTAGTGACTGTGCAGTGGGCACTGGGCGGCCGGCCATTCACTGATTGCCTGGTGGTAACCCTCAACCTCACCTCTCCTGCCCTCATCTACTTTTCGTTATAACCTTTACTTAACACATTAAGTATGTATGTATGTATGTTGAAAACTGAAATTGCTGATGCTTATATAACACACTAGCAGCTTGCTTCATCTCCAGTTTAGCTGCCAAAAGCTAAAAGCCTGGGGAGCGGGACTGGGAGGAGTCATATAATGGATTGCTAAAATTAAAATATTTCAATATTTGCAAATAGCAAAGTTACTTACTTAACTTCTTGCCACCAGAAATAGGCCACACTGTCTATCAAGTCTGTAGCTAGCACCCCACTTTCTGCAGCTGCCCTTCCCCAATTCCCCCCCCCACACACACACACACAGATGAATGCTGATTGACCTTGAACCAGATTAAGCTGTTGGTGGTGTTTTGTTTTGTGAATGGGGGAAACTTGGCCAGGAAATTCCCATACTCTTTTTGATAAGTGCAATGGGATCTTTAACATCCACCTGAACTACCACCAGAACAGGCAGATGGAGACTTCGGTTTAACATCTCATCCTAAAGACAGCACCTCAGAAGTAAAGTACAGTACCCCCCTCATGCTGCACTACAGTGTCAGTATTGGGATTTAACCCAAGTACCAAGTGTGGGAACTGAACCCATAGCCCTCTGATAACCCTCTGATCTCCCAGCCTCAGAGGCAAGTGTGCTACCTAGCTGAGTCACTGCTCTGCTAACTGTACTTTCTTTGTTGCCATCAATGCCTTGCCATAGAAAGTAAGACAGCTGCTCATGTCATATAACTATACATCACTGCCTTTGCTCAGTCTTAATGATTTTATTCCTGTTTTCTCTAATTCCCAGTGTTTGTTAAAGCTTGTATTTTGCATAGGCTGAATACAGTCTGAAACTAGTAAAAATACTGTAGATGTATGTGCCTTTGTTCATTGTTCCAGTGCAAGTGCATTTATATTGTAAACTGTCATGTGCAACACAGGTAAAGGTTGTGTTTTATTGTGGAAGTACTGTTGGGATACTCCCTGCCACATGGTTTGTGCAGAAATGGGGCAGTAACAGTCACTATGAGCCTGAGGCTGTAAAGTGAAGATCCTAGAACTATTAATGGGTTGACAGTAGTGTGAAAATACTATTGAACCCTGTCCTGGGCTAGTAAATTACCTCGAAAGTCAAGTACAAACTACAAAGAGAGCCAATACTGAAATGAATGGGGGCAAGTGAAAATTCAGTTACAGTCATGGTTGGGCAAGTGCTACCCCACCTCCCCCGCGGGTTATGGTGATGTCCAATGTGGCAATCATCTCCTGTGTCTACTCTGAGTCCTACTTGTAGTCTGATTGTGAAATTTTTGAGTGGGGCAAGCAAGATAATATTAAACGTCTGCTGGTGCTGAGAATGAACATAGAAAATGGACCTGGGATGATTGACATCACCTCAGTCACGTATATTGCTTCAACTACTGCAGTGCTAGTCCTTATTTCCTTCACCTCTCCATCATGAAATACCTTTTAAACCAACCACTTTAACATGACATAAGGGCTTGACTGCAGTTCTTCGGTTGAAATTACAAATAGGAGGCAGTATATGCAGTGGTTTAAGGCTCTGAGCTGCAGACCTGGAGACCTGGGTTTGAATCCCACAGCCCCAACTTGCGTGCTGTGTGACCTTGAGCAAGTCACTTAACATCCCTGTGCTTCCAGATTGCACCTGGAAACAAGCTTCAGCTTAGTGTGCCTTTCCTGGTTAAATAAAAAAAAATACAGCAGTCCTAATTTGTTACATAGAGAGTCAATATTGAGTAAACATAAATGAATGCACTGCAAAGGTTTTCTACTAATTGCACTTAAAAGTACAACTTTCTACTATATTCACTAAGTAAATGAATGTGCTGTAGAGTTTTCCACTAATTGCATGACTTCCTAGTACACACATAAAATTCAACAATGGTAGAAGTTGAAAAAATTGGTTGGATTTTCTTTAGTGTGTCAAGTCATAAATTTTAAACTGGTTGAAGAAATCAGTCATAATGTGTGGTAAGTCAGTCATAATTGTTTTTTCAACAGACTCGGGTCTATTTTTGATTGCTGAATCTACTTTTACTGCCTTTTTAAAATAAAATTCCATACAATTGCCTCTTTGTGTACGTTTTCCTGTGTTGTAATATATACTGATGCAATCAATAGAGGTGTCCTGTGGTTACAGCCACAGTTTGAAACAGACATGAATTTAGACACGGCTAGGTGTGGTCCCATTTAATCATCATTTGCATTTTATCTATTCCTAGATGTATCAGTCAACGAGATGCTGGGTCCCAATAGAAACCTGGCTATGCTGATGCTCACAGTCTTACTAACACTGATAAAAGGCAACAGCAGTCAGTTAGCCTTATAACTAGAAACTGGGTGGGGGATGGCTCTTTGCATACACCTTGCACAACTGATAAAAAGGAGGTGACAACATTTTGGTCAACAAACGTTGCCATGGTGACAATGTGCTCACCTTAACAATGGGTGCACCTTACCTGACTGGTCTCAAATCCCAGCAGTCATATCCCATTTAAAAGGTGGCTCTACATTTTATTTTTTTTTAATAATTTTTTGTTCAAAAAAAAAAGAAAATCTTGATTGAACAGGTTTTTTCTGGAGATGTCAAAATCTGTCATAACCCCAACTGTGCCTTATGTGCATACGCACATTTCTATAGGAGCTGGTGTGCACAGGCACTTGTATTAGACTCTAACACCAATTGTTTTAAAAATACACCAGCTGCAGTCTATCGACTGATGTCAGTCTCTCTTACCATCACTTGAGTTAGTTTTACTCATACTGTAGTACTCCTAGAATTGTACAAAGCAATGTACTGCCCACCTGTAGTCTGTCTCATGAACCCTGTCACCATGACAATGGCACTCGTTAGAATGAAAATTCAACACTATTTACACCTGTAAAATGAATGGCTGGACTGAAGTAATGAACCTAACCTTGTAAATATAACCATTATGGCAATGTGTGCCCCTCACAGCTGCAGTGGTTCTGTATGCAGCATCCAGCATCTCCCAGCGACTTCGTCAATGTTTTTGTTACTCACTCTCTGGGTACATGTGGTATTTGGTGCCTCAGGGTGATTAACTAGAACATTAACATAACACCAGGTCGCACTATTGCTTAGAAAGGAATGCCCTTTAGTACCCTATGTACCTCTGTGATGTATTTAAAGGGCTCTGTCAGTTCCACCTCTCCTTGTTCTGATCCAGTTTGAGCTTATTGATGACCTTCAGTTACTGCTCCTATGACTTTTGATGCAGATTCTGCACCATTTTATTTATTCGGTTATTCAGAATTATTGCACTGTTCTCTTTTCGTTCGCTTGCAGAGGAGCGTATTGGAGAGCAGCAACACATGAAGGTGTGCCTCTCACCCAATGCACTGCTCAGTTGAGCAGGCGTGGCGGTTCTGCACCAATGGATGCAGCAGCTCAGTATGACAGCAGTGGTCTTCGCTTCAAAGAAAACCACCGCTGCCATATTGAGCACCGCCCCCTCATGTCGCGCTAACTCCCCGCACGACGCCCTTCACGCCGCCCCAAAGCTTTCGTGCCATGCTGGGGGCCCACCCCAGCGTGGCAAACATTGTTGCCGACTGGGTGCCCAATCCCGTCGGCTTCACTGACTCCCAAAGCTATACTGCTGCCGCGCTGGGAGCCCACCACAGCGTGGCAAACTGTTTGATTGGATTGCCGACGGGTGCCTAATCTCGGGTCGGCCCTCTTCCCACGTAGTTTGTAGATGGGGGTGCCCATCCTCGCCGGCTCCTTGGCCCCACACATTTCTGCCACGCTGGGAGCCCACCCCAGCGTGGCAAATGTCCCTCATAGTATTTTTTCTTTTTAACCTGTAAAACAAAACGGTCCCACTGGTAGTCTCCCAGCCCCCTCCCACAACCCGCACCCACCCACTGTACACCCAGCCTCCCCACACCCCCACCCCATACTTACCTCCGGACTCCGGCGCGACGATCTTCGGTGGACCGGGAACACGTCTGCACTCTTCAAAGCCGACCGCGAACTGAGGAAATGCCGGTCAGCTGTATAATGGGCTAGATAGGGGTTTCAACTTTGTTGCATATCTCAGTCATTTTTGGGAATTTTTGCACTAAATCTTCAACATGGGGTTTTTGGGACCCCTTCTCATGAATGATGTCACTGTCATGGCATTGTCGGGCCAAGGTGGATTTAAGCACTGCTCACTCACTCAGCGAAATCACCGCCCGTACTAGTTTTACCATGACAGTGACATCGATGAATCTACTTCCTATTAAACTGATGCAAAAATTCTGTTTTATTCTGGCGTCGTTGCGCAGTTCCTACGCGAGCTTGTAAGTTCACAATTATTCAATATTTTCACTCCAGATTTTCAACATTGCCATTTATCATACCTTCTTATGAGCTGTACAGCTGTCATTTTTCACATCTCACCCAAAATGTGTTTCCGCCCATGTAGCACACAATGGTGCAGTCGGTGTCGAAAATCAATGTATGGAACACATTAAGAAAATCACAGTGGCACTGTTCATGAGCACAGGTCTTAAATGGCTATGTTGGAAAATTTGGTGAAAAATTCCAAAAATGACTGGTGGTTTTACGAGCGCAAGCAGTAGTCTTGACGCGACGTCAGACGTTATGTAATTTTCAATATTTGCACTCCATTTTCAACATTGCCATTTTACCACACCTCCTATGAGCAGTACAGCTGTCATTTTCACATCCTGCCCAAAATGTGTTTCTGCCCATGTAGCGTGCAATGGCGCGAGTCGGTATCTTGAACTCAATGTATGGGACACATTAAGAAAATCACAGTGACACTGATCATGAGCAGAGGTCTTAAAATGGCTATGCTGAAAATTTGGTGAAAAAATTCCTAAAATGACTGTTTTATGAGTCTGCATTACGAGTTCCTATGCACGCCAGAAGTTTGCAAATTTTCAATATTTTCACTCCAGATTTTCAACATTGCCATTTTACCACACCTCCTTATGAGCACTGCAGCTGTCATTTTTCACATCTTGCCCAAAACTTGTTTCCGCTCATGTAGCGCACAATGGCACAGTCGGTGTGCGAACTCAGTGTATGGGACACATTAAGAAAATCACAGTGTCACTGTTCATGAGCAGAGATCTTAAAATGACAATGTTGAAAATTTGGCGAAAAAATTCCTACAAATAACTGTTTTACTAGCGTGCGTTGTGCAGTTCCTACGCACGCTCGTAAGTTTGCGAATTTCCAATATTTTCACTCCAGATTTTCAACATTGCCATTTTACCACACCTCCTTATGAGCAGTACAGCTGTCATTTTTCACATCCTGCCCAAAATGTCTTTCCCCCCATGTAGTGCACAATGGCGCAGTCCGTGTGCGAAATCAATGTATGGGACACAGTAAGAAAATCACAGTGACACTGTTCATTAGCGCAGGTTTTAAAATGGCAATGTTGAAAATTGGTCAAACAATTCCTAAAATGACTGTTTTACAGCGTGCATTGCACAGTTCCCACGCGCTCGTAGGTTTGCCAATTTTCAATATTTCCACTCCAGATTTTCAACATTGGCATTTTACCACACTTCCTTATGAGCAGTACAGCTGTCATTTTTCACATCCTGCCCAAAATGTGTTTCCACCTATGTAGCGCACAATGGGGGTAACAAACAGGTCATGCTGACAATTTATTGTGCAAATACCAGCAATCGCACAGGGCATTAGGATAAAGCACCATACATGCCAAACACCACTGCAAATACCTGCTAGCGAAAGTTCGGCGTTGACAAATGCTTGTTTATATTATGTCTATTGATTTATCTACTGCTCATTGTTTGTGTGTAAATCTAATTCAAGATTTAAAAGAAAAAACATAGTGTTACTTTAGGAACTGCCACACAATGGATGGGGGGGGAGGGCACTACCACTAAGTGGTTCTCCCTTGGTAAGTGAGAAGAAACAAAATGGTGGCCTTTACATAATAAGCATTATACAATGGCAAGAAAAAATCCTGGTCTTTGATTGGCCAGTCTTGGGCTGGACCCATGATGTTATCCCAGTACAACATCACGGGTCTAGTCTCAGCCACACTGTAAACCTGCAGATGATTTTTTGCTTTTATTATGTGCTGATGATGTGCTTGATCGTTTCATCTTCTTTTAAAAACCAAAAATATTTTTCCACACAAAAGCATCTTTAAAATGATTTTTTATTCTGTATAACAACGAGCCATTGTATAATAGCAATAAGGCCCTCCGGGTGTGTCATTTGGGATAACGTCACACCTCAGTTGTTGGGCCTTTTCGACTTCGAGCCTTGTGCCCAACCACCTGGGCGTGATGTTATCCCTACGATACACACCCTGTCGGGCATTATTGCTTAATTCACACTTGCTGCTATTTAGTGTACATAAGCAGGCAGGGAGAAACTGGAGTCTCTGTTCACAAAGATCGATACACATTGTGCCAATGGCAGTTTGTGCAGATCACTGGTGCTCCAGGGACCCTGCACCCAGTTCATAAACAGGTGGGATCCCAGTGCCAAAGTCCTGCAGCTTGGCAGATATTGCTATGTGGTTAGCTGCAAGCTGTGGGGCAGTTGGGTGGCATCAGTGCCCAGTATTGGGGACCAGCCTGGAGGCTGGCAGTGTTGGGCAGGATGGGACAGGTATCAGGGATGGCAGGTAGGGCACAGATGGATGGATGCCAGGGTACCAACAGGTCCCATCAATGATGCAGCTGTGCCTGTTCCATCTGTGGGGGCATCTGCCGCATGCCTGGCATCGTGGTGGAACCTCCGGGCACCACACTATGTGCGTGAGTGCTCGGGTGCTGTGGGAGTGCAGGATATCACAGGCGGGCAACAGCACAGGTTCCTCTCACCCTGCCAAGGCTCAGGGTGGCACAGGGGCCTTAGACCAGCTGTTGGGCGGTATAAGTTCTGAGTGGGTCCTGGTGGCTGTCAGAATCTCATTTAAGGGATGTTGTAGCCAGCATCTGTCACAAACCCTCTGGCACCCTGGTGCACCCCTGACCTTGATACAGCCTGGTGTAAGGCCTGTCTGGTGCAGGAGGTCCCCTTTGTGCTGCAGCTGCCTTTTTAGCATCACTAACTCCACAAGTTGTGATGCAAGGAGCCCCTTGCATCATTTCTGATTGATGCAGGCACCTTGCATCGCACTCGGAGTTTCAAGAATCAAGCCCTGGGAGTCACTATTTCCTGGTCTCTGGTTCCTGATACTGGACAGGGTGGTTACTGGCAGGGCTCCAGATAAGGCGAGTACCGATCTTTTTTACTCATTTCATTTTAGGAAATACTATTCAGAAAAATGTTTTAATGAGTACCAGTACTCACCCAACATTTGTAAATACTCCACACCAAAGAATAGTGCTTCATAACATAACTGGTGATTCAAAAGGAGCATTTTTTTTCTTTACAGATTTACAGCACTTATATGCATCCATAGTTGGTCTTACTCACTATATTTTAAAACTGGTGAGTAAATTACACTTACCTGCCTATATTATCTAGAGCACTTGATTGGTTCTTATCTAGAAAAAACTACACTGTTTTTAAAATGTACCTCACTCCACTCTGTCCAGACATTTGTATGCATCTGAATTTGGGTTTCCTCACCTCACTTTCAAAATAAGGAGTATAGTACTCATTCCCAAAAATCTTATCTGGAGCCCTGGTTACTGGCCTTAGTCAATCATATTCCAGAATAGTGCCGACTCCTTTTCTGAGTTATACTTCTTTGCACTGGACATGTGCACAGTTTTATCATGTCTCAGTGGCTCTGTGCATGGGTAGCTGCCCTTAGGGTACAGTACTTCAGCCAATGTGTGGCAACCATCATACATGTGTCACAGATGAATCCTTAAACCATAGTTCAGGAGGGCCAACATCCACGAGACACTCATATAAGTCACCATTCTTTTCTCTGCTTGAAATCCATTTACCAATACTCTATCCACTAATCAATTTCTTTGTTCCTTTAACTTCACCTTCTGCTATTCCTCCACCCCAAGGCCATTCCCCACATCCTCAAGTCATTCATCCATCTCCAAATAATCTGTCATCCCTAAGTACCGGACCCTCACCGTTGTATGTTTCAATTCCACATCTGTACTTATATTGAACCAGACTGTGCAGTGTTAGCTGGTCCTCAAGTGGCAACTACCTCTGAAGTCTGCAACTCTGTAATGTGTGACTCCACAATCTGTACATATGATCTGCATGTACTTATTTTCAGTCAACAGGTGTAACATGTCCAGATTAGCAACTAAACATGTTCAGTTATTTTCACCTACAGATGTGATGGAAACATCAAAGTGAAAATGAGCAAATATATTAAAGATGTTACAGAAACAGAAAGCAGGAAGACAAGAATTTCAATAGGTTCAGAAATAAATAGGTGGAATGTTGTTAGAATGAATATAAAATATAATCATTGTCAAGTTGCGGTTATTGTCTGGATTTGTGAATCATCATAATTTTTTGTTGTTAAACATCAGACACATATTTCCAATTGTGTTTACACACTTCTTATATCTTAAGACATATGTAAACATGAAGCGAGCCAAAACAATGAGAGATGATAAATGGAAGTGAGTGTGTCAATTGTCTTGTCTAAATATTAGAAATCAGGCCCCAGATATTCAAACTGTGCCATTGCGTGGCGCAAGCCCTTGCGCTGCTCAAAAAAGTTACGCAGGGGTGTGGCCAGGGCAATGTTCAACAGAATTGCGCTATGGCGCAACTTCTTTGAATATCGCCCCCTGGCCACACCCACTGTGCATGGCGCAGTGAAACTGCACCACCGCAAGTGGTCAGAGTGGAGCATTGAGATGTGGTGGTGCAAGTTCCATTGCGCTATGCACAGCACCTGGATATTCAAAGGGTGACATGCAAATGGGGCCATAATCTATGTAAGGTGCAGGGGGGGCCATTTGCATCATATTATGGCCCCATTTGCATGCCGTTAGCATGCAGGTGCGCCGATCACGGACGACTTGCACCTAGCACCCTGCCAGACAGCAGCTGTCGGGGACCGACACCTGCAGCCCGATCGGGGCAGAACAATATTCCATTCCGCCCGTAGCCTGATTACAGGCATACTGTTACCATCCCAGAATAGCCCGATCGCGGGCATAATAAAAGTGTCCCCGAATAGCCCAATTGCGGGCATAATGACAACGTCCCCTGAATAGCCCAATGCGGGCATGATGAAAGGATCCCCTATCCCAAGTAGCCTGATCGCGGGCAGCATCCACAACCCCCGTCCAGACTCCCTGGTGATCTAGTGGCCCCCCACCCACGGACCCACCACCCCTCTCCCCGCCAGCGGCGGGTGGCAGTACCACCAGCCTGCGCACCACCGCCCCACCGACTGAGAGCTTGGTAGGGCTGCACCGCCCATTGCTTCAGAGCATGAGCCAATGGGCATGCAGCCCATGCCTAAGGCAGTCGGATATGTGAATGAATTCATTCATTCAGATATCTGGACTGCTCTACTATATGGGCACACGCCTTTGGTTCATGCTCCAAACCAATGGGCGTGCAGCCCTACTGAGCTGTTAGTCGGCAGGCGGCGGGCGGTAGGCGGGTGGGGTGCTGCCGCCTGCCGGCTGACAGGGGGAGCGGGTGGGGGCTCCATGGGCGGGAGGGGTGAGAGGCCACTAGATCACCAGGGAGTCTGGACGGTGGGGGTGTGGATGCCGCCCGTGATCAGCTACTAGGGTGGGGGACCCTTTCTATCATGCCCGCGATCGGGCTATTCTGTCAGGGGACGGTACGGTATGCCCGCCATTGGGCTATTCGGGGGTGGGGACACTTTTCTATTATACCCGTGATCGGGCTATTCGGGAGGGGACGGTAACATTATGCCCGCAATCAGGCTGCTGGGGGAATTACATTATGCCTGCGATCGGGGCATGGGGGCATTAGGAACAAGTCGAGGGCCACCCACAGGTGGCAGCTGCTGTGTTGCGCCCTGCAATGCGGCAGCTCACCTGTGGTGGCCCGACTTGGTTCTTTACACATCCGCTAGGTGGTAAGGCAGTTCTTTTGCTATTGGGCTAGCTGTTGTTACTTTCACCAAAATGGAGAGGCAGGAGGCATGATTCAAGAAAGGAACCAGTTTATTGAACAATGGACCACAAGGTAGGTAACAGGAGGAAAGTGGTACAACAGCATTCAGTTCTACCTCTAATATATTACTAGTGCCCTGAGGCCTTATACCAAGACTCAATCTCTGTATGAGGAGTACTGTAGAAGGAATTGATTGTAACAGCTATATACGCTGCAAGAGCATCCTAGCTCTACTCCCTGAAAGAGTGACTCTACAATAAAACTAATAAGACTATTAATTGGCTGTAACAGCTACACTGTAGAGCATCCTATCTCTAATCCTGTCCAGAACCTTCTAAGTCAACCCGGGTGCACCTCTAGCTATTACCTGGAGTACTCCACACTATTAATTGCTCTACATACTATAGCAAGGGTCTATAAGTATGGTGGCTAGCAGTTTGTGCATGCTCAGATTTTTTCTGTCATCGAGAAGAAAATGTAATCAAAGGAATTGTTGTGACAAGCATCAACTTGACTGGCTGTCCAGTGCAATTCTGAGAACCTTTTGGAAACTAGCAGAATGCAGAGAGGATTTTTAACAAACCATGAGTTTCTCGGCCACACCCCACCTCTCTAGGGACGCGGAATACAAGAACAGGTACCACGATTTCTTCAGCTAAGAACCGACTGAGGGCTGCTGGAACTGAAACACACAAAATCTGGCTGTAATCGACTTCGGACTGCCCGGAGAAAAGCGATGCAAACCACCTGGCCACAGCCCACTTCTGAACTGCCAGGTGAAGGATTCGATGTGGATCACCCTGCTACAGCCCACTTCTGGACTGCTGGATGAAGAAGATGAAGAGAGCACCCTGCCACAGCCCACTTCTGGACTACTGGGTAAAGACGATGCAGACCCCATGGGAAACAGGAGTCCGGATAAGGAAGTCCCTGGACATAGGAGAATGACTGTGTTTTGGGCTCCAAGGCTGGAGGAGCTAAGGGCACACATAAAACAACAAACTGTGCATCAAAATGCGACAAAGTTCAGGGCTCCAAGGCCGGATGAGCCAAGGGCACACGTAGGACAACAAACAGGGTGTCACTCAGAGAACTGAAACAGATGATCCAGCGGTACTCTGATGCAGATGACAAAATAAGAAAATGAACTAAAGATTCTGCACTTGACCAAGCCATACATGGGGAACTATTGAGGAAAATAACAAACATGACATTGCAACTGAGATGACTGCAGCGGTTCTTCCTGAAGTTACTGCTGGCTGCTTCTGAGATGCACTGGAAGATGATTCCTGAAGAACGGATGAAGACTGATAGGGATGCACACTGGTGAAGTGACTCTGAAGATTGCTGAAGACTGATTCAGATACTTTCCCAGCACCAAAATGCTGGCACAAAGCAATGCAAAGACACTTCTGGCACTTATGCTGTTCATAGAATGGATAGCAATGCAATAAATGTCACAGTTCCTACTGTAGTGGTCAACTGCACAGTCTCAATGTTCAGACCACAGTAAATAACAGGCACTGCACTATTCTGGGTGAACCATAACTTTCAGTGGACCTAACTACCAAGGGGACCCTCTAGCTAAATCAGGTTCTCCTGTTACTGTGGATACACTGCAGTCGGGAATAGGCTCTCTTGAAATGCTATAGACTCAAATGTCAGACTAAGTCCCTTTAACACCTGTGGGCCTATATGGCTAACCAGGCTCCTTGGCGTCTGGGGTTGATAATGCTACTGGGCCCTTTAGCAACAGTGGGCCTAACTTGTCCCCTTAGGACCTGGACCTAGTCACCCCTTTATCAGCAGTGGGCTAACTTGTCCCCTTAAGATCTGGACCTAGTCACCCTTTATCAGCAGTGGGCCTAACTTTTCCCCTTAGACCTGGACCTAGTCACCCCTTTATCAGCAGTGGGCCTAACACTTTAAGACCTAGGCCTAGTCATTCCTTTTAACAGCAGTGGGCCTACTTGCCCCTTAAGACCTGGGTCTAGTTACCCCTCTAAGATCTCTTTAGACCTTCTGTGCTAGGCCCCTTTAAGTAACTGTGGCAGAGCTAGGCCTCTGTGTCTGCCTCATGAGCTACCTGCCCTTGCTCTGCCCCTGTTTTAAATATATAAGCAATTCCTCTTGTAGGCCTGAAGGTTGAAAACCTCCCCTGGGCATTGCCATGCCCAGAATAATAATTATTCAAAATTCAGCCTCTGGCTGCTACACCCCCAGCTCTCACCATCTTCAAGCTCCTTGAGCACTAAACAATTATTTTATTTTTCTTGAAGGAAAAAAACAACTTTTCTGGCAGCCAGCACCTTGGCACTGGTGCTGCCACTGACTCACTGCTGCGGACCAGGGTGAAAGAGCTGCTGTTTGGAGGAGGGAGGTACTGCTGCAGTGCAAGGGAACTGAGGGAGGAGGAACAGGCACTGCGGCAGACGACTAGGGTCCTTACTGCTTCCAACACTCCCTGATGAACTGACACTTGCATGGAGATGCGTCCCCACTTGTGGGTGCCGTCGACGAGAGACCAAAACATAAACTTTTTTTTTAAAACAAAACGGGCACCAGATTCGCACTGTGGTTGGCTCTTGAAGCCGGGGACCCTGCGGAACACTGAAGGATCGCTGCCACTGTACAGGACCACCGGACTGACTCATAGGGATAAGAGGTGGACTGCAAGTACTCTACTTACTATTACCTCCTGCATCCTCACTCTTTCCCTTTTGTTTTAAAACTGTGCTTCCTCTGGTCTTCTTCTTGTTGGGGTGCCTGAGAGCACTTTCTCGACCAACACTGCTACCGCTCGCGGACAGCCAACATACCACTCCTTTTAAAAGACAAAATGGCCATTGCTGGCCAAAACAGCCCTCACTGGTGTTCAGGATGCTGAGTCCCTAGTGACCAGAGAGGCAAGCAGCTACCCAGTGTGAGCTGGAGCGAGGTGGCAGATGCTTGTGCCAGTGCTGGGCAGACTGCAGACAGAGAGAGAGAGAGAAAAAAAAGTTTTTAAACTGCAAGGATGCAGTTGTTTTTAGAGGCTCCTGCAAACCTAAAGCCCCCACCCTGCCACCTAATCACTGTGGCACCTATACTGGGGGACTGGGGACCTCTGGGGGACTACTGGGGGAATGCTGGGGAACCCAACTTTGGGGTATACAAACATACTAACCTAAACCATAACCAGTTATATTACAGCATTTCACACTGTTGACCAAGCTTTGTTCATGGACACATTAAACTGGGGTATCCCGTGAGGTGGGCACATGGGGAAGGGCACCATCCATAATGGCAAGTTGTTCCCTATGAAATCCCTCATGGTGATGGAAGGGTAGGGCGACCGGATGGGGGGGTGGGAGAAATGGGTGACAGGATGTGGGGGGGGTGAGCATGGTGAGCATGGGCTGGGAGGGGGCTGAGGAGCTGTATGGGTGGCGCTGCAGTGGGTTGCCAAGCTGCATTGCATTGTTGGGAGCTGGCCTGTGGTTGGGATGGGTGAGGTACTGGGTTCGGGTCCAGGCGCTGGTGCGATTTTATTGCACCCGGCCCGAACCTTTAATTTTACAAGTTTTCACCCCTCCCAACATGCCCCCCTGGAGTTGAGAATCCTTTAGTAGGGGGGTGTGTGTGGGGCACACCCCCTGAAAACATTGAAATATATGTCCCGGCACCATTGTCCTGTGTGCCGTGGGTGTCAGAGTGCCGAAATTGTTTGGCACTCTGATCACATGATAACAGCAATCACCTTTAGGCTTTTGCGTAATCACATAGAATCCTAAATTGGCATGGTATCACCAGGCCTGCGTTATCATGGTTTGACAGCTACCTGTCCAACAGATTGCAACAAGTAAAGCAGGTGGCACCCTCTCCCGCTCCTTCCCTTTTGAGAGGAGTACTGCAAGGCTCGATCCTTGGTCCTCTGTTTATGTTATATATCAACACCATTGGACACAATATTAATGATGCAAGGATACACCTATTCATGGATGATACAGCAATATATACATCGAAATCATTGATACCAGAGGTCCATTCAGAACTCCAGTCAGAATTTAATCTCCTCCAGCTCAGTCTTGCACAGGCCAAACTTCTTCTAAATGCAAAAAAGGTCATGTACTTCCACTTCAGTCAACAACTCACCACACAAAGCAGTATAGCTTCTCTGCCCCCATTAAACACTCCTTGATGACAACTTCAGTGTCATAAACAAATTCAAATATCCTGGGTGTGATCTTGACCAACACCTATCCTTCACGCTTACATCACCTCTCTTGTGAAAAAACTGAGACAGAGACTTGGCTTCCTTTATAGGAATACATCTCTGTTTAATAATGAAGCCAGGCTACGCTGGTACAGACAACCTTCATGCCACTCCTCGACTATGCAGATATCCTCTATGGCCACTGCCCTGACTCCCTGTTGTGCCAGCTGGACACACTATACCATCGAACAATACATTTCTTCTCCAATGCCCATCATCTCATGCATCACTGTGACCTATATGCCTCCCTTGGCTGGACATCCTTAGATGACTCTATCATGTGGCTGTACAAGGCCCTCCGGCTTAAACCCCTCCAATATATAACTAATCTCTTTCAGTGTACATCATCCTCTTACACTTTAAGCAGCACCACCCACATTACGCTGGAAGTCCCTAGCACCCCTGTTCCCTCTTCGGTAGTTTGGCCATAAGCCATGCCCTACCGGCCACCTGGAACAAAGCCCAGTCATGCCTCAAGCTTCAACACCTAATCCCTTGGATAGCTTCAAACATCCACTTACTAGCCGAGTTACATGTCTCCTGTACTTGTCGCTGCTATAGCCTGGCACAGTTTAGATGGCTGACACCGCATTCCTTGTATGAGCAACCTCTCCTGTCTCCTCTCTATGTTCCCTCCGTCTTCACCCACCCCTGTAAACCTCCAGGTCTCTTCCTCTTTTTTCCACCCACCCTTCACATTGCTCTCACCTCCCTCTTATCCTGCTCGCTGCTCTCCATGCCTTACCACTCCCTCTCTTCCGCATACTATTGATTACCCAAACTCCACTGTCCTGATCTCCTCTCTCCTGAACCCTGCCTATCCTGGTAGACTCCTGATCTACTTGTAACCCTACTACATACTGTCAGTACTTCCCTGATCACCTCACTTACCCTGTTATTGTTCCTTATCAGCCGCAGTGTCCTACATTCTGCACATATGCACACTATGCCAAGACTTTGCGCTCTTGAGATTCTCCTCTGTGTGCACGTGCATGTATGCATATACATATGTATATATTTTCTCCATGTATATATATATATATATATATAAAATATGTTGTCTTTTGCTGTTGTGCTGATTTTGCTCATCACCATGTTATGCTGTGCTACAACTGCATTTGCTCTTTGTGTATATTGTTTTGTAAGTGTATTGCACATCTTTGTCTCAGGACCTCCTTGTAAATGAGCCTGCTCAATGGAGTTAATTCCGCCAATAAACTTTGACTTGACTATCTGTCCTCTACCCTTATATTCAAATGTTCTCTCTCTCTTTCCCTCAAACTATCCCATTACTACTTATTCTAAATTGTGCTCTACCACTTATGAACTGATTATACTTCTTTACTACTTGTTAGAAATGTACTCCACCTATGATTGTATACACTGTCTTACTTCATCCTAGATTGTAGCCTACAAATACATATATTCCAGACTATTGTATGTACTATTCTGTGCTAGTCATTGAATGCTATTCAACACTGTATTGTATCATTTCATGCTGTCCTGCTCAGGACCTCCTTGTAAATGAGCTTGTTCAATAGAGCCATATCCCAGTAAAATAATAAACTAAATTAAACTAAAATATATATATTGATTACCTAGCAGTAGTCATCAATAATCATGCTATGATATGAAACATATTCAGTAAGCAACAGTTTCCCTTACGATAACAGGATTACACTTCATATCATTCCTCACATATCATCATACCTCAATCCAGTTTGTATATAAAATATTGTATCTTGATATTTGAACCTTTTTTTATTTTTATTTAATTTTTTTTCAGATATGATTGCCAACTAGATGAGAGTAAAACTGTCACTGTAAAACAATGAACACCAGTTCAGGTGTCAACACCAATTATTAACAGTTCCATGCAACTGTTGTGAACAACTGGATTGAATGTGAAATCAGTATTATGCATTCTAATGACAACTCAATATACCCAAATGAGTAATCATAATGTAATATTCATAAATATACTGCCTTCTATAAAATGAGCAAGAGTCTGGATAAACATAAATTGTTATACCTATGTGTCATAGCCATATATACCTGGACAACTTACAGAATTAAATGTACAATTTACATAACAATTTCACACATCAATTAAGACAAAAGAAACAACAATCTGACTTATCACATTCTCTTTTTATTTTATTAACATATTTCTTGTAAACATTATGATTGCTGATGGGTGGTTAGAGGAACTACAAAACTGTTGCTATGTCATTTCAGTTATGTCATAAGACCTAATGCAAACAAGTTCATTAAACATTTTCTCTGTTGGGAGAAGTAATACTACTGTTAGGAAAAAAAAAACATAAGTTAAACTTTTTTTTAATGTTTCAAAGTGTGTTTCTATAATATATCTATTTTACATAATACAGTCCATTTTATAAGTGCAATAAGACAATATGGGGTTGCGTAGTGTTCTGTGATAACTGTATTTCCATGGGCTGAAGGCACTCAACCTGTGGTGTCAAGTCTCACTATGCCACTGGGTGTGCAGTTATCTCAATGCACACATCATCGTATCTTATTACTTATGTATGTCAGTTATCAGTGACAACATCTGCTGCTTACTAGGTTTCAATACAGTTTCTTAAAAATGTTTTATCCCTGTTTACAGAAAAGAACCTACTAGACAACCAGTGAAGCAAATGTCTGGCAAAGATCATGATTCTGCATCGTATTTTGGCTACACACACACACACACACAAAAGTGAACGAGCGCGTATTTTTATATGCTGATCATAATGAGTAAGCTTTTATTTTCAATGTGATGGCACATGCTGATTCCAATATAACTGTGTGAAGATGTATAGCTAAGAACTGTTTACTTCTCTTCAGGTCTTTCCATGATGATGATCTGAAAGATGTATAATTTAGATGCCATGTAAAACCAAAAAGGAATAAAAACTCTGTGGATGTCTGTTTCAGTTCTGAATGCAAAAAGAGAGATAAGCCACAGTGTTTCTTACCTTTGATAGTAAATGACAGCATAGACAATATAATTTCTCAGAGGACATTTCTTGTTTATGAAGATAATTTATTGTCATTGGCTAGAATTAGCAAATGATCTATTTGTGAGAACTGTAATAGGAGCAAGGACATGAAAATATGTCTGTATATTTAAATTGTGTGTGTTTTCCATTTGTTTTTTAATTAATAACTGTTAAAAAGTATGGGGGATAGTAGAAAAAATTAGATATACCGTGTGTGTATCTTGACTAGCAGAAGACAAAGAAAAACGTTTGAAGCAGGTTGATGTAAAGACAGGTGATTAGTGAGTGAATGAGTCATGGGGGAAAATAGAAGCTCCACAACAGCTCCTCCTGTACACCCTGTATTAGTTATAAAGGTTTAAACATGGTTAATACTTACAAGAGCAAAATGATGACTCACAGCGAGTCATGTCACCATCTATGACCCATATTCAAAAGTTTGCCTGCGAGCAAAATTTGCACTGCCTGGTGAGCAAAAATAGCCCACAGCCAATTGCACCTGATATTCAAAGGAATAGCCCAGGGGCAACACAGTTGAATATAGTGGGCAAATGAAGGTGGGCAAACATGGCTGAGAGTGCGGTGCAAAGACAGCTTGGCAAAGAAGACAGCTCTGAATATAGCAAAGAGAACAGCTCTGAATATAACAGCGGGGCAGTGCAAACAGCAGCATGGTGCACATAGAGGTGGAGTCAGGCACAGGTGAACCACATGGCCACTGAAGGCACCAGCAAAGAAGTGGTGCACAGAATGTGCAACCTGAGCACAGAGCAGAGTACAACATAAATAACAGCAACAGATACACCAAAGGCAATGCCAAGACAGATGAACCCCAAAATGTAGCAACACTGTACGAATGTGAACTGTGGAAAAAGAGTGTAGAAGGGACAGTGGGGAAATGGCCCGCACAAATAACCAACCATGCCTATGTGCCAGTATGACCCCAACCAGTGCCCACTGTGCACAGGGAAGGGAACAGAGATCCCTGACACAGAGCAGTGAATAGCGCACCACATGATACAGCAGGAGGACACAAGGGGATGGCCATCAGGCATGGCCTCATAGACTAAGTCACACACAGGCCCATAGACCAAGCCCCCCCCTCAGCCAGGCAATGCTGGTGGGATCTACCCAAGGAATGGGGACCAGAACATGTCCATGGACAGTCACAATCCAGATGTTGTCCAGCATGCCATTCAGGGTACACATGGAGAACAGAATGTGTCAGCCAACTAGAGGACAAACCTACTATACCCACAACAATGTACAGCCAAATGCACAGCCAAATGCAGACAGAGCTGTGAGGAAACACGTGCTACATGATAGGCCTAGATGGCAGCCACCAGTGTGACGAAGATGGTCATTAGGTGCAACATGGCAAAGCAGCGAAACCAACTATAGGTAACCAAGAAAGACATAGGACACAGGATCATAATATACAAAAATATACAGTAGATTGTAAAATCAGCAATGGAAACCATATACAGCACAACTGGAAAATCAACAAGAAAAACAAGGGGGGGGGCAGGGAAGAGGGAAAAAAATGGGAAATTGGGGAGTTTAATGGTTGGTACGACTGCTGCCCTTACACCCGCTGCTCCAGGGCTCCACAGTCCACTGGGAAAGTCTCACCAACATGGCATGTTGCCCAGTCATCATCAGCTGCTGCCTGACAAGACACTGCAGCAAGTCGTCCTACCCTCTCCCTCCTCTGGCTGTCTGACCCTGCAGAATTGCGATGTTGACCTATGGGGAAGATGCCCATGTAAGAATGGTGAGCTGACAGTGTGGAGTAATGTAGACCTCAGGACATATTTAGAAGGACATAAGAACTCAAGAAAACCTTCATCTGTCATTCTTCAGTATCCTAATCCTTATGTCACATATCTAAGAAAACCATTTGTTCTGTGAATGATGTCTGGAGTAGTGTCACAAATAACATAAAATAAATGGCTTCACTTCTCTCTGTTAAAATTCTGTTCAAAACCTGCTGACCACATAACTCTATGAACTCGTTCTGACTTTCCCACGATAGGTAATGAGCCATCATTCTTTCGCCCCATCTTGCTTTTGCCTCACCTTCTCTAAATGATCATGCAGAATGGGATCATAGTGCGAGATCAGTTCCAGCACACCTAAGAAGTTACCATTGTGTGCATCACCAATTTTGGCAGTACCACCTCAAAATGCCAAATTTCTTGATGCTAAAAACAAGATTGCATCCAAAAGTCTCTCTAATAATGCTTTATGCTTTTCTGCTTCTGACTGTATTTGTTTCCACAGTTGGCTATCAATCCCTTTACCTTGTAATGAATGTTGAAGGTTTCTCCATTGCCAGTAACAATGCTGGTGTGCACCACTCATTTCTTGTGCTGGAAGCTTATCATATAATTTATGCCACTTGCCATTTGGGTTAAGACCTTCTTTGTTGCACAGTGCACTGATTGATTTTTTTTTCAGGACACTGGAAAACAAAAAGCATGGGACACAAAATAATGCTCCTTTAGTTTTGTTCCACATTAACCAGTCCCTCGGTGTCCTCTCATGACCATTTGAGGATTTAGAGTACAAAAGATATTCAGGGAATGATCGACCATCAGGATCAACTGGTATTGAATTCTTGAATTTCTTCACATCAAATTGGATTGTTAAACATTTGACAATATTTTGTCTCTCAATGTCAGATACATTTTCTGGCCACAGACCAGGGTCATTTGAGACATAATACAAGTCACTGTCATCATTCTGGAACTGTTTTGAGGCACATGTGTCTTCATGTTCCTGTGATTGACCTTGAGATGCTGCAATGGATACAGCTGTATTTTGAACCTCCATATTGTTAGACATAGTCTGACATTCAGCTTCTTCATGTGAGGGGATATTTTGTTGGGCTTCATTTTCATGCATATTACCTAAAAGGTACTTCAGAATTGGTTTCCTTTTTTTCAGGTCTGATTCTGCTTTTTCTCTTTCCTTTTTTTCTTTCTGCTTCTGGTAACCAGATTTATGGTGATACATTTTTGAACAGATAGACAAGTTAAGACACCCAATTGAAAAAATAGATCGCAACAGGCTTTCAAGACTAGGCAGTCTTCCTCTCATGCGCTGTGGAGAACACGTTGAGGCACAACTTGAAGAGTAGATCACAACAAGCTTTCAAGATTAGACAGTCTTCCTCTCATGTGCTGTGGAGAACACAGTGGGGCACAACTTGAAGAAGAGATCACAACAGGCTGTCAGAGGCTGGCATTCTGTCAGGTACTGTGAAGAAGAACGTTGGGGCACATCTTGAAAAGGAGATCACAACAGCTTTCAAGACTAGGCAGTCTTCCTCTCATGTGCTGTGGAGAATACGCTGGGGCAGAACTTGAAGAGGAGATCACAACAGGCTTTCAACACTAGGCAGTCTTCCTCTCATGTGCAGTTGAGAACACGTTGGGGCACAACTTGAAGAGCAGATCACAACAGGCTTTCAAGACTAGGCAGTCTTCCTCTCATGCGCTGTGGAGAACACGTTGGGCCACAGTGCTACAACTTGGAGGCAGTGTAGCACTGTGGTTTAAGGCTCTGAGCTGCAAATCTGGTGACATTCAGAAGACCAGAAATGGGTTTGAATCCCACAGCTTCCACTTGCATACTGTGACCCTGAGCAAGTCACTTAACTTCCCTGTGCTCCCAGGTTGCACTTGTAAAAAGCTTTCAGCTTAGTGTGTCTCACCTGGTTAAATAACTAAATAAAAAAAAACTTGAAGAAGAGCACAACATGCTTTCAAGACTAGGCAGTCTTCCTCTCATGTGCTGTGGAGAACACGTTGGGGCACAACTTGAAGAGGAGAGCACAACAGGCTTTCAAGACTAGGCAGTTTTCCTCTCATGTTCTGTGGAGATCACGTTGGGGCACAACATGAAGAGAAGATCACAACAGACTTTCAAGACTAGGCAGTCATCCTCTCATGTGCTGTGGAGAACACGTTGGGGCACAACTTGAAGAGGAGATCACAACAGGCTTTCAAGACTAGGCAGTCTTTCTCTCATGTGTTGTGGAGAACACATTGGGGCACAACTTGAAGAACAGATCACAACAGGCTTTCAAGACTAGGCAGTCTTCCTCTCATGTGCTGTGGAGAACATGTTGGGGCACAACTTGAAGAAGAGATCACAACAGGCTTTCAACACTAGGCAGTCTTTCAACACTAGGCAGTCTTCCTCTCATGTGCTGTGGAAAACACATTGGGGCACAACTTGAAGAGGAGATCACAACAGGCTTTCAAGACTAGGCAGTCTTTCAACACTAGGCAGTCTTCCTCTCATGTGCTGTGGAAAACACGTTGGGACAACTTGAAGAGGAGATCACAACAGGCTTTCAAGACTAGGCAGTCTTCCTCTCATGTGCTGTGGAGAACACGTTGGGGCACAACTTGAAGAGGAGATCACAACAGGATTTCAAGACTAGGCAGTCTTCCTCTCATGTGTTGTGGAGAACACGTTGAGGCACAACTTGAAGAGGAGATCACAACAGGCTTTCAAGACAAGGCAGTCTTCCTCTCATGTGCTGTGGAGAACACGTTGGGGCACAACTTGAAGAAGAGATGACAACAGGCTTTCAGGTGAGGGCAGACAGTCAACCTCCTCTATTTGTTTCTGATACCTGCAATATTGGAAAAGCACATTAATTACATTACTTCAAAGGGAAGATGTTACACCAGTTATCATTTAATGTGTCTATTATATAACACACATTGCATGACTGATTCCCTTCTTCAAAAATAAAATTGGGTGTTGCAGATCACAACAGGCTTTCAAGAGTAGGCAGTCTTCCTCTCATGTGCTGTGGAGAACATGTAGGGGCACAACTTGAAGAAGAGATCACAACAGGCTTTCAACACTAGGCAGTCTTCCTCTCATGTGCTGTGGAAAACACGTTGGGGCACAACTTAAAGAAGAAATCACAACAGGCTTTCAAGACTAGGCAGTCTTCCTCTCATGTGCTGTGGAGAACACATTGGGGCACAACTTGAAGAGGAGATCACAACAGGCTTTCAAGACTAGGCAGTCTTCCTCTCATGTGCTGTGGAGAACAAGTTGGGGCACAACTTGAAGAAGAGATCACAACAGGCTTTCAACACTAGGCAGTCTTCCTCTCATGTGCTGTGGAAAACACATTGGGGCACAACTTAAAGAGGAAATCACAACAGGCTTTCAAGAATAGGCAGTCTTCCTCTCATGTGCTATGGAGAACACGTTGGGGCACAACTTGAAGAGGAGATCACAACAGGCTTTCAAGACTAGGCAGTCTCCCTCTCATGTGCTGTGGAGAACACGTTGGGGCACAACTTGAAGAGGAGATCACAACAGGCTTTCAAGACTAGGCAGTCATCCTCTCATGTGCTGTGGAGAACACGTTGGGGCACAACTTGAAGAGGAGATGACAACAGGCTTTCAAGACTAGGCCGTTTTCCTCTCATGTTCTGTGGTGAACACGTTGGGGCACAACGTGAAGAGGAGATCACAACAGGCTTTCAAGACTAGGCAGTCTTCCTCTCATGTTCTGTGGAGAACACGTTGGGGCACAACTTGAAGAGGAGATCACAACAAGCTTTCAAGACTAGGCAGTCATCCTCTCATGTGCTGTGGAGAACACGTTGAGGCACAACTTGAAGAGGAGATCACAACAGGCTTTCAAGACTAGGCAGTCTTCCTCTCATGTGTTGTGGAGAACACATTGGGGCACAACTTGAAGAGCAGATCACAACAGGCTTTCAAGACTAGGCAGTCTTCCTCTCATGTGCTGTGGAGAACACGTTGGGGCACAACTTGAAGAGGAGATCACAACAGGCTTTAAAGACTAGGCAGTCTTTCAACACTAGGCAGTCTTCTCTCATGTGCTGTGGAAAACACGCTGGGGCACAACTTGAAGAGGAGATCACAACAGGCTTTCAAGACTAGGCAGTCTTTCAACACTAGGCAGTCTTCATCATGTGCTGTGGAAAACACGTTGGGGCACAACTTGAAGAGGAGATCACAACAGGCTTTCAAGACTTGGCAGTCTTCCTCTCATGTGCTGTGGAGAACACGTTGGGGCACAACTTGAAGAGGAGATCACAACAGGATTTCAAGACTAGGCAGTCTTCCTCTCATGTGTTGTGGAGAACACGTTGAGGCACAACTTGAAGAGGAGATCACAACAGGCTTTCAAGACTAGGCAGTCTTCCTCTCATGTGCTGTGGAGAACACGTTGGGGCACAACTTGAAGAGGAGATCACAACAGGCTTTAAAGACTAGGCAGTCTTCCTCTCATGTGCTGTGGAGAACACGTTGGGGCACAACTTGAAGAAGAGATCACAACAGGCTTTCAGGTGTGGGCAGACAGTCAACCTCCTCTATTTGTTTATGATACCTGTATTAAAACACAATTGAAGAAGTAGATCACAACTTGAGCAATTGGAAAACAAATACAAAAAAACTTCTGGTTCTCTCTGAGAATTTACAAAATATCTGTATAAGCCAGTTCTGTGAGATGGGGGATCTCTGACTGTGTTAACGCTCACATGGGTATGCAGCTCTTCTGGCTCACCTTCTACCCCTCTCCTTGCTGCCTTTCATTTTGTCCTTCAGTTTGGATGTGATTTGACTGAGTACCTTATCATAGTTGATGTGCTAAGATTGCTAACTCTCTTTTCTCTGCTGACAACCTTTTTACATGGTACACATATACCATGACGCACATTATCGTGGTCAAGATGAAATATATTTTTATTTAGTGCTGTTGGCAGCAATTAAACTGAAAAAAAATGCCTCCATTGTCCCTTCACTGTCACAAAGCCTATGGCTCCTGAACTGGGGCACTATCACTTGTGTTTCTTTAACATGTCACTGTTTGGGCTTAAAAAAGTCACCCCAAAGAGGGAGGCTCCAGTCATCACTGACTGGCAGAGACTACTGCTCACACGCAGTTGCTACAACTCCCCTAAAATGTCTGTTAAAGTATTTTTGGTTTTTAGACACACCTCTAAGTTCAACTTACTTCCACTGATCCTCCCTTTCTTTTCTGTGTCCCCCCAAATTGCAAATTTTTTTTCTAGTTCACTACCCAGTCACTCCCTATATAATTTTAACTTCTTTAAGTAATTTTTGGTAAGCCACGTCTTTCAGTTTGCTGTACTTTCACTTTCTCTCCACCTCTAGTCTTTTCAAACCAGTTGCAGAAGCTTTTCATTCTTTTCTGTCTCCCCTGTGAAGCTCTTAACTATGGGAGGAAATGAAATTCAAAATGACAGCTTTTTGAATATGACACATACCAAAATGAATATGATGTACTGAAATGGGTATGTTATATGTCACAATGAGTATAACACATTATACTATGAGTATGACTTTAGCTGAAATGAATATAACATGTGCCAAAGTGGGTATAACACATGATGAAATGAGTGTGAGATATACTGAAATGAGTACAACACATAAACAAGCATTTGTTAATGTCGAACATTTGATGCCTGGTAAACAATTTGTGTTTTGCAATTTCAAGCCCAAATTTTGAAGATACTTGTTTTAGGATTCGCCTTATAGACATGACATGTACCATTTATAGTATATTGGCCGAAATGTCATTTAGCATCAGAGTTGCGAAAACACATCTCATCCAGGATTTTTAAAATGACTCATGTCACATTTATGAGGTTGTATGGAAAAATGGCTATGTTGAAAGTTTAGAGTAAAAATATTGAAAATTAGCGAAGTTATGAATGAACACTGAAACAGTGTAACATTCAGTCATAACCTGGGCTTTTTATTGTATTTGTACACCAAATTTTCAGCACAGCCTTCTTATTACCCTACCTAATGAACTCAGTAGGTGAACATTTTCAAATCCCTGCCAAAACGTCCTTCTGCACCATCGAAGCGTCATTCCACATCATAGGTATGAAAACACATTTTGGCCAGGATTTGAAAAATGGCAACTGCCGCATTCATAAGGTGCTGTGAAGAAATTGTCATGTTTAAAATTTGAGGTCAAAATATTGAAAATTACCAAAGTTACAAGCCTGCATTCGTAAATTTCAAAGCAGGCTCATAACTTTGTTGATTTTTAATATTTTTGTCTCAAATTTTCAATATAGCCTTCTTATGTTCCCACCTCATGAACAAATGCAGAGAATGCATTCAACTCCTGCCTGAAAGCTGATTTATGCAGTGACTGCAAAAATCACATTTTGGGGTGCGAAAACACATTTTGGATAGAATCTGAAAAATGACAGCTGTCACATTCATGAGGTGCTGTAAAGAAATGGCTATGTTGAAAATGTGGGGTCAAAATATTGAAAATTACCAAAGTTACAAGTCTGCATTCACAAATTTCAACTTAGGCTCATAACATTGTTATTTTTTAGACTTCTGGTGATGTCACAGAGCCAGCAATAGCACACTGAGAGGAGCTCTTCTCCCAAAACCCTTTAAAAACTTATAATTATATAAGAAGAAGCACCCAATCTACAAAAATGGCAACACTAAAGCCCCCAGAGACAATCAGAACCATATAAAACCAAAAACAGTCACTCAAAAACCAGATGAAGGAGGATTAAAAACTATACCACGAGAAACAAGCTGCAGCCCATCTCCGGCCAGCTTACTAGACACCGACGAGGAACAAGAACAATTAACCAGGTCAAGATTCGACAGGCTGTTCACTGAGCTAAAAGCAATGCGGGCAGAAAACAAAACAGAGTTTAAAAACCTAAGCCAGCACTTGCAAGGTTTGGAGAGGAGAGTTGAGGAAGTGGAGAATCGAATCAGTGATATGGAAGACTCCACAGCCAAAATGAATCTTGCCGTCCAAGCTCTCTTGCAATATACAGAGCAATTGCAAATGAAATGTGTGGATCTAGAAGGCAGATCCAGGAGGGAGAATCTTCAAATACATGGGCTTCCTGAGGGATTGGAGATTGGTCGGATGGTTGAATTTATGACTGACCTGATAAAGGATGTTCTGAATCTACCGGCAGTATTTCAGCTCAGAATAGAGCGGGCACACCGGGCCTTACAAGCTAAGCCTTCTCCAGAGTCAAGACCTCGACTGATTATTCTTAAATTTAACAGCTATAGAGTTAAAGAAGAAATACTGAACTCTGCATGGCAACAAAAGGAAGTAAAGTATCTCACACACAGACTGTATTTCGACCATGACTATCCTCCTGAGATCCAGAAACAGAGGCTCCAATATGCTCCTCTCCTGAAGATTCTTCAAGCTAAAAATGTTAAATTTAACAATCCTTACCCAGCCCGGCTAAGAGTATGGTGGTCGGAAGGTACACAGATCTATGAGACGCCTGAGGAGGCTGGTAGGGACTTGGTTTCTAAAGGTCTCATGGAGGCCCCACATCAAGTTTCCCAGAACTCAGATGCTCAGCAGGACAAGAGAGTGCTCGGCGATTGGCTGACGATGACGTCCAAAAGAAAGCGGGGGCTTGGCCTTCCTGTATCGTCACTGAACCCTCTGGCAATAATTCAAGCAGCGCTAAGGGAAATGCAGACCAAGAAAGAAACCCAAGTGGAAGATACGCAGGACTGAAAAAAGATAAGTAGAAAAATGAAAGGGGAAGACCAGTGGGGACCTTTACGATAGCACTATGTGATGTGCCATTGTACTCTTGTCATAATCTGGTAGCGCAATGTTAAAGAAGCAGTATTATTTCTCACCAAGTAACTGCACTGGATAGATGAACTGCAACCGAAAGTGTGATGGGAGACACAACGTTAACTGTTTCAGTTCACAACAAACTTTAAAAATAAACAATGATCAGTGGAGGATTGATGCTGAAACCTATTTTGAACACTGAATAGCTCTGGGGAGTGATGGTATGAAAGGAGATCAGGACATGGGTGCTATTTTTCAATATGTGAGGAGGAAGGAGGAAGGATATTCTTGTTGCAATTTTTTTCTATACAGGTGACACAGTGTTCGGTGCTGGTATTAAAGGACCATCAACGTCCACGCACTGCATTAGGTCCTGCAGTGATAGGAGCCTAAACAAGTTCTTAGTAGGCTCTAAGGGGAGCCTCTATTGCTAGGGCGAGGAGGATTTTTTCTTCATCCCCTAGTCAGACTTGCATCCCCCATCGCGGAGGTGCGATCTGGCTCTAGAGAGTCACTGGGAATTTAAGTGAATATCCAACATTGGAAGCCATTAGATGTTAAAGTTTTATTATATTCAAGAGTTTACTGTTTTAATTGGTTTGTTACAGGGAGAGATTTTTACTGTCATGCTATATGGACCCGTTTATAGTGTCCATGGAGTTTTTTTTTTTTTGAAATTTAAGTTTATTGATTTTACGCATAAAAACAACCATAAGGCAAGCAAGTGTACAAACAGGAAAAGAAAATAAAAGACACAACAAAAACACTTCCCCAACTCCCTCCTCCCCACCACTCCCTCCCTCACCTCCCCCAACCCCTTTCACCCACCCAACTACCACCCTCCTCCCAACCAGAGACCACCCCTACTCCCTCCCACCCAACCAAACTGAGTGTGCCAGGTAACCAATATATCCAAATTGGATATTTAACATATTAACTATTTGGAGAATACTCCGCCCCCTGACTTAAGAGATGTCAACCAACAATATGTGACAAAAACAGAATACCATCACGGGCATCAGGCAAAAGGTCAGGAACTCATTGATGCAAATATAGTGCTTGCAACTTACCCCATTTTTTCCGAAACAAATCCATGCGGCCTCGCAAACTGGCCACTAAGTTTTCAGAATTAAGGTAGGCAGAGAGCTCGTTCAACCACTCAGCATAGGACAGCACCAATTGATCAGTCCAATGCCTAAGAACTAGTCTCTTAACCGCAACGGACACTAAGGCAATGTGGTACCGATGCTCCCCACTGTCAGTGCTAGCATAATCGCCCAGAATACAAATCTCAGGGGTAAAACAGTCCGAGAGACCTAGTAGTGGATCTAAATTATCCCGGATAGAGGACCATAGTGGGGCAACTTTACTACAAAGCCAGAAAATATGTAGAGAATCTCCATCCCCTTGCATACATCTGGAACAGAGAGAAGTAGGAAGCCTCTTAAGCTTGAAGAGCTTTTTAGGAGTATAATACATGTTATTCACTATATAATATTGAGTAAGCCTGAATCTGTCCTACGAGTGGTATTTGTGGAGGTCCTTCCAAATGCGAGACCAATCCAGAGTAGACTCAGGTAGCCAAGAAGACCAGGTATTAGGACCCCGGACAGGTTCCGGGAATTTATAGTTTAGGAGAAAGGAAAATATTAATGAGATAAAATGCGGTTTGGAAGCAAGGGTTACTATTTGAGAAAGGAAGGGGTGGATCTTTGGCTCACTAAAAAGAGTGCCAAATTTCCCTGCAATAAGGTGACTCAGTTGGTAAACTTTGAAAATCATAGTATTAGGAATGGCATACTTATTGAGAATGTCCACTGATGAGAGGAGGGATCCTTGGTCATAGAAATGTTCTAGATTAACATCCTTAATTTGGCGGGAGCCACTCGGGTGATCATCGAGTTGCCCAGCTAATAATGAGTTAAGCATAACGATTGGCCAAATCCCATGCAGGAAGGTATTTCATAGCCAGCACTGAAAAAGAGACTTAAGTGACACAAGAATCAAGTACGATCCTCTATCCACTCTTGAAAGCACTGAAGGGGGTATGAAGATGGCATAGGATCTATCTTAGCTTCCGAAAGAATCCGCCTTTTGGATTGGAGCCAGATCGGGCAAAAGGAGTCCGGGTTAGCAGGAAGCCATCTCCCCAATTTAGCAAGGTGAGCTGCCCAATGGTAAAGCAAAAGATTGGGGAGCCAGAGGCCACCCTTATCCTTGGGAAGGGAAAGCTTGCTAAACGATCGCCGCACTCCTTTTCCTCGCCAGATAAAGTTTGAAAACATCACATGAAACTGCTGAAAATAGGAAACGGGCAACCAGAGGTTTAGTAAATTAAGGGAATAAAAGATACGGGGAAGGACATTCATTTTAATAATATTGATCCGGCCCCAAAGAGATATGTGAAGAGCAGACCATCTCGACAGATCTTGCTGGATGAGACTCTTAAGATCGTCCAAATTAAGCTTTAAAAGAGAAGGTCCGTTGAGAAATGGATCCTAATATTTAATCGATCTAGGAGACCATCTCATACCAAAATTAGCAAGTCCTGCTTATATGTATGGATATTTAATGGGAAGATTTCTGATTTAGAAATGTTCAATCTATACTGAGAAAGGGCACCATATTGTCTAATGACATTCAATGCAGATCTAAGGAATCGGGGAGATTCAATATGCAGGAGTATATCATCGCATAAACAGAAAACCAACTCCTGTTGGCACACCGGCATCCCTTGATAAGTGCAGAGGATTTGAGCTTAATAAGAAGGGGTTCTAAATATAGATTAAATAAGAAAGGGGAAAGAGGGCAGCCTTGCCTAGTGCCTGTGTACAGCCGAAACAGTGAGGAGAAAACCCCATTACAATATATTCTGGCCAAAGGGAGCCTTATAAAGATCTGAACCCACTCTAAGAAGGAAGCGGAAACCCATCCTGGCCATCACAGCCCAAAGAAGGACCAGTCCACCGGTCAAAGCCTTCTCTGCATCTAACGAAACTAAGGCCATAGGGGATTGAGATGGTGGGCGTATTGAGAGATATGGGAAAGGGTTCTTAAATGGTCTGATCAAGATCTAGGGTGCTAAAGTCCACTTGTTCTGGGCTAAGTAGATGAGTCCAGACAGTCTTAATCCTTTCGCCAGAACTTAGAGAGGATTTTCATGTCATGGTTTTGCAGGGATATGGGCGATAATTCGCTGGATCTGTAGGAGTTTTCCTGGCTTGGGGATTAAAATAATGGTGGCTTCAAAATAGTAGGGTCCATGACACAGGAAGAAAAAGACATTCATAAAGTTTAAGAAGTATAGGAGCAAGATCCTTAGAAAAACTTTATAGAAATTGACAGGAAAACCATCGGGGCCGGGTGCCTTATCCGAAGTCATAGAGGCAATAACTTTCTCTATCTCCACCAGAGAGAGAGGGGCAGTCAGAATTTCTTTGTGAGGAGACAAAACCTGAGGGATATCAATACCAGCTAGGTATGCCTTAATGTCCGAGAGAGGGGCAGGAGATAGGGGCAAGCTATATAGGTCCTTATAATAATTTTCGAAAATTCGCACAATTTCTCTGGGAGAGGTTTCTATGGAACCAGTGGGTGTTTGCAAGGTCAGAATTATCCTGAAACCTTCCAATGTATGAAGGCATAGAGCTAGGAGCCTCCCGGCCTTCTCCCCATGATCAATGTATTTAGCTTGGGTTCTAACAAGACAGTACTCGTCTCTCTCTTTTAAAAGGTCAGTATACTCATCTTTGACTGCCACAAGGGCCTCTAAGGAAGACAACGGAGAAGTCGGAGAATGGGCAGCTTCTAGCTCCTTGATTCTATTCATTAAGAAGACTGCTCCACGCTAACCGGCTTTCTTCCTTGCAGAAGCTAATTTAATTAGCTCACCCTGAGGTAACATTTTAGCTACCAAATAACATCAAACCTCGAGGAAGAACCAAGGTTGTCCTCCATAAAAGGAGATCAAGGATCTTATTTGCGTCCACCGTATGAGGGTCCTTAAGTAGCTGGGTATTAAGTCTCCAGACAGTATCAGCGGTGGAATTCAGGGTCTGGAGAAATTTTGATCCAAACTATTGCATGATCAGAGAGAATAATTGGTTCAATGCTAGACTGGCGGAGTTCAAAAGACTGGATTTACTAATCATGATGTAGTCTATTCTGAACCACGATCCATGGGGTTGGGAATAAAATGAGAAGGCCGAAGGAAGGTTAGAAAGAGTCTCAAGGATCTCACAGCCCCAACATCTCGAGAAATCATGCATAGCCCTTTAGTAGATGTCCGGGGCGATTATCTTGAGGTCTCTATCCAGAAGACAGGAAGGTGGGACATTCAGTCCCCCAAAATAAATTGTGAGGGAAGGAAAGCACTCAGTTTATCGGCAAGGACCATAAAAAATTCAGGACTTTCCCCAACTGGCCCATTAACAGAGCCTAAAACTACAGTGTTCCCATTAAGAGTGCCCTTAACCAAAATAAACCTCCCATCCGGGTCTTCCACTACCAGGTCCCTCGTAAACAGAACTTGCTTTTTAATGAGTATAGCTACCCCTCTACTTTAATTAGATCCACCCGCCATATACACCTGCGATAAACCAGATCGAGACAACCACTTAACTTCCACTCCATTTAGGTGTGTCTCTTGGAGAAATAATATATCTATTTGCATCAGAGTACAGTGGTTAAAGATCTGAGTTCTCGTGACCTTTTCCCTTAGCCCGCGCACATTCCACGGCGTTATTTAGTATCACCAGTAACCATTTTAAGAACAGTATAACAAGGGACAGATAATAGAACATCCAGAATTAAAACAGAAATAAAGGCACCTCGAACCCAAAACCCATGTCCCCCTGCCTGCCAAAGAATATCTGTTGACAGCAGTGGCAACCTGAAAAACTAGCCTCAATTAAAAACCATCATACCCATGTGAAACTCGGCAGGCAAGCTCCCTCCCCAAAATATCCTCCCTAAACCCCAGTAAGTAACTATATACAATATGGTACCACAGCTGGAAAAAAAAAACAAAACCAACAGGGGATCCAAGCTCTGGGAACCATCTACCCAATGCGAATCCAGAGTCTTCCACCATACAAAGCCCAATTAGAAAAGAAGTATCTGAAAACTATCCATTGGAGGAACATCCTTCTCAACCCAAAAGAAAGCCAGCAGGGACTCTGCAGGTGGGTCTGGATTAACAAACCCCCATCCATGGGCTGCAACTCAGTTACTACAAGGAGCCAGGCCCAAAAACGCTCCCCATCCGCCCACTGCCACATCTATATAAAGGGAAAGAATAAAAACAAAAGATTTTGACACCACCCAAAACAATTAGCGAGCCATACTGGCTACAGCCCCTCCCATTTAAATTTAAGAGGAAAGACCTCGAAAAAGGTGTTATTACTCACCCCTGGGTAAGTCAGGAAAGGAGAACACCATCACGAGCTGGGCAACCACAGATTGGGAGGCCATCAACTGGCTGTTTTGTTTCCGGGGCACTACAAATAGTAGGGACCAAAACCGGTCCTACACACTAAACCAGAGCCCCAGGGAACCCCATCCTGTTACATAGTTCAGGAAAGGACCAAGAGGTCCGGATCATGGCCTAGTTCACCCCAGCACAGTCTGCCAGGATCCCCCACCCAGTAAGGACCCAAGGACTGACCAAGCAGGTAAGAACCTCCAAAACAACCGGGGATAGACGACTAGGTATCATAGCACATACCAAAGGGAGCTGACAGAAATAACTACCCAAAACCCAATTTAAACCAAAACCCATTCAAAGGACCTCACAGATGCAATGTCCCCTACACTTTTCAACCATTCAACTTGAAAAGATCAGGAAGCTTGGCATAAGGTCTTTTGGGCCGCATCTGGCGAGTCATAGCTGTAGTGGCACTGGCAATTGAGACTCTAAGGGTGGCGGGATATACCATCCTGAAAGGGATAGATGCCGTGATCAGTTTTGAACTGTTGGTGAAAACAGCCCGTTTAATTCCCGTTTCTTTGGGAGATCCTGTGCAACCCGTAGTCTAGCTGATCCCCATGTAATTTCTTGTAGATCTCGGATTTGATGAAAACATGTTGCCTCTCAATATAACTCAAGAACTTTATTATTATAGGTCACGCGGGAGAGCCAGGTGGAGGTCGGGGTCTCAGTGACCTATGTGCCCTCTCGAGGTGATAACTTGGATTAATCAGTGAGGGCCCAACTATCTTATTGAAGAATCGCTGTAAAAACGCCATCAGGTCTGCACCTTCTTCTAATTCTGGCAGGCCCAAGATTAGGAGATTGTTCCTCCGGTTGCGGCCCTCCAAATCTTCGGTTTTCAATTGGAGTTTCCGCACCTGTAGGGTCAGCCCGGACATCTCTGCTTCAGCCTTCACCCTCCATTGCTCTAAGGAAAAGATCTTGGCCTCCGAGTCTGACACCCTCATGGTAAGAGTGGAGAGATCCCCCCGTAGTGATTTCAACTCCGTTGTGATATCTTGCAAGATATTTTTTATTGGGGCCATCTCCTGCATGAACTTGTCTTCGGTAAGCAGACCCAGCGACTGGGACTTCTCTCCGGTTTTCTCAGTTCCCATACCCACCTGGCTCCGCGGCTTCTTTGATTGCTTCTCGGGGGTCGCGGGCGGCGTATGCCTGGTCGCGGCCTGCTTTTTATCCACATCCATCTCCTCACCGAATCCAAAAGGCTGACAGAATTCACACCCAAGGGTCGGTAATTAAAGCTTAGCCGATCCAGTGGTAGCTATTTGACCAAATCCTATGATCTGAAGATCGCAAAATATGGCAGTTGGGACGGATGGAGGAGAGAGCTCTAAGCCCCTGCTGCCATTCAGCAAGCTGCCATCAAATGACCTGACCTCGAAATGTTTCTTGTATGTAATCCCCCTAGTGTCCATGGATATACAGGGGACAACAAGGAAAGAAGGGGATTTAGGATTATAGAACTTCCTATTGAACCACGATGAGGGGGTCTAATGTGAAAATCATATCCTATGATATGAATGGTTTAGCCCACCCCATTAAGAGAGCCAGAACAATGTCTTTCTTAAAGAAAACCAGGGCAGCTATTATATTATTGCAAGAAACCCACATGAGCAAAACAGAACACAAAAAACTTTTGAAATTTGGGTTCAAGAAAGTAGTGGCATCACAATATGACAAGGGGCAGAGACTAGGAACTGCTATTTTAATTCCGCACTCCACTCCCTTTGATCTTAAAGATACCATGATAGATAAGCAAGGTAGGTACTCAGCAATTAAAGGTCTCTATAACTCTCTATGATCATTCTTATGTCCCTATATGCACCACCAGGGACGGAGTTTCTTTTTTTTTAGGGACTTACTCCTTAAGGTGATGCACTGGCTGGAGGGCTATCTAGTTCTGGCAGGGGCTTAAATTTAAGGCTAAATTCTAGTTTGGACTCCTCAGGGCACCCCCCAAAGGAGGAGAGGGGAATAACTAAGAAGGTAAATAAGCTGTTAGCAGAAATTGGCCTAACCGATGTCTGGCGAGCACTTCATAAGAATATTAGACAATATACATTTTTCTCTCAATCTCACCAAACCTATTCAAGGCTGGATTATTTTTTAATGCCAAAAGAAGTAATGGGTATCTGTGACTCAGTGAAAATAGGGTCTGGTGTGTTGTCAGACCACACCCCAATATACCTACAGTTAACAATAGGCCCCCCCAAACGTTCAACATTTTGTCACTTGAATTTGTCTCTGCTCCAGATTAAGGAAAACCAGGAAATTATAAACCAGACCATAAAGTAAGCATTACAAGATAATCAGCAACCTGAGGTTTCCAGAATTTTATGGGATACAATCAAGGCCCTCATTCGAGGAAATTTATAGTAATCTCGGCCAAAGCAAAAAGCAAAGAGACAAAGACAAAAAGATTTATACCCAGATAGCTGAATTAGAAAACAACAAATAAAATTAAATAAAGAAAGGGAAGCAGCTCAGAATGCTGAAAGCAAAATTTATAAAAATACTGGATTACCAAGTGGAGCAGAAACTGATTTGCATGAAACAAAGATTTTATGAAGGTGGCCGAGGGCCTTAAAGCTCTGAACTAGTCGGCTCCGCCAACATCAAAAGTAAAGCCACTATTGCTAAAATAAGGGATCCCACAAACATATACTTCAATATAAAATTGAAGATATAGCGGAGTCCTTTAGGGTATATTACCAAAGTCTATATGCTAAAGGAACCTCCTCGTCGGAGCAGGAAATCAGGGATTATCTAACCCCCTTGGGACTCCCGAGCCTCACTGAGGTGCAGGAAGAAGCTTTAAGTAGACCCTTTAATGAACATGAAATTGCCTTGGAGATCCAGAATCTCAAAGCGGGAAAGTGTCAGGTTGGACGGGCTACCTCAGTAACCTTTGAAACAGTTTAAAAAACTGTTCTCCCCTTGCTCTGTGAAACATTTAATTATGTAAGAACAGAAGATGGCGTAGTTCCTCCATCGTGGTCCCAGGCAATAGTGTCCGTTATCCCAAAACTGGCAGGGACACCACCAATTGTGCTTCTTATCGTGCTATTTCTATTTTAAATAATGGACTATAAAATGACAGCCATATTGGCTAGAAGGGTTCAGAGAGTTCTACCAGACCTGATCCATATGGACCAGGCTGGTTTCATTCCTAATAGACAAACCGTAGATAACATCAGACGGACTATTAATATAATAGATAGAATACAAGCCAAGGCTCTTCCAGCTTGTATTATGAGCCGGGATGCTGAAAAAGCATTTGATCAGGTTTCATGGGACTTTCTTCAGGGCTCCCCGGCCGGCTTTGGTTTCCCTACACTTTTTTGTCAACTAGTATCCAAGATATATAGGAACCCATCAGGTTATGTACGGGCCAATGGATATATATCCCAACCATTCCGAATCTATGGGGGCACACGACAGGGATGTCCCCTATCCCCTATATTATTTGCACTTTACATTGAACCTTTGGCACAAAGTATAAGGTTAAACCCAGACATCCAAGGTATAATGTGGGATGATACGCCACATAAAGTCGCATTATATGCCGACGACGCTTTTATTATATCTCACAGATCCTGAAAAATCTATTCCTAGTGTATTTCAACAGTTAGAGTCCTTCTAGGATATCTGGCTACAAATTAAACTAGTCAAAAACAGAGATTTTGGCACTGAATACCTGTATATCACGGAACTCAAAGCTAGATTTCCTATGAGATGGGCCTGTCCCAACATCAAGTATCTCGGAGTGAGGTTAGGAAATCCCCTGCATCTTTATGCAAAGATAACTACCCCCCACTTAAGAATATATGGTCGGACTTACATAGGTGGTCACTTTTACCGCTTCCCTTTTATTCAAGGTTATAAACCTTTAAAACAAATATTCTATCAAGATTGTTATATTTGTTTCAAGCAATACCATGCCCAATACCACCAAGAGAAATAAGGCAGTGGCAGTGGAAAATAATGGCCTTTCTATGGGCATATACACATCCAAGAATTTCTATGCAAACCCTAGTTTTACCGAAGCAGGCGGGGGGGAAGGGCATGTCCCAATTTACAAGATTACTGGCTGGCTGCCCAAATGAAAATGGCCTTAATATGGTCCCACACGACCTATTCAGCCCTTTGGCAACAGATGGAATTAACCACATCCACAGATATTCCTATCTCAAGGATTTTATTTAACCCATTAACAGAAATAGAAGGCCAAGTATATCTGGGATATGCACTAAAAAACAACACTACAAGGGTGGTTAGTAGGGACTAGACGGGGATATACGGCAATAAATATGTGGAAATATAGAAGCTGGTGTTTCAATCCAGAATTGAAACCAGCAACCTATTATAAATGGTATACCCATCAAATGGAAAAGGGCTACATGCTCCTTGGCAAGTACTTAGAGGTAAGGAAATAATGCCATTTGAGCTCCTTAAGGCCAGAAACAACTGGGAATAGAACAGACTATATATACTATTACCAAATAAGGGATTTCATAACTGCCAAACAGAGACAACTGGCAACCTAGCAGGATGAGAGGCCCTTTCCCCAAGTATTCAAAGCCATATGGGGTAGCTCACATGGCAAAGGAGCAATAACTATGCTATATAATAATTTAGTAGCAGACAGAGGTAATAATATTCAAAAGATTCAGCAAAAGTAGGCTATAGAATTGAAAACCACTTTAAATTCCCAAACATGGGTAAAGATATTCAGAAATGTATGGAAAACAACCTCTTCCCCTAGCTGGCAACAGTTCACTTGGAAGCTCAGAATTAGATATTTTTACACTCCAACGAAGTTGAATAGGATGGGTCTTCTATCTCAAGGGAGATGCTGGAGAGGGTGCGGTAACACCACCGCTGATCAGTCACATATTTTTTGGTTTTGTAGTGAAATCCAGCATTTTTGGTCACACATTTGTAGTCATTTATACAAACTATTCACACTCACAATTGACCTAGCCCCAGAGCATTGTATCCTGGGTCTCTTTCGGAGGAGTGGGAGACAGCAGGGCATGCTACCCTATGGGGCCATCCTAACAATAGCTGCTATGAAAGCAATAACTAAAAATTGGCTACAACAAAAGCCTCCAACGCTACAAGAGTGGCTAACAATAGTAGCCCAAATTCAGCAGATGAAAAGGATAACCTATTCCATAAACCAACAAAAAGAAAAGTTTAATAATAGATGGAACAAATGGGACCTACATCAAAGCAAAGTGCAACAAGCTATTCATATAATCTGAACATCTAAATGGAGGCCTTTTCCAAAACCTAAAATAAAAATAGAAAACAAATGGATGGAATTGGTTGATGTTGCTTTTCATTGCTCCCTTGCCCTCCCCCACCCTTCTTCACCATGTTTGCAGATGGGCCTTGTAAACTATATACATAATTTTTAATATGAAATTGCTTGACAGTATTAGTTTGCAGGACTTTTACTCTCCCAGTTCACTTTATATTTATTTTCTCTTTTGTAGTTATGAATAATGTAGCAAAGGAGACTTTTCCTCCTTTTCCATTTTCTGATCAAAGAATAATTGGATATTCTGGTAAAGCAATGATAAGCTTTAAACATAGAAGTTATCTGAGAAATATATTCACTTATATTGTGAACAAATTACTTGACTCTGAAATGAAGCAAACAATGTCTAGATGTAGTTAATACTGTATCTTGGATGTACTTTTTTGGAATGTAATGTACTTGATACAAGTTGTTTATGACAATAAACAAGTATAAAAAACGTTGTTTTTTTAATATTTTTACACCAAATTTTCAACATAGCCTTCTTTTGACCCCACCTCATAAACAGGGGCAGAGAAAATAACTTCTGCTCTAAAGGTGATTTTACACAGCGACCACAAAATCACCTTTTGGAACAAATTTACCTGACATCACTTGCATTGTTCATGAGGAACGTGTCCCAAATAATATACTTTGAAAATTTGGGGCACAAATATTGAAAAATGGCCAAGTTATGTTAAAAAGTTCAAAACCTCATTGAAATACATTGAATTGCATACCTAATTTCCTCAGTTCATGGTCTGGGTTTGAAGAGTGAAAACCTGTTTGCAGTCCAGAGAAGATCACAGCGTAGGACCCCAGTGGTAAGTAAGGCTTGGGGGAGGTGTGGGGTGGTGGCTGCTGAGTGGGATGATTTGGGGGAACTAATGCCACAACAGTCATCTATTGTTTTATTTTTACAGGCTTAAAAATGCAGAGGGAAGGCTTTCTGTATTTCAGGTTTGGATGTTGGGGATTGGGAACCCCAGTGTCAATGTTATGTTTGGGGTGTGTGAGTTGGTGGGTGCTGAGTGGCAGGTGGGTGGGGTAACAGTTACATGGGGCCCAGCAATGGACACTGGGGGATTGTGCACTCCCAGTGCCAGTGTTAGAAACAGCTGGGAGGGGTGGTGACACGCTGCAATACACATTGATGAACCGCTTTTTTTTACAGGTATTTAAAAAAAATAGATAGGAGGGGAGTTTAAGATATGGTGACAGGTGCAACAGACATCAATAGACTGTTTCTTTTTGCAGGGTATTAAAAGAAAAAACGCTATGGGAAGGTTTCTTAATTTCAGGTTTTGACACTAGATTAGGCACCCCAGCATCAGTATTATGTTTATTTGGGGGTGCTGAGAAAGAGGGTAAGGTGGGTGGAAAACAGTTAGGGGTACCAGCAACAGACATCAATGGATGGTGTTCTTCATTGCAGGCAATATATTTACTAAAAATGACACTGGGGATTAGCACCCCAGCATCAGTGTTATGTTTGCTGGGGTGTGTGGGGTGGTGGGTGCTGCTGAAAAGGAGGGTTGGGGGAGACAGTTACTGGGTGCCAGCAACAGACATCGATGGACAGTTTTCTTTATTATAGGCCATATTTTTAATTAAAATGACACTGGAGGAATTGGGCAACCCCAGTGTCAGTCTTATGTTTGTTGGGGGTGGTGTGGGGTGGTGGGTGCTGAGACGGAGGATTGGGTGGGGGAAGAACAGTTATAGAGTGCCAGCAACAGACATCAATGGATGGTTTTCTTTGTTGAAACATAAAAACATAGACTTTGATGGCAGATAAGGACCGCTTGGCCCACCTAGTCTGCCCATTTCCCTACTTACAGGATAGGCCGCAGATCCTAGTTAACCAACAGCCTATTTCTTCCTAACTCCCACAAGAACTGCCTTATGTCTGTCCCATGCATTCTTGAATTCTCCCACAGTTTTAGACCCTACAACCTCCCCAGGAAGGCTGTTCCATGCATCCACTACCCTCTCTGTAAAAAAATTCTTCCTCACATTGCCCCGGAACCGCTCCCCTCTATCTTTAAATTGTGTCCCCTTGTTCTTGCATGTCTATTTTTCTGAAAGATGCTACCCTCTTGGACTTTGTTGATTCTACTGAGGTACTTAAAAGTTTCTATCATGTCCCCCTCCTCCTTCTTTCCTCAAGGGTATACATATTAAGCTCCTTCAGTCTCCTCGTACAGCTTCTCTTGCAGACCCTGCACCATTTTAGTTGCCCTCCTCTGGACTGCCTCTATCCTGTCTATGTCCTTGTGGAGATGGGGTCTCCAGAACTGGACACAGTACTCCAGATGGGGTCTCACCAACTGTCTGTACAGAGGGATAGCAACTTCCTGTTTTCTGCTCGTGATGCATCTCCCTATGCATCCCAGTATCCCCCCAGCCCTCTACTGCCTTCTCACATTGCTTGCTAACCTTAAGGTCATCTGATATGATTACCCCCAGGTCCCTTTCCTTTTTTGTTGTTGTTACTACCCTCCCTCCCATTGTGTAATCTTCCCCTGGGTTCTTGTTTCCCAGGTGCATTATTTTGTACTTCTTTGCATTGAATCCTAGCTGCCATACTCTGACCATTCCTCCAACCTTGCCAAGTCCCTTCTTATTCTTTCCACACCTCCTGTGTATCAACCCTGTTGCAGATCTTTGTGTCATCTGCAAAGAGGCATACTTTTCCTACCAGTCCCTCTGCAGTGTCACTTATGAAGACATTAAAAAGAACTGAACCCAGTACTGAACCCTGCGGTACCCCACTAGTAACCCCTCTTTCTTCAGAGTGGACTCCATTTACAATTACCTTCTGTGTCCTGTTGTCCAGCCAATGTTTTACCCAGGCTACCACCCTGGGACCCACTCCCAGGCTGGTTAATTTGACTATTAATCTTTTGTGCGGGACTGTGTCAAATGCCTTGCTAAAGTCTAGGTAGGCCATGTCCATAGCCCCTCCCTGGTCTACTACTTTGGTCACCCAGTCAAAGAAATCTATTAGATTTGTCTGACATGACCTTCCTGCTGTGAACCCATGCTGTCTTGGGTCCTCCTGTGCCCCACTGGCCTCTAGGTACTCAACAGTTCTTTCCTTCAGAAGTGATTCCATCACTTTCCCTTCCACAGAGGTCAAACTGGCAGGTCTGTAGTTTCCTGCCTCTGTCTTGGTCCCATTTTTGTGAAGGGGAATCACATGCGCCTTCCTCCAGTCCTCTGGTACCACATCATCCTCCCATGATTTATTAAAAAGAGGTTGGAATGTCCGTGACATTGTGCATGCGCATTAGCATGGATGCTAATTTGTATGCCAGAGTCATGGATCCATACACTGGCTACTAAAGTTAAAAGCTACTCAGCTGTTTGCTGATGCAGCTTCATGCAGCTCAAAGGACTGAAGTCCTCTCTGATTGGAGCAGACTTCAGTCCTTTGAGTACAAAAGTTTCTGCTGACAAAGCTTGAGAGCTGCATCTGACCACAGTGCCTGGTCATTGGTGTAGACTGTCGAACCCCTGGTATTGTAAACTGCAATGGGCTCAGCAGTGACTTATCTCCCAAACTCCTTGTATTCATCCCAAAATGTTTTGCTGCTTAGCATCAAGCGTAAAATAGTATAACACATGTTGATATAACAAGTACCAAAATGAGTAGAACATAAACCAGCATTAAGGAGCTTCTGATGCCTTCAGGAGAACTTAATCAAAACATAATATTTAGATGCAGTTCAGCTTGTATTTCACATTAGTTCTGTATTCTTCCTCCTCTTTATTTATTACTGAGGTCATTTACATGAAAATAGGATCTTTGCTCCTGCAGAGTTCATCTATTCCTGCTGCTGTCTCCCTACCTGAGATCATAATGCACACCTTGTGACCTCACAGGTACTCTCATGGCAACAGACTGTGATGTCAAAACAGAGGATTATGACTTGAAGTAGGGAGTCAGCTATAGAGGCAGATGAACCCTGAGGGATAAAGATCATGCATTCATGCAACTCTCCTTAGTAATAAATATTGGGGAGGAGGACTCTTTAGAATATATGGAATGGAAGCAGAATTGTACCTAGTTATTGTGTTTTTCAAAGTTTTTTTTAAGGCGTCAGCAGTTCTTTAATTTCAGCACATATGAAAATACGTATAACGTATAAAAATAAAAGTAATATATACTAAGCCTTGTGAAACACATACCAAAGGAGTATAACATGTAACACGATGAGTATATCTTTCCTTTGCCCTAGGAACATCCAGCGTGGTAGATGTGCTAAACAACTCCCTTGCTGAGATTAACGACTGGATGGCCTCCAGCTGGTTGAGTCTAAACCCCAATAAGATGGAGGTACTGGTGGTGGAGTCGAACAGGGTGCGTGATATGATGGCCTCTGAATCAGAGACTGGACTTGTTTTAGGATTTACTTCATTGAAGACCTCCTCTAGGGTGTGAAATCTTAGTGTCATTCTGGATAGGAGTCTGACTATGGAGGCACAGATATCCTCCACTGTCCGCTCCTCTTTTTTCCATCTTAGAAATGTCACCAGGATGAAGCCCCTTGTTCTGCCTCTGGACCTCCCCACTTTGATGCATGCCTTAGTTACATCAAGGCTTGACTACTGTAAGGTGCTCTACCTCAGGATCACGAGAGGATCTCTTCTCAGACTGCAGCTAGTGCAGAATGCAGCTGCCCAGTTATTAACTGGGCAGCCAAAATTCTGCCATATTACACTGATGTTGTGTGAGCTGCACTGGCTGCCAGTCAGGTGGAGGATCCTCTTTAAGGTAGGTCTTCTCACCTATAAGGCCTACATGGTCAGGGCCCTGGTTATCTGTCTGACCTTCTTGTACCTGCTCTCTCTGTCCACCACCTCCATTCCTCTTGTGGAGACCCCCTTGCAATTCCAGGGATGAGGTTGAAATCTGCTGGTGACAGGGCTTTTAGTGTCACCGCTTCCGTCCTTTGGAATTCGCTGCTCTTTGTGGTTAAGGGGGCCTCCATAAGGCCCTCCTATTTGCTCAGGCATTTCTGGACTGAATGGTTAATTTATTGATCTGATTTGATTAATTTTTTTATGTTGTATTATTATGCTGGATTATTAATTATTTTGTATCTAATGATTCTATTTTTGAAGATGTGTTTACTGTTTGTACAGCACCCAGAGCCTCCGGGATTGGGCATTTTTAAATAAATGTTGCCTTGCCTTGCCTATAGCATGCTGAAATGTGTAGTACATGTACCAGCACATCACAAAAGCTAAAGTGCATACTGAAATGAGGGTAGCACATGCTGAAATGTGAGAAAGACACGCAGAAATGAATATAACACATACTGAGAAGCACATGATGTCAGGGACCAATCACAATGCAGTTAGAAAACTGCATAGGAAATTGCTCTAAAGTTCAGTGTACCTTTCTGCTCTGTAGCAGGACATAAGCTTTTCAACTGTATTTAATTTTCTGCTATAAGCATGCAATTATATTATTTTTGTAATAAAAATATTAGCTTGAATAGGTTCTTTACTCGTTTAGCTTTTTATTGTTATTTATTATAAATAATGCACAACCCGTACAGCAACCTAAAGTGCTATATTGATTAGTGGAGCATCAAGAACATCTACCTACTGGTGGAATGCTATAACTGCAGCATCTTGACAAGTACTTTATAAAAATTAGTTAGCTGCCCAATTCTTCTTTTGGTTAAATATTAAAAAACCTCTGTGTTATAAGAAAAATTCTGCTTTTATATTTACGTTAGCATTTTTTTTCTTATAGCCAACTCCTCCTGACAGAGTCATTTTTAGCGTTATCAGAAAAAATAATCAGCACCCTTGACTAAAGTGATACACGGTTTACACGGTTTTATATGGTAGGAGAAGACCTCAAGACCCATCAAGTCTACCCCCCACACTCATGTGGGAATGTCAGTTTCCTACCCAGTTTTGTAGATATATATCTAAGTTCCTCTTGAACTGGTCCATTGTGCCTGAGCCTACTACAAACTGTGGCAATTCATTTCATTGTCTTGTAGCTGTACTAGAGAAAGATAATTTTCTCTTATTTTTGATTGCTCTGGGTACAAACAGCTGATGTGAATTACATCTTAGGGTTATTGGTTTGGGAGCATTACTTATCCCAGATGTTTTCATTAGTATATCATCCTGTAGTATTTTATAAAGAAGCAGCAAATCTCCTCTAGTTCTCCTGACATTAAGAAGGTATGACTTCAGTTCCTTACAACTGGAAATATAATCCAGATTTTTTAGTCTAGGGATTAGTTTTGTTGCTCTCCTTTGGATGCTTTCCAATAATTTAGTGTCTTTAGTCAAAAAAGGTGACCAGAAGGCAGCCCATAGTCTAAATGCTGTCTTATGTAGGAATTATATAATGCCAAAACACACAGTTCCTGCCTACTTATAAATGATTTCTTAATGGAGTTGAGAATAAAATTTTCTTGTAGTAATGTCTGCAATGACTCTAGGAAGCAGTTGATTATTAACCAGGATACCAAAATCTTTTTCTACCTGCACTTACCCTAAGTTGTCTGCCATTTAGGTAGTACTCTGCATGTGTATTGTGTTGACCCAAATGCATTATTATGTAATTTTCCTCATTAAATGCCATGTTGTTATCACTTGCCCAATTCTCCAAAAGCTTTAAGTCATTTTGGACTTCAGTTATGTCCTCGCTATTTTTCACTACTCTGCTAATTTTTTTTTGTCATCTGCAAATTGATTGCAGTTACTTGTACATCCTTGCTGTAGATCAGCAACATATATACCAAACAATAAGGGTCCCAGAATAGATCCCTGCGGGACTCCACTGGAAACTGGAGTAGGTAAGGATAGTATGTTTTGAATTCTAACTTCTTGGTGATGATCTGTTAGCCAGCTAGCTATCCATCCAAAAACATGTTCAGTTTTAATAGTAGCCAGTTTATCAATCCGTATGTGATGTGAGACCTTGTCGAAGGCTTTTTTAAAGTCTAAGTAAATTATATCTACAGGTATTCCCTTATCCACTGCTTCATTAATTGATTTGTAGAAAGAGATCAAGTTTGTAGTGCAGGACCTGTCTTTAATGAAACCATGTTGTTTATGGTCTTTTAGTTCCATATTTTCTAACTGTTTATCGATTACATTTTTTAGAATTCTCTCCATAGCCTTTCATACCACAGATGCAAGGCTAATTGGTCTGTAGCTTTCAGCCTCTTTCCGACTCCCCCTTTTTTTTTTATAAATGGGTATAACAATAGCTTGTTTCCATTCAGATGGTAAGGTGCCTGTGGTAAGGGATTTATTAAATATAATAGTAAGAGGGGTGACAATAGTACTACTTATATGTTTTATGAATTTGGGATTTATACCATCTGGTCCTGCCACTGCATCTGCCCTCATTTCCTTAATTGATCTCAGAAGTTCTTCTGTTATAAGTTCTGGTGGGACAAATCCAGAGTTTTTAAACACAGCCCTAGGGTCTTTGTTAAATACACTTCCAAAGTAGACATTCATTCTGTTTTCTATATATAAGAGGTCAGTTAGATCGCTGTTGTTATCTAGCAAGGTTATTGACTCAGTATTTTGTTTTTTGTTATTATTAATATATGAATAGAAAGCCTTGGTATTTTTTGTAGTTGCTAACTTAAATTCAGTCTTCCTTCGTTCCCTTCTAATAATGTTTTTAGTTCTCGTTAGTTCATTTTTGTGGTTTGTTATAGTCTTAATTTCTTTCATTTTTTTTAAAGGCTTTTGCTTTCTTGTAAATTTGGTTTTTGACTTTTCTAGTTAACCATGCTGGTATTTTCTCTTTATGATTATGGGTTTTTATCCTGGGAACATACATTTGCTCTAGATCAGTGATTATGGACTTTAATAGCGCCCAACATTGTTCTACAGTTAAATCGTGGAGCATATTCTCCCATTTATACCCTGCAATGGCTTTGTTGATTTTAGTATAGTTAGCTCTTCTATAATTATATTCATACTGAGTTTTACTAGATCTGTTCCTTTGTTTATATACACTGAAAAGTATTGTATTATGATCACTGCTTCCAATAGGGCTCAGAACTTCATGGGTTGAGATGTTTAATAATACATTTGTAAGTACTAAGTCTAGGATATTAAGCCCCCTGGTTGGTTCTTGTACCATTTGTTTTAGCCCTGCTTTAATAAATGAATCCAAGATATGCCTTCCAGTGTTGATCAGGTAGTTAAATTCTCCCAATTAATCCCGGGTAGGTTAAAGTCACCAACCACTATCAGATCAGATTCAGCAGCAATCTCTTCAATTTCTGTTATCAGAAGTTGGTCATAGTTTAAGTCAGCCGATGGGGGTCTATAATAGTTGGCAAATATAAAGCTCTTTCCCTTTTGGGGGCTTCACCTGGACATATACACCTTCCAGCTCTGGTAAGCGTTTTTTGGGAATGTATTCTGTTGTATTTATACTATTTGACACAAATAAACACCCCCTTTTCTGTTCGCTCTATTATTTTTAAAGATAGTGTAACCCTGTACTTTAGTATACCACTCAGATGTATCATCCCACCACATTTCAGTTATCGCTGCAATGTCTATAGTTTTATCAATTAATACTTTGGTTAATTAAGACAGTTTGGTTAATGATAGGCTTTTTGCATCATACACTAATATTGAATAGTAATCATTCATCTGGTCAGTTTTTGCTATGTTGTTCCCTGTCTGCCCCTTTTTATTCAGTTTAAAATGCTCTCAATGGCTTTTGAGATGGAACACCCCAGTACCTCAGCTCATTTGTTATTTAGGTGAAGTCCGTCTCAGCAATAAAGGTTATTGTCACCATCAAACCTTTCCCAGTGTGTAATACAATAAATATCATTCTGGAGGCACCATTTGCAAAGCCATTCATTGATGTGCTTAATCTTAGTTTGATGTGCTTTGCTTGATCTAGGAACTGGGAGGATTTCAGAAATACATATTTCACATTCATTTGGTTTTATTGTTTCAATGAGTTTTTTATAATCCTCTTTGATGTTGTCAGTTGAAAAATTCACATCATTTGTTCCAGCATGTACTATTGTTGCAGGATTTTTGCCTGAGTTTTTTACCACTTTGGGGACCATTCTTTCAATATCTTGGATCCAGGCCTCCCTGTAACTAAGGCATATTGTGTTTGTTTCATCCCTTTTACATATATAGCTGTCTGTATATTTTATGATTGAGTCACCCATTACAATGACCTGCCTTAAGTGTTCTTTGTTCCTATCTAATTCATTGTCTTCATTTACAACTGATGTTTCATGCACTGGACCAAAGGGTTGCTGGATGGCATTACTTGTACTAGCTAGTGGGAGCATAGGGGGTACAGATGGCTCTGCTTCAGTTGCCAGGGGCTGGGGATCTTTATTGGCTTTCTGACTAGTATCTGCCTGCTTGATATTGTTGCTACTATCAGTATTCTCTGTATTCTCATTTCCTTCCATTTCCATGATAGAGTCTGCTATGGGGACCAAGCTCCATTCTATTAATGTATTTTTTTGTTAACTTACTTTTAATCCCTGGGATCTCGGACGGCACCTCAGGGGGAGCACCTAGTACTTGCCCCCCCAACTGTCGATATGACACCAAGGTTGGGGCTTGGCATAGGCACCACTGGGCCAGCTAAGGCTGTACATTGCTGTTGAGGTTGGGAACTCAGTCTCTCCCATCAACTCCTCCAGTCATGCTCATCAACCAAAGGGGCGCTGACACCCAGGCAGTCCTCTTCCTTTTCATCACAATGTAGCAGATGCAAGCTGTCATGAAATTTGCACAAGAAGGGCAAGATACCAATAAAAAAGAACCTGCAAGAATTCCTGAAGCTGCCAGAGTCTTCTGCCATTGTGGTGCCTCCTCTGCTCCCAGCCCTAGAGGATGCCACCTATGGAGCTTGGTACAGACCAAACAATATACCAGCTGTCCTCAGAAAGGCAGACAAAATGTATTTGGCTCCTTCTGGGAAACCTTTCTATGACACAGAACCTGAAACTGACTCAGTGGTGATTAATGCTGCTCATGACAGGTCTAGGGCACCTAAACACCTGTGCTCTCTCCCTCCAGATAAGGAATCTAGGAGGCTGGATGTCACTGGTAATAGGACACATGCCTCTGTATTATTATGCCTTCATATTGCTAACTACTGGGCCCACATAATGAAGTATCAGAACACTCTCTGGAGGAAGGCTAAGCTGCTTCACAGGCCTTGCCTGAGGGCACCCCAAAATAAGAGCTACTGAAAGCTTTGACAGCTGGGGCAGATGTGGCAAGCATTTGCTACCAACTGCTTATGATGTTTCTGATGCTTCTGCCAGGTCTGCAGCCTTGGGCATCTGTCTCAGGAGATACTCAAGGCTCAGAGTAGCAGCTTTTGCTACAGATGTTCAACAAACAATTCTTAATGCCCCATTCAGGAAGCAAAAGTTGGTTGGTCATGAGATCCAAGAGATTCTTAAAGATCTCCAAGTCTCTGTCAGGACTTCGAAGTTTGTGTACTCCCTCTACCACATCCAACCAAGGAGTAGAAGCAAGAGTGCCTTTCACCCAGTTGGTATTAGAGGACAGTACCCAGCCCCTAGACAGCAGGGCAGGGGCAAAGGGGCAGAAACCTTGCCAGCATTCACCACTACCCCAGGTGCCCATTCAAAAGCACTTAGGTTGGGGGAGCTGGTGGAGCCACCCCCACTGGCTCAGTCTGACTCCTTGTGCACCCCAACCACCTTTACCTTCAGGGGTAGTTGTAGGGGGTCACCTCTTCCTCCACATGGACCAATGGAGAGAGGTGACTACAGATGCATGGGTTCTAGAGATCATAGAAAATGGGCATGCTCTGCAACTTTTGGACAACCCTTTAGATCATCTCCCACTTGTGACAACATATCTTCCAGGACACCTACCTCTGTTGCTGGAAGAAGTATAGACTCTGCTCCAAAAATAGACCATAGACCTTGTGCCTCTAGAACAGAGGAACACAGGTTTTTACTCCTGGTATTTCCTTGTCCCAATGTGGACAGGAGACCTGAGGCCTATTCGTGATCTGTGAGACCTAAATTTCTTGATAGAACACAAGAAGTTCATAATAGTCACTCTGCAGGGTCTTCTTCCGTTACTACAAACAGAGGATTGGATATGCTTCCCCGGTTATGAAGGATGTGTACCTCCATATCAAAATCCAGAAACCTTGAGAAAATACTTGAGGTTCCTGTTTCAAGAGGAATGTTACCAATTCAGAGTGTTGCCCTTTGACTTGTCTTCTGTACCACTGGTCTTTATCAAATACTTGGGAGTGGTGGCAGCAGTCTTTCTCAGGGAAGGCCTGTATGTCTTCCCTTACCTGGATGGTTGGCTATTGAAAGCCAACTCCAGGGTCCAGCTCTTGAACACTTTAGCTTGAACCTGACAGTTGTTTGATACTCTGGGGGTGACAGCATACCAAAATCAGTGCTGGCACCTTGATAGCGACTGCAGTATATAGAAGCTGTCCTTGACACTGCCCTAGTCTCAGTTTTTCTGTCTTTGGACAAGGGCAACTGTCTGATTACCCAAGCACAATTAGTGCATGACAACCACTGTGTCTCAGCAAGGACATTCCTATGCCTTCTGGGGCTCATAGCAGAGGCCACTGTCATAGTACCACTGGCCAGGTTGCATATGTGGATTCCCCAGTGGACCCTGCTCATAGACAGTCTAGAAAAGATGGTTCTAGTTACATCTTGTGGACACAAAGTGCTTGAATAGTGGATGGAATGCAGCAATCTGCCCAGGAGGGTTCCGATCCTGATCGAATACCCTCTTCAGATCCTCACCATGGATGCTTTAGGGATGGGATGAGGGCTAGCATGGGCCTTCATCAAACACAGTGCATGTGGACCTAAGTGGTGCTCACTTTGCACATCAATATTCTGTAAATGAGGGATGTTCTATATTAACTGCTGGCCTTCAGGAACCACTTGTCCCCAGGTCCTCTGTTAATACAGATGGAATATGTTAGTGTGATGCATTACATCAACAAACAAGGGGGGACTCATTCCTAGCCACTGTGCAGGGAAGCCATGAGAGTATGGTGCTCATCTCTGGAACATGGTCTAGAACAATCAGCAGTACATGTTCCAGGCATCCAAAACATTTTGGCAGACAGTCTCAGCAGGTTGCAGTCCAATATGCACTAGTGGGAACTGCTGATCTTTGGGGTCGATGCCATGTTTGAAAGATGGGGTCAACCAGAGTTGGATCTTTTTGCATCCCCACACAATGCATATCTGTCACTTTTCTGCTCGCTTGCTCCAGGGCCTGGAGTATTTTGGCAAGACACGCTGTCCCTCTCTTGGAAAGGGAGGTTTCTGTAAGCCTTTTCTCCCCTTCCCACAATTCAGCGAGAACTACTCAAGCTGAAAATGGAGGTGACAACTCTAGTACTCATTGCTTCCCCATGGCCTTGGCAGATCTGGTTCCCTCTGATGCAGCAGCTAGCAGTGGAACCCTCAGTACCTCTGCACCTGTGCAAGGGTCTACTGTCACAGAAACAGGGAACCCTGGCTCACCCAGACGTGAAGTCTTTCCATCTACATGCATGGTTCCTGAAGACATAACCATAGCTTGATTTGGGGTGTCACAAAAAGTGGTGGATGTTCTGGAGACTGCTAGAAAACTGTCTACCAGAAATACTTACTCCATGAGGTGGAAGCAGTTTGCTCTGTTGGCCACTTCTCAAAACTTGGATCCATTTACCTGTTCAGTTAATCAGGTTCTGGAATACCTGCTGTTCTTATCAGATTCAGACCTACTGTATAGTGTTCCTCAGTGAAAGTGCACCTGGCTGCCATATTAGCTTTCCATGTGCCCATAGATGGCCGTACGGTGGCTCATTTGGAGGTACAGTAGCCCATAATTTCTTGATGAGCATTCTACATCTAAAACTTCCTATCCAAAATCCAGTCCCGGCTTGGAACCTGAATTTTATTTTGGAAAAGCTCACTTTGGCTCCTTTTGAGCCAGCCATGACTTGTGGCTTATGCTTTCTCCCTTGGAAAGTGTTATTTTTAGTTGCAATCACTTCTGCTTGAAGGATTTCAGAGCTGCAGGCTCTAATGTGTGAGCCTCCTCATTTGATTTCCCGCAAAGACAGGGTGCCTTTGTGTACTAATCCAAAGTTTCTCCCAAAGGTGGTGTCTGAGTCTACTTTAAATCAACCATCCACCTGCCAGTGTATTACCCAGAGCTTGCCAATCCAGGGGAAGCATTACTCCATACTTTAGATGTGCATGGAATACTAAGGTACTATACACACCGTACAAAGGACTGCAGGAAGTCCTCACAGATTTTTGTTTTGTTCATCCCTTGGAAAGAGGGTGCTCTGGTTTTCAAACAGTGCTTATCCAAATGGCTAGCAAACTGTATTGTTTCTCTTACAGGAAGTACGGTAAGAAACTTCCTGGTGAGGTTTGAGGTCATTCCAGTACAGGTTTGGCCATCTCTGTTGCTTGTTTCAGGAATGTTTCCACTATAGAGATCTGCACAGCTGCTACCTAGAGTACTGTCCGCACCTTCACTAAGCACTAAAGTCTGGACATTGTCTCTTGCAGAAAGCTGGGTTTGGCCTTGCTGTACTACAAGGCCTACTTTCATAAACCTATAGGCTCCAGCCCTCCAGACTGTTAGCTTCGGTACTGCTTAGAACTCCTTCCTAAGGTGTGGCCTAATGAAAAAGATATTCTTGAAGATGATAGAACAGTTACAAACTTACCATGACAGTAGATCTTTGAAATTATCTCTTTTCAATGGCCATGCCATCCCACCCTCTTTCCCTCTTTTTTTTGGGCCTGTAACACTGGATTTCTTTGCTCCTATCACCATTGTTATATTTTCCAGCCCTCTACCTTGCCTGGTTTCTGGAGTGCTGGGTTCACTCCTGGTTCCTTAAATGAGGTTTTCTGAGCATGATCTCTGGTAGGGAATTGAGGAGAGGATGGGCTGCCTAAATTTACGTAGAAGATGATGTCTGAAATCATCATGGGTGGCCCCTGGTTGACTGCTTGCAACAATGTCTGTGTGGTCCTCGTACCTGGTGGCTATAAGTTTCAAAGGTGTGGCCTGATGAAAGAGATTCTCTCGAAGATCTACTGTTATATTAAATACGTAACTGTTCTTTCCTAAATATGGTTATCCGCTAGAGGGTGGGTACAGGGTATCTGCCATTTATACAGCCCCAGCTGGTGACCTCAAGCAGCATTTTCTTCAGCTGTGAAGACAGCAGCTCACCCACTCACCCTCCCAGCTGGAGGAATGGTGCAGCTGCTGAGACCCTAATTGTTGTGATGGGGACTGGAGGAACAACCAACAAAGGAAATGGGAGCAATCTGATACTCAGATGCAGTTGTGGTCTTCCAGTTCCAAACATTTCTTATTTCCTTTCTGCAAGACCAGGCAGAAGAGAGGCCATGTACTGGCATCTGTAAGACTAATGAACAACCTAGTAATAATAATTTTACTATTTCTCAACAATCAGTCAATCAAGTCTTTACTTATCCAGGTGAACACCATTGAGCAAGCTCATTTACAAGGTGGACCTGCATCACACAAGGTCAAGGAACAATACAATACAATTATGTACATGCAATAAATAGGCATTTTCATACATAACACTGAGCGGGAAAATAAATACATTGCCAAGGTAAATATGATCAGGGGATATCTTGGCTGTAAGAAAAATAGAAAAGGTGAGAGGAAGGGAAGCAGGTAGCGGAAGCAACAGAAGTAGGCCAGTTGTATTATCAGAATTTTTATGGATGCAAGTCAGGCTTTAGAAGGTGCGTGTATGGAGCAAAACACTGCCATGGGTGGGAGGTATAGGGCAGTTGCTCTATGGCAACCGCTAAGGAAGTGAGCTGAGGGCACCTTAGGGGGAAGTCAGGGGTAGGAAAGGGTAAGGAAAGCAGCATGAGAGGATAAATTTAGTAAGGAGGAGGAGGTCAGGGAAAAGTGGTATAGCATAGGGCAGGGGAAGGAGTAGGCAAAAGAGCATTTTAGGCACGAGGAAAGCAGTTGCATAACTCCTTAACAGTTTTTGCAAACAAGGTTTTAAAAGCTGCGAGACTAACAGGGGTGCTCAGTTTCATTGATTTCTGCATATTATTCCAGAGAGAAGGCAGCACGAAGCTTATAGCTGCTCTTCGGAACTGTGTGTTGACCCTAGGCACTTTCAGTGAAATAAGAGAGGAACTCCTCAGTGCATAATTGCCTGTCAAACTTAGAGGCAGACAATCAGCAATATATTGGGGGAGTTTGTTGGCGATAGCTCTGAAAGTCCAAAGAACCGTGTGTCTATTCCGCCTGTACTTGAGGGAAGACCATCCCACGGCTGCATAAAGGGAGCAGTGGTAAGTGGAGAAGGGAAGGCAGTTATGAATCTTAGTGTTCTGTGATACAATGTGTCCAATTTACCAAGATAGGCAGCAGCACACTGGCTATAGATGATGTCAGCATAGTCGAGTAGGGAGAAGAACGTGGATTGGACTAGCTGCGTCTTAGCTTCTTTGGTCAGGAGGCGATTTATCCTAAAAAATAGACGAAGCCTCTGTCTCAGTTTTTTGAGTAATTCGTCAATGTGATCCACAAAGGAGAGTTTGTGGGCCAGCCAGACCCCCAGGTACTTGAATTTTGCTACGAATTCCAGTTTTTCTCCTAGTAAAGTGGTGATGGGGGGTACCGACCCGACCATAGAGGGGTATGCCGTGTGTTTAGCAGGTGAAAACAATATTGCTTTTGTTTTCTTGGCATTGAGTGATAACTTTTTGTTTAGGAGCTGATACTGCAACAGATCAAACTCATGGGTTATTATCTATGTTTATCAAATCTGTTGCCCTAGCCTTTGCTGCCCTAGTTGCAAGAATTTTTAACTTATCAATTATAACCCAGAAGGTGCCTACCCTATGGAAAATTGTCCGAGTGGTTCCAGTACACAAGAAAGAGGACATTAAAAACATGATCAATTTCTGACCTATAGCCATTCTCTCTATACTTGACAAACTGCTTGAGAAGGTTCTGGCCACCCAGGGCACACAATACCTACATCTAAACAATCTCTTATCTCCTGCTCAGCATGGTTTCCACGCTGGCCATAGTACTATGACCGCACTAATATAATTCACTAATGAAGTCCTAATGGCTATGGACAAGTGCTTGTATACTGGGGCTGTCTTCATAGACCTCACAAAGGCATTTGACCTTGTTGATCACCCATTGCTGCTATTCAAGTTGTCCTCACTTGGCTTCTCCCAAGATGCTACCTCCTGGTTTGAGAGCTACCTCTTAGTTAGAAAGCAATTTGTTCAAATAGAAACCGCAATCTCTGATCTTGCCCCAACTCATGTTGGAGTCTCACAGGGATCTATCTTTGGTCATCTCCTTTTCACTCTCTCTATAAACAATCTTCCCACACTGCCATGATCCTTTATGCAGACAACATGGTACTTTATGCCAGTGCAAAAGATCTGCCCTCCATAATTAAAAACCTTCAAGCAGATTTTGACTGTCTGCAATCAGGGCTGCAACTAAATAAGCTTCTACTAAACCCTAAGAAAACTGTGGCTATGCTATTCGGCTCCTCCCCAAGAATCAAAACCTGCTCCTCATCCCTTTCCACCCATGGCCCTGATGGCTCTCCCCTGGAGATGGTCAACTCGTTCAAGTATCACAGGTTACACTTGACCCATCTCTTGATTTCAACCTACACATAGCAGCCATCTGTAAGGCAGTTAACAGAAAACTGGAGCTTGCCTATAAAACCAGGTCCTCCCTAAATTCAGTTGCCAGGCTTGCTATTGCTCAAGGAATCCTCCGCCCTTGTCTTACATATGACTGTATGGCATTCCTTGACGCAAGCAAAGGAGCTTTCCTAAAATGGAGCACCTGCTACAACAGTATTTGTAGATTTGCAGTCTCTGCCCCCAGGCTAACTCACTGGTGCCAACTCTATGCTCGACTATGTTAGCTCTCCCCATCCTCTCATCGGCTCTATACCACTGGCTGTCTGATTGATAACATAATCAGAACTGAAGCTCCTGACTCCCTTTCTTCTTTGCTAATCCATACAACTCAGGCTTACCCTCTGAGATCCTCTGATCAGTCTCCGCTGGAAATTCCAAGATGTTCCTCCAAAAAGGGGGAGCTTGCCTTTGCGATATCTGCTCCCAAAATTTAGAACTACCTCCCACTAAATGTCAAACTCTCCAAATCCCACCTTGCTTTTAAAAAGGATCTTCACTCCGTCCTCATGGATATGAACATCTGCTCCTGCTCTGTCTCCCCCTGACTTTCCTTGTTAGTTGCTTCTCCTGCTCCTATACTTGGCACTTACTTTCATATCTGCACTTCTATTGCCCGAGTGCTGCCTCCTCTTTATTGTATCAAACTGTTGTATATTGTATTAATCTGTTCTTCTTGTCTCCTTAACATTGTTTACACTGTATTATTGTTCAATGTTGCTTATAGTTTATGGTGTCATGGTCAATGTATCCCTGCATGTGCATCGTTCCATTGTTTGTAACTCTCCTGGGTCATGCCCAGAAAATAGGCAACTCCTTGTCTAGTTGCACTTACCTGGTAAACAAAAAATAAATCTATAATAAATACGCTACTATTAAATCATGGAGCCCAAGAGATATAAGTAATATATTGCACTGTCCCAGACAAAGTAATAAAAAAATAAATAAAAAAAGTAAAACTCTCTCATAATACAGGTATAGCCCTTTCCTCTTTCCTTATATGTATATTATGTTATACCGTATGTAGGTGCTTGCTACTCTTCACTATTATATTTACTTATTTTTATGTATAGTACCCTTATACATGGTGCTTTTCTTTACTGTAGGTATTGTGCAACAAAAAGTAGGTTATATGTCTTTAAGGGTATTTGCATATTGTTCCTTCAAGACTAGTCTCAAAGCTCTTCTGCTAGAATCTTCAGCCTGCAACTCTCCCTAACCCTCTCTTCCTCCTGCTACCCCCACTTGTCGGGGCTCTGTAGTATAACTCTACATCATAAATGGTATGCTATCTATGGAAAAACAAAGTGTACTCATGTAGTACCTGAATATTATGGATAACGCTGGGTCCTCCTCTCCCAAAGACTATTGTTCGGTATCCCCGTCTGTGTGGTTTTCTGTATTGTATTTCTTCCCTGATCACTGTATTTACAATATCGTATAATATCGTATAATATTGTATGCATAATTCCATTCCTTGTTTTCTCTCATTTCTCTTACGTGAACACTGTACTGCTTAATATTATATGTAAGTCCTTATTGTTGTTTGACATGGAGCCTTTGTAAAGGATTCTATGACTCAAAGGGTTATAATTCTGAATGTTATTAAGTAAAAAAAATAAAAATATATAAGGTAATTCATCAGGTAATCCAGGACATCTTTGTAAAGGACACTATGTGGGGATGCTGCTCATTCATGTGTCCTGTTAAATGTTTATAAAAATAAATGTTTTTTTTTTTTTATCTACTCATCTACTCCAAGGATTGGAGTGTTGTTTAAGCCTGAAGGTGTAGCTGAATGTGTGTGGTGATACATTTAGTGTGTTTTTACTTTTGGCTTCTTCCTCGGTACACTGAGCTGCTATTGTATTGGACATCTGGAGGGATCTGCAGCAAGTTTGCAGTGTGAAGAAACTGTTATACCCCTCCATCTGATGGGGTTCCCTTGGGGGAATAGAAGTTCCCATAGAAGTCTTGGAAAGCTGAATTTATATGAGTGGGGTCTCTAGAGAGTGAGCCATCCTCCATCTTAAGGTGTGGGATTTATTTTTTGAGCCTGTAAACTAAGGCCCTGTACACATCAGGCTAGTTAAAATGCTTTAAGGTGCTTAAAACATTTTAACTAGAGCAAACACAGTGCCCGTCTGCATTTAAGCATGGTTTCAAATGTGTTAGGAAACCATGCTTAAACCCTGCTGCGAGCTAGTCTCAAGTCCGTTTTTAAAAACGGTTTTATGAGAGAAAGTGTGTTAGCCTGTAGTGTGGATGGGCGTCTGCATATTGCTCCTCCAGGAAGCGTGTTAAGTGTCATGGAGAACCCGTTTTAAAAAACGTTACTGGAGGCTGATGCAGATGGGAGTCGGCTGTGGTATAACCGAGTTAAAACTTGGTTGAAGACTGATCTGGATGGGCTGCTGTGGTGAGTTTAAAAACGTTTTTAAACCAGTGCAAATCTTCAGCTCTCATGTGTACAGGGCCTAAGAGTTTGCCTGCCTTCTATCCCTGCTCCCAGTACCGCAGGCGTAGGAGGAACAGTGCCCTTTCGGCTTTCTGGGTAAGTATGGCATTAAGTTTATATTTAAGCAAGGAGAAGGACTGAAAGACTTCCTCATATCTGTTTGCCTGTGCATAATATTTTTTTTCTGCAAATCTCAGGTTCGAAGTGAGGGTGTCTATCTCCTCTCTTCGCTGCTTATTGACATGGACTACATACAATAATGTAGCCCTTAAAGTTGGCCTTTAAAGCATCCAAGACCCCTGTCTCGGCTATGTCCAGGGAGGCATTCAGGTCATAGTAGGTGTGGATTTCTGTAGCTAGCCATTTCACAAAATCAGTATACCATACAAACAGTGATGCAAATACCACACTGACCATTACAGCGACAAAATTGGCCGTTCATTGTAATGGTCTGTGGTACACCGACACTGCTGTCTCCAGTGATTTTGCCCCCTCCCTGACACAGCTCCAACTCAGAGTTGATTATTTTAAAATACAGGGGGTGTGGGAGGAGCAGAGGCCCCTGCATGGGGGGTGCAGGGGGCTCTTTCCCCAGAAAAAACACTTTGTTTTACCGATGGCACAATGCCGACTGTGCATTGTGCTATTGCTGTAATACCATTCGACAAATTTACTGTCGAACCAGCTTGGTGGAACCCACAAAATCCATCTTCTGTAGTAATAAAGGGTTCAACCTCCACCTTGGAGACTTAGTCACTGTGTCTACCATAACCAGTGTCACAGTCACAGGGAGTGATCTGACACCACCATGGGCTGTATGGTGGTGTCAACCAACTCACATGCCATCTGGGAGCTCACTAGAAAGTAGTCCAGCTTGTTTTGTGTGGAAAACTGAGGGAAGCAACAGGTGGGGTCTTTGGCAGTGGGGTACTGTAGGTGCCACATGTCCACTAGTCCATGTTCTTGACACGGCTTTAGAGGAGCTGTCCAGAATCAGATTAAACACCAAGTTGAAGTCTCCTCCCATGACCACCATAGGGTTCTGTGTGACCACTCCTGTAAGTGCTGGGCCAGTGCCCAGAAGAGTGGGCATCATCTGAATTGGGAGAATACCCACTGGCTATAACTATGTGTTTGGGCTGAACCTTCCCTCTCAGCATCACCCCCTCTTCCCTACCTGTCTGTACTTTCTGCTTCTATCAGAAAAGGGCACCCTTTCCTAACAAGAATGGAAACTCCCCTCTTCTTGGCACTGCAGGAGCTTGAGTATTCAGTCCCTACACAGCCTCAAGCAAGTTCCCGCACATAGAAGATGGTTCTCCTGTACCACAGCAATATCACAACTGGAAGTTTTATGGTAGGACAGGATTTTGTTCTGGTTAATGGGATGATTAATGCCATAGATGCTCCAGAATATGAATTTTAACTCTGTCATAAGGGACCACTCATCCAGATTAGAGGAAGGCATGACCCACAGAAATGGAAAGATCTTACCAGCTTTGTCCATCCACCCAGGTGTCAGCCACCTCACAGAATCCATGTGGTGCCTCCTTCTGAGGCCACTCTGCCATGGCAAGGTCGAAGGGTAGGAAAGCACATAGAGTAACAATGTCTGCAAGAAGCAAATTTGAGAGTTAATACACAAGGCAGCTCTATAAGTGGTAAGTGCTTGAGTCTGGTGGTAGCAGGCCCACACTGCAATGTGGGCAAATTTTGAGAATAAGTGTAACATAAAAAGGAAACAATAACAGCTATAAAACTTGGAACCATAATGTGGCCATTGTCCCAGCAAAGAGGGCCTTTCATCCTGGAAGGGTGAGGAACCCCTTGTCCAAGTCTTACAACCCTCTCACTGTAGCTCTATAAACCTCTAATGTCATAAGAGCAGCTCTGTTTAAACGAAGGGCAATCCATTGCTCCTTCCCTGTGTTTAGTTCTATTATGCCCATCTGTAATTTTTATTTTTTTTCTCCCAATTGCCTCAGGTTGACCTGTCTGGATTAAAGAGAGCAGTGCAAACACAAGTAGCACATACTGCCCACCATACATCCAGAATGGGGGGGCTGCTGATATCCTCTGTACTTGAGGGGATGTACCTGGGAGGGGGGTGGAGTCCCACAAATTTTCCTCACAGCTGCATGTTACATCTGCCTGGGCCCTGGAGTTCTCATACTCTTTGTACAGCCATCTGCTACCACAGGGCCCAGCATACCAAATGGGGGGTTCGAGGGGGACACTCTGGACTGGCAGGGTGGGCAGGCTGCCATGCTGCTGTCTGCAGTATGGCAGCCTACATGTTTGTGGCCACCCACTTACGTCTACTTGATGTAGACTTATCTCTTGGAGGCAAATCTCCGAACTTGCTCCAGGGATGCGCCTCCAAGATGGGTTGTGAATGGGGCTGTGCACCATATGCATGGGCATGTCCCTTGCACAACCCTTGCAGATATGCTGCATACCATTATGTGTGGTGTGCAGCACATCTGCAATGCATTGGCGCCTTCTGTGTCCATGTGCCAGGTAGTATGCAGTGAGCCTGTGGAGGAGACCCCTTCCAGAATCGCACCCGGTACAGAAGTCGGGGATGTGACGGCACATCTCAGATGCACTGGGCACATCCCTTTTGAGAATCCTACCCAAAATATTAAGCAAAACTTCAGAAATGAGGTACAGTGATTTCCAGAATGTTTTTACTTCATTTATATATATAGAAAGCTGATGAATTTGTTAAGGTGATAGGAAGATAAAACATTTGGTAAGTATGTAAATGGTTAATATAATTGGGTGGACACTGGTTAATCAGACATTGGGCATTTTTTTATACTTTATTTTTTACTCAGAGAAAAATTCAAAATGTTACATCCATTTCATCTGGAACAGTTATACATCTCGAAAACAATAACAAAAAGAAATCCCAAAAGTATAAAAAAAGGTTTTTGATTTTTGAGGGATCAAAATCATATCAAATCATTCAGAAAAGAAAATATCGAGGGCACGTACCATTTAAATGAAAAATTTTTCTTATTTCATGCTCCAAGATTTAATCTTCCAATCTAGCAAGGAATTATAAAAACGTATCATATCAGGCAACTACCATATCTTGATATGCTGTTTAAGTGGAATAAATTGAAGCAGACATCAACTTAAGATTCAAGTCCAAAATCAAAAGATCGAGTGGATGTACGACTATATCAGCTGTTATCAACTGTCCCTTCTTCTTGCTAATCCAGGTCAAAGCCCACATCTGCAGGCAGGGCAACATCTTCTCATAAAAAACCTGCACTCCATCAACATAAAAAAAGCCATTTTTATTCTGAAAAGTAACTTTTAATTTAGTGGGGACTGAAGAACCGCTGTGAAACCTACTTGTAAAAACTCAGATCTCATTGTTAAAAAGCATTTTCTGCATCTTTGAGTAGCAAGGCAAAAGTCTGGATATAAGTGAATTTTTGTGCCCTCACATAAAGATCCTTTTTTTTCGTTTAGCTGTTCAAAGCAGTTTATTCCTTTGGGTGATTGAGGTGAAGGAATAAATCACATACCTTGCCACAGGTTCAGGTATGGATTTTTTCTGTAAATCCCTTCTCGATTGAGGTCTGACTATAGATTCAAGTTCAACAGGTTGATCAGACGAAAAAGCTAACGTTATGGGGCAGGATTCAAAAACCAGATGCATATGGCGCAAGTGAGATGTGCTGGGGCAAATGAGATGCACCGCCCCCAAACAGTGGTCTTCACAGAAGGATGTGCCGCAAGATGCACCATGTGCATCCCCACTGAGAATACCACTGAAGCGCCATGGTGCAACCTGAGTTACCCCGGTGCAACCAGGATGCACAGTAGCACCCTGGACCACATAACACTGAATAAGGAGCAAGTCAGAAAGGGACGCAGTAGCAACAGGGGGAGACTGCAGTGGTATAAAGGTCACTGGTGAACAGCCCTGCAGGGACAGGGCACAAGGCCAAAGGGCTGGAGAGTGGCCCACCAAAGCAGATGAGGTGCATGGACAGAGGACACATGGTCACACCTAGAAGCACCAGACACACACCCAACACAGGGGACCAACAGGCACAGACACCATGCACAGGGGAGACTGGTAGGGTGTGGCACAGCAGCAGAGGTGCACTGTTCAGCATGGCAGAGGGAGCCACACATGTCCGGTGCACAGGGACACAGCAGAGCATACATGGGAGCTGCAACACAAGCGCACACAGGGGGACAGGCACAATGGCACACAGGCCGAAAGCCATGTCCTGCACAGGTGGAACACGCCCACGGGCACTGTGGACTACAAGAAGAGCAGCACAACAACAGGGGACCAATACAACAGAACCAACCAGCATGCACCACACACAGATTGGGGCAATGTGCAAGCAAGCACAGTGGAGGGCCACCCAACAGGCCATACGCAACATGGAGGGCACACAGTGTAGCGTACATGAAAGGTAGACATGGCGCATGGATGCGCGGTACCACAGGGCACATGTTACGAATCGGAACAAAGGTGCTATGGAATCCAGCAAGCACAACAGGGCACCAGCACAAGGTAGAATGAATGACCACAGACACCATCATCAATAACAAAAGATTTACTCAAACAGTAACATGAAAACCAGCAGCAATATGTACAAAGGTAGAAAAAACTAAGAACGGGGATAGAGTGGTGTGGGAATGAACACAGGAACAAGAAACACTGAACACAGTGAGGGGACGGTATGGGAGAACAGGGGAAGACTGCTGGTAATGGGATGGTCATAGAGGGTAGGGGTCAATCAACAAAGTAACAATATACAGGTGGCTCAGTGGCCTGATGTCTCGGATGGACTGCAGCCTGGCATCCACCTCTCTTGCCCCTAGTATGTAGTACCCTCATGAGCAGGGTTATTGACTGCAGGAGCTGCCCCTGCCTCCTGTACAGTGGCGCCATTGTTTGCCTGAGTGCCCTCCACAGCTGGATCCCTGCCATCCGTAGAAATATCCTGCCTCTCCTCCTCCCCAACACATTCAGCTGTACTCTACTTGGACCTACAGTGGGAAGACAGACAACAGGAACTCAGTGCCATGGTCCACAACTTCCCTTCCCTTGCCCACCACACGAGTGTGCTGGAGGCAGTCCCCACGGCAATGGACAACAGCCTACCATACACACCGCACACCAGCAATGCATGCATCCATGCCCCCACACAGCATATGCAGATGCCAGCAGGCTGCACAACCCTACAGGCCCCGTCCAAACACCAGTGGAGCACCACAGTGTGCTCATAGTCCTCAACAGATGTGTACATGGTGGACGGACACACAGGAGCCATGTGCACTGTAGCTCTAGCACACACCGCCAAGGCAGCATCCCATGTGTGTGCACAGTGTGCAGCCCACGGACATACACATGTGGCAGGCAGTGGCCTGCTGTGGGCATTGCCCCCTTCCCCCTGATGAACACACAGAGGATGCACAAGCAGTACTCTCACCTGCACCTTCATGACCAGAACCCCAGCATCCTCCACTGCCCTTGCGTGTCGGGCCTCCACTGCTGCCATGACCCTCCACCTGTCTGCCCGCCTTGTGAGGGAAACACAAGCAAAGAGCACTGTGAGGTGACAGTAGGTGTGTACAACCCCTACCCCACCTGTGACCCTCAGCAACACCACTGGTGCCAGCATGCAGTGATGGACCCACCCCCCGAGTGACCCAATGTAACTGCACCCTGTGTAGTGTGTAGTAACAGACACCACCCCAGACCATGCCCACCATGGCACTGTGCGGATGGATGCTGCCATGCCACTGTCAAAACCACAATGCACCCACCACAGTGTCAATGCAAACCCCCTGTCATGCACCATGCCACACACGTCAACACACGGTGGCCATGGCTGCACCCCACATGCAGCATCAGCATGGCATGCCACTCATGTGTATATGTGTGTGTGTGTGTTGGGGTTGGGGGCTGTGTGCCAGTGCACACTGCCTACCCAGGCACCAAACCCCTGCCTGCTAGAGTGGATGTAAGGTGTTGTGACTTACCTGGGCATGGCACTGCACCCCTGCATGCCTGTTCACGAAGGTTACAAAGCCTGTCAGGGTCCTGTCACAGCAGGTTGCCATAGTAGTGCCTGCACTGCTCCCCCATGTGCTCCCTACCTGTCCTGCACACAAGACACTCTGCCACCCTCACCCACACTGCAGAGCATGGCTCATTGAGGTCCTGTGACCCAAAGAGCTGCCCCTCTAGTGGCATGACATGTGCCACCAGGTTGACAAGCTCCACCTCCCCCCAATTCATGGCTCTGGGCCCAGCTGCCTGTGCATGTGGCATTATTGTATGCAGTGCTGTGGGACTCGGGAGCAGGTATACACAGTACAGGCTGCTGGTGTGCAATGGCCTGTTCGTGCCACATGTGTGATAGGCTGTTGAGCACTGGACCGCACATCACAGGGTTCACTATGTTTATTATGTTGTGAAGGAGCAAAAGAGGCCAGGGCCCATAATGCTGCTCCTATTATGACAAGATATAATAATCAAGATTTCCCCCACCGTTAATGTATTTGTCCAAGTTAGTTTTAAGTTACTCTTTACTTGGGCTTGATATTACATCCAGTGGTAATCTATTCCACAGACTGGCTACTCTTTGTGTATAAAGGTATTTCCTCTGGTTGGTATAAAATCTTCCTAGCTTAATTTGAAGCGGATGGCTTTTGGTGACATATTTATCGTATTTATATTCTATGTTTAATTTAGTCATGAGTGTTGGATCATTTAGAATGTCATAGTACAATAATAAGTCCCCTCTCTGTCTTCCTAATTGTAAACCATACAATCCTAGATGAGCTTGTCTATCTTTATATGAAAAATCCTTAAGCGCTGCAAATGATTTGGTTTAATGGCGTTGTATTCTTTCAATTTTATTAATTTCTTTTTTTTTTGTATGGACACCAAATCTGACTACCATTGTTCAATATCGGCCTGACATAGGACTGATGGAATGGCAAGAGAAACTCTGTCTTTCTAATCTTTATGCTTCTTTTTATTCCCATTATTGTTTGTTAACTTTGGTAATAACTGAACCATATTGTTCCTCGAAACCAAAGTTGCAATCGATTAATATATCTAGATCTTTCTCTGATTGTCTATTGGAAAGCGCCTCATTTTTTAAGTATAAGTGTGCATAGGGTTATGATTTCCCAGATGTATTACACAGCACTTATCTGTATTTAGTTTCATCCCCCAAGTATCAGACCATTGTATTATTTTGTCAATATCATTTTGCATATTTTTTTTTATTTAGATCTCGGATTACAAATATCTTTGAGCTTAGAACTCTTTTACAAAGGTTCCATGTCAGCAGCATAAGACAACAGGTTAATAGACAAAAAATATGGCAAAACAGCATACATAGAGAAAGGAGATAAACAGGTTTACAGACTAAACAGCGTATGGTAAAATAATTGTAAATAAAAAAAGAAAGCAATAGTTGACATTCACAGTGAATTAAAGAATATAAATGAGTAACGCTAAGCAGTTTCATGCACAGGAATGCATACAGTAATTGAAAATCAGCCAAAACAAGCTTTGTCAGTTACTGGTAAAATCATAAGATAAGTTGAAATCAGCCAACAGGCCTTGTCAGGACAGACGGGGAGGGTGGGTGGGAGGCATTAGGTAGAGGGAGGAAAGGTGAAGGGTAGGGTAGCAGGGGGAAGGGATGTCAGAGATGCTGCTAAGGAGATTTAACAGTAATTAAGTACTAGGGTTTTAGATTGCCTAAAAGGGTTTAGTGGAAATAGTCACAGAAGCGAGTGGCAGAGAGTAATCGCTGTAGTTTGGACTTAAAAGGGCCCAATTTGGATTCCTTCAGAGATGTCACGGTTGAGGGCATTCATCCACAGAGGGGCTCTGTAGATGAACAATCTTTGTCCCTGGGAGGTACGGCAGCGAGGGACAAGAAAGAGCTGGAGTTCAGAGCCACGGGTATGGCAGGTATTAAGAGAGGGGGCTGAGAAGACCTTGAATTCCAGATGGTAGGAGGCCTAGGGTTATTTTCTTGGCAATCAGGCACGCTTGTTATTTGACGTGATCTTTGAGCTGGAGCCAACCACTTTGGGCATAGAGGTTGCAAGAGTGGGTGAGATGGTGGGTTCCTGAGATGAGGCGACACGCCTTGTTTAGAGCAGTGGAAATGAGCCAGAGGGCAGTTTCAGTGGTAGATCCATAGATTATCAATCCATAGTCAGTAATGGAGGTAACACAGCTCTGTATGGCCAACCTTAAGGCTTCTGGTGTAAGGGAGTTCCTATGTCTGTAGAGGAGGCCGATGCGAGTATTGACTGCTTTGGCAATGTTGTCAATATGCACACCATAGGATAAGTTGCTGTCAATGGTGACGCCAAGACACTTAAAATATTGTACCTGCTCAAGAGTGGTCCCAAGGCAGTTAGAGATAGTCAGGGGATGATGCCTGTGTTTATTGCTGGAGCTGCTGAAGAGCAGGAGCTTAGTTTTTTTATAGTTTAGCACCAGTTTGTGATCACTGAACCATTTCTCTACTGATGCAAATCCAAGTTGCAGCTGGCTTTCAAGAGGCGCAATCATAAGGTAAGTTAAAATCAGCCAACAGGCCTTGTCAGGACAGACGGGGGCGGGGTGGCATTAGGTAGAGGGGATGAAAGGTGAAGGGGTAGGGTAGTAGGGGGAAGGGATGTCAGAAATGGTGCTAAGGAGATTTAACAGTAATTAAGTGCTAGGGTTTTAAATTGCCTAAAAGGGTTTAGTGGAAATAGTCACAGAAGCGAGTGGCAGAGAGTAGTCGCTGTAGCTTGGATTTAAAAGGGCCCAATTTGGATTCCTTCGGAGATGTCACAGTTGAGGGCATTCATCCACAGAGGGGTTCTGTAGGTGAACAATCTTTGTCCCTGGGAGGAATCAGCTTATTTCCAAATTCAGGGGCATCTCACCTGCTTTGCCTCTTATTATAGTTGCTCCTAATCTCAATCTGTGTGACTTGTGTAGATAACAGCATCGTCCGCATATAGTGGGATTTGTTCAGGGCAGGATCTTGGGAGATTGTTTAAGAAGAAACTAAATAGTAGAGGCCCAAGATGGACCCTTGTGGGACACCTGAGCAAACTGGTTTAGAGTCCGAGATGACATCGGCAATTTGACTTGTTGATCACGGTTCTCAGAGAGCTTTTAAATCATGCATTAGATGAGCAGAAATTCCAGCGTTGCTTAGCTGTTCCAGTAGTAGGGGGTGATGGACCGTGTCAAACGCTTTTGTCGGGCTGATAAATGCGGCCCCAACTATCTGCCCATGGTCCAGAGATTTGTGAATGAAACCAGTGAATTCCATGAGAGCTGAGGAGGTGCTCAGTCCTTTTCCTTGATATGATCAGTTGTTTTGCATGGCCCACATAGTTTAATGTCATCTGCGAATTTAACAACTGTACTATTAATATTCTTATCCAAATCAGCTGCTGGTTGTGGCATGGCAATGTGCAATTGCAGCCAACTACGTATCACTGCGCATGCGCATACTCTGATACAGGTGGGAGACCAGAGTCAGGGTCACACCCAGGTCATGAATGCGCTTCGCACGGAATTGCCATATCGTGAATGGCAAAACAATGCCACCCAAAGTGCACTGAGAATGGCGATACTGCCAGACATGTGCCGTGAACTGCAGTGGCGCATTGATGCAACGCCACACCAATGCGCCATACCCACACAACAAGAATCATGCAGCGCAGATCCAATAGCGCATGTTGACTAATATGCGCTGCTGTCATTGATCACGCTATTGCCAACACTGAACAGGATGTGCTATGCATGGCATGCCATGCCACTGATGATGCATCGCAAATGCACAGGGATGCACCATGTGACTTGTGCCACATTCAAGAGACGCCCCCAATATGACCACACATGCACATGAATGCACCATTGGGGGATGCGCTCAACGCCCCAGTTGCGCGTTGCTGATTGAGAAGAGCTGTGGGCAATTATGCAATTCACAGACATTGCTCCAAAATCAGCTTATTTCCAAATTTAGGGGCATCTCACCTGCTTTGCATCTCATTATAGTTGCTCCTAATCTCATTTGCATGCCCCAAGCCATGAATGCTCCTGAATGCACCTCCCCACTCCACAGGTGACCGACAGGTATTGCATCCTTGAAGGTAGGTCTGTTTACATTTTACCATGTACAGCTTGTCAGCACCATCTGACAGTGGGGTTTTGAGGGCATCCAGGGGGCTGTCTGTGCAGCATCTAGCCATGTTGCTGGCACACATCCACAGTTGCCTGTACTATGCTGATGCCTGCATATTTTCTCCCACAGGAACCCGAATGTCCACACAGGACGATGCTGCTGGACAGAGATGTTCAAACTTTATGTCTGATGAGGACAGGGTGCTGCTGGAGGCCTAATTTCCTAGGCAGGAGCATCCTGTCTGGCAGGGGTGGCAGCCAACTGCAAAGAGATGAGGGCTGGGAGCAAGTTACCAGACACGTGAATGCCCATGGCATTTTCAACTGTACATTACAGGAGTGCAGAAAGCACTTCCACGACGCGAAGTGGAGGGCCAAGGAGAAGATGGCCACCATCAGGGCTTCTCTGGGTGCGACAGGGGGTGGGCCGCAGACTGCAGTGCACCTCATCCTGAATGAGGGAGGTTGGTAGCCAGCATGGGCTGGACAACAGAATGGGAGTTCTGGGTGGCGGCTTTCAGACAGGTGGCAGTCCATTGCAGCACTGTGAGTATACATGTCCCAAGAACTGTGCTGGCCTGTGTGTGCATGCCGTGGTTGCCCTGACAGGCTCCACCATAGGCCACTATGTGCCCATGTGTTGGTGTGCACTGAGCATGTCACCATTCAATTCCATCCATCAGCAGAGTGCTGCTGACACACACATGCCACCCTGTGCAGCACCGTGCGGGGGGGTGCACTGTGGAGGGTGGTAGCCTGGGATGTTGTACCCCGGGTGATGGCCCGGGGAGTCTGTCCACACATGTTCCTGAGCACCTGTACAGGCCTCAGTGCATGTCTGCCTATGCTGGTGCATGGCCACGGCAGTGTCCCCATGGGCAGAACTCCCTGTATAATGTCAGCCACACCTATGGCACACGTGCATGGCTCCTTGTTCATGCCTGTCTTAACACACCAATTACACATGTTGGTAACCATGTTTCTCTCTCTCTTTCAGCTCTGTCACACCTCACAGGTGCTGCAGGGGTCCAGTGGACTCCAATGATCTGACGGAGGAGGAAGCTGGACCATCACACCGTGCCACAACCTGGGCTGTGGCAGATGCCATGCCAAGCCCATCTAACAGCACTGCCGCCCCTGGATGCAGTGGTGGATGGTGCTGAGCCATCAAACCCTCCTGGCCGGTGCCATAGCTGGTGGTCATGGTAACTAATGGCTGATCAACCTACTGGGTTTCGCTGATGATGACCCAGTGGACAGTGTTGACATTGTGGATGACCTGCTGGTGCTGGAATCTGGAATGGTGGAGATGTATGATGATAGTGATGTTGACACCACACAGATTTCAGGGACATGGCCAACAGTGGCCTAGCCAAGGCACATATGCATGCACAGGTGGCATCATGTAGCATTGGCAGTCCTGGGATTCCATACGCACCCACAGGGCCTGCACAACCACCCATGGTGGCAGTTGATGGGGGCCCTGTGTCTGGTGCTTCTGTGGGGCCAGGGACTACCAACACTGTTTAGCAGGGTGCTGTGGAGCAATATCAGGTGGCAGGAGACCATGATGCAAGCATCCCTGGATATGCAGAGGGTGCCCGTGCCCAGTCCCTGCCCATACAGCAACCTGCTGTGAGGCGTCCAGCCAAGATGGATGCAGTGCAGCAGGCCAGGACCACCTGCCTGTCAGCACCACCCCCATTGCATCCCCTGTCAGTGAGGTTGAGGGCTATGCACACTCCTGCAGGACACTGTGGAGGGTAGGCATCCCTCAGGGAGGAGCTGGGGGCATTCAGTCACAGCTGGTCATGGAGCATGAGTCGTCAGCTGCTTGCACACCCAGGTGCTGGCAGAGCTTGCCTACTGCGGGTTTGCACAACCACTGCACTGGGTGGATTGCTCTCACTGCCAAGGCAGTGAGTGCAAATAGTGCACCCGTGGCAGCAGACTACCAGCCGCACCCCAGGAGTACCTCATGCACCCCAGGTCACAGCATCAGGTGAACCCATTGCTGCTAATGCCGTCATCATGCATGGCCATCCCTGACACCCCTGGATCCTGCCTGGGTCTCGGGGGTGACACACTGGTGAGCACCCATTCATGGTCTCACTTCAGTACCTCACCAGGAGTGGCTGACACCCCCCGAGGCCAGTGACACTGACTCAGCATTCACCAGATGAGGGCATGGCCACCCACATGTCCATGGTGGCTGTGGTGGCTCCCACTGATGCCTGGGTTGACAGCCCCCATGGCCCCTGTTACCTGCACCCATTGTAGCCCACACACCAGGCTGACAGTGCCTGGGGTGGCATGATGTGGCATGCACCTGCCCTGGTACAACGCATGTGTCAGACACGTTTGTGGTGCACTGTGCATGGCCGGGGCCACCAGTGATGTGCTGTGTGGCATGGGCATGATGAGTGTGGCCCTGTGTCTGCTGTGCATGTGTGCCAGAGGATGTACACTGATCCATACCATCTGCAGCACAGACACCGTGTCCTCCCTGTCGATGTGTGGCCTGCTGTGTGCATGTCTGTGCATTGCTGTCACACCTCAAGGTGAGCTCCGCGCTGGCTGTGTGGTTGTCGTCTGACCTGTGGTGTGTGTGTGGGTGGGTGGGTGTAGGGGGCTGCTGAGTGTTGCCCACCTGTGTTACTCACCTTTTTTCCCAGAAATGCTCTTCCACTATGGTGCTACTGTGCTGCTGGGACCTGGTGACCAGGCATGGGTCCCTGCGAGCCAGGAACAGTTGACCACCTCCTCCATGGTGCCCCTGCTACACATCATCATCCTCCTCCTCCTCCCTCTCCTCCTCCCCAGAACTGTTGCTCTCCCCAGCCTGGACAGCTATTCCACAGTCAATGGCCACATTGTGCAGCATACAGCAGGCCAGGAATATGCCACAGGCCTTCTCTGGGCTATATTTTAGGGCACCACCTGACCTATCCAGGCACCTGAAGTGCATCTTCAGCATGCCGAAAACTCACTCGATGATGGTGCATGTAGCGATGTGTTCCTCTTTGTACCACTCCTCTGCCTCTGTGCCAGAACAGTGGTAGCGGGTGAGGTGCCAGGGTCAGAGGGAAATGCTGCATCACCTGTGAGGGACAAGCAGTTTTTAGTACCACGCATGCATGTGCATTGTGTACCACAGCTCCCCTATCATAGCACAGTGGTGCAGCTACTGCCTGTCCACCTCTGTCCCTGTGGCTCACCTCCTGGTGCAACTCTCTCCCCACAGTGGGATGGCGCATTCATGCACTCACAGCAACTGCTGTGCCTTTGCTGCCCTCATCTGCCCTGCACCTGACAATTCCCGCATCTACAACTGACCGCTCCTGTCCACTCTGGCACTGATGCCCCTCCATTGCCCATCAGTCACCCGTGCCTGGGTGCATGTGGCACATTTTGCCCTGCCATAGATGCCTGCTGTTCCACATTACCTCACCTCCCAAGCTGCGCTTTGCTGCTGCACTGTCCCCCTTGTCGTGTGTGCTGTCCTGTTGACATGCTCACCTCCACTGTCCCACCTGGATGTGTCCCCGCATGCAGTCCCTGCTGTGGCCCCCACATGCATGCACTATCTCCCAACATATGTTGTGCTATGGTGTACTGTTTGTGGGCATATCTGCATGCCCCACTCACCCACTAGGTGGCCGCTGGGAATATCCCTGGTCTCAAATGGGGAATAGGCACATTGGTGCCATATGAAGGCATCGTGTGTACTCCCAGAGTGTGTGGCTCAGATATTGCTGATATGCCCTGTGGCATTGCACACCACTGCAGTTTATGGAGTAGAACCCCTTGTAGTTCATATACAGCATAGCCTCATCCCCAGGTGGTGCATGGATTGCCACATGGGTGCAGTCAATGGTCCCTATAGATCCCTTGCATGCGTACCACCCTGTGGAACTGCTGCATAGCTTCTGTCCTCTCTGTCTGTGTGCTTGAAAATTGAATGAACTCCAAAGCATGTGGGAGCAGTGTGGTAAGGTGCGAGGGAGATGGGATGTAGATGGCTGGGATATGCCAGTGGTGTCTCAGCTTGCCCTGGAAGGTGCCCATGGCGAGCAGACACATTGCTGTTGTCACCTTGGTCTCCACAGATATGGCATGACCCCTTCCGGTGGATGCCTGCACATTTCATCATGGCACAGCTCACAGGAGCTGCCACAGAATGCCTGTTCAGGCTGTGATGGCCTACTGTTTCTATGTCTGTAAGGTGTTCAAATGTTAGTCTGGCACAATACCACCATGGGACAGGCTGCCTACGGTGCCTTCTGCTACCACGTTGGGAGTTTACCCGTCTCCTCATCCCCATTATCATGCCCACCATCAGGAATGGTGCACCATCCATATTGGTGGCCTCTATTGTGTTGCTGCTGGTGTTCCAACTAGTGCTGCTGTTTCTGCTGCTGTCCTGCAGTCTGCCTGCTGGGGGCTTGCACTTAAGTCTCCTTCTTTTATACTTATGTCCTTAGTGCACATTTGGGTGGATGCGCTTTGTATGCACTGTGTTTGCATATTCATTTTGCTTTGTGAATGGTGATGTGCCGTGCATGCAGCTACACGCCCCCTCCAGATGCACCGCATGTCATTACTTTCGGGGTCCAGTGCAGAGCATCACTGTCCTTTGTGAATAGGGCCAGTGCACATCTCCGAGATGCACTGGCACCTTAGCATCCTCATGCGACTGAGAATGAACTCAAGTTTTCTAGTCAGACTGCCCCACACTAATTAGTTGACACATCGAGTGTGGCAGATCCAATATGAAGTAAAGTGCGCTGTCTAGAGCTCAGAAACAATTAAATCTATGTAGAGTAACTAAAAGAGAAAAAAATATACAGATACATAAATTAAATAAGGAGGAGTGACCAAACACAGTATCTTTCAGGGCTATCATTCCGCTGTGGTGAGACTCCTGTTCAGTTTAGTGAGGGAGTCTCTGGTTTCAGCTCAAAGCAACCTGTATGGGGAATGAAGAATGAAAAAGAGACACAAAGAAAGGGTATAAGCAAGTACATGGAGTACATCACAGCCACATTTTTAAGTCCACATTAGTCCATTCAGATCGTTAACCAAGGATCCTATCTGTCAGTTCAGTGGGTCATGCAGTATTCTTGGGTAAGTAGCCCACTGACTCGTTTTGGGTCTGGCTGCAGCAGCCTCTCCTTCAATGATGGCAGCTCAGCTTGGCCACAGGGAAATCTCCTCCTTGGGTGGTGCTGGCGACTCTGTCTCCATTTATGTTGGCTCTACTGCTTCTCTTGTCCCAGGCACTGCTGGGGCTCCTTCACCAGTGATCGGATCTCCAGGCAGGTTGTTTGGTGCCTCTTGTTCCCAAGATGGAGTACTGGATCCTGTGGATGAGTATCTGGACCCCTGCTCCTACTCCTACATCTCAAGCGGAGAATGTCATTTGACTCCATGTTCCCCATCTGTGTCCCTGTCTCACTGTCTGTGGCTTTTGGCTTCCCAGTTTACCACTGGTCCTCAGACCTGATTGTTCTTTGTGTTTTTATCCTAGTGGGGGTCCGAGCAGCTCTCAGTCTCCCTGCTTACTGACTTATTTGGGGATGTCTTTCTTCTTGCAGCTGGGTGGGCAGTGTCAGCAATTCTGCATCCTGCACTCCTTCTCACAGTCTGCCTTACAAAAGTTGGCAACCTCTTGGGGATTTTGAAATGCATTCCACTTTTGATCCCCAAACACCTGCAGGGTATCCAGGTATTTCAAAGAGTAGAGAATATTCACCTGTGTCAGGTCTCTTTTTACACCAGTATAGGCACACATTCATTCAGTGAGGTCTTGGGAAAAGTCTTGAAGTAAATATATTCTGTGACCATTCCAGTACAGTTGCCCTTCTTCTCTGATCCATTAGAGGATAAATTCCATAATGTTGTATCTCAATAGACAGGCCAAGATTGGGCATGGAGGGGATCCTCTACCAGATTTTGATGCTAGCCACCTGTGAGCCCATTCCACCTCCAGCAGGTAGTCCCAGGAGTGGTTTATCAACTGTGAAATGAGCAATTATACAAACACATTCATGTCTGGGCCTTCAGACCCCTCAGGAATATGCACTATCCTGTTGTTTCGGCAACCTCTGTTTTCAAGGTTATCGACTGTGGGCCATAACTGATTGACTTGTGTCTTTAGCTTGGCTAGCCAATCCTCCTGAGCTGCTGTTTGAAATTCAATCTGCATCACATAGCATTCTCTGCCTGCTATTCAGATTTCCGTGGCTTGAACCCTCTGTTTCACTTCAGCGACTGCTTGTCTGATGGCAGGGATGTTTGCAATAAGGGTTTTTAGCATCATTTTTTATTTCTGACAGATTTGTGGTGCCCACTCAGTTTGAGAATCTGTTCCCGCAGACTGTGCTGGAGTTGCTGCCGTTTCTAGCTTGCACTTCCCAAGCCACCATTTGCGTTCTCATAAAAAGACAGAATCCGTCTGGTACTGCTACCCTTATATGAACACTTTTGGTATCGTTCGACAGCTGAGGTTGTGATCTGTTCAGTTCATGTAGTTGGGTTATGTGGCGATGGGCAAAATAGATGGATTCTTTAGGATTACCATTAGGGCTTGTTAGAGCTTCCTTCTTAAGTAGCCATCTTGGATGGTGGCTCACTAGTACCTCCCCAATAACATGATTTTCAGTGTTATTTTGTTAGTAGCTATGTTGACAGGTATAATAGCGCATTTTATTCAGAAAATGTATTTGCTCTCCCATGGTATACATGCATTTATTCAAACCAGAAAAGGGGGAGTTTTCCTGGAATCACAGTGCTCAAGATGCAAATAAATCAGACTACCAAAAAACAGCATCAGCACATGCCTCATTGCCAAGGCCACTGTTTTTTGGTCCTTGGAAAAAGCAAATTCCGTTTTGACCATCCTGGATTCCGGGATTTTACCGGTGTTTGGGAATCCAATTTCCCGGAATTTTTCCGGTAATCCAAAACTTTATATTATTCACTCATTTTAAGCAATAAATTTGTCTGTCAGTGTTTTATCATGTTTTTATGCAGATTTAAGTCACATCAGCAGAAAACAAGAACATTTAATCTCATATTGCATATTATATTAGCTATCCAAGTTGTCCATCTACCAGCTATCAAGGCTAATGACTGTGGAAGGAAGGAGCTGGGGAAGCAGCAACAAAGTGCACACTCTCTCCCTGAAGGTAGGAGGGGAAGGAGAGACTCCTCCGCCCAGGCCAGGGGATAATCCAGAGGGCTAAATAATTGAGAAGAGCGGGCACTCATCTCTGTATGCAACCCTGACCCTTCCATTGCCAGGACACATTTGAGGTCCCAAAGAAAGGAGGCAGCTAAGGTAAAGTTTAAAAAAAAAAAAAGGAAAGTTACTGTACCCCCGGCTCCCTGCCACACACTGCCCCATTTGCTTTTAATCCTTTTATCTTTTCTCACCATGCTGCACACCCCTTTTTGTCAACTCCTATTTCTCCTCATCACTTGGCTATCCTTCAGACCATCTATGGTCTCTCCCAACTGCTCTCATGTCCCGCCCTCTGCCACTGTTCGCCACTCCAGATGGCAGATACCATCTGGTAATGTAGTGTAACCCTTCACCAGAAGGGTTCTCCTGAGAAAAGGTTCTACGGGGGCCATCTAGTGCAAAGTCTTGGCCCCTCGGTGCTGCTGAGGTGTTCTCGGGGCCAGACCAGAGCAGAGAAGAGGTTTTCCTCTCTTGTGCCTGGGTGTGGCACACCATGACAGCAAATGCCAATGTCCACCACCCCCCCAAGTCAGTCGGCACACTGCTATACCCCCAGGAGTCAGCAGGCACTAGACCGCATCCCCTCCATCCTCCTGGGAAGGCAAGTAGTCAGACAGCAACCTCAGGATTTCTGCCCCTCCCTGAAGTGATGTGCGCACAGAAGACTAAGGTGCCCCCCTCAAAGTTTGATTTCAGCTTTATTGGCTTGCTGCAAATGCACCCTCCCCACACACACCCTTTGCTTTTTAACTCTCTCCAAGGTAGTGTACTTTGCCAGAGCTACATCCTTTCTATGCACAGGAGACAGAATAACTGGGAAGAAGAAAGAATATTAAGGGTAAATATTATTGGGGGGACAATCAACTATATGGGGTCAGGCATAAAGGCAGCATTAATTTAACTCAAGAAAATACAAAATCACACATGCCCCACAATGCAAAGCATCATGGGCTGTATATGCAATCACCACAGAATGTTATGCTCGTCCAACTTTAAGCAGAATTGCATGGTGCAAAGGCCCTCTCACACAGTTTGCAAAGGGTGCTAACAGAAGACATAGACACGTGTTTGTCCTACCAGGACTCATCAGTATGCCTCATCTGTTTGACACCCCAGTGGAATGGACCAGCTACCCCTAAGGCAGTGTGCCTGGGATATATTGTGGTGAACCCATTAAAATAAAAAACTGTTTAAAAGACAAAGAACCTCTGTGTGTAAACACTGAGGCAAGGTTACCCAAAGGGCATTTGGCTGGGAAGCCAAGTTTCAGAAAATACAAAATCACACATGCCCCATTAATTTAACTCACCAACACTTTTAATTTGCAAGACCCCTCCACAAAATACTGCACACACAAGGGCATATGGGGAAATGGCAGTAACCCATTCTAATTTTAGTCCAAAAAGGCAGCTTTACAGCAACCACATGGAGGTCCATGTACAGAGGAGAGGTACTCACAGAACACAGAACGTGGCTTCACACAAAACACACCCTTCACTGAATTTAAATCAAATAAAAACCAGCAGTGAGATGCAGCACAGGGCTGGGTCTGTGTTCTGTGAGTACCTCTCATTTTGGACCCTGCCACCAACCTCCTTTTAAACGCAGCATCTACTGTAGATATTCGATTCCCCCCTCATCACATCAACAAAATAGTGCAGTATTTTACCTGCAGTAACTCCAGCATCTGCTGTACACAGGGCTGTGCCTAGGACTTTAAGGGCTCCCCTGCAAAGCACTTTGTGGGGCCCTACCTCACAAACAAAACATCAGTGCAAAAAAATACTATTTAATAATACCTTACACTATCTACAGTAAAAAGCAAAGCAAGCAATATACAATAAAAAGCAAAGTAAAGTAAAACAATAAATAGTTGCATTCGCTGGCCCATCGGCACAGCAGTTGGATTTCCACTTGCGATGCTGGCAACCCGGGTTCGAGAGGCCCGGCCGGGGGAGAACGACTTGAGCATCCCATGACAGCTCGCTTCTCCAGGGGGAAGAAGGCCCACGTTCGCACTTGCCTGACCCCGAGCAGAGGCTCGAGGTACAGCAAGCTCTGTTAGTAGGGGGCTGACCGTGATGCATGGTGGATGTGGCACACAGCACCTTGGACGTCGGGCACACACCACATGAGGGGAGGAAACCAGAGACCACCATCTTGCCAGATGAAACAAGAAGTGTACTGGGTGTACGGGTCCCACCTGCTCCCACCTGGGGTATATAACGCCGGCTACATGGGGCTAAAGGTCTGTCTCGGGCAGGGTGGTTGGCAGAGGATGACAGATTTCTGTGTGCCTCAGAGCAGTTTTGCAGGCAAGGGCTTCACATAAGTGTGTAGCAGAGTCTGGAACAGTACCACCCTCACAAAGCTTGCCCTAGGGCACACAGAAACCAACACAGCCCCTTTGGACATTCTCAGATGCAGCACTGCCAGCTCTGACCCCCCCAAGGTGCCCATGTTTGTGTGTGTAACACCCACCCTCTGGCACAAAGCAAGCTTGAGGATCCTCGCACCAACACCTCCACCACCACTCACCACACACACATGTGCTCTGTGGGGTACCAAGAAAAGCTGCTCAGAGCTCCCGGACTTGCCTCACAGGCAGATTATGTATGCCTCAGAGCAGTTTTGCAGAGCAAGGGCTTCACATAGTGTGTGGCAGAGTCTGGAACAGTACCACCCCTCACAAAGCTTGCTCTGGGGCACACAGAAACCAACACAGCAAGCTCAAGGACCCTTGCCCCCCCTGCCCCCAACACTACTCTGGTGTTACACACAAGACCAAAAAGCTGCTCGGAGCACCTTAAACTTGCCTCAACACCTGCAATGTCCGAAGCACTGTGCAGATTTCTGTTTGCCTCAGAGCAATTTTGCAGGCAAGAGCTTCAGCTTAAAACATGTGTTATCAGTCAGTAACAGTAACACCCCCCTCACCAAACTTGCTCTGGGACCCACATAAACCAACACAGTCCCTCCGGACTTCTTCAGAAGCAGCACTGCCAACTCTAACCCTCTAAGGAGGTTACGCACATTAGAGGCATTAAACATTTAATTAACAGACCAGCACTTTAACAATACAGTATTTAGGAACCCCTCTCACTGTAGCAAAATGTGAAGTGCAATTGGGAAAACAGCAGTGACTGGCTGTTACTTTACTCCACAACAAACATCTGGGCAAAAGTAAAGAGGAGAGGTACTCACAGGCTACTGTAAAATTGTGCACTTTTTCAGTACTAAACTATAACAGCAGTGTTGGAGGGCAGCCTCAAAACAAACATGGACTGCAACGAGGAGAGGACTAGAGCAAAAGTAAGGAGGAGAGGACTGGAGCAAAAGTAGAGAGTTCTCATAGAACACAGAAACAGGACTTCTTCCTTAACACTGAAAAAAAAAAAAAAGCAGAGAGAGAGGAGGGTCTGTGTTCTGCGAGCACCTCTCTCATTCAGAGCTCTGAATTATGCTCAGCCTACTTTTGAGCACTGCCAGCAACCTCACAGAAGATATGAAGCTCCATTTTGTGCCCCATTTTACTTTTTCCATTCAGTGTATTTACCTGAAGTGCAATAAGAAAGAAAATACGAGCACACCAGTGGTTTTAAGCTAAATTATCATATTTATTTGTGCCAGAATATCCATGGCCAGGATCCTGTGCTTGGCTAACTAGCCTTAGAAGGCTACCTCATTAGGAGCCCCCACTCCACTGTAGTGCGTGCTTCTCTACCTTTGACTGTTTACCTGAAGTGTCCGTGAAGTCTGCCAGACGAGTTAGGGTGGGAGGATTCTGGTTTTGCTTTCTTGCCCGATGCTCGGTGGATTCTAGTTTTTGTTTCTGGCCTTTCGTTTTTAACAAAAATAAATTTAAAGAGTCAGTATCCGTTTTGCCTGCGACAAAGTAACGCAGAGAGGGCTGAGCAGATCTCTCAAGAACTCCGGCGGCATCCTCAGTGTCCTCGTGGTCTTATGGTCTCTCCTGTGGTGCTCTGTTCTGGGGGACTGTCTAATAGAAGACTGCGGCTGGCTACACAGAGCTTTTTAAACAATCCCAGTTCATGAATGCTCACGCAAGCAGCATGAGTTCCGGGACTTGCCACGGGAGATTTAAAAATCCGCGGGCCAATCAGGATTCCGTGATTCCGGCCGTATTTACGGAATCACGGAGAAACAGTGGCCTTGCTCATTGCCCTACTGTATGTACATAAAAATCAAGATAAACTGGATCAACCTGTTCCTCTGGCTGTGTGTGTGTGTGTGTGTGTGGGGGTGAATGGTAGTAACAGAAGCAGTAGTTAATTTGATTAGGCACTATTCCCTGGAGGCTTAGGGTGCTGTGCATTAAAAAACATCAAATTATACAACACATAAAGCATTTAAGCAATAAGACATGACAGGGTGTGTGTTGTGGTGGGATAACAGTACACTATGGGTGTGTTGTGAGGTGTGAAGCATCGCAGACTGCCTTGAACCACGTAAGAAGTGTTGTTATCCCCACCACAAAGCATACCTGGAAATGTTTTATCGCAGTTACAAAATGGGTCCAAGATTTTTTTTTTTCATGGGTGGTGGTGAAAAAAATAAAACTAAAATAACGTTGAGCATTTTAATGATTTTTTAGACATTCATCCACCCAAACAAAGATAGTCCCCATACATCTCAGCATTTGGCATGCCATCTCAGTTTCAAATTAAATGTACCGCTAAACACCTTTTTTCAAATTAGCCCTTAAACTCTCTATTTTCCCAGACTCACCCAATTTACCTGTTTCCTCACCTTTTCTCCTTTTTCTCTGTATTATTTCCTCCCTTCTCCCCACCTTGTTTCTGTTCTATCTTTCCTAACTCAATAGGTGGAATATTTAGTATGGATGGAATAGAAGAATTCAAATCTCTGCTCAGGTCTACTGACAGAATGTTCACCTCCTCACTCAGACAACAAAAGGCCTCAGATGGAACCAGGGCTTCTGTTGTATTTGTAGTAGTTTAAACGGTAGAAATTTTCCTGGTAAGCAGATATAAACAAGCATTTGTCAATGCCGAATGTTTGCTTGCTGGCATTGGCATTGGTAGTGTGGAAGTTACAGAAGCTGCTTAATAGGAATGGCAGCGAAGTATTGAACTGAAGCCAACCCCACCACCACCCTGCAGAGAGTGACAGGCATTGGGGTGTGCCTTTGGGTCATCAGGCATAACGACCATGCCATTTCACCACACACTACCCTGCAGACACGTGTTACGGTGTGCCTTGGGGTCTTTGGCCCTTATGCGCACCCTATTCCATCAAGAAATATGGTTAGATGGGTGCAGTATAGGAGAATGGGGTGAAGTTTGGGCCCGAAGAGTCTGAGGCACACCTTGATGCCTCTCACTGGCTGCAGGGTGTGGGTGGGGGTGGAATGGTATGAACATGACAGGCAAGAATCCCAAGTCACACCCCTGATGCCTGTCATTCTCTACAGGGTGGGGCGTTATGGTCAGAAACCCTAACGCCTCAGGCATTCGTTGGTATTTTCACTCCAGATTTTCAAAATGTTTTTGTGACCCCCACCTCATGAACAGTGGCAATATCAGTTTGTTAGCTGAAAACTGCTTTTGCACAGCGACTATGGCATTTGGCACCACAGGTGCAAAAACACATTCCGAACAGGATGTGAAAGATGACAGCGGTACTGTTCATGGGAGGTGTAAAAAATGGCAATGTCGAAAATCTGCTGTGAAAATCTTTAAAAACTGGTGAAGCCACGAGCGTGCGTAGAAACTGTGCAACGCACACCTGTAATGTAACTAGTTTGGGGATTTTGTACAGCAGATTGTTAACACAGCATTTTGGAACCTCCGATCATGAACAGTGTCAGTGTGATTTTCTTTATCTGTCCCGAACAATGATTTCCCACAGCGACACACATTTCTGTGCTGAAAGTGTGAAAACATATTTTGGCCATGTTGTGGAAAATGACAGCTGTACCGTTCATAAGGAGTGTGGAAAAATGCCACTGGTGAAAATCTGGACTGAAAATATTACAAATTCATGAACTTACAGTGCGTGAAACTGCACAATGCTCACTAAATAACACAGTCATTTATGGAGTTTTGTCACCAAATTTTCCAACATAGCCATTTTAAGACCTCTGCTCATGACCAGTGTCACTGTGATTTTCTTAATCTGTCCCAAACATTGTTTTAGCACACCGATCTGCCATTGTACTACGTATGCGGAAACACATTTAGGCGAGATATGAAAAATGGTAGCTGTACTGCTCATAAGGAAGTGCGGTAAAATGGCACTGTTGAAAATCTGGTATGCAAATATTACAAATTAGCCAAACTTGACAGCGTGCGTAGGAACTGCGCAACGTGCGCTCCTAAAACAGTCATTTTTAGGAATTTTTTCACCAAATTTTCAACATAGCCATTTTAAGACCTCTGCTCATGAACAGTGTCACTGTGATTTTCTTAATGTGTCCTGTACATTGATTTCACACACCGACTGTGCCATTGTGTGCTACATGGGCAGAAACACGTTGTGGGCGAGATGTGAAAAATGACAACTGTACTGCTCATAAGAAGGTGTGGTAAAATGACAATGTTGAAAATCTGGGTGAAAATATTGAAAATTAAATGAACTTATGAGCGTGCGTGGGAACTCAACGCACACTAATAGAACAGTCATTTTAGGAATTTTTCACAAAATTTTCAAAATAGGCTTTTGAGAGCCCACCTTATGAACACTGGCAGTGTCGTTTTGTTAATCATTCCGGAAGGTGATTTCATGCAGTGACTGCGAAATCACCGCCGAACTAAGTAATGCCATGACAGTGACAGCATTCATGAGAAGGGTCCCAAAAACCCCATGTTGAAAATTTGGGCCCAAAATTCCCAAAAATGCCTGAGATATGCAACAAAGTTGAAAAACCTATCTATCCCATTACACAGCTTACCAACATTTCCTCAGTTTGCGGTCGGCTTTGAAAAGTGCAGATGTGTTCGGTCCACGAAGATCGTCGTGCCGAGCTCAGAGGTAAGTATGGGGTGTGGGGTGTGGGGGAGGTGAGGTGCGCAGTGGGTGAGTGCGGGTTGTGGGAGGGCAGGGAGAAGCGCCGAGGACAGTTTTTGTATTTACAGTTTTTTCTTTCTAAGACTCTGAGGGATGTTTGCCACACTGGGTGGGCTCCCCAGCGTAGCAGCTGGAAAGAGCTGTTGGGGGCTGGGCAGTGGGGATTGGGTACCCATCGGCCATAACATCAATTGCCGCTGGGGTGGGCTCCCAGCGTGGCACCCCTCGGTCTTTAGGGGGGCGTGCAGCTGGCGGAGATTAGGCACCCCGTCAGCCATAACATCAATTTACCATGCTGGGGTGGGCTCAGCGTGGCACCTGATGCTTTGGGGGTGCAGCCAATGGGGATTGGGCACCCCGTCGGCTATACAGTATGTGCGTGGGGGGGAGCGTGTCAGCACGCAATATGTGTGCGTGCGTGTTGAGGGGGGGAGCTCTGCTCACTGAAGCAGAGCTCTCCCTTTCAACTGTATGCCACTGCATTTTCAGCTGTCATAGACAGCTGGAGCAGTGATTGGCGCACTGCGACCGCACCTGCAAACACACTGACTGAATTGGAAGAGGCTGACACACCCCTGGAAAACTTGGATGATGGCACTATGTTTCTTGCACATGCGTGCAAGCAAACATAAAAAATGTGTGTTGCTGTATTGGTCCTTGTACAACAAGATGCACAAATTAGATGATTTGTTACCTTGTATTGGACCAACAGAGATAACAGAACAATCTTAAGCTTTCGAAGTCACAGGTCTTCTTCAGAAGAAATGGTAGATCTGTAAGAAACTCACTTTTAAAAGCCCAGAGTAAAAAAAAAGGGTTTTACACATGAGTGTGACAGATTAGCAATTAGTTAAGAAATACAACCAGAGATAAACAAGCATCCCTGAGACCACAGCAATGAGTAAGTCAAATGTCACAGCATGGAATGTTATGTAGTAAATCATCTGATGTTACGAGTCTCACTGAAGATAAGTTAAAGAAAATATATGTCTGCAAGTGTGTGTGTGTATGTGTGTGTGTGTGTGCATGTGCTAAAGCATATTAATTAGAAATACAGTATGTAAACCACATATCTGTGGATATTTGGATAGTGTGTGTGTGTTCTAAGCATTTAGAACAGCAGTTGTGTACATATAAAACTTAAGTCTAAGAGATTAACCCTCACCCTTTTTTAGTTAAAATCAACCTTATAAACCCAGGGAGCATAATGAGAAACTGTCTGTGTCTATGTGCTGAGCACTCAAGAAAAATTGCAAACACACTGCACTGGCAGAAAATGAGCCTACACATGATTTTTACACATATTTTCAATGTTGGCACTATGTAAACATGTTTCTGTCTATAACTATGTGTTCATTTGTCAATAGTATTTGTGAATATTTAAACTCACACTGTTTAAACATGTACTGTATATTCTGCAACTAGTGTTCATTAGTCAGTATTGTTTGTCAACATTTAAACTGTAACCTGAAACAGGACCACCTTGTAATAGAGCTCTGGTGTCCTAGTGATGTCAATGTTGAATGATGTCATTCACTAAAATACCACCAACAGCTTCATCTGGTTCAAAGTCAGTTGGCATTCATCTGTATCCCCCTCCCCTGGGTCATGCCTGAAAATAGGCAGAATTTGTCTAGTGCACTTACCCGGTCAACAAAATCTAAATTAATAAAAATAAAAAATGCCAAAGTACTCATATGTGCCTGTATGAAACTAAAATATTTTTACTACTAAGTAGCAGTTACGCATATGTGAAACAAAAGCCCATGGAATCACCACCTACCAGTTAGAAACAAACCTATGAATTCACATTTAAATAAAAGAAATAGAACCATTTAATATTTAAGCATATTAGAACCATGTAAAACAAATAACTGTCCATTTGTTGTACCTGAAACCAGGCTGAAAAAAAGAAAAAAAAAAGGAGCACTTTAAATATTGTAGTGGGACATGCAACTGATGTCTATATTCATGCCATCCTGCACCACATTCAAAAAAAAATGAGTTTCACCTCCCATGCTCACCTCTGTTGAGTATTTTCGAAATGAACTTTTGGAACCACGACTGATAGGTCAGAGATGGAGCGATCGGACTGCGAGAAATGATGTCCAACAGGCGTTTTGATCTTCTTCATTTTAATATCATGTCTATGTGAGTTCATACAGGTTCAAAGAGGTTATTCAGTCTCCCCCACATAAACAGTTTGTGGACATTTCTTGTACTTAATGTAATAAACAACATTCTGAGATGCACATGTATAATTCCCCTGGTATGCTGAATTGTCTGTTTTGAGGGGTGTTGACAAAATGTGAAGTGGAAATGTGCCCACATGTCTAACATCCAAAACGATTGCAGAGTCTCGTGCCACCTAGTGTTCTGTTGTTCATGTCAGGTATAAGTTTGCTCCTGACAATCAGGTTAGATAGATTAGGTGGTTGTTTGAAAGACAGTAAGAGGTGGTTCTTGGAAGACACATTTCAAGGTGTCATGCTCACTGAATATTGATTGGAGGCCCTTAATAATTATACATAGTGGCTCCAGATCTGGGTTGTATGTGACAACTAAGGGTATTCTGGTGGTGGTAGTCTTTTCTTTGTACTGAAGTAGTTGTTCTCTTGGTATCTGTGTAGCAAATTCCACCACCCTGTCAATGTCTGTAATGGAATGTCCCTGCCCAATAATTTTATTTTTTCAGTGAGGCCAGGTGTCCATCCATGTCCTCCTCACTTGAACAAATACGGTGGTATCGAAGTGCTTGACTCTACATTACAGATGTTTTAGTATGCCTAGGGTGATGCTGTTTCTATGCAAGTACCTTTGTTTGACTATCAATTTCCTGTAAGTACAGGTCTGTAAGGTTCCATCTTTGAGAGTAACTGTGGTGTCCAGGAAATTAACACTGGTGTCAGAGTAATCAAGGGAATGTTTAATGGATGGGTGGAGGTTGTTAAGTTCCCGATGGAATTCTTTGAGTGTGCAGTTACCCTCTGTCCAAATTGTAAATAGATCATAAATATAATGGAAAAAAAGGCAAGTGGTTTAGTGTGACATTGGTTTAGGAAATCCTCCTCCAAATTCACCATGAAAAGATTGGCATATTGTGGATCTATCCTGGTGCCCATTGCTGGCCCCATAGATTGAACATAATGTTTGCCATTAAAACTAAAGTTGTTGTGGGTCAGAATAAATTCAATAAGTTTCGCAATGAATTTGGGGTGGATGTGGTGCTGTCCTCCCTCCTGCAGGTATTTAAAACAGGCAAATTGCCATCAGTATGTGGAATATTGGTGTATAGAGAGTTACATCCATCATGGCTAATATACCTGTAGTATTAGGTGGTAGGTCCCTAAAAACAGAACATTCACTGAGAAGTGTGTAGTGTCCTGAATAAAACTATCCCTTACAATGACAAGTGGCTGTAAATGGTATCTATAAAGCCAGAGATTCTCTCAGTCAGGGTACCATTTCCAGATATCATAGGTCTCTCTGGATTCCCCGGTTTATGGATCTTGGGCAACATGTAGAAAGTCCCTGGCCTGGGTTCACTAGGAATGAGATCAGTTATTCTGTCTTGGACGTGCTTAGGAAATGATCTGATTATGACCCATAGTTCCCTGGTGTATTGCACACTTGGGTCACTAGCCAGTTCTCTGTAGCAGGTGCGATCTGTTAATTGCCTGTTAGCTTCATTGACATAATCCTGTGTTCTCTGATTGAGGTGATTACTCAGTTTCTCAGAAGTCCTTTGGCAAAGCTGTTCACCATACTTTGAATTATAAGTGTTTCCTAATGGATTGTAGATGGTGAGGCCCTTAGGGACAATATTCAGTTGTTTGCACTGCATTAGGAAGTTGATGTCACTATTCAGCTGAGCTTCTTTCTTCCTGATGTTATGAAGCTGCCATATGAGATGGTGAATTGCGGTATCCTCCATGATGTAAAAAAACATGTTTGTTGCCATATTGGTCCTTGTACAACAGGATACACAAATTAGGTGATTTGTTACCTTTTATTGGACTAACAGAGATTACAGAAAAATCTTAAACTTTCAAACTCAGACAGAGGTCTTCTTCCGAAGAAATGGCAGATCTTTAAGAAAACTCACTTTTAAAAGCCCAGAGAAAAAAAAACATTTTACACATGAGTGTGACAGAATAGCAATTAGTTAAAATACAACCAGAGGTAAGGAGGGAGAATAGGAGGGATTTTTCATGGTAGCAAAGAAACACCAGAAATTATTTATTATTTATTTATTTGAGTTTTGGTGACTGGGTAGGACCACTGAGACAATTACAGTCCTTTTTCAGGGTTGACCTGGGGTAAGTAAATGGTACAGTAAAGCAGAACAATTGTACAGAAAGTCAGTGCAGTACAGTATCAAACTTAACATACATTGTACAGTGGATACAATAATGTAGAGCTAGTCACGAACACAATATCTACATATCTATAAATTCTATACACATCAGGACTAAACTATACATAGACAATTGATGTCACATTTGAGCATGAAGAGAAAGGGAAGAGGAATTAAAACTGTAAGTACTGTGGAACTTCATTTTCGAATGCATGTATGTGAGTGTAAGAAGAGGACGATCAGGGAAAATAACATTTAACTATTATTTTTTAATTTAAGGCAGTTTTATTTTTAGGGCCACGTTGAAGATTTTAAGTGAATACAGGTGGCAGCCATGTTCACAATGACAGTCAGGGATGTGTGGTTAGTTTTGATTTTATTGTAAAGAGGCTGCAGGATCTTTATCCAGTGCTGTTGTGCTGAGATAACAGCATGAGTAAAATGACCCTTAGTCAATCAGGTTTCATGATTTTTCAAACCCATTTTATAATTTATAACAACAAACAACAACAGGCTGCACTGTTGCCCTGCACTTTACATTGTTTTGTCCTTGGATACTGTAACAAACAAAATAAAATATATTTTTTAACTAAGGTAACTAAGGTTATAAGGACTAGAAATAGACCTGTAATGGTCCTTTTTAGGCTATTCCCCCATTACACAGTGGTCGAACTTGTCCAGTTGTTCATGATAGTATCTAGTTGTTTTCTGAATAGATCAACATTGTTAACATTTATTATTTCTCCTGGCAATTTGTTCCAGTTATTCACTACCCTCTGAGTATAATCTGAACCTCTTACTCTGGTTTTGTAATATCTGACCTGCAGCTGTAATCTATGTCTCTTAGTTTTATGTTCATGTTCTTTGTGAATGAATCCCAATTCTGCACATTGATATTTATCATTTATTATAAAGCAGGTGAAAACTTCCATGTTTCTGATTGGATGAAAGGCACATTTTGGTGTGTCCTTATACAGCCATAAACTGCAAACCAGCACTACATTTGCCAAGTAAAACACAGCACACTGAGAGATCAATGCCTGCCATGGCTCTCACACTGCAGCTGCACACCCAGCAACCGATGGATCCGCAACAGCTGTACTAAGAGAACACTGCCACCATGAAAATTTAAATCCATTTTCATTTCAGTTTAAAAACAATGCACAGTTTCAAACTTTAATCAGTTTTAGTTGTACCTATCTGTTAGCACAGCTGCCGGTTTTCTGTAATCCTCAGATTCTGGTACTACAGGATCTTAGCCCACCCAGCTTGCCATCTGTCAAGTCGCCCTCATCTACGTTACCCACTGCATTCCTCGGCACTCTCTCACTGTGGCAAATCACACAGTTAATATCTGTTCTCCACTCCGTTGCTCACTCCCCGGCCCCACAGATCATGTCATGAAGTATAAAAGACATCCCTGGCAAGACACGCTGCAACTCCTCCTCAGTGTCTTCCATTTGAATGAAGTACTGAAAAGAAAAAATACTGTGCAGTAAGGTGGCTAAAGAAGGACATGCTAGCTTCCTGTGAAACTGCTTCAAACATGAAACTGCGCCTGTAAACGTTCCATGTAACGCTTAACTGTGATAAGAAACCATGTGTGTTTGTTGGGGGGGGAAGGTTGTCCAGGGCATGTGTGTCTTTGTTTGGTGGGGGGAGTTTGCTCTTGTGAGACTGCTCTGAACATGAGACTGCGGCTGTTTCAATGTAATGCTGAACTGTGAATAATAGACAGTGTGTGTCTTTGCTTGGGGGGAGTGTTGTTCACCGCATGTGTGTCTTTGTTTGGGGGGGAAGTGTTGTCCAGCTGGCATATGTACTGTAACCAGTCATTATTTTCTGTACATAGAGTGGCAGGTGCTGGCAACCAAGCACAATACACTTTACACTATAGAAATAGGGGAATGATTTTTTTTCCATTTTAACTATAAAAACCTACAAAAAAACAAATTTTCCCCATTTTCAACTTTTTTTTCTTAATCTTTAATTTTTATCTGGGGGGACCCATTTTATAAGTGGAAAAAGACATTCTGAGGTGTGCTTTATGTACTGATAAGAGCACTTCCCAGGTGCTAAATGCACTCAATGCAAGTGCCTTGTGCCTCATTACACACGTGGGGCATGCTCTTATCAGGCCATAAACCACACCTTGTGTCTTATTCCTTACTTACATTGTATAAAAATTTCATGTCTCCCCCAGTTCTCCTTTTTTTCAAACTGTGCAACCCCAGGAATGTTAACCTTGTCTCATAATCAAATCCTTCCATTCCTTGGATACATTTTGTAAACCTTTTTTGTACCTTTTTCTTTAGTTTTTATTTCCCCTCTCAGTGTAAGTGACCAGAACTGAGAGCAGTAGTTCATATGTGCCTAGCCAATATGGACTATTTCCATAGAGGTTTTTCTCTCAGGGTGCAGGGTTGGGCTGTCAGCCCCTGCTCTTTTTCCCAACTGGTTCACTTACAGGATGTTACCACATACATTTCCCCCCACTGTGAGCCAGGGAGGGGAGGGGAGGGCAGTCCCCCCCCAAGTCACTCATTCAGAAGTGTCATGGTCCTGAGTGGTGGCACAAGCAGGGGGCAGACGAGTGGGACTTCATTTTGCCATGCCCCCAATTTTCCATTTTTTCCCTCTCCTTGCTGCAGTGGTGGACAACAGTGTTTTCAAATGACAACCCCTTCCTGTGAGCCACTCACACTTGCACTGCCACTAGTGCTTTAGCTGGTGGCAATCAACAGTGAGTGACAGACCTCCCTCCCCAGGAGAGGAGAGCAGTCCTCTGGATGCTCAATCCTCTCCCCAGCTGACCCCAGCAACTTGAGTCCATCCCAGAGCTCGGGTCGCTGGCATAATGACAGGTATGGCATCCAGCACCTCAACCCTCCATGCCACTGGACAGAATATTTGACTTCACCCAACTGATCCAGTTTATCTCGATGTTTATGGACATGGGGCAATGAGGTGTGTGCTGATGCTATATCTTGGTAGCCAGAAGCATTTATTCTATGATTTATAGTCTCTCAGCCATTGTACAAATATTCCTGTACAACAGAAGTTAGGTACAAATGATAAAATAAAAGTGATAACTTGGCTAATGACAACAGTAACAGCAAGATATCAAAAATATGTTGCTATTCCTGCTGCCACAATATAGAGGATTGTGTATGAGCAGTCATGCACAGTAAGGATATTCTTGTATCGAGAGGTTTGCTTGGTAACAGATGACCCCGAGAGCGCAGCTTGAGAGGTGCTTGGTTACCAGGGAATCTCGAGATACAAGAATATCTTTGTTTGTGTATGACTGCTCATACACAATCTTTTATAGTGTGTGGGTAGTCACAGCATAGGAAATCACACAAAACCAGCTAGTGAAGACAACAGAGAATAGAAATGTTAACATTTTCTTTCTTTTTTTTTTTACTGACACAGTGTGCTCAATATGTTTCTGCAAGTTTAAGTGTAAAGAAAACTAACTTCAAGCTTAACTGGATAGAGGAAAGCAAGTATGTGGCAGCATTCCAAATTGTTCTGCTGTGGTAGTGACAAAACTACTGCAGCAGAACAACATAATTATGTAACTAGTGCAGCAGAACATAAGAGGATAATGTATGGGGACAGTAAATAACCAGTCTGTAATTGCTCTGAGGAGGTTGCCAGGACAAGCAAAGTAAACCTTGAGGCGCGGCTCAGAGGTTTACTTGCTTGTCCTGGCAACCTTTAAAAGTGATTTCAGACTGGTTATTAACCTTCCCCCATACATTATCCTTCATAGTGTATGGGACACACTGTGAAGGGACTTTTTACATTTGGGTCCAGAACAGTTTGTGGTTTACATATTAGAAAAAAAAAGTACCTCAGACAACCCAGCGATGAGAGATGGCTTTTATTGTATCCATGGCAACATCAACGCATATGCAAGGCTTGAAAACAGTAACAGCTGAAAAAAACACCATAAGACTGCTTTTCACATTAAATCTACAGTAACGTGACTGTTGTAGGAAAATAAAATAGGTCAGAATAGATTTATTTAAAACAAAAAAATGTCCGGAAAGACTATTTTCAGCAGACATCACATTGGTCAGTTGAAGAACTGCACTATGGGTTGCATAAGCATGACAGGAAGTGCACTAGGACCAGGGACTTGATGCGGCAGGACAGAGTAGTTGAGCTTCAGGTAATTCCTGAGGAAAAAAACAAAGAAAAAAATAATATTTTGAGGGGGACTGGTAAATACTTATACCCTACTTGAACAGAAGGCACTCAGAAAGAGATTACTTACATTTTATGCTTCATTGGATGACGAGTCGCTGATTATGGTGATTCGTCTTCTCTTCTGGGGCCCACAGAAGTTGTTAATGTGCACAGATATAACCACGATGCAGGATGTTGTGATCGGCAAGCAGATGAAAGTTGGTTAGTTGTCTGAGTGTCTGCCTGTTTGAGTTTAGATGTAGTGCTTCAGACTGAGGCAATGGAGTGGCTGTAGGTGTACTAGTAGCAGCATGGCTTTGCATTTGGGAGCTCTGGCAGGCAAAAATCTTTGAGTTGCATTGTTGCTTCACTTCTGACAACTGTCTGTAATCATTAATTGAGGATAGAGATTTGTGACCCGACACCTGTTGGACTTAATTTGGGGCACTTCGCTATCCACTAAGCACTAGTTGATGTTTTCCTCATGCTGTGATTTGTGATTCTTTTCTCTGGGGAGACCGGCTATCTTTATTTTTGTAACATGTTGAAGATCTTGTTTTCAGCCAATTGTCATCTGCCTGAACCACAAAGACACGCCTGTCTTGAAGTTGATGTTTGGAGCTAGGTCAAATGGTGACTCTGGAAATAACACTGCTGGTGGTCTCTGTATTTGTGTACAGCGTATAGGCTGCAGTAGGGTCACGATCTGGCATTGATTGCTGGCATGCATTCATGGCTTGACTACACGAATGTCTCTGGGATTCTCCCCAGAGCGTGTCTTCTTCTGCCTCTCACTATACTCTAAAAATCCCTTAACATCACTGTCTTGTAAAAGTGAGAGGTCAGACCATTTCAGAGCATACTGCTCAGCAGTCCTAAGTGCAAAATATGAACCGTTGTTGAAAAACAACATATTTATTAGAGCGGTGGGGCTGTGCATTCCTAGTGTACTGGTGTCATCAAGTTTATCAATATCTGTGGGAGACAAGGCTTCAGCTCGATTTGGTTTGCTCCCTTTACCTTGTTTCTTTAAAAATCTTTGCTTTGCACTTAGCGCGGCAATGGTTTCCTTGAAATCTTTACAGTTACCATGGAAAATGGAGTGACCATAGTTCTTTTTAATCAAATAGTGAGCCACACTACCTAAGATACCTCGCAAAGTGCTGGGCTCGTACTCTGACCTGCCTGCTCTTTTTATTTTGCAGATGAAATCTGTGAGGTATTTGTCAAGCGCTCACTACTAACTCATGAATCAGACGTGCTTCTGAAACATCTGCCAGGTAGGATTTTGTAAGTCTGATGTCAGAAGCTGTTTTTGCTATTGTCCGTTTGTTTTCCTGTTCCTCAATGGACCATAGCCAGTCAGGGGTGTCTACTGTTACATTTACTTGTGGCTCCATATCGACAGCTACGCTCTGATGTGCTGCTGTGAAACGGACAAACTGGGACGTTAGTTCGAAATGAAGAGTCACAAGAAAAAGAGTGCATGCCGATCGTGGTTCGGAATGCTGCTTAGAGTGAGCGTGATGGTTTGTTAAGCCATCGGTTTGATGTACTGAGGATAGCATAACAAGTTTATGACATCAGAATGATAGCATAACAATGCTGTAATCTGCCAGAATTCAGTTAATAAAGCATGCTCCAATACACTATATAGAGGATAATGCCTGATGTACAGGTGATAACCATGGTATAATCACCTCAAGTGGTTGCTAGGGCATCAGTAAACCTCGAGAGCACAGCTCGAGAGGTTTACAATTGCCCTAGCAATCATGAGCTTCTGAACCAAAGTGAGGTGGTTGGATTAAAGTTTACATTTGGGGTTAAGTAGAATGGGGCATCTGGGGTTAACATGGATGGTGGCCTCTGCAGCCTGTACAGTTTGTAAGCGGCGATTGGGTCTCTCTCTGGGAGAGCTGAGTTTTGATACATTCTCGGCTTGACTGTGCGTGTATCTCTTGGGTTTTCTCCTGTACGTGTTTTTGTTTGCCTCTCCGAATATTCAATGTATTCCTGTTCATCTGTGTCTTTAAGCAGGGTCAAGTCAGACCATCTGAGGCTATAATGTTCTGCTGTTCTAAGTGCAAAATATAAGCCATTATTGAAGAAAATCATATTCATTAGCGCAGTTGGACTGTGAAGGCCAAGGGTTGAGTCTGGTACAGTTTATCTATGTCGGTGGGTGTTAGGCGTCAGCCCTGTTAGGCTTGCTGCCTTTTCCTTGTTTCTTTAAAATTTTTGCTTGGCAGCTAATGTTTCAACTGTTTCTTTAAAATCAGAGGTGTTGCCATGGAAAATTGAGTGCCTTATCTGTTTTTATTAGATGTCTGTCTATGCTTCCAGGATGCCTCTTAGTGTGCTTGGTTCGTGAATCGGTACCATCATTTCGTTTTATTTTATAGATGAAGTCTGCTACGTGTGTGTCAAGATCACCTACTGGGATTTCAGTGATGTAGCGCTGCTCCTCCACGTCTGCAGTCCGATTTAAACAACTTTATGTCAGATTCTGTTTTTTTATCGTACGTTTGTTTTCTTGCTCATTTATGAACTGTCTGCGCTCTGAAAAGTCACTTTCGTTTTCCGTGTAATTCCGCCATTGTAATCGGCTGTGACAGTTAACTACCACTAATGTGAATTTTGAATTTTTTTTCCGTAAATGGCGCTCGTGATTTGTGGGGCTAGAATACTGTGCAAGTCATTATTCTTTTTTGGTATGTCTCTTCTTGGACATTCTAAAGAGTGGTTAACAACTTTCTGACATTCTGAACAGTGGATAACAAGGATTTGCTGCTGCTGATTATGATGGTTAATAAGGGCTCCCCATACATTATAAATACTAGCTAACCAGTAGTTCCATAATTAATAAGCATTCATTCGTAAGCTTTTCAAGCACAAAAAGTACTTAAATCAACAGTTAATATATACAGTACTAAGGGTCAATGGCGGAGCCAAATGAAAGCCACTCAATGTATTATTGTACATGTACTGTTTGAAACCACAGTCTCTTAAACAGGTACCAGCACTAATGGTGTGCTGTCACTGGCCTGACAGAATCAAACACCTTGAATCAGGGTATTTTCAGATCACTTTATGTATCGAAACTTCATAGGACCCCTGAGCTGCTCAAAGTGCAGGTGTGAGGAAGACGTTCATGACAACTACCATGAATACACTGTATCCTGAATGTCCTATAGGATGTCCCAATTATACCATGGTAGTTGGAAGAGTTGCAGTATGATATCAACAATAACTAGAGATGCAGGGACAATAAAGAACAGTTACTCGCCATAACAGTAGCTCTTTGAGAGAATCTCCTCCATTGGACCACACCTTTTAAAGTATAAGCTCTTGGAGTCAAGACCACTCAGCGAGTTTTGCTTGCTAGGGGCAGCCCACAATGACATGCAGTTTTGGTGCCTATATAATCATGGGCAGCCTGATTGCTCCTCAGTTCCCCACCAAGATAAGCTTGGTGGGCCTCTTACTGAGGGAAACCAGGAGACAAGACACACAAGGAGAGGCATGGAACTGGAAACACAGTGAGGCCAATTCTCAAAAGGTTACACATGGCGCAAAGTGACTTGCACCAACAGGAGTGACACAAGTAGCACTTTACACCATTAGTTGCACCATGCGGGATTCTCAAAAGCAGCCAGCGACATGACGCAGGCTGCTTGAGCCAAAGTGCACTTGCGCCATGGTTGTGCAAAACCTTGGCTGCGACATGGTGCAAGGGGGTTTACGGCAGCAGCTGCACCCTATTCACAAAGGGTTATTTGTTCGAGTTAGTAAACTTTATAAATATCACAATATACATAAGAAATGACATCAAGTATAAATAATTGATTCACTACAAGGCATTAATATTTAAAATATTGTATATCCTGGTGTAGCATATATGATATTTCCTTATAAAGTAAACATGGTTCAGAAATTAAAAGTTTCCCATATTCAGCATTATAGCCACCTGTTCCTTCTTTCTCTGAGGGTTCTAACTGAACTAGTCTTAGTATTCCTTAGCATAACATAAATTTACATATAGAATACCTTGATATAATTCTTCAGACAACTAATCTAATACAGCCTAAGCATGATATCATCTTAATGGGCGCAATGCATGAAGGGGTGGAGTGGCTACACACCACGTATCTTGGGCGAATAGCCACTCTGCACCCATTGAGCCACCATGCGGGATGCACAAATGGGGTGTGTGCAGATCCACTGCACCTGATACCCCATATCTGTGGACCACACTACACTGGGGGTGTTCCAAGGGCATGCCATCACTGTGTGGTTTGCAGTAAACTGCGTAGTGCTGGCTACATGAGTGCGGAGATGGGCACAGGTTATGGCAGCCGGGACCCTGCCATAATCCACTGCTTGCTCCCATGGACACCAACTGCTGGATGCCAGGGGACCAGGACAGTGCTCTCTGTGCTGTCCCTGCCCACTAGGCAGCCAGAGAGGGCAGGAGCAGTGGGACAGGTGAGTACCCAAAACATCATTTTAGTGGCAGCACAGGGATGTTGCCAGGGGGGCAGACTGTGGCACATGCCTACCCATGAGGGTGCGGGGATACAGCCACATCATACTTGGGGCACAGCTGCTGTTGTGGGCCAGAGGCTGGTCCCAATGCCGGGGTCCTGCAGTATGCCGGGAGGGCACCATTTGCCAAGGGCTGGGCGGTGAACTGACTGGCTGTAGGGGCCATGCTGCATGGATCTGGGTATCTGCAGTTGGCATGCACTTCCCTGGACCCATGCCTCGCTGCACGAGGGATCCACTGTTGGAGCCAGGACAGGCATCCCATTGGATGTCCGCCAAGGTTCATGACTCTGCTCCCAGCCACCCTGCAGAGTCCTGCACATTGGGGGAGAGGATCCACGGACAGATGGCTGGTGTTAGTGACTGCCAGTATGGGAGCACCTGTCTACCGGTGCGCAGAGCCGTGGGAGAGGTACACGACTTTTCCGTGTACCCCCGCCCACTTTGTGCATAGTGCCCATCATTTGTAAAGAATATCCCTATATAATACTAATTTAATACAGGTCTATACAAGGTACAAACAGTTTTCCACCACACTGGAACAAGCTTTGAAATTTCCATAGTTAATACTTATGTTACTGGCATCTAAGTGACTTTACCTAAAAGGCAGTTGTATTTCCTATAATCAAGTTCAGTCACCTCAAAAATTACCATTGCCAGAGTCTAGATGGCCAGTGGTAGGGAGAACCAATCCCCTGTCTGCACTCAATTAACATCCAGAGGCATTGCAACACCCAAATGTGTCCCAGAGTACACACTGCACAAACTGTTACTGTGTTCCAAAGCTAAAATTTGCCATCGTAGCACCTGGTGTTTGATATTACAAAGCTCATCCAGTAGACCCACAACTCCATCAAGTGCTACTTTGCTAGACAAAAGTCTACATTCTGGAACAATCCAGAAATCAAGTAAAGAGCAATTTGAGCCTAGATTGACTTTCTGTTATGGCCACCATACGGCATCAAACAGTCAATGTTTGTAAGAGCCAAAGCTGGACCTTGCTCACTAGAATCAATGAATTACTGTTCCCAGAATTATTTCTGGTAGTGCCCTGTAGCAGGAGTCGCTCTTTGATTTAATAGTCTCACTCAGCCCCGGAACTGACATGTGGGTTGAAATGTTCTATGCTTAACCTTATTCAAAGTGGCCACTTAGGTGAATCCATCAGGATAAGCAATCCCCGAAGAAGCCTGGGTTACCAGTTCAAGGAACACCCATACCCCCATTTAGCTTCATGTTACTGGACTAGGTCCCTGGGTTAGCTGTTCTGGTCATATAAGAGAACCTTACTAACTTTCTGGGAAAACTGTCTTCAGGTCTAAAAAGAAAAATTCCAAACCAGGCATAATTGTATAAATATTCAGAGTATTAATGAGATTGCATAGATGATTAATAGGACAAAAGGTTAAGAGAGGAAAATCCTTGATCAAGATATAACTATGTAGCATAAGTAAGGTATAAATAAAATGAAATAAAATTACACAAACAGCTCACGGACTAATATAGCACATTAATACCTAAACATTTTTAAAGCTGTTCTCATTGTCTTGGTGTCCTTCAAATGTTTTTGGCACCCCAGAACATGGTGTCCAAGCAAAAGGCCTAAAGAGGACATTAGTACAATAATTAAAATTTGCTGCTTAAAGGGGACAGGAAATTTGTGCTAATTGGAAGCAGTCAGTAATACTGGTAACAGAAATGAATAGGCTCACCCCACCTCCAAATGAACCATATTTAACTTCACCTGAATAATCTGTAACCCCTACAAATGGGGTTCCCAAAAGACTTCCTTGAGCTTGCCTTAATGCTCACTGCCAGGCTGGTGTCCTGAGTTTTAGCAGTTTATATGTGATTACCAGAGCTTGTATAGACTCTGTGTACTGTCTCTTTAAGAGCTGCCTAATTGCAGTTTAAATAATCTGAGAGGGAGCTCTGTTGAAAGATGTAACTATTTACTGAACTAGAGTGATAATGATAATGTAGTTGGTCTAACCTGCTTTCTTTGTAGCAAGGACTGTTATGTTTGTCTCCACTATCTTGGTCCTGGACTGCAAATTGGACCAAACAGTACTGGTGGGACCTAAAATGTAGCTGGACTACAGGAGTAGTCTGAATTCAAAATCTGTAGGAACTTTAGTTTGGAGTTTTTGCGCCTTTTTTGCAACTGAAGGGGGAGCTCTTGCTTTGACTGACAACCAAATCAGCCAACCAAAGCTTTTGGATCTTGGGGAAGTCCCGGGCTGCTTGCAGTTCTCAGTTAGAACTAAGTTGAAAGCTGAGCAAGTAGGAGCTGAAGTGATTCTGAGAGCAATCCTGAGTGGATTCACATGGGAGAACTATGAAAAGGCTGAGAGTTTGGCCTCCATGTCTGCCTGCTGCTCCTGAGAGGGAGAGAAGAGAATTATTTTGGACTAAATCCAAGTTTGTGTGACTAAAGTAAGCTACTGAAGTGGGCCAGGCTCAACCTGAAGAAGACCGAATATTTTTGCTGAATGCGATCGGCCTGTCAGGAGTTCCAGCTACCCCTAAGCTCCTGGTGTGTGCAGAGACTTTGTGATTGTGCCCGGGGAGCGCTTTGCCTGGTACAGTAGAATTCCCATACATGTAAATGTGCTATGAGCTGCTAGTGGGTTGTGAGTTAGTTCCCCACTGTGTGAACTGTGTTCTGCTTGCTGGAAGCTGTATCCATCTCAAAACGGACTGCTTCTGAACTTGTCTCCATGCAGTCTGGGCTTTGCCAGACTGGCCCAACCAGACTGCCCACTGCACAGAGAAGCCATCAACGAGAGACCTGCCTGGGAATCAGCCCCCTGCTCCACGCTTGAACAGGAACGACGCCTCTGCAACTTGTGTGGGCCCTGCTTCTCCTGGCATTCCAGATCAACCACCTGCAGTCTTGATTTTTGTCCAGCCTGTGTCCAGTCTTGGGTATCGTGAGTAAATACCAGGGTAGCTCCCTACAACAACAGCTTAATCTGAGTGTGTCATCTGATTGTCTTGTTGTTTCATTTCCTTTACAAACTGAGCCATCTGGCTCCAGATTACAAATATTGTGTGCTGTGCATGTTGTGTTTTCTATCACAGGGCCCCAACCAGCTGCAACCCCTGGCAACTGTCCTGGCTAGCCCATCTCTTCTCTACCTGGGTATCCAGAGGTGGACTGTGTGGGGGACTCAAAGCGCATGCATAACTGCTTGATTGATATAACCTTTAAGCTAATTAACCTGATTTTGCCCCTCCCTTGTTCAAGTCCCCTGAATAAATCAGATCTAACTTTTTCTGCATGTAATGTGACTGTGGTTTCAGTTTGTGCTCAAAGTACTGTACTGTTGCTATTTGCTGTGCGTAACCTTGTATTACAGGGGGTCCCCAGGGTTAAGTCAGAGGAACCAGCACTGGTGGTAAGTGCAAACAGTGTGGGTACTTGTGTGGTCTACCAGGGGTATTGTGAAAGTGATTATTGTACAGTGTTCAGGTCACTAGAGGGGAAAGAGGTGGTTACAGTGTCCTGGAGGGCTGTGCCCCGGTTAGTTTGACCACTACCAACCCTGACCTCCAGGTGGAGGCACCAATTTCTGAACTCAGGCCCCTTAACCTGCTACTAGCCAAGCAGGCAGGGGTAGTAGCCCTTGGGATAGCACCACTAGGGGTTACAAATCACTGATGCGAAAAACTGTGTTTTCAATTGTTTTCTTTAGATGGACAACATTTTGCACAGTTCTCTTCATGGAACCAGAAATTAGGAGTTTTGACTATGTCACAGTTTGTGTGCACAGTGCTAAGCATGAGCTGCTGTCCCATCAGAACCATGCACAGAATTCTGTGCACAAACTGTGACACAGACAAAACTCCAGATCGCTAGTGTCATGAAGAGACCTGTAAAAGAATGCTGCCCTTGAAAAGAAAATAATGCAAAAATACAGTTTTTCTCATCACATTTTATTCAGTATGTACTCGCTAGAGGAAAGGAGGGATCGGAAGGACATGATTGAAACATTTAAGTACCTTAAAGGTATTAACAAGGTGCAGTGGGGAGACATCTTCCAATACAAGAGGAATACAAGAACGAGGGGGCATGATATGAAATTGAAAGGTGGCAGGTTAAAGGGAAATGTGAGGATGTTTTTCTTCACTGAGAGGGTGGTAGACACATGGAATAGTCTGCCACAGGAGGTGGTGGGAGCAAGCACAGTGGAGGTATTTAAACATGCCTGGGACAGGCATAAGGGAACCTAGATGTGAGGCGGGTGGTGATAAGCCATTGACCAGAGAGGTCAGAGGCTGAAAACAAGGAGTAGGGCTTACAGGCAGACTAGATAGGCCTAGCAGTCCTTTTCTGCCGACAATTAATTTCTTTCTTTCTTTCTTTCTTTCTTTCTTTCTTTCTTTCTTTCTTTCTTTCTTTCGTAATGGGTGAGTGAGCTGATACAAAGGACCAATTTCAGTCACGACCCGTTTAGGTATATTTACATATGGATCATTTAGGCTTACGGATATCATTTCCGTAAATAGAAACATTATAAATGGCTGCCAATTAGAAACCATTTCCTGTTTTCTTTAAGTTCTGAAAGATCCAGGTATCATCTCTGCTAGTCTGAGGCCTACAGGTATGCACAAGTGCATAAATGCAGGTGTTTAGGTTCAAAATTAATTTCAAAAAAGAAAAAGAAAAATATATCGTTTTGCCTGCACCTTACAAAACGAAGCCATCAAATCCTGCTGGCCCCACATCCTGACATTTGTCTTCTCCACACTTGATATAATAGATAGCCCAAGGAGCAGAGACCTTTAGTGTCTGGACTGGTTGACTAAGACCAAAAAAATACATTTTCCCAAATAACTCTGTGAGTTCTCCTCTCTCTCTCTCTCTCTCTCTCTCTCTCTCTCTCTCTCTCTCGCTCTCTCGCTCTCCTTCTTCCCTTTACAGTCCGTCTTCTTGCTACTCGCTCCAGAGGCAATGCTCCTGTATAGAGACAATAAAATAGCACTGCTTTCTCTAAGTGTAGCATTACTGATGCAAACCCAAGAGTTCATGAGCTTTGAAGGTGGAGAGGACCCCAATATTAAACTGGAATCCTCACCTCCTGTGTAGTAATGCTATGAGATCTTTACTGACTTCTGATTTCATTTTTTAATCTGGCTGATTCTATGACCCTCCGCCCCTATGTTAATATAATATCTTTCACAGTGTTCCCCATGGCCAGGGCTCTGATGATCTGACTGACAGACTGAGCCTTGGGGGATGTCTACATGCTGGCAAGTCATTTAGCTAGCGATACGGTGAAGGAGTTTATGATCGATACTTATTCTACCAGAATGAATTGTACATGGCTCACCAGATCTGGTTTCCATTTCTATTGCAGCTTTTGGTGGAGCCCCTGTTCAGCGTGCCTTTTGTAGGTATCTGCTGTCACAGGCTCAGGGTCCCTAGTCTGTCATAGACCTACAGTCACTGCATTTGCATGCATGGGTCCAAAAACATAGAAAAAAAACAGGTAACTGATGTCTTGCTTGCAACTGGAGACCTTACACAATGCCATTTTCTTTAAATTGAAGTACTTCATCATATGGGGTGCTTCCTATGAGGACCCTGTTTTTGAGTCATATGTCACTACTATACTGACATGCTTTCTGTCCCTATGAGCCTTCAGTATACATTAAGGCTCCCATTTTCAAATGGTTAGCGAGGCACAAACTGGGTTTGTGCCTTGTTAACCTGGAATAGAGCTTGCTGTCAGGGGCATGCCCACATTCAAAGTGCACATATGCGCCATGCACCCCTGACAGTGCCGTTTCACACAATATTGTGCTGCACCTATTCAAATGAGGGATCCCTCATGCACATAGGCTGTAGCACAATACGTCTGTTCAGAAGCACTAAACAGTTGCCAGCACTGGTGCATTTAGCAACTTCTGAAACCCACCCTCTAACAGTGCACGGGGGGGGGGTGCCCCACACCCCGTCTGCACACTGTCAAGGGCTTCCAGCCCCAATCCCTGTTCACATAAAAGAAATCCACCCTGGTAGTCCAGTGTCCCTCCTCTACCCCAGTCCCCATCCCCATAGATAAAAAACCAGCAATGGTGGTTCAGTGTCCCTCCCCAGCCCCAATCTCTCTCCCCATAATTAAAAAAAACACCATTGATGGTTCAGTGTCCCTCTCCAGCCCTGATCCCTGTCCCCATAATTAAAAAACACACAACTGGTGGTTCAGTGTCCCTCCCCAGCCCTGATCGCTGTTCCTAGATAGAGAAATAGTATCATTGGTGTTCCAGAGATCCCTTCCCCCTCCCCAATGCTCTGATTAGCTCCGCCATACCAAAGAAATAAATCCCCGGTGGTCAAGTGGTTCCTCACCCCATTCTTTGATTGCCTCCCTTGTGCTAAAGAAATAAATCCACCGTGGTCCAGTGATCCCTCACACTCCTCTGTTCTCTGATCGCCTCCCCTGTACCAAAGAAATAAAACCCTGGTGGTCCAGTGGTCCATTCCCCATTCTCTGATTGCCTCCCCCATACCAAAGAAATAACTCCCCTGTGATCTAGTGGTCCCTCCCCCTTCCCCATTCCCTGATCAGCACCACAACATCAACCACAATACCCTGTTAGTTTAGTGACCCACCACCCTGCTTCTCCCCCAACTCGACACATGCCAGTGACTGGCACAGCCCTCCTCACACTGCCATGGCTAGCCGCTGACTGAACTATCAATGAAGGACTATAGTACAGTATATAGTATGTGCTCATTGGTTGACCGGTTAACCAATGAGCATGTACTATATACTGTACACGTTTATTGACAGTTCAGTCAGTGGCTGACCGCGCTTTGGTCCGAAGAAGAACTATGCCAATCACTGGCAGGAGTGAAAGGCTGATGGGTCCTACTGAGGTGGGGGATGGGGGCCACTAGACTACCAATGTATTGTGGTTGTCATTGGGGTGCTGATCAGGGAATGGGAAGGGACCACTGGACCACCGGGGATTTATTTCTTTGGCACGGGGAGGTGATCAGAGGACAGGGGAAGGGGAGGGACCACTGGACCACCACTGATACCATTTCTCTATATGGGGACAGGAATCAGGGTTGGTGAGGGATACTGAACCACCAGTGGTGTGTTTTTTCACTATGGGGACAGGGATCAGGGCTGGGGAGTGACACTGAACCACCAGTGCAGGTTGTTTGGGACATGGACAGGATTGTGCTGGTGTTCTGGCCTTGTGCACTCGGACCAGGCACTCACATGCAGATGAGCCCATAATGGGCATGCAAGTGTCCCATAGCACTGTGTGTGGCCACCCCAATGGGCTCATTTGCGATCCCACAGAACTGAATATGCCATGGTGGCTGGGGTGCTAAGCAGTGTGCACCATGCTTTACCCCTATGGGTGGTCTTTAGCCCTGCCCTCTGGTGGTAGTACAACAAACATGGTGACCACTTGCTGTGCACCATGCTATGAGGTCGATATTCAAACAGATAGCATGGTCAGTTTGGATAGCACTGTGTGAATATGGTACCAGAGCGGCCATCCTATTTTTTAACGGCACATATTTGCGCATACAAGCTGGCCGACTCTGGAAATGGGGCCCAAAACCTTCTATTAAAGTGCATTTGCCTGCCATTTAGGCCTTCCATACCCCTGTTGCTGGGTGCATGGTGACACTTCTAGAGGGGACCTGTATGCTTCCCATGGGTATTCTGAACAGGCATCCCCTGACTGTGAACTAGTTCTGCTTTGGGACTCAAACATCACACATGAAACGTAGTCTCTGGCTACATTTAAGCCTGCTACAACTGATGAGATACATTTCTTTCCATGGAAACTGCTGTTCTTTGCTCACTGTGACTAATGCATCAAAGATTTCAGAGCTTCAGACTCTGATGTATGGCCTACTTATTTGATTTTTCAAGGGAAAAGGGTGACTTTGCAGATCTATCCTTGTGTTCTACCTAACGTAGTGCCTGCATCTATATCGACTCAGTTCCTACACCTTCCTGTGTATCATCCAGAACATTGCACTGCTCTGTACACTTGATGTACACAGAAAACTGAATCTCTATCTTGATCTCAGTAAGGACTGCAGAAAGTGCCCTCAGCCTTTCAATTACTTTGCCCGAGATATAGGGCAACCATCTATCTAAACGATGCCTGTCCAAATGACTGGCTAACTGTATTGATTTAGTTGTAAGAAGTACAGTTAGGAACTTCCTGGTACTGTAAGTGGCCTCTGTACAAATGATATGGCTATTCCTCTGCCTGACAGATACACTGCTACCCTATAGAGCACTGTGCATGCCTTCCTTATGCACCACTAGCTCAACACCATATCTCAAAGATGTACCAGTTTTAGTCTTGCACTGTTGCAAGGCTTTCTGTCCTGCATACGTATCAGACTTTGCCATCCTCCCTAGGTACTTTGCATACTGCTTGAGAATTGTTCCAAAGGTGTGGCCCAATGGAGGAGATGTCCTTGATAAAGAAGCAAGTTACTCACCGCAACAGTAGATCTTCAAGAGAATCTCCTCATTGTGCTACAGCGCACCCACCCTCCTTCCCCCTTACTGAGGTATAAGCTGGCATGCTTATCCACTGCCTTGTTTGGAAGTGTCAGTAAGTGCCTTATGTATTCTGGGGGTGATTCTGAAAGCACCCCTATGCATGTCACAAGTTGCAACATACGAGAGATGCAGCAGACCCAGGTTGCACCAGGGACCCTGTGCCCAATTCTCTAGCGGGTAGGGTCCCAGTGGATAAGTCCTGAGGTTAATGCCAGCATGAGACATGCTCAAATGGAGGAACAACTGAAATAGATTCCGCAAGCCTCGGCATTGCCCAGTAAAAAGGCAAAAAGCGCCCCCAGCCCTGATCCCCAAGATAGTAATAATAGCCCCCTCAAGCTCCGATCCATCAAGATAATAGTAGCCCCAGCCCTGATCCCACATGATAATAATAGCCCCCTTTCAGCTCAACCGCTCATGATATTAATAAATCCCCTCCAAGCCCTGAACCCCGATCTCCGATATATTACATTAGTAATATTCATAAGTGTTTTGTATGTATTAATAGAGCTATGGTGGACTAGTGGCCCCCCACCCTCCACCCGGCAGTGCCAGACCACCCTGCTCCCCCCTACCTGTACCCAGCTGGTCACTGCCACAGCCCACCTCTCACCACCACGGCCAGCCGCTGACTCAGCTCTGTATAAGTGCATACTGTAAATAGTATGCACTCAGTGAATGACAGCTGTCATTCACTGAGCATATACTATTTACAGTACATGCTCATACAGAGCTCAGTCAGCAGCTGGCTACAGTGGTGAGAGGTGGGCTGTGCCAGTGGCCAGTTGGGTACGAGTCGGGGAGGAGCAAAGTGGTCTGGCATAGCCGGGTGGGGGGCCGCTAGTAGAGATGTGCTAAATTAGGAAATTTCATTACACAAAATGTTTCATGAAATTCACCCATTTCGAAAAATATTTCTTGGATGCAAACTGCAAAATTTTGCCCATGAAACGTGAAATTTCAGCCACAAATGCAAAATTTTTTCCACAGAATGGTGAAATTCAGGTGAAATTTTGCTGCTTTTGGGCAAAATTGTGCATTTTGAGGTGAAATTCCATGTTCCACGGGTGACATTTCACAACTTCGCACCCAGCAAAAAATTTTGCAGAATGTCAGAATTTCATGAAATGTTTCATGCAGCAAAATTGCCGATTTTGCACAATTTCGCTGGCGAAATTTTATTTCACAACATCTCTAGCTACTACCAGGGCTCTATTAATACATGCAAAACGCTTATGAATATTACTAATGTAATATATTGGAGATTGAGGCTCAGGGCTGGGAGGGGATTTTATTAATATTATGAGGGATCAGGGCTGAGAGGGGGCTATAATTATCATGCAGGATCAAGGCTGGGGTCCTCTAGCCCACATGGGTGTCATAATTACTGATATCGGGAATGGGGGCTATGTTTGATCATGGGGGTGCTGTATGGTTCACTTATGCACTGTAGCACAACCCCTGGTGGATGGCAAAGTACACTTACACCAGCTCATAGCTGGTGTAAACGTCCTTTGGCAGATGTCCTCTGGGGGTTGTTTGAGAATGCCAGATTAGAAGATATGCCAGCTGCCCTTTGTGAATAGGGTGCAGCTGCTGCCGTAAACCCCCTTGCACCATGTCGCAGCCAAGGTTTTGCACAACCATGGCGCAAGTGCACTTTGGCGCAAGCAGCCTGCGTCATGTCGCTGGCTGCTTTTGAGAATCCCGCATGGTGCAACTAATGGTGTAAAGTGCTACTTGTGTCACTCCTGTTGGTGCAAGTCACTTTGCGCCATGTGTAACCTTTTGAGAATTGGCCTCACTGTGTTTCCAGTTCCATGCCTCTCCTTGTGTGTCTTGTCTCCTGGTTTCCCACAGTAAGAGGCCCACCAAGCTTATCTTGGTGGGGAACTGAGGAGCAATCAGGCTGCCCATGATTATATAGGCACCAAAACTGCATGTCATTGTGGGCTGCCCCTAGCAAGCAAAACTCGCTGAGTGGTCTTGACTCCAAGAGCTTATACTTTAAAAGGTGTGGTCCAATGGAGATTCTCTCAAGAGCTACTGTTATGGCGGTAACTGTTCTTTATTGTCCCTGCATCTCTAGTTATTGTTGATATCATAATGATGCTGCAACTCTTCCAACTACCATGGTATAATTGGGACATCCTATAGGACATTCAGGGATACAGTGTATTCATGGTAGTTGTCATGAACGTCTTCCTCACACCTGCACTTTGAGCAGCTCAGGGGTCCTATGAAGTTTCGATACATAAAGTGATCTGAAAATACCCTGATTCAAGGTGTTTGATTCTGTCAGGCCAGTGACAGCACACCATTAGTGCTGGTACCTGTTTAAGAGACTGTGGTTTCAAACAGTACATGTACAATAATACATTGAGTGGCTTTCATTTGGCTCCGCCATTGACCCTTAGTACTGTATATATTAACTGTTGATTTAAGTACTTTTTGTGCTTGAAAAGCTTACGAATGAATGCTTATTAATTATGGAACTACTGGTTAGCTAGTATTTATAATGTATGGGGAGCCCTTATTAACCATCATAATCAGCAGCAGCAAATCCTTGTTATCCACTGTTCAGAATGTCAGAAAGTTGTTAACCACTCTTTAGAATGTCCAAGAAGAGACATACCAAAAAAGAATAATGACTTGCACAGTATTCTAGCCCCACAAATCACGAGCGCCATTTACGGAAAAAAAATTCAAAATTCACATTAGTGGTAGTTAACTGTCACAGCCGATTACAATGGCGGAATTACACGGAAAAACGAGTGACTTTTCAGAGCGCAGACAGTTCATAAATGAGCAAGAAAACAAACGTACGATAAAAAAAAACAGAATCTGACATAAAGTTGTTTAAATCGTACCTCGCAGACGTGGAGGAGCAGCGCTACATCACTGAAATCCCAGTAGGTGATCTTGACACACACGTAGCAGACTTCATCTATAAAATAAAACGAAATGATGGTACCGATTACGAACCAAGCACACTAAGAGGCATCCTGGGAAGCATAGACAGACATCTAATAAAAAACAGATACGGGCACTCAATTTTCCATGGCAACACCTCTGATTTTAAAGAAACAGTTGAAACATTAGCTGCCAAGCAAAAATTTTTAAAGAAACAAGGAAAAGGCAGCAAGCCTAACAGGGCTGACGCTCTAACACCCACCGACATAGATAAACTGTACCAGACTCGAACCCTTGGCCTTCACAGTCCAACTGCGCTAATGAATATGATTTTCTTCAATAATGGCTTATATTTTGCACTTAGAACAGCAGAACATTATAGCCTCAGATGGTCTGACTTGACCCTGCTTAAAGACACAGATGAACAGGAATACATTGAATATTCGGAGAGGCAAACAAAAAACACGTACAGGAGAAAACCCAAGAGATACACGCACAGTCAAGCCGAGAATGTATCAAAACTCAGCTCTCCCAGAGAGAGACCCAATCGCCGCTTACAAACTGTACAGGCTGCAGAGGCCACCATCCATGTTAACCCCAGATGCCCCATTCTACTTAACCCCAAATGTAAACTTTAATCCAACCACCTCACTTTGGTTCAGAAGCATGCCTCTCGGCGAGAACAAAATGCGCTCAATAATGAACTCAATTAAAAACTCAGCAGGCCTCCCCACAGAAAAGCGCATAACCAATCATTCAACCCGCAAAACTGCAATTCAGTGCCTTATCGACAGTGACATACCCCCAACAGAAGTCCAGCAAGTCTCTGGTCACAAGTCGCTCCAGTCAATAAATAACTACAGCTTTCTTAGTGCTGACAAACAAAAAAAGATCTCAACCATTCTCGGTGCTCAAAGTTACTCAGACAACACTCACGCCACTGCCAGTACCTCTGCAGCTGCAATCTCAATCACCCAAACTGACAATTCATCATTCCCAGTTGTAAGACCCCCTTTCAGCGATCTTGGAATAAACTTTAACCTTTTTGGATCAGGAACAACAATCAACATACACCATCATCATTATGGTCCACAAAAGAGACGTAGACTGGCAATAATACACGATTCCTCATCAGAAGAAGATTAGTAAGTAAAAAATCACAGCGTAAAAAAAAGCATAACCTACTACTAGCTGCTGATTAATTTTCTGTTCCCCTTGTAGATATTTTCTGTTGAATCGCAACCTGCATATGTGGTCAAGTTTGTTTGAGCCTCAGACAAGGCACTAGCGTCTGCATCGCTTACACCAGGTGACCATCAGCAACCAACGGATTTCTTTCATAATTTGAACCTGCTATTCCGTTGATTGTCTGCTTTTTAAAATGCCTATACCAGAATATATTTGATCTTAGTTTCTCTGTAAACAAATAAAATCTTGCCATGTTAAACATCTCAAAGCCTCCAATCGTCGATGTATGGTAAGAGCAAAGCATTCATTACCCATACACTATAAAAAATAATGTCTGTGAATCAGGTGTTAACCACGTTGAAATCACCTCTCGTGGTTGCTAAGGGCTGAAGTAAACCTCTCGAGCTACGCTCTCGAGGTTTACATGCCCTTAGCAACCACTCGAGGTGATTACAACATGGTTAACACCTGATTCCCAGCCATTATTCTCTATATTAACTTAAAATATACTTGAAAATTATACCACCCAATAACCTGTAAAGATTCTTGTCTTCTTTGAGGCCCTGGGATGGTTAAGGTAACATGTAACATTGTTGAATTTATAAAAGGAAGGATGGGAGGGAGGGAAGGAAGGAAGGAATAGCTTTTAGGCACAAACTTGTATATAGTATGCAGTAGCTGTAACAAATAAGGATCTGCCAGTTCAGTCCACTATATGGTCTGTTTTACGACTACTGTGTAATCTTCATGATATTATCTAGGGAGGCTATGTCACCTGGTGGTTAAAGCGCTGTGCTGGGAACCTGAAAGCCCAGGTTTCAGTCCTACCTCTGCCACTTACTGTGTGAATTGGGCAAGTCACTTATTCTCCCTGTGCCTCGCTTTCTTGCCTCTCACTTTCTTTCTCTGTAACTGACCCACCTGAACTTTCCTTAACCTCCACAGTCTAACTTTATCTCTCTGCACTCACCTGATGGCTGCTTCCAGCTCTTTCCCCAATTGTAAAGTGCTTTGTGATAAAGTGTATGTACAAAAGGCTCTACATAAAGCCAATTTTTGTTCACCTTCTCTGCAGTAGTATAGATTTACAGAGTAGATATTTTGTATCACTCTGCAGTGCCAAAACTTATGCTGCAGATCAGCAGTTTTAAATACACAGAATCTCCTGTTCCATCTTGGCAAGTGCTAACACAGTGTACTCAGTGAAAGCCCAGTGATTTGCTGCCAGACTTTAAACAACACGCTCTGAAGATTTAACAATTGGCTCTCTGCCCCTCCTGTCCTGTTCATTTTAATAGGGGACAAATGCAACACCCACCTCTATAAAGCCTGTGAGAGCTCTCCAGCACATCCCTGCTGAGCCTTGAAGAAGTCCCTTAGTTTTTAAGGCTTAATCTTCACAATGACTATATTATAGCTCCTCATTGTATTGCCAGGTTCTTGAGTTTCTTTTTGCCTTTAGGTGTTCTTTGTTAAAATATACTTTCCACAGTGAATTTTAATCCTAGGAAGAGTGGTCAGATTGACAGCACTAGAGACTACATCCCTGTTCTTATCCACGTGGCAGGTATAGTGCAAATAATCACAGGGCAAGCTTTAGTATACTGTCCCACTAATGTGCCTCAACCCAGTCAAGGAGGGACCACCATGTAGCTGAAAGGATATGTAGTTCAGACTACGCCCTTCAATTGATGTCTTCCTCATGTATGAGGCCAAAGAGTGCCATCTATTGCTAGGTGGCTGGTGGCTTTGTAAAGTGTGTAAGTATTCACTAGGACCTGGAATGAGACCAGCACAACTTATTTCTCATAGACCACAGTATTTGAATTTTGTAACAATGGAAGCAGCATTACAGTCTGTTAGAAATCTACCGTATATCCAAAGCCCTGGGTCTGTGGTTCCACAGCTATGGAATTTTATATAGAACATATAGATACATAGACAGTGTCAGTAAGATATACTATGGCCACCTAGTTCATGACGAGTTTGTAACTTCAGTTTATGTTTTCCTAGAACTCCTGTTGCCCTCACCCCTGACCTCCAGAATTCCTTTATGTCTATCCCATGCATTCTTAAATCCCATGATTATTTCTATCCCCACCACTTCCTCTGGCAGGGTGTTCCACTTGTCCTCCACCCGTTCTGTGAAGAAATTCTTCCTCACATTTCCTCTGAATCATCCTCCCTCCAACTTCATCCCATGCCCTCTAGTCTTGGAACATCTTTTTCACTTAAAAATAGTGTATTCCTGCACCCTGTTCCTCCCTGTAAGATACTTGTATGTCTCTATCATATCCCCTCTCTCCCTCCTCTCCTCCAGGGAGTACCTGTTCAGTTCCTTCAACCTGTCTTCATAGGACTTGTGATGCAATCCATGTACCATCTTTGTTGCCCTCCTCTGAACCTTCTCTACCCTGTCTATGTCCTTACGTAGGTAAGGTCTCCAGAACTGTACACTGTACTCCAGGTGGGGCCTCACTAGTGTCTTGTATAGTGGAATCATGTCCTCCCTTTTCCTGCTGGTGATGCCCCTGCCTCTGCATCCCAGCATCCTATTTGCTTTCCTGCTGCCTTGTCACACTGTTTCCCTACCCTGAGGTCATCAGAGATGATAACCCCAAGATCCCTTTCCTGCTTGGTGCATGCTATATCCTCACCCCCCAACTGATATATTGTGCCAGGGTTTTTGTGCCCTATATGAATTATCTTGCACTTCTTTGCATTGAATTTCAACTGCCAAACCTGACCATTCTTCAAGTTTCTGCAGGTCCCTTCTCATTCTGTCTACACCCTCTGGTGTGTCTACTCTGTTACAGAGCTTTGTGTCATCAGCGAACAGTGGAATTCTGCCTTCTAGGTCCTGCGCAATGTCACTGATGAAGATGTTGAATAGGACGGTTCCAGCACTGATCCCTGTGGTACCCCACTGGTCACTCTTCCCTCTGTGGAGTGACAGCCATTACCACCACCCTCTGTGTCCTGCCCGCCCAGCCAGTTACCCACCCACCACACTACTGTCCTGCCCACACCCATATTCCCTAGTTTGTGTAATAGTCTTCTATGAGGCACAGTGTCAGAGGCCTTACTGAAGTCCAGACAGGCCATGTCCACTGCCCTCCCCTGATCCACCTCCCTAGTCACCCAGTCAAAAAATTCAACGAGGTTGGTCTGACATGACCTCCCCCTGGTGAAACCATGCTGCCTTGGATCCTGTAGTCCACTGACAACCAGATGTTCCACCAGTCTCTCCTTCAGTAGTGCTTCCATGATCTTCCCCACTACCAAGGTGAGGCTGACTGGTCTGTAGTTCCCCGCTTCCTCTTTGCTCCCACTTTTATATAAGGGGACTACATCTGCTGTCCTCCAGTCTTTGGGTACCTCCGCTGTTTCCAGTGATTGGCTAAACAGGATAGCCAGAGGTTCAGCCACCACCTCTCTGAGTTCTTTAAGGACCCTGGGGTGCACCCCATCTGACCCCATTGCTTTATCAACTCTTATTACTTCCAGTTCCTTCAAGACCCTTTGTCGTGTAAAGAGACTTGAATCTTACCACAGAACATATGTAGAACCACATAATTTATCAATCTTGGTTATTTATTTAAATATACAGCTTTTCCAAAGCACCTGGCTCCTTTTCCTCTTTGGCTATCCTGAAGCCCCACATCTGTGGTCAGCAAGTAATATCACTGATAACATCACTTCATATTTTAGCCAATGGCAGGACTGAATTGTGCAGCAGAAATAAATTATTCATGATGCAGAAATTTTGAAAACCCTGCCATAGAAATCTCTCTCTCTCTCTCCCCCTCCCCCTCTCCTCTCCTCTCCCTCTCCTCTCACCCCATCTCTCTCTATATCTCTCTCTCTCCCTCTCTCTCCCTCTCTCTCTCTCATCTAGAATGTTGTTCAGCCCTGAAGTTCATGCCTGGAATACTTTTGTTGGGCTGCAGTAGTGACATCTATATGTTGTTATGCTGCAGTATGGACGTCACTACAGCGACACAACAACATATACTGTATTTTTGCCTCTGACCCAGTCCCTCTGTCTTATGGAGTCCCTCAGGGATAGGTGCTGCCCTCTATGTTATTCACAGTGTATACGCTACCCCTCAGAGACATTGTAAGAAGGTATGGGCTGAGGTTTCACTGCTATGCTGATGATACCCAGCTCTACCTTTCTTTTGCACCTGACTAGGATAGAGCTCTCTCAGTTTTTAACACCTGCCTTGCAGAAATCCAGTACTGGATGAATTTGAGTTGGTTGAGGTTGAACTTGGAAAAGACTTGAGGTGTTGGTTGTGGACCCGGGGCACCGGATAGGGGGGTTGGGGGCAGGTTCACCCTCAGGACTTTTCTTGGGGCTTGCAACTCCCAACTTCTAGATGGGTCTGAAACATGGGGTGATTTTTAACGAAGGGCTGACACTGTGTTCGCAGGTGTCGGCCATTGTCAAATATTCTTTTTACCATCTGAGGAATATTTCAGGGTTAAGCACCTTGTTCCATCCGGTGATCTTCCACACTGGTCCATGCCTTTGTGTCCTCATGCCTGGATTATTGCAACTCCCTGTACCTAGGGCTACCTGGGGTGGATATCCACTGCTTGCAGCTGGTGTAGCATGTAGCAGCCTGATTATTGACAGGATCCCTTGGGCCTGTCTTAGTTCACCAGTGCTGTGTGGACTGCACTGGCTACCTGTACAGTGGCAAATCACCTTTAAAGTTGGACTTTTGACTTACAAAGCCCTACATGGACAAGGCCCAGACTACCTGAAAGAACTTCTGGTTCTTTACTGCACTGGGCGATTACTCCACTCGGCTAATGAGGGGTTGCTAGAGGTTCCAAGGGTGTCTTTAAAATATTCTGGGGCCCGGACATTTATGCATGTGGCCCCTACCATTTGGAATGCTCTATCCCATCAGTTACAGGAGTACATGACCGTGGAGGGATTTAAACAGGTTTTAAAGACTCACTTATGGTACCAAACATATGGTAACTAATTTATATCTGTTTATTTATATAATCTGTATTTTATACTATTTATGATGCTTTGAATCTGTGATTTAGCTGTTTTTATTGTTTGTAAGGTGCCTTGGTGGTTGCAAGGCACCATATAAATAAAGTATTATTATTATTAATGTTGTTGGGTGCCTTCCTTCCTATAGATGCGGTGCAGATGAAAGCAGAATTGTTTTGTTTTTTAAATGAAATACAGTTGTAACCCCCCTGCAAATGGGGGTTCCCAAAAGACTTCCAGGAGCTTGCTTGAATGCTCCAAGCCTGAATGGTGTTTGGCATTTAAGCCATTTATCAGTGAGTGTGTTTAGAGCCTCTGGTACTGTCTCTTTAAGAGCTGTCTGCTTGCAGACATAATTAGTTGTATGGGGGACTGTGTGCTTCTCTGAGTACCACTCGAGCTGCTGCCAATTCACTTCATTTTTGCAGTCACTAGGAGTGCAAAGGGAACCTATCTGAAAGATGTAACTGTTTGCCAAATTATTTAGAGTAATAATGAAATTACAGTTTGTCTAACCTGCTTTCTTTGCAGTCAGAACGTGTCTGCTAGTTCCCATTCTAGTTTTGAACTGCTGAACTGGACCAATCGGTGTGGGAGTAAGCTAGCTCTAAAATGGAGCCTTGGACTCATAATCTGAGCCAGCCACAAGAGGATTGTATGGGCAGTGACTCTGGGAGATGTAGTTTAGACTTCAGTGCCTTTTGGACCAACAGCAGCAGTCTATTGTAGTGACAGCCAATCCAGTCAAGAACTGGGAGGAACTCAAAGGAAGTGCCGGTTTTTGTCGGTTGGAGTTCGGTTGAGCTTTGGCAGTGAAGAAGGAAGGAGGCCCTGTGCTTTTTTCAGTGTGCAGTTTTGATCAAAAGCGTTATTATGGGCCCAGAGTTCGGTCTGCAGCTTGTGTAACAGCTTGTTAGGACTGAATCCGTCCTGATAAAGAATCAAAGGATCTCTGATGATAGAAACCAGGCTCACCCTGATGAAGACTGGAGGAATTGCTGAAAATTGCACTCTGTCTGTCAGGAACTGAATCTGCTGTGTGTTCTCCGGTGTTGTGCAGTAGTGCGATCGGGATACAGATGCAGCCTGCCTGGTATGATGCTTTCTTTTATGGATGTGTGAAGAGGTTTGTGTACCTCAAGTGAGCCCTACTGACATTGAAGGACCCTATCTTATTTGGAGGTCGTGAGTACTAATTCAGGGTCGCTCCTGTTGAATTGCCACATTAAATCAAATGGAATTACTGTACTGCTGACTGTTTAATTCTCCTTTTCTCTGTGTGAAAGGGCCCCTACCAGCTGCCACGGTTTGGACTAGCCACTAGGGCTTGGGTACCCAGGGACAGTAACTGATAGGGATGAGCCCATACACAGAGCCATAGGTAGATTATTAGAGTGATAAGCTAATTAACCTGATTTTCCCTGTCCTTGTTATATCCCCTAAATAAATCAGAGCTGCTTGTTTCAGCAAAGTTATACTGCCTGAGGTATTTGTCTATGTTAAAAGTACTGTACTGTGATTGTTGCACTGTATCTCATTTCACAGGAGGTCCCAGTGCGGAACCAGACCTGGGGTAAGTGTATACTGTGAAGGTAATTCTGATATATTGTGTGGGCCACTAGTGGGAAGAAAGGGGTTGCAGTGTCCCAGAGGGCTGTGACCAAGTTAGTTTAACTATTGCAAACCCTGACCTCTGGGTGGAGGCACCGCCGTTGGATCCAGGCCCCTCAACCTGTTGGTAGCCGTCAGGCAGGGTAGTAGCCCCTGGGATAGCCCATCTGGGGTTACATCTTGAGGCTCACCGCTGGGATTGTGTGTCCTCTAGTGGCCATATTCACGAACCACTGTTAAGAAAAAATGGGTACCCGACAGAAGTGGCTGTGCACGGCTGGTGGAGTGGTGTACTAGGGAGGAGATCGACCCCAAAATGCTATGCTTATCCTGGACATCCCCTGGGTATCATCACGGACACTGTGCAGGGAGTACTTTCCAAGGTGGAAGGTTTACAAAACCCTGTGGTGGTGGGTCGGCATGCTAATCTGCTCACCCACACTTTCCTGGCCCTAGTAAGAGTTGGATCCCATAGATAGCTCAAAGTGCCACAGACCATTACCCCAGAGGGAGCCCTCACTGCTTGGAGTGATAACTAAGGACAGTAAAGACCGGGGAATCAGCCCCACCACTATCTGAAACTTTTGAGGAGAAATTTGCTGAATGGTTGCTGGGAGGGAAAACTGTGGAGGACTTGAAGAAACTATTCTTGCCACCTGAGGTGTTCCTCCCCAACACCATCTCCTGCTCCAGTGCCCGTAATGGTGGCTGAACCAATGCAGACTCCTATTTCTGCACCTGCCAATCACGACTCTTACCCGAAGGTTGAGGATCTTCTCGCACCCTCCCACCCCCAAGGGAGGATGACTGAGAGACCTGGATGAACTATGTTGCCCCAAGTGCTAGAATAGCAATGCTCGGGAAGGCAGCGAAGGGTTGGTGAGAGCCTCCAGGTCCTGCCTGGCTACCATCCGTGCTAAGCAGGCCAGTAACCCTGAAGCGACTGCACAGGCCTATCTTGAGGCCTTGGAGAGATGTATGGGAGCCCAGATTCTGATGAGGACCTATGGTGGAGAGTAAGAGATGCACAACAGTACCAAGGGAGTTGTTGTCTGTGTATGTATCTCGGCTGGAAAAAATTGTTGCAAAATGCCTCAGAAAAGGTAGTTTGCCAGCGATTGAACTGGACGAACCAGGCTGGACAGGATCCATAAGTCTGCCCCCTTCTCAGAACTGCTGTTGCTTCAGTTACGCCTGGCAGATCAGACTGGAATCCCCACCCTCCTATGATGAGTTAATGAGAGAAATTCGAGGAGTTGAGAAAAAGCGACCTCGGGAGGGACCTGCACCAATAGCTGCTGACTCGGCCGAGTGACTGAGGTGACCCATCAAGTGAAGTTCAGGGCAGAGGTTGGCAGTCAATGAGTGCTCTGACAAGGAAAAGATAGTCACATAAGGGGCGAACTGTTGAGAAGTCCGAGAATTCAAAAACAGTCCCTTTATGAAGGCCACGCCTGCAAATGCGAGCCCTGACCTATCCGACTGCATCTGCTATGAGAGTTGGGGGTACCACCATGTATCTCCACTGATAACAGCTCGAACTCGAATTCTGACCATGGAAGTGGAGAAACTGACGAGATGTCTCCAAATTACTTATCACGCAGACAGAGATGGCACCAAGGTTTCCAGTTAGTAATACCCGCCCTGGCTCCCAGTGAGGCGCCTACGGCCAGCTCAAACTCCAGAAAGTATGTTTGCTATAATTGTGGGAAAGATGGGCACATGAAAAGGGAATGCCAGTCCCCAAAAGACACTGACAAGTTGCATATAAGCTACAAGGAGAGCTTCGGAGAAGAAATCAGTGGTTAAGAGGTGCGACATGATCCCAGTGAGGGCACCAAAATGCTAATTCACGCCCTTTGTGGCAAGGTCAGTTGCCCAGGCCCCACCTACCGCCTCTCCAGACTGGTCCAGAATAGTGGGTCCTCCATGGAGACCACTGTAAGGTGAATGGAGTGTCTACAAGGCGTGTATTAGACAGTGGCTCCCAAGTGACAATTATGTTCCAGAGTTGGTATCAAGAAGCATTTGTCAGACGTGTACCCTTACAACATTGAAAAAGGACTGCATGTATGGGGGTTAAGTGAGAAGGCCTACCCTATTCGGGTATATCCGAATTTGCTGTCTTTCCCACCTCCAGTGGCTGGAGTGGCGAACAAGTAGAGACCCTAGCCTTAGTGTGTCCCCACTGGACTGTATGATGGTGTCCCTTTGTTGATTGGAACAAATGCTCATATGTTCGGAAGGCTGGCACAGTTGTGTTATGAAAACAGGGGTCAAAGACTAGTAGAGCTTTAAGAGTTCAGCTTTAATTAGAAGGCCTATGAGGCACAGAGAGATGCTGAAAAACAGAACCAGAGGAACCGGTCGGAATTGTATGGAAGAAGGATCCTGAGTCTCTGATCCTGGCGCAAATGCCCAGTGTACCTTACAGGGAGAGGTCCGTATCAGAAAGGATGTTAAGAATAAAATATTAATGTTGGATGCACCAGGCGATGAAAATTGCCAGAGGGACTGCTGGTCAAGCCTAGTATTTTGCCCGCTAGAGCCCTATGCTTATGCCAGAAGGGTAATGGTCCAAGTTCACAATGTGTCTGAAAGAGACATTCGAGTAAACAGAGGTTGCATCCTGGCTAATGTGCATTGTGCAGACACTGCAGTGCTACCCAGCAGCAGAGTTCAAGGAAGAATGACAGAGTAACGCCTGACTTGTTTGATTTCGCGACTCCCGCTGCCAGCTGAATGGAAAGTGAGGATCAGTGAGAAGCTTGCCCAGAGAGACCAGGTGTTTTCTTTAAAGGAATGGGATGTAGGATGCGTGCAAGGAGCTGAGCACAATATCCGGCTGCATGGCCGAAAGACCATTTCGTGAGAGGTCTCGACGCCTGGCACCTGCTGACATAGATGATGTGAGACGGCATCTGCAAGATGATGTTAGCTGCTGGTGTAATACAAGAATCAGAAGCCCTTATGCTTCCCCCATTGTGGTAGTGAGGAAAAGAATGGAACAGTAAGGATAGTGTGTGGATTAGCCGCTCTAAACAGCGGACTATCCCTGATCAGTACACAATGCCCCGCATTCAGGATGCTTTGGACTGCCTAAACGGGAGCAAGTGGTTCTCTGTGCTGGATCTCCATGAGTGGGTACTACCAGATCCCGATGGCCCCAGAGGACCGTGGAGAAGACGGGCCTTTATCTGTCCGCTTGGCTTCTATGAATTCATGAGGATGCCTCATAGGATTTCAGGTGCCCCAGCCACTTTCAACGATTGATGGAGCGTGCAGTGGGGGACATGAACTTACTTAGAGTGCCTGGTATACCTAGATGATGTCATTGTGTTTGGCAGCTCACTGGAGGAACATGAGAGCAGATTATTTAAGGTATTGGACCGACTGGAGGACTTTGGCCAAACTGTCCATGATAAGTGTCAATTCTTTCAAACATCAGTAAAGTATGTGGGACACATAGTATCCACCAAGGAATAGAGAACGACCAAAGTAAAGTTGAGGCCTTGACCACCTGGCCACAGCCCAAAAATCTAAAAGAACTGCAAAGATTCATGGGATTCTGTGGTTATTATCGGGCTTCATCAAGGACTATTCAGGTGATCCGCCCTTTACTTAACCTTACTCAAGGGTATCCCCAACCCACAAAAAATACCAAAAGTCAGCGTCCCTCAAGATTGAAAGAGTGTATTTTCATCCCAGTGAAGTATTGGGGCCCGCTGGACTCCTGATTGTGAGACTGCTTTTCATGAGATCATATATCAACTTACCCATGCTCCAGTGCTGGCATATGCAATCAAGAAAACTTACGTCCTGCACACTGATGCTAGCTTGCAAAGGTTGGGGGCTGTGTTGTACCAAGAGCACGAGAATGGCCTGAGACCAGTGGCCTTTGCCAGTAGAAGCCCTGACCCCATCTGAAAGAACTATCCTGTCACATAAGTTAGAGTTCCTAGCTTTGAAGTGGGCTATTGTTGACCAATTCCATGAGTACTTGTATGGGGCTAAAATACTAGTAAAAACTGACAATAATCCTTTGACCTATGTGCAGACTCCTCAGCTAAGTTGGATGCCACTGGCCATAGGTGGCTTTCTGCATTATCTACATATGACTATGCTCCTCGAATACCGAGCAGGTCTGAACCACATAGATGCTGATGTCTCTCCCGGAGGCCTGTTACCCAGAATGATTGGGTCCGATTGGCAGAACCTGACATTCGGGCACTCTGCCGAAGTTTGACAGGGAGGAACAAATATCCACGGACGCAGTGGACTGCATGGTGGATTGCTTGGGAGCTCTGAGAATTGCATACCTGCTGCTTATTGCCACTTTTCTGCAATAGACATTGGTGCACTGCCTCAGCTGGACAATGACAGTATTCAGCGGGCTTAACCCGCGATCCCATGATCAAAGCAGCTTTGAAGCCCTCTGATGGGAAAGATGTGTCCAGTCACTCCACTGATTTGAGAACTGCACTGTTATACAAAGAAGGTCCTAAGTTGAAACAGATCAATAAACTGTTATACAGAGAAACAGTAGACAGAGGGGACAAGTAGACAAACAACAACTAGTGCTGCCACTGCCTTTGAGACTCAGTACTGAGGTCCTTGCACAACCACATGGGGCACTTGGTATAGACAGAACACTTGACTTGGTGAGATCCAGATTCTATTGGCCTAAGATGAGGGGCTGATGTGGAGCAACATATTCGAACTTGTAGTCATTAAGCTACAGAGGAAAGCTTTGCTCCCAGAGGGCTGCCCCTTGTTAATATCACCACCAGTGCACCCATGGAGCTGGTCTGTATTGATTTTTAAGTTTGGAGTCAGATCAAAGAAATATCAGTAATGTGCTGGTGCACTGACCATTTCACGAGATATGCCCAAGCTTTCCCCACCAAAGACCAGAAAGCATCCACTGTAGCCAAAGTACTTGTAGAAAACTTTTGTTCACTATGGGGCCACAAAGATCCATTCTGATCAAGGAGAGACTTTGAGAGTCGTCTGATCAAAGAGATGCTTTCTCTGTGGGGAGTGCGAATCACAGAACCACTCCTTACCACCCAGGGGACCCACAGCCTGAGCGTTTCAACCGCACTTTGCTGAATATACTGGGCACCCTGCACCCAAAGGACAACCTAGATGGAGCCAACAAATTAGCACCCTGGTACATGCTTATAACTGCACCAAAAGTGATGCCACTGGATTCTCCCCTACCGCCTGATGTTTGGAAGAAAGCTCGACTACCAGTAGATGTGTGTTTTGGGGTCTCTCCTGATGGGGTTCAAGCTGACAACTATTTACAGTATGTGCAAAGTTAAAGGCCCAGCTAACTCATGCGTGCCAACTGGCTCAAACCATGGCTGCCAAAGAAATCTGGCCAACAAAGAAAGGTATGATAAAAGGTGAAAGCACAGGGAACTCCAGGAGGGAGATCGGGTATTGCTAAGAAATCTGGGACTGCATGGCAAGCACAAGATTGCTGACAGATGGCACCATCTCCCTCACATTGTAGTGGGCAAACTAGATGATCTGCCAGTGTACAAAGTAAGGCCTGAGAATAATTCAAAGATGTAAAAACAATGCATAGAAATCATTTACTGCCCATTGGACAAATCTTAGTGAGTCTGAGCCCTAGAGTGCCCCCTCTGGACCAGTGACTAGAGCTGCTGCTAAGAAAAGATCAAGAAAGTCTGCACCTACAGAAGCAAAGTTAAAGTGTTCCCCTCCACAAGTCCCAGTTGAGCATGACTGTCAGTCCATATCGGAAGAAAGTGAGAGTGACTTTGAATACTATCCTTCTTACGAACTGAGTCAATTGTTTCGGGGCAATCCCCTAGTCAATACTGGAGACAAAGCTGGGCCTTCTGGACTGTCTAAGCCCCCAACTTCATCCTGGAGCCAATGCTCCCAGAAAGTGAAGTGCAAAGCATCAGATCAGATGAAATGGAATCATTGTGCATGGTTGAACTGTTTGAGTTTCAGGGAAGAAAATGATAGATTGGGGCAGACTGGTGATACAACGAACAAGAAGAGTATTTTGAGTGCCCTGACAGTCCACTGCCAGTGTCCGAAAGCTCTCCATGCGAGGCCAAATGTTGTGGACTCCAGAAACTGTAACTCCTGGAGCTGAAAGTGCCCCAAGTTCTAACCTCTCTACCCCATGGAGACTCCCCTGACAAGTGAGGACAATGCTGAAAATGAGGCTCAGAGTGCAGAGACTATAACAGTTCCCCCTAGAAAGACTGGTCGAGCTGGAAAGCCTGTGGTGCACCTCAGTTATGATTCACTTGGGAGGCCTGTGGACTTGCCTCTCAATGTTGTCCATAAAGGAGTGTATGTGTCCCCGAGCTCATTGCCCAAACTGAGCATCAGTGCTAACTCCAAGTTACTTGTGTTGCCCTCTAAGTATGGTGCCCTTGCCCCATCCAGCCCCAAGGTAACTGATAGGGAAGGGCCCCCTCCTTCAGGTTTCATGTACAAGGGTAATAACTTGAGGTTATGGTACAATGTGTATGTAATACTGTGTAAAGAGAGCGTACTGCAATGTTTCAGAAATGTGTTCTTGGTAAAATGATATATTGACTGATGATTACATGTGCGAGCCTAATGCAAATATATATGGTTGCAGTTGAAACTTATGGGTACTTGCTTGGCCTTGACGCAAAGCTTTCCCAGGCCAGGAAGGGTGTAACCCCTGCAAATGGGGTTCTAAAGACTTCCAGGAGCTTGCTTGAATGCCCAAGCCTGAATGGTGTTTGGCATTAAGCCATTTATCAGTGAAGTGTTTTAGAGCCTCTGGTACTGTCTCTTTAAGAGCTGTCTGCTTGCAGACATAATTAGATTTATGGGGGGACTGTGTGCTTCTCTGAGTACCACTCGAGCTGCTGCCAATTCACTTCATTTTGCAGTCACTAGAGTGCAAAGGGAACCTATCTGAAAGATGTAACTGTTTGCCAGAAATTATTTAGAGTAATAATGAAATTACAGTTTGTCTAACCTGCTTTCTTTGCAGTCAGAACTGTGTCTGCTAGTTCCATTCTAGTTTTGAACTGCTGAACTGGACCAATCAGTGTGGGAGTAAGCTAGCTCTAAAATGGAGCCTTGGACTCATAATCTGAGCCAGCCACAAGAGGATTGTATGGGCAGTGACTCTGGGAGATGTAGTTTAGACTTCAGTGCCTTTTGGACCAACAGCAGCAGTCTATGTGAGTGACAGCCAATCCAGTCAAGAACTGGGAGGAACTCAAAAGAGTGCCAGTTTTTGTCGGTTGGAGTTTCGGTTGAGCTTTGGCAGTGAAGAAGGAAGGAGCCCTGTGCTTTTTCAGTGTGCAGTTTTAGTCAAAAAGCGGTGTAAGGCCCAGAGTTCCGGTCTGCAGCTTGTGTAACAGCTTGTTAGGACTGAATCAGGTCCTGTGAAAAGAATCAAAGGATCTCTGAAGAGTAGAAACCAGGCTCACCTGTGCAGAAGACTGGAGGAATTGTTGAAAATTGCACTCTGTCTGTCAGGAACTGAATCTGCTGTGTGTTCTCCCGGTAATTATGCAGTAATTGCGATCGGGATACAGATGCAGCCTGCCTGGTATAGTGCTTTCTTTTATATGGATGTGTGAAGAGGTTTGTGTACCTCAAGTGAGCCCTGCTGACATTGAAGGACCCTATCTTATTTTGGAGGTCGAGTACTAATTCAGGGTCGCTCCTGTTGAATTGCCACATTAAATCCAAATGGAATTCTCATACTGCTGACTGTTTAATTCTCCTTTCTCTCTGTGAAAGGACCCTACCAGCTGCCACGGTTTGGACTAGCCACTAGGGCTTGGGTACCCAGGGACAGTAACTGATAGGGATAGGCCTGTGCACAGAGCCATAGGTAGATTATTAGAGTGATAAGCTAATTAACCTGATTTTCCCCTGTCCTTGTTATATCCCTAAATAAATCAGAGCTGCTTTGTTTCCAGCAAAGTTATACTGCCTGGAGGTATTTGTCTATGTTAAAAGTACTGTACTGTGATTGTTGCACTGTATCTCATTTCACAGGAGGTCCCAGTGCGGAACCAGACCTGGGGGTAAGTGATATACTGTGAAGGTAATTCTGATATATTGTGTGGGCCACTAGTGGGAAGAAAGGGGTTGCAGTGTCCCAGGGGCTGTGACAAGTTAGTTTAACTATTGCAAACCCTGACCTCTGGGTGGAGGCACCCGCCATTGGATCCAGGCCCCTCAACCTGTTAGTGGCAAATCAGGCAGGGGTAGTAGCCCCTGGGATAGCGCCATCTAGGGGTTACACAGTCAATCGATTCCAGCACAAACAGACACTAGAGAAAGCTGTGGTAGTTCTCTCCATGTTTGAAACTGCTGTATTCCCCCATCTTCCCAAGTCTGAAACCACTGCAGTTTTCTTCAGCTGGGTGAAAGAAAAGTGACCGGCAGCAAAAAGTAAGATTTTTTTTTTTGTAGCTATGTCTGTCTGGTTAATTGTTTCACTCAGGATTGTACTAACAGTGCCCATGCACTATAAAAGGTAATGCAAGGGCAGCCATACACAGACAAGCATGTGTTGGCATCTCAATGTTCCATGGCAACCAAAAACTTCTTGAGCTTCATTCTAGGTTCACTGGTTGCCATGGACCTTTACTGCCAATAGGGCTGGGCAGACAGTTCCAGAGATCCGGACCCTGGATTAAACCTGCAATCTATGGACCTGGATTAATATGGACTCCACTGTAGAGGTCCAGTTCCCGGGTCTGTGGAGATGCCATTTCCGTGATTTTGTTGTCTGTTGCCATGGTGATGCCATCAGCATGTACAGGTGGCTGGCAGCATCCACTCAAGCAACAGAAGGTCACATGATGCACTCACGGTATATAACCATGCCGAGTGTGCCACACAGCCCAGAAGAGTGAGGAGGACTGGAGAAAAGCAGGAGCAGAACTGTGCTCAGGGGCAGAGAGAAAAAAAGTGCCAAAAACCCAAAGAAAAGTTTAGAACCACCACCACCAGAAAGAAAAGAAATCAATTGAAGAGGGGAGGGAACAACAACAGAAAGGGAGGGGAAGAGAAATCGATTATGGGGGTGGGTAAAGGCGGGTTGGGGACTCGGGGAGTTGGGACTAGGGAGGTAGTGGTGGCTGGGGGATGCAAAGTATACTGTACTATATGACTGACTGTTGTATGGGGACAGGCTGGCAAAATCTTTGACCTGTGCCATTCCACCCAGATCCAGAGGAGACCAGGAGAGACTACTGGGGGCCCAAGAGAGATTACAGTTACAGAAAATCCCAAATGAAAGTTTTTTTCTTTTCTTTTCCTGGCCTCAAACAGTGTAGCTGTGTGTACAAAAAGGGCAGGCTGCAAAATCTTTGATTTGTGCCATTCCTGATCCAGAGGAGAGAGGGAGAGAGGGAGAGACTACTGGGGGCCCAGGAGATTACAGTTACAGAAAATCCCAAATAAAGTTTTTTTTTTCCTTTCTTGGCCTCAGACAGTGTAGCTGTGGATACTGAGAAAGGGCAGGCTGGCAAAATCTTTGACTTGCGCCATTCCTGATCCCAGAGGAGAGAGGGAACAGACTACTGTGGGTCCCAGAGAAATTTTACAGTTATATAAAATCCCCAGGTTTTTTTTCCTGGCTTCAGTGCAGCTTGTATTCAGAGCAAGGACAGCAGGGTGGTAAAATGAATCTTTGACTGTGACGTTCAGAGTGGGGAGAGATAGAGAGAGAGAGAGAGAGAGACTGCAGGATGACCCACAGTAAATGTAACAGTCCCAGAAATCCCAAATTTTTTTTTTCCTGGCTTCAGTGAGGCTGTGTACAGGGCAAGGGCAGCAGGGTGGCAAAATAAATCTTTGACTTGTGTCATCCAATAACAACTCATGATTGCTTACATTCATTCAGGATTTCATGTATTAAAAAAATACTATTCAGACAAACAACATACAAGTTAATGCACCTGCCCTGTGCTGCTGGCTGTGGGTGGCCCGGGGATAATCTGACTTTGTGACTTGTAGCAGGCTGTTTACAGTACAACACAAGTAAAGTACAAGTATTACACACAATTGTCATCATCACTCATTCCCCATTATTCCTTATTATCATTAGTTTCATAGTATATTGCATTACATTAAGAATAAGCATTAACAACCCCCAGTGCGGGACAGTGCTGTGTGTGGCTATGCACCAGATGTGTCTGCATCTCTAATTCAAATTCTGAGGCACACTTAACAGTTGCTGAATTTGGTCACTTAACAGTAAATGTATTGGAGGAGCCAGTCCGGTAATCTTAAAAGGAAGTGGTGCTGGACTGTTGTGCTGTTGGTGTGCTGTGTACTGTACTCTGTACAGTCACCAGTCACGACAGTAAATTTGTCCCTGGCCTGTGGGTGGGAGTCATCAGAAGGACATCACATTAAAGGGATCTTTTGTTACAAAATAGATCAAAGTTTTGATGAGGTGCATTCTATTTCTCAGGTAGGCACTGACATTGCAAAAGACAGCAATCAGCCTGAAAAGGGAAAACAAAATCAAACCCCAAAAGTGATTTTTTCAAGTCTAAGGTTTTGTCTTCCAAGCGAATGCTTGAATCCCAAAAAGATGACTGTCTCAGACCATCATCAATAGTCCCAAGTAAAAAAAAAGTTATGTAGTTAAAAAAACTAAAGGTGTGGTGGGTACCACCCGCAGAGGCACCCATAGGTATGGGACAATTGCATACTATGCTACTGCCAGTCCCTCATCCAATTCTTCTGAGGTTGAACCCAAAAAGGGTAATACTAATAATAAAGATGAAGAGAATGATCAGGCAGCACAAGGTTTACTGGAGGGGATGAAAATTGCAGATGAGGAAGAAACAGGCAGAAATGTTTTGGTTGTGGAGGGGGCAGTGGGAATAAACCACAAGAGGAACAGGCCCAAGAAAAATCCCAGGGGAAGGGACCCTGAAAAGGTGACTGAGGTGTTGTGCCTTCCTAGGAAAAAAAACTAAAAAAATATCTTTTATTTGATCATACTTCTCCATTAGAGCTTCCAATGAGTTGATAGCAACATGCACTATTTGTAAATGGCCAATCAGCGGGGGTTAAAAGAAAGGAGCATTGGGAACTTCAGCACTAAAAAGGCAACTAGACAGATGTCGTAACATTACTGAGAAGTTCAGTAGTGAGTCTCGAAGAGAAAGTGACAGTGATAGCTCACTACACTCAGTGGTAACGCCCACAGATGAAAGCAGTGGCAGCCCCCGCAGCACTACACCTCCACCACCACTTCCTGCCATTCGAAGGACTCCTCCGACTGTTATTAAAAGTGACCATGTGTTCAAAAGCCCTCCTCCTTCAAGGAGACAGCTTACCATCTCAGAAACATATGAGCGGAAAGCTAAATATGCCTCGACTCACCCTGTTGCTGTTACAATAATTTAAAAATTTTCCAAACTGATAGCTGTTGATTTGCTACCATATAATGTGGTTGAACATATAGGATTCAGGCAGCTACCTGAGTACCTCGAACCTCGATATAGTACACCATCATGGAAATACTTCTCCACAACTGGGATTCCAGATCATTACAATGTTGTTTGTAAAAAATGAAGACGTGGCTTGTGCAGTGCTGTTGGAAGGGTGGTGCATCTCACAACAGATATATGGACAAGCTGTCAGCCTGAACCCTTCATGTCTGTCACGGCACATTGGGCATGTTTCAATAATTCACGTGGGACTGGGGACAGTGAAGCATCGCAGTTTGCTGCTCCAAGAATGTTTTATTTTTCATCTGAACATACCTCCTACAACATCAGTGAAGAGCTCCAAATACCAATACAGCAAAGGCTCACTTCACGGGGACTGTCAGTTGGCTTTATAGTTGCAGATAATGGGTCTAACATAAGGAAGGCCTTGGAGAAGGGAGCTTTGTTCACATCTGCTGCTTTGTGCATTGTTTAAATTTAATAGTTCATAGTTTTCTCAATGACAACAGGGAGATTGAGGCTCTCATTAGCACTGCTAAAAGAATATGCACTAATTTCAGTTACTCAAGCAAAGCCCGCCACTTGTTTGAAAAAATACAGCAGGAGCAGTTTACATTTGCACAGACTGATCCAAGACATTTCTACTCGATGGAATTCTACCTTTTATATGTTTCAAAGGTTGCTGGAACAAAAGAAAGCTGTCAGGCAGTACACCTTAGAAAATAAAATTGGTGATGCAGACGTCTGTATTACTCCACCACAGTGGGCCATGCTGGAGTTTCTCATTGTACTGCTCCAGCATTTGAGGAAATCACCAGGAGGTTAGTGCAAACACAACAACTCTCAGCCAGGTGATACCCTAATAAAATGTTAAAATTCAGATTGAATCTGATTAGAGAAAAGTTAGAGAAGCAAGACAGTCCCATGATCACAAGACTGCCAGTGGTGCTGCTGACACATGCAGGTTGCCTCTCAGAATACAACAAGATCTAATGAGACATATGATCAAAAAGTTGAAGAAAATGACGAACGATGTAAAATGCTTCATTCTGAGTACTACATTAAAGCAACTATCTTTGATCCACAATACAGATCGAAGCAACTATTGAGTGATGATGATGATGACACTTGTTTCGAGAGAAACAAACAAGAAATAATTGACGAGGTGCGTGCTGTCATGGAACAGAGTACAACAGCAGCACCACATTCAGAATCTTCTTCATGACACAGCACAGCATCAGGTGGCCTATCCTCTATTGTTGCAGCATTTTCTCCCTCTTCCTCCTCAGCCACTACACCTGAATCTTCTTCTTCACCACCAGCCAAGCACAGCACAGTCCCATGTCACTTGGTTCAGCTTCCTGTCTCTGGAGTCACTTGTCTTGAAGATGTAATTGTAACATCTTCATCTGCCTCTTGTACCACAGCCTCAGCACAGACCATTGTTGAAATGTACCTGGCAGAGCCATATCAGCTGGAATGCTGATCCTTTGAAATACTGGAATCCAAACAAAATATGTGGCCTGCTTTAGTAAACATTGCAATGAATTCAAGAATCTGTGCCTGTGGTGAAAATCTTTGTGACTAGGGTCTACTAGGTAGCAATTAATTTCAACAAGTCAGGTCAGGATGAACTAGGCCAGGCCACTGTTACTTCTGCGATCACATGAGCAGCACAGAATAGGAAAACAAAATAACATCAGTGGGTTCAGAGTCCAAAACAAATACAGCAAGCAACTGCATTTCATGTCACAAACTTACTTGGTGATACCTGGTACCACTATCCGATCTGGAAGGTAGGATACTGCTGTCTACTACTACTACTCCTCCTCCTCCTCCTCCTCCTATCAGTTTTTGTCCTCATGAGTCATGGCTACTACTTATCACTTTTTGTCCTTACTACTACTACTTCTTGTCACTTTTTTTGCCCTCAGTAACTGATCCTGACTGTACTGTTTTAATTTTCATACAGTGAATGGCTTAGCAGATACTTGAAACACAGAAACTGAATACTGTTTGTATATTTCTCACATTCCCCCATATTTGGTTGTGAATACTTCACAGAAAAAAATGCTACTAAATTGAAACTTCATTTCATTTCTTTACTGTTTGTGTGTGCGTGGTATGCTAGCCTGGTTACATCTTACTTACAGTATTTAGGCTGAGATTATTACTACAGTGTATTTTATTTTTGATACTTAAATTGCTTGGCAGTGACTGGCAGCAGTTGGGAAATGGAAAGGATGTAATTGTGTTGTGTTGTGTGTAATCAGGTCTTCAGGTGGCAGTGTCAAACTTTTTTATGACTGCTCTGCACTTGACCGATTCAATGTGTGACTGGCTGCCTGCCTGCCTTGGCGGCGATCACTATGTCTTTCATTTTTCTTCTTTAAGGGTTCAGCATGTTGATCAGATTCAGTAGAAGTAGTCATAGTACTAGAAAACATTACTACCTCTTGAACCAGGTAGTGTACCATATACAGCAGTACACAGGGGCATGCAAAGCAGTTGTATCACATGGGTAGGGTGGGTGGCTCTCTTAGTGCTGCTCATTTGATCATTCATATACATTTCTTTGGCCTGTTTGGCTCTGATTGGAACATCCATCAAAATAATACCCACACAGCACCATTAATAAAAAAATCTTAGCTGCCTGGCAGTGCCTGCAGTGCTTGGTGGTGCTATGATATAGGTATTTTCATTTGTCTGTCTCTCCCCATCTCTCCCAGCACACTCATTTCATGGGCCCGAGCAGGATATACCACCATTATAGGCCAGCCATGAAGGGGTTAGTAGTGACTGCTTTTTTATTTAGCAGTTTTGCTTTAATTGTTATACAAATAATCCATTTAATTATCTTTGGGCCTCTGTGTTAAATGTAGCGACTTTGGTCACTTTTATGCATTTTTGCATTTTTCAAATATTGGTCAATAAATAAGAACTGATCAGAATAAATCAGTTCACCATGTTCCGGTTCATATTCAATAAGGGTCAGAACTTCACTGAGTTCTCCCAGCCCCAACTGCCAACTCAGTCTTGTTGTGTATTGGTGCCATATACTGTGGCAGACTGGTGGGCCAAGTGGTCCTTATCTGCTGACGAGTCTGTGAATCTATGACTCTTCTGTCTGTCCATCTGTCTGTTTGTTTGTCTGTCTGTCTGTCTGTCTATCTATCTGTTCATCCATCTATCAGTGTGCCTCAGGGCTTAATCCTGACTCCTGTCTTGTTCAATGTATATGCTGCCATTTAGGGAGCTTATTAGACAGTATGGGCTGGGTTTTCACAGCTATGCTGATGATACTCAGTTGTACTTGTCTTGCACTTTGAACAAGGTTGCTCCGGTCACAGGCTGAACATATGCTTAAAGGAGATTCAAGACTGCATAGCCGACAGCTGGCTGTGTCTAAATCCAGCAAAGATGGGGGAGGGGGGTTACTGGTGGAACAAGGTCGGTGTGGGCCAGTGTGGATTGGCAATGAATGGAGTTGATGCTACATTGCCATTTTTAAATGGCATCATGCTTGGAGCTGTGGATAGGGTTAGGAATCTAGGGGTCATTGTGGGCTGCAAGCTGACTCTAGAACATCAGGTGTAGCCCTTTCTAGCACCCACTGACTTAGTGACACTGTGCATGCCTTTATCACATCGAGAATGTACTACTGCAACACTCTTTACCTAGAGCTCTTCATGAAGCTGGTACCTCATCTACAGCTTGTGTAGAACACGGCAGCCCAGCTGATTGCTTGGACCACTCTGTCTGAGTATCTTACATTGGTGCTCTGTGGGCTGCATTGGCTGCTATTTCAGTTAACACATTGGCTTCAAGTTGTGTTTGTTGACCTATAAGGCCTTGCACAGTCTGGCCCCTGGCTATCTAAAAGACCTCCAAGTCCCTTACACTCCCATCCATTTTCTCTTCTCTTCTGAGGCGTTTCCTCTTAACCCAGAGATCTTATCTTAAGTCTTTGGGTATCATATGTTCAGGACTGCAGCCCTGGTACTATTGACTACAATACTCTTAGAGGTTAGAGGAGCACCCTCAGCAGACAGGTTTACAAATCAACAGAAAATGCATCTTTTTAACCATTGTTATGGATATGGTGATATGGTCAAATACTGTATAGATTTTAATGTATTTATCATGTTCTTATTGCTTTTTATGTATGTGAGGTGCCCAGAGCCTCTGGAATTGGGTGCCCTAAGAATCAATCTATCTATCTATCTGTCTGTCTGTCTGTCTGTCTATCTATCTATCTATCTATCTATCTATCTATCTATCTATCTATCTATCTATCTATCTATCTATCCATCTATCTATCTATGTATCTATCTATCTGTCTCTGTCTGTCTATCTATCATCCATCTATTTATCTGTATCTCATCTATCTATCTATCTATCTATCTATCTAGCTATCTTTCTATCTATCATCCATCTATCTATTTATCGTATCTCTTTATTGTATCTATCTATCCTTTTATCTATTGTATCTATCTATCTATCTATCTAATCTATCTATCTGTCTCTGTCTGTCTGTCTATCATCCATCTATTTATCATATCTATCTATCTATCTATCTATCTATCTATCTATCGTATCTATCTATCTATCTATCTATCTATCGTATCTCTTTATTGTATCTATCTATCTATCTATCTATCTATCTATCTATCTATCTATCTACCTGCCATGCAATGACCTGACTCAAAATATGCAATTAATCTTCAAGAGGTTGCAGGACCATAACTCTTAAATGGCATAGCAATGCCAAGTTCCTTTTGGAGAAATACTAAACACATGAACTCCTTCACTACCTCTCCAATGACAAAATATTTTGACAGTGAAGGAACAAAGGGGACTAGCTCTAGGGCAATAGTTAACACATTGACTACTTTACGGTCTCTGGCCTACTACCCAGACTAACAAAACATGACATCTTAGATGGATCCCAGGAGCCAGCAGATTGTTCTGCTTCAGAATTCACTCTGACACACTTTACAATTGAAGGTGTACGAGATGTACTGCTGAGATCACACCAACAAGGGGGAGATATTCCTACAAAAATAGAGATATCCTGAAAGTAAATAACTGGCTAAGGCACAGTTGCACTGTTAGAAAGTTTTAGTTTATCGAAAATTGGGACATGTTCAGGGATGACAGGCTTATGGCCTATGATGGGCTACACCTAAATGAAATCGGGGCAAGAACCTTAGCCAGGTCCTTCAAACAGCAGATCCATACCCATTTAAACTTTTAGATGGGAGGGGCGGGTAGGGGCATATATTCAGAAAATCAGTCAGGCAAACCATCAGATAATTACAGCAGAAGGATAGAAATGCTTACTGCTAAATGCCAGGAGCCTGCCCAAAAAGTGGAGGAATTGAAATATATTATGGAGGCAAACAAGATCAAAATATATGCTATAATGGAGACATGGTGGGACCAAAGAAATAACTGGGGTAATCACATAAAAGGGTACCAACTGTTTTTCAAATCAAGTGAATACAGAAAAGGAGGAGGAGTAGCCCTATACATACAGGACGATCCACAGGTGGAGGAGGTAGAGCTTGTTTCAAATAATTTGGAATAAGTCTGGGTTAAAATTGCCCCTATCAGGTCACCGACATTCTTTCTGGGAATGCTTTATAGATCACCATCTGTAAGTAAGGAGGAGATCATCTGCTGCAGAAATACATCATAAACTTAAATCCTGCAGACAAAATCATTTTATTGGAGGATTTTAATCTTCCTGGCATTGGTTGGGACTCTCTTAAAGGGACAACTAGAGCAGAAAAGGACTTCATAGATACATTTGATCAAGTGGGCTTGGAGCAGCTGGGTCACAAACAGACAAGGGGACAAAATACCCTAGACTTAGTACTTACTAATATGGCAGTCAATATTGAAAACTACAATACTATAGCACCCCTGGGAAATAGTGGCCATTGTATGGTCACCTTTGATATACAGATAGAAAATCCAGCTATAGAAGGTAATACACACATACTAGCATGGAACAAAGCAAACTTTAGTGCCATCAAGGATACAGTGGGGAAATGGAATGAAAAAATGAGTTTAAAAATGAAACAACACTGCAAATGTGGGAGGCCTTAGAAGAAATATTGAACAATTGTACCAAAGATCGTATTCCCACAAAAAAGAAGTATTGGAGGGGGGGCAAGAACACCAAGTTGGACGAACTACAAAATAAAAAAGATGATCAAAATAAAACAAAAACTCTTCAAAAACATAAGAGGGAACAGAAAGTGTGCCAGCTGGATTAAATATAGACATCTACAAAACTGCATAAAAAAAGAAATTAGAAAGGCAAAGGCAATTCATGAAATCAAGCTAGCAGTAAAAACAAAGGATAACTATAAAGCCTTTTATGCTTATGTGAACTAAACTAAAGGCAGTGGGCAAAAGATAGGTCCACTAGAGGGGTCAGATGGCAAGATGGCAACAACAAACAAAGATATGGCAAATGTGCAAAATTATTATTTTGCCTCAGTCCTTAACAAAAAAGGAGGTATAAAAACATAGGAAACCAGGGAAGCATTTCTAACAGCCCTATACAAATTGAGACTAGTGATATACCGAAGCGACTAGCTGCTTTAAATCATATCAAATCCCCAGGACTTGATGGCTTACATCAATGGCTACTTAAGAAGTTGGCCAATGAACTAGCACTACCACTAAACCATCTCTTTCAGACATCCCTAAACAAGGAGGACGTAGTTACTGCATGGAGGGAAACAGTAGTAACACCACTTTATAAAAAGGTAAATAAGAAAAGGCCTTCAAACTACAGACCAGTGAGTTTGACAAGTGTGTTATGCAAAGTACTAGAGGGAATTATAAAAGACTTTATCACTACCTTCTTGCAGGAAAATGAGTTAGACGACAGTACTCAACACGGGTTCAGGAGGGGTTGGTCATGTCAAACAAACGTTAGACTTTTATGACAGGGTAAACAAAAGACTAGATCTCGGGGGGGGGTCAGTGGATGTGGTGTTTCTGGATTTTACAAAAGCATTCAATAAACTCCCCAACTTAGAACTTATTGAACGTCTTCACAAAATAGGGATACACAAAAACATTATATCATGGATCATCTCATGGCTGACAAGCAGGAAGCAAAGGGTAAGCATAAGGGGACCTTATCAGACTGGACAGAGATAACCAGCGGGATACCACAGGGGTCAGTTCTTGGACCCTGCCTGTTTAACATCTGTTTCTACATTACAATTTAACCATGAGAGGATATGGCTCACAAAGTTTGCAGATGATTGTATTGTCATTTGGGAGTTGACTTGCTGGACCAGAACGTCCACCTGGAACTACAGAAGGCTTTGGACCTCAGTAATACATGATGCAGTTCTTCCCAACTGTATCTAAATGCTGACAAATGCACATTAATGCATTTGGGCATAAAAACATAGCCATCAATTACCAGCTAGGAAATATAAACCTGAAGACAATAACAGAGGAAAGGGACCTAGGGATCACCATCTCAAACGATCTACAGTTTGGCCTTCACTGCACTAACAGCACCAGGAAAGCAAATGGGGTTTTTAAATTGGATTCTTAAAAATATATCCAGCAGAGATAGAGGGATTCTGCTGCCCCTTTATGGAGCCTTGGTGAGGCCTCTGCAGGAGTACGGAGGTCTGGTCATCATACCTAAAGGGAGACCTTACCAAATTGGAGAACATACAAAAAAGGGTCACACAAGCAGTAATGGGGACAGGAGGAAAGGATTACACACACATAGATTGATGGAATTGAACATGTTTACACTGGAATATAGAAGGCTAAGAGGAGACATGTGCCTACTGTTCAAAGCTTTTACAGACCATAACCTATGGGTAAAGTTAGGTCTAACACTCAGAAATAGACTACATGACACCAGGGCACATGCTTTACAGCTACTAGGAGAAAACTGCAGAACATGGCATAGAAAAATGTGGTATAACCAAAGGATTATACCTGTATGGAACAACTTGCCATCAGAAGTGATAAAGAGTTCTTCTAGAGAAGTTTTTAAACATCAGTTGGATAGGCTACATGTAGCAGGCAAGATTTAAAAACTCAAGTGAGCACTGTGGATAGATGTCCCCCTAGCTTTGTACCTACCTATGTAACCTATGTAACTTGACCCTGGAAAATCAGAAGTAATAGATGGGTTTAATCCAAGGCTTTTGTGATACTGCCCCTGTGGTATGCCATCCATTGACTTATCTGTTTAACATGATTATAATAGAGAATTTTTGCAGAGGCCTGGAAGCTGGCAAAAATCACTCCTGCCTTTAAGTCAGGAAAGGACATCATGGTTTCAAACTATTGTCCCATTTCACTCCTCTCTGTTGTGTTAAAGGCCTTGGGAAGACTGGCTGAAAAATTGTTCTCATGTTATTTAAAATCAAATAACATTCTTAACAAGAACCAGTCACAGAGGGGTCATGTGACATGCTCAGTGTGAGTAGTAACTCTCCTGATAGTTCTGGTGCCACTCATTAAGTGTGGTGAAATCCAGCTATTTTTTACATGACTTTATTGACCCTAGAGCCCTGTCCACTGAAACACAGACTACCAATTGTGTGGATACTCAGTTGGCAATTCATTTACTATATTCTCTTCCAAAAGGTCACTTCCACAGCATTTCCATCATCATATTTTACAAAATCATGTTCCTCATTATCATTACTATACACAGTTTCCATAAACCACATTTTCTTCATTGTTTGCCCATCTCACCCCCCGAGTTAAAGCTGGGGGACTGCCACAATATTCATAACCACAATTTCATTCTTGTTGCCTCTTCTCACCCCCCAGACGTACACCTGGGGGGGGCGCTCTCTTCATTTTCTTCTCTCTTGTTGGTATGGATGTAAACCATACCCCTCATCTGTCTGGTGTCGTTCCTGTGGCCCTCTGGGTCAAATTATCCACGCCCTTTTCTCCCCCTCCCTGTTTTTCTGTGCCCCTTCTTCTTATCTGCCATCCACCTTCAGTAGTTCCGCAGACCTGGTGTCCCACCATCGCAGTCTGCCCTCTCCTGCGCACCTACACCTTTCTTTTCCACCACAAGTCTTTCCTTCTTCTTCCTGGGTGAGTGGTGGGAATTTTACAGAAGCAAAGTGTGAGCTTCCTCTGCCTTGCTTGCCTCTTTTAAACCCCCTTTGCTCATCCCTCTCTCTTCCCTCACCCAATCAATTTCCCTCTCCTTGCATGATGTCATGAGGCTCCGGCTCTTTTGGAATTCCTTGCCTGTCTCTCTCCTTCATTGGTATGTCCTCAGCTCCAGCTCCCCAGCCCCCAACCCTCCCCCTTTCCTACCTCTTTTCTCCTTACCATCCACTCCATTGTTTAGGGCCAGGGACAACTGAGTCTGCCTTTTTAGGACGTATACCTGGGGGGGGGCGCTCTCTTCATTTTCTTCTCTCTTGTTGGGTATGGATGTAAACCCATACTCCTCATCTGTCTGGTGTTGTTCTGTGGCCCTCTGAGTCAAATTATCCCACCCCCTTTTCCCTTCCCCCCTCCATGTTTTCTGTGCTCCTTCTTCTTCTTCTCTGCCGTCCACCTTCGACAGTCCCGGCAGACCTGCTGTCCACCTTCAGCAGTCTGCCCCTCTCCTGTGCACCTACACCTTTCTTTTTCCACTAGCCCACCTCCAGCTTGTGATGGATGGTGGGCTTCCCCCCAGGTAGGTGCACTCCTCCTCCTTTTCTTTTTTTTATTTTTTAAACTCACCTCCTGAAAGGGCACAACCACCCCCATGTCACAGGCATCCCCAATACTCCCTTCCTGCTAGACTTAACTTGTATCCTGTCCATCAGTTTTGCATATTAAAGACTCCCCTGCAGGTCACTTATCTGACCTCTTCTTAATTACTGGCCCCCCCCGGGCGCCTAGCCATGTCGCATGTCCCTGGCTGTTCCTTGTTGAACTGTTCCCCATGATGTAACTGCAGCTTCTGAACTTGTCGGGAAAGGCTGGGAGGAAGGACCACTGGGTTCCCCCACCATTCTTCACTGTGAGAACCAGCTGGCTGCTGTATACCTGCTTGCCTTTCCCCCAAGGCTACATAACCTGAGTTCCTATTCCCCAGTCATGCAGTAGCAAATCCTTGACCATACGCTGCCGTGCCTGGGCAGGCAAAGTGATATTTATGCAGCGATGCTGCCCCATTCTTATTTCCTGTGTCCAACTGATTTCCTTAACTCCGAACATGGAAACCATATGATCACACCCCCAGAAGGGACTGTCGGTCCTTGTGTTACTCACTACACCCCCTTATTCATTGTAAGGTGTCAACTGACTATTACAGTAATTATGCTCTGCTAAAGTCTGAATCCCATTTCCTTTTCCTATGCCGTGAAACCCAACTGTAAATGATTGACCTGCCCCCACCCAAAGTTCAGGCTTTTTCCCTGTTTTATACCTTCTGCAGCTTTGCACCTAGCCTGTTATATGGAGCACATAGTGCACAGCACTCTGTTTCCCTTAGACTGTAAGGCATGCGGCTAACCCCTGGTAGATGCCTAAAGGTGGCCCACTGGGCCAAACACTGCAGGGGCAAGTTATCTAATCACCCCGTCTTTCCTCTTCTTTACCTTTCTTTTTTTTAGGTGAAAACCTGGGTGCCATCTTCTCCTCTGTTTCCTGTAGGTAACGGTGTAGCCCGATACCACTTTTCCCTCCTTCAGTTGTTTCTTCTTGGCCACATATTGTTTATCATTCCCCAGTCTCCTCCTCCCCAGCCCCTTTTTCCCTCTGCCATCCACCTCTGGCAGTCCACCAATGTCCATACCAGATGCCTACTGTCATGCACCTTTGACAGACCATCCAAACCCCCCGAAACCCCCCCTCCCCTTTCTCCTTCTTGCCAGGTAGGCGGGAGGCAATGAAACTTCAGCAAAGCCTTCACCGGCACCATGTCCCATCTGAGTGAGCACTTAATGGCTGCAACACACCAAGCAGTGGCCCAATTATTTGTTACTTGTAAACTTGAACTGGTCTAGCCTGGATGCGGAAAGGGTACTAACATTGTTCCGCTAATCTACCAGATAGCTTTTGCAATGTTCTTGTCCACTGGAAATCCCAGGATAGCTGCTCTCATTTTGGTTGTCCCATCAGCCCCCTGGCTGTTCTGTCTGATGAGTGAATAAAGCCTCCCCCCCCTTTTTTTTTCACTTCTATCTGTTGCTTCAGCCACCTATACATCTGGTCCCCGGGGGACAATAGCTTATGACACCTCCCCTAGACGTTGTTTGTCATTCTTACCTGCGCCTACTTCACCTTCCAGGTTGAAAGGATTATTGTCTGTTATTGATTGTTTCCTGAGTGATGCCACCAGTACCCCACTAACACCACCATTTATTAGCTTATTTATTTATGTATTTATTTAAATATATATATATTTTTTTTCTTTTTGCACTGTCTGGTTTTCTCCAGAGCTGTGGGCTGAAACCCCCACCTACCATTTAAACCCCCCTCACATCTATCCTGCCGGGCCTCTGTCATGGTATTGACCCAACCCCTCCTTTCAACTAATGCCTGCAGGCCACCGACACATTTTCACTTCACTGTTCTGTCTCCCAACCCTACCCCCCACTCACATACCCATCTTCTTTCACTTAACTGGGTCAGATTCCTATGTGGGTGAGACATGTGAAACAAACCTTGCCACTAATCTCCTGCTTTTCCATTTGTCTTGAGCTATCAGTGCTTACTGCCAAATTGACCTGCCTGGGGAAAGATGCTCTGTAATGATTGCCCTATGTTACTCTAGTAGCAAAACCTGAATTAAAAAATTTCCTATGCGGACCCTGAGATTGTATTCAGGTTCAGCAGCCTGTGAGAAGCATGGTAACCTTCAATTATCAGCTCAAGCACCACTGTAAAAGGAAAGATCAGACCTTATGGAGGCTTCGAGCCCCCAGGACCGCTCCTTCCTGGTTCTATTCTTTTCTCTGGCTTAACACCCTCCCTGACACCCTGCAATTTGACCCCCTGCTTCTTGCCCCCCAGGTGCTTACACACCATTCCACACTATGTATAAGTACACTCTGATGTGCAACCACTCTTTCCTGTGTTGAGGGGCAGCCCCTACCATGCTATGAGCTAGTGGGTTCATTGCTGGCCACTACCCTGTGGACTGGGAGTTGCTGTAGGAGCAAGAAGGCACTGTTACCTCTATGGAGGCCTGTGGAGTCACAGGAGTGGTTGATGTGTTGGGTCAGACCAGGGGACTGGTTCCACGACCAGTGTCGGTGGTGGCACGGGCCTGCTGCCCCCCTGGCTGTATAACTTTTAAGCACCCTCCCGTTACCCCACCTAATGCGCCCTCTTTTCCGGCCCCCCTTTCCTCTCTAGCTCCCTCTGGCATTCCTCCATGCTCATCCAGGGCCTTGGTTGACCCCTCACCACTATAGTCCATAAAGACTCTGCAATTTTCTTCTTCAATGGTGGTCCTTCCTTGGGCGCCATGTTGTACGGCTCTGCCACTTGAAGCTGAAATTAAGCCAAAAAACTGTTAACTTTTAGACATCAAACTTTCTCTTTCAAATGTCCCCCAGAACCCTTTCTCCTGGTTCTTTAAGTGTGCTTACCCTGTCCCCCAATTCAATTCTCAAATAAATTGTCTTTTGTTTTGTTTGACTTTTTTTTTTGTAGTATTAGAAGGAGACTCCCCTGCAGTCCCCATGGTTCATAGCCCGAAACCTCCATCCCTCCATCCTATTTCCCCCCCTTTTTTTTTTGCGATGAAAACCCCCTGCTATTGTTGGCCCCAGGTCCTGTCGTGTGCTTCTAAAACCTTCCCTACCCCCTTGTATTGCCCTCTGCAAGAGGTCCTGTCCTACTCGGGTGCCTCAGCACGTACCTTAACAAAACCTTCAGTACCTTCCTATCTTCCTCCTTGTACCAAGTAACAAAATCCTGCCAAAAACACAATATATCGCTGTACCCTGTTGGGCTCCCCTTCCCCAATTTATAACAGTTTGCACAGTATTATTATATCTATTTATTATTATTATATATAGTTCCTATGCACCAGGCCTGCCCCATCAACTAACTTTTCCTAGTATAACATCCTAGTATAACCTATTCGGGTGCCTCAGCAAATGCCTTAACCATCAATAACCCTGTACCTATCCATGTCCCTCTGTATCGAGTAACCATTTCTGCCAACCAACAACATAATGCTATACCATGTTGGCCTACATTCCCCAATTTCTAGAGGTTTTATCTAGTAGCATTGTATTTCTTTATTATTACTATTTTGCTGTAGTTTTTTTTTTGTAGGTTATATTTACTATGCACTAGGCCTGCCCCATCCCTGTCGCAGCCCCCCCCCAGCCACATGCTGGTCTTAAAATGGCAGCTGGACCAGGGATCATAGCCTACCCCATTGGGCTCACCTTATGCTGCATTAGCTGAACCATCTGGTGTATATTTCTTATCCCCAGTGCCTCCCCAGTCCCCCCTTTTTTTTCATCATATGCACCATTACGCTTCGTTCTCCCTGCTTCTGCACCCTTGGCTATGTGAGGCCCATCGGCCTTGCTGTGTATTATGAGTACATCATGGAATAGCTGGCAATCATATCATTACTTTTATACTCAGGTGTATGTAAATTGTTCAGTTTGTTCCTATACGATTGCATTGCAGGACCTTGAATCTATTCTCCCCATGTATGGCCAAAAACCATTTTTTTTTTGTTCTTTTGAGGCCACATAAAGCTGCATTATCCTTTTTCCCCTTGATCAGTTTTTTCAAACCTCGCCAGCATCGTACCACCTAGCATCCCTTCTACTGCTGATGGCCCTTTTTATAAATGTTCTCAATTAACAACATAAGCTGCAAAAGGATTTCCTCCAGCAAGGCTTGAACTCTGCACCCTTGACACCAAGGACTAATGCCCACTCCACTGACCTATCGCCTTTACTTGATCCTTCAGTCAGTTCCCCTCATGATTCTCAAGCCCTATCTCCAGCCATGAGCTAGGTCTCACTTATCTAAGATGGCGGCCACCTTGTGGTCACCTGCCTTCCCTAACATGGCGTCCACCAAACAGCCAACAAAGCTCCCCGACTGATGGCCATGTGTCTGCTAGAAAATGTTGACCAGGTTCTGTCAGGGTTCCTCCTGCCTTCCCCAGGCAGATGGGAGGGCTGGCGACCTCCTTTAGATTGCTGTACCCACTGAGCTCCTGGCGAGAGGTAAAACCTCTGCTCCTTTCTTTTTTTTTTCATGCTGCACCCATGCAGCCCATGCCATACATCCCCTTACCCCTGGAGTCCACAAAGTGATCAAGTGCCCTCTACCCACCTCTGCTACTCTGGTCACAAAATTGTCTTGCAACTACATCTCAATGTGGAACAGTGGTTGGACTCTTAACATTCAGGAATACATGCTGCAGTTCAGGCCTGTGCCTCTTCTTCTCCCACTATACCCTCGGCCAGTGAACTGCTCCCCGACTTTTCCCTCTGCGACTAGCATGGGACTCGACTCAATCTCTACTCTCCCTAGCGTGCTGAATGAGGGACTAAGCCCCTGAGCTAGCACCACCACAAAACCGGCATGCATCTCTTTCTTTATGCTCTAAATGACCACTCTCCATGCTGTTGAACATGTGTTGCTGCTACCGGGACACTCAATTCAAATTAAAACAATGTGGCTTTCATTCACATACCAACTAGGGACCATGTTACCGATCATGAGTTCCATGCAGCTCAGTCGCATCGTCCACCCGATTGTACTCCTACTACAGATCTGCATCAAGGCATAGGCTGCACAACAACCCCTACAAAACAAACCATGTCAACATTAACTTACATATCAGGCACACCCTGGTTGCTTCCTCTCAGTACTGCTTCAGAACAACCTAACCCATTTTAAACTGCTTTACATTGCCTGCTTAATCACCAGTGCCTTCCTTCACTATCTTTCTTGCAGCCTGCCCATCAATACTGTTGCATAGACCACAATTGGCATATATCCCTATAGTTGTATATACAACTTAATTTATTTATTTATTTATTTTACTTACCCTTGTAGCAACACAACCACTCACCAATAAAATCACTGCAAGTATCTCCTTGGATCAAAAGCTAATGGAAACTATCTCTCAGTGGCTCAACAAGCTAAGAAAAACTAAATCTGCCCGCCCCCCTCCACTGATGTGCTGTCTGATTGTAATTGTCAACTGATGTGCTTCATAGTAAAGATTTAATTTTACAGAAGCAAAATTGTGAGCTTCCTCTGCCTTGCTTGCCTCTTTTAAACCCCCATTTGCTCACCCTCTCTCTCTTCCCTCACCCAATCAATTTCCCTCTCCTTGCATGATGTCATGAGGCTCTGCCTCTTTGGAATTCCTCTTGCCTGTCTCTCTCTCCTTCATTGGTGTGTCCTCAGCTCAGCTCCCAAGCCCCCAACCCCCCCCCCTTTCCTGCCTCTTTTTCTCTTGCCTACATCCACTCCATTGTTCAGGGCCAGGGACAACTGAGTCTGCCTTTTTAGGAGGCAAACCTATTTATTTTTAAACAAGTATCTGTAAGATCTATCTATCAGACACCTGCAGTGAAATTTACAGGATGCTGAACAAGCAGCATTTATGAGTTAATGAACACTGAAGTCAGACCAGGAGCTCCACCAATCCCTCCCCACCCACAAGCTCCTAAGAGGTACAAACTCAATTTGCTAGCAGACTCACCCCTAGAAACGGCAGCCCTGGAATCTTTGTCAGACAAACTCGACTAATTTTTTTTAAGGAAGTAGTCACAATGAAATTGACAATGGTGGACATAGCCACAGACTTCAGGGTTTCAAGCGTGATCTTGAGTCCCTGACTCACGAGAATTCTAATGCTCGGTAGAAGACAAACAGGGACAAAATGACCAACTCATTGCTGAACTAAGGAAAAAAGTCAGCAAAACAGATGACAGAATCAAGGACCAAGAGGGATGTAGCCAACAGAACAACCTGATCCTCATCAGGATATTGAAAAGAGCTGAAGGACCAAATATGCTTTCCTTTATCCAGAAACTGCTACAGACTTCTGCAGGTCCACCGGTTTCAGGCACGGAGTGTCTTATTGAAAAGGCTCATCCTTCCCTTAGACCGCAGCTACCTCCATGTGTACAGCCCCATGCCATCATCCTCTGATACCTAAATTATCAAGACAAGGTCCACATACAGCCACAGGCATGATTACAGCAAAATCTCTCCTGGGAGGGCCTCAAGTTTCACATATTCAATGATGGCACACCTGCAGTGAGGGACAAGCAGCTAGCCTACAACCAAATAAACAAAGCACTGCATGCCACCCAAATAAAACTTAAAATGCTGCACCCAGCTCGCCTTGCGATTACTACAGACCAGGAAATCCACCAATTTTTATCAGCGGAGATAGCCCAGCAGGAACTGCCAAAGCTGTTCCCTTCTGTCTTCCTCTGCTCCAACTGTAAGCTGTGAGCCAGAAACAAAACAGGAAGAAGGGGTGACCAGCTCAGTCCTGAACAGTGTCTCATATGAACACCTGCCCAGACTTTTTCTTCAGATACTAAACACTGCTGACCTCTACCCCTGGTATGTGGTGCTTCTGTACTTTCTCTTTTTAATCCCCATATTTACACACAAGACTGATCGGGAAAGAAGGAGATCAGGGAATTGTGATGCAAGGCTGTTTCAACATGATGCCTGTATCTCAGCAATGCACCTTGGTTTTTGCCTCCCAAATGACAGCCGTCCTTCATCAATCCATTTCAACCTCCCTTGTTTCTCACTAGAGTGAGAGCTGTCGGTCATCAACTGGCTCAGCTGTCATTATGTCACTTCTCTGACAGTTCACCAAGAACACACCCCCAAGCAGAACACACCTACCTGGACCTCTTTGGCTAAGGCTGTTGCCAGGTGACAGCTACCTTCCCCCACTGTGGCCTTCTCAAATCTGTGCAGAGACAGTTACACCACTGCATGATTGCACAGTCGAACACTCACACAGCTGAAAACCCACCAGCTGCAGCAGTGTGCCACAGATGAGAACTTGAAACAGTCCTCTGCATGTCCAGGAATTGTAACTCGGCATGATTCATCATGGGCCACAGAATCAGCCCCTTGGATCATTGGGGTGCAGGCAGTTCTCCCTCTCTGTTCTCTTCTCCATCTACCCTAAGCTTTCAAGTGAGCTCACCAGTCCCCTCTTCCTCTCATCACGAAGTGCCAGAACAGATCAGATTGGTTCTGGTCCCTCATAAGTACAGTTCCTGAAAATGGACACAATTCTTGTTCAGAGATCTGCACAGTGTATTTACACTAATACTGAGAATAGACTGGGAATGGGCTGATGGGGGAAGGGGGAGCCATGATTTCAGCCACTCCATGATTGTACACAGCTTGGGACATCATCAACGTGTGATGGGGAGAGCACCACCACTGCCTGGGGGAGGGGGACTCAAGCACAGCTTGTTTCCAGCACTATGATAACTGGATCAGAACACCAGTCTGGTACAGTTGCGTTACCAGAATGAAGGAATTTACCTCCTGCCGACCTTCACTGACCGCATCCTCGGGATCAACCTTTGCCACTCATTAACCATCCCTTTGGGACTCTGAGACAGTATCTGTCAACCCGAATTCAACTTCGAACTTGTTGCATTTTTCAGAGTTCATTGTTATAGAGCTATGAAGTTATTGCATGTTTAGTGTTATTAGTTATGTAGTTTACTGTTTTCTGTCATTACTGCAGTGGGTATACAAATGCATCGTACAAACTGAACCATATACCTTGTTTACCTTATTTTCCTTACAGACAAAAGGTGATCCCTTTCTCATTATCCACAGAGCTCAAACACATCCCAGGATCCCGCCAAGGGTCTTTTTTTTTGTAATTAAATATACTTTATTGAGTATCAAGAACATACATAAACAACAAACAATATTGTGAACATCTAGTATACAATATAGAGAAGTCATATAACAGTTTTTGCAAAACTAAAAGTACCCCCACCTTACTCCCCCCTTCAAAACCAAACACCTACCCTCCCATCCTTGGGGGCACACTACCACAATTAAGAGGAATAACAAAACAATAAAAAACTCAATAATAAGGCACTCGGGAAATGGCCTAAATGAGGCAGTCAAAATCCTCTGCGACTGCTCTGAATGAGTCAATAAAACATACAGAGTCTCCCATCTTTCTCGGAATAGAGCTAAGTGGTGGTGCAGAGAGGCAATTTGTTTTTCTATCGCTAAGACTTGAAGAATTTCTTGGTGCCATTTACAATATGTGGGAGTGATATCATCTAACCAATGTCAGGCAATAACTAACTTAGCAGTGCTAGAAACCAGGGCCATGTGAGCTCTTCGCACTCCCCCATGGTGCTTGACAAATATTCCATGGTCGCACAGAACATCAAGGGAGCACAAACTCCAGAGAAGAGGTACCATGTCCTAAGACACTTAAAAATGATTGGCACCAGGATCAGCTTTCTCCAGGAACCCCACACAGAAACAAAGCAAGGAAACCTGTGGAGGAGGAGTGGGTAGGAGAAGTATTTTCTGCTGGAGAAAGCAACAAAAAGTGGAGACAGCCATTCTTGTACATAGGAGCACCCTTCAAGTTAGCGATCAAATTACAGGTCCAGAAGGCCGTTGCATTATTATAAAGGTCACAATAGGGAGGAGCAACATAGTACTAGCATTTATATATGGCCCAAATAGGGATGATGCTCCTTTCTTCATGTCCGTCTTAGCAAACCTGGCCCATTTCAGTACTACACCCATTATCATAGCAGGGGACTGGAACCTAGTCCAAGATTTCACCTCATACAGAATAGGCTCCCCATGAAAAGTCATAACAAAGAATCAAAGGGCATGCCATGAGTTATAGAACACATTAGATCTTGTAGAACCCTGGAGAATTCTACACCTGAATGTGAGGGAACACACATTCACCTCCCAGTACACAAATCAGGCTCAAGTCTAGACTTTTACCTCATAAGTGCAGATTTCTTTAGTAAAGTCATCAGCTGCGAGATCTAACCCAGCGTAGTGTCAGACCACTCCCCAGGTCAACTTATCCTACTACCCTCCGATCATATAGAAAGAGAAAGACAGATAAGGTCTGGTAAATAAACAACAATCTATTAAAAGACATCACCCTAGGGGCAATCAGAGAATATGTAACACACGTCTCTGAAAACCAGCAGTCAGCCACTATACAAACAAGCCTCTGGGGAGCTTTTAGATGTACACTAAGGGGGTAGCTCATATGACTAGCAGCCACTAGAAAACAAAAGAGGGAAATGGATAAAGCCACACTCCTAAGAGAGATTAGATGCAGAAATATAAGTATTACTGCTACCTCCCCAGAGGAAGATTAGCTCCAACTCAACAGCTACAGGGCCAAGTACAAAGAAATCCTATGGGAGCAAGCTGAATACACCTATATCCAGGGCGAAAGTATGATATGTGGATCAGGGTGAGAAAAGCCGTTAGGTTACTGGCACTAAGGCTTAAACAGCAGGAAATGGCCAGGGTGACCAAAGGGTTAGAACCTCACCCACTGGCACTCTCATCACAAAATGCAGAGAAACAGCACAAGCTTCTGGGGAATACTATAAACCACTGTACACAGCACAACAAACAAGCACTCCCAAAAGCATTCAGATTGTCCTGCCACAGGCTAGTCTCATGAAACTTTCAGCTGATCAAGTGACAGAACTGGAGAGGATATTAATTTGGGCAAAGTACTTGCAGCCGTGACAGAGCCTAACCCTGATAAGGCCCCTGGGTCAGATAGCTCCCTAATCTCTACAAGAAGCTGAGCTGGCCCCTCTCTTAACAACCCTGCTCCAGGAAACCAAAGCCACACAGCATCTTGATCAACAGTTGCAAGAAACCCTTGTCATGCTCATACCCAAACCTGATAAAGACCCAGAGTTCCTCCTTCACTACAGACCAGTCTCCCTGCTAAACCTGGACATAAAAATATTGGAAAAGGTTTTGGCCACTAGAGTTAGTAAAGTTTAGTCCACATTTGTAGGAAATGAACAAGTGGGTTTCATGCAGGGAAGGCTATCCACTGATCAGCTCAGAAAAGTTGCCAATATCCTCTCCGCATCCAGGGATATTAAAGCACCAGCAGTACTCATGTCCTTGGATAAAGAAAAGGCATTTAATGGAGTCTCCTGGGAATTCTTAATACACCCTTGGGAATCTGGGTTTCTGACAGCTTCCTCCAGTGGATCAAACTACTGTATTCCCACCCACAGCTAAAATAGTGTGCAGTGATGTTCATTCTGAAAAATTCTGTCTTGGAAGGGTACAAGATAGGGCTGTCCTCTCTTTCTGTATCGCTCTAGCCTCTACCTTGAACTCATGAGGACTGTGCTGGTTAATGAGCAAATCCTGGGCACCCGGGTGGGAACCACTACATACAAAATATCCACCCATGTGGATGATATTCTCCTTCACTGGAAAAAACAGAACAGCCCATCCCCATAGTGCTGGACACCCTTGACGAATTTAGCTCATTGGTAGGGTACTGCCTAAATATATCGAAAACACAAATTATGCCCCTAAACCACCACACATACAGGGCCAATGTTATGAGATGGGGGGGGCACATGGCCTCTCCAGATGGAATAAAACACCTGGGCACCATAGTGTCAGGGAATTCAAGGGTGATGTTTGACAGGAATCCAAACAGACTCCTCCAACAACTGAAGCAGGATCTGCAGAGATGGACAGCTCTACCATTATCCTCATGAGTTAGAATAAATGCAATCAAAATTAATGTGCTTCCAAGGGTATCATAACCTATTAGTATGGTGGTCCAGAAAATCCCTTCCAAGTGGTTCTCAATGCTACAATTGACCCTAAGTAGCTTCCTGTGGAATGGCAGAGATCCTCGATGGGTGTACTACAAACTTACCCCATGCAAAACACTGGGGAGACTGCAACTCCTTGACATAAGACTATATTACACAGCCAAAGGCTAGCCAATTCCTTTGGTGGTGCCAAGAGAGTTCTGTCCAAGCACTTATTCTATATACACCACAGTGGCAAGCTATGGAAAATGAATTATGCCTCCTGATGGGGGGTTATCCCCAGATCACTGATCAGTGTACCATTTAGCAAACTCCCTGCAGCACTTAAGCCCACATCCATTGGTTGCTCTGTCAAAATATGCAGACAGTTCCACCAGCTCTTAAAAATGATGCCCTTGTTTTGTTTGACCTCTCCTAACCAATCAAGGGCAACCCCAACTTTAAGATACAGAATAAAACCCTCCACTCCTCTTTCCTAAGGAAAATCACAACAGCTCCCTGAGCCAAATAGTAGAGAACAAATATTTCATTAAGTTTGAGACACTTAAAGGGAAATTTGACTTTGACTGTTTTTATATATTCCAAAAGCTTCAAGTACAGCACGTTGTAGCCTCTACCCTGGGTGCTAGGCCATGGCACCTTGTCAGCCTACAAATATGGAATGAGCTATCCACTCTTGCCACACAGGAGCACGCTCCCTCACTGCTGTACAAAAAAGTCAAATCTAACAGCCCCCAAACCACTGATAAGTGTAAGTACTGGCAAGGGGGGATTTCTGGTTGCAAATGTGGAAGGCACTGCACAAGTACCTCAAGGTGGATGGGCTCAGGCTCACCCAGTACAAAGGTGGCACATATGTTTTATATCCCCACAAACTGTTCTGTATGAATCATCTAGACTCAGAGCTTTGCACCAAATGCCACCTCATCTTGGTACCCTAAAACATATGTTATGGGATTGCCCCAAAGCTAAACTGCTATGGGATACCATTCAATCAAGGCTGGACCCAATCCTAGGCCTTGGCACAGACTTGACTCCCAAATGTCCCTCTTGGGAGTCGGTATTGAACAGTTAATGACATTGAGAAGGTACCATATCACGCTGATTGTAGTCATTGCCAAACAAACCATACTAAAGCACTGGTAGGATAACACTACCCTCTCCAATAGGAATGGGCATGTGGCTATCCTGGACACCCTGAGGATGGAAGGAGCGTCTGCTAGTCTGCATAACAGGATGGCACCATACAGGCATAGATGGGAAACCCTGCTCACCCTGTTACTCTTTCCTGAGTGAGGAATCTTTCCAGGTATCATACAGGGAACCACTGAGCATCTAGTGGCCCTGAGCTTATCAGCCTAATGACCATCCAGAGCAGATGAAGGATCAATATGCAGGTATGTCTTACATTATATGAGTCACAGTAGAACATTATTTTATTGTATTGTGAGCTGGGCCTCCCCCACTGAATGTTGATGGGGCGGGCTGATCATTTCTTCAAATGTACTGCAAATGACATTTGTTCTTTGTTATTGACTGTTTTTTTTGTTTCTTGTTTGTATCATGAAATTTAATACAGTTTACTTATTTAAAAAACAAGATCCAGTCAGGTTTCAGACCCAGCCATAGCACTGTCTCGACCCTAATTAAGGTTACCAATGATCTAGAAAGGGCAGTTGACAGTGGCTTGGAGACAGAGGCTATCAACCTTTCCAAGGCCTTTGACACAATAGACCACAGTCCCCTACTCACAAAGCTGGATACTTTCCTAGAACCTGGGTTTAACATAGATTGGTCAAATGGTCACCTGACAAACAGGCATTAACTGGTGTCAATAAATGGCACCAACACCAGCATAGCTAATGTGAGAAGTGGTGTGCATCAGGGCTCTGTTCTGGGTCCCCTACTCTTTCATCTTTTTATTAATGACCTGGGGCCATCCATCTATATACAGATGACACCATCATCTATGTCTGGAGCCTCGACTCCCTACAACTCCAAAAGAACCTCCAATCAGTCTTTTTATGATGTTCAGTGCTATTTTAGTAGAAATAAGCGATGCTTAAATGAAACAAGCATTTGTCAATGCCGAATGTTGCTTGCTTGTGTGTGCTGTTTAGGTATTTGGAAGTCAGTGGAGTGCAAATATTGAGAATTGCAAACTTACGAGTGCGTGGAGCTGCTTGATACCGCTCGTGAAACAGATCATTTTGAGTTTGTGACAAATTTTCAACATAGTCATTTTAAGACCTCTGCTCATGAACAGTGTCACTGTGATTTTCTTAATGTGTCCCATACAGTGATTTTGCACACCGACTGTGCCATTGTGCGCTACATGGGCGGAAACACGTTTTGGGCAAGATGTGAAAAATGACAGCTGTACTGCTCATAAGGAGGTGTGGTAAAATGACAATGTGGAAAATCTGGAATGAAAATATTGAAAATTCATAAACTTACAGGCGTGCGTAGGAACTCACAATGCAGGCTAAGTAAAACAGTAATTTTAAGAATTTTCCACCAAATTTTCAACATAGTCATTTTAAGACCTCTGCTCATGAACAGTATCACTGTGATTTTCTTAATGTGTCCCATACAGTGATTTTGACACCGACTGTGCCATTGTGCGCTACATGGGTGGAAACACGTTTTGGGCAAGATGTGAAAATGACAGCTGTACTGCTCATAAGGAGGTGTGGTAAAATGACAATGTTGAAAATCTGGAGGAAAATATTGAAAATTCATGAACTTACAAGTGTGCGTAGGAACTGCATAGCATGCTAGCTAAAAAAACAGTCATTTTAGAATTTTCCACCAAATTTTAAACATAGGCTTTATGAGCCCACCTTATGAACACTAGCAGTGTTGTTTTGTTAATCAGTGCCAAAGGTGGTTTCACGCGGTGACTCGGAAATCACCCTTCAGGCCCGATTAACGCCATGACAGTAAGAGCATTCATGAGAAGGGGTCCAAAAACCCCATGTTGAAAATTTGGTGCAAAAATTCCAAAAAATGCCTGAGATATGCAGCAAAGTTTAAAAAACCCTATTTATTACATTATACAGCTTACCAGCATTTCCTCAGTTGTGGTCGGCTTTGAAGAGTGCAGGCGTGTTCCCGTCCACCGAGGATCGTCGTGCGAGTCGGAGGTAAGTATGGGGTGAGGGATGTGGGGAGTGGGGTGCTCAGTGGGTGGAGTGCGGGTGGGGGCCCAGACAGCGAGGACCGTTTTTGTGTTGCAGGTTGTTTTTTTTTTTAAAAACAGGAGGGCCGGCGGGACGTTTGCCACGCTGGGGTGGGCTCCCAGCATGGCACATGGATAGCTGTTTGGGGGGCTGTGGAGCCGACGGGATTGGGCACCCCATCGGGATAGCATCTGTGCCATGCTGGGGTGGGCACCAGCGTGGCATGTGCAACTCCTGTTTGGGAGGCGCAGCACAGCCGACGGGGATTGGGCACCCCTGGCTGCTACAGTGTGGGGGGTGAGCATGCAGTATCCGTGCGTGTGTGTGTGTAGGGGGAGCGCGCATGAGCAGGCGATATCTTATCGCTGCTCACTGAAGCGTATGTCCCCCTTTCAACTGTACTCCACTGCATTTTCGACTGCTGTCATAGACAGCTCCAGCAGCGATTGGAGAACTGTGTCCATGCCTGCAAACACACTGACTGAATTGGAAGAGGGCTGCTACACCTCCAAAAACTCGGATGATGGCACTATGTTTCTTGCACATGCGTGCAAGCAAAATAAAAACCAAAATAAAGAATGCAATATTTATCAGGTTATAATTTAAATAATCATCATTAATTGGACATTTTTACTGCCAATGATTTCCAACTGGAGAATGTCTCACAATATAAATGCATTGGTGTATGGTTAGACCAAAATTTTAAATGGGATTATCATTTGTCTGCTGTAGTTGAAAAGATTAATGCCAGGATACTTTTTTTATATCAGAACAAATGTTATTTTTCACAAGTTGACAGGTTCAAATTGTACAAACTCTGACTTTGCCTTTTATGAAATATAAGGGTGTAATATTAGCTTGTGTAAGTATAGAGAGAATTGAAATGATGGAACACTTGCCAAAGCCTATTTCATAAATTGATTTTTTACTTTCGCTATATAATTTCCAGTGTTTATTGAGCGATCCTCTCACTTCTTCAGAGAAACTGTATCATCTGTTACATTACAAAATGTATTTAAATTCCTATGTATTTTGTAAAGTAGAAAAATGATTAAATAGAAAGAATAAAGGGATTAATTAGAGTGGATACTATAGTGGCTTTGCCAATCTTATATTTTTTTTAGCATCTTACATTACATAGATAAAAATTATATTTTGAAGAAACCCAGCATGGTTTTTGGACAAAAATGTAGCATAACAAAAGCATTACTGGAATACACTGAGTTTTTGTTTGGTGCTTTGGACAGCGGGGACATGGCTGGGGCAGCCTATATCAACTTTACAAAAGCATTTGAACTAGTAGATCATACCTTGGTGATACAAAGATTGAGAAACATGGGATTACCAGTAACAGCTTGTAACTGGTTTAAAAGGTATTTAAAGGGAAGGATGCAAAAAGTAAAGTTGGGTGGTGCAACATCACTCTGATACCTGTCAACATTGATGTCCCACAGGGATTCATACTTGGACTGTTGTTAAGCCTGTTTTTGAATGGTCTTCCCTTTGTTTGCCAGAACTGCAAATTAGTTCTTTACACTGATGATGTGGGTTTGGCAACCAGAAGAAACTCAATACCTCCTTTGTCAGATCCTCTGCAAGAAGACTCTGACAAATTTTAGAAATAGTTTACAGACAGCAAACTTATCATAAACATTAAAAAAACTAAGTCAGTGATCTTTAGTACATCAAAAAGAACTGGACAAGGGTGTAAACTGAATATAACTACATTGACTGAAGATACTCTGGAACAGGTAGATTGCTTCATGCACCTAGGGGTATATCTGGATAACACACTGTCCTACACAAAGCACGTTGATTATATTAAAAAGGTCAATGTAAGGCTGGGTTTGTTGTATATAAATGAAATTAACTTTATTTAGGCAACACATAAATTGGATGTTTAGAGTTTAAGTCTAACAATTGTAGATTATAGATTGACAATTTATGCTTTGATGTTGGACAGCGTGCTATCCAGATTAAATAGAACATTCAGTCCTAACTGCAGATTTTTACTAGATGCTAATCAGAATGCCCATCACTGTTAACTGTATGACAAGGTTGGCTGGCTCCCTCTTGACCTATGCATTAAGTACTGTGATCTTTTATGGTGTTGGAAACTGGTAATTGGTGAAAGTACAGTAGTTAAAGAGCAGCTGATGCCTCAAACAAAACTTCAGAAAATATAATATTAGTACAATTCAACTTGCATTCCATGTATATTTTATAGATTTCTCCTCCCCTTATTTATTACTGAAATTTGCATGAGTATATTATCTGTATCCCTCAGAGTTTATCTGCCTCTGTAGCTGACTCCCTACTTCAAATCATAATCCTCTGTTGTGACATCGTAATCTATTACCATGGGAGTAACTGTGATGTCACATGCAGTGCATTATGACCTCAGGAGAGGGAGAAAGTACTGAGAATAGATGAACACTTCAGGAGCAAGATCCTGTTTTCATGAAAATGACTATAGTAATAAATAGTGAAGAGAGAGATACAGAACTAATGTGAAAAACAAGTTGGACTGTGTCTAAATATTATGTTTTGTGAAAGTTCTCCTGAAGGCATCTGCTACTCTTTAAATAATACAATGTTGCCATGTTCCAAGATTCATAACATGAGGTCTACTATGAAATCTAAATTGGAGTTGCCATGTTGTAAAACCTCACTTGGGCAAAAATGTTTTAAATAATGGACTATCAGGTTGTGGAATTATTACCCACAAGACTTTGTAGGAAGTCAGTCCTTGGGAAATTTTAAGAACTGCATTATGCCTTAGTTGAAGGATCTTAATGCATGTAATTATTTTAGATAATGACATGCTCTAGGTTTATATTGCACTTCGATGATGTATTATATCTTAATTATGATTGTTTCTCCTCTTATGTTTATATTGTAATGTTATTACTGTACGAAGAATGAATGGGTAACCTTTGAAAAAAGGCACTTGTTACCAAATTGTTTTCTTGAATAAAATAAGCATAAACATTCTATTTTGATATTCCAACAGCAAAGAAGACAGTATCCAATTAATTATCTGTAATGCCAATGTAAAATTAACTTATGTTCTTTAATATATAGATATGTAGACATTGAAAACATATATATACTTGTATATTGAATACTTCTGTGCCATATATTCATTTGTGTTTGTGTTTTGTCTATAAACAGAGTCAGGAAGAGGCTGCACATTTATTTTACATGTTACATTCTCAGTTAGACTTTCAAAGCAAAATCTGAGCACCCAGCAGTGAAATAAAAACACCAGAATGATAAGCAAGATATTTATCTTACTTTGTTTATTATGACAATGGTGCACAAAAGCTGAAGACTGACATATAGGCTCAACACATTATACGCACTGGTAGCATACTGATGATGCCACATTAGAGAAAAAGGAAATGCCTAACGTTTCACCCAGAGGCTACTGGGCTTCGTCAGAGATGAAGTACCTCATTAACAGGTGTTCTTTTATAAGGAATTGTTAAAGAAAGAGTGCAGAATGAATATCTGTGCAAAATATACAATGAAGGTTAAAAGCAAAAAAAAAACATGATCAAAAAACTCAGCACATATACATACTGTACAATGGAATGCACTAACCTCAACATTCGCAGTCTGCCAACCATGGTATCCATCAAAAATATTTTAAGCACCTCCCTTCACTGCCTTTGTTCCCTACCTCCCTAGCTGCATGCCTCCTCTGCTCAATCTCACCTGCCTCCACTTACCCCAATCAACTTGTTTTTGCCTGTGTGCCAACTCTTGCTCTTATTTATGTTGAGTCAGAAATAATGTATATCATGTAATGTAAATCAATGTATATCTTGCCATCATGTTGTAACCCTACTTTACTGTTGTATGCATTATTTTGTGCTCCATCTTCACCCACATCAATGTATTATGTTCGTGCAGCTGTTAGTCAGGCATTGTCTGACCTTATATCATTGTTTTGCTGTGCCATACTCTCTTGCTTAAACTGTAAACCACTGTAAATTGTTGTGATTTCATTCCTGTATCATTTGTATACTATTTGTAAATTACTTTTGTTTCTTCCTTTGCCCTGGTTGCACCTGGAAATGAGCCTTGGCTCAGTGTGTCTTTCCGTCACCAACGTCTAAATAAATAAATAAATAAATAAAGTACAGATCAGCAGTAGAAATGGCAATGACAGCCACATTCTAGAAATACAATAACAGTTTATCAGTGCACCAACTATTGGATCCGAAGGCAAATAAATATGTAATTATTTGTATATAGGACTATAATGCTTGCTTATGGGCAATAACTCCTGGCTAAAACAGTGAAAAATATTCACTATGCACAGTACAAAGATCTATTCAAGCATGCCAGGATGACAATATTACTGATCTGGCAATTCTCAATAAACTGCAAAAACAGATAATAAAAGAGGACTAATGAACATAAACAAAATAACACGGCATGGATGATCATAGTTTATACTACAGTTATACAATACCTTTGATCCCTATTTGATACATTTGAACAGAGGTTGTATCAATAATAAAATTATATACCTCGGGGCATATAATCTGTGGAGATGGGGCTGCATCAAATGTTTAAGGAAACACTCCACTCCCCTGCTCAAGAAGTTATCCTATCAATAATAAATATGCAAAACCTTTCTCTATATAACAACAGCATTTCAGTTCAGAAATGCTGGTAAGTCAATTGATTCACTGAACCCCAAACCCTCCCTTGGCCCAAATTCATAAATTCAGTAACTTTCCCGTCTGACTATTTTTTTGTTCCCAGTCCCTCACCTTGTACCAAGGCAAACTTTTTCTGTACCCTGGAAGCAAATGTCATGAGCATCATTACTTGCCACCCTTAGGTTCCTCTCATCACATATGATATGTCACCCCTTTGAATTGCTCTGACATGCTCACAAGTTCTTGTTGGTAAATAGTCTGCCCTATATAAAATGAGCCGCATGAGCACATGAGGAGAGCAACAGAAAAGTATCACAATTTTAAAAATGTTTGAGTGTGATTTATTTGCCTTTCTTAGGGTTTGCAACTGTCTTTTCTTATGCAAAATACATACACCTACCACACCTGACCATACCAACAGGAGGGGGCAGTAGCCAAGCAATGCTGATGTTTGTAGGGGTAACTAAGTGACTTGACATGATTATCCCTAACTGTTTCAGATTTCCTGAAAACAAAGCTGGAGCCCTCATCCACAATGCTTTTCACTCTAGCATCAGTGCTCAGTATGCCCCAATGTTTCTGTATAATGTCTTTAACTTCCTTTGTTTGGACACTATACCTTGTCATAAACTTGCATTTTGAAAGTGGCGTCCGATTCCATCCCATTTTTGGGACTAATGTGGACTCATGATATATAATTAACTTGTTCCACAGCCTGCACTATGGATACAGAACTTTACCCCCCAGTCCCTAAGCCTCTGTATCTATTGACCTTTTCTTATTTCAAAATTCTATGGGCGTGTGTACCTGCGAAGATTTCAAGTTATCTGTCACTTTGGAATATTATGGGTAGCATGGGGAGGGTGGCAGCTATTAAAAAACAACAGACTTTTGTTGTCAGTAGTTTTCTGATAAAGATCAGTACCCACATTCCCATCTCCAGTTTTGCATATCTTGACATCTAGAAAGGAGACACATTTTTTTATCTACTGTATATGTGTCTTGAATCTTAAGCTTGGATCTGTGGATTCTAACCATACAATAGTTTAAAAAAATTGGATCTCATTGCCCCTCCATACAATAAGGATGTCACTGATATTGCAACACCACAAATCCAAATATGCAAAAAATGGAATTGTGGTGCTACATATTTCAGTCCCCCCAGAAGTCATATACTAATTGGCAAAGCTGGGTGTCATTGTGGCTCCAATAGCTGTGCCTAACTGTTGTTTGTAGAATTTAATCTGAAAGCAAACATATTTGACTCCAACACAAGTTTAGTCAACTTGGCTATATATGCTGTAGGGATATTAATGCATGCTGCCTCACTCCTACTGTGTAGAAAGTGAGTCAGAGCATTGAGTCCTTCTTGGTGTGGAGTTAAAGCATATAAAAAATTCACATCGAAAGTCACAAAGAACCAAAAAGCCTCCATAGCCAGAGTTTCAATTCAGTTAACAATCTTCATGGAGTCCCTAATGTAGGATGGCAAGTCCTGTCCAAAGGGCTGTAAATGACTGATCATAAAATTTGAAATAGTTTCTGTTGCCCATCCATTTTCAGAAATTATTGGCCTGCCTGGTGGATTCTGTAAATCCTTGTGGACCTCTGGGAGAATGTATATTGTGGGAATCACCAGACTGGCCACTGTATGTGCTCTGTATGTCATTTCTGATAAATATCCCTTCACATACCCCTCATTAAGTAGCTTGTCTGCCCTTTCTATGAACAACTTCATGCAATTCCCAGGGAGCTTGACATACAGTAGGAGCTTTGCATTAGATAATTGTCTGGTAATCTCATTTATATACTGGGTTGTGCCCATTATCACTACTGCCCTGGGTTTGCTGGATGGCTTTATAGTGATAATCCAATTTGATGCTAGAGTATGAAGGGCAGTTCTGTCTGCCACAGAGCAATAATTAAAACCCTTTGACCTGAAGTAGATCTCAAAGCTTTGAGATCATGTTCACACTGTTTAAGAACACTGTAACAGAAGGGCTTAAGACAATAAGATGACTTTTATCGAATAGGGAAGGAGTACTGTCCATATTGGAAGAGTGTGTATTTGTTTCTCCACTGAAATATATGGATTTGAGCATCAGTGAGTGAGCGAACCTATGTAGGTCCACTGTGGTTTGGATACATTTGATGCCTGTTGTCGGGGAAAAGGAAAGGGCCTTATTGAGGACTTATTCCTCTTTTGCTGACAATGACCAGCTTGAAATGTTAACCACAGCTGACTGTGTTATACTGGGGATTGAGACTGTGGTTGTGTCAAGATAATAATTTGTTTACCAAGAGATACCATCTAATAATTGTTTGCTACTCTGCCTCTACCACAATTGTCCCCATCTTGTCCTCTTCCACTGGAGTGGAATGACTGTTGGAAATATGTTTTTCAATTGCTCCTCCACTGAGCCTGTGGTTTCTCTACTCTCTGTTCCTGTGATGGGGTCTGTTCAAAAAAATTAGAACTAGCGTAATCCATGTCACTTAGGCCTGTGGTGTAGTCTATGACAATTTAATTCTCTGTACTACTGGTGTTCTTGTTTTTCAGGATAGATTTCAGTGACGGCTGGGTGCATTCACTCTCCTGCCAATCAAATACCTGACTGAGACAATAATCCTTTAAGCATTTAAAGATGGTTGGAGAGTCTAGAAAGTGTAGCAAAGCAAGGAGACTGTTCCAGACAGAAGGGGCAGCTCAGTTAAAAGACTTCCCCAATAGTAGTGAAGGTAAGATGAGAAAAAGAAAACTCAGAGTTAGAGAGCGTAAGAATGCAGGATGGAGAGTAAGGGTGATGAAAACAGATATAGGGTGTTCCAGACCACTGAGAATTTTGAAAGTCTGAAGGGGCAATTTTGTACTGCATACAAAACTAGATGGGAAGCCAGTGCAGTTTCTGAGGATGGATGGAATATGGTCCTTCTGCAAGACCAGGTGAAAGAGATGTGTGCGCATTTTGGACAGATCGAGCTTTGTAAGGAAGACATGGGGAGACCATAGAGGGGGGATTTGCAGTAGCTGAGTCAGGAAGAGATGAAACTGTGAATGAGGGTTCCATCTGAATGAAGGTTGAGGTAGTGACACATATGGGCAGTGGTTTAGAGGTAGTAGTACGAAATATTACAGATCAATGAAATGCGGGAGGCAAAAGAAGAAATTCCTTCATACTTACTGTAATTTCCTTTTCTTTTAAACATTGTCAATGGGTAGTTAGCACATATGGATAAAGTGCAGCCCTACTAGGGGAATGGCACAGCCAAAAGCTGTAAACCAGCATAGAATCCTGGGCACTTCAACATTCCAAAGAGCAAGGACTCCCCAGTTACATTTGTCCTCGCAGTGCATATATATATATATATATATATATATATATATATATATATAGTAAACCACTCTGAGGTGTGCGGTCACGCCTGATATATGCATGTCTTGGTGTGCGTAACCACCCAAGGTTTTGTGTATATCAGAGCGCCGACAGACACCCTTTGTGGCGGTTTATCTATCTTATAAAATGTCAGAATTGTTTTGAGGGGTAAAAGTGCAGGTGTGCGGTCATGCTCTGATATCGCCGGTCATGTGATATGTTCCAACAAATCAGCAGACATAATTTTTTCTACCCATTTTATACATATACTGTATATATATATATATATATATACCCAAAAAACTAAATGTACCCAGAGTATACTGCTCCCTCTTGCAATAATCCACTATAACAAAAATTTTCTTGCAGAACCACATTTGTGTCCCAAGAATAACACATAATAAATGATTCCCTTACATCATGCTGTTGGACTGGAATGATGGAAAGAAGTTAGCCTTCTGCATTTCTTCTCTGCTGAATCTACTTCATTCTTCTTAACCAGCTAGTAGGTGACTTAATAAAACTCTTAACATAAAAGGTAAATAACAGTAGAATAACTGCAAACAGTTAAAGCACTATCCTGTAACAGAGTCACCACTCTTGGTTCAGAAATATCAACCTGTTAACCTGCATGCCTGTAATAAAATATTCTTTAGCCTAATTTTCACATTGACAGATAAATCAGAGAAGGCTGTCAACACTAACTTCAAATTAAAAAATTTCTGAAGGTAAAAAAGAACATCCCAGGTGCATACTGGACAGTATTCTCCAACAGGAACCAGGCTTCCAAGAGAGGCCACATTGACAATGTTGGAGTTAACAGAAAAGGCAATTACGATAAGTATGAAGGAATTTTTCTTTCTGTAGCACTCCACATTGTCAATGGGTAGTTAGTACATATACTGTAGGTTCTAATAATCAGTACCCATTTCCAACTGGGTGGAGGAGAATATTGTTCCATATACAATCCAAACAGGAAAAGAACTGTATCTGCTAACTGCCACCTGCAAAACTCTATGAAAAAAGGCTGCATCTGCAGAGCTTTGAATATCCAATCTGTAGTATTTTTTGAATGTGGGTGGAGGACCATGTTGCTGCCTTGCACGATTCTAACAGATGCCTCATCTCTCTCCACCCAGGAAGTAGCCATAGCCCTGATGGAGTGTGCCTTGCTGAGAGCTGGAGCTTTCTTCTTTACTGCCTCATATGCCTTTGCAATGTATGCCCTCACCCACCTTGCCAAGGTGGCCTTGGATGCTTTTTGACATTTTCTTGCTGCTACAAAGAGCAGGAACAAACTATTCAAATTCCTGAACTCTGCAGTTCGCTTACGTTATGTTCCAACTGGCGTCCGTAAATCCAACTTGTGCAACTCTCATTCTTTTGGATGTGTTGGCTTTGGACAGAAGGACAGAAGACAGATCTCTTGATTCATGTAAAAAGTTGTAGGTATTTTTGGAATAAAAGACAGAACCATCCTCAGCACTACCTTATCCTTATGAAGGATAAGGTAAGGTCCTTTGCAGGACAAGGCCTGAAGCTCATTGATCCTTCTGGCCGAGCACATAGGAATAGAAAAACACACCTTTTTTTTTGGTAAATTTTATTTAACAAGCAGCAAGCAATCCAAAGTATAAGCTTACAGCCATATAAAACAATCAGTTACTCAGTAGGGATTCATACAGAAAAAGTTTTGTTGCGCAGTTATCAACCAAAAGGACAAATGGACCAATGTTTTTGAGATACTTTCAAATAAAGATTTCATTCAATTATAAAGTTGCAGGGGATATCCTTTCAGGCATCCTGACTGGCAGCTATAGGCAAAGCCTGGGCTACTGATGGTCACCCTAAGGAACGTCAATGGCCCCACTAGCTTTGGAAGATTTGCAAAGTATAGAATTGTTTAGAGGTTGCTCCCCACAATGTTTCAACCCACCATCCAATGACCCTGGCCCATCCAGACCCCCACCCTACCCCCAGAGACAATCATCCTGGCAGATCTGTTCAGCATCAAAAGGTCGGAAACAAGGTAGCCACAGTGCTTTCTCCAGCAGCCCCACATAGTTTGATATTTTGGATCTGACCTCTGATGGTATATTGTATACTGTATGCTCTATCTTCATGCAGTGAAGTAACTGCTTGATCCATAATGCCACCATTGGAATGGCCTCCAGCCACCAGTACTGCACCAGAACCTGCTTCCCCACGTGTTATACCCATCGCCAGACAGAGTGTTCCAACCCTACAGGAGCAGTTACGGGGGTATACCTAGCAGGATCTCAGCAGCTGTGGCAGTGTTTCTCATATCAAGCACCTGGTTCAGTATTGTGGTGATGGCATACCAAAATGTATTCACAGCTGGGCAAGCCCAAATCATGTGGAAAAACAAATCTTCTGCAGCCTTGCATTTAGGGCATAGCTCCGATTTCTCCAATCAATTCTGTGAGCCATTATGGGAGTATGGTATGTTCTATGGAGAATATTGTAAGATATGTCTCTAAGTCTATTATTAACTGAGCAGGCCATCCATTTCTTCAAAGCTTTCTCCCAGTCCCCTTAGTGACCTTCAAACTCACTGGGTCACCTTCCCACTTCATTCTTAGGGTGACCAGTGGGTCTGGCAATGCCTCCCAGAGGATCTTATAAATCTTGGTTAGAGGGCAGGGTTCCCTGGCTCCAGGGCTTACCTATCAATACAAATCCACAATGGTTGTGCACAGAAGGAATAACCTTGCAAGCATGAACAAATAAGAGTCACGGAAACAAAAAAGCTTTGTAACAAAATATTTTACTGAATTCTATTCATGCTGCAATAATACAGAGTCAGCCAAAAAGAACCCCAAGTGTCTGACTCCCACGAGTCTTCAGTGGAGTGCTGCTAACAGGAACACATGAGCATTTAATCATAGTATCATGAATAATTAATTACTTGCCCTGATGTCACTACTTTACTATAAAGTGATAGGGATTTTTTTGATTTTTATATATGCTGTGAAACAACCTATACCCAACAAACATAATTCTAATATAGATCAGTGTAAAACTATTATTTTATAGTGCAAAAATCACAAATATATACTATAATCATTTAACTATCACTTATTCTGAAAAAACATTAAATGACATCTTTATAGAAGAAGGAACTGTAGTTAGAAGGACCTAGGAGGGCTGGTACCAATACAGCCCATCTATACTCCAAAACATTTGGAGCTCCAGGACCAGACTTGACCACATAATAACAGAACCTAAGAAGAAGAAAAGAAATAAAATTAAATAATTATTTAACAGATCTATTATTCGACCTATATTAAAGCATATAGCGTTCATCAAAAACATACACATAGTACTTCCACGTAACAACAAATGATACTGCAGAAAAGGTACCCAGATAACAATTAATCACCTTTATATCTGTCATTATCTGTAATTTATTTCAAAAAGGTTTGATGTCCCATTTTCGTTTTAAACCTTCTGGTTTAACACACCTCAGTTTAAAACTCCACCTACTCTCTTGTAGCAAAACATTGATCTATCTCCACTCAATTTTAGAGGTGCTATCCAATCTATACCCATAAATTTTAAAGTCTCTGGTGAGGATCCATGTTGTTGAAAAAATGCATGCCTACAGGAGTATCCTGTCTGTTGTTTAATATTGACCTCACATGTTCTTGGATACGCTGTTTCAAAGGTCGAACTGTCTTGCCAGCGTAAACAAAATTACCGGGCACCACAGGGCATAAATAACATATGATGTATCACATGTTATAAGATGTTTAACATCTATAGTTAAGTTGTCAATTTTCGGATGATGGAAGTATTTACCAGGGCTAGCATATTTGCAGATATTACATCTTTTGCAACAGAAAAAGCCATTTGATCTTTTTGGTAGCCACATTTTATCATTCTCAGAACTATCCTTCTTTAAGCGGCTATATACCAACTTGTCCCTAAGAATAGAGGCCCTGTTAAAGGTGACTCTTGCTTTTTTTATCAACTACTGTTTCTACTTCCTCATCTCCCAAAAGTATGGGCCAATTCCTGTGAATGATGTTACCGATACGTCCTGCAAATTCATTGTATTCTGTAATGAATGTGCATGGATTCTCATTCTCTTGGTTGTCTTTCTGTTTAGTGAATAGGCTTTCCCTAGATAACTATTTTACTCTTTCTTTACAGTTTACCAGTAAATCCCAATCATAACCTCTACTCTGGAATATTTCTAAAAGTTTGTTTGCTTGTTCTTCAAAATCACTGTCGGTACTACAGTTTCTTTTGATACGTATCAATGGACTATATGGGATTTATTTTTTGAGGTTTGGAGAGTGGGTTCCCTGGCTCAAGGCTTACCTATCAATACCAACTCCAGCAATGAATGTCGGAGGGGGGGGCTGCTCCCCATTGTTGTCCAGCCCAATCTGGCTTGTGCCTGGAAGTAAACAAAAAGATTTGAGGAATTTAAATTATATATATGTGCTAACTGCTGGTAATCTAACATATGTCCCCCCTCATACAATTGCAACACCGATTTTAATCCCTTGGATTCCCAACCCCTTAGAATTTTGCTGACCGGGTGGGGTATGGATGATGAACTCCATAGAGCTTCACGAATGGAGACCTCCGGGGACACTGTAGGGGGACAGTGGAGAATCTTATGGGCTGCAATCCAGGCCCTCAAAGAAGCCCTAGTGAAAGGATTCCTGATCTTTTTGTTCTGGTTACTGGACAGGCAAGGGGCAAATAAGTAGCTGTAAAGTGAAGAGCCATCCTGACCTACCTCCAGTGTTACTCAGGCTCGAACTACCCCAGTCTGGGGAGCTGATTCTTGAGGAAGGCCACCTGGGATGTCAAGATACAAATGAAAGTTTGGCAGGCTTAGGCCACCTCTATCAGAGCGTTGCCACAGGATTTCTTGCTGGATGTGAGGTCTCTGACCTCCCCACAATAATGTAGTGTTGCTACCCTACAGAACTTTGATATACTTGTTGGGAAGGTGAATGGGAGAGTATTGAAAAGATACAAGCACTGTGGGAGCATGCATTTTTGTAAAGTTCACTTTACCAATAAGTGTCGAGGGCAGAGAACTCCATCTCTCACAGTCTGTACAATTTTTTGAGTAATGGTTTATAATTTGTATCTCCAATGGAGGATAACTTCTGGGGATTCAAACACCAAGGTATCTGATTTCTGAAGAGGGATTTATAGTTGTATTATTGACTACAATGGGAGCAGGGGTGCAGCCAATGATAGCCATTCACATTTGGAGCGATTTATTTTATGGCCTGACAATGGGCCGTATTCCTGAAAAAAGGTGGTCAAGACAGGAGAGCCTTATCTGGGTCATCTACAAACAGCAAAACATCATCAGTGAAGAGGGAGATGATGTGATGCTCTCCATTTTGCATCAGATCCTGAATATCAGAGTGCCTCCTTATAGCCGCTGCCAGAACCTCTATTGTTAAAATACATAATAATGGGGAGAGAGGGCACCCTGCAGCGTCCCCTTGTCAGTGGGAAAGGTGTTGACAGTTGTGTATTTGTTAAAATCTGGGCCCTTGGAGCTCTGTATCAAGCTCTAAACCGGGGACCAAACCCAAACCTATCTAGTGTGGCAAACATGAAGGGCCATTTGACCCAATGGAAGGACTTCTTGGTGTCTAGCGCTAAAAGGTCCTACCCCACCTTGTCCCTCACCACCCAAGCCTTCATGATATTTAAGGTGCGTTTAATATTATGCTTTGCTTACCGATCCTTAATGAATTAGCCCTGATCTGGATGGATCAGGTCTGGTAAAACTTATTCCAATCTGGCAGCTAACAGTTTTGCTAAAATGTTGTTGTCTGCATTTAGCAGAGATATGGATTGTCCTGAACCACATTTGTGGGTTGTTACCAGGCTTGGGGAGGATGGTGATGGTGGCCAAAGTCTGTGAGGTGGGCAGGCATCCCTGGTTAGTGATTCCTCAATGACTTGGCACAGCAATGGGTGCAGAACCCCCAAAGTTCTATGGAATTCTACTGGGATCTCTCAAGCCCAGGGTCCCTGCCAGTTTTGAACTCCATATGGCTTCCTTAATCTCCCTGCTGTAATATTGTGCAATCTAATTCATCTCTCAATGCATGGGATAGGGTGGGGAGAGGGACAGTTTTCAAAAATGGTTGAGGGGTCAAGTGAGGTGGAATTTCAGAGGTGTATAGTTTTTCATAATAGTCTTGAAAAGACTTATTTATATTTTTTGGGTTATTAGTTGTGTCCCCCTCTGGAGTCTCTATATTAAGAATTACTCTGTCCACCTGTCTCTTTTTAATTTGCTAGGCCAGCCATTTCCCTGCCCTATCCTCCTCAAAATACAACCCCGCTCCAGCCATTAAAAGATTCCTTTCAATTTGTGCAGAGGAAAACTGATTTAGTTTGCCCTTGAGCTGTTGTAGTTCCCCCAGGAACATTCCCTGATCCCCCTTCACCACCCTCTGCTCCAATGTACTTATTTGTTGCTCCATTTCCCTTTCCTGCTTAGTGTCCATCTTGCGATGGTGAGCTGTGAAAGATATCACTTCACCCTGGACAAATGCCTTCAAAGCATCCCAAGCAGTGGTTGAAGACACCTCTCCCACCTTGTTTATTTATTTATTTATTGAAGTCTTGGAATTACAACCCTTTGAACCAAAAACTCTTTTGCAAAGGTTCTACATCAGATTTACAAACAGACGGGTTACAAAAAAAATTACAGGAGAGTAATACAGTACATTACACATAGGATACGATTATATTAATAATACAGTACATTATACATAAGTGCATCATAAATGAAGGCAGAGTGCATGGCAAAGAAACAAACATGGCAAGTAGATTTAAAACAGACAGGATACAAAACATTTCAGGAAATTCATACCGTACATAATACATAGGATAAGAGTATACAAGTAATGCAGTACATTATACATAAGTGCATCATAACTGAGGGTGGAGTACATTGTAATGAAACAAACATGGTGCAGGCAGTGCTAGCTAACTGAGTAAACAGATAGGAAATTAAAGAAAAGAAAGGGAGACCAGAAGGAAGTCAGTTAAGGAGAGCTGTGAGACAACTGGGGGGAGGGCAGAAAAGCTGAGTAGAGGGGTGTAAGGTGTAGAGAAGGAGGAATAGGAAAGACTGCAGGTAAAGGATGAGCAAAGGGCAGGAAGGGAACAGAGTGGGGAGGGAGAAATTAGACCAAGATAAGGTGGGGAGGAGCAGGGGGAAATAAAACTAAATTAAACCCAAGTATTCAGCAAGGGCTGTTGATATATGCTCTTTAAAACATTGGTCAGCCAATAGTGTGGGGTTCATTCGCCATTGAATTCTATCTTGTTCCTTGTTCAGGGGTCCCAATGACAGGCCCAAAGGTGCATGATCAGAAATACAAACAGGACCATACTCAGTCCTAACTCCGCTCCCCCCCCCCACCAACAGGGCTGGTAAAATAATCACATAATCAATTCTTCTATAAAGACAGTGGCATGTGAGAAAAAAGAATATTCCTGCCCCTGAGGGTGGAGATGTTGCCATACTTCAATTAGGGTCCTCTCTTGGGCTAGAGACCTCAGGGCTGCTACACTTTTCGGTGGCGGACACACCCTAGAGCCAAGTGATCCATCACAGGATCCTAGAAGGTATTAAAATCTCCTTCTATGAGTAAATTGTCTGAAAATGGGGTCAGAGTCAGCCAAATGATGATGGAACTCTGGGCTGTAACAGTTAGGGCCATATAAAGATCCCATGGTAAGTCTCTCCCTCCACTATGATGTCCACCACCACAAATCTTCCCTGTGGGTCTAGTATAGAAGAGTGTATGGTAACCCTAAGTCCTGAACGAAACAAAATAGCAACCCAACGAGCCCTGGAGCTAAAAGCAAAGAATACATCTTGTATGCTAGAATGTCCAGTGAAACTGATGAAAGAGGTTCAAAGGGTTCTTCACAAAGAGCATTCAAAACCAGATTCAGATCCCATAGAGGAAGAGTGGATCGAAGCAGAGGTCTGCTTCTGCTAACCGTTCATAGGAATCTTATAACCTCTTGGTTAGTCCCCAGAGATGAGCCCATGGAGGCTTCAAGTGCTGATACCTGGTCTCTCAAGGTGCTCAATGCCAACCTTTGTCCTCCCACCTGCAAAAATCCCAAATCTGCAGAACCATGGCCCTTGAGGCCTGATATTTCTCTCTCTGACCAAGCTGAGAAGGTGGTTCACTTCGAGCATAAGCTGTAGATGTGCAAACTTTCCTGGTGGCCATCAGGGTATTCATGAACTTTTTCCAAAAAAACAGTTTTAGTAGTCACCTCCTCTCTGGAGCCAGGCCACCAGCTGTATTGCCGCTGGGTGTGGATGCAGAATGGGTCCTTGGCAAAGAAGATCCCCCCTAGATTGGGAGTCAGAATGGCACATGCTGAGCTAGAGTCACTAGGTCAGAGAACCATGGGTTTCTTGGCTATTCTGGGGCTAAAAGAAAAACTTCCTCTGAGTGTCTTATTTCTGTGAATGACCTTGGGGAGTAGTGGCAGAGGAGGAAAGGCATATGCCCTGCAGACATCCCATGTCTGCAACAGAGCATTCACTGCTTCCCCATGTGGACAATGGTACCGACTGAAGAAACTCGGTACCTGAGCATCCTGCCTGGAGGTGAGCATGTCTATCTGAGAGTGACCAAACCTTCTGCACAGAAAGTCGAACACCTCTGGATTCAAGATCAACTCCCCTGGATGAATAGTCTCCCAGCTCAGTTAGTTGGCTTGTATGCTTAATTCCCCTGCCAGGGGAACTGCTGAGAGTACTAGAAGATTCTCCTCTGCCCACAGTAGCAGATCAGTTGCTACTGCCAGCATCTCCTTATTTTTTGTGCCTCCTTAATTATTTATGTAAGTTACCCTGACAGTGTTGTCTAACCTTACTTTCACTGCTTATGACCATACTAGCTTATGAAAGTGAAGGAGGGCAAGTTGTACTGCCCTCATTTCCAGGATGTTGATATGCTGCTGTTGTTCCTGCACAGACCAAAAACCCTGGCCCAGAACTTGGTCTAGGACAGCAACTCGCCTGACAGGCTGGCACGATCATCAGGATCAGCTCTGGAAGACCTTCCAGAGGAATCCCTTGCTGAGGTCAAGGAGCTCCCACCAACTCAGTGAGTGTCGAAGAGGCTGAGTAAGGCGGGATCATGATGTGGTAGTCCTCTGAGGCCAGGTCCAAGGTTGCTAGCATTCCATTCTGAAGGGTCACATGTAAGTGAGCCCACAGAACTAGATCTATTGCTTCAGTCATCAGTCCCAAAATCTGTAATAGTCTGTGAGGCAGAGCCGATGATTGGCTTCTCCACCACTGAACCTCTCGCCTCAGGGTCTCCTTCCTGGATGGTTAGAGGAAGATCTTCCCCTCATCTGTCCAGAACACTGTGCCCAAATGTTTCAGGTTCTGGGATGGGATGAGGGAGCTCTTCTCCTGATTGACTACCCATAGGATTCCAGTATCTCTGGGGTCCTGGCTACTGACTTCCTTGCTAGTTGCACAGATGACACTCAAATGAGCAAGTCGTCCAGCTAGGGATATACATGATGACCTCCTGCCTCAGTTGAGCCACCAGTATTATGATGACCTTCAAGAATAGCCTGGGGCTGTTGCCAACCCAGAAGGAAGTGCCCTGTACTGGAAGTGCTGCCCCAAATTGTGAACCTGAGGAACATCTGGTGAGACTACCGAATGGGGATGTGGAAATATGCATCCCTCAGACCTATGGGTGCTGCATAATCTCCTGGCTGGATGGCACCTATGATTGACCACAGGGATACCATCGTGGAGGTCATGTGGTGGACAAACTTGTTTAGGTGCTTCAGGTCAGAATTGGCCTGAACCAAGCCCCCGGTTCTTGGGAACAACAAAGTACATCAAGTAGAATCCTGACCTTCTTCATTGGGGGCACTAGAACCTCAGCCCCAATCTGTTTGAGGTGATCCAGTGTTTGAGACACTGCCTGTCTCTTCACTGCATCCTTTTGTACAAGGGATTGCAGGACAAGGGATTGCAGGAAACGTTCCATTGTGGAGAACTGTCTGTAAACTCAATTACGTAACCTAATGCCTGTATCTCTAGTACCCATGCATCTGACATTTTTGGTGCTATCTTAAATAAAAACTTTACAGTCTTCCACCAAGGTAAGGGGGCAGAGATGGGCCCATGTACCTTCATTGTAAGGTGCCACCTCTTCGTGCTGCACATCCGTTATACCTATGGGCCAAAGCTCCTCTGTTACTATGTCCCTTGAACCTGGAATAAGATCCCTTATCCCTTTTGTTCCCAAAATTCCAAAAAGGACAAAGACTGCCTCGAAACTGCCTCTGTCGACCGCCACCTCAACCCCCCGGGGTCAAGCTTACTTTTTGCTGCCGCTTTAGCATTGGCAGGTGTCTCTTCTTATCATGCATATCCTTTAAAATGTCATCCAAGCCTGATCCAAACAACAGTCCTCCCTCAAAGGACAAGTTAAAGAGCTTGGCTTTCGACACCTGGTCTGTGATCCAATGTTGAAGCCATACACCCCTCATAATTCACACAACGTGAAAAGCAGAGCACGCTGACATTTGGAGATTGTCCACTGTGGTGGCCCCTAAAAAGGGGGAGGCCATGGACACCAGCTGTAAAATGCTGACCCCCTCAGAGTCTGGGGAAACAAAACTACCTAGAGCTGAAATCCAGGAATTTAAGGATCTAATGGGACGTGGCTTCCATTTATGGTCTAGAGAAGGGCAAATGTTGTCCCTTTTCACAAGAGCGGTAGTAAAGAAGAAGTGGGGAGCTACAGACCAGTTAGTCTAACCCCTGTGTTTGGAAAGATATTGACGGCCCTCCTTAAGGAAAGAATAGTGGAACACCTGGAAGCAAATGGAAAGGTGGATCCCAGGCAACATGGGTTCTCTGCAGGATGATCCTGTCAAACTAATCTGATAGATTTCTTTGACTGGGTAACAAATGCAGTAGACCGGGGCAGTAGATATTGCCTACCTCGATTTCAGCAAAGTGTTTGACATGGTCCCACATAGGAGACTAGTCAGCAAGCTAGGCAGCCTGGGGTTGGGACACAAGGTGGTGAACTGGATTGGAAACTGGTTAAGGGACAGAAAACAAAGGTTAGTGGTGAATGAAACCCAATCAGACAAAATGGAGGTGACCAGTGGGGTACCTTAGGGGTCAGTTCTGGGGCCAGTCCTCTTCAATGTCTTCATAAGTGACATTGCAGATATGCTGGAGGGAAAGATTTACCTGTTTGTGAATGACACCAAGATCTGCAGCAAGGTGGATACTCGGAGGATGGAAAGGATGAGAAAAGACCTGAAACTGCAAGAGAGATGGTCAGGGGCATAGCAGCTAAAGTTTAATGTGAAGTGCAAAATTATGTATGTGGGAGCAGGAACCTAGGTCAAAAGCTACAGACTGGGGAGCTGCTGGCAGTAAGTAAGTAAGTAAGGAGGAGAAGGACTTAGGGATCATAATCACAGAAGACTTGAAGGCCGCTAAGCAGATGACAAAAGCGGTGGGAAAGGCCAGTGGGATGTTGGGGTGTATTGGAGGAAATCACAAGCAAGGAGGAGTAATAGTTCCACTGCAAGACTCGTGAGACCTCCCCTTGAATACTGTGTACAGTTCTGGAGACCACACCTTCAAAAGGATATTGACAAAAGAGAGATAGTGCAGAGGAGGGTGACCAAAATGGTGAAGGGATTACATTACAAGCCTTATGAGGAGAGAGTGAGGGACCTCAATCTGTACACGCTGGAACAAAGGAGGGAGAGAGAGGTGACATGATAGAAAAATTCAAGTACCTCAAGGGCATTAACAAAGTGGAAAGGGACAACATATTCCAGATTAATAGTAGTGCCAGGACAAGAGGACCCGACATGAGACTGAGGGGTGACTGCATAAGGGGAAATGTCAGAAAGTTCTTTTTTATAGAAAGGATGATGGATGCATGGAATAGCCTGTCCCAGGAGGTGGTGGCAGCCCGTACAGTGGTGGGCTTCAAACATGCATAGGGCAGAGAAACAAAGGAATAATAAAGATAGGAAAAAAAACTAAAGCGGCGACCAGATGAGAGTCACTGGATGCATAAAGGCAGCTTAAGCGGGCAGACTGGATGGGCCTAAGTAGTCCTTATCTGCTGACAGCATCTATGTATCTTATAGAGGAGTTGAGGCACCTTAATCGTCTCTCAGCAAGCTCGAGGGTACTGATTATGAGCTAAAGGAGTAGCTACCTGGGGTCAAATAATTAGAAAAGAAACTAAGTGACTTAAGAAGTTGGATCTCACAGGATGCCATATCTGAACAGAATAAGAACTTATTCACAAATCAGCCACAGATTTGTTCTTTGTTACATCTTGTTTCTTTTTGATTGTTGTAATGTTGAAAAAGGATGTCTCAGCATTTTTCTTCAGGTTTTTCTGGTACAATACCTGGGCCAGTGAATTTCTCTGGCTCCAACAGAGAATAACATAATAACAGGTCACCATCACTTTTACTACTTAATTGTTTACATTTTCTGATTAGGGGAACAAAATGGTAAGATGAGAATTTCCAGTGAATTGTGACAAATGATGATTCACATGTATGTTCCTGTACATTTTCTAAACAGATGTAACCCATACAATAAAGATGTTTAAAAAATCAGGGGTTTAAGGCTCTGAAACAATAAAAGATGCATAGGAAGTATTAAAATGTACTTCTTTTGAAGCAAAAGCTCTTCTGCAGGCAGTGTCCACTCGCTTATCATCTGAAATGGTTAAGGCTACAGACCCCTCAATTGGTATAGATGTGTGTGTTTAACTGAATCATGCACCGTCTTATCTGCCAGGGGAGAGTTTTCCCATCTCTGGGATGTCTACTCCATAAATGGATAATACCTCACCCAAGTTTTGGGTAGATGTATTTACTGTTTGGAGCCTACCCGTTCCTGACCAATAATCTAATTGCAGTGAACAAAGCTTGGAAAACACTCCCTAGAAATCCCAAAGGAAAAAAATGTGGGGAGGGTGTTCGATGAACAGCAGAGCTATTGGGGAGATAAAAACAAAAGAAAAATAACAGAAACAGTTACAGATCTTATGCTGACTAACTGAGCCTCACTCCAAAAAGCAAACAAACAAACAAAAAAATCTCTTACCTAGGGCACCAGCGAAGGGAAACATTTGAAGACCTGAACACCCAGAATTAGTGTGGTAGAACGTGGCCCCCAATCCATGGGCTAAAAGGCACTGGAAATGGAAATTATATATTCAAGGTTAACCAATTTGAAAGCCACAACTTACAGGTACAATTTCTAAATTTAGGGGCACTCCCTGTTATCAGGTAGCACCAATCTGCCTTGCAGAAGCACAATCTTGATGCAAAAATAAGAATTATACAATGGGGTCCGAGAATCATCTATGGCCACTTATGTGGACGCGAAACAGACCTCTTGCTTCCAAATGTGCCAACACACTTCCTGGGATGGAGGCAGAACAGCGGGATTTAAGACATAAAGGGGGAAGAAACGCTCTTGATACAGTTCAGGAGCTGCTGCACTTCAGAGGAAGTGAGGGACAGGTCTGCTGAGATGGAGCACCTCTGCAGCATGGGGAGAGGGAGAGAGAGAGAGAGAGAGAGAGAGAGAGGAGAGAGAGAGAGAGAGAGAGAGAGAGAGAGAGAGTTCGGCTGAAATCAACTTCCATCATGCCTACGCTACAGTCCCTGGCTACAGTAACCCCTCTAATATACTTTACAATGACACTGCTTGGCACTGACACCCAGCTCACCTATCGGTTTCTCCCAATACAGCCCACTATCTGTGTGCCTCCTCTGCCCCTCCATTAAAAACATGGAAGCTGATTACCCGCATGCACAATCAACCAATACGGCAACTGGTAGCACCAACCTTTCTCTGAGTACCACTGTCTCAATCAAAGCCCTGCCCGCCCCCGAAAAACAAAAAACAAAGATCTAATACACGACATCAACAGCTTGCACCATAGAGGGGTGATGAAGCAGACCTAGGCAAGAAGACTGTAAAAGTGATGAAATGATGCCAAGAGAAAAAGGCAGTAGCAAGTAGACAAAAGTTCATGTTTGTCTTGTATAATGTTAATATTATTTCCCTTGGTAAATGGTAGCATAGTCTCAGAGCCAGGTGAAGCACTGGGGTATAGGGCAGTGTGCTATTTTTCTGGTTTTGGCAGTACATTTCTTCCCACTGTTTTTTTGCCTGCTCTGAGTTTTGCCTTGCCCACCACAGCCATAGCAACACCCATGGCAACCAAGGACTACTTTTCTGGTGCAGTAACAAATGCAATAAAAATACATGAAACCCCCAAAAAAAAAATATATGTTTTTCTAACATAATAGGGGACATTGTATAATTGCAATATATCACTCCAGGGGTGTGGGTGATGTAGGTTACCCACTTCTGGTGTGGTTTACTCACTCACCGGTGGCCTCATGACCAAACCACACCAGGCATGGGTAAATCCCAGCATCACCCACACACTGTCATGGTATATTGCTTAAATAAATAAATCTTCAGAGGGAATCTTCTATGCTGCTTCCCTTTGAATGGCACAACAAAGACTGGAGAATCCTTGTTATTCGGAATGTTCAAGTGCCCAGGATACTATGCTGGTTTACAGCCTTGGGCTGTGCCATTCCCCTAGTAGTGGTGCGCTTTACCCATATGTACTAACTACCCATTGACAATGTGGAGTGCTACAGAAAGAAAGTTCGGTGTCAGGGACACCAAGGTTTCTGCCACAAGAGGCAAAGGATAGTATGAAGTCAAGAGGCTGTGGGGTTATGGTTAAAGGCACTGTTTTGCAGAGAAGGAGATCTTTAGTCATAGAGACATTAAGTTGAAGGAATTCGAACAAAGCCAACAGTTGATCTGTGAGAGACAGGCTGAAATAAAAGGCAGAGTGGGATCAAATAGTCAAAGGAAATATATATGGGCCAAATGCCTCTATTCACTAAGCTACTAATATGAACATACAAACATACAAAGAAGCCAGCAGAAGAAGGCCATTTGGTCTATCAAGTCTGCTCGTATTGCAGGGTCCACATCTTGAGCTAATGTCCCTGCCCTCCCTCCCCTCCTCCCCTCCTTCCTACCCATGATCCTTACCTTCCCCCTATGCCTATCCCAGCCTCTCTTAAAGCTGCCCACCGTCTTCAATGAGATGACCTCTTCTGGCAACGCATTCCAAGTGCCCACCAGCTTCTTTGTGAAGAAGTGCTTCCTGACCTCCCTCCTAAACCTCCCATGCTCCAGCTTAAGACTGTGCCCCCTCATGTTATGGTTGCCAATCAGCTTAAAGAGACTCTTCTTATCAACCTTATTTATCCTTTTTAAGTACTTGAAGGTCCCAATCATAATCATAACTAATGGATTAATCTGGTGTATTATTATCAATCAGTTCACATCTATGGATACTTGGAGAGCTGTAGTATAGTACAGTGTGCTGGCACAGAATGGTCGCAGTATTGCATACCAGTGGTGGCTACACTTCAGTGATTGTTCAGCATTGTGTTGTGTGTTGAATACAAAGTACTTTGAGATGTCCACATGAAAGGTGTTATATACATGCAAATAGTATGGTATATGATGTTGAGTATAAACTACACAGAAGTGATACCCAAAGCTGAAAAATCAGATAAGGTGGATAAGGGGAAGAACCAAGAGGACGAAGAACAGAGCCTTGGGATATACCATCTGGAAAGGCCTAGGGGTGAGGAAGATACACCACAGAAACAAAGAAGGAATAAGAAGGAAGGAAAGAAAGAAGGAGAGGTAAAAGTAGAACCAAGACGGTAGAATATCAGTCACCCACTATAATGTTCAAGCTTGTCTATTAGGGCAATGTGGTAAATGGTGCCAAATGCAGCATGCAGGTCAAGGAGAATGAAGAGAGAGAAGGAGCCATGAACAATAGTCAGGAGAAGGACATTGACCATCAAGGCTAAGAGAGGTGATTTGATATGTAGAAGATCACTTTTGCTGAGGAAAGTGAGGTTGGAGATGGGTCTGCAACTGATGAGGGAGTCGGTCTGAAACTGATGAGGGAGTGGTGTACCACATAGGAGACGTATAGGGAAACTGGACAGTTTAGGGGTGGGACCCAAGGTGATAAATTGGGTAAGGAACTGGCTGATATGTAGGCAGCAGGGGGTGGTGGTAAATGGCACTCACTCTAATGAGGGGAATGATCAGTGAGGTACCTCAGGGTTCAGTGCTGGGACCAGTCCTTTTGAATGTATTCATAAGAGACATTGCAGAAGATCCGGAAGGGAAGGTATACCTCTTTGTAGATAACACCAAAAATCTGCAATAGAGTAGATACTCCGTAGGGGGTGGAGAAAATGAGTAGAGACATGAGAAAATGCAAGAGGTGGTTGAGGGTATGGCAGCAGGGTTTAAATGCAAAAAAGTTCAAAATCATGCACCTAGGGCACAGAAACCCAGGGGGCAGTGTATAAAATGTAGGTGGAGGTACTGACAGTCACAAAGCAGGAAAGAGACCTTGGGGTTATTATAGCTGATGATCTCAAGTTGGCAGTGCAGAGTGACAAGGCAGTAGGCAGGCCGGTGGGGATGCTGGGGTGCATAGTGAGGGGACTCACCAGCAGAAGGAGAGCAGTGGTGTTGCCACTGAATTGATTGTTGGTGAGGCCCTACCTGAGTACTGGATCCATTTCTGAGATTACATCTCAGAGGAAATAGAACAGATAGAGGCTGTCCAGAAGGCAACTAAAATGGTGCAGGGGTTGCATCAAAAGCCCTATGAGGAGATACTGCAGGATCTCTGTATGTACACCCTATAAAAGGGTAGGTGGGTGGGTGGGGCGCAAAACCAGTATTTGGAGATGAAGGAGGCAGAGTGGTACTTGTGATGTGAGGGTAGGGGGAGGATGGATAGGGAGGAGTAGAGGAAGCAGTGCTGAGTAGGTGGAGGAAAGTTGCGGCAAAATGGCAAAAGGCACTACAGAGGGTGTCCAGTCTGGTAAGGGAAGAAAAGGTGCTACCATAGACCAATGGCCACCTTAATGTGTCCCAGAAATCACAGGGTATGTCTGGCAGAAACCCAACCATGACCAGAAAGACGGACATGGAGTGAGCAGCAGAGTACACCCAACTGCTTGGGAAAAAGGTTATGGCCATTGAGGTATCCAGCATGGCCCGACTGAAAAAAAAAGGGGCAATAGAGTAGATTGGATAGGAAAATGTAAACTATTACAGTGATGAGGTCCGGAAAAGCCAGTCGTCTAATTAATGACAGAGGGAGAGGCCTGCAGACCTTAGGGCAGGCATCACCACAACAAAGTATTATGTGAATACCTGAAAGTCAGGTGTCCAGGATAAGAAGTATAGATACTGATCAGGGGCGGGGCCCATTGGTAAAGAGACCCTTCAAGGAACAAAAGCGTGTGGCACAACCCGCAAATCCAAAAGGGGTCCATGGGTGATTTCAAATGAAGCCCATATGGAGGCATTGTCATACTTTGGCAATGGGACTGGTGGCAGGGGTCCCAATAGGAGAACCAAGGAAGAGGGTCTGGAAGCTTATATTAGGCTGAAATAAGGTGTACCCGAATTTAAAGCATTAGCCAAAGAAGGATAAATGTCTCTAGGTCAAAAACACATGCCTGACACCCAGAAAAGGTGCAGGTATAAAAGAATAGTATACCACTGGATTGCAAATCTGGACATCCTGAACCTGGGATGGTGACCAAGACATAGTCCGGCAATGGAAGCCCAGACTGGAGATCCTGCGGCAGTCTAGGCCACACGTGAAAGATTGGTGGTTTACACCCATACAGAGGGGAACGTAGTGAACACGACCCCCAGCAGAGGTGAACCAGAGCTGGACATGACCCCTCATAGGAGCAGAGAAGGTGATCCATTTGGTTAGAATGTTTTGTGATATTGTGAAAGGCACCATTATTGGTTGGCCCATAGCAAGAAGCTTCCAGGATTCATATGTAGTTTATGTTTTCCGAAGAAGAAAGAAAAATTGGCCATGATTGGCATTAGAAGGCTTGACAGTCGGCCACTAGCCAAAGAGATAAGAAAACACTTGTGTGCAGAAGTCTAGTACTGCCCCAGGAAGTGTACAGGGTACTTGTGGGTGCAGCCGGAGAGCCAACAAGAGAAATGCGGATTAGCCGGAGGTGAACTTGAAAAATACTGAACAAGTACCCCAGCCCCCCCCCGAGGACGCAGAGAGGGAGGATGTCACTCCACTCAGTCCTGATCAGATTTCACATTCTAGCAAATATGGATGCTCTTCCATTTTAAGGTCATAAAAAGGGGACCCTTTTGGGAAATACGTAACCATTGTACTCAAATGAATCCAAAACAGGGTGGAAGAATCAACCCTTGTAGGGGAGAGTATGTGACCCTTTCCAGTGTAGAAACAGAGCTACAAGTTTTATAGGATGGGAAACCAACTGGGCCAACTAAGAAAGGCCCTTCAGTGGTGGCAATGAGACTGTTCTCAGAGAGCCCGAACACAGCCACCCATACCACGTGTACAGGATGAGTGACTACTCAGAAGGGACTGATATGTCCCAGTGACAGAAAGGGCAGCAGTAAAGGGTTGCAGAATGTGTCACAGGCAGAGAAGGCACCGTCAAGGATCCTGGCAATCAAAGGAAAGGCACAGAGTCATCGACTGAGCAGAGAAGGATATGGTCATTTGCTGGCTGCAGAGAAAGTTTAGATAAAAGCCACTCTGCAAGGAAGCCAACAATGATACCTTTGGCAAAAAATGGAGAAAGGCTTGAAGTCGACCATCAGGGCAACAATAGAACCTTGGCTGCAGCAGCAGGTAGAGCTTAAACATACTCAAAAGAGGTCGTCGATGGCCCAGTGGCACTGAGAGTTGAGGCGCTGGATGCCACACCTCGCACTATGCCAGCGACCCGAGTTCGGGAACAACCTCAGGTCATTGCCATGCCAGTGTGGGAGGGGGAGAGGGCAGAGCAGGATCAAGCATGCTGATGGGCAACTCTCCTCTCCCGAGGGTGGGTTGGTGCCCCCCGTAGTTACGCTCCCACCGGGTGGAGGTCCAGTGTGTAGCATAGGTGGAGAGAGGGCATAAAAAATTACAGGCAGTGGAAGGGGCTGAGCTGGTGCCATGGGGTGTGCAGTGTGCCTCCACATGCTTACACAGCTCTGTGCTGTGGCCTCAGGGGGGTCAGGGGAGAAAACCAAGTAAAATACCTATGTATCCCCGTCACCAGTTGGCAGGAGGAGGCAATGGGGACCAAATAGCTATACTAAAAAAAAAAAAAAAAAAAGAGCCTATCGACAAGGATCACATCGATGAACAGATAGAGAAACGATGCTAGGTCATCAACGGAAAGGAGGATAACAGAGCCCAAACAGCTACTAGAGCAGAAAAACATACCCCGAAAGGCCGGCATTGACGGACGGACGGGGGGCCTGTGGGTCATCGATGGAGTAGAAGATGACAACAACTGAAGTAGCCACCATAGCAGAAAACACAATCCAAGAGGTCAGAGATGAGTGAAGCACCAACAAAGGGGGGGAAGCCAGAGGTTGTCGACGGAGCAGAAAGCGACCCAGCCCAAAACAGCTGCTGGTTTTGGTTAAAAATGACATCTGGAGAAAACGTCGATGAAGGACTTGATGAAACAGATGTAAGAAAGGCTTGAAGGTCACTGATGGTGTAGAAGATGACACAGGTAGCAGTCATTGCTGAAGCAGAAGAAAACGCCCACCCTGAGAGGCCGTTGGCGATGACCCCATTGACGAACAGATGGAAGTAGGCTGGATGTCGTCAATGAAGCAGAAGATGACACAGCATGGAGCATCTGCCAAAGCAGAAATCACACCCTGAGAGGCCACTGACAAAGATAATGTGGACAAACAGGTGGAAGAAATGCTGGAGGTTGTCAATGGAGCAGAAGACGACACAGCAGAGCATCTGCCAGAGCAGAGACCACAGTTTAAGAGGCTGTCGATGAGGAAATCATCAATGAACAGGTGAAAGAAAGGCTCCCGGTCATTGACAGAGCAGAAGACAACTGATCCAAAGCCTCTGTTTTACCTTTAGGTAGAAAGACGCTGATGGGGAGGCCCAATCAATGGAGGGAACCCACCTGTGGTGGGAACTGAAGGGCAATGAAGACACACAGGGTGACCCAGAACACTGCAGCCGCCCTCAGCAAAAACCATCTAAATGATCTAGTATTGTAACTTTGAAGCATGGGCACAAACATCGGGATAGTCTTCATCGATGATCTTCTGGGCACTGTGGCACTTCTTGCATCTGACAATAACAGGTGAAAAACCATGGTGAAACTGAGAACGCTGCACTGAAGAAATTCCACTTCTTTGACTGCAGCTATACTCCGAACAGAGAACGTGTGGCATGCAGGTATCGAAGAGAATGACAGTCATGTCATTAACATATTTGACACAAAGGCCAACAGTATAGGTCAATAATCATCAGCAAAAACCAGAGGAGACTCAATTTCATTCCTTAGTAAACACTGCCATTTATTTTGTCTCTACTTGATTTTACTCCACCTATCTCAACCCATTAGGTCCTCCCCTGCAGAAATCATGTACCCATCTAATGAGACACCACCCTAGCATGGTCACCTGTATCCCAGGCTCTCATAAGGATCTCAAGGAGCTTTATAGCTGCAATGGTGGTAGAACACCCCTTAAGGGAACCAAAGTGTTTTGGGTCAGTCTTGCACTCTATGTGAGACATTATTCACTGGTAGATACAGTTTTTGCATAACTAGCAATTACGCAAGTTAGCAAAATAGGACTGAACTCCTTCCTTATCTATGCTGGGGATCCTACCTTGGGGGTGAGGATTATTTTAGCCTCCTTCCATTGTAATGGAATTAGGTCACAGATCACAGACTTATTAAAAATATCACACACCCATGGGACTAATGTATCCGCACCCTTCCAAACACTCAGCTGGGAATTTGATTAGGTTCTACTGTGTAATAGGTGTGGTGTTCCCACAATACTTTTCAGGTGACTACAGGTGTAGGCAATTTGGCAAGAATCACAACCTTTTGGAATCCTCTTCTTCCCTGAGAAGAGACTTTCTCCTTTTCACCCCTTTGAAGAGTACTTTCTCCTCTTCACTCCACATGGGAACTTCTACTGTATGCTGGCTCTACTTAGCTGGCAGAGTGCAAGGCACTTACATAGCAATGTGCACTTACCCTGTCAGATGCAAGCTGCCCAGCTTTCTGCAGCTAATGGCTGTCTCTCATTCTTGCTCTGAAACTGCAAGGCAAGCAGGCTCTGTCACTGAAGAAAAACCCTGACTGGGGCTGTCCTGGCACTGCTGGCCACTAGCTGTGATCTGCTCTATTCACAGGAGTCCCAGCTGAGCATCCCTGAAATCTTTGACAGAAGTCTCTCAGGGACAAACAGTTTAAAAGATAAAGATGCATAGCCCAAAAGCACTGATGGTGATCTGAGATTCTGAGGGTGCAAAAGGCAGACCTTGGAGAAGGTTGTCCTCCTGTATCCACCATGCAAGTGATTTCCACAGGTTCCATCACTTGATGGGGTAAGACTACAGATGTGTTGTTGGGAACCACTGTTTGCTAAGCATCCACTGGATGGTCCTCATGTGCAATTGAGCTAGAGGCACTGTGAAACAGAAGATGCCATGAGGCCTAACATCTGCTGCATGGAATGAGCTCATACTGGGTTGTTCTCCCTGATGAATCAAGCCATCTGGAGAATGTTGTTCCTTTTGTCCTCCAGGAGAAAGACCTTTGCCTTCGTGGTGTCCAAGAGGGCTCTTATGAAGAAGGCTGCTGAGGCGCATTGAAGCTGTGATTTCTCTAGGTTTAGCAGGACCTGCCTTGATGAACTTGCCAAAGCCAGTCGTCTAGGTAGGAAGACTTGAAAGCTGAGCTTTCAAAGGTGTACAGCGAGAACTGTGAAACACTTGGTAAAGACGTGAGATGCCGATGAGAGGCCAAAGGGCAGGACTCTCAACTGGTAATGCTGGACCCAAGGCCACAAAAGCTAAGGTACTTGGTGGTGATTTGGGTGTACTAGAGTGTGCTGCAGGCATCCTGCATGTCCAGGTATGCCAGCCAGTCATGCTACCAAAGAAGTGGTACAAGTGTCCCTAAGGAAACCATCTTAAACTTCTCATGGAACAAGAACTTGTTTAGCTTTCTGAAGGTTGAGAATGGGGCACATTCCGTTTGTCTTTTTTGTAACCAGAAAGTAATTGGAGTGGAAACCCATGTTCCGCTCTGTCCAGGGAATTACTTCCACCTGCTCTGTTTTTGAGAAGGTCCTGTATTTCTGAAGTGAGAAGATCTGACTGAGCAGCTGACAAGTTGCGTTGCTGTTTGGGTGGAAGGACTGATTGAATCTCTGAAAAACTGACAGCATACCCCTCCCAGACAATTTGGAGGACCCACTTGTCCATTGTGGTAGACATCCATTGATTGTAAAATTGTGGCAGATGACCTCCCACTGGCTTGGAAAAGTCCACCCTGGGCAGCTAAGGTGAGACCAGGCCAGACTTTCAGAGGGTGGCACTGGGCGCTTTTGGGCCTTGTGCCTTCTGCTGAATTCCCTTTTGCAGCTGAGGAGACTGGTTCCTGTTTGGGGCTCCTCGGCCTCTTTCTCAAAAGGGCTGCCTGTCATGAAAAAACTGACAGTTCCTGCCTCCGAGAGGCAGAAGGAACCAGCCTGGCTGGTTTCATGGCAGTCCTGGTTTTCTGAGAGGCCTCAAGGGCTTGTTCTACCTGTTGGCTAGATGTGTGCCATCAAATGGGACATTCATTACCTGTTGCTGATCATGAGGGGAAAACCCCAATGTTCTAAGCCAGGAATTCTTCTGATAAAGATTCCAGTCACAGCCACCCTGGAAGCTGGATCATATGCATCTATGGAGGCTTTTGGCTGATGGCTATTACATTCTATACCCCAGGTAACAATCTGCAAAATCTCCATTTTAGAGTCAGATTCCAGGATACCTTCCAACATGGACTTTTGGAAAGTCCAGAGGGCATATTCATATTAAGAAAAATGCTATTGATAGTTGGCAATGCACATGCCCAGAGTTGCAGCTGTGAGTGCCCTTTTCCCCATGGAATCTATCTTGTGAGATTCTTTGTTGATAGGATGCATTGACACTTTCTGAGGAAGAACAGCCTTATCATTTTCAGCAAGGACCACCAGCATATCTGCGAGGCTAAAATGTGCCTTTCCTTGGGAGGGACATACTTCCTATCTATGGTCTTACAGATGGCATGAATAAGAGCAGGCCAAGCCCATACAGCATCAGACAAAGTCTCAGGTGGAGGGGGAACAGGAGGCATAAGTTGCCCTCATATGTTTAAGAAGAGACTGGAAAAAAAGGTCCTCTACCGGTATTTCTGCTAGAAAAGAGGGCTTACAGTCCAAACTGTAGAACAAGTCTTTGTCACCTTCTTCAGAAATTATAAGGTCAGGATCAGACTCATCCTGGTCCATGTTCCCTTCAGAGAGAGCGGGAACTGCCCCTAACAAGCCACAGCCTGGTCTGGGCAAAGAACAGGAGACACCGGAACTGAGGACCCCAATGCCGAATCCGGCACCATGGGACCCGGCGTCGCAAGCCATGGTGCCGAACCTGATGCTGGCCCACGGGGAGTTGGCATTGCACACTGCATCGAACATGATGCCAAATGAGACGGCACCACCCAATGATCCAAACCAAATATATTGGAAAAGGCAGGGGAGAGGGATGGTACCTGTGCCAGCCCCTACGAGAAAACAGAGGGGAGGGTGGGCATGTGGAACCAGCATTGGCAGCGCAGGCACTGGACAAGGGAAAAAATTTGTTGCTGGCACAAGTACTCAACCTGCCCCAAAGGCCCCAACTGGGGCTCCAAAACTCCTAGACCCAAGGGACCTGGAACCGGATCTGCCGAAAGGGGCAACTGTGACAGACGATGTATGCACTGCTTCATAAGAGTAGCCCAGTGGTGAAACTGCCCACCAGAAACCCCACAAAAGGACAGAGAAGGGCTCCAGTGCTAAGAATCAACGCGATCATGAGTGGAAGCTGCCAGAGAACTGGACTGCACCGGAGATGGCTGACTGCTTCCAACCACTGAAGACCTCTTAGCAGACATACCAGAAGGTGACCTTGAGTGGTACAGTTTCTTCCTCTTCTGACAGGAAGAGGAAGAACTCTAGGCCGAGTGGTGACAGGTTCCTGACCTGAACCAGGAATGGGCCTGCTTCTTTTTGTGCTTACAGGAGGGCTGTCCTCCCTCCTGAACACCAGACTGTCAGTTGTCAGACCCCTTCCCTCCAGAGAGGGCGGTGGACTGGACACACCCCAACTGCCACAGCAGCCTTCTAACAAAGAGTCCCTAATGTCACCATCTCCATCCATGGTTGACTCCCTCGATCAGCAGGGCTGAGAGAAAAAATAATACTTTTATTTTTTGTACCCGAAAACAATAAATCAACTAAGCTGAACAACTAGATGCTGTTGTCGTATAGATGTGAAGATTTGACTCTTGACGGGTGAGCATCATCATCACTGAAGTGCACTTGACAGCAGGAAGAAAGGAACTAAGGCAGTTGGAGGGCTCACACCGAGATAGCCTACACAGGTGTGGGACAGTCTTGTAGTGCCGCACATGCATGGTCCTACCTCAGCGCCAGCCATCCTGAAGATTTTTGGCTCCTGCAGGGTCCCAGCACCTATGGCTTGTAACCCAGTAATATGAATAAATGGTGAAGACTAAGTCCAGGAAGATGTAAGATTACAGTCTTTCAGATTTGCTGGCTGGGAGAATAAGTGACCTTGAGTAACAGAAGTCTTTTCATCTAAAGGCTTTGTTTTAGAATAACAACCCCATTAAAAATGACATCTTTTGAATATAACAGGGCTGAGGCAGAGTAAGACATTTCCAGCTGTGCAGATGACTATGATAATAATAGGACCAAGCCTGAATACACATAAGCAGTGTAAACCAAATCTGGGGAAGAAGTGGTCCTCACAGTTCAAAGGAAATGTCCAGGGTGTGATGTCAGAGAGGCAGGGCTGATGATGTAAGCAAGTGGGATACCTACAATGGATATTCTGACCATGTTTCTCTGATAAAAGTCAGTGGCATTGGACATTGAACTAGTAACATCACGTATTCTAGTCTGCCATAACTCACAAGATCCTAGTTGGGGATAAGCTTCTACTGCTTAGAAATTTAGTTAGCTTTCAGTTAGGTTCTTCTGTGTGATCTCCATCTTTTCAAATATTTTTTTCATTTCTGCAGTATCCTGAATTTCCCAGTCTTTAGTATGTTTAATCCTGTACCACATGTAAATATTGCGGAGTATTACGTTATTTGTTCATACTTTATACTTGCTGTGACTGAGTTTTTAAGGTATAGATAACCTGGGGTTACTGGCAAGTCTGTGATCTGTTTCCAAAGAGACAGACTGCTAAGCTACAATATCTAAAGAAAAGGGTTCCTAGCTCTAACAAAAGGGAAGGGTCTTTTGTCCTTTTTGGGAAAGGTCAATATACTATGTGATCAGGGGCTCTGGTGGGTCTGGGACCTAAAGATACTCTAAGCGAGAGTCAAGCTGGGTAGTGGCAGCATACCAAGGTGACCATTCAGGAGTCTGAAGAGATATGAAAACTGGCAGCACTGCGGACTGTGTTCTGTAAGAGAGAATCAGTCTGTAACAGTCTTTCTCAGTCCTGATAAAAAAAAGGGGTTCCAGTCACCGACAAAGAAGTAACATTAGCAGAACACCCAAGAAACTAGAAGCAGCATAAGTGGTAATCAATACATCTTTAAAGTTAGAACCGATTGACAAAACATTGTTTTTGTATGCAAGCCCTACATTCTATAACTCAACTTCCCACAGAAACCAGTATTAGAGCAACTCTCAGCCTTGCTAACTCTTCCAAACAGAAAACATACAGTATACAGTATGTTCAAACCTGAGACATAAAATGACTTGCATAAATGCATTTTGTGGAATGTGTACTGTAATCTGTATTGATGTATTGTTGTAAATATTAGCTGTCTTGGGCAGGCCCCTTTTTTGTAACCAAGTCTCCAAGCTAAATAGGCAAGTCCATACTGTACAAATATCTCCAAATAAATAAACTCAACTACAAATACAAATACGTCTGCATTTGGAGCCATTATTTCCTTTTTTTCAGGGAACATTGAATGAAACGTGGAGCTCTCCCCTTACCAGTCACTTCAGAGGGCCAGAAGACAGTGGCACCTCACAGAGACTCAGTTAGGAGGGAATAAGCTAGCACACTAGGATAGAGGGCTACAAACTTTCTAAAAGGATGGGACTAAAAGAAAAAGGGGCAGGTGTCTTCATAAGGGATGTGGTCTCTGTAGGACAAGGAGGACATCAGTGGGGAACAGTACTACATAGTCTGAGTTAATTTAGGGGAAATGGGGGCATAAGAGTCACCTTGGAGGGTGCTACAGGCCCCAAACAGTTCAGCAGAGCATGATGCACACATGATTAGGAAAATTACAAAAGAAGTCAAATCAGATGCAGTGGTGATCCTGGGGCACTTCAATCTACGGAGCATACAACGGTGTCTTGCTAGCACTAATGGATGAGCTGTGCTTACGTTCCTGTTCACTTTTAAGGACTACTTTCTATAAAAGGATGTCCAATAATGGACTAGACTTAAAATCACCCTTGACTATTTTCTCATCGGTGGGAATAAGATCATTTCATAGAAACACAGACTCATTTTGGGATTGTGCCCTTATCAGTCCTCCTTGCCTCCTCCCCCACACACTGTTCCCATGTGCCAGTCTCATCCCCTTTTGAACCCTCCCACTGTTTCAGCCCCTATATCCTTCTCCGTAGACTTGTTCCAGTTCATCACAACTCTTTCTGTAAAAAAGTACTTCCTGACATCCTACATCATCCCCCACCACTGCCAGTGTCAGGGAGCTACCCCAGTACCTGTGTTCCCACTCACTGTAAACAGCTTTCTGCTGTCTACCTTGTTTATTTCAGACATACTTGAATGTCTCAATCATGTCACCCTCTTCCCTGTCCTCCAGCATGTACATGATTAGATCCTCAAGCACTTCTTGTAGGACCTATCGTCCCCCTGCATTATTTTGGGAGCTCATCTCTGCACCACCTCTAACCTGCCCCGGTCCTTCCTCATGTGCGGGCTCCAAAACAGTACACAATACTCCAAATGAGGGTGAACCAGGGATCTATATGGGGCGGTATTATCTCTCTCCTGCTAGTGATCTCTCTCGATATGCACCCCAGCATCTGATTTGCCTTGCCCGCAGCACTACTACGTTGTGCCAGTGCCATAATGTTCTCCATTACTAACACCCCCAAGCCTCCTTTCCTCTGATGTGCTCTCTATTACCACCCCACTCATCCTAATAATATTGTCACTGCTGTGGATAGGAGCAACTTTACCAGTGCTGTTTTTAATTGATCTCACTAAAGCCTTTAGTCTCATTAATCAATCCCTGCTCTGTACTAAGTTCAGCAACCTTGGTATCTCTCTTACTATCATCCCTTGGTTTAACAACTACCTGAGTAACAGGCATCAGAGAGCTAAGTTCAGGCCTTCATTCTCTGATCCAGCTGCAACCTCTGTTGGAGTTCCACAAGGGTCGATTCTTGGACCTTTCCTCTTTTTGTTGCATATTAATGATATCCACCATTGTCTGACCCATAGCGCACTGATCCTCTATGCAGATGACCTTATTATCTTCCCAAGTTCTAATAATGTTGATACTATTAATAGTCATCTCTCCTCAGACCTTTACGTGGTTTAAAACTGGCTGGCTCTAAACAAATTACTTCTGAATGCCGCTAAGACTCAAGTTATGCTCTTTGGTACAGCATCCAAATTAAGAAACTGTCTGTCCCCACTTTTGATCTCCTGTGTAGTGGAAATAATCTTGTCATGATACCATCATTCAGCTACCTTAGAGTGACCTTGGACCTGTCCCTTGACCTCTCCTGCATGTAACAGGCATATGCTAATCTGTTAGTGCTAGAACAGGATTATCTTATAAAGTCAATCGTAATCTTACTCCAAATGCAATATTTGTCATTGACCATTGTATATTACTCCCAGATTCACATATGGTATTAGTGTACTTATCTACTACAAAGGCCATATTAAAAATTGGATGTGTCCTATAATACATGTTGTTTTGTTCTAATTGCAAACTGCCTTGTACATCACTGCATCCTCTACTCTAGGCTCAGTTGTGTCTGTTGGTGTATATAATGTCACCCATAAACTAGTTTCCTAGGACCCTTGCTTCCTTTTTTAATTTAGTATGCTTTATACTGCATACTGCCATATGCTCAGCCCTGTCTTTCCCAGACCCCCTCTTCACCTCATGGACTTACCTCTCAAGTGATACCCCAGATTGCCCCAGGGTGGGCCACCGCACCCTGACCCGAACCTTCATGGTAACAGGAGAAGGTTGCTGGTAAAACATCACCAACACTGCCTCCTAGCTTGCCCCCAGAGTGGGGCATGAGGCTGGGCCAGAGCTGGTGGAGATGGGATATGTCAGCTACTAGGAGTGCCGCAGCTGGTGATCGGAGTTGAGGCGGGCATCATCAATGGTGGCCACAATTTTCTTGTGCTGCTACCTGAAGAAGTGTGGCATGCAATGACACCAGTATCTGACATGCCTCTTTGGGAGTCCAGGCACCAGTCACCATGAAACCCCAGCCTCCACTATGGATCCAACTTGTGGCAGACACACAGATGCCCCCTCCAGATAAGGACAGCCATCCCTAGGACACTCAATCCTTCTCCCCCCCAACCGGCCCTCTGACTTCCCAGGTCCATTCCCAAACCTGGGACTTCGGCGTCACAGACAGACGCCATACTGCTGTGCCAGTGGTCCGGCTTGCTTCCCTCCTTCTGCCAACTCGAAGTGCATATCTACTGATCTGGCTCTTTCGGATCCCAAATGAGAACTATCACAAGGAACACTGCTTTCTTGAATCTTGCCATTATGCTATGGAACTCCACTCCCCTTGATGTACACAACTGTCAGTCTGCCCAGAGTTTCCATAATACCTACCATAGGCAGTTATGTATTAAAGTCGTGTTCCTGCTAGTAGCCAGGGTTGCCTTCATTTGATGTGTTTACTGCCTCTCACTGTAATAGACCTCCTTAAAATCAAGGTCAATGAATTTATAATGTTTATTTCCATGCAACTGTTGTATAATTGTATTTCTGCATCTTGGATCATGCTGCTGTAACGTGTTCATATCAAGCTCTTTCATAACAATTTTTTTTCACTGTATTGTATTGTACGATGTCCTGAATGTAACATCCTGGTTGTGCCTGAAAATAGGCAAACTTTCTCTAATGTACGTACCTAGCAGCAAAAACTAAACAAATAACATCAGGAGACCTTTTGTTCTTATAAGCATTACCTTGCATTTTTCAAGCAACATTTCTGCTACCACACCCTTGACCACCTATTCAATGTGAATGTCAGGCAACTAGTGGGAAGCAGTAACTACAACTAGGTAACCTTCCCCTGGTGACAAGAAGGACTAGTTCTGCCTCAGCAACCAGGACCAAGAACTTACAGAAAGGCAGATTTTGCCAAAATTAGGGATCTGGTGCCAAGGGTCTGGAGAAGCTGCGTATGAGGCTAATAATGCAGAGCACATGTGGGTGTTTAAAGCAGCCACAGAGGTTTGCATCCATGTAAGCAACAAGGGGCAAAGGGCCAAGAAGTACCCTCACTGGATAAAAAGTAACTTAAGGCAATTGATCCTGTAACAAAAGAGGGTCTGTAACCAATCAATCAATATCTTTATTAGCCAGGTGGAACACCATTGAGCAGGGCTCATTTACAAAATGGACCCAGTAGTTAAAACAACAACAAGTCACAATTTAAAAATTTGGAGTAGGCGTAGCAACATTAGCAGTCTATGTACAGTCATTACAAGTGAGAAAGGCATTGGCTTGGCACAGTGGTGTACAATAATTTACAAATAGCAATGTGAGGCTTGACACTGAGAACAGAACAAGGCAGCATAATTTACAGAATGGTACCAAAGGCAGTCAGCATACTGTTATCTGCGAGTTCTGCGCTAGGCAGGTCTCTGATAGACAGTAGAGTACAATATTATATTGGATGAGGTGTAGACCAGCAAAGCATTACGTGGCCTAGGAGAAAACTATAAAGCAAGGGCACTGAGGGCACAGGATGCGCCAAGGATAATGCGGCTGTTTCTAGCAGAAGAGAACTGGTCGCAGAGCAAGAAACAGAAGTCCAGAACTACAGATTTTTTACTAATTAATCAATTCTGTCTCAGCAGAAGTAGTACCAGTTTGGATTAAGCAAACAGATACTTTATTAGAAGAAGGGGGTCTCATTTAAGTAAAAAAAAGAAGTTTTTTTTCTGAGGAAGGGGACAGTATCAGCTTAATTTACAGAGAGCAGAGAGTGAATCTAATTGGGGGTGTGGCTTAGCAGTTTAGGTGTATGAAAGCAGCTGTCTCCAATTGCAGCTTCCGGCTGTTTCTGGCAGAAGAGAACTGGTTGCAGAGCAAGACAAAGAAGTCCAGAACTACAGATTTTTTTTACTAAGTGCCCTCCTTCCCACCCAAAGCCAGTTCTAGTTTTATAGCCCCTGAATTTGACTGACAACAGGAACTTCCTGTTTGGCAGTAGGAAGGGAAGGATCACTGAGACACATTAGTTTCAGCAACCTTGAAGGAACCTAAAAAAAAATAACTCTTACCCCCACCCCGGCTGCTGGAGGTCTGAATCCAAGCAGGAGGAAGGACACTACTGAAGACTACAGAAAGTTCCTGTCCCAGAACAGGAAGGGTGAGAGTTGTAAGGGCACATAGGCAGTAGGAAAGTAAGTGTAAAAATACATAGAGGGAGGAGACAATAAGCATACAAAGCAACAGGAGAGGGGACACAAAATAAGTCAAGATGGGAGTGGTGCAGTGCAATGGCTGTGGGGCAGCAGTGTTCCGGGAGACATTCTGGAGGCTGCGATGCTGCCCTGTTTGCAGGCACCTCTCTGGTCTGAGGGAGGAAGTTGCCCGTCTCCAGGCTGACCTGGCTAGGATTCGTGAAACTTCTTCCCCCACCCAGGGACCTCCAGAGCCACCACTGTTACCTCAGAGGTTGCCAAGAAAGAGGAGTGGTTGGACCAAGGTGGTCTCAGGCAGGGAGAGGGTGGTAGAACAGAGGTGCATCCCTCCAGTTGTAGCTCTCCACAATTCATATGCTGTTCTGGCAAAGAGTGGTTGGAGGATGCTGGGAACCTCCACAAAGGATACCCACAGGAGGGTGGCACAAGACCCCACAGGGGAAGGAAACAACTCCTGGTGGGGGACTCAATCATTAGAGGGGTAGATGTGGGAGAGGAAGGGGATAGGGAGGTAAGGTGCTTGCCTGGTGCTACAGCTTGGAGGGGCAGGAAGCAAATCCTCAGGATCGCGGGAGCAGCTGAACGAGGGAGGGAGCTGGATGTCATTCTCCACCTAGGGACAAATGACCTGGCTGTAAATGGTATCAGAGCAGTGCAAGAGGAGTTTGTGGAGTTGGAAGGGCCTTAGACAAGTAGCATGTACAGTAACCTTCTAGGAGGTGCTGCCTGTCTATAGCAAGGATGATGCTAGAATTATTCCACACCATGGGATTCAATGAATGGTTGAAAAACTGGTGTGGGCTCAAGTTTAGCTTCATTGGGGACTGGGAGCCACCTGGAGGATGCAGGCTTATACTGGCGTGATGGTCTGCATCTGTCCAGGGAGGGATCCAGGATCCTAGGTGGCAGGTTTAAATGCTTCATTGGCAAGCATTTAAACTAGCAAAGGGGGGAGGCACTGAAAAGGAGCAGGGAAATCTAAGCCTCCCCCCACAAAGCGCAATAGTTAGAGAGGTAAACACCAAGGCAGAGAAGTCAGTAGGGGCAGGACAGGAAAAATACAGAAAAAGGTGTTAAGGATAGGGATGGGGCTAAAGGGTAATGCCATAAAAATAAATGGAAAGTGATGAGTACCAATGCCGCAGTCTGTGCAACAAGCTCCTGAACTAGTGGCCTTGATGGAAGAGGATGCCTGGATATTGTGGCAGTCACTGAAACATGGTACACAGAGAACCATGAGTGGGAAGTCAACATACCAGGAGACACAGTCTACAGAAGGGACAGAGTGGGTAAAAGAGGAGGAGGAGTAGCTCTCTATATAAGGGAAGGGATAAAAGCAACAGAACTAAAGAGTAAACAGGAAGTTGATGAGTCACTATGGGTCACCCTGGAGACAGGAAATGGCACCACAATCCGCATGGGGGTTGTGTACAGACCCCCATCTCAGGGGGAGGAAATGGACAAGGAAATGATAGAAGGCATCCTTAAAATGGCAGAAAAAGGGGAGATATTGTTGATGGGGGACCTGAATATGCCAGATGTCAACTGTTTGCTGCAGGCATATCCAAGAGCAGGGTCATTCTTGATGCCCTTCAAGGAGCATGCCTCAGACAACTAGTGTTGGAACCCACTCGGAAGGGAGCAGTCTTAGACCTGGTACTCTCAAATGGGGAAGGAGAAAGGATTTCCGATTTAGAAGTGGGTAGCCATCTGGGAACAAGTGACCACCAAACAGTGTGGTTCACAATAACACAGCCATAGAGTCAAGCCATACAAAAACAAGAGTATTGGACTTTAGGAAGCTGACTTTGGGAAAATGAGAGAGTGCCTTAGAAAAGCACTAGCAAATGGGCAAGAAGGAGGAGTGGAGGAACAATGGGGAATAATCAAAACAGCCATCATAGAGGCAAACAGCCATCGTAGAGGCACTCCTCCTCGGTGACTTGAACCTGAACTGGCTGGGCCCACATCACAATCTCCTTGCATCTTTGATCCAGAAGCACAATTTTCACCAACTTATAACTATCTGCACTAGAACCACGTCTTCACTGTCAGGGTTGTTACTGGACTGGATCCTTACAAATAGACGGATCATGTTTCAAAGCTACCGTCCTGGCTGACTCCTTACAGATCACTCTAGCGCTCTGTCACTGGCGCTCCTGCCCACCGCCTGCTCCTCAACCACGACTGATTACCTTCACGAACTATGCTGCCCTCGATACACAAGCCTTCTTATCTGACATATCTGACATAGACTGGACTGGCGTTTTCTTCACCTCCAATGTTGACACTGCCCTTAACATATTTCTCACCAAGTTTGGCGAAGTACAAAGAAACACCTCCCAAAGGTAAAAGAAGAGTCAGAGGTCAGCAGTCAAGATGGCTAAATAAAGAACTCCTATGTAAGTTAAAAGTCCGAGATAAGCAATGGAAACAATACAAAAAATCTGGCTCCCCTGGATCTTATCCTGTACAAGCAGTATAGAAATGATTGCAAAGGCGCATCAGGCAGGCTAAAGCATATACTGTCAAAACCTGCTGACTAACCCCTCAACGACCCTCGAAAATTTTGGAGCCACATTAAAACTTTTTAGGATCTCATCAGCTGTCACCCCTCAGAAATGGTCCTGCAAGGTGTCCACTGTAATGACTCCTTCACTATTGAAGCAGCGTTTAACCAGCAGTTTTCTGACCTATCTGCCTACACAGCTTCCCTTCAATCTCCTGCTACACAACTGAACTCAACATTCCCTGGCGATTCACCTACCTCATCTAAACCATTCTACTTCAAAGCAGTCACCAGGCATCAAGTTTTCAAGCTGCTCAAGGCTATCTCTGACAATACCAGCCCCGGCTCTGATGGAATGGAACCCCGTCTATTAAAGATGGCTGCTCACCTCATATCTGGACCTATAGCTAGAATCTTCACCCTATCCCTCTCCAATGGCTCTGTCCCTGAAATCTGGAGGCTGCTAGAATTACTCCCGTGTTTAAAAAAGGCAGCAAAAATGACACGACCAACTACAGACCAGTTGCTATACTATCAGTCCTTAGCAAGATCCTTGAGAAATTAGTCTCTATTCAAGTTACCGAATTCGTTGAAAACTCCAACTTACTCAATACAGCACAGCACGGCTTTAGAAAACACCACAGCACCATGACTGCACTAGCAAAATTCTCCTCTGACATTCTTACCAAAATGGACAAAGGGAAGCTAACAGTGGCTGTTTTCATCGACCTCACTAAAGCATTCAACCTTGTTGACCATCCTTTACTACTTGCCTCCCTCAGAAATCTGGGCTTCTCCTACCCTGTCACTACCTGGTTCAGCAGCTACCTGCCAACAGGACTCAAGCAGTGAAATTCAACTCGGCGATCTCTGACAGTGCTGTTATCAATATTGGCGTCCTCAGGGCTCCATTCTCGGTCCTCTCCTCTTCTCACTGTTTGTAAACAATCTCCCTGATGTAGTAACCTCTGGCCACTCACTACTTTATGCTGATGACCTGGTCATCTATACCCCTCTGACAATATCACCAACCTGAATGCTGCCCTACCACAGACTTCCACTTGGTGCAGCGCTGGCTACACACCCAACGCCTTGTCCTTAACTCCAATAAAACTAAAGCCATGCTATTTGGATCCCCACACAAATTAAGAACCTGCTCTTCTTCTCTCTCCTGTGCCTGACATTAATGGTAACCCTCTGGAGTCTGTTAGCTCTTTTCGCTACTTGGGCATTCACCTTGACCAAAATCTTGACCTAAGCTGCACATCCAGGAAACTTGTAAATCTGTCAATTGTAAGCTAGGGCTGCTTACAGGACTAACTACCTGCTTACCCTGCGCTAAACTGGCAATTGCTAGAGGAATCCTGTTACCAACCCTCATCTGGTGCTCCATCCTAACCATGGCCTTCAAAACTGCTCTGCACCAATGGGACACCACCTTCAACAATGTTTGCAGGTATGCGGCTAAAGCACCGCACCTGAAGCACCATTATCAGCTATACAAAGACCTGGGCTGGCTATCTCCCTCCTCCACCAGGCAATATTACCTCTGCAACCTTTGGACACCATCATCAGAGCATCAAAGCCAGCTGAGCTCTCAAAACTACTCAACCGGTTATACCTTCACGGGACCTCCTCTGACAAGTCCTTATTGAATATTCCTCTCTGCCCGCACAAAAAGAACAAGGAGCCTTCAGTTATGCTGCCCCTCACTTTTGGAACTTGCTGCCCCAGGGACTAAAATGCTCCTTCTCACGATGCATTTAAGCACAATCTCAGAGCTTTCCTTACCTCGATGGACAAATGTGTTGTTTTGATCCCTCTTGAATCCATGCTCCTAACCTGTTCTCCTCCCTCCCCTATTATGTATTATAGGCACTTACGCTTTTTTATTCTTGGTTGTTTTTGCTTTTATGTTTCATGTTTGTTGATACTGTATAACATTGTTGTTCTGATGCCAATTGTAAGCTCTCTAATTACTGCCTAGTCACTTAGCTTGCTCGCTCCTGAGCTTTTTCCCCACCTTCATTCCTTATCCTGCACCCTCTGTTCCTGTAACACTTACTTTCCCAGCCCCGCTCTCTTCCTTGCCACTTAGCCATTTCTCCAGTACCCCTGTCATTACCCCTCCCTTTTCCTGCCCTCCCTCTCCTGCTCTTTGCCGCCTCCTCCCCTCTAACCGCCTCCACTCCCCTCTCTGCCGTCTTTGGTTCCCGGCAGTAACAGGTTGCTACCTTGTACCCGCTAATGCCGTAACTGCCCACCCTTCCTACCTTTCTTTCACCTTTCTGACCCTCTCCCTGCCAGCTTTCCCCTCCTTCTTTTATTCTTCCCTCTTCTCTCTATGCTCAGTCCTCACCCCTTCCCCTCTCCTATTTTATCCCGCCTCCCACCAGTTTGCGTGACTCCCCTCTCTCTCCTGCCGTCTTGTAGTTCCACCAGCTCGGCCGCTGGTTACTACTCTACCCCGCCAATGCCGTTTTCACTGCCTCGCCTCTTGTCCTCCTCCCTTCTTCTGCTCCGCTGCGCTCTTACTAGGTGCACTCTATCTCCCTACCCCCACTCATTTCCCTATCTGTTCTGTGCCCTTCATCCCTTTCCCCTATACCCTGCCCTTCCCACCCTACCCTTCCCTCCCCATTCCTTTAGTTCAAATCCCTCCTCACCCTTGCACCTAGTCCCCACCACCCTCCCTGCACATCACCCTCTCTCCCTCCCTCTCTATTTTTTGCACCCATAGCTTCACTGTCCTGTTCCCCGACCTCTCTGTCTCTCTTGCCGACTCCCGGTTCCACTGTCCCGGCCACAGGTGGTAACCTTCTCCCGCTAATGCCGCACTTGGCACCTTAACCTCCCTCCTGTCCTCCCCTTTTTTGCTATTCGTCCTACCACCCCCTGTCTCCGTCTCTCCTGCCCTACCCTTACACCTGTCCCCTACCACCTCTCCCCCTAGTTCTCAACAACTGATACATGTAATTTTATCCTTATTGCTATGCTTGACTACACTGTGTGACTTTGTCCTTTGCAAAATGTATCCTGCTCTGTGTAATTTCTTATGTATCCTGCAAATGTATCCTGCTTTGTGTAATCTCTTATGTATCACTGTGTTCTGTAACTGTACCTCCCGGTGCGTGCCTGAAAATAGTCACTTGTTGGCTAGCGCACTTACCCGGTCAACAAAAACTAAATAAAAAATAAAAAACAAGCCTTTGTGTGAAGCAAATCAATAAAACAAAATGAAGGAAAAAACCACTATGGTTCTCAAAAGAGGTGGCAGGGACAGTTAAGGAGAAAATGATAGCATCCAGGAAATATAAGGAAACACAGAAGGAGCAGGACAGAGAACTTTATCAGTTAAAGCAGAAGGAGGCAGGGAAGGCAGTCAGAATAGCAAAGGCACAAACTGAGGAAAAGATAGCCAACTCTGTTAAGAAGGGGGATAAAACCTTTTATGGTACATTATGGAGCAAAGAAAGACCAAGGGGAGGGATACAGAGATTTAATAAAGGGGAGGAATGTGGGCAGAGGGTGACAGTGAAAAAGCAGGGATACTGAATGAATATTTCTGCTCAGTATTCACAACAGATGAGGAGGGGAGGTGCCTAAACCAAACAAGGGAGAAACTCTGAATAGGGGGTCAATACCAGTCCATTCACAGAAGAAAGGTTTTGAAAGAACTCTTGAAACTGAGTGGACAAACAATGGGGCCTGATAGGATTCACCCAAGAATACTAAAGAACTAAGGGTAGAACTAGTAACACCACTGACTACTCTCTTTAACAAATCATGGGAGGATGGAGTGGTACCTGAGGACTGGAGGAGGAGGGCAATGTGATTCCACTTCACAAAAGTGGGAGCTGGGCAGAGGCAGGAAACTACAGACCAGTTAGTTTGACTTCAGTGGTAGGAAATATGATGGAATCACTTCTGAAGGAAAGAATTGTTGAGTACCTAGAGGCCAGTGGGGCACAGGACCTAAGGCAGCATGGTTTCACAGCAGGAAGGTCTTGTCAGATGAACCTAATAGATTTCTTTGACTGGGTGACCACAGTAGTAGACCAGGAGGGGCTGTAGATATGGCCTACCTAGATTTTGCAAGGCATTTGACACAGTCTCACTCAAAGATTAATATACAAGTTAGCCAGCCTTGGGTGGGTCCCAGGTAGTAGCCTGGATAAAAACTGGCTGGACAACAGGACGCCAAGGGTACTAGTAAATGGAGTCCACAGTGAAGAAAGGAGGTAACTAGCGTGATACTGCAGGGTTCAGTACTGGGACGGTCCTCTTTAATATCTTTTAAGTGACATTGGAGAGCACCTGGAGGAAAGGTATGCCTCTTTGCAGATGACCAAAGATCTGCAACAGGGTTGATACACAAGGTGGGGTGGAAAGAATGAAAAGGGACTTGGCAAGGTTGGAGGAATGGTCAAATATGTGGCAGCTCAGATTCAATGCAAAGAAGTGCAAGATAATGCATCTGGGAAACAAAAACCCAGGGGAAGAGTACACAATGGGGGGTGAGTTAATAACAACAACAAAAACTGAAAAAGACCTAGGAGTAATTATATCAGATAACCTAAAGGTGGGCAAGCAATGTGAGAAGGCAGTAAGGAGGGCTGGGGGATACTGGGATGCATAGGGAGAGGCATCAACAGTAGAAAACAGGAAGTTGTTATCCCCCTGTACAGACAGTTAGTGAGACCCCATCTGGAGTACTGCGTGCAGTTCTGGAGATCCCATCTCATCAAAGACATAGACAGAGTGGCGGCTGTTCAGAGGAGGGCAACCAAAATGGTGCAGGGTCTGCACCAGAAGACATACGAGGAGAGACTAAAGCAGCTTAATATGTATACCCTTGAGGAAAAGAGGGAGAGGGGGGGGACATGATAGAAACTTTCAAGTATCTCAAGAGAATTAACAAGGTACAAGAGGGTAGTATGTTTCAGAAGAGATGTGCAAGAACAAGCGGGCACAATTCGAAGATAGAGGGGGGACAGCTCAGAGGTAATGTTAGAAAGTATGTTTTCACAAAAAGAGTTGTGGATGCATGGAACAACCTTCCTGAGGAGGTTGTGGAGTCAGAAACAGTGGGAGAATTCAAGAATACATGGGACAGGCATAAGGCAATTCTAGCGAAGGGCAGGAGGAAGTAAGCTGTTGATTAACTAGAATCTGCAGCTTATCCATCAGGTAGGGAAATGGGCAGACTGGGTGGGCCAAGTGGTCCTTATCTGCCATCAAATTCTATGTTTCTATGTAATGGAGGGAGGAGAGGTTAGGAGGGGTGGGAGGGGGCAATTGTAATACCTTCAGGATGGACATAGCTGCATTAGTCGGCGTGGTAGGTCTAAGGGTAAGGGAGGTATGGGGTGAAAAGGTGCCATTAGTTGGGGAGGTGACTTCAGGAAAGAGGTTGCCTCCGGCAAGAAGGAATACAGAGCAGCACTGAGGACTCCAAGACTAGAATCAAGGAAGCCAAGCAGGGACTGGAAACCAGTATAGCACTAGGAAGCTCTGGGTGACACCAAAGCTTTCTTCCACTATATAAATGGAAAAAAAGAAGATGAAGGAGAGGACTGGGCCCCTGAAGATAAGGGCTGAAAAAATCTACAAGACAGCAAGGGGTGAAGGCTAAGATGCTGAAGGAATGCTTTACTTCAGTGTTTGCCAATGAACCCCCGGGGGTGCTCTTTGGGAGGGAATACAGCATCAAGTGTGACCATGATGCAACATGTAGACATCACACCCACCCTGGTAGTTGACTACATGGCAAAGTTCAAACCAGATAAATCCCAAGAAGTGGATGGGATACACTCCAGGATCATAGTGGAGCTAAAGGAAGAACTGTCTGGGCTACTTGCAGTAATCATTCATGAATTTTGTTGGTTCCTGATTAAGAGCAGGGGTGGACTTGATGGACCTAGAGTCACATTATTTGGGGAGGCATATTTCCCCAGGGCATAGTGAGGTCCTCCTTCCACCTCTGTTAATCCCCAGTTCTCATTCACCGAGACCCAATCACCTGACCAGTCCTCTGAGGCTGACCCATGACACACTGCTGAGCTCCCCCCCCGGCTTGCTCCACCTTCTGTCATGTCAGTTTACTATCCCGCTGTCTATCTGGCCACTGCAGTGGAAGTGAAGACCTGGAAGGTCATCTGGTCAGTGGTGGTGGTATACAGTAGGTCTGGCGTTGATAATAAGGGTGGTGGGCAGGGGCTTTATCTGCCCTTATCCAGTCAGAGTTTTGTCCCTTTAACCCCACCTCCCCACCAGGAGCATGTTGTGTCATTAGATGCTCGGCTCACCGATGCACCCACATGACTCAACACTCACCTGCTTCCCCGAACTCGACACTTTCCCCTGCATTGCCACCTGTGGTCACCCAGGTGATGGTAGTGCAGCTGATCAGCGAGTCCCCTCCATGGAGAAGAAGAGTGTCCATTGGGATGCTCCATCCTCCTCCACCCAACTGGCCTCAATGGCCCTGGCTTGTTCCAAACCCAGACTGTCTGCATCTGGCGGTAGTGCTACTCCTGCACTGGCAGGACAGCCCTAGAGTAACATATGACCTTAAATTACTATGTTACTATGTAACTTAAGTTGAAGTGGAGGCTAGGGCTGAAGTCATAATGCTCTGCTCCTGACATCACAGCCTGTTGCTATGGGAAGGATTATGATGTAACAAGCATGGTATCACAGAGATCCTATACATATAAAACTAGAAAGGAAATCACATGGTATCTCTGGGGCACTCAGTGGCCATATACAAGTTATTCCGTATCTTCAACATTTGAGAAGTGAAAGAAAGAAAACACTAAACTCACGTGATGTCTCCTCTAGTCATGGATATATACAGTATATATTTATAGTAGCTCAGAAGCACCACTGTATTTAGGGTTGAGCAGGGAGTTTTATGTTAAACCTCATATTTTGAACTTTAATATCTTCATAACCAATTAACAGATTTGCACGAAGGTTTGCATGCCTAGTCTCATGGGTAGATCTCTTGATGTGCCAAATTGTGTTCTAGTCACATGTGCAGGTTCCGAGATGTGGATAGCAAAAACCGCAGCAAACCACCGTTCTTTTGCTATTGTTTTGCGCCCAGACAGTTTGGAATTTTGGTCTAAAATTTTCAGACTAGAAAGAGCTTGATCCACAGATGTGCTCTTGACTGGTTTGATGAAAAATATTAATCCGTTCCAAAGTACATTTTAAAAATGCAGTTTCTGAGCATGCTTAAGTAGGAACTTCAAAGAGCCATTATGGGGAATCCTTTTAGGTATTATACGATCTTGTTTTCAAAAAAAAAAAAAAATAACATTAACTACAAAATGGCATAGTAGAGGTAGATCAATACATGTATGTTGGTCATTGGGACTCCGTTAGCTGGATTCAGCACTTAACTGTTGGAGAAATGCCCTTGAAATGTTGTTTTCTTTTAAGATTATAAATCTTTTTCACAACTTGTGATAAGAAAAAGTTTTTTGTATCACAAGTCACCAAAAAGATCATATCACATGTCACAAAAATATTTATAATCTAAAAAAAAAATATTTCAAGGGCATTTCTCAACAGTTAAGTGCTGAATCCAGTTAACAGGGTCTTGATGACCAAACATACATGTGTGAACTCCTCTAGTGTGCCACCTTTGTGGCTTTCATCCTTTTTGCTGAGGGGAAAATCCTTTTTCATTTGCCGCCATCTTTTCCCTGGTGTCTGGTAGCACCCCCCACCCTCTGATTGACTCCTGTACTTTGCAAGATTTCCCTGGTGTCTTGTGATACCCCACCACCCCTCCGGTCACTGTCCCCATTATTTGTAATGGTTCCTGGGTGTCTAGTGGCAACCCCCCCCCCGACCTCTGATCATCGTCTGCTATATTTAAAGGTGCAATTTTAACTGTGTTTATTACTTACTCTCCCCTAGGTATTGTTAAATTACACTACTGGAGATTGCTTCAAAGACAGGATAAATAATATTTCTTTTCTGTTGGAATAATTTGTCATTACTTTGTACACTACAAGCACTGAAGTCTGTATGCCTGAAACTCGATTGTGCCATGCTGCAGAAGCTAGTCATTTGACCACAAAATTCCTGCCTCTGTTTGCGTCAATCAGCTGATACAGACACCAGCTTTGTGAAGTCTGACTGCATTCACGCTCTCTCTCTACTCACATTTCATTTGTGACACACCACAGTTTAACACAGAGTCTGTAGTATACTTACAGTTTTAATGATGTTGACCCTGCATAAATGATACTGATCTGATAATGATAGAAAGGGAACTAAAATACGACAGTTTTCCCCCTAAAAAAAAAATCAATCAGGTGGCTGTTGAGATGGTGTCAGTTGCCGTCAATAATAAATCCTCTTGTCAGATTTTGCTGCAGGCTCTGTCAAACAATATAGTTACACTGTTTAATTTGTATACGGATGCTTCTATATTCATTTGTGAGCTGTGACACTTGTTTATGTAGATAGTGAGTGCGAGATCATTGATTCTGTCTGAGTGAACTGAGTTTTTCATTTTACCTTTGTACTATTTCAGCTGTTTTACTGAGCTGGTTGTTGAGATTGACTTACAAAGTCATCAGTGCTGATCAGATTAACTATTATTCTGTACTGATTTGTTGATGTGTGACACTTGTACATGTAGAGTGTGCGTGTCAAGATCATTGATTCTATCTGACAGAACTATGTATTTATGCAGATTTAACCACTATTTGGGAAATGCATTCCTAAAAAGCTACTGCAGCCTTTATATAAAAAAACTCATTTGGCTAAAACAAGTTTTTCTAACACAATTACAAGAAGTCTATGACAGTGCAGACAAAAATTGTTACCATTGTTATTACAGAAATGTGTACACATCAAACACAAGATCTCAATATCAATAACAAATGTTTGGATTATATATTCATGATGTGTACCTATACAACTGTATTCAGTTCTACTTTTATGATCAAAACATAATACAACAAGCATTTGTTAATGCGAATGTTGCTTGCTTGTATGTGCTGTTTAGGTATTTGGAAGTGATAGTTCCATGCCTTCCTCCCAGAACATCCACTGTCTCTAATGACAGTTGTACTGTTCATAAGGAAGTGTGGAAAAATGCCACTAGTGAAAATCTGTATGAAAATATTATAAATTCATGAACTTGCAAGGGTGCATGGAAACTGCACAATTCTCACTCGTAACACAGTAATTTTATGGACTTTTCACCAAATTTTTAACATAGCTATTTTAAGACCTCTGCTCATGAACAGTGTCACTGTGATTTTCTTAATCTGTCCCAAACACTGATTACTTTAGCTGCACCATTGTATGCGCTACATGCACGGAGAAACACATTTTGGGCAACATGTAAAAATGACAGCCATACTGCTCATAAGGAGGTGTGGTGAAATGGCAATGTTGAAAATCTGGAGTGCAAATATTAAAATTTGCAAACTACCTAGCGTGCGTAGGAACTGCAACACCGCCCGTAAAAATAGTCATTTTGAGAATTTTTCAACATAGCCATTTTAAGACCTGTGCTCATGAACAGTGTCACTGTGATTTTCTTAATGTGTCCCATTCATTGATTTCACACACCGACTGCGCCATTATGCGCTATGTAGGTGGAAACACATTTTGGGCAAGATGTGAAAAATGACAGCTGTACTGCTCATAAGGAGGTGTGGTAAAATGGCAATGTTGAAAATCTGGAATGAAAATATTGAAAATTCACGAACTTATGGCGTGCATAGGAACTGCGCAACATAAAACAGTGATTTTAGGAATGTTTCACCAAATTTGCAACATAGGCTTTTTGAGAGCCCACCTTATGAACATTGGCACTGTCATTTCATTAATCAGTCCCAAAAGGTGATTTCGCACAGTGCCCGCAAAATCACCCTTCGGGCCCAATTAACGCCATGACATTTTCAGAATTCATGAGGAGGGGTCCCAAAAACCCCATGTTGAAAATTTGGTGCCAAAATTCCAAAAAATGCCTGAGATATGCATCAAAGTTGAAAAAAAACCTATTTATTCCATTTTACAGCTTACCATCATTTCTTCAGTTAGTGAGTCGAGCTTTGAAGGTGCAGGCGTGTTCCCAGTCCACGAAGAACCTCGTGCTGGACTCCGGAGGGTAAGTATGGGGTGAGGTGGGGGTGTGGGAGGCAGAGTGTGCAGGCCGGTGGAAGGCACGGGTGGGGAGGGTGGCATGGAGACCATCGCCCGAGGGAAGGTTTTCATTTACAGGTTTTATGGGGTTTTCAGGAAGACAACAGGGACATTTGCCATGCTGGGGTGGGCTCCCAGCATGGCAGATGGAAAACTGTTTAGGGGGTCCTCAGGCTGATGGGGGATTAGGTGCCCCATCGGCCCATAACAAATGTTGCACCATGCTGGGTTGGGCTCCCAGTGGCACCTGGAAAACTTTTGGGGGTGGGCGTGGAAACGGCCAGGGGATTGGGCAACCCGTCGGCCATTACAATTTCTGTCACGCTGGGGTGGGCTCCCAGCGTGGCACCTGGAAAGCTTTTGGGGGGAGTGGAGCTGACAGGGGATTGGGCACCCCCATCGGCCATACAGAGTGTGTGTGGGGGGGAGCTCTGCTCACTGAAGTGGAGCTCTCCCTTTCAACTGTATGCCACTGCATTTTCAACTGCTGTCATAGACAGCCACAGCATTCATTAGAGAACTGGGGCCACGCCTGCAAACACGTTGACTGAATCAGAAGATGGCTGCCACACCTCCGAAAACGTGGATGATGGCACTATGTTTCTTGCACATGCATGTAAGTAACATAAAAAGGGCAAACCTATGCTACCAATATTCAGCAGATGACATGGCTAGCGTCTGAGTTTCTGCAACTCAAATCTGGTGATTTATTTATAAAATATGACACACATACTGGGCTAGATATTGAAAAGTGCACCTGGCATTGGTGCAAGTGGTTGCTCCACACAACTGAGTTGCGCTGGAGCAACAAAGGGATATATTCAAAAGAGATGTGCCATGGCACATCTCATCTGAATATATCAAAAAATGCCCACAGTGCAAACACAATGCGCCCGTGCATCCCCCAGACAGGGCTAAATACCAGGAATGGGAAATGCACCAGCACATCAGAGCTACGCTGTGCACAAATTCCTGATATTCAGACACAAAAATGCAAATGGGGCCATAATGTATGCAAAGCGCCAAATGGGGTCATTTGCATATCCCTGTCTTCATTGCATGAGTTGTGCAGGGCTGGCCAGAAATGCTCCTGGCTCCCTGCACAGCATACAATGCTGATAGCGGTTTCAGTGGTTACCCCACTCCGCCCATAACTCTGATTGCTGTAGAAAAGACTGAATTCAGTACCTGGTGGTCAGTGCTCCCCACCCCACAGGACCCCAGCCCACCCCTCCCAGTCATCAGCGGGCAGCAAAGCCACTGCATACCTCTCGGCTGCTGGCGAATGACAGCTTAGTATCTGCGGCAAGCATTGGTCCACACTGTGGACCAATGGACTTAACAGTGCACTCTGTAATAGTCATTCACAACTTATGAATGAATGACTTCATTCACAAAGTTGTGAATGACTATTACAGTATCACTACAAACCCTCTGGTCCACATTGTGGACCAATGTGCTACAGCAGATACTGTCGGCGTCATTGGCGGGCAACCACAGAGTATGATAGTGGGTTTTCTGCCTCCCGATGACTGGGGCTGGGAAGGCTGGGGTCCATGGTGGGGGGACCACTGGGACTGAATTCAGCCTTTTATGGTGACTGGGGTTGGGCGGTACCACTGAACTGCCAGGGACCGAGTTCAGTCTTTTTATGACAATCAGGGTTATGGGCAGGGAGGGGTACCACTAGACTACCAGGGACTGAATTCAGTCTTTTTACAATGATCAGGTTACGGGCAGGAGGGGTACCACTAGACTACCAGGGCATGTAATTGCATGTTTTTACAGTGATCGGGGTTACGGGTGAGGGGGGTACCACTGGACCACCAGGGATTATTGTGAGTGCTTGTGTACGGTGTTCTGGTGGGAGGAAGTCACCCATGACTGGCGGCAGCTGTGCTGTGCCTTGCATTATGGCAGCTCACCTGTGAGTGGCTTCCACTTGAGCATGATTTTTCCATGCTCAGCTTTGTGCCCAGGTATGAGGCAAATCTCCAGGATGTGCCGGCATATGTACCGCACATCTCGGCTGAATATCGAGATGTGCCACATATGCATGGGCATGCCCCCTGGAGATGCTCCATATACATTATCTTTGCACCACAGCATATCAGGATTTGCACTGCGCAATTTCCCCCATTTGAATATTGACCCGGGGTGCATTTCTGGGGTTGCACTGGTGCACCTCAGTTGTGCCAGGTGCAACTCCTTTGAATATCTAGCCCCCTATCACTAAATTGCATTTAGGAATTTCCATATACCTTAGCTTAAAATAGTTAGTTTTAATAAGAACTGAGCAACTTAGACTGTGCTTGTACTGCAATCTGAATAGAGACTAAAGTGAGATGCTGCAATTGGGAACAGCCGCTCAATCACAATTGCACAAAATAGAATAAAAATATAAGTTGACAATTAAACATTATATACTGAGAAGAGTCAAATTATTTCGTAGAAATGTCTTATTTAATTCAATAGAATGCAAGGCACACAAGAAACTTATTGAGATGCAGTTTGAGTTAAGCTGTCACAGTGTGATCTCATCCCAAGTCTTTAGTAAATTTCATGCATTGATATCGACAGAGGTAGCAAAATTATCACTGACACGTGCTGAGCTGTAATCGGCAGGAAATGTTATGGGGCAAAACAATCACTGGTACTTATAAATCATTAAAAAATATTATCAAAGGGATATAATACCTAAATAAAAAGTATACAAATCAGCTTCATTCAATCTAAAAACTTAGTTATGGCATCTAACAAAGAAAAAACACAAAAGTTTTTACATTTCACCTTTAACTGTTTCCCTGGTGTCCAGTGGCACTCCCTCTCCCCTCCGATTGCCATCCCCATGTGTGGGAAGCTTTCCCTGGTGTCTAGTGGCACCTTCCACCATCTGATCATCATCTCCCTTGAGTTTTGTCTTTTCCCTGGTGTCTAATTGTACCCTCACCCTTCAATGGCCGTCCTCTCTGAAAAAAAGAAAAAGGTTCCCCAATGTCTTTTTTTAACCTGTAAAAAAAGAAAATGGTCCCTCACTGATCTGACCCCCCCCTTACCCCAACCTCACACTCAGCACCCACTACCCAGCATCCCATAACACACATACCCTCACTCACCTAAACAGGTCCCAGGGTGAAGATCCACGGTCTGATTGTAGACATGTCTTGCTGCTGGAACCGCTGACTGCTACATGAGAAACTAAGGTAGCGCACTTCAGCGTATTTCAACTGGGTTTTCAACTTTGTGCATAACTTTGCCATTTCTGCATTTTTTATACCAAATTTTCAACATGGCCTTTTGAAACCCAACCTCTAAACAATGTTGGTGGAATTATGCAAATCTGACCCAAAAGCGATTTTGTGGTCACTTGGTGAAATCACCTTTTGGCGGGATTTGAAAATTTTGCCATCCTTGTGCATGAAGTGGAGTCATAAGATGGTTATGTTGAACATTTTTAGAGGGTAAAATATGAAAATGGCAAAATTATCACATACCTTGAAATTTTACAGCTTGCTTGTAACTTTTTTTAAATATTTTGACCCCAAATTTTCAACATAGCCATCTCTTTAAAACACCTCTTTGAATACCCCACCCTGCCTACCCCCACATCTCATGGACCACCCCTCCTCCACCTCTCTCCCTCCACTATGTCACCTCTGTCTGTTACCTTATCTGTGTCTAGCTTCTCCAGGGTGTTCGAACTCACGGATGCAGATATATGTTGTACAATGCCTCAGCAGTGTCTACTTGTGTGAACCTTTCTGCAACTTACTGTACCATCTCTGTAAATGTATAAACTGTTGTTCTCTGCTATTTTCTGTTCAACTGATGTGGAACCTACAAAGAGCATCCGTTCACTGAGTGTTGTCCAAGAACTCAATGAAATAAATAAAAAACATGACAGCAGTCATTTATCAAACTCTGATCAAACTGTGTTTTCACACCTGTGGCATGCAATAGCATTGCAGTAGCATGGAATCACATTTTGGTGGGGATTTCAACATTTTCATTACAAGACTCATAAGGTGGGGTAATAAGAAGGCTATGCTGAAAAGTTAATTCCTGTTTTAATAGAAATGGAAGCACAGGAACCTCTGGGCCCTGCGTATCCACAGCAACATATATGTATGCATCTAAGGAGGGATGGAAAAAGTAAGGAGATTCTTTGCAAAAAACTGCATTAATGCAACATTTAGGATTCAGGCTAAAGTGGCAAAAGCAGGGGAATGTGGCTTTAGGGTTTCCAACCTTAAAACCCCACCTCCAGTCCTGAAGCAAACAAGGCATGCAGTCTTCCTTGGGACTATCAACCTAAAAGCTCACCCCATTCTATACAATCCAGAAGCATACACACCTAATGGGTTGAGCTTTAGGGTTGACCACCCCAAGGAAGACTGCACATATTTGCTTCAGGGCTGGTGGTGGGTTTCTGAGTTGCAAACCCTAAAACACATTTTCCTACTCTTTGCTGCTTTAGCCTGAACCCTAAATGTTGCATTAACGCAGTTGTTTGCAAAGAATATATATATATAATTTGAGCTCTGTGCATGGTATCATGATTTAAGCTCCATACTTGAGCCTCAGCTATAGACTAACAGTAAGGGACACGCTCTTATTTTCATGTAAATAACTCTAGTAATGAACAATGAAATAAAATGAATTAAAATTCAGAAGAACGGAGAATGTGGTGCAATTCTGCTGATGCCAAATGTAGTTTTTGTTTGCTAACAACTGGACCCCCTCTTCAGGGCTGCAGCTAGCAATTTCAGGGCCCTGGACAGGCAGTCAGATGAGGGGCCCTGTTCCCTGACAAAGTAAGCCCGGGAGTCTGGGGCGCCAGGCCATAAGATCTGGGGTTTTGGTGCTCTCAGGTGAGTTTTGGGGCTGTTAGTGAAGATAAAAACAAGATTTTGTGAAGCTTTCCCAATGCCATTTTCAATGAAGAAATGTACTTTTAGCCTGGAGTCTTATTCATATTTATAACAACAGAAGAATTTTTTTTATAAATGTGGTCTGCTGCCAGCCATGATGTAAACCCTCATGATTCCCACGATGGCTGGCAGTGGTCCGAATGCAACAGACAACTTGTGAACCTTATTCAATTTTATAACAATATTAGGATTGTTTTATAATCACAACAATGTACTTCATGGCACATGTAGTATTGAGATTTATAAAATGGGCAAAGGATTTCAAGCAGTCTGATTGATTGTTAGCCGTGCATTAGATGTGTCTAATGCACAGCTAAAACTAGAACCACCATTTAGAATACACAGGCCCATTTTATAAGCACAATAAGCCACTCCAGAGATGTGCACTAGACAGTTCTAATGCATGGCTAGGAGACTGGACGCACTCGGCCTGTGGCCTCGTGCCTCACTACGCCCCCCTAGTCGTGCATTAGAATTGTCTAATGTACACCCCATAGTGTCTTATTGCTTACTTATATACTTTTCATGCATTTCAAGTCACTCGAGTAGTATCGTATTATCCCATTGCTGTCTTGTGTAAATTCCAGAAGACATGCATTGTCATTATTTCATAACTGTTAACATTTCATGATTTTAGATATGTGTTGGCATCAGTGCCTACTGTCATTCATCGTACCTTCTCATAACAGCAAAATGAACAAAATGACAGAAATGTAAAGGTGATTGATAACTGTTTTATTATCAATCTTTTAAAATGGGTTAAGTGATAGTATTTTGTGCGTAATACATTTTCTAGAAATAACTTTTTTTAGTCATAAAAATGAATTCACAATACATCACAGTTTACTACAACATTAAAATATATTTTTTATACAAATGGAATTAACGCCTATCCTATTAAAACTTTCTAAGTAAATAAATACATAGAATACTGTAAAGTAATGATAACTATTCATTGCAAAAGTATTGCATTAAAAATGTTGCATATGTCAATGGCAAAACTACATACATTAGTTCAATCCTGCTTTACCCAAGGCTGGGGAATGTAATGTAATGTAAAAAAAAAAAAGTAAAAAAAAAATAAACACATTTTCATTTATTTATCAAATGGAAGACATCAGTTGCTCAATGATATTGCTGCCCTTTCACATATGGAGGTTAAGGTATTAGGAAAGTAGTGCCACCTTTCAGTTTGTTGACAGGTGAGGACACGTCTTTTGACCAATCAGGGTGAATGATTTATTTCACCTATTATAAAATGTTTATAAATGCAATTGTTCAGCTGTGGGCAATGCAGGATTTTTTGAGCAATGATGTCATGTAAGGAATAAGACATGACAAGGTGTGGTTTATGGCTTGATAAAACACGCCCCAGGTGCGTGATGAGGCATGAGGCGCTTACGCTCGATTGACTGTAGCACCTGGAAGGGTGCTCTATCAAGCCATAAACTACAGCTTGTAGTGTCTTATTCCCACTTATAAAATGGGTCCCAAGTAGACTGAAAATTAAAACAAATAAAAAAAAGTTAAAATCTACAAATGAAGGAAAAATATTTTTTTAGTTACAGGAATAAAGTAGTCCCTCTTTGTACTGTCCTGTATGCAATGTATGTGGCTTGGTTGGCAGTTCTGTCCTGTGTACCCCCACATAGAGCTTAGCTCTCTTTCATTCTGTACATGTTTTCCCTCTCAGAACCTGACAGTCAGTTTTTTAAACTGACCATGGCAGTAATGTAGGGAGCGAGCATGTCCCTCTTCAGCTGCCATATTTGTGCTGCTCTTTATGTTAGCACTTATCCCCGGCGCTAATCTGTGTAAATCAGCGTGTGATTTTTTTTTTTTTGGCATAGGAAGCTTACGTCTGGTGACAGTCTGTGAAAGTTGCGGCGTCTCTTAGAAACGTGGTAGGGAGGTATTTTATGTCTGGTGACGGTCCGTTAAATTGGGAGGTTGCGGCGGCACTTAGACATGTGCAGATCGGAGAAACCAAGAAACAGAGCGGGAACGGAGAGAAACTGCTGCAGTGTCCAACTCAATGGGAGAGTTGTAAATGATTGAGAGAACAATAAGGTGAGAGTGGCACAGCATTTTTTTTTCTGAGGTGTACACGGAGTATGAGGTTTCCAGGACAGCAGCATGATTTGAAGTAGGCCGTCTGAGGCAAGGAGTTGCCGCATTGCCGGCAGTAACGGCTTCAGCTGGAATACAAAAAAAGCTTTGTGGCAGCATGGATCTTTGCCAGTGCTGTGCCCTGGTTGGCTAAAGAGGTACTGGTTGGTGCAATATGTCCTGATAAGGACATGGCCAAATGTACATCTTAGGCAACCAGGAAGCAGGAATTTCTCAACCCATTTTATAAAGGATTTTAACATATCATTGAGCAATGCTTAATGTAAGAGAAGCTGAGCAACGTCAATGTGGCAATAAGTTTTGGATGAAGTAATTTCTACGATGCTGCAGTAATACCCTAAAAAGTAGGATTCACTATACTATTTTCATGGGATCCTTAATGTCCACTGTCAGGTGTCCTGTCTTAGTAGTTATATCTACTGGCACGATAGTGCCATAGTGATGAACCTCCATGCCTGTCTATTTAATAGCATGGCTAACCTGAGTTTAAAAAGTAGTCTGTGCTGTATCTGAGAGAATGAAGGCTTGTGACCAGCTAGAAATTGTGTTAATCTGCAACATTCTGCGGTCACTGCTTGCCAGAGAGAGACTATTTAGGAAGTGTGAATATCTTGTTGTTTGGTGTTATACTAAAAGACGTTTGTCTAACCTGCTTTCATTGCTGATCGGACATGTTGATGGTGGTCAATATGTTGGGCCCTTAAGTTCCAGTATTCAGACCAATCGAACTACTGGTGAGGTGACCTGAAATGGATCATGTCCCATGGGTTTGAGGGAAAGAATTCTGGCCGAAACCATAGTAAAAACAGTGGTAACAGTGGGGACTGTTTGTACAGCCTGCACAGCTGAGAAGGAACCGCACAGAAGCAGCTCAATTTAGGTCAATTAGTGTTTATAAGACTCTTTGCAGCCCAATGAAGAAAACAAGTCCAAAAAGAACTGTCTGACTTACAGTCTGCTGTCCTCATCTCTGCCACTGTGACACAGCACTGCTTGCAGAGTACCTGCTCTGGTGAAGGCAGGAAGTAGGCTGCAGACAACAAGATGTGGATGACTTCTACTTCAGCTGCTGCAGAGCTTTTATTACTGGCTAAAACCAGCATCAGGAGGTACAGCCCCCAGGTATAATGAATCCTGGAGTACAGCTTAGCAGATATACTCTGTAATTGTTGGTGTTGGCACCTAGATGGACCTAAAGGTGGCACCCTTCATGTGACTTACAGCTCCCATTTTCCAATCAAACATTTTGGATTTCAAGAAATGCCCAGAACTGACTGAAGCAGTGGGTCAGTAAGACATGGAATAGAAGAATGAACAGCTTGATCTTTCGAGCAGCTGCTCCTGAAGTAACATATGGGGCTGGCTTTCCTACCATGTTTTCCATTCATCGCACTGCCCACTGAAGAAGTCTGACATGTCTGATATCCAGCCTTGGAACTGTGGCAAAGAAAGAAGTTTATGAGTGTGACTGGTGATTATGATGAAAGACTTGCTACTGAAGCGATTAGCCTACCATCTGAGACAGTAAGACTCAAAACACATGGGAAATGAGTCGTAGACTGGTCTGAACCACCTCCTCACTCTATAATATGCAACTTCTATACTGCAGTATAAGGATACAGGAATTGCTAATTATGTTACATTGTGACCAGGGTGACATGTAGTATGATAAATATGTCAAAATGACAGAGAACTGTCATACATAATCTGCCCAGATTGCTCTGAAAATGGAATAGAATTTAGATAAACTTTGTTAAGAAGAAAACACATCTAGTAAGAATGACTATGCATAACTTGCATTTAGCCAGTGTTGTCCTGTATAATAATTCATTGTGTGGTCCATAAGTTTTGAACAGAATTCAGACAGAGAGAAGGCCATGGTTTAACATTCTAGATGTGAACTGTGTATATGAACATTACATGTCTTTTAAATTTTTTGGTTTTTAGCAGAAGAGCAGCTGCCATCTTCATAAGAAGCTTAGAAACCTAATGAGGAAGTGGAAATACAATGTAACTCTACAAGATGGACAGCATGTATTCATGCACACCTCCTGAATATAAAATAATGTGGTTGTGAAATTCTGTATGTAGAACAAGTATTGGATGCAAGGTGAACTGTGCCTCGCTATAATGTTTTCAAATGTTTTATTTATTGTGACTCTTGATAACCTCTGCCCTTGTGCTCTATCATGACAGAATGATAGACTTCAGAAGGAATCTTCCTATGGTACTTTGTAAATGCGCACAATTCTCCCAAACATACTTCACCTGACCTGACAAGTGCTTTCACATGTACTACCATCTTCTGTCTCTGCTGCCCAGCCATTCATTCCCTGAATGGGTGATTAAGTACCGCCTCCCCCTTTCAGTTGCTGTTACTATATCTAAAAATACAGGCATAGCATAACTATAATCTAAAAAGAAAAAGACCTCACAACAGAACCAACAACGAATAGCTGTTAGCACACCATGGTCCATGTTCGCGCAAGGTAATGCATTTAAATTAGTTCCTGGTTTTGGCTGACACCAGAACAAATTGTGAACACATGAAATGGTATGGGAACTGATTTGTGTGTGTGTGTGTCTGTGGCGTTCGTGTGTGATTTGTTATATAGAAATATATATATTATACAATGTGTATGCTTATATTGTCAGTGCAGTGTGCTAGAGAGGATATGACAGTGAAATGCACCTTGCACTCGAGGAAATGATGTCAGAACCTCAGGTATAAAGGAACTATTTCCGGGGGGGGTGAGGGGTGGGAAGGGGTTGGGCCTAAACTGTGCCCTCACAAAACAATCAACTAAAAGCTCTCACCCACCGCTGCGATGAATGCCTTCCTGTCAGCAAGATACCCTACACAACAATTTGACAGAGAAAGTACCCTGCTAATCAAACAGAGAAAAATCCAGACATCCAAGTCAGACACAGGTAAACCTCTGCGGCCCCAAAACAGCCTGGTGGTTTGTTAGCCACAAAGGAAAATCAAATATGCAGTTATTTCAGCCCTTCTGAGGATGCTGACAAGATAAGCAGTTTTAAAAAAACCCTTCCTGAATTAAAAACTAAAACAAACACAAAGCAATACCACTTTAAAAGTGAGGAAAACTTCTCTTAGATGCAGGCATGCTTCCTACAGCGCCACTAACACTACATTGATTTGGATGGGAGCACTGTGAAGTGAAGCTGAGCAGTTTGGACACCAAAGGACTCAGAAGACACTCTTATTAGATTCAAATTGTCTTACCTGGTTAGCTGGAAAGTTGGATGGGCCACCCTCCTTACAATTGCTAAACACTTTTATGTAGCATATATCTCCAGTAAGACAGGCTTGTTTTCCGATTTCCACAGCGTAATCAGAAATGCAAACACATAAACCAGTGTACAAAATGTAAGTACTCTAATAAGCCAACATGCCAGTGTCAATCCAATGCACCCAGTAATACCCATTCTCTGAGCTCAGTCCTAACTTAACCATATGATACATACACAGCAATTGTACATATAATTAAATGCAGAGTGCACATATCCCCATAATGCAAGGCATCGTGGGACATATAGGCAAGCGACCATGAAAGAGTTTAGACTGGTTTCACCAGGATATGTGTCATTTTACTTTTCCTTGAAACCTGGATTTATTGCCAATGCCCTTTCTGGGTTACCCTTGCCTAGGGACTTTTGTGCTAAGGTTCTTTGACTTTTAGATAAATGTACATATAACCTATTCAATTCCATTATTTTTTTTTTATTTTAGCAGGAAAAGGCTCCATTGAGCAGGCTCATTCGCAAGGAGGTCCTGGGTAGAACAGCTGAGTTACACAAAGTACAGTGAATAGCAATACAAATACAGAAAAATAGTACAGTATCGAGAACACAAGCATCACACACAGAAAATGCAGCTAGTACTAAGAATAGAAATAGAAAAATTACTTAAGGATCTGGTTCACTTTAGCAGTGCATCTATAGTTATAACAGTGATATTACTCCACATTCAGTTAGTTGCAAGTAATGGTGCTATCCTTTTGTCACAAGCACTTGTGTATCCTAATTGCACTATAAGCAGGCTGTGTACCCTGCCAGGACAAGGAAGGGACCACCATGAAAATTAGATCTTGTACTTCATTGTACCATCCTAAGCCTAACATCTGGTTGATGCTAATTATAAATAAAATGGGACACTAATTTAAAAGGGTTTTATTTTACAGGAAATAATGGTACCCCTAGTGTTGAAGTATTCCGCCGGGACTGATGGCAGTATAGCCTAGAGGTTAGAGTAATGAGCTGTGAGTTAGCTTGGTGCATCCAGACCTGGGTTTGATTCCCACAATTTCCACTTCGTAGTGTATGACTGAGAAGTCCTTAATCTCTCTAGTGCTCCCAGGTCGCCCTAAAACAGGCACCTGCGCCTAGTGGGCCTTACCTGGTTACAAATAAAAGATTTAGAACTTCAGGAGGTAATAGCATGATAGGCATTACTAAAATAAGTACTTGAATGTACAAAAGTCAGCGGTCTGGTCTGAGTAACAAAGATGGTATGATTTATAACTATAACAATCTCACCACAGGTACAGCTATCACAAACCAATTTTTCTCACTGCAGTACCACATATATAGAGTAATGTATAAGCAAATATACACAACAGCTCTGTGTTTCCATCGAGAGATAGGATGACATCATAGATCTCAAGCTTTAGGTCTCTGATGTCATCTCACCCTGAGATGGAAACATTTTCCTGGTTGCACATGGGTATCCATACATTATTTTGTATCCTATATGCTTGTTTTAATTAATTTACCATCATTCTAGATTGTTCTGGCATGAATTATGGTCAAGTAAACGGCAAAGGACAGGACAAGATTCAAAACATTTAATCTGTTTTAAGTAATAGATACGTGAGCTGATAGCACTTCTAGTACTTCATCTTTGAACAAAACAATACCTCTCAGCTGTCACACATTACAAGGTACATCACTCATTTTACCTCTCAGAAACCCTTTGTCCATTATAGGAAGGTGATACTCCACATTCCCACTGAGGCTTTAAAGCAGAAATTCATAATAATTATACTCAGTTATCAAAAACATTATGAACATTACTGCACTGATAGCTATACTGTTCTGAGCTTGCAGTGCCATGTAACATGTTAGGCGATATGTCACACATTTTGCTCATTTGTCACACATCTTGTCACACATTTTGGTGAAGAAAGGGTAAGAGATATGACAGAACATTGTAGTGACTGCCAGGAGCTCATTACCCCACCCGCCTGACTGATCAGTGAAGTGCATAACACCACAACTGGAAAGAAACCTGTGCCGATCAGCAGGGCTAGTAAAGTCCCCACAGACAGACAGTCCAACACTGGGCGACCTATACTTCAGGAATGTTTTGTCGGCAGTAGTATGAGTGAGTGTCTGTAATAAAAGCAGCGAGGAAGGCAAGGAGGGTGAAAATTACAGTATACAGAATGGATGGGAGTTCTCTCTCTCCTGTTGCCATACCTCTCAACCTTCTGCCTCATAAATCAGGGACAAAGCTTAAAAAAATCAGGGACAAAGGACCAAAATCAGGGACACATCTTCAAAATTAGAACTATCCACCCAGAAAGCTGGTAAAATAAGGGACTTAGTGTAAACTGCATTTTCTAAGGAAGAACAAGTCTGTAACTTTAATGTTTGACATTATTTGTGCTTACAACCCACACTGTCTGGTCATGGAAACACAATTTTGAGGAGGGACAAAGTAACATTTTGAGGTTAAATCAGGGATGTCCCTGAAAATCAGGGACAGTTGAGAGGTATACGGCTGTTGCTCCCTCTGTCTCTTCTATATAGTGAGCCTTTTGAAATCATGAGAGATATCCCACCCATGGCCCCCACCTACCCTTCCATGCTGGTTGTGCTAGTCAGTACATACTTACAGCACAGTGGGTGGCAGCCAACAAGTGACAATTTTAATAAACCACTAAAACCAGCAATTAAATGAAGTGCCCTATAAACTAACAGCACAGACTGCATCTGCTATTATTTGCTTCTCAGCTCTCTCATGCACAGTAAGCAGTCTACGGACCTCGGAGAATCCCAAGAGGAAAGCTATTGCCAGGAGCAGTTTCAAATATCGGGGACAATTTAAATAAATATAAATGTGCAAAGTGCAATAACTAATAAGTACAGGTGGAACAAGAATCAGAAAGCTTACCAGTAATTACTCCGACTCCGAGACTGTGCAATTTGTGACTTGACACACCGAGATCGAATTCAACTGATGGCTGCTAGACTACAGATAGGCCCCCTTAGGAAAGGAATGACAAATGTGGATCGATCTTTTCCAGTTTTCCCGATCCTGAATTTAATTTCCCGGTTATGCGAGCGAGAATGCAACCATGCAATGAGCCAGCCGGATCTGTGGCAAGATAATTAAACTTTAAAATTAACTTTAAGGTCTCAGACTCTTCGACTGGCTGGTGTTGTGACCATGCGAGTGACTCCCCGACGACTCCTCTCTCTCTCTCGACTCATGGTCTGACTGGCCGCTGGCCTTGGCGCCATTTCCGCTCAGACAGCACATCGCGTGATGACGCACAGTACAGTAGCAAACGTCATCACATAGCGGGTTCTACAGGCGGTTTTAGCAGGGGTCTGACTGGCGGTGCTGACAGCTGGCCTGTGACCAATCTTTACTGTCCGACTCCGAGTTTGGCGCCAATTGATTTTTTACGACCGGCGCCTTACTGCTGGGCCTGGGAAAAAAGTCCCGGTTGTCCCCCCATAACGGCGGCCCTGCCCCTCTTTAATGTCAATAGTTCCTCTAAGTCATAGCAAGGACATAAACATTATTGTAATGGTATGTAAAACAGAATTCCTTAACAATTTTTTTTTCTGAGACACTGAATTAATAAAATCAGTCCTTGATCCACTGGTAACCTTTCCACCGTAAATTAAATCAGAACTTGGCAATAATGTGCTGCTAAAATCTGAGGATTTAACAGCTGTTTACACACGTACCCCTCCTTTCCTATTTATTGTAATGGAGATAAACTGAACATTCTCCTCTGTAGAAGCTGTGAGAGCCCCCGACAGCACATTACTGGAACTCAGCACAACTAGCAGAACAAGTGGTGTGGCTACTGTAGTAGTGAGGTTAACGGAATGTCAGTGCAGGAAGTGTGAAACATACTGTAATTAAAGTTACAATGATCAACAAAAGTACTGGAGAAGCAGGATGTGATTTTAAAAATGCAGTATCTGAACAGCGTGTTCTAGTAAAAACAATGACACATCAAATAGATAAACTGCAGAAAAAAGGCCAAAGGGAAAGCTAATCAAGCAGAAGCAATCTAAGTACTATATAATCAGCTGCTGACATTGGAACACAGTCCTTAAAAACTGCAGGTCAATAATCACTGTTAAACATCAAACACATGACAGAGAAAGATTAGGTATCTGTGATGTGCTAGGTGTGATAACACGTATATGTCTCCTGTAAACTGGTTATGCCTGAAAATAGGCAGGTCTATTGCCTAGTGTACTTACTTACCTGGTTACCAAAAGCTAATAAATATCAATGGTGTGTGATTATGGGATGGGCATTTAAACTACAATGACATTATCGTGTTTTAATATATGGATTGTGAAAATAATATCCCTGAAAAGCATACAAAAAAATTCTTGTAATACCATCGCTCCTGGAGCGATAATACTACTGTTCTGAAGTGATAATACTATTGTTCGGGTGCCGTAATAGTATCGTTCAAACGAGCGATAGTATTATCAAGAAAACTGACGCATGTCAAGTCTATCTAGCGTGTTAAACTGCGTGCCTTCTGATTGGCCGTTTTCCTCTGTGGGCGGGCAGAAGGAGTCTGAAAATATGGCGGCTTGCTCGCCGCTAGCGAGACAATCTTCCATTAAGCAACGGGTTTTAGGTTGAAAACTATGGGCAACTGGACTCTCTCTGGGGCTCCTCTGCTCGCTTCATATCGCCACTTACCCCCAAAAAACGGCCAAATGAAGCCCACAGCAGCCTAGATCCACACAGGACTAGAGACCCTGCCAGCGCACATCCACCCGCTAACTCCAGTGCTGAAGCGGAGGTGAGTCAATTCACCTCTTATCCATATATTAAAAAAATAACAAATAGGTTCTGGCATTACAAGGTAATAATTACATCTGGGGTTCTGGGGACACATGAAACCTCTCGGGCTTAGCTCTCGAGGTTTTTCTGTCTAGGGCCTCTCGATGTATAATACCTGGTTCTATCTGTGTTCTGTTTTTTTATCTTTAAGGAGAAACATATAGTTTAATGATGGAGCTACATAAAAATATTGTAAAAGGTGTCGACATAGTAATTACAAAGATAATGTGCACGATATACTGTAGCTAAGTGAGGTTCTGTGTTGACTTTTGATAATTATAAAAAGAGTCTATGAAATGGAACCTTTTGATTGGCTCCAGGCATTCCTAAGTCCTTATGTTAATCTTTTATTACTATGCTGGTAGAGCCTAACCACATGCCTAAAGGCTTAGACAGTGAATAAGTTTCTACCTTTAAAGAATTCTGCTGTAGGAACTTTGCATTGAGCACCTCAGCTAGCATGGCAACTGACCTCCCCCCTTTCCCCACACATGCAGTTACAGGGGGTAAAATATATTCTTTACTTTTAGTTGTGTGAAACCTCTTACCTTCTCATAAGAGTCCACATGTCATGCTGCAGCAGTTTCGGTTGACAATTTTGCTGGGGATGAGGACTTTTGTGGGGGGGGGTTAAGCAGAACATCAGGAGTCAGAAATCCTTTTGATCAGGCAGCACACCAGTGAAACATATTACTATAAAGTCACAGCTTCAGTAGATGTGAACAAAAAGTGGAGGCAGCAGGAGTATAGGCAGAAATTTCCATTTTGTACACAATCTCCAACAGTTACCCCCCCAATTAAAAAAATACACATCCTTTCCAAATGGCACCCCCTTCCAAACAAGTCAGATTGTTGTCAGATGACTCCTCTACTCTCTAAAGAGGTTATACATGTATTGGACACTCCTCAGTGGCCTACACTAACCCAAATACTACAGATTAGAATGATAATATTAACAGACTGGCTTATGGTTTGTGACAGGCACTCAACAAAACTGTACACAAATGTGTACAGTGAGTATGCCTGTCTACACCCTTGGGAGGCAGTCAATAAAGAAATGGTCAGGTTCAGCCCCAGGCTTCAGCAATGCTCACCAGTGAGTTCCCTTCACACAGCCATAATTTTCTCTATTTCCAGACTGAATCATGCAGTGTAACATGTTTGAGTATTTCTTCATCGGCTTCCTCCACATCTTGTTCACAACTACTTGAGTTGTGAAAGTAAAATAATGTCCATGGTTATGGTGACAAGAGTCCGTCTCTGTTCCTTGATGTTTAAAATACTCCAGTCTGTCCAGCCTGCCTTGTGAGTCTTGTTAGTGGCAATGGCAATCACTAGAACTTGAATTCATGGCACTGGCCTTAGTATGTATGTCTGCCTCTTGTAGCAGAAATTGTTAACAGTAAGATTTTTTGTAACAGATAATGTGATCCATAATCCTTTGTATCGTGCCTGGGCTTTAGAATGAATTTTACTGCCATTATCAACAGATAAAAAAACTAATCGCCATGGCAACTTCCCATAAACATGCATGCACATACTAAACAATCTCCCTAAAGTCAGCAATCTCAATCAGCGTGGAAGGATTATTTAGGCACAGAAACTTGTGAAGGATAAAATAAAGTGATTATTCCATGAAGTAAATTTATTTTTAAAAATATTTATATTTTTATAACAGCAATAAGGTATGACCAGGGGTTATGTTAATATTTAAGTTAATCACCCCCCTGGGTGCATGTGGCACTCAGCTGTGCAACATGCCACATTACACCCACAGGGGGTGATTAACTGGAACATTAACATAACCCCTGGTCATACCTTACTGCTTAATAATTGCTGTGCAACAGATTACCACATAATAGAGATTACTCCAATCCAGATACAATGCAGAACTTTTTCTTTTTTGATTTATTTATCCTCCACCTGTGCTCACTGGCACCCCACTCATTCTGGCCTTCTAATACTGCACCTGCTACCCACCAGACTCACCCCTCACTGCCTGCTGTGGAGACATATCCAGTTCCAGCAGCCCCACATCCGGGGCATCTCCAGTCATCATGGAGAAATGTCTCCTGAATTCCACTGAACTTCTGTTCCTTGTGGCAGCTTGACCCTGCTGGGGGCCTTCCTTGTGACCTGGAAGAGGAGAGTACACTGATGACGCAGGCTGATGGACTTCTGTGCTAGTGCATATGGAAGTCCATTAGCATACAGGGACTCTGAGGCCATCCTCTAGCATACCAGTGTGTCATTTCTTTTTCTTTATCAGCCCTCAAACTCATCCATGCTGCAGCATGCATGTAACACTCCTTCCTCCCAGCAAGCAGTGCCTTACCGGACTCCACAGAGCTTACCAATCACCTGCAGTTGTCCTCTGGTTCCCATGTCTGCTGACAGGGACTGGGAAAGTGAAGAGAAATGTTGCCTTCTTCAACACAACTGGCATCATTGATCATGGTTCCATGCCACACAAAGAAGCCTTTGCCTACCGCCAATGAAGTGCAGTGTAATGGGCCCTTCTGACTGAACCAGAACTTCTCCGATGACTGCCCCAACCCAACTAGACAACAGAAAGCTGACACCTGCACACAGCAAGGGACACTAATAGATGTCTGAGGGAGGGAACACTGTGGAGTAGAAATTTTGGTACTGATTATTTTAACATGGACTACAAGACAGTAGCTATCTTGCAGTCTGACACCTGGGAAACCTTGCAATGGAGTGAGATGGTGGGGAACAGATAATCAGGCTTCAGAACATGCCTGTGAGCGACAAAGGACTCTTGGGACACAGGAGGACTTCATTAATTCAGCTGGGAGCAAGGTGACTAAATCAGTCATTGAGTATCAGCCAGCCAGACCCTCCCTTGTGACTGGCAACAGGTGATGACCAGTGAGAGAGCTGAATCCACCAGCGAACAGCAAAAGCTGTTCCAGAACATTTTCAGTCTGCATCGGAAACAACTGGAAGGCAGAGCTGCTGCCTGAGCAAAAACAGCCTTAAAGGAGGAGACTGCTACATGCAGAATATAATGAGTGAGATGCTACACACAGCAGCTGCAGGAATAGATTATAGTGGAGTTGCCCAGGAGTGTGCAGACACAGTGTTGAACAGTTTAAACCCTCACAGGGCCAGAGGGCCTGGAAGCCCTGTGCTAGCCACCACAGCCAGGTGACAGCCTGCAGTGGGAGTTGTACTGGGTAGTGCAGAAGGTGAACTAACCAGCCCTGTATCCATCTGACCTCTATAAGAGAGAGCAACCAACAGAGGGAGCCCATCTGACCAGTGAGGTACCAAAGGGAGAGCATCAGAGGAGAGCTGAGGGAGCCACTGAAGGTGTAACAAAATCTGTGGTTGAGAATCCCTGAATCCAGCCAGGACTGCAGAGACTAGTAGAAGCTAAGGCCACAGAGGGTAAACAATGAGTAATACTTCAAGGCTACCAGGTCCTGCACCGCACCACTTTTTTAAATAGTTTAGATATGGCCACAGAGACTGACTAAAGTTTAAGGACTAGGCCTTTCAGGCAGGATTACAATGTGGGTCTGTTATCAATACTTTTGTTATTTGCTAAGTGCACCAATGTTGGTCAGCCACACGCAATATTGTTGGGCCCGCACCACTCCTACACCTGGACACCCAGGCTTCCCCATGAACTCCTTAGGACTATGAGTAAGGGGCATGTGTAGTGTCCAACAATAGTCATGCAGAAGCACTATATTGAGGGTGGGGACAAGCTGCACTACAGTTTGGTCCATCCTTAGAAGGGCAAATAAGCAAGTGTCAGCTGCTGTGCATATCAAACTGCATTAACCATTTTATTTCCAAAAGCACAAATCCTGCTTACTCCCTAATTAACCTGTTATTTTTTGTATATCTGTATTGTGAGCATATTATTTGGAGTGTGAGCATTCTAAGCCCTATGCATTACAGGAATCCTGGGCCTATACACCCTGTATGGGCATGTAGTGCCAAGATACACACATCCAGTTATCCAGACACTTGCTGATGCACTACTGACATGCACCTGCTCTGTACCCCTGCCCGAGACTGTCTGTGGTAATCCCATAACTACATGACTAGTCCGGGCAGGAGATAATTTTGTCTCCATTGAGTGGGCATGCCCGTGAGGGGCTGGTGGAGCACAACATACACAATGCCTTTTGTGCTTTGCCAGGCCAGTGTCGGGGGGGAGCTTTCTGTTAAGCCAGCCAGAGGGCTGCTGTAACGGCTACACACCACTGTCAACCAGACAATACAGGGCGACATGGTGCCCTGCAGTCATGGACCCCTGCCCTCCTCTATGCCTTGGAGTGCTAGGGTGTGGTGGCAGGTGTGGAATGCTGACTTCCTTAACCCAATATATTTTAGCAGAGCACCTAGGGACTTGGCAGCCTGTACACAGGCCACCATGTCCCATAATCCCTTGCTACCACTAGGGTCCTCTGTAGGGCCTGGTTGGTGCTTCCGATTGGAAGGCCCTGGTTCAACCAACAGTTGTCCCAACTGGCCAGCCACGCTTAGACCGCCCAGTGGGTCATGCATATTGGCCCTGTATGGGCCGGCTTTGTGGCACACAATTGTGTATCTTGGTACACACCTGTACCAGCATGTGCTGGGCTTCCTCGTTCATATGGTCCATTATCTGCAATGTGATAATGTACTGAATTTTTGGTAAACTGGTATTACACGGTGTGGGAGTTGGGTGGGGTGTGCCAGTGGGGGCCACTGTGGGCTGCTACTGTTTCCCAGTGAGTAGTACCAGTTTGTGACCTAGACCACTTAATTTCCCTGGGTGGAGGAACTGCACAATTTATAATCAACATAACATTTCTGGGTAATGAATCCCCACATAGTTAATGATCTAGGCCCCGAACCTTATTTGAGACCATAAGACAGGGGGTAGTGCACCAACATCTATGGTGACCTGGTGCGCACACCTGGAGGCATCACTAGGATTCAAACTCAGGATATCTTGTTTATCAGCTGAACACCTCTGAAGACCTCAGTACAAATGAGAGCAGTTTTGGGACCAAAAGAAAGGACAAGGCAGAATCATTTATATTTCTTTATTTAACATTCCAAAGTCACATATGTTTTGGACAAGCCAACATTTTGTGACAAACTCAAGGCCACAGTGGTCTACATTGTTGACATTTTATGTTTATGTTGCTGAGGAATCATTGCATACTTGTGTTTGGACTTGCAAGAGACACTTGTGTTCTGTACTCTTAAGAGTTGCTTCTGTCAAGATAGGTAAACCACAACTGAAAACTGAGTTAGAACTAGTTAATTCAGTAAAATAGGAGTTTTGTTTTGTAATTTCCATTTTCTTTTGGACTGTAATCATTATGTACATATGTTCTGTTTGAAGTATTGTATTTACTATTTTTAATTTTAGTTAACTTTGTTTTCCTTAAACTCCTGCCTGACACATTTTCTCATTTTGAGTGTGAATGCTGGGACAGTGTTGATAATTCTGACATAACTGTTAAAGTGCTTATAGTGTGTAACCATATGCAGCAAGGTAAGGAAATACCTAGGTCTCAACTGACTCAGAAGAGGGTTGTGAATCAGGTTGCGTGCCTGCTGGCTTACATTTTGCACTGCTTTCCCGGAAGAGGGTGTGATATTTGGACCTGTTACCTGGGCATGCTAGCAAAAAAGGGTTCATATTTGACTCCAGGACTCGAGACTGGTAGTTGCTCAGACCCAAAACAGACAGGAGGTTTCCCTGTTTGTCTCCCGTTCACATATTACACTTCAAGGTTGGGCACTGTGGGAGCAGACAGTCTGACTCCCAGAGTGAGTTTGTGACATTATTCACTGCAAAACATGGATTCCAGTTCTTAGTTCCAGTCTGATCTTAAAAAAGCTGGTTTGACTCTCCTGTAAATTTTATTTATTGGTGCCTTTCTATAACTGCATCCTTTTCACAAAGGGTGAGTTTGGAATTAAACCAGCCATCTTCTGGATCAGAGAATGGTTTAACCCTTACAGGGATGCAGACTGATATATCCATCCAAAACTGCAATACTGCATGTTCTAATTCTGTTGGGAGTCAAAGGGTTAAGATCCCAGTACTTTTTTTTTTTCATGAAAATTGAAATGACCCCTCCTGGAGGTCAAAAGCTGGCACTGTGCTGCGGGGATGTATATAAAGAGGATGCTGATAGTTACTAGGAAGATCACAGGAAAAATGGATATAAGACAATACACCCACTGAGAATGTCAAATGCTTACCAGAAGTTATGAACAGTGATGCCCATACTGTCCATGCAAACATCCAGACCCCTCTTGAAAACATGAAAGGTGTTACTCTCTACTAAACTGGAAGGAATACTATTCCACATTGAAACAACTCTCTGATTAAAGAGCCGCTGATGCCTTTTGGAAAACATATTATTTAGACACAATTCAGCTTGTAGTTCATATTTTCTATATATTTTTCCTCTCCATTATTTATTCCTTATGAAACTCCCACAAAAACAAGATCTTTATCACATAAAAGTTCATCTGCCTCTATAGCTTATTCCCTACTTGAAATCATGATGCTATGCTGTAACATCACAGTCTGTTGCTATGGGAATAACTGTGATGTCACAAGCACAGTATTATGACATCAGGTTGGGAAGAAGCAATAGATGTTGATGAACTCTCAAGAACAATTCTCCTGTTTTCATGCATGTGACCTCAGTAATAAATAATGTAGATAAGATATACAAAGCTAATGAGAAATATAAGCTGCTTTATGTCCAAATACTATGTTTTTCAAAGTTATTCTCAAGGCATCAGTGGCTCTTTAAACTAGTTCCTCCTTTTCTCAGTTTTAAAAATGTCTCCTTGTGGCGAACTTGTTTCTCTCAGACTCAGCCTGCCACTGTTACCAGCTTTCTCAGACCCTTCAGGTGCCTGTAAGGGTACTCAGTAGCTGCCACCACTCAGCATAGACACTGTCTCTAGCTCTGAATCCCACTAGAGCCACTGCTCACACAGTACAGTGCTCCTTGTCAAAGGGCAGACAATCCACTCCTCTCTGTCACAGCTGAGAACATGTTACTTTAGAAACAAAATTAACTGTAGCCTTCTCTTCAGAGGTGGAAACACAGTTTTCCCAGTTACCTGTACCTCAAAGTACTCAGTCACAGAAACAAAGTATATAAAAAATAGTACTTAAATACTTCAAGATATTTACGCATAAAATGTAGGCTACTACACAAAGACTATGGGGAACAGTACTTCTACAGAGGTAAAAATAAAATGTTTTGCACACAGCAGCAAGAAAACATGCCAAAACACCTATCACACTCTTCTCTATTTAGCAAAATAGAATAGCTTACCACACAGGACACCTTGGTGACTCAGAAAGAAATGGAATGTTAGATGTTAGCTGTTCAAGGTCCCAAAACTTGACTAACTTGTCTCTCACAAAACTCAGGTTCTTATAAAGTTCCCACAAACCGGTCTCCACTCACCCTCTGCCCATATGTTCTATGACATCACCTCCAGGCCACTTCTTTGTGTCTTGAGAACTAGGCCCTCTAGGAAAACCAGTCTGATCTGGACTTCAGGAGTTTGTGTATTCACATACATCTTCTTTTGTCCAGAGTCCTGTCTAGCCAACACATGTGTCTGGTTAGCTTAAAGCAGTTTACCTACCATGAAAATACACTTATTTCCTTTGAAGCTCACCCATTAACTATTTGGGGTTCTGCAGTGACACAGGACAGTATAGTAACTGCCCTCAGAAACAGTTATTTATTTATTTAAAAATTGGTAACTGTAAAGGCACACTGAACCTAGGCTCATTTCAGGTATGACCGGGGGATGGGAAGGGGTACAAAAAGAATAACATTGCAAAACATCAGAGTAGGGGTTCACTTAATTTATCTTTAGTGGAGATCTAAAACTTCCATGATCAAAATCTGGAAGTCATTCCAATTTTTGGATGTCAAAATACTTCCAGATCCCACTTTTGGAAGCCAGTATTCTAAGAAGGACCAGTTTATGGATACTGGCATAATATAGTAGTGGTAAAATACAGTTTCTTTCAGAAAAATACATAATGTTTGATTTCCATGCTTGCAATTTTGCAAGTTATCTAATTTTTGGTTTTGCATCTTGAAGTCAATGACACCCCCCCTTTATTTTAGATGGTTTTGCTATATTTTTGGAAGTCAAATACTCCAAAAATGGAGTTAATTTGAATCCTTGCATCAGAGTGGGGTTACACAGATGACATAACAGGTGCAAGAGTAATATGATGAACAAGAAGTAGGTAGACAGCAACATGGTACATCACACTGATATGAGAACAAGCAACCAAGAATACAATAAAGTGCATAGGGCCTGCTGTGGAAGGCAACAGTGCTGTGGAGTACAGATTAACACTGGGGATGTATTCATGTTTAGCCTAAAATTAGGAGGTTCTAAGCAAGATGGGGAGTCAGAGGAGTTGGTCTGTCTCTGAAAAAATCTTGAATTTTCCCAGGAATATCAACTTTGCCCCTTCAGCTGGTAAATTCTAATGGACACCCATGCAAAAAGAATTAAATTAAATTAAAAAAAAACAGTAATAGATATACATAGCAAAATGTGACACCCTTTTTAAATGAAATTGATGTGCTCTGTTTGCAGCATTTTACTTTTAAATTTTAGACCTACCCAGGTTCTAAGGTCTACATCTAGTAGTGTTTTGTGTACCATGATTAGGCCACTGCTCATTCTCCTGTGCTCTAGTTTGAACAAATTCAATTTAGCTAGCTTCTGATCATAGGAAAATCGTGTAATCCCTTGATAGAGTTTGTATATATTTGCAGGACAGATTCCATTGATGTTATTGGGGGCTCAGAACTGAACACAATACTCCATTCAGGGCCATACCAGGGGAATTATACAATGGCAACATCACCTCTTTATCTCTGCTGACAACGTTTCTCGATGTAATTAATAACCTTATAATAAATGGGTTCCCCTTTTCCCCATAGGATAACCGTGGCATAATTTGCCGTAATAAAGTGTTTATTACGGCAACATCCTGCCCGATTTCCCTCACTCTGCACATGCACCATCACAGTTCATCCCTTCCGACTGCTCACCACTTGCCTTCAGTTCTACCAGAGAAGTCAGCTGCCACTGGAACTCGGCCATAAGTTATTTGTAAAAAAAAATAAAAAAATAAATGAATAACACAACCTAATTTAATTCAAGGGAGTAAAAGAAAACATTTAAAAATGCAGACAGGACAAATGGCACCGCAGAAAACTGGACCAAAGCGTGGCCACACTAGAACAGTTAGTATTTTATATAATTGCTGTGGGGAAAAAGGAAACCAAAATTATATAAAATAAAATATGGGGTGGTATGTGTAAACTTGAAGTTTACACACCCCCTCGGTGTTAAGTGCTTTAATAAACCCCAGAGCATATATGCATCTAACACCTCAGAATTGTATAAACTATGGAGCTTGCAAGTTTGGTCAACAGTAAAATCTGTCGACCATTAAGACAGCGATGGCACAATACTAATGCAGGTATTGTGCCACCCAAGCCTCAGTATTTTCTGTGGGGCTGCACCACCCACACCCCCCATGCGAGGGACTCTGCCCCCACCACCCCCCCCGGACTTTAGGATTCTCAACTCCTCCAGGTCAGAGTTGGTCTGGGAAGGGGGCAGGACACTGGAGGAAAGTGAAACATGGAAATGGACCATTACAGCGACTGTCACTGTGGTGGACATTTTCTGTGTTTCGCCATCGGGGTGTTGGGAAAAAGGGGGCCACTCGTAAACTTCTCATTACACACCACCCCATGCTTTATTCCATATACAACATATAATGATTACATGCTGTTATTGTGCTATCTGCTTTAAGTTATTTGGGTATAATAACCCCTAGGTCCCTTTCAGAAGATGGCACATATGTTGATGCCAGTGAACACCCAGACTGGATAAGCAGCAGACTTACATTAATGAATTACTGGAGCAAGTGATGGAACTCAGAGGTTGCAGCTGTATCTCACAGTTGGCAAAAACACCCTAAGTGAAGTAACCTACCAGACTGAGCTGTATCTCAGTGAAGAGGGCTGATAATGTGCTATTTGGGGACCCTCCTGAGAGAGGTAAGTGCCAGGTACCCTTTAAAAATATTACTGCTTTATGGAATGAGACAAGGAAAGAGACCCTAATTCCATCTAATATATACTTGTCTAGTGTATTTTTAAATTGTTAACTCATTTAAAAGGTAGTCATTCTATACGATATCATAGCATAACAGAAAGTCTCCTCTTATTCTTCTGGTCTCTAAGGACATTAGGTTTAGGTTATGTAAACAATTGCTGTAGGGCAAGTTTTTATGTTGTACACTAACTTTGTTGCCTGTCTTTGAACTCTCTCAAGGTTTAAACAGTCACCACGGCAATCTCTCGATGGCTACACATGATTGTTGTGGACAGTGGATCATACATTATCCTCTGTATTGTATATACAGTACTTCAACCTCAAGTTTTTTGTCCTCTAAATTCTTACTGATTACTTTAGTTCCTGTAACCTGAAATACCAAATTCTCTTTTCTCTGTTCAGATCCCCTAATTAACAATTGGCAATCAATCCTTCACTTGGTACATTCCAAATACTTTGAATGGCTTAACAGCACTATCTATGTCAGCTGAAACACATTCATTTTCAGAAATCATCTGTTGAAATTGCATTTTGAACAAATCAAATGTGTTTATAACAATATCCCTTTAGAATAATTTGAATAATTGTATTTAGGATCTGGTACTTATATAGTTTGTACTTTTATTGTCTGTCATGCACTGTTTTAATATTTGTCAGGCCTCACTGGACAAGGCTGTGCCTAGTTCATCTCCTGGTTAAAAAATAAAATAAGAATAGGGGTATTTTGTTAGATGGAAATCCAACTGTCCATAATAGACTATCATGTCCATCTACCAAATGGGAAAAATACATTTAGTCTGAGGGGAAGAAAGGATGTCTATCATGAGCTTTGGAGACCATTGCAAATATATTATATGACCATAGATACATAGTTTGTTACCTGATATACAGATAAGGTACAATTAGTTTCACTGGTCAATAAACTTATACCCTGAAGCAGCAGACTGTTAACGTTTTTGTCTCTTGTTATTAAATATTTGGGCTCAAGTTGAAATACTTTACTTTGACCCAGAATAGCTATATCAGCAGAGAAGAGATATGTTTAGTAGTCTCCTCTGGCTATAGATTATAAGACTTTGGAGGTTAGAAGAAATTTTAAGATTTGACATAGTGTACCATCTATAAAAACTATGTTATGTGTCTCAATGCTCTATGTACTGTATATATAAAACACATTTTTTAAATAAAACTTAAAATAAAAAGGAAAACCATTTGTCTAGCAAGCTTGTGTTCTCTGATGTTGACTAATATACTTAAAGTAGGTGGAAGCATTTGTTAGCTAGGCTGTTTGCTGATACAGTATTACCTATGGTAGACAGGAATTTACTGTCTAGACAGGATATGTGTTCCCTGTGCTGGACAGGAAAGCAGCTTGTTAATGCCAATATTATATTCTGCTTACGTAGAGAACATTTGTATAGACAGGAGAGTCTATTGTTCATATTTGCAGTTGGACTTTGTTGATTTAGCCTTGATGCATACAGTACATCAAGCATTCAGGCAGTTGAGGGTAACAACCCCCAACCAAGAATGTGGGGACTCATCTAGCTGCACAGAGACCACTGCAGTTATTCCCAGTCCCCAGGACTGCTGGCAGGGACCAGAAGAGAGAAAAGTGTGGCTTTCTTTAGCACAGTCAGTGCCCTTGATCTTTATGGTGCCATGCCGCACAGCTAAGCCCGAGTTGAATGTGCTTTGATCAAAGCTGGTGATTTCAAATTCGCCACCAAATAGGCCTTTCCTACGCATGTTCTGACCCATCTAGCCAAGGTTACCTTGAAAGCTTTCTGGACCTTTTTATCTGCACCAAACAGCACAAAAGGTTTACCTGTTATGAAAATTTTCCAAAAATAATTGTTTATATTTTATGATGCTTGAAATTATATTTTGAGAGCCTGCCAGTGGCACTGATGGTTGAGGCACTGGACGCCACCTTGCACCTCACTGGCAACCCAGGTTTGGAGCGGACTTGGGAAGCCGGGGTCTGCAGGAGAGGAGAGGATGGAACATCCTGAGGACTGCTCTCCTCTCCCTGGGGTGGGATCCAGGGATGCCCAGTGTCCTGGTGGCCCCCAATGGAGATCAGGGGTACTGCAGGTTCACTGATTGATGCAAGGGGTGGAGTGCGGCAGACGCCAGCAGGGCAGCTATGCGCAGGTGTCATTGAATACTGTGCTCCTTGGGAGGAATCAAGTGAAAATTTCCTCCCTCAGGGATAGGCAAAGGCACCTCTGCCCTGGACCACACTCCCAACACTGGGCGCTCTCCTCTCCATGCCCTGCTCACTTGGCCTGGCACTCTACACTATAGAAAGAGCACCCTGGATGGCTAGGGCGGCCCCTCCACAGGGGGGGGTTCAGATCTGGGGGATTAGTTGCGAGGGAGAAGGAGAAGTGTCTCACGTGGGAGGTAGAACCGGAGGTCAGAGGATGCCAGAGAGAGTTCCCTGAGGGGGGGGGGGTGAAGAAACAGAGTTAAAAAAAAAAAAGAAATTATATTTTGAAAGATGCAACCTATGAACTGTTAGGCTTAGAAAAATACAGTTACGTAAGAACTTAATGTAACAGTAGATCTTCGCGAGAGGCACATGCAGTAGATAATTTCATATAGGACTGAGTCTCAAGCAGTCTGGAACAAGGAAAAGCACTCAGGAGGAGGAAAACTCCAAGAAATAAATCTCAGGCTGTGAGGGTCTTAAGAAAGAAGACCTTGCAAAACAACCAACACGAAGGACTGAAGCCGACAGGCGTCAGGACATCATGGAAAAATTTCTAGCTAGCAGTCTCTGGCGGGGACCGTCCCACATCAGGTGACCAGTGTCAGGCTACGTCGGTATAAAGGGCAGTCCCCATGCCCTCCTTCCAGTTCTTTTTCCGCAAGGCCAAAAGGCAAGACGAGAGAAGTGGATATTCCCCCAAGAAAAGGAGCTGAAAAGCAAAGGGGATGGAGGGCAGGAAGACACTTACTGCAAGAGCCTCTCTCGAAGATCTACTGTTACGGTGCTTCTTACGTGAATTGTACTATCTTACTTCAAGAGGGCTCTGCAGTAGGTAATTACATTAGGACTGAGTCCCAAGCAGTCTGGAACAAGGAGAAGCACTCGGGAAGAGGAAAATCCCAACAAATAAACCTCAGGCTGTGAGGGTCTTAAGAAAGAAGACCTTGCAAAACAGCCAACCCAAAGCCTGCTCTACGGCGAGAGGCAATGTCCAAACTGTAGTGTTTCGTAAAGGTATGGACTGAAGTCCACACTGTGGCTGCACAGATGTCTGCCGTTGACACATTCTTGAAACAAGCAGCAGAGGCAGCTACACCCCTGGTGAAGTGACCTTTGAGTTGACCGGCAGGGTCTTATGGTTCTTAATAAGTAACAGAAGGTGATACAGTGAGCCAACCACTTCGATAGAATGCAGAGAATTCCCTTGATTGGAGTGTTGTGTAAAGAAAGTAGGCAGCTCAATGGATTAGTTCAGCATAGATTCCTTCACACCTTAGGGAGAAAGCGTGGGGTTGGTGCCAGAGCCACTTGTTCCTTGTGGAAAATCAAAAGGGTTTTGCACATCAAGGTTTGGAGCTCAGAAATTTGTCAAGCTGAAGTAATGGCCACTAAGAAGAGAGTCTTCCAAGAGAGGAAATTCAAGTTTGCTGAAGCCGCCGGTTCAAAGGGAGGCAGAGTAAGCTTCTCAAGGACATCTGCTACTCCTGGTACCCAACTGAGATGGATGCATGGGCGCCAAACACAGATAGTAACCACTGCCCCCTTTCTTCATGAAAGGAAATTGTTACACGTAATTTATTTTTAAATGCTGAAGACTCTTTGAAAAATAGGGTAAAAGTGTAATCCAGCTGTACAGTTAATAAACACATAGCTAAAGTTAGGAGCTCTGTTCAGGAATCGTTTGAACTTTAGCACTGAAACCACATATGTGGACATTGATGAGGAGATTGTAACGGAGGGGCCAGTGGATGAACAAGACATCTGTAATGATGTGAAAGGAGTGCAAGGAAGTGAGCTAGATGTCAAGGAGGAAAGGGAGCTACAGACTCCAGAAGATGAGCTGGTAACCGCTGCTGCCGCTATAACTGCCATAGACACAGTAAGACATTTTGTTTTGAGCATGGAGAAAAGTGAGTTCACCTTACTGCTTAACTTTGATAGTTACGTTAATGGGCTGGCTATACAGTCCAGCAAGCAGAAAAAAATAATAGACTTCTTCAGGCAGTAATTTCCTTTGCTTAAACTGTTTATTTCTTTATAAGTTAACAGCACTACAATACTGTACTTTCTGTAACACAGCAATTTACCATTTTATTTTATGCTTTTTATGTGTACGCATTGTCAAATAAAGCGCGAGTGACTTTGTAAAGCACAACACGCGTCTAAGTTGTTTTGCTCGCTTAAATGCACAGCCCGCTTAAGTGCACAAAAAAGTCATATCTCGAGACTGTGCACTTAAGCAGGCTTGACTGTATTTTGTAGTATTCAGTTCAATCCTGCCTATTCTAGACTATGGCCTCCCTGTTTATGAAGTGGCAAGTGACTCTGTACTAACAGAGAGAGGCTGGTGTTCAACAGAGCCTGTCGCTTTGCTCTAGGGACAGACAAGGTTGCACATAGCTGCTCCCCTTTACACCCTAACCAACTGGCTTCCCCTACAGGACAGAATAAGGTACCAGACCTGCCTGCTTGCAAAAAAAGCTATGTCAGGTCTTACCCCTCTGGCTATAGATTACTTGTTCCACCCAATTATTAACCATTACACCACTAGGAGTATGACTAGGAATGCTCTTGAAATTCCTTTCCATAAAACATGGCTAGGTAGGTGCTCCTTTGCAGTAAGGGCATTTCACTGGCTGAATGAGCTACCTGAAACCCTTGTAGGGCTCCCCAAAATGACTTGTTGCTAGTTTCAAATGATCCCACTACAACACTAATGTAACCTAACTTTCTGCTCTCCTTAACCTACAAACATACAAAATTTGCCAGCAGATAAAGTCCTAGTGGTCTATCAAGTCTGCTCGAATGTCAAGCTAGCACCCTTATCTGCAGCTGCCCCTCCTCCCCTCGACCCCCCTTGCCCTATCCCAGCCTCTTTTGAAGCAGCCCACTGTTCTTCTGGATACCACTTCCACCTGTAACCCATTCCACCCAGCTACCACCCTCTCTGTAAAAAGTTTCTCCTTATCTCCCTCCTGAACTTCCTCCTCCAGTCTCATATCATAGCACAGGTGTCCCTCCTCCTTTACTTAGAACAGCTCCTCCATACCGGTCTTGTTTATTCCTTTCATGTACTTGAAGGTTTCAATCATATCCCCCAGCCCTCCTCTCCTCCAGCAAGTACATGTCCAGCTCCTCAGCCTCCTCTCAGTATGTTAAGTGCCCCAGCCCTGGATCATCTTTGTTGCCCTGCGCTGCCCTCCATCCAGTAACTTAATGTCCCCTCTTCACATACGGGCACCAGTACTGGTGCAATCTACCTAATGATCTATACAGTGGCAGAATCACCTCCTCGAGGATATACCCCTTGCAATGCAACCCAGCATTTTGTTGGCCTTTGCAGCTGCCTTCCTATATTTTGCAGTTGTTCATTGACCCCGTAATGAGCACCCCCAGATCCTTCTTCTCCTCTGTCTTGGCTAGCTGCACTCCCCCAACCGGTAACTCTTCATTGGGCTTTTGCCCCAAAATGCAGCACCTGCCCTTTCTGGCATTGAACCCCAGTTGCCAGGTGTCCATCCAGGTTGCCACCATTGCCAGATCATCCTGCAACCCCTACCATCCCCTAGGTCATCCACCATCACTCCCATCTTGGTGTCATCAGCAAACAGACTGGTCTTGCTCTTGATGCCCAATAATATGTCTGCAATGACTATCCCAAACAACACTGGTCCCAACACTGTGCCCTGTGGAACACCGCTCATCACTACCCTTGGGGACGAGAGCTCCCCACCACCACCACCCTCTGTTGCCTTCCCTGAAGCCAGTTCCCTACCTATCTCACCAGCTTTTTACCCACCCCTGTGCCTTCTAACTTACTTCCCAGCCTCCCATGCAACACCGAGTCGAATGCCTTACTGAAGTCCAGGTACAGGACACCCACTGCATGGCTCCCCGTCCAGTTGCCTAGTACCTAGTCATAGAACTCCACCAGGTTAGTTTGGCAGGATCTGCCACTTACAAAGCCATGCTGTCTGCTGTTCTGTAGCCCTTTGGCTTCCAGGAGGACACCAGCCTCTCCCTTCAGGATAGTCTCCATCAGCTTACCCACAATGGATGTGAGGCTCATTGGTCTGCAGTTCCCGGATCATCCTTGAGGCTACTCATATGGAGGGGCACCACATGAGCCATCCTCCAATCCTGAGGTACACAGGTGTAGTGAGGCACTGAATAAGTCTGCCAAAGGTCCCACCAGGACCTCTGTCAGCTCCTTCAGTACCCTGGGGTGGATGCCATCTGGGTCTGGCGTCTTGTCCACCCTCAGTGCCCTCAAACCTTCCAGAACCCTGCCCTCCATGATTTCCCCATCCATCACACCCTCTTCCTTGGATGTCACCCCTCCTTCTCCTTAGTAAATACTGAGCAGAAGTAATTGTTTAGCGCTTCTACCTTATCACCCCCTGCTTCCATCCACTCCCCTCCTTCCTAATCCTTACTCTATGGTCCTTACAGCTCCTTTTCTCCCTGATGTACCTGAAGAAGTCCTTCTCCCCCTTAATGCCTTGCGTCAGCCTGAGCTCCTTAGACACCTTGGCTGCCCATACTGCCCTTGTCACCTTGTTTGATTCCTTCAGGTACGCTTCCCTGTTTGTTTTTGTACCTCCTAAAGGCAGCTTTTTTCCTCCCTACTTTTTCCATGGCCTCTTTGCTCACCCAGCTAGGTTTCTTTGCCCTAGCCTTCTTGCTCTGGGCCTTGCTGCAGGTTCTGGTTGCTGCCACTATCCCCAGCTTTATGAGCTCCCACCTCTAGTTAGTGCCCATACTAGGTTGAACTCTGGCCAGGTACCCTTTGACCACTTCCCCAATCCTCCCAAAGTCAGCCCTCCTGAGGTTCAGCACTCTTGTGCCAGATTCCACTCATTCCTTACCCATATCTAATCTGAACCGTACTGAGTGGTGGTCACTCCCTGTCAGTGGTTCTGCCACCCTCAGTTCCCTCACAAACTCCCCATTTGCCAGCAAAAGGTCAAGGGTATTCCCTAACCTGGTTGGTTCGCTGACCATTTGCAGCAGGAAGCTGTCCTGAAAGGCATACAGCAGTACTTGCTCCCTTCTATTCCTGGTTGTTGGGGTACTCCAATTCACTCTTGACATGTTGAAGTTCCCAACGATCACCACACTACCCTTCTCGCAGGTCCTCCTGATCTGTCCTGCTAGTTCCCTATCTAACTCCTCTGTCCAAGAGAGTGTCCTGTGCACCACTCCCATCCTGAGAGTCCTATTCTTGGAATCCCGGATTTGCATCCTCAGTGACTCTGTACTATCCTCCTCCCCTTCCTCCCATACACATTTTATTTATTTATTAATTTATTTATTTTATTTTTTTTATTATTTAGTTTTTGTTAACCGGGTAAGTGCGCTAGTCAGCAAGTGACTGTTTTCAGGCACGACCGGGAGAGTACAATTACAATACACAAAGAGTACAGCCAGATTATTAAGACAACGAGCACAAAAATGCAGAGAAAATACATATGGCAATGTAACATACATTAGTAAACAAAATATACTTTAGCACTTGATCATGGAACATACTCAAAAATGTGAATAGTAGAAGGCAGAAAATAAGAGAGGATAGGCATCAGTAGAAAAGACACAAGGAAGGGAAAACTGGCAAAGGATGAGAGGGAGAGATTAAGTGGAAAGGAGGTGCCGTCAGATCACGGCAACAGCGGGGTGAGTACCAACCTGCGGCCGGGCCTATGGAGCCGAGACGGCGAGGCGAGAGAGGGTGGTGGGGGCGGCAGTAGATGGCAACAGCCGTAGGGAGGTAGGAAAATACAGCCGGTCTGGTGGAACCGATGAAGCGGCAGGGCGAGAGTGAGGATGCCATTGAGAGGGGATAGAGCGGAGGAGTTACGGCAATAGCGGCAAAAGTGTCAAAGTCAAGCCGAGCCAGTGGAACCAAGAGGCGGCAGGGCAGGAAGGGGGGGTGAGCCAGTGGGAGTAGGCGGTAGTGGGTGGAGAGAGGTGACTAAGCACAGCCAGGAGGGTGGGGACTAGGAGGGCATGGATGAGGTAGGAACAGGTAAGGTGAGTTTGGTGGGAGTGGCAAAGAGGAAGAGGATAGAACAGAAGAAGGGAAGAGAGCAGCAGTGGGGTTAAGTGAGAGAGGCTGTGAAGTGAAGATAAGAATGTCATGGAGTAGAATAGCGACTTACAATTGTCAACAGCTAACATTAGGTTTATAAAAGAAACAGGTTAAGGCAACATTAATTACAAGGCACAAAATAAAACATTAATTACAAGGCACAGTATAGAACACCCATTTGGACAGGCAAAAGTGCTAGCAATGAGAAACAGTACAAATGCAGCGGATTAGGTAGGGTCAAAGCAAACACATTTGTCCATAGTAGTGAGGAAAGTCCTGAGTTTGCTCTTAAAAGTCACATGAGTGGAGACATCTCTTAGTTCCTGGGTAGTAGGTTCCATAGGTGGGGGGCAGCATGATGGAAGGAGCCCATGCCCTTTTTAGTCTGACAAAAGGGGATGGATAGTAAGGTCTGATCAGCCGATCTAAGATTCCTTGTGGGAATGGCCGGCCTGAGGAGATCAGACAGGATAGCAGGCTTGGACGTCCTTAGGATGGAATCAACTAAATTGTACAAGTAGTACTGCCTGGTAGAGGAAGAAGAGAGCCAACCAAGGTCCTGATATAAGAGACAATGATGCTGCAGCCGAGGTGCTTTGGTTGCATACCTGCACACATTATTGAAGGTAGTATCCCATAGTTGCAGTGAAGATTTGGTGGCCAAGGACAGGATGGGACACCCATACGTAAGGGTTGGCAATAGAATGCCTCTGGCTATCGCCAATTTAGCAGCAGGGGTGAGCAGGTATTTGGTTCTATAGGCAGCCCCCAATTTGCAGTTAATTAACTTGCAGGTTTCCTGTATATTGCTTTCAGGTCCAAGGTTTGATCCAGGTGGATGCCAGAGGTAACGAAAGAAAGTGACAGTTTCTATAGGGTCCCCATCGATATCAGAGACAGAGATGGTCAGAGGACAGGATCTAAGCTTGTGATTGGAGCCAAACATCATAACTTTTGTTTTATTTGTATTTAAAACCAGGCGTTGAGAGTTCAACCAATGTTGTACAGCACGAAAATCTGCAGTGAGGGCAGCATTTAGATCAGGACCTTATCAGAGTGATAATAAATTACCAGGTCATCCGCATAAGAAGTGAGTGACCTGTGGTGACCAACTCAGGAAGTTTATTGACGAATAATGAAGATTTCAGTCCTTCCCTCACATATAGTGCCACCCCTCCTTTCCCATTCGCTCTATCCCTACAAAATATCCTGTACCCTGGTATCGACTGGTCCCATTCATTGTACTGGGTGGTCCATGTTTTGGTGATGGCCACCATATCCACTCCTCCCCGCCTTGAGAGTCTGTAGCGCTGCAGTTTTCTTCCCAAGGCTCCTAGCATTCAGGGTGATCACTTTCCACCCCTTCCCCCCCCTTTACTAGCATGCCACTAGTACTTGCCCTTTGTACTGTTATGGGGGGGGTAAGCTTATGTGGCTTTCCAACCTGTGGTCTCTGCATGTCCCTTGTCCACTTGCCACCCCTTGCTCCTAGTTTAAATTCCCAACTACCTCTATGTACTGCTCCATCCTCTGTTTCAACACTTTCTTTCCCTCCTCACTCAGGTGTAGTCTATCCTTGGCAAAGAGACTACTGTCCTCCCAGGTCTTTCCCCACCCCACCCCCAACCTTTAGCATGACACCAGGTTCTTGGCCATCCATTAAATTCCTCTATTCTTACCTTTCTTGTTGTCTTGCCTGGGCACAGGAAGTATCTCTGAGAAAGTTACTTCCTGCCTCCCTCACATAATTGTCCTAGTTCCTCAAACCTCCTCTGGACTATATCTACCATCCTGTCAGCCAGGTCATTTGTCCCCAAATGCATAATTAAATTAAGCTTTTCCCTACCCCTTCTAGCATATTTTAGAACAGATTGTCCCACCCTTTCCATTGTCATTCATGGCATGGCCTCCACCCTAATGCGACTATGCTTCTCCGCCTTGCTACCCTTCCTCTTAGTATTGAGTCCCCCAGCACTAAGATTTCACCCCTCTTACCAACTGCTTGCTTCTTTCCCCCACCTATTGTTCCCAGCTCCTCCTCTTTCTCCTGCACAGTAGTTTCCCCTTCTGCCCCTGTTGTAATTCCCCCAGCAGAACTTCTCCCCTCTCCAGTTTCATCTGGACTTCTATCAGTTACTCCTCCAATCTCATCACCTCCCTCCTCCTCCTCCTCCTTTCCCTCTAGTACTGCAAAACGATTTTCTGAAGACCCTTCTCCTATGCCTGCTTCTTCCCTCCTCATACTAGTCTGTTCCCACCTTTTGACTCCATGACTGTTGCCACTTTTCCTCCTCCTTCCTGTTGTCTTTTTTCCCTTGACTTGGGTTCCTCCTACACCATTCCCCTTGGCCTGGGTCCCACTGTCTCTGATTCCCTTCTTCTGACCCTCTCCTCCCGTCCCCCCTGTTGGCCCAAACTGACCTCCCTCCTCATCTCCCCTCCTCCCTCTCTCCAGTGTTGGGCTATAACCTCCTCCAGTCTGCTTTGCCTGCCTTAGCTCCTCCTGCAGACCCTTGATCTCCATTTTAAGTTTCCCTATTTGGTTGCACACTAAACATCCCCCCACCCTCCATGCAATTTTTAGAAAGATTTGTGCATTGCAGTTGTTGCAGCCTATCACCCTACCCATTGCTCTCATCGCCCACCAGCGACCCCACTCTTCAAGATGAAGGATACCCAACACTCCCCCAAGTCTCTCCTCTCCCCCCCTATCATTGCAAAACATTCTTCCCCTTTTCTCAACTTCCCTTACCTTCTTTGTCGTACACTTTAGACAGACTGAGCAGCTGTCTTTTAAGTTTCTATCCCACCTGTCCGCACCCAAAAATAAACTGTAATCAACTATTGCACAGCCTTCTTCTAACTCCTACCTCTCCTTTTCACAATGCAAAAAGGTATAAATGAAAGCACTTTGTGTTGCAGTTACTTCCCTTCCCCAAAGATAGCAGTCACCTCTTCACTTGCTGCTGTTCCTTCCCTGGATGTCCGCTTCTTCTATGACAGGTGCATGGCCTTTGCACTTATGGGGAAGTGATGTCAGAACCTCTGGTATAAAGGAAATGATGTACCTGAGGCAGGTGGGGTGAGAGGCACGGCCGGTGGGACCAAGCCAGTGCCCTCTAGGAACAATCAGGTAGCTTAGACCCCTGGCTAGAAAATTAGCACCCTTCCCCCACTATGCACTAACCTTTGCAGCTAGTGAAGACAGCAAAACAAAATCACAACCCCACTAAAAGCACAAAAAAAAGGTTTGATACCAAAAGAAATAGGTCTCCAATTCAAAGAAACAACAGCCTCACCAACAACACACCAAAATAGGATTGAAACTAGAAGATATAGGTTTCCAATTCAAAGAAACAGCCCCACCAAAAGCACACCAATATAGGTTTGAAATTAGAAGAAACAGGCCTCCAATTTAAAGAAATGACAGCCCTTCTTAAAGCACACCAAAATAGGTTTCAAAATTTCAACAGCCCCAAAACAATTCCCTGCTAGCCCCTTATAAGTAGTAAGAAAATAATCACCTACTACCAAGTGAAATCAACAAGTAACAATTTAAAATCAGCAAGGAGCAGCTACTGCACTGAAATGAATCTGATTCCTTCCCCTTCTAGCCTGTAATGAAGTTTAACTGTGTCAAGACATTATACAGGGCGTATAACCCTTATTATTGGCTAGACTCCTTGATGCCACAATCATTTGTCTTTAATTGTACCTATAAACTCATATTGTCTAAGCTGACTATGCACCACTGGAGCTGCATGACTTGTTTTGTCTGTAGTTGATTATGTGTTATACCTCTTGTTTTCCTTGACGTGGAACCTTTGTAAATGAGCATGTGTGCTCAAAGGTGTAATCTGAATGACTAAATCAATCAATAAATAATAATAAAGGATGAATTAATGACTGAAACATAAATAATTATTTTTTTATACTTTATTTAAGAATATGGTATTTGAGAACATATAGTAAACTTTATAACAAGCATTCAACATGAAAAAAGTGGTTTCACCATGTAACGGTAAATGACAATCGGGTACGTAAACTAGAACAAGACAACACTGTGTATAAATAAATAAAGATAAATAAATGAATAAGCAAATATGTGAATATATGGGTCCTAATAAAATAATCAGTTTAGTAGTCCATTTTAAAGTATCATCTTGTACCAAGGCAGTTAATAAAGAAGTGTCAAAACATAATACAGTCCACTGAAGAATTCTAATACATAATAAAGAAAGCATTCAATGTGCATGGGTTTCAGTTTTAGGGAAATCATGAGAGCAACTCCAACACCCCAAAGTGAAAATATAACCTGCATTGTTATGCAAAAAAGACCTGTCTGGGAAGATGCAAAGGTATCTTATATCTGTCTGGAAACTCACAACTCAGCCCCATCGCTAGGTAGAAGGCCTTTAAGAAACATAGAAACATAGAATTTGATGGAAGATAAGGACCGCTTGGCCCACCTAGTCTGCCCATTTCTCTACCTAACAGATAAGCTGCAGATCCTAGTTATCCAACAGCCTACTTCCTCCTACCCCCACACTAGAATTGCCTTATGTCTGTCCCATGCATTCTTGAATTCCCCCACCGTTTCTGACTCTACAACCTCCTCAGGAAGGCTGTCCCATGCATCTACAACCCTCTCTGTGAAGAAATACTTCCTCACATTACCTCTGAGCTGCCCCCATCTTCAAATTGTGCCCCTTTTGTTCTTGCACATCTCTTTTTCTGAAAGATGCTACCCACTTGGACTTTATTGATTCCCTTGAGGTATTTTAAAGTTTCTATCATGTCCCCCTCTCCCTCCTTTCCTCGAGGCTACACATCTTAAGCTCTTTCAGTCTTTCTTCATATGTCTTCTGGTGTAGACCCTGCAACATTTTGGTTGCCCTCCTCTGGACACCCTCCACCCTATGTCTTTGTGAAGATGGGGTCTCCAGAACTGTAAACAATATTCCAGATGTGGTCTTACCAACTGTCTGTACAGAGGGCCAACAACTTCCTGTTCTCCACTGGTGATGCCTTTCCTATGCATCCCAATATCCCCCAGCCCTCCTTACTGCCTTCTCACATTGCTGGCCCACCTCTAGGTCGTCTGATATGACTACCCCAGGTCTTTTTCTATTTTTGTTGTTGTCAGTATCTCACCCCTCATTGCGTACTTTTCCCCTGGGTTTTTGTTTCCCAGGTGCATTACTTTGCACTTCTTTGCATTGAATCTAAGCTGCCATACATTTGACCATTCCTCCAACCTTGTCAAGTCCCTTTTCATCCTTTCCGCCCCACCTTGCGCATCAACCCTGCTGCAGATCTTTGTGTCATCTGCAAAGAGACAAACTTTTTCTTCCAGTCCCTCTGCAATGTCACTTATAAAGACATTAAAAAGGACTGGCCCCAGTACTAAACCCTGCAGTACCCCACTAGTAAGCCCCCTTTCTTCACTTACAAAGATCTTATCTAGTCCATCTGTTCTGGTATTTCTGAGCTTGCTGCTGGAGGTTGAAGGTTAGTTTTTCAAACTGTTGCATTTGTTGTACTATAGTTAGCGAATCTAAAATTGTAGGGGGGGTCTTGTTGCATCCATATTTTAGAAATGGCCTTTATAGCTGCCCACAGTTAATACCATCCATAGGTATTTACCTTCTTTCCCCTGGAGCTGTTCCAGAAAAACTCCCACAATTAACTGGGTAGGGCCTAAAGGTTGTGTAATGTCAAAGATCTGAGTTAAATGTACCATGAGTTCCCTCCGAGTATTGGGTAAGGTTGGGCAGCCCCAGAAAATGTCAGCCTGCATGGCATGTTCTTCTTCACAGTCCCCCAACAACTTGGAGGCACTGTCTTATTCCAGTGGGCTACTTGGACAGGAAACAAAAATATCTAACCCTGAGCTTCCACAGAAACTCTCTCAAGTAGGGAGGAGGATGTTTCCCAAGTGTTGCACCAGATAGCGTTCCATTGCTTTTCAGTAATAGTAATTTGTAGGTCTTCTTCCCATCTGTGTTTAAAGGAGGAGGTAGAATAAGCCCAGTCTCTTAAATAATTCAGGTATAACAATGACATGGCTTTCTCCCCATGCTGAAATTTCCAAATAGTTTGAAATGGAGTTTCCACCAGGTTCCCCTGCATTTCTCTGCTTGTGACTCTCAGTTGGGCATCGATGTAGTCTCACAGCTGATAGAACCTAATCCTATCAGTTGCTGGCCACCCACATAATTGTTGGGCTGACTGAAAAAAAATCATTTTGTTTGCCTGGAGTAGGTGACTGGGTGCCTCTATTCCCCTTTTAGCCTGTTGTGCAAACCATGGATCCAGCTGAGCTGGACCAATTGTGGGATCGTACAGCCACCACCTATGTAATCAGGCCTGGGATTTTGTGGCTGCTCGGGCAGTGCCCCTCCTCCACCCATCTAGTGCCTGAAAAGTCTGTTTGGATTCGAGGTGCACCACTTGGTAGAAACAGCCATGCTTGAAGTGGTGGATTCTGATGTAAAACCAAGTCTATTAGCTTCCACTGGGAGGTGTAATTAGGGTCATCCCACAACAGGGCAATATGCAGCCCTCCCCAATCTTCAGTAGGTATAGAATTTATCTATTTATTCATGCCCATTTCTTACCCCAGATGAACAAAAAAACCCTGTAGTTGCCATGTTTTAAATCTGCCTGAGGTATCTGACAAGGTACACACATTGAAAAAGGTATAACAGTGGGGGTAAGGCGTTCATTTTCAGAGCTCGAATATGGGCATAAAGTGTTAGAGGGAGAAGGGACCATCTCTTAAAATCGTCACGTAATTGGATTATTAATGGTGTATAACTTAAATGATAATGCTGAGAAGTACACGTTCCTATGTGAATTTCAATGTACTTCATAGAAGGTAAATCCCAGTTCAAGGGATGGCTCTCTCGAAGTTGTGCGGAAACAGTATAGTGAAAACTAGCCCAAAAGGGCAGTAAAATTCTCTAAATGGGCAAATAATGATGAAAGGGACTCTTCTGGGGAGGTTAGGTACACTAAAATATCATCTGGTCAACAAAAGCTAAAATAAATAAATAAATAAAAACTGCATATAATGCTATTTTATGATCGGTCCCCCCAACTACATTCCGTGAATTAGGGGGTGTCTGATGCTTTGGGCTAGGGGTTGTATATAAAGGGTAAACAAAATAGGGGATAGGGGACAGCCTTGACGTGTTCCTCTATCTAACTTAAATCTGGAGGAAATGTGTCCGTTTGCATGAACATATCCTGTAGGATTGTGATAGAGTCTAAATAAACAGCGAATAAGAAGGGGGAACCCAAACCTGGAAAGGACTGAATCTAGAAAGGCCCAAGAGACTTTATTGAAAGCCTTCTTGCGTCTAAATGAAGTAATAATGATGGTGTTTTCATTTTAGTAATATGATCGATAAGATGTACTGTACACCTTAAGCTGTCCTGTGTCTGGCAGTCTGGTATGAAGTCAGATTGGTCCAGGTGAATAAGATCGGAAGGAAATGTTGTAGCGTCTAATAAGGATAGAGGTGAGAAACTTATAATCGATGTTTAGTAATTATATTGGCCTATATGATGTACATTGGGAGGGTTCTTTCCAGGCTTAGGTATGACAGAAATTATGACTTGTTGGCCAGGGCCAGAGACCAACCATTTTCCTTAAAAACTTCATTAAGAGTTTGAAGTAATAAAGGGTTAGGGTTATTATATCTCAAATCATTTATAAACCTTGGCTGGTAACCATCAGTGCCTAGGCACTTCCTATCTTTTAGCCTACTTATCTCAGCTTTAAGTTCTGCTAAAGTTATTGTTTGCATTAAATTTCCCCTTGCTGTTGTGTAAGCCTAGGAAGGGTAAGTTGATCTAATAATTGGTGTATGGAGTTAGGGTCTGGATTAGCATCAGCCGCCTATAAATCTGTGTAATATGCCCGAAAGGCGTCAGCTGTATCCAGTGTTGAATGCAAAACCCATGCTGTTTTGGGGAGCCGGAGCTTAGTTATTATGGCTCGAGCTCTTTGTATATGTAATCGGCTGGCTAAGAGTTTAAGTGAACAAGGTCTGCCTTCATAGTTTTTGTGCTTCAAGAATAAGAGCTTTTGCTCCACATAATAATCTAGTAATCCTTCAAGCTTTACTTTAAGGACCTTAAGTTCTTTCGTGTGTTGTCTGTCTGCTTTCACCTTTTGTAATGCTTCTAATTGCCTAATTTGCTCAGTTAGTTTTGTTCTTTGGCCCTCTCTAATCCGTTTTTTTTTTTTTTGCGGATAGTTTAATAAATTTCCCCCCAGTAGGAGGGCCGTCGTGTCCCAGAGTATAGGGACCATAATATCCGAAGTAGAATTTTCTTCAAGGGCTTGTCTATAGGTATCTTTTATTAACTCTTTAATTTCTGGGCCTGTAAAAGTGCTACATTAAGGCACCAAAATGTTGTTTTGCGGTATCCCCTAAGTCCAGTTTCAAAAATAATGGGGCATGGTCTGATAGGGCGAAGTCACCCACCCAACTATCTATGGCTGTATCCCAGGGCTCCTTGGGGAGCAAAAAATAATTTGAGAATACATCTGATGGACAGTGGAGTAGAAATTATAGTCCCTCCGCTGTCCATGCAGATGGTGCCAAATATCTGAAAGTCCCATTTCACTTAGCAGTCAAGAGTCCTCCTTAGATATTTTGTGCTCCCAATGTGGGGTCTTTGAAGTAGAGTCCAATTGAGGGTTAAACACTAAATGAAAGCCCTCCACAAATAAGTGAGCTCTCTGCTCAGTCTTGCAAAGTAAGAAAGAAAGGCCTATACACTGCAAAGGCAGATCCCGTTGGAAAATAAACCGATGCTAATGTAATTATTGAATCCTGAAATCTCCCCTTCAATAATGCATAGCACCCATTCTTATCATCTAAAACATTAAGTTGCTTGAAGGACACCTTCGAGGGCACCAATATGGCTACACCTCTTCTTCTGCCATTCCTATAAGAAGAGGCACCACAGCGCTAAAACCGAACTTAAGTAATGTCTGGTGCTCAGCCACAGTCATGCGAGTATCTTGTAAGAATCTAAATTCTGCTGTTAAGTGTTTCAGAAAACCGATCACTTTACTCAGTTTCACCAGATTGGACAAACCATGCACATTGTATGAGCAATATAATGTACGTTATTTATCCATATTTAAAAACCAAGAAAAAGACCATAATATGGAATTGCACAGATGTTACAAAGAGACTCAGTAAATCAATATATTTGTCTAAATGTCTATTCCAAACTGGAATAGTTGCTGTGGCTGGACCCACTAAAACAAGAAACAGTGTTGCCCAAAGGGCAAAAATGAACTAGAACTATTAAAACTTCCAAGGTAGGAAGTCCGACAGAGCAAGCTTCTGGGCTCCCTCCAAAGATGCCCACCTAATAGTGTGCAAAGAAGGGAGTAAGAAGAGATTTCTCACTGTCTCTACTTAAAGAGGCCCTCTTCTAGGCCAGCCCGGTGGTGCAGAGGGATGAGGTGTTAGACTTCTTAACTCTCAGGAACGAGCATGGGTGGTCAGTCCCGGGGGGGGGACGGTGCAGGATTGAGCTGCCACTAGGCAGCTCTTCTCTCCTCTCCAGGGAGGGTTTCGGGCTTCTCTTGGCTGCCTCGCGGTGGAAGCCAGGGGGCAGCACAAGCTGAGGGAGCCAGGATCTAGGCCAATGGGGTGGGGAGGAAGGGGCCATCACTGGAGCAAGAGGCTATGCGTGACTTCACGCAAGGCTCACTCTGTCTGGGGCCCTGGGCTGATGGGAGAAAATGTGGAAAATGAAGGGGATCACAGCAGGATGAAGCCTCCGGGCCAGCTCTGGGGGACCGCTGAGCCACGCATAGCGTCCTAGGTTCCCGAATGACCCCACAGTCTGGTAGACTGGCAGACAAAGCAGCCACAACCGCTGATGTAGGAAGAAACACCTATATGTAAAGAAAATAAAGAGGCCCTCTTCTGTAGTCGCAGCTGTACAATGTGGCTCCAGAAATAAAAAGGGCTCAACTTGTGAAGAAGGGCGAACTACTACATAATCTATGCCCCTGCAGCCATTGGGGAATGAATTTTAAAAAGAAATCTAAATAAAGCAGAGCACTGTGGCATTACAGCGTAGAGGAGCAGCAAGTGCTGCTGGAGCTTAAATCACCACTAGGACAGTGTCTTACAGCTGTACTTCATGAGAAAAAAACAGCCCATACTGGTAAACCAACTGAGAATCAGGTTCATTGTGCCATTGAGCAATTTTCAAGATAAGGCATTAATAAACATTGCCATTGAAGAAACAGTTGAGCCAATGTAAAATCAGTAAACCCATAAATTATTCAGTTCGGCAGCTCAATATCAAAGAGTAGAAATTATCTATTCAAAGTGACATTATGATCCTAATCATCATCTATAACATAACAAAAACCTGGGCATTCGGATAGGTAACTTAAAGTACAAAAGTCTGTCACCAGACAAAAGACAGTAACATTATAAAACCATTAAAACATAAACTCTGGACATTCAACACTAAGAAGTTCAGTAAATGTATGTGATTGCCCTTTCTGACGCTATGACATTCACAGTTGCGATCCTGACTAGGGTAGGGGGAGTTAATTATTTATTTTATAGCACAGGGCTGTAAGACTTACTGCGTCATATTCAGATGGAACAGAGAGTACCCAGAAATCTTGTAAAACCAGTCCAGTATAATCGGTAACTGCAGTAGTCTGTGGAGTCAAAGAAACGAGTAGCTTAATCTGAGAGACCCGGGGTATTCTGGACTAAGAATTTGTCGGGCGAGGATCTTTCAGGTTTCTTCTATAGAGGAAGAGCTGGTGTCATGTGTTTTAGTTGTCTGAAGAAGGGATCTTATTCATGTAAGCATCTCCTGCATGAACATCAGCGCCATTCCTGACTTCTTCCTGTGCAGGACCATTTGCCATTCCGACTGGAATTGATGCTTCCTGGAGTTTCGTTCCACAGCCAACTCGGGTATTGGGATTCCTTTCTGGGTGAAGGCTGCTCTGGCCTTCTCTACTGTGTTGTAAACAACAGGACCATCCTCCCAAAAAAATCTCAGTTGGGCAGGGTACGGTGTTTGAAACCGAATGTTGTGCTCTTTAAGTTTTCGAAGTAGAGGAGCATACGCAACTCTCGCCTGCTGAATCTCAGGTGGATAGTCTTGATCAAAGGTAAGCCTGGAGGAAAGGTATATCTTTTTTAAACCAAGCTTTCTCTAATATATCGTCCTTGGTTTTATAGCTCGCAGATTTAAGTATAATTGATCTAGGATGAGCATTAGAGTCAGTCAGCTTGGTAATCAACGAATGGTGTGCCCGTTCTATGTGCAATTGGTAATCAACTGGTAATTCTAAGACATATTTTAACAGGTTTTCAAGAAAAGCAGTCATTGGTTGCGTTGCTTGACCCTCAGCCAGCCCATATATCCATATGTTTTCCCTGTGGAATCACCCCTCAAGGTCTAGACACTTGGCTTGTAGTTCAGTTGTATGGTAGAAGAGGGTTTCAACCGTACAGCCAAGCTGGTGGGTTGCAGCCTCCACTGAAGAAATACACTCCTCTGTATGTTCAATTCTCTTCTTGAGCCTGTAAAGTTTTTGTAATAAGTTTTTAAGTTCCCTTTTATTTTCTGCTCGGGACCCCTGAATCTCTCTCAACAAGATTTCAAACCGATTGTGGGTTACATTTTCTATCTCCTGTCTGTGTCGTACTCAGATCCAGGCTTGCTTTTGGGGATGGGCTCTGCTCCCAATGCAGTGGGTCTCGGGTTAATCTAGCTCCATCTGTAGGATTAGTTGCAGTCTTTTTGGCAGATCTCATGCCCCAGTCCATCTTTGACCCTCCCGCTGGCATTTTGATTATGGTTTGTTGAACCTGAATGAAATAGGGAGGTATTTTAATACTATGAGGCTGCACAGCTAGGGCTTTACTCTCCTCGCAGAGCCGTGGCGGAACCGGAAGTCAAACATAAATTATTCTAAAAAAAAATATTATTTCCTAAAAAGCCAGGTCAGCAGGGCATGGCTAACTACTGAGTTAGAAAGAGGCCGATCTCAAGCTTTTCATATCTTTAATGCTTTGGTGTGGAAAACAGCATTTTAAAATGATTTAACTGTTAGGATTTGCCTCAACTGACTGCATCATATACAACGGAACATTTTGATTCCACTTTTGGACTGGGCTGAGATGGGAAGGAGCAATAGAGGAGCCATGGCAGGCGATGGCACCAGATCCAGAAAGGAGAAAACAGGACCCAGTAGTGACAAAGCCACCCCTGCCATCAATGTGGACTACCAACCAACAAATGCAGCCTTAATGAAAGCAATACAAACTACTGATAAGAAACGAGGATTTTGTAATGCAGATCACTGTTCTGCGTACAAAAAATTATGGTGGTATAAGATGAATGGAAGGCAGCTATGACCACTGCTGAACATAAGGAGGCAGTATAGCGCAGTTGTCTAAGGCTCTGAGCTGCAGATCTGGTGACATCTAGCAGACCAGACCTGGGTTTGAATCCACAGCTTCCACTTGCATACTGTGTGACCCTGAGCAAGTCACTTAACCTCCTTGTGCTCCCAGGTCGCTCCTGAAAAAGCTTTCAGCTTAGTGTGCTATACCTGGTTAAACAACTAAATTAAAAAAAAAAAAGACATGCCTCACAGGTGCAACCTCGTCCAGCCTGATAAAAGAAAACACCCTGTTGTGCTTCTGACTAGAGAATGCTTAAAATACCATTAGATCTGTAAATATAAGCGTAGACAAGCTGCTAGAGGGGCCAAGGATGAGGATCCTAAGTTTTTTGCTCAGGACTGACCAACTGAAATCTAAAAAATTGCAGACACTCTGCAAGTAGTGAAGGTGTGCTGAATAACCCCTGGAAGGGTCCAAGGAACTGCTCTGGTGGCACTGGCATTGTTAGTGGTGTTGGGTGGAGAGCGAGAAAGCCCTGCAAGTGGCAAAGCAGCTGGGACAGTTGATGTAGCAACAGTCTCAGGTATGGATATATCTTGACCTTCGCTACGCAACCCAAATGAACCGTAAAAGCTCTGATAGGTTCCTAGGCCTGTTTAGGGGGCCGGCGTGTATCATGCACATATGATGTCAGCTCGTATGCAAATTGCTTATGCAAGTAAACATTACCTATTTATGGATCCTGTGGAGTCAGGAGTTCTAACAGTGAAAGTAAGAGATGAATTCACAGTAAAACGGATGCTGTCAAGTTCAGAGCCGGATACAGATGCCTGAAGAAGATAAATGGACTGGTAAATATATCAGTGCAGGTGCTGGGATGGGGGGAACAGCAGTCACTGTATTCAAAATGTATGGCCCAGTTTTACATGTTTGGATCTGTATAAAGTACTTTATTGTTTAAGAAGGCCCTAAAAACACATAGGAGCTAAAGGGAAAAACATGATGATGACTTTTCCCATGTTTGAACACTACGCAGTTATTCTTCCCTGGGACCACAGGTAGAATGGCACCATCATCCGGTTACAGAATTCTGCAGAAACTTTGTTTCTAAACTTGTGGGACATACTGAACTCTTGGTATAGGACTGCTGTATAGCCTACTGCACATATAACTGCTAGTCTGACTCTTAACCTGCATAATGTATGAAGTTTAAAGTTGCACCACTTTGGTAATTTACTGAATATAATAATCCCGCTTATTAATGTCATTACATACATCAGGATTAACTTCAGCAGTAAAGCTTAATCTTTGTATTAATTAATAATCAACTTGTGCCTTCTTAAAATAATGCTATTTCTTTTCTGTTTGTAAAGAAAATGATAACATACCATGAGAAGATAACACTTTCTCTCTCAGTTTTAAAATGAGAACTGATTACTCCAGGTAAGATGGAGGAACATTAGCAGTTAAAGCTGTTACTGTTTGGTAATGGTTCTTGTTCATGGCAGGGATATTCAGTGACACCAATTTCTTAGTGCATAAAATATGAAACCCCTATAAGTATATATACAGAGACAGCTTAAGTAAATTCTACGGTAACATGATTATTTCTCACCATATCAAATGTACCTCTAAAGCAGGGTCTTTCATCATTCAAACCTCATATATTGAGGCGGCTAATTATAGAGGGCAATGTGTTCCATAATAATGGCACAGATATGGAAACAAATCAGTCTCCTGCTAATTTTAAATGTGCAGGGGCATAATGAACAACCCTTAACCCCAAGCACAATACTCTAACTGGAATGAGGGACCAGGTTATGATACAAAAGATAAGAGGATACTGTTTAGGGCCTTATGTTGACATTAAACAGCAACTCTCTACTATAATAAAAAGTTTAAAACCACTAAATTTACACCAATTATGTTTCAACTTTAGTGTTTTCTAGTTGTTGTTTTTTTTACTTTTCCTTGTTGTTAGTCTACTAAATATTGCAGATAATGCAGTGCTTATTTTTTGTATAATATTTTATTAGATTTTGAATTAACAGCCACACACCATTCACTCCACATATAAATCCATTAATACATACATGTTATATCTATAAGGTGCAGCCATGAACACAAGTAAGGCTCATAACATGTAATATAATACAACCCAAAAAGATACAAAAAGAACGTAAAAAGAACACAAAGGTGCGATCACATACCCAAACTTCGTATTCATTCTTCCTTCCATAGACCTCTAGATTTTACCATTAGTTAAAGTGCTAGTGCTTTACCCAGTGGTAGTCCCCAGTATTAGTTTCATGTCTTGCTCAGCTAAGGATACCTGCCCTTAGGATCCACCCCTCCTCCACACTGAGAGAGGCCAAGAATGGAGCCCAACTTCTACTGAAGTTATCCTCACCTTTCCCAGTCCCAAACTCTGCAGAACTGACTTCCTCCAGGTTTCTACCATGAGAACAACCTGGGAGACCCAAGTATCTTGTATGCCATAGCATGCCAGCACAAATAGTACTCTGATCCATCTTGGAAGCAATGACCATTCATCCCCATCCCCCACTTCAACCGCAAACAGGCATCCCAAAGGGTCTACTGGCAACTCCCTACCAGCAACTCTGCTTACCTTAGCGGCCACCGATTTCCAATACCTCCGCAACACGTGACATGCCCCAAAACAGTGCATATAAGTTCCCCTGTCCACCCCACACCTACCACAGAGAGGTGATATCCCAGGGTGTGCTTTGTGCACAATCCTAGGCAGATAGTATAACCTGTGTAAAAACTTAAAGTAGGCCTCCTTATACTTGTTACAGGCCATAATCCCTGAATGCAGGGGGAGCAACAATTTCCAGTTCTCCTCAGTTATGTCCCTCCCCAAGTCCTGCGCCCACAGTATCCTCGTCCTACCAGTTCGATCAGGGAGTATGAGCTTCCCTCTTTTGACTGCCCGGCCTATAAAGCCTTTCTCCTGACCTTGGACCCGACAAATCATAGTTTCTACAAAATCCAATTTATATGCCCTCTTCTCCTCTCTTTCTAGACTACTCATGTATGCTCTTACCTGCATATACCTAAACATATTTCGACTACCCTCACCCATCACATTCTGCAGGGTTCGGTAAGAGCATATCTGTCCACCTTCCAGGAGGTGACTCATGCTATGAATAATCTTCCTTTCCCAATCTCGAAACCCATTATCCTCGTATCCTGGCAAAAATAGGGGTTACCTGCAACCGCAAAAGTAACGTTTCCCCATTCTGCATCCAACCCTGCCTCCTAAGTTGCTGCCAAGCCGTCAGAACCTGTACCACCATAGGATTAACTTCTCTTCCCATCTTATATGCCCTAAATCCCCTACTATGTAAATAAGCTGTAAGATTAACCCAGGCAGTATCCTGTTCCAAGTCCGCCCAGCTAGCGATGCTAGGTCTATGCACCCAATCTGCTATATTCCGTTGCTGTATGGCCAGGAAGTAACTTCCCATATCAGGAAAGTTCATACCTCCCCTTTGTCTTGCAGCCTTCAGTCTTTGAAGGCTGATCCTCAGATGCTTACCTCTCCATATAAATGCAGAAAAAGCCTTCTCCAACCTTTTGCTGTCCTCCCTCCTTCTGAGTCCTATATAGCATCTGCAAAGATAGAGGATCCCAGGCAGGATATTCATCTTAATGAGATTAATTCTGCCCAGCCACAACACTGGCAGCTGCATCACCTTCTCAAGTCTGCCTCTATGGTTTTCACCAGTCTGGTATAATTCAGGTGATACAGGGATTCCAGCGATCTCCCCACCTGTACTTCCAAATACACCAGGCTAGTGTCTGCCACCTTTAGGCTCCATTGCCTCACTTCGCTCCCCGGATCCCTGACTCCACAGTATCTCTGATTTGCCAAAGTTCACCTTGTACCGGAGAAAATGCTAAACCTCTACCAGTTGTAACAAGGGAGGCACCGATCATCCCAGGTCCTCAGAAACAACAGCATGTCATCAGCATATAGAGCCAATTTGTGCTGTGACCCTTTTATCCCCCCTACCCCCACAATCTCCTTACAGTCCCTTATTGCAATCGCCAGGGGTTCCATCGCTAATGCAAACAGAAGAGGGGAAGCAGGCACTCCTGCCTTGTGCCGCTCCTCAGATTAAATCTCTCAGAGAGGGAGCTATTCACCATCACCTGTGCCCATGGTCTTGTATACATCGCCTGCACCCATCCCAGTAAAGGCCCACCCAAACCAAAATGTTTGATCATCTCAAACAGATACTCCCACTCCACCCTATCAAACACTTTTTCAGTGTCCATAGAGATATCCTCTATTTCCTCTTTCCCCCGGTTCACCCGCCATATAACATTAAGTAAGCACCTCATATTATGATATGATTGGTGGCCTTTCACGAACCCTGTTTGGTCTGGGTGGACCACCCCTGGAAGCATTTCTTCCAGCCTCATGGCCAAAACCTTGGCCAGTATTTTAAAGTCCATATTTAACAACGAGATTGGCCTATATGAGGCACAATCCTTCTTATCCTTGCCCACCTTAGGTATAAGACAGATGGTGGCTCCATAGCATGTATCGGGCAAAACAATGGTTCCTGCATCATCTTTTTGCTGGTAGACTTCACTAAACAACCCCACCACCTGGCCTCCCAAGCATTTATGCAGTTTTAGACCGTAGTCGAAATCCCGCATACGCAAAAGTAACATGACAAGATCCGCCGCATGCCGCAGGAGTATCCTGTCTTTGCTACATGTAATGATTTCGCTGCGGTTTAAAACTGTAAATGTAGCCTCAGGCGCTGGGTTTGCATTCTCCGTAGCACCAGAGCAGTTCCTTTAGTACAAATTACAGAGGCAATGTATATTTTACAGTACATGTTTTAAAACCGCACTTCAGGTCTGTGCTCATTCATGATGCACGCTCAACCTCTGTATGCTTCCGTGGTGGCGGTTCAATTACAGCCGACGCCAAAAAGGGAATTTCATTAAATATTACAAAAACAAGTAGGGCTGCTTACTTTTTAGTTCTATGGAGGTATTCTAAGGTGCACATTTCATTGGTGTGTGCCAACAAGTACACTGTTTGGAATGACTGAAAAACGCGAGTGAAAAGCTGACAGTGCCCCTTTAACAAAGGCTTAATACAACACTCCAGACATGTAGGAGGAGTAACAAAAGGCAAATTGGCCCGATGGTTAGAGCACAGAACTGTGAAACAGGATATCACATCATAGGCACTGGCTCAGAGTCTGATGTGGGGTAGACCACCTGACCTCCCTGTGCTGAAGTGGCCTGTTTTAAAATTGGGTAGAAGCTGGACCCCATTGTAAATAACTTGTTTCATCAACATATACATTTATGTTCATTGTACTGCAAACTTGGAAGTCTGAATAGTTTACTTGGAAAATAGTTACTAGATTTTTCTAAACACCATTAATATAGGAAAACTGTTATACTCTTGGAAATGCTAGAGAGATTGTAGTTTGGAAAGAGCTGAAAAGGTTCCAGCACGTGACTCCCAAATTCTCCATACTGTAGGTTTAATCCACAAGTTTTTATAGTGGAACAAGCATTTGTCAGTGCCGAATGTTTGCTTGCTGGTATTGGCATTGGTAGTGCAGGAGTTAGAGAGATGCATAATAGGAATGGCAGTGAAGTATTGAAGTAACGCCAACCCCCACCCTGCAGAGACTGACAGGCGTTGGGGGTGTGCTTTTGGGTCGTCGACCATAACACTCACGCCATTCCACCTCACCCCACCCTGCAGACACCGATGAGTGTCGCAGTGTGCTTTTGAGGTTTTCGCCTTGAAGCCCACCCTATTGCATAAGGAAGTAAGCTGAGATGGGTGCAGTATAGGAGAATGGGGTGAACGCTGGTCAAGACCCCAAGACACACCTCGATGCCTGTCAGTGGCTGCAGGTGGAATGGTGAGCATTACGGTCAGCGACCCCAAGTCACACCCCGCGCCTGTTAGTGTACAGAGAGGCGTTACGGTTCAAAACACTAACGCCCTGGCATTTGTTGGTATTTTTGCTCCAAATTTTCAACATGGCCTTTTGGGACCCCCACCTCATGAACCCTGGCAGTATCATTATCATTTTGGTACTCAGTCCCTAAAGGTGAGTGTGATTGTCTCATTCGGTGCCACAGGTGTGAAAATACATTTTGGGCAGGATGTGAAAAATGACAGCTATACTCTTCATGAGAAGGTGTGAAGAAATGGTAATGTTGAAAATCTTGAGTGAAAATATGAAAAAGTGGCAAAGTTACGAGTGTGCATAGAAACTGTGCAATGCACACTTATAACACAGTCATTTTTTGGAATGTTTTCACCAGATTTTCAACATGGCCTTTTTGGGACCTCCCCTCCTAAACAGTGGCACTGTGATTTTGTTAATCTGTCCCGAAAGTTGATTTTGCCCAGTGACTGCACCATTCTGCTCCACAGGTGCAAAAACGCATTTCTGGAAGGATGCGAAAAATGACAGCTGTACTATTCATAATGGGTATGTGTGAAAAAAATATCAATGTTGGAAATTTGGAGTATAAATATTAAAAATTGATGACGTTACGAGCGTGCATGCAAACTGGAATGGTCGCTCGTAACGCAGTCATTGTTTTGATTTTTTTTCACCAAATTTGCAGTAAGGGCTTGTTGGGACCCCTCATCGTGAACAGTGGCACTGTCATTTCATTAATTGGTCCTGAAAGGTGATTCCGTGTAGGGACTGCGAAATCACCTTTCAGGACCGAGAAACCAATGACAGTGCCAATTTTCATGAGGTGGGATCCTAAGAACCCACTTTGAAAATTTGGGACCAAAACTCCTAACATTGTGCTGAGGGTTGAGGCGCTGGATGCCACACCTCGCACCACACGGTGACAGGTTCGGGAACAAGCCCAGGTCATCGAGGGGTGGCAGGAGTGACAGTATTGACGTCCGGTGGACAGCTCTCCCTATCCCAGGAGGGAGGGGGGTTCGCGCCTGACTGGCCCCTGCGTGAAGTTGGAGGCATGGCAAGCGCAGGAGCTAACTCCAGGGATGGGGAGTGGTGACAGCGGTGATGCCATGACATTGGGTAGTGCCTCCCCAGAATACAGAAAAAATCAGCGCCCAGTCTCCGAGATGACGGAGCACTAAGCAGAGACCCTGATGGCTCATGCCTGCCTGGTAATCTGGGAGTCCGCTGAAACTTGGAAGTGTCTCGGGGTGTGTCTGCCTCACCTTGTACCCGCCTGGGGGGCATAGCCAAAGGCTCCATGGGGACTCGGCGCAGGGGATGAGGTAGAGGCGTGATGCGGGATACTGCAGTGTGTGTCTCCCAAAGGAGTGGAGACTGGGCACAGGGGAGGAGCATAACAGATTTCAAAAAAAAAAACCTCCAAAAATTGGCTGAGATATCAGCCTAAGTTGAAAACTACCCATAGACTGCTATTATAGTGCTTACTGTTATTTCTTCAGTTCCCGGTTGGTCTTTGAAGCATGCAGACGTGTTCCTGGTCCACAGAAGATTGCTGCCCCTGACCTCCAGGGGTAAGTATGGCTGAGGATGTGTGTGCAGGGGGAGGGGGGGGCCTGCGGGAATGATGAGGAACCGTTTACTTTTTCTCTCCCCAGGTTTAAAAAAAAAAAAAGATGTTGTAGGACTGTTTCCTTTTTAGAGGTGAAATATTAAGAAAATGGATTTCAGCACACTGGGAGCCTACTGGGGGAGATGAGCACAATTTGGGGGTTGGGCATCCCAAGGTTGGCTGAGAACATAGGGGAATGGGGAGCGATCCCGGACACCAGGAGTGGGCATCTTGTTGTCGGAAGTGTCAAAGTATGCTTTGGCACACTGGGGGTGGGCTCCCAGTGTGCCACATTAATGGAGGGAGGGGTACATGCTGACACGGGATTAAGCACCCGATGTTGGCAGGGATGGAGAATGGAGGGTGCGGGGTAGCCAGCAGCAGTGGGAGGGAGCTAACATTTAAATTTGTTGTCCTGCTGTGCCTGTTTGGGAGGGAGGGAGGGGGACTGCCACCGCATTACGAAACTGCCCTTATGTAAGTGGCAGATTTCTTTCAAGTGCAACACTCACTCTGAAACTGCCGTCATCAGTAGCTTTAGGAATAATTGGTGGCTGAGGGACGTGCCCATTAAAGCGTCTGCTGCATTGGCCACAACACTGCCACACTTCCGACATGCCCTACTATCTCAGTAGGTTTCTTGTGTGCTGCGTGTACAGGCAGACATAAAAAGCTGTTCTGTTGATGTGCGCAAGCACTCTGCCAGCAGTAAAGACAACACCCCCACTGACCTAGTTTTCACATTGTCAACAGTGCTTTATCAAGCGTGACCTTCAAGATCTGGCACAATATTGCATTCTCTTCTGGCAACCCAGGTTTGGGAATGGATTTAGGCACTGGAGAATGGCCAGGAAGGGAGGATTGGGTGTCCCAAGGATAGCTCCCTCCTTTCTGCAAGGGGACAGTAAATTCGCTTGTATGCCTTCCCCAATTGGAAGCCAGGGGCAGCACAAGCATGAAACACACACACTTGGGAAGACTACTCGTTGATAGCACACATGCGTCATTGCAGGGTGGCAGCCTTTGGGGAGAAAAACAAACACCGGCAGGATGATGTCTGCACTCTCACAGGCCTGGCACCACCAACCAGGGCATACGTGCTGGCACTGGTTTGTGAGCAAGTGGAGAGGATGTCTTTAGAAGGTGGGTCACTGAAGAAGTAAAGGGTGATCACAGCAGGAAAGTCGGATAGGTGGGTATCGCAGTTTTCTATCTTTTGAATAAGTCTGTCCTGCAAAACTATTTAGTAAACATTATTTAGTTACAAGAAATTCATTAGGAATAGTTTAGCCTGTACTGACATATGAGTTCAGTCTTTTTATTCTGATGCGTCATTTAGGTGTTTTGTACCAATGACTTTTGTATTTTGAAGTCTGTGTAGTTTATTATCATTTTTATATTAGCATTATTAATTGTATTTTTTAACATGCAGAACTATTTGCACAGTGGATGTTAAATGTAAAAAATATAATCTGAAAATCATATGACATCATTAGTTAATGACTGTTTAACAATGCATCTTTGTAATCCTGCCCCCTGATGAAGCTTTTATGGGCGAAGAACCTGGGCATCTGTTCCCAGTTGGTAACTGGGTCCAGCTCAGATGTTTTCATTTCAGCAATAAAAAATTGCACAAAGAAAAATTACTTTTTGCCACAGAGTTTGGTGTTATTGATGTGAGCAACTGTGTGGCTAATCTTTGATCCTTGCCTGTTCAACAACTCACAGGAAACAGGAGTGGTCGAGACTGGAGGAGGACATATGTAGTCCTGCTTCATAAAAGCGGCAATAGGGAGGAGGCTGTCAACTGCCAGTCAATCTAATGTCAGTGGTGGGAAAATTAACAGAAACACTGTTAAAAGAAAGGCTAGTAGAGTATACTGAATCTAGTGGGTTACAAGACCTTAGGCAGCAGGCATTCACAGGGGAGGCCATGTCAGGTGAACCGGATTGATTTCTTTGACTGGGTGACCAAGGAAATAGGGTGAGGCTATAGATGTGACATACTTACATTTCAGCAAGGCCTTTGACACTGAACTAAATAAGAGCCTTGTAAGGAAACTGTACAGTTTGGGTGTGGGACCCAAGGTGGTACACTGGGCACAGAACCAGTTGATGGATAGGCAACAGAGGGTAGTGGCAAATGGCACTCACTAATGAGCCAAGTGACCAGTGGATACCTCAGGGCCCAGTGCTGAGACTAGTCCTTTCAATGTCTTAATAAGCAAGATTGCAGAAGAGCTGGAAGTGAAGGTATGCCTCTTTGCAGATGACACCAAAATCTGCAGTAGGGTAGATACTCTGGAGGGGGGAAAGAATGACTAGTGACCTGAGAAAACACTTGAGAGTGGCCAAGGTTTCAGTGGAAAATCATGCACTTAGAGCACAGAAACCCAGTGGCGGTGTATAAAATGGGAGGGAGAGGAAGTGACTGTCACAAAGCAGGAAAGAGACCTTGGAGTTATCAACTCGGTCGATCTAAAGGTGGCGGCGTAGTGTGACAAGGCAGTAGGTAGGACCAGCAAGATGCTGGGGTGCGAAGGGAGAGGAATCACCAGCAGAAGGAGAGGGGTGGTTGGTGTTACCACTGTATTGATCATTGGTGAGCCCCTACCTGGGGTACTTTATCCAGTTCTGGAGAACACATCTCAAGAAGGACGTAGACAAGAGAGAGGCTGTTCAGTGGAGGACAATTAAAATGGTGCAGGGCTTGCATTATAAGCCTTATGAGAAGGGACTGAGGGATATTTACACCCTGAAAGTGAGGAGGGAGAGGGGGGACATGGTGAGACCTATAAGTACCTCATGGGGGTGAACAAGGTACAGGAAAAGATTATTTTTCAGAAGAGAAGGTGCACCAGGACAAGCAGGCATGCAACTAAGATGGAAGGGGAAAATTTAGGAGGGATGTGAAGAAGTACTTTTTAATTGAAAGAGTGTTTGACCCATGGACCAGTTTACCAGTGGAGGTGGTAGGAGTGAAAATACTGATGGGCTTCAGGCATGCATATGATAGTGACAAAGGAGAATGTGGAGCGGTTTAGGGATCTGGCCCTCTAGGCCAACCAAGACTTGAGCCTTTTGGTCAACCCAGCCAAGTCATAGCTGGTCCTCTCGCAGATGATCTAGTTTATCAGAGCAGAACTCTGCTCCCTGCAGGCCAAAGCCTACTTTCCAGCGGACCAGGCATTGGATCTTACTTTCTTTGCCAGATCATTTCAGATTGGGGGCTTGCGTCCTGCCTGGGATTTCTGCAGCTGCTGGGGCAGATAGCAGCTTCTACTAGCGTTGTTTGAGGACATACTGGTGGAATTCCTCCTGCAATGGGAGTTGGGCTGGTGATAGTGGTCCCAACGTCTAGGTCACCTGGCCCAGCTGGTCTTGGTGACCTAATCAGTGTGGGTGCCATCCACTGGTGGCTGTAGCCACAGAACTTGGAGCAGGAAGTACCATTTGCCTGCCTAAAACAGTCTGTCATTCTCACGACGAACACATCTCTGGTGGGGTGGGGTTGGAAACTTACCTGTGAGAACAAAGGGCCCATGCATTCTGGTCACCATGGGAATACCGATACCCCATTACCCTGTTGGAGCTCCATGCAGTGCATCTGGCTCTGTTGGAGTTCGCCCCATTTATTCAGTGTAAGGTTGTCCAGGTCCAAATGAACAACAGAGCCACCATGTTTTACTTGAAAAGTCAGGGTGAGATGCAGTCCTTTCCCTTGTGTTAGAGTCTGTCTGCATGTGGACCCTCGTGCTAGCCTTCAAGTGGATCTCCTGATGATTCATGTGTGGGAGTGAACAATCAGCTGGCAGACACTCTCAGCTGGGTTGAAGAGTTTCGCATGAGTGGTTCCTGAATAAGGAGGTTAGACCACCTGCTCTCCCAGTGGGGCACCTCTCTGGTGGATCTTTGTGCCTCCTGGGAGAACAAAAACTGAGGGTTTTCTGTGCTGCCCCCCCAAGTCCAGGACACTGCAGGAGGGGTGTTGTCTCCTGTACACCTACCCTCCCTTCCTCTTGGTTCACAAGGTAGTGATTAAGGTGCAGATGATTCTGATAGCACCAGACAGGCCCAGGAGGTTTTGGTATCCAAATCTTCCCAGCTTAGCAGCAGGCCACCATGGTGGTTGCCTCTTTATCTCAACCTGCTGACCAGACAACAAGGGACAGTCCTGCAGCTGGACCTGTAGCCATGCACCTCTTAGCCTGGTTCCTGAGCAGCTAGAGTTCCAGGCTATGGGCCTCTTGGAAGACATCCTCCATGTTAGAGGTGTGACCCTTAAGGAATCGACTCAGAAATGCTGTGCATTTCAGTGGAAGAAGTTCTTTATCTGGTGCTTGATCCTCCTGCCTGCCCAGTAACGAGTATTCTCAACTACTGCTGGTCCCTGTCTATAATAGGGGGACTGAAAGTGACAACACTGAAAGTGCACCTGACAACTATCTCTGCATATTGGGCGTGGGCTGATATGCTGATGGTGGCACAAGAGAAGATGGTCAGGCATTTTTTTCAAAGGCCTGAATCACCTGTCCCCTCTGGTGCACGAACCACTGTCTCTGTGGGACCTACTGCTTGTGTTGGCAATGTTGATTAGCAAGCCATTCAAACCCAGGCACAAAAGTGAGATGTCGCATTTGTCACGGAAGACTGCCTTCCTGGTGGCTATCATGTCAGCCAGAAGGATCATTGAGCTCCAGTTGTTCTTGGTGGAGTCTTCTTTGGTGATTCTTTGCCTCAAACTGAAGTTCCTTCCAAAGGTCGTGTTGAAGTTTTACCTTAACCAGGTGATTAACTTCCCAGTGTATTTCGCCAATCCAACCTCAGATGCTGATTGCAGGCTCCTTTTCCTGGACCTGCGAAGGCGCTCTCTTATTGTAAGGACTCCGGGAGTGTCTCGCTAGTTATTTGTCACCTATGCCGAAGTTGTGCCTGGCAGACCAGCAGCAAATTGGGCGATTGCCAGGTGGATCGCATCCTGTATCAACCTCTGCTATAGGTTGGCTGGTAGGGAGTTTCCAAACGGGCATAGGCTTCATTCCATCAGACATACCCCTGCCTCAGTGACTACTTCCAGGGATATGCCCATTGAAGAAATATGCAGAACTGCAACTTGGGCTAAAGGGTACATATTCATCTATTACAGCATCAAATCAAATTTTATTTATAAAAAAGTGCAATTCACAAAGATCAAAGTGCTTGTACATAAAATAAAACTATAAGTATCACATAACTATTAAAATCACCAGATTAAACAGCCAAATTTATCGATGACCAGGGAATGTATTGAATAAATAGGTCTTCAGCGCCAATTTAAAACTCTCCACAGTCAGAGGCACTCTTACCCGACGAGGTAGAGAGTTCCACAGAGTTGGGGCCGCAGATGCTCGGGTAAGAGGACTTCAAATGCACCCTGGGAACCTCTAGCAGTCCTTCGTCAGAGGAGAGGAGTGGACAGATGGGGCGATAAGGGCAAAGGAAATCTTGCAAATACCGAGGCCTCTGTCCATGTAGGGCCTTATAGGTCAGTAAACCGACCTTGAAGGTGATCCGCCACTGTATAGGCAGCCAGCGCAACTGCGCGCACAGGCTTGACGTGATGTAGATAAGCCAGTCAACAGCCTGGCTGCCTGCTTCCACCAGCTGCAAGCATGGATGTAATGAGTTGTCAAGATACTGCTTTTGGGTCCTTGGTCCTCCAGTCTCCATTCAGTAGGGTGCACGCCATGCCCACTCCTACCAGAGGACTGCTAGGAGTCTGCCATTGTGTGAATAGTGAACTGTATTCACACCTTTGGATGTATAGGTTACAGTCTTGTGACTGTAGTGAGTGGTATACAATTCATACCCACACCACCCACCTGACCTCCTCTGGCACAATGTCACGTGGATATCTGCTTCCAGAGTGAAAAGATCTGATATCAGAGTGAGCTGGAGGATATACCACCCAGGTGCTGGGAGGAGTTTAGCTTGAAGACATTACAGTGACTGTTGTCTCTGGGAAGACTACCATTGTGTGGATGTGAACTGTATATCATTCTTAGAAATATGGATTACCCTATAGTTTTTTGAAATGGTGATTTTTTTAAAACTATTTGGCACCATTAAATAGAAAATTGGTCTGCCTACCGAATGGCACAACGTAATATTTTTTGGCAAAGCTGTTACTAGGATTACTAGCAATAGTAAGACATAAGAAGGCCGAGGCCCATCGAGTATGTCTCCCACACCTAGTGGGTGTCATTTTGTATATATTTTTAAACCAATTTAAATTGTTGGCACTGAAAAAGTAAAAGCCAGAGCAGGCGTAGTACAAGGGTAAGAAATGTTATTCCTTAGAAGTATATTGGATTACAGAAGAAACATAGAAACATAGATTTTGACGGCAGATATGGACCGCTTGGCCCACCCAGTCTGCCCATTCCCTACCTAATGGATAAGCTGCAGATCCTAGTTAACCAGCAGCCTACTTCTTCCTCCCCACCCCTAGAATTGCCTTATGACTGTCCCATGCATGCTTGAATTCCACCACTGTTTTTGACTCCACAACCTCCTCTGGAAGGCTGTTCCATGCATCCACAACCCTCTCTGTGAAAAATACTTCCTTAAATTACCTCTGAGCCGCCCCCATCTTCAAATTGTGCCCCTTGTTCTTGCACACCTCTTTTTGAAAGATGCTACCTCTTGGACTTTGTTGATTCCCTTGAGGTATTTGAAAGTTTCTATCGTGTCCCTCTCTCTCCTCCTTTCCTCGAGGCTATACATATTAAGCTCCTTAAGTCTCTCTTCATATGTCTCCGTGCAGACCCTGCACCATTTTAGTTGCCCTCCTCTGGACAGCTTCCATCCTGTCTATGTCTTTGTGGAGATTGGGTCTACAGAACTGCACGCAGTACTCCAGATGGGGTCTCACCAACTGTCTGTACAGAGGGATAATAACTTCCTGTTTTCTACTGGTGATGCCTCTCCCTATGCATCCCAGTATCCCCCCAGCCCTCCTTGCTGCCCTCTTACATTGCTTGCCCACCTTTAGGTCATCTGATATGACTACCCCCAGGTCCCTTTCCATTTTTGTTGTTGTTAGTATCTCACCCCCCATTGTGTACTCTCTCCCCTGGGTTTTTGCTTCCCAGGTGCATTACCTGCACTTCTTAGCATTGAATCTAAGCTGCCATACATTTGACCATTCCTCTAACCTTGCCAAGTCCCTTCTCATCCTTTTCCACCCCACCTTGTGCATCAACTCTGTTGCAGATCTTTGTGTCATCTGCAAAGACATACTTTTTCCTTCCAGTCCCTCTGCAATGTCGCTTATAAAGGCATTGAAGAGGACCGGTCCTAATACTGAACCCTGCGGTACCCCACTAGTAACCCCCCTTTCTTCAGAGTGGACTCCATTTACTATTACTCTCTGTGTCCCATTCTCCAACCAATTCTTTACCCAGGCTGTCATCTTGGGACCCACTCCCAGGCTGGCTAACTTGTATATTAATCTTTTGTGTGGGACTGTGTCAAATGCCTTGCTAAAGTCTAGGTAGGCCATGTCCACAGCACCTCCCTGATCTACTAATGAGATATGCAGAGCTACAGGTGTAGATGGGTTTAAAATCAGTCCTAATAATTTTACCTCTCGTTCTTTCATCGTCACCTAAATGTTGGACATGCCCTCACAATGTTGGGCACTAAATCTAATCTTAGAGCAGCTTGGACCGCTGTGGAAATTTGTGCTTACATGTGCACAGAGTGTTTCCCCCACCCCGACAGGCATATAGAAAAGGTAAATTGAGGGGGGGGGGGATATGAAATGAGATGCTTTCATTTCTGTTCACAGAAATTTAAATATCTAGATTGTTTCAACTATCTTGCCAGGAAGTCACTGTCTTGCTAACAATATGTGGCAGTTCTGGGTCACAAGGCAATGGATGTGTAACCTGATTGGCATATCATGTTTACATAAATTAATGTTTCTTTAAAATATTATCTGGCAGAAAACAGAAATCAGAAATGTTACTTGCGACACTCTTCCAAGAATCAGCTTATGAAACAGTCTGTCATCTGCCATTTCCTGGTCACAGTTTACTAGTTGTTCAAAGTATTATTGGGGTGGAGGCACCTAATGACTGCTCAAAATACAGAGCATTCAAATTGGGAAGATAGCTTGAGTATCATATACCACGATATCTCGTGCTGGTTGCATAAAACATTCAAAAAGGTATAGCTTTTAAATAAGTTCCCTCGCCTCCATTATGGAGCCTCCGCTGCTCCTCAGCTCCTCTTTTCTAACAGACTGGATGATGAAGCAGATACAGCTTCTAAGGGTCTTCAGAGTCCTGCAAAACATCCAGTTTGGGGCATGGGTTAGTCCAAGGGAGTGAGGTGCCAAGGGAATGTTTACAGGGCCGTTTATAGCATTTTAGTGTTATTTAGTTTATTTTTTGCTTCATGAAGACCTTCACTACTGTAACTATGAACTGTTATCACAGCAGCTTTTAATGAGAGCTTTAAGGCTGTTGGATGTCTTAAGAACTATGCGAGTAAACAAACGCGGTATCAGGGATGATAGTGCAGCATCTCAATTTTTACATGTGCAATGTGGGTCTGTTTTCTGGCCAATTTTGGTTATTTTATACAGCAATCAGTCTTCTCCATAGAGTCCACTCTTTGGTCTTAGAGTCGAAGGTGATAGGACCCTGTGGGAGCCAGAACTTCAGGAACCAGGAATAATAGCCAGGGTACCAGATCAGGTGTGTACCATCTCTATTTACACTTCAGAAAAGAGCATTTACAGGCCATTTTACAGTGATTAATGTACAAGATATGCTGATTGTGTGTGCCCTTGGCTAACTGAACATCTGTATCCTTTTATTTTGGTTCCCCACTCAATGACGCCTGGTACACGAGTTCCTTTTGAGAACCGCCCACCTCTGCAAATCCTTCCCCGCCCACCCAGTCACGCATTTTTTTCATTGATTGGACCAGCATGCCAAACTTCACATGCTTGCAGTCGCAGCTCACATACTGGTGCTTCTGCCCTCCCGTTGCAGAGCGCCACCACCCTGCCAAATGAGAGGTTTTTGTTTGTAAAAGAGTGGGAGTGGTGTATAAACTATAAGAAGACAGGCAGGCAGTAGAAATGGGGCGCAATATGTGGGCAGGACTCAGGGAAGCATGACTTCTTCAACAGCAGAAGTGAAATAAGTCAGCAGGTGCAGTGGGAGAGCCTGGAGAAGAGAGTGTGGAGCTGGAAAGGCCACTGTTGTCACATGGTGGTGAGTGGGAGGCCTACAGGCTCCATTTGTTATACTGAGGGATTTGGGAAGGGAAGAGCAGGAGTGGACAGTATGCATATGAGTTGCAATAAAAATTTTTAATAAAACATGGCATTAAAGACTCGCACAGACGCACAGCCAGACCCTAAGAGGAACTATTTTAAATTGAGTGGTGCAAGTGAGTGTGTGCCATGACAGATCCTAGACTGATTTTAAAGTAAAAAGTGTGTGTGTGTGTAACATATAATGTTAAGTACTCCTCACTTAACATCATTTTGTCATTTGTACGCCTCCAGGTTTGGTTTTACTCACCTTACCTCGAAAGTGGAGAGTACAACACTCCTCAAAAAATCTTAACTGAATTTCTGGCCACGCATGGCACCAACACATGGTATCATCTGAATTCCTATAGGGTATATACTGCCTCAGTCCCCCTTTTTGAAGCACGGTGCTTTCCTTGTCTGGGACCACAATGCTAGTATTCTAGTCTAGATAATGTAATAATTTTGTATCACTGTATTTTAAAAAAGTTTCGTTTTTATATCTGTTTCAGTAGTTTATATCAAGTTTTCTCATAGCCCTATCTCATTCAGTGATCAAAAAGCGTCTTGGCAGGACACCTGACAGGCAAGATCTTCTGTGAGCATATCTCCCTCCATTGAGTCATATCATCAGGGAGCTGTAAGCCGTTGGCGTCCGGACCACCTGGAAATTTTTGCTTTTGTGGGTTGCCCATGTTGACGTATTTAGTCGGCGCCTATATAACGTGGGCATCCCCAGCATGTATCCGTTCTTTCTCCTGCTGGCAACCGCTTGTCAATCAACTGCTGTTCAAGAATGCCGAGCTTGGAAAGTTTTGCTGTCACTGCTAATTCAAGTTTGGGATTTTAAACTTTTCTTTCGTGCTTCCGCCAACAGAAAAAGAACCATTGTTCTGCTGTTGTCACTGTGGCGATGTTAAAATTTATAAAGATGCCGACCACTTCATGTGTATCTGTTGCCTCGGCAAAGACTACAGCATTAAAGCCTGTTGAGTTTGCCAGAGCTTGAATCATGCAACCAGGATAAATTGTAAGAAGGCTTTAGAAGCTGAAAGAAATGAAGAAACTGGTTATGACAAAGGTGGCTTCACATTCAGTAACCTGCTGTTCCCAGAGTTAGACTGCATCTGTGGCTGACTCATCGAAAAGAAAGGACAGATCTTAAAAGTCTACAGAGACACACCACCACTCTGAGAAGGAGAAACAGCATAAAAAAAGCAAGACCGTTTCCCCAGATTGTTCCAGTTTACCTCCAAGAAGAGTTTTCTGTTAAAGATGGGTCTCAGGCCATGGCCATGAGTCCTGCCCCCCACCGCCCCAGGTCAGGGTCTGGTGCTTGGCTTGCCTCCTGTGCCGGGAAATTCACAGCTGATACCACCATGGGGCACAGTTGTGCTGTCAGTGACCCCTTCAGGGCCAGTTGATGCACATCTCCTGTATCAGATGATGCCAAAACTCTTCGAAGTTTACTGCTGCCATCATCGCAACCTCTGGTACCTGCGACTTCTGTCGATCAGTCTTACCATCGCATTCAATTTTCAGTCCCTGCTGATGTGCTGGGCCCTGAACACCTTTTGTTGATGGGACTCCTGTCGACTGCTCCTCCTCCTCCATTTTCTCCTCGTCCTGTCAACCCTCAGCCAGTGATGGTCAACGATGAACTGGAATATAATCCAGAATATATAGAAGTGGTGGAGGAGTCTGTGAGTAAAGAAGAGGAAGCATTTGATGTAGTAGGCTCAAGCTCTACTCTTCCTTCCTGTTCAGAGGAGAGTGTGAAATACACTCCTAGATCTCTTTTTCAGGAGGCCTCGTTTGAGGCCTTCCCTAAACAGGTACAGGCTAAACTGGGGCTTCAAGCAGAGGAGGAAGATTCCTCTTAAGAGAAATCTGAGTTCTTGCAAATCTCTGCCTCCCCTGTGGTTATAATTCCTTATGTGCATTCTGCATTGGAGGATGCCACCTTGGCTGCTTGGCATAGGCCATCTCAATTACCAGTAGTTCCCAGAAAGACTGGTAATATCCATCCCCTATCAGCAAGGCCATATTATTCGTCACAGCCTGAAACAGATTTAGTGGTGATCATGGCTCCTCATGGTAGATCCAGAGCACCCAAGCCCATGAGTTCTCTTCATCCTGATAAGGAGTTGAGGAAACTGGATGTGATAGGAAATAGGACTTTTGCCACTGCTTCCCTTGGCCTGAGGTGTGAGTTCCATCTGAATTGGTCACTAGTGCTGCCTATCTACTTTGCCAGTTTCCAGAATGAGCACACACTCCATTCTCTGGACATGAGGTGATCCTTATGTTTTACCGGATAGAAATAAGAACTCCAGACAATCCAAATAGCTGTTTGTCTCCTTCAATCCAAGTCAAAGGACAGCCTGTTAGAATCCAGTGCATTCCTGCCATAGCTGAGATCCAGCTGGAAGGTCTGGCACGTGCCCACTCCTCAGAGTGGTTGCCACATCCCTAGCAGAGATTCGCCCTGTACCTGTCCGTGACATCTACAGAGCTGCAGCTTGGAGCATAGTGCACACATTTGTTAAGCACTGTGCCTGTATGTCCATGCCAGACAGCATGCAAGCTTTGGCAGGATGATCCTGAACCAACTTCTGTCATGAGTGAACCCTTTGCTCCTGCTGCTCTAGTCTGGGGATTTTGTCTGAGCTTGGTACTAATGTGGATTGGTGATGAAGACTAGTTCCTGAAAAGATAAAAAATTACATACTGCTGTAATTCTTGATCCTCTAGGAATATCTTCACGTTGATTCACATGCCCACCACGATCCCCAGGCTTACTGCATTTTGGTTTATTGGTCTTCACCTCTTGTTCTGGCCTGTGAAGACACTGTTGTTGCTTTTGACTCTTCTTGAAGGGGGTCACTAAGGCTGTCTTATGCCCTTAGATTAAGTGCAATAAATACTTGTTAGGCTATGCTGCACCTCCTCAGTGAAAAAGGTACTAAGGCTGTTGAAAGCTGGTGTTGAATTAAGCCATACAGCATGAGCCAGTCTTGTGGTGCAGCATACGTCTGCACCAGTCCTCCTGAAAGGTTCTGGCTCCCGCGGGGTTCTACCGCCTCCGGCTAGGACTCACTAGTGTCAGTCAATAGTGAACATATTCCTAGAAGATCAGAAATTATGGTGAGTATGGAATTTTCATTTCTGGATTCCACTCAAGCATGGTCCTTCCTCCCGGAAGACAGAACTGAGTCGATAATGTGCATGGCCTGCTTTGTCAGGAGTGCACTCTGGTGACAGTGCACTCCATGCGGAAGATGTTTGATTTAATGGCAGCCACGGTGTTCACAGTGCTCCTTGCAGGCTGCATATGATGATGATGTCTCAATGGATGCTCGCACCAGAGTTCCCATGATGCCCTGCTGTTTGGGGTGCTCTGTACTCTCCTGGCTGTTTTGGGAAGGTACAGGTGCAATTGCAGCCATGTCTTATGTGAAAAGTATGGTGGAGCCTAATGATTTCCTTTATGTACATGTAACCCCAAAGACTTGGTGATGTACTTGAAATTCTGATTCCTTACGTGTTTCACGTCCATTTCTATGTGAATGGAAACACTGCTCAGCACACATTGTTCCCAAGCATCTAACCCCTTGAACCACCCAGCCAGGTGACAGTGCCTCTTCTCGCTCCTTCTTGTGGTGATCCTCAAAGAGAACCTCCTTCAATGCTTGTCCCTCGCCCAAGCCCCATGTGACTATCACATCGGACACTTCCTCACCGATGGGGTGCACATTGCCTGATCTTTAGACACAAAGCAATTGGTTGGACTCGAATGTTGTATCCACACATTCCTGCTAGAGATGAATGCTGTTCTAAATGGGCTGCAGCCTTAAGGTTGTTTATCTCCAGACAGACAAGTGTGTCGTGTTCTACCTCAGCAAGCAAGGAAGGACTCATTGCTGTCATCTCTGCAGGGAAATGATGAGAGTCGAGAAGTTGTGCGTGGAGCATGAGATGCTTCACCAGACACCCATCTTGCTAGGGTAGGAAATGCCCTGGGAGACGATGTCAGTCTAACAGTTGCAAATTCTCACAAATGGTCCCTAGCAGACAGCATAGTTCGCGCTCTGCTCGAGAGGGAATGCTGGAGTTTGTATATTTTGCATTCCACCATGAGCAAAACTGCCGTGCTGCTGCTCCAGAAATCTAGAACATGGTGCTTTATGTCAGGTTGTGATCAGGCTGCAGTGGACAGGTCGTTTTCTTTACACCTTCCTGCCCCCCCCCCAAATCCACATAGTCCTTCTCAAGCTGGAGACTTATGGGTGAAAAATGATATCAATAGCTCCTTTCTCACTGAGGCAGATATGGTACCCTTTGTAACTCCATTTTGTGATTTAGCAGCTGCAGTCTTTTACCCTTTGAGGACACAACTTTTGTCCCTATTCCAAGGTTAGTTAATGTAGCTGAACCTCTAATCCCTGCATCTCCGGGCATGGCTTCTGAGGAGATATACGTGAATATATTTAAAGTATCTTGGTGGATCTCCCATGTATTTACAAAAGCCTTCCACCGGAACATCTTATAGTGTGAAGTGGAAGCCTTCTCCCATTTTGTTTTCTGTGAACTCAAAGCATCCCTTCCACAGTCCATAGGAAAGTGCACTCAGTTACATCCTGGACCTTTTGGAGTCTGGCCTTCAGTATTCCTAAATAAAGGTCCACTTGTCTGTCATCTCATCTTATCATGAGCTAGTGGGACCTCTTCCCTTAGCCCAACTCACATTCTTCAGGATATTTCTGAGAGGTATCCTACACACAAGACCACTATAAAGAAACCTGTCACTAGTTGGCATCTCTGTGTATTGGACATTCTCACTCATAAGCCCTTTGAACCAGTGGCTTCTTGAAGTATTTGACCTAGAAAACTGTGTTTCTAGTGGCCTTTACCACTGTACCCAGAGTTACTGAACTACAGGATCTGGTGATGAATCCCCATGCACGATTTTCCATATAGATAGACTAGTATTCTGTGCATATCCTAAAGTCGTGTCAAGGGTTTTGAAGTTCCATCTCAATCAATCCTTGGCACTTCCAACCTTCATCCCCAAATTAGAGAACCTAGGGAAGTAGTGATGCACTTCACTGATATCAGGAGAATCCTTAATTTCTTCCTCTAAAGAACCACGGACTAGAGATGAACATTTCAATTGTCTCTCTGAAAGGGACTTCTGTTTCCAAACATTGCTCTTTGACTGGATTCACTCTTGCTGTACACTAGCAGAGCAGCAGTTGAAGGGTCCGGTGTAGTACTTTATGGAGAATATATTCTTGAAGATCTGGAGTTGCGGTAAATAACTTTTCTTTTTGCATTTCCTGGTCACTATTTTTTGGCAGGAAAAAACTGCAGCTGTCTAATGTAATTCAGCAGAAGCTGCTCAGTTTATATTGGCTTTAAATGTAAGGAAGACTAAAGCTGTACTAACAACTGATACTCAAGTTCTTCTTATTTCAGAAATGTCAATCCTAGATTGCTAGGTACTCTTCTGGATATGTTTCAAGAGTACAAGGACCTGGATCTGTGGTTGGATTCAAACTGGTACCTAAATACAAACATTGAAAGCTCACAAAGTTAAAACTTATATTTTTACAAACTTAAATCCTTGACTACTTGATTAAGGGAAAAAATGATTTGTGTACATTTCTGCCTTACTTAATCCTGACCAAATAGCGAAATGTCTCCATGACTGCGTAGTTTTAGAAGCTACAGTAGATGTCTTACATGCTGCATTAGTTTGCACAAATATTCCCTTGGGCTAATCACTCTGAGTTAAATAAACTAGCTGGCTGACCATCCTTGACCCAGCACAGAAAGCTGCATTGGTGTGTTTTTGTTTGTGAAGTTTACTGGAAAATGAACCAAGTAACTTAGAACTTTTATTGGTTCCACTGGTCGTTCTGCTTCATTATATCTCCTGCTTTATCTCTCACCATTTCAAAAGTATGATGTGAAATATGGAAAAGGCCTTCAGTGTACCTTGGTAATGAAATAAAATCCTTATTGGTATGAGAATTTCTAAATGGGTCATATTATGTTCTGATAGCATGGGAAAAGTTGAAGTTACCCGAGGGTGAAATGAAAATTTTATGTTATTCAATTATTGTACTTTGAAATACATTTTCATAACAAAAGCCATGTTGTTGTGGTTTGTTATGAACCTAAAACCAAAAATGTTTAAGGTGTCCTTAAATTTTATTTTCTAGCCTTTAAAAGTTTCATACATTATATTGATTCATAAAACATGTATCGATACCGATATTGATATTTATTTAAAGTTTGGTGACTGGGAGAGGCACACTGAGCCGAGGCTCGCTTCAGGTGCGACCCAGGGTAGAGGTGGAAAAAGGGGCAGAGTTCAAATGAACAGGCAGGTTACAGTAGCCTGTGTATACCATTACATAAAATTTCAATATACAAGTTAATGTACATAATACGAACATACTGAAATTGCCAGCAGATACAGGCTATTTGGTCTATCTAGTCTGCTTGAGTGTGCAGCACTTCAGTCCTTTAGATTGCAGCTGCCCTCCCTCATTTGCCCTCCCCAATCTCCTGCTGATTTGTACCCTCCCTTGAATCTGTTCCACCCCTCTTGAAGCCCCAACACTCTGCAGCGATATGACTTCCTCTGGCAGAGCGTCCACACACAGATGGCAGTCAGTAAGTTTGTGGCATGCATAGCAAACTTAGAAGATAAATTATGCAGTATAAAGACATAGCTGGAAAGTGAATATATGAGATTAAACATCTGCAGCAGCATAAGTAGGCAGTACTAGCCTGGTTTGTAGCAAGAACAGGAGAGAATGAGCGTGGGAGAGGTATAATTACCTTATCTGAAGATATTATTACCTTATATGGATATATTAATCTCAATACATGAACTGTGTTGTTGACAGGATGTATTAATATTGACCTGACTCAAATCTTTCATTAAAAAAAAAATGTGTTTGCCCTAAAGGTGGCCCTTTGAAAGATCATTTCTTTGAAAGGGGACGACTTTGGAAGCATGACTGCTAGAAACCTGACAGATGCCTGAAAAAGGAAACGACACTTTTTTTTTTTTTTTTTTTTGTCCTATAAAAGAAAAGGTCCCTCGGCCAATCAGCCCACCTCCCACTCAGCACCCACCACCACACACCCCGCAGTACACCCCTCACCCACCTGATCAGGTCCCAGGTTCAAGTCCCACTCATGATCAAGACATGTCTTGCTGCAGTATGAGAAATTAAGGTAAATGCGTTCAGTGTATTTTAATGGGGTTTCAACTTTTATGCATGACTTTGAGATTTTTGACCCCAAATATTCACATGACCTTTTGGGGACTCCGCGTCACGAACAATATGACCGTTGTTACATAACTTCCGCTGGGAATGTGATTTTGTGGTCGGTTGGCGTAATCACCTTTCCAGCGGGATTTTTGTAACAGTCATATTGTTCATGAGGTGTGGTAATAAGAAGGCTATGTTGAAAATTTTGGGTCAAAATTATTAAACATGGCAAAGCTATGACCATTAATGGCAATTTTGCTACGCATTCTAATAACTTTGGAAACTTTCAGTATTTTCACCCCATATTTTCAACATAGCATTCATATTACCCACCTCAGGTATGTCACAGCTGTCATTTTTCAAATCCTGGCCAAAATGTGTTTTCGTACCTGTGGTGCAGAATGGCGTTGCGGTTGCACAGAGATAAATTTTGGCAGAGATTCAAAAATGTTCTGCACCAGGTACGTGAGGTGGGGTAATAACATAGCTATGCTGTCAGTTTGGTCACTGTTGTCCTATAAATGGACACACAGGGGCTGGAGGGCCCTGTGCTTCCACAGCTACATTCATATACTCATCTATGGAGGGATGTGGTCCCACGGGCAAATAAGGATACTTTTATACTATCTGTCAAGAATTATTAATGGTTGGGACTGCATTTCCAGAAGCAAATAAGAGTACGATTATACTTTCTCAAAAGTAAGGAAATTCATGGCAAAAAACTTTAATACGCCAGTTAGGGTTCTAGCATCAATAGTAGGAAATGGTGTTAGGGTTTCAATCCTAACACCCCACCCTCCATGCACCAAACAGCCGGGTGTGCCTTGGGATTGTCAGCCCTAACGATCAGCCCATTCTCTTATGCTGTTCCACCTCAGATTCCTTATACATGGAATTGGGTGAGTGTTAGGGCTGACCATCCCAAGGCACACCCTCGACGGCTGTTGGTGCGTGGAGGGTGGGGGTGGGTTGGGTGTTAGGGTTGGAAAACCTGACACCACATTTCTGTACTTTTGATGGTGGAACCCTAACTGATGCATTAACGAAGTTTTTTGGCAAGAATATAAATATAAAACCCCTGCTTGTTATAATGATAGACCTTTTTAAAGGTGGTTCCTTTGAAAATGTCTAACTTTTGAACCATAGGGTAAATTAACTTAATTTAAAAATAAAAATGAAACTTGGAGGCAGGTTTACGTGGCGCTGTGCTGCAATAGTTTTTTTTTTTTTTTAATCAATGTGCTTGTAACCATACACTTGAAAACATAACTGTGTTGATGAGACAGCCCAGTAACTCAGAGGTAGAGCTACTGCTTGCTATGCCTTCACCTTGGTTTGAGAATGGACTTGTTGCTGTGGGGCTGGCTGGGAACAGAGGATTAAGTGTCCCTTAGAAAGCTCTCCTCCTTCGGGGAAGGGGGGTGCATACCCCATTTGTCTGCTGCCACCAGGATGAATCTGGGAGGCAGGACTGCAGGCACTTGGGAAGGACTCCATGCCCAGACACACGGGTGTTTCTGAGAGGGAGCATGTGCATCACTTCATTGCACAAGCTTGGGCCTAGGGCAAAATGGAGGGGAACTGCAAACCATAGCGGGCAGTATCCCTGTTCCCTGTAGGTCCACACCTAATGACTAGGCCCCTCCGAATAGGTCCTATGGCAAGGACATGCCAGAACAAGGTAAGTCACAGGGAAGTTGGGTGCCGGGACTGGGGACCAGTCTTGATGGGACTGGTTGGGGGAGAAAAGCGTGACTTCAGATTTGGGGAAAAAAGCAGTGCATAGATGTATATTGACATGGCTACACATGGTAACTCTATTGAAAAGTTATTCAAACACCAAGCTTTTATTGAGGAGAAAAAGAAAAAGTTCCTGTCTCTAATGTTTCCAAAGTTAACCCATTCTAAAGATTTTTTCTTTGAAAAGGGTGAACTTTAGGGTCAGATAGTCCACGTAGCGACAGAGTAGTTGCTCTGATGTTGGCGACCCAAGTTTAGAAATTAGCTTGGGGAGTGCAGCCAGGAGAAGAGAATTGACCAGCTGGCTGCGTGGAAGAACACAAAGGGTGCAGGTCAATGGCAGGGTATCAGCAGAGGGTGAGGTGACTAGTGGAGTGCCTCAGGGGTCAGTGCTGGGACCGCTACTCTTCAATGTATTCATAGCCGACATTGCTAATGGACTGGAAGGGAAGGTGTGTCTGTTCACTGACGACACCAAGATATGCAACAGAGTGGATTCCCCTGAGGGAGTAAGGAGAATGAAATCAGACCTCAAGAAGCAGGAGAAGTGGTCTGGAGCTTGGCAGCTGAAATTTAACGTCAAAATTGTAAAGTCATGCACTTGGGCAGAGCAGTCCCCAAGTGGAGTACTATTGGGGGGCTGGCTGGCACTAGACAAGAATATGACCTGGGGATCATTATATCGGACAACTTAAGGTGGGGGACATGGTGCAAGAAGGAGGCGCTGAAGGCCAGTGGCGTGCTGGGTTGCATTAGGAGGGCAATCACGAGCCGCAGGAGGGAGGTAGTGATGCTTCTGTACAATACACATATACGTCCCCACCTGGAATACTATGTCCAGTACTGGAGGCTGCACCTTAGAAGGGACATCAACAGGATTGAGACGGTGCAAAGGAGGCAACAAAAATGATTCCGGGTCTACACCAGATGACATACAAGGGATAGGTTGAGGGAACTAAACGTACTCCCTGGAACAAAGGAGGGAGAGGGGAGACATGATTGAAATCTTTAAATACATCAAGGGTATAAATAAGGTACGGCTGCAGGAGCTCTTTAAACTAAAGGAAAGTGGAAGAGCAAGACAGCATGATATGAGGCTAAAAGGAGGGGAATTCGGGAGTAATGTTAGGAAGTTCTTTTATACAGAGAGGGTGGGGAACCCCTGGAGTAGCCTGCCCCAGGAGGTCGTGGGGGCTAAAACGATGAGTGAGTTCAAAAACGCATGGGATAGACACAGAGGTTACATTATACAGAAGGGCAAATAGGGAGGTGGGTAGTAACCCATTAATCTTGGGCAGACTAGATGGATCTTGTGGTCCCCTTCTGCCACCACTTTTTATGTTTCTATCAGGATGCTGTCCTCTAGAGAGGAAGAGCAGCTGGCTCTGCTGTTGTACCACCGCCTAGGTAACCACAGGTGGTTGCAGTGGTGCAGTTGGAAACTGCTTTTGAAAGGGGACACCAATTTGCTCCGTACGCTAGCATGCACACGTGTGCACACCTTGGTGTCCTTTCCATTGGCGCCCTATGGTGCTCGGAGCAGCTAAGGAGGTTAATGCCCAGCAGCAAACAGAATGGTGACCTGCACTTTTGGGCCCCACTGAAATTGACTGCCCAGTGGGGGATGCTGATGTGCACATGTGAACGCCTGTCCCATACTGTGGATTGTTATTGCGATCATTGCTTATGTTCAGGCATGCCTACAGGTGACGGTGCGCTGAAGCACAGTGCGGTCGTAACTATACTACTTCTCAGTGTACACCGTGCTCTATGCCTGAGCAGCCCATTAACTTCAGTGACTTTGGCGCTACAGGGCCATGAAAGCCTCCCAGAGTCATTGTGGATCAGGCCTTAAGCTTAGTTAGTATGACACGACTGTGTCCCATTAATACAGTTTCTGTGTTTATCCATGACATTATGTAGTTTAAAATGAGTTGACACACTCAAAAAAAATAAAGTATCAAACAGGTAGGTGTCCCAACTGCTCCATTGAAGATATTGATGATATTCTGGCAAAGAAACCATTTGTTTTCTAGTTTCACACTCTAATGGAAGCTTGAATATGCCTTTGAGCAGTAGCTATAATTTCTGCATAATATGATCCGTGTTCATGTTGCTGCAGTTGGAACATATAATGTAATCAGCTGCCTTTTCACCAGGCCCATCTTGCAAGAGACTCCATTATCACTGGGGTTTCCACAGTGAATTGAAAGATAGATTATATGTACAGTTTATGTGTATCTTACAGTTATAAATGTACATTCCTGTTTATTGAGGGAGGGAACTGTGAAGATGGGCAGTTCTGGCACACAGAGGACTTAAACGCTTATAACCATAAGAAACAACATTTTGTTTCTAAAAAATGGAACTTCGTTTTAAATCTAAATGTTTTACTTTGATGAAAATCAGAGAGATCACTCCCCATTGGAAATTAACTATGCCAACTGAATGTAGAACTTAAAGGGACACTGTTAACCCCCTCGGGTCTTAAACTGTCCCTAGATTTAAAAAAAATATATTTTATGATTGCTCACATTCCGTAAAGATTGCTGATATAGCTGGTTGTTCGATTTTGATTCGTTTTTTCTCTTAAAAGTGAAAAAGACTGGCCACACTGGTGTTACCACACAAAAACATGTTTGTTTACATTACTTGATCAACTTCCACTGCATCTTTTCTGGACTTTGGAACACCCCCAACACAGTCTAGCAGCTTATGATGCAGTGGGAGAAGAGGAGACCTTTGCATCATGAGTGGCTGCATTGTTTGGGGGTGTCTAATGTCAGGAAGTGTGCAGCAAGAGTTGATTAAGGATTGGAAATAAAACAAACAAGAGTATAATATAGAGAATAAAGTATGGGTCGGGGTGTGTAACAAGATTTTACACACACCCGAGTTGTGGGATGCTACATAAACCCAGAGGGCGAAGCCCGAGGGGTTTTCAAAAAGCATCCCACAAGTGTTTTAAAACATTTTGTTTTTGTCCTGGTTTGTGAGGTTTTCACTGTGTGTGTGGGGGGGACTTACGCTGAGTTCTTCTGGCGGTGGTGGTGCTCTTTCGGAGAGATGGAAGCGGTCTTGAGGAGGAGGGCGCTTAGCTGCATGAGGATTGCAGGACAGCAGGAAACCATGGGTGTTTGCCGTTATAAGCACCCTTTATAACGGCAAATTACACCACGGTTTCCCTATGGGAAAAGCGGAAGCTGGTTATTATTACACCATTACTGTGCATTTTAGTTCTGTTAAGAGAGGAAGTAGATAAACCGCAACATATATGAATTTTAGTGAGGGTAAGAAATCATAAAATGTGCAGTTACTTGAAATAATATGATGCAAAAGTGTTGACAGTGTCCCTTAAGCATTTTTAGAACTATTAGCATGAGTCTCTTGTGGTTATAAGAATACTGAATGTTTAGAAAGAGGTGACCTGATGGGCTAAAAGTGATGTCATGATTTAAGAGATGGCAGAGATGAGTAGATCTGTAGGAAGGATAGCTGGATAGAGAGAGATGGTTGAACTGAGGGTTTAAGACAGCCCTAACGAAGTCATGGTAAGCACCCATAATGACAGATTACTGTGTTTTAGGTTGGGTATTACTTAACATTCGGTGCAGTGTGAATATGAACTGAAGTTTTGGAATGTAAGGTGAACAGCATTTATGATAGTGTGGAGTCTGAAACTGACACCAACCCATAGGCCAAGTACTGGTAGATTTTTTTTTATATTTCTTTCACGAGTCCTACTGTATTGGAGATGGTAATATTTCACTAAGTACACCAGTTGGGGTGGTCTGTGAGGCACGTGGATTTTCCCAGTCACCTCCCCTGCTGGCTAGTGTTTGCAAAATGTAATTTAAACCCCTCTAGTGTTGCAAAGAAAGTTAAAAAAAGACCTATGTTAGCCGGCCTAGTGGTGAAGAGGGCAGAGGTGCCATGAGCATCTTACCTTTTCCTATGCTGGTGACCCAGGTTCAGGAATGGGCAGGGGTCTTGGGGATCGGCCAGGAGAGGGAGAATTGAGCATCCATAGGACTGCTCTCCTTCGGAGAGGGGAGATTTGGTGACTCGCTGCTCGACTGCCACCTGGAGGAATCCAAGTAGTGGTGTGTGCAAGTCGCAATGTGGGAGGGTCCACGTACAGATCAGGGGTGGGGGGCATCTACGCGGAGGCAGAGCTCAAACAATGTACTTATTGCACATCTGTAGCGACCAGGGAGAAAAGTAGGAGGAAAAATAGAGGACGGGCTCCATGAAGCCCTGCCCATCATGCCGTCTGCCCGCTCAGTCTCTCTGGGTACGGGAACAGTCTGGATTTGTGTTCCAGGGAGAGAGGCAATCTGTGGGGCATAATGTCCCCTGATACCAAAGAGTGGACTGGAGACAGCTACAGCCGATGGGGACAGAGATGAGTAAGCCACCTGCACCTGCCAAATGAGGGAAACAAAGACCTATGTCACAGACTGGCAACACAGTGGTATGGCTACACTGGCAACCCACGATTGAGAACGGAATTTAATTGTTCATGGGTCTTTTCAGGAGATGAAGGATTGAATGTTTGGGGGCACTATGAGACTGCCTCTGGTAGGGGGCCTCATGGTAGCTTAGTAGACACACACCTTGGAGGGGGCTGCCACTGGACAACAACCCATGTGTGTGCATTGCACGTTGGCACCCCTCAGAGAAAAATATGGTGGAAAAAGACCCAGTCCACCCAGATTGATCCCCTCCCTTTTTCTTGCAGGATCAGAGTGGTGGTACCCACCACCACGGTGGTCCTGGGTGAGTGGTGGTTAACCTGTAGGTCCTTGAGAGGTCAGTCATGGAGCTGGGTTGGTACCGTTGTCAGCGGAATTGGCAAACCAGGGGACCAGAATGTACAAAAGCACTATGATAAATAAGAAAGAGACCTAAGAAATCGTGTCTGCAGATTTCTGATAAAATGTACAGTAGGTATGGTTAGCAATAAGTAGTTTGAAATGGAACGTTTGGCTTGGTCCTGCTAAGAGCTAGTGTTGATATTTTACCCCAGGTGGAATCGTTGGCTTCCATTATCTTGACAAATCTTTGGCTTGACCAGTGGTATTTGTGCCTAACTAAATACATCTCAAACTGTTTCATTTCCTTGAAAATTGACTAAGTTCTATATAAACTGTTAATATAAGGCAACGATAAAATACAGTACCAGATTAGGCACATTTTAGTTGCTTGTTTCTGACTTAGTCAATAATGGTGTTATACCTTGTTTTATTGTGACAGCTGGGGTGCACAACATGAGTGAACAGTGTTGAGGTGCTTATATTTAATGTACAGAGATTTCGGTGAGGCTTTTCGCATTATGTACTGTAGATATGTTTTTGGAGGTAGGGTTTGAATTCTCAGCCGCAGCGTGGTGGTGGAGATGGAGGTTAAACCTCAATTCCGTATCCTAGGGAGAAAAAGTATGTAACAAGAAACAAGGAGGTATACAATGTGCATGTCTGCCTGCACCCTCTGGCACAGTAAGGCACAGCGCTGCAGGCTGAGTACCTTAAGCCCTGAAAATGCGGTTACAGATCCTCCAAATAGGGCGATACACTGGGTTCTTTCTTTCTTTTATTTTTTATTTTATGTTAATGTCTTTAGAACGTTAAGTAACATTTTTAAGAGATGTAAAAAGATATGCTTAGCAGATTTCTTTGGAAAATGGATCTTTGAGTAATCACCTTCACAATTGATTCCACTTATGAGCATGGGCTGGAGACACTAGGACCCATGAGAGCAAATCTTTTAGCCGGGGGCATGGCTACTGGTACAGCACCTATGCACCCCTTACTGTGGTGTTGCATGCTAGCCAATAACCATCGCCAGCTCCCTCATCAACCTCAGTTCTGTTTTTCTCGCTGTCGAGTGCGTCACCGTGATTCTTTTCTCTTCATGGTGTCACCTGTCTTTATTATTTTACTGCAATGCTAAAGTCAAACAAGAAGGGGGCCAAGTCATCAAGAAACGTCCGACAGCTACCCATTATGCCTCTTTGCCCCTGTGGAAAACCAGTGGCTATGACGGACTGGCATCACTCCTGTGTGGCCTGTCTTGGACCGGTGCCTGACATGGATGCGCACGATGCCTGCTTCTGAATGGACCACCGTGCTCTTGAGAAATGCATGTTGAGGTGGGTCGCCTCGATCCCCACATTTGAAGGCAGGCCTCGACACGTGGTCCAAGACGAGGTCTACAGGCCTTTCCCCTGGGCCTCTTCCCAGTATCTCTGGTTCTCTGGAAGTACAGAGTTCTTTTTTGACCTCACCATGCTGAGGTGGAGGATACAGTGGTTGGATCTGGTGGATAGTCAACTCTTTCTGGATGGATGACTGCGAACCCTCCACAGTGTGCCTACCTTGTGTAACAGATGTCCTTGGTGGTGAAGCCACAGCTGTATACTCTGGCCACACTGGTGGGCACCTTGTCATTTTATGGTGTTGCTCGCGCTGTGGTTACCATTTGGGGTGATGATGTGGTGGGTTGTACCGAGACAAAGCCAGGCCCCTTCATGACACTGTTTGCAGTGTCAGAAGAGGGATGGGCACCAAGGCTGTTGTCTGTACTGTTGCCATTTCTGATGTCACTATCCATGGTGTTGCTAGTGACACTGAAGAGGGTGACAGAAGTGGTACCTATCCTGAGCCTGGCTCCAAGCCAGATGCTGACAACCTTGTCATCTCAGAGACACAGAGGAGGGTGATAGCTCTGAGCACAGTGTCAAAGTCTGCGCGTGGCTATGGGAAGAACCCTTTCTCTAAGGCTGTCACCAATCATGGGCTTGGTGCCTTGGGCAAACCTGACTTTGGGGGGGGGGGTTGGAAGATGATCTTCAGGTGGAGTTTTCTCCAGAGCCATTGGACGTCGCCTTCACTGGTGAGGACCTGGGCCATCCTGTGGGATCTATATGGCTCTGTTCTCCTCACCTCTGGATTCCCTCCATGGGCACCGATCAGGTCACTCCTCGGATGTAGGAGGACACCCTTCGGGTGAGTCTGTTATGCCCTTCCCTCAGGTGAGGCAGTCCAGGCCAAGGCCCTCTAGACCAGTAGTCTCAACCCTCACTAGATGGTCCTCTATGCTTCTTAGTGAGAACACCCTGTTCATAGGCCCTGAGTGGTTGTTAATGTGGGAACAACACTGGGCTTGCACTGCTGTCTTTGTGAGTTGGTATAGGGAATCTGACAGGGCCCAGTATAGGCTCATCTCCCCCGCTCCAGCGATATCCAGAGATGGCGCCTCATCTTCATCAACATCCTCCTCCGAGGACAATAAATCGTCTGTTCACTTTCCTTCAGCTTCTGAGTACACCTTGTTTCAGCGATTCTTGGTGGAGATGCTCAAAGCGCATGACTAACATGCTTTTGCAAACCATGATCCAGCAGCCCTGATGTTGGGACTCCTCAAAGTTACCAGCGTCTCCATGGCCTAGACCCTTTTAGGAGGCATTCAGGGCAGTGTGGAGGCATTCCTTCTCTATCCCAGTCATCCTCAGAGACCTCCTCACACAGTATCGTGCACCCACAGTGTCTGCTGGTGATGTACCCCACCCTTCCTTGGGACTTAAAGTCCTGCTGACCCTGTCAGGGTCACAGTGCCTTGCACATGACCAACCTCCAGAGGCAGATTCTGCTCAGATGGTCACTGTTGAAAGAGTGGTTCAGTTTCCTTGGCAAACAGAATATGCATTTCAGCACACAAGGCACATATGGCAACATATAACTATTACCTATGGCTGCAGCTGAGCACACTCTTAGCTACACTGCTGCAGAGCAAAACAGTCAGGCAGGCCATTGACATTTCCACCTGTGGCCTGGAGGTAGCTGGCACCAATCGATGGCATCTTATGATGTCATCAAGGTGGCCTCCAGGTTTTCAGGAACTGAAGTTCAGGCCAGACAGATGGCATGGCATCCCATCTCTCGATTAGCACCTGTTGCCCAGTGTAAGGTGCACACTTTCACTTCCATGGGGCTCATTTCTTCTCCCTAGAGCCTGAAACCTCCTGTTCCCACATGTCAGGAGCCCCTGCCAGGCCCTGACCAGTCTCTGGCCTCTTCAGCACTGGAAGGTGCCCTGTCCCATGCAGAGAGCTGAAGGTATCTTTACCCTTAGGGTGAGACATCTCCTCTCTTAGGAAGAAAGGAAAGCTTGCTACTTGGACCCATAAATGGGGGTCAGTGGTGAAGATGTGAAAGTTACATACTTACCGTACCTGTTGATCTTCCAGAATATCTTCACAACTGATTACCACACCCGCCCACCATCCCCCACTCCATCAGAGCAGGGCCTCTGAGCAGCTCACTCCGATAGTGCAGGCCAGCCTCACTTAAAACTGTGGCATCTCCTAAGATTTTTCCCTGTTGAGTAGTTAAAAAGGGGGAGGGTTTGGGACTCAGTGCTGGGTCTCCTCTCCCACCAAAAAAAAGTGAGGTTGGGGTTCCTTTCAGGGCCTTCACACCAACCCCAAAAAAGTAGAGAAGGTAGCTGCCTTCCTCTTGTTTTCAAAGAATTGCATTTCAGATGTGGGTCACTGTTCATTCCTGCAGCTCAGGCTGCAGTGGGCTCAGCAGTGAAAGCCCAGTGATCAGCTAGGCTGAGCATGATGTGCTTTTCTTTTTGCAGGGCAGAAACTTCTCACAGTTGAAATGAGAGCACTGCTCCATTCACAGAGTGGTTGGCACCTTTCATCTGCTAAACCCTCCCGTTCTTCTTTTTGTTAATAATCTGCAGTTAGTAGTCATTTGCCCCATGTTGTCCTGGAATGAAAGCTTCAGTCTATTCAAGCAGCCCTGAAAAAAGGCATGGGTTATCAATTTCCTTTGAATAAGTACCAAATGGGCAAGCTTGGTGCCCTCCTGTTCTAGATTTGATAATCTGCAGTTCTCTCTCCTAAAGCTGGTCTCCGGGCTCATAACTACTGGAAAGTCCTTCCTGGTACCTTGTGACAGGCAGGATACAGATCTCTGTAGGGAGACTACATCCTCCCCTCTATTTCCTGCAGCCATCAGTTTACTTCCTGCCTGACAAGAGGCAGGTTCTCTGTAGGGGCTCCGTCACCAGAGTGACAGAGCTGAAGACATCAAACTGTAAGTGCTGAATATTTTTATTGGCAAGAGAGGTTCAGCAGCTTCATCAAGAAATTCGCTTAAGGGATTTGCCGCTCTTCTTTACTGGGGACTCCATTCTCAGCCGTGCATGCTGTACAGACTGGCTCCAGAGCTGAAGACATCAAACTGTAAGTGCTGATTATTTTCATTGGCAAGAAAGGTTCAGCAGCTTCATCAAGAAATTCTGCTTAAGGGATTTGCCTCTCTTCCTTACTGGGGACTCCAGTCACAGCTGTGCATGCTGTACAGAGTGGCCCCCTTCCCCCTCCCGCCTCCCACGCTCTGAGGAGTTCCGCTGTGCTGCCTTTCTCTCCCCCCATCCAGAGTCAGCTCCTTCTCGGGGTGCAGCAGGACTTACAAGGGCACAAAATAACGACTGTATTGCTCTCAGGAGCAACAGGGGAAACGCAACAGTTATTCCTGGCAGCGAAGAGCCGTGTTTCTTCGTCATGATCGACACGCAGTACCACGTGCAGGCTTCATTCAGAACAGCAGAGGAGGTCAGTAGGAAGATTACGCCCACCAGCGGGGTCCCGTGTAACCAGCTCGTCGACTGCATTCAGAGCAGCAGGGGAAGTTAGTCGAGCTATCGCGCCCACCAGTGGGGTCCCGCGGACGAACCAGGTCGTTGAGCGGCATTTTCAAGCAGCAAGGCCCGCCTCTGAGGCGTAAATACGCTTAGCGTGTCAATGAGCATCTACTGACCTTTGCTCATCGATGGATGTACAAGTCCCTGGCTCCAAGCTTCACTACTGGCCTTTGCTTGTCGACAGCTTTTCAAGCCCCTAGCTTTAAGTGTTAGTGTCATCAGGAGGGACTGTGAAAGAGGCTGTCATGGGTCTGTCAATAAGGGCTGGAACAGAGTCACAGTTTACATTCTTTACCCAAGGGACACCACAAGCATCAGTATGTCCTCCGCTAAAATGGACAAGCCTTCTAGGGGCAGAAAGTGCCACAAATGCAGATCCTCCACTGCTGGCCACATTTGTGGGCTCGCTCTGCTTAAAGTGCGAAAATGCCATGGCCCCAAGGTTGGAAGAGGCCACGGATGCATCCATTTCAGAGTTGCAGGAGCAACAAACCCTGGTGATAGGGTCCGACCAGACCTCCACCTCAGATGGGCGGCATTCCTCGTCCAGACCTCATTGAAAAGCTAAACGGGGCTTTTGCCCGCATCCCGTCTCCCTTTGATATCCTGCACAATTCTCAGATCACGAGACGCAGAGGAAAGCCACCTGAAGGCGAACCCCATCCCCAGACGAGGAGGAGTACCCCTCCTCACGACATGACAGGAGGAGAAAAAGGTCCAGATCCAGGAGCAGATCCTAGATGCCCACAAGGGGAAATGCTGACAAGACAGGTCCCCTGACCCTTCAGAGTCCAGTTACTCCTCCCCAGAAGAGGGGGAACTTCTGGACGATGACTCTGATTCAGGTGCCTCGCCATCCACAAACCTTGACTAGGATAAGCTAGCTTTTTTTCATCGAGCAAGCGACTGAGGAGATTCACCTGGGTCCCTCCTCACCAGCTCCTAAGCACTCAAAGCCAGCTTTCAGGCTACCATCGGCCTCCAAACCTTACCAAAAAACAAACAAACCCAAAAACGGTTATCCCAGCAGAGGGTGGGGCCTTCCTGCGGGACCCAGTGGATAGGAAGGTGGACGAATCCCTCAAGAAGGCATTCCAGTCCACCGCAGCCCCGCTTATGGCAGCTATAGCCAACCTGTTTTGGCATGAGCCGCACCATCGTGGGCCACTGACCTGGCATTACAGCTTGCTGGAGAGCCAGATAAGAACAAATCCGCCCTGCAGCATCTGCAACTAATAGGGCTAGCTTCTGTCTATACGGCTGACGTATCTGAGGAGGCAGTCAGATGTGTTGCAGGGGCCGTATTTTACCAGACCTCGGCTCGATGTAACCTGTGGCTGCGGGCATGGTAGGCGGACGCCTCCTCAAAGGTGCACTTGGTGAATGGCCCCTGTGAAGGAGGCCTCCTTTTTGGATCGGTTCCAAAGGAGGCAGTCAAGGAACCTGGAGAAACAGTAAAAGTTTGCATGCTACAATCCAGGGTCAGGAACAAGTCCTGGTCATTGAGATCCAGGCAGAATTTTCGGGCCCAAAATTTTTCAAGGGGACAAAATAAAACATTTTCAGGCCGACAAACTTAATTCTCCTCCCACAACCAGCGTGGCTTCAGGGGAGGAAGAGGTGGCTCCCGGGATGCTGTAGGCGATGCCAGAAAGTCTCAGTGAGGATCCCTGGACCCATCCTCGAATAGAGAGCAGGCTTTCCAGTTTTTTCGAGGAGTTGGTCCACACCACCACAAACAATTGGGTGCTAGATATAGTATGCATGGGTTACTTCGAGTTTGAATCAAAGCCCCCGCTACCCCATGTGTTGCCCTCCCCATATCCAACAATCAGGAAAAGAAAGTGGTGACGCTACAAGCAATCACAGACCTTATCCAGGCACGAGAATTTGAAGAAGTTCCCATCTCAGAACGGCACAGGGGCATTTTCTCTATTTTTCATAGTTCCAAAATGAACAAGAGGATTCAGGCCCATATTAGTCCTAAAATTTATGACCAGCTTTGTTCGCAACAGAACATTCAAGATAGAAACCCTTTCATCCATCATCAGGGGGAATTTTTGGCCTCAATAGATCTGCAGGATGCCTATCTGCATATCCTCATCCGAAGGACTCAGACAATTCCTCAGATTCAAGGTGGGGAAACGCCACTTCCAGTTCACGATAATACCATCCCAGACCCTGAATCATCTAGGTGTTGTCTTCAAAACACTACAGAACAAGATTTTTCCCACAGTCAAAGTTCAGGGACCTCAGGGCCCTTATCAGAAAATTCCAATCAGCACAATACCTGACAGCTCACACCTTCATGCAGCTCATAGGGATGATGGTCTCCGTGGCAGACTCGGTTCCCTGGGCACTGGTTCACATGCGTCCCCTCCAGTTGAACCTTCTCCAACAATGGTCTCAGTCAAGGGACAGTCTGGGCCAGCGGATACAAATCTCTCGCCAGACGAAAGCATCTCATTCATTGGTGGACTTGGTGACCCTACATCATGAAGGGTCTCAAACTGGGGCATCTTTACCAGATGAGAATCACTACCGATACCAGTCTTCGGGGCTAGGGAGCTCACATGGATCAGCTCTCGACACAGGGCAAATGGTCACTGACAGAAACACGTTACAAGCAGCATCAATGTTCTGGAGTTGAGTGCAGTTCCTCAGCACTTCAGTGGTTCAAAGTACAGATCTCCAATCGGGATGTGCTCATCCTCACAGTCAGGCGAATGACAATTGCCTACATCAGTCGCCAGGAGGCACCAAGAGCTCTCGGATGTTACAAGAAACCCGTTGCTCTTCCAGTAGGCAGAGCACCACCTGGAAACCTAATGGCCTGGATGTACACGGCCAGGAGAACATCACAGCAGGTTGGCTAAGTCGAAAGGATGTTCTTCCAGGAGAAGGGAACTGAAGGACAGTGCTTTCCACCTCCTTACTACAGTGGGGCCTCCCACAGGTAGATCTTTTTGCCTGCCGACAAAATTACAAAGTTCTGCAGTTCTGCTCCTAACCAGGGAACGAGCTGGCAATATCACAGGACACTTTCTTCATAAACTGGGGTCAGTATGATCTCGTACTTTTCCTCCAGTGCCACTAATTTCAAGGGTCTTGCTCTATCACTGTAGATCAGGCGGAGCTGATACTAATCTGTCCACCCATGGCCCTCGCTGGCTGTGGTTCCTCGACTGGTTCAGTTGTTGCTACAACCTCCTGATTTTTCAGACCTGCACTGCACCCCAATCTGGCAGTCTGTCCCTCTCGCATGGAGATTGAGCAGGAGGCTCTCAAGGAGTTAGGTTGTACTCTAAGGTCGACTTGAATGGATCATCATTTCAATGACAGGTAGTCTTCAAGGTCTGTTACAGAGTATGGCGAAGATTTCTCTTCTGGTTACAATCCATCGACATACCAGACAAGATACCTCTCCCCACTGTATGGCAGTTCCTACAGGAAGGCTTTGACAAGGTCTCCAACTGGCAACCTTGCGAGTTCAAGTTTCAGCTTTGGGTGCACTTCTGCTGGTGGAGTCGGGGGAATCCTTGGGTGCTCACCCTCATGTTAGACAATTCCTGAGAGCAGTGATGCTAAAACATCTTCCAGTCAAGCCCATTGTCCCACCTTGGAGACTCAACCTGGTCCTCAAGGCCCTAACCAAGGCCCCCTTTGAGCCTCTTAAAGAAGCCAGCTGAAGAAGGCCATTTGGGTTATCAAGTCTGCTCGTATTGCAGGGTCCACAGCTTGAGCTAATGTCCCTGCCCTCCCTCCCCACTCCTCTCGTCCTCCCTACCCATGATCCTTACTTTCCCCATGCTTATCCCAGCTTCTCTTAAAACTGCCCACTGTATTAAATGAGATGACCTCTTCCAGCAGTGCATTCCAAGTGTCCACCAACCTCTCTGTGAAGAAGTGCTTCCTAACCTCCCTCCTAAACCTCCCACCCTCCAGCTTAAGACTGTGCCCCCTAGTGTTATGGTTGCCATTCAGCTTAAAGAGAGACTCCTTATCAACCTTATTTATCCCTTTCAGGTACTTGAAGGTCCCAATCATGTCCCCTCTCTCTCTCTCCTGTCTTCCAGGGAGTACATGTTCAGTGCCCTCAACCTCTCCTCGTACGCCTTACCCTGCTGGCCAGTTATCATCTTTGTAACCCTCCTCTGGACCTTCTCCAACAGGTTAATGTCCTTTTTGAGGTGTGGGCACCAGTACTGAACTCCAGACTGTAGCTGCGGCTTTACCAGTGACCTGTACAAGGGCAGTATAACCTCCTCTCTCCTACTATTGATCCCCATTGATATGCATCCCAGCATCTTGTTTGTTTTTGTTGCTGCTTTCTTGCACTGCATGGAGTGCTTCAGGTCACTAGTGATCATCACTCCCAGGTCCTTCTCCTCCTCTGATGCAGATACTCGGACTCCACCCAGGTAGTACTCTGTCCTGGGATTCTTGGCTCCAATATGCATAACTTTACATTTCTTGGCATTGAAGCCAAGCTGCCAGATCCTGGACCACCTCTCCAGCTTTTCCAGATCTTCTTGTAGGTTCTGTATCCTTTCAGCTGTGTCCACTCTCCCATAGAACTTGGTATCATCTGCGAATAGGCACATTTTGCCCTTAATGCCATCGCCAGTATCATTGATGAAGAAACTGAACAACACCAGCCCCAGCACACAGCCCTGTGGGACCCACTGGTTACCTCTCTGGTACCAGATAACTCTTCCCCTACAACCACCCTCTGGGTTCTGGGACAGAGCGATGTTCTGACACACACACACAGACACACACACCTTGTAGGCGGGCTTGAAACCTTCCTCACAAGGGGTTGACCTGCGTGTCAAGGCTTGATAGACCGTGCACTGCGTCTGGACAGGTAGGTTTTCCTGACAGTTTTAAATTACAGCGCAGGCACAGACCTGCAGTTTGTTGTAAATCAGATCCCCCACAAATTACTCAACTCACTACACGTGCCTGCCAAACACACCAGACACGCAAACATTCGGGATTGACAAAAGCTTGTTCTTTCTTGTCCGCCTTCTCTCTGCCAAGGGTTTATCCCTGCCAGTTGCTAAATGCACTCCGTGCCTCTGGGCACTGTCCAGTCTAACTTCATGTGACAGCACTAGCTGTGGAGGAGTGTTGCGCCCTAGACTGGATCAAGTTACAGTAGCTTTTACACAGGGTACATCCCTGTTGTTGCAGGAGAAGGTGTTTTCTGTGATGTTTTTTCTTCTGGTTTTGCCAGATTATTCCCTTTTTGTTGGTACACCTCCTTTTCCTCTCTAAGACCAGCCGGGCTGTTACCCGTTACCCACTACCCTTAGGGGTAACTGGGGAGATAGACACATCTTAACTCTTTTGGATGTTTAGCCCTACGGCGCCATCTGCACCAGGAGACTCCCTTTCTTTTCCTGATTTTTTTTTGGGGGATAGATTGATTATTTTATCTGGTATCATTTTATTTTGCTTCAGGAGTCTGTGTGTTTCATTCCTAATTTGGTACATTGTGCCATTTCAATTGCAAGGGGGTCCCAATTCTAGACATTCCCCTCTTAATTGCGTCAGAGGCACATGCTTCAGGGCTGCTGCCTTTAATATTGCAATTCATCTACTGTCTGGCTAGTGGTGTGAGACTCTGGTTCCTCTTTTTACCACTTAGTGTGCCCCTTGTTACTATCCAGATGTTAGTAGGCGTTTTTCTGTTTTATTTTTGCTACATCTTTTCCCTGTCCCTTTGGCTAGGGAAATGTGTGCTCCTGTGGGGTCCTAGTGCCTCCAGCTAGACCCATAAATGATAATCACTGGTTATGTTATTCTGCAAGATCAACAGTTACAGTAAGTGTGTGACTTTCATGTCTTTTGTCTGTGTAACTTGCCTTCCTTAGGACATTTGTCCTTTTGTGGTATCCATAGTTGTAGCCCCCCCCCACACACACACACAGACACACAGTTGTTTTACTGAATAATTAATAGTGAAGGATTTGTTTGCCCTTGATCATTTCTTCCCGAAGTCACCAGTAGCAGATTGGTGTCAGCACAGCAGTGTCGAGGTTACAGGAGCAGCAAGATGGGGTTGTCAGAAGTAAATGAGAGTGTGAGGACAACAGGCAGACAGCTTTATGGTACAAGTAACAAAATAAAAACAAGCATTTGTCAATGCTGAATGTTTGCTTACTGGCATTGGCATTGGTAGTGTAGGAGTTAGAGAGCTGCATAATAGGAATGGCAGTGAAGTATTGAACTGAAGCCAACCCCACCACCACTTTGCAAAGACTGACAGGCATTGGGGTGTGCGTTTGGGGCGTCAGGCATAACAGCTATGCCATTTCACCACACCTACCCTGCAGACACCAAGTGTCACGGTGCCTTGGGGTCTTTGGTCTTATGCTCACCCCATTCCATAAGGAAATACGGTGAGATGGGTGCAGTATAGAAGAATGGGGTGAACTTTGGGGCCGAAGAGTCCAAGGCACCCCTTGATGCCTGTCACTGGCTGCAGGGTGTGGGTGGGGGTGGAATGGTATGAGCATTACAGGCGACAATCCCAAGTCACACCCCGATGCCTGTCAGTCTCTACAGGGTGGGACGTTATGGCCGGAAACCCTAACGCCCCAGGCGTTCATTCTCATTGGTATTTTCACTCCAGTTTTTCAACATGGGTTTTTTGTGACCCCACCTCATGAACAGTGGCAATATCCGTTCGTTAGCCGAAAGCTGATTTTGCACAGTGACTACGCCGTTTGGCACCATAGGTGCGAAGACACATTTCGAACAGGATGTAAAAAAATGATAGCTGTACTGTTCATGAGGAGGTATAAAAATGGTAATGTTGAAAATATGGAGTGAAAATATAAAAAAAACTGGTGAAGTCACGAGTGTGCATAGAAACTGTAATTAGTTTGGGGATTGTTTACAGCAGATTGTCAACACAGGCATTTTGGGACCTCCGCTCATGAACAGTGTCACTGTGATTTTCGTAATCTGTCCCGGACACTGATTTCCCACAGCGACCACGCATTTCTGCGCCGGAAGTGCGAAAACACATTTCAGCCAGGGTGTGAAAAATGACAGCTATACTGTTCATGAGGAGGTGTGGAAAAATGCCACTGTAGAAAATCTGGACTGAAAATATTACAAATTGATGAAGTTCACAGTGCGTGGAAACTGCGTGATGCACTTGTAACAGTCATTTTATGTACTTTTGTCACCAAATTTTCAACATAGCCATTTTAAGACCTCTGCTCATGAACAGTGTCACTGTAATTTTCTTAATCTGCCCAAACATTGATTTTGCACACCGACCACACCATTGTGCTACATGCTAAAATGCATTTTCAAGTTTATTGCAGGAAAGACTGCTGAGCAAGCTCATTCACAAGGAGGTTCTGAGGCACATACACATACAGTTCGCAATTACATAGACAGGAGATATAAAATGTAGAACAACAAAGAAACAAAATGTATAATACAAGAGGTATACACAATAGAAGTCCTTATGCTATATATGCAGTACATTCCAGCTTTAAAAAAAAAAAAAAAAAAAAAAAAAAATTATGCCATTATATAGCTTACCAGCATTTCTTCAGTTCGCGGTTGGCTTTGAAGAGTGCAGACGTGTTCCCGGTCCACTGAAGATTGTCGCTGGGCTCTGGAGGTAAGTGGAAGTGCGCCGAAGGTTAGGGGAGGGACAAGACAGTCATCGAGGGACCCTTTTTTTTTTAATGGAAGACAACTCTGGACTTTTGCCCGCTGGGGTGGGCTCAGCTTAGCAACTGGGTTTCTTTGTGGGGGTAGTGGAGCAGACGAGTTGGACACCCCGTCGTATCACCGGACGTTTGACACGCTGGGGTGGGCTCCCAGCATGGCAACAGGAAGTCTTTTTTTTTGCTGGGGGTTCATGGCGGCCGGCGAGGAGGATTAGGCACCCCCATCGCCATGAGGACTTTTGCCACGCTGGGGTGGGCTTCTAAGCGGCACCTGGAAATCTGTTTTGGGAGGGTGCAGCGGGCTGACGGATGGGCACCTCCGTTGGCCATACGGTGTGCGGGTGGGAAGTGCATGAGCACGCTGGGGTGAGCTCCCAGCGTGCTGCGGCGTGAAGTGTTTGGGGGTGGGGCTGTCTATGACGGTTCAGATGCAGTGTGGCGTGCGGGCAATTTGCATACTGCCAGCGACAGTATACAAATTGCCTACGCGTTACCACCGCTGATTGCAGTGGTTTTTCACTTTCAGCTGTACACCACTGAATCTGAACTGCTGTTATAGACAGCTCCGACATGTATTGGTGCGGTGTGTAGACAGCACCTGCAAAAGAGAGCAGGGCATTGGAAGCTGAGTGGCACACCTACAAAAATTCGTATGGTGGCACTGTTTCTTGCACATGCGTACAAGCAAACATAATAAAATGGAAAGTATTATTTGGTAACTGCCAGTTGTGATTGTAATGATAGAGTGATATTGGATGGTTGGGAGCAAGTGACTGAATGTTTGTGCAGTTTGGCAGGGAACCGCATCAGTCAGGATTTTCAGTGAGTACAGATTCAACCAGAAAGTTTAAACTGAGTCTCAGTGGATGGTGAAGGTCGGTGATGAGAAGGAATGCAGTCTTCACAGGCTATAATGTTTTGAACTGAAACACTATATTACTGACTTTTTTGGGGGTTATCCTTTGAATAGTAGTCGTACTAGTGGCATTAAACCACGCTATGCGACGGGGGTGGATTGACAGATCACACATGACAAAACATATTACGTGTAACCCCTGCAAATGGGGGTTCCCAAAAGACTTCAGGAGCTTGCTTGAATGCTCCAAGCCTGAATGGTGTTTGCATTTAAGCCATTTATCAGTGAGTGTTTTAGAACCTCTGGTACTGTCTCTTTAAGAGCTGTCTGCTTGCAGACATAATTAGTTTGTATGGGGACTGTGTGTTTCTTTGATTGAGTACCACTCAAGTGCTGCCAATTCACTTCATTTTTGCAGTCACTAGGAGTGCAAAGGAACCTATCTGAAAGATGTAACTGTTTGCCAGAAATTATTTAGAGTAGTAATGAAATTACAGTTTGTCTAACCTGCTTTCTTTGCAGTCAGAACTGTGTCTGCTAGTTCCCCATTCTAGTTTTGAACTGCTGAACTGGACCAATCAGTGTGGGTAAGCTAGCTCTAAAATGGTGCCTTGGACGAATCAGAACTTGGACTCATAATCTGAGCCAGCCACAAGAGAGTTGTATGGGCAGTGACTCTGGGAGATGTAGTTTAGACTTCAGTGCCTTTTGGACCAACAGCAGCAGTCTATTGTGAGTGACAGCCAATCCAGTCAAGAACTGGGAGGAACTCAAAGGAAGTGCCCGGTTTTGTCAGTTGGGGTTTCAGTTGAGCTTTGGCAGTGAAGGGGAAAGGAACCCTGTGCTCCTTCAGTGCACAGTTTTAGTCAAAAAACATGTGTAAGGTCCAGAGTTCGGTCTGCAGCTTGTGTAACAGCTTGTTAGGACTGAATCCGTCCTGTGAAAAGAATCAAAGGATCTCTGAAGAGTAGAAACCAGGCTCACCCTGTAGAAGACTGGAGGAATTGCTGAAAATTGCATCGGTCTGTCAGGAACTGAATCTGCTGTGTGTTCTCCGGTATTGTGCAGTAATTGCGATCGTGGATACAGATGCAGCCTGCCTGGTATAGTGCTTTCTTTTATATGGATGTGTGAAGAGGTTTGTGTACCTCTAAGTGAGCCCTGCTGACATTGAAGGACCCTATCTTATTTGGAGGTCGTGAGTACTAATTCAGGGTCGCCCCTGTTGAATTGCCACATTAAATCCAAATGGAATTACTGTACTGCTGACTGTTTAATTCTCCTTTCTCTGTGTGAAAGGGCCCTACCAGCTGCCACGGTTTGGACTAGCCACTAGGGCTTGGGTACCCAGGGACAGTAACTGATAGGGATAGGCCTGTGCACAGAGCCATAGGTAGATTATTAGAGTGATAAGCTAATTAACCTGATTTCCCCCTGTCCTTGTTATATCCCCCTAAATAAATCAGAGCTGCTTGTTTCAGCAAAGTTATACTGCCTGAGGTATTTGTCTATGTTAAAGTACTGTACTGTGATTGTTGCACTATATCTCATTTCACAGGAGGTCCCAGTGCCGGAACCAGACCTGGGGGTAAGTGTATACTGTGAAGGTAATTCTGATATATTGTGTGGGCCACTAGTGGGAAGAAAGGGGTTGCAGTGTCCCAGAGGGCTGTGACCAAGTTAGTTTAACTATTGCAAACCCTGACCTCTGGTGGAGGCACCCGCCATTGGATCCAGGCCCTCAACCTGTTAGTGGCAAATCAGGCAGGGTAGTAGCCCCTGGGATAGCGCCATCTAGGTTACAACAGCATTTAACTGGATTTGTATTTTGGGTATCAAAGATGTCCTCAGCCTCGATCGAGTTTTTAAAGTTAAGGAGGGTGGAATTTTCCATGGCTAATAATTGAATAGTATACTTTGGCAACTGCGTTAAAAAAAAAAAAAAAAAAAAAAAATGGCTGTTTTTGAAAACCTTAGAATTCCAAATGTGGTGCATTGGTTTATGGAAAGTAATTTGCATAGATGAGCCTGGACTAGTTATGCCCATGCATTAGGCAACTCTAAGCAAGGGTATCAACCAGTCAGCTTGCAGGATTTTCCTATCCATTTTATAAAGGCTCACATGACATATGTTTGGGTTTCCTAATTGCATCAATCCTAGGACTACTTCCATGCTGCTCTGCTTGTGCTAATCAGGTGAACACTTGACGATTTCTCGTCTCTTGTGTATTAAACCAACCAGCTTCTATGTATTTTTAGCTCAAGTGAAAGTGATAAAGGTCAGCTTTTTAAAGAAGAAATATATATCTGGAAAGAGTGGTGTTGAGAGCTTGTGATTCACACATAGCTGTTGGAAAGATTTCACAATTTGTTAGCATCTTTTGTGGTTCTGCTTTCCAGAATGTGGTTGCTGATCAGGAACACAATCAACTATATGCACTTAGCACTCTTAGTTATGAAGTTCCGTTTGATGCTGTTTTTTTTTCTATTTATACAGGCAGGGGCAGTCTGCTCTGAACCCATAACTCACAATAATTTTGAAACGGGGCTTTTTCATCTCACACCCAAGTGCTTTTCAGCAAGAGCTTCTCTGAGATCTGTCCACCATGCACAACAGCCATAGATCCTATAGGCCCAAACACAAGCCCAAGAGAAAGAAGAAAAATGCCACAGGTCTCCGAAGTAGACCTGAGAAATTACTTCATGGACCCAGCTCTCTCCTGTCTCTGGCTAAAGTGGCACAAGCTGAGCAAGGGGAGGGGGGGAGAGAGCCCCATCCAGGTCATAGTGATCATAATGGGAAATTTCCTTTGCTTCCCTTTTCTAGTCAGTAACTGGAGTATGTGGGCAGTAGATTCTTCTGCCCAAACAATATGGGCTTCCTGGCAGAGAAGAATAATTCCTGTCTTAAAATCTCAGAGAAGACTGACGAGCAGGTCAAAGACCCCATGTTTCCCTAAGTCAGGCTTAGGGCCTTCTTGTTGCATAAGGCTCCAGAAGCAGCCATTGACAGATAGTGGGCTTTCTCAGATAATAAAAAAAAAAAAACTCCTTGCTCTTTGAAAAGTTGTACTCTGTATGTATTTACAAAGACAAGGTGGACAAGCGCATAGTACAGATGCTCTTCACACATATCTTGTGAAGGACACCAGTTTGCCTCCAAAGGTGTGGTCACCTTCAGTGACTTAACTGACTGACGTCCTGGAGAACACCCTCAAAAGGACCTTTTGGCACTGCTGTTCATCCTTCATATCGCCATCTTAGGGGCATAGGCAGCAAGATCTTCCTGGAATGCTGCAGGGAGATGTCTGACTTTGTAGTCCACTCTTGTAAGGGATAGACCGTATTTTAATGGACACTTGTCAAGAAAAGCAGGACTTACTGAATTAGCAACAGTGTTCCTTGCAGATGCATATAACAGTGCCTCTAAAATGACCACAAAGAGGGCAGGGCACACCAAAGGTAGTCACAAGTCTGTGGCTCAAGTAGTGGAATGTGCACACCCAGTCCAAAAACTTGCATCTTCTAAGAGACAGTCTTCTCTACAAAGCAGCACTCTTTACTCTTGTGGTTAGAGGCACTTGGACTCTGCAAGAATCAGAAAATTTGGAGCTAGCATCGTCAGTACATGGTATCATTCGTGTGCCATCAACATATGAAGCAGATCTTCCATGAATCAATCTTCTCCATTGAGCCCACTTATCAGTCTGGACTGGAGGCACTAGGACCCTGGGGAAGTAAATATTTGGCCAGGGGACCGACAGTGGCTACTGGGCACAGGGCCTATGCACCCCCTCATGGTGCCACATGCTAGCCAGTAACCGGCTCCCTCACCAACCTCAGTTCTGTTCTTCCTGTCAAGTGCACATCGTGGCAGCGTTGCCTCAGTTTGCCTTGTCATCACTGAAAATTCTTCTGTGCCAGTGTCCTTTTTCTTTCTGTATGGTACCATCCTCATTATTCTTTTTGTCCCATTATACAATGCTGAAGTCTAAGTTGGAGGTGGCCGTGGCCAAGCAGAAACAGAAACAGCCACCCGTAATACATCTGTGCTCTTGTGGGATAAGATGGCTTCGATGGTTCAGCATCAACACTGCATGTCCTGCTTTGGACCTAAGCACAACATGGATTCCGGCAAAGACTGTTCACCATGGACTGTTGCAGATTTGAAACCCACACGATGTAGTGGGATTGACTGTCTCCACTTTTGATGGCAGGCAACGCACGTAAGCTTCCAAGGTAATTAAGGATAATTTGAGAGAGGTTACTACCTTGGACCATTGGACATCTCCCCAGACAATCCTCCCGGAAGGCAAGTCCCCTTGTCAGCTCACATGTCAGAGCTACTGGCACAGGAGATTGCATGCCTTCCAAGAAGCAGTGAACTAGTTCCAGGATGCATACCAGAACATTTGCAGTGCTCACGGCCAACCTCGGGAAGTTAGGACTGCAGATCTACCTGTACCTGGACGACTGGCTCCTGACGGGCTTGTCCAGACAGGAGACTAAGCAGGCACTGGCCATTGTCTTGCAATTTCTAGTGTCTGTGGGAGTTCTGCTGAAGCCTGCCAAGTCTCAGCTGGAGTCCCTCCAGGTACATCTGTTCATAGGAGCTGTTCTGGACATGACCTGGGCTAGGGCCTTCCTTCCAGAGAGCATAATGTGAGCAATCTTGCAGATGGCATGCTTTATCATGGAGAACAGGACTGTGCCAGCTCATTCCATGCAACGTGTACTGGAACTAAAGGCATTTTCAGTGTTCACAGTTTAGCTAGCGAGGCTGCACATGAGAATGACTCAGTGGATACTCGGTGCCCAGTGGTCTCAAACATCACACCCCTCAAAACTATCCCATTCAGGTGACCAGGCCTCTGGTGAGGTCCCTGATGTGGTGATCAATGGAGGAAATCCTCCTCCAGGGTTTCCCTTTCTCCCCATCAGAATCAATGGTGATGCTCACTACAGATGCCTCCTTACTGGGCTGGGAAGCCCACTGCCACAGTCTCCAGACAGAAGGGGTGTAGGACCCATCAGAAACACATCTTCACATAAATGTGTTGGAGATGCATGCAGCTCTTTATGGCTTGAAGGCCCTAGTGGACTTGGTTGTTTGAAAGTGAGTCTTACATACTGACGACAAGTCTGTCATGTCTATGTCTGCAGACAAAGGGGGGCACGCTCCTACCTTCTCTGCAGGGAGGCAGTGAGAGTGTGAGAATGGTGCCTGGAACAGGGGAACCTGCTCGAAGTAATCTGTTTATTAGGCGTCCAGAACACTCTAGCAGACTAACTTCAGTCGAACAGCAGCAGATTTTGGGAGTGGTCACTAGCTCCAGACACTAGATCACTATTTGAAGAGTGGTGAACTCCAGACTTGGACCATTTTTCATTCCCACTCAATGCAAAACTGCCTTGATTCTGCTCCAGAAATCCAAGACTTGACATTTTCTGTCAGGATGCATTCCCTTCAGTCCCTCTCATTCAGAGTGCTGCTCAAACTGGAGGTTTACATGGGCAGAATGATTCTAGTGACTGAGAACAACAAGGCACACAGAATAACTGTAGCACTAAAAACTCAGAAACCAAAAACACAACTGTGAAGCGACAAACACAGAGCCACAAGACGGCAAATGCTGCAGAGGGTGCTTACTGTATAAATAAAAAAGGGGGACGGCACTAATTCCCTGGTGCTTTGAACCTATGCTGGTTATTTGTCAAGGATATGGGTAACCAGTACAGCACCATAATATAAAGGCAATAGTTAAAGGTACCGAGTCAGGCTAAATCCATTTAAATAAATGAGTCTTACATATTGTGTCAATTTCTGGACCCAAAAGTAGGTACAGGTAATAACAAAGTTAGTAAATGAGAAGGGTGAAAAAATAATAGACTGACTGACTATTAAAAATAACTAAAACAATTGCTACCTGCTTCTTTTTGTGTTAGTTATTTTTTTAGTCACTCAGCCATGAGTGATGTCAATGGTCAAAAGGCATGGGGGGATAGGCATATTTTAGATGTAGCCGTGAAATATTTAACTTATGCAACACCTCTGTTTGTTAAGTTGATGGTGGTTTTATTGTTTTTCTGTTATTTTTGTTGCAAGTTGTGATCTGAAATGACCGAGTAGAATTTCAGAATGCCCAAGTGTTTTTTTCTTATGTATGTAACGCTTTTGCATAAGTATGTCAGTGCGTGTACTGATGTGTTGGTTTCGTTAGCTCTGGCTGTTGCCGTGGAGGTAGCGGTGTGGCTCTGGCTGAAGGCCACAGGAAAGGTTGACTTTGCCAGCATGCTGTGGGGTCAGGTGCCAGTCGCAGTGAAATGAACTGATTCTCGGGACGGGGAGGGAAGTAAGAGCGCAGAAATGACAGGTTTTGTGTGTGTGACATAGGAGATATGGAAATTGATCCCAGTGTTAGATCATGGCTTTATTTTACTATTCGGAAAGAGGAATTTATATGGGAGCATGGGGAGAAAGTGAAAGTAATTTTAGAAAGTCAGAGACATTATGAAACTGAATGTAGCGGAGCCAGCGTAAAGTTGCACCTGCATTCTAATTGTGCTGCTTTGCTGCGTGCCTCAACCTGTGGCAACCTATTGTGAGGATATTTTTGCTCGGGGACCTAGAGTGAAAATATTGTGATATTCTCACTCTAGGTCTAAAGGGAGCAATAATATCTGGGATTATGCAATAAAATATCCTCACAGGTGTTGCATAAATATATGCACATATATATAATCTATATCGCTCAGCGAAGTTGGGTGGGAAGTTACCCGACTTCACACCACCTTAGCTGGTGAAGTTTTAATTTGCAGCATGTGTCAGTGAGTAATTAAAAATGAATATCAGGTTGGAAAAGGCCGTCTTAAAAAGGGACCCTAACTTAGGAGGAAATAAGACAATTTCAGAACAAACTCATCAAGCAGTACACTGGAGATATTCAACAGACTTCCTACATGCTCACATTTCTAATTCTGCTAAAAAATTTTTTTTAAAATATGCTCCCATTAAAAGGATGTTCTGAGAGAGCATCGCTTATAATTTTTGTATAACTGAATGATTTACGTGTGTTTTAATGTATAGCGTGAGTGTAGAAACTACATGTACACCACAGTGCAGATGAACAGATTACAAATTAATTTTAGTCCTTCGTGCTGTTTACCACACCTTCTAGAATAACATTTTTCTTTGCCATCTCTGTCCCTGTAGCTTTTCAAAGCAGCATAACCACAAAATGGTCTTAATGCCCTTTTTCCACAAAAGACTGATTTGATGTGTACAAGAAGGCATCAACTGGACCTAAAAAGATGGTCTCACATGGTCCACTCTGTTTTTTGAAACAAGGGCATGAGAAGGTTAAAATGCTTTTGTGTTTGAGGACAGAGTGTTAGAAGTAAATTGGGTATTCTGGATAGCTTCCAGAGAACCCTGGTTCTCCTTAGATGTGGTAAGTGAGGTATCTGTATGGTTCCAGCCTGCCCAGTGTGTCTCCATGCAGCCAAGTCCAACCAAGAGTAGGCAAATGGCCCAGATAAGTATCAGACGCAGCTGCCTCCTTTTGCTGCTTTGTCTCCCCCTTATCTTTGATCTACTTTCTGTCAGACAGGAATTACTCTCTTCACATTATGCAAATTGATCTGGGAGCCTGGTTAAGTTCAGATTTTATCACCCTTGTTATTGCTGGTGAAAACACAACAGAAGTGTTATTCTCTGGAAGTTATCTTTAGAGTAGCTACTCTTCCATGTGTCAAGATTTATAGTTTATCAAAATTCGAGAGAACTATCCTTCTGTAGAGTTAGGTCACGTGACTGTTGCAGCTGGTTAGCATTAAAAGCAATGACTAAGCTTGTGGTTCTCTAGGTTTAAATAATGATGGTAAGGAGTTGAGCAGAAATTCAGTTTTAAATTAATACAAACATAGAAGTTGGCATATAGGGACTGTATGATCCATTAAGTCTGCTCTTGGTTTCCAACCCCCAACTTAGCTGCCTGCTTGAGTGTCCCACATTGTCTGTCCCATGCCCGCTTGAATTCCCCCACTGTCTTTGCTCCCAGCACCCCCTTCGGCAGGCTATTCCATGGTTCCACAACGTGCTCTGTGGAGAACAATTTCCTCCCTTGAGTCTAAGGTCATGCCCTCTAGTTGTGTTGTAGTCTTTTAACTGAAAGAGGTTCTGCACCTGCACCCTGTTGTTGCCTTTAAGGTATTTAAATGTTTCGATTGTGTCCCCACGATTCCTGCGTTGCTCTAGGGAGTATACAGTAATTTGAGGTCTAGTCTTGCCTTGTACGGTTTCTGATGCAAGCCCTACACCATCTTTGTTGCTCTTCTCTGCACCATCTCCAGCCTATCTATGTCCTTCCTGAGGTGTGGCATCGAGAATTGGATACAGTACTCTAGGTGAAACCTTACCAGGGACTAATACAGGGGCATGATTACTTCATGCCTTCTGCTTGTGGTGCCTATGCATCCCAGGATGCCACTAGCTTTTAGTGCTGCCTTTCACATTGTTTACTGACCTTGAGGTAATCTAACATGATCACCCCAGGTCTTGCTCCTGCCTAGTAGCCACCAGCTGCTCTCCTTCCATTGAGTACAGTTTCCTGGGTTTCGCTTTTCCCAGGTGCATGACCTTGCATTTTTGGCATTGAATTTCAATTGCCAGGTCCTGGACCACTCTTCCAGTTTTCGGAGATCAGCTTCCATGCTATGCTGTCCTTCTGGTGTGTCCACTTGTTGCCGATTTGGTGTCATCTGCAATATCGCTGATGAATATGTTGAAGAGGATTGGCCCCAGAACCGAGCCCTGCGGGACCCCGCTAGTCACCCTCCCCTCTTCTGACAGAGTGACATTCACTAATACTCTGAGTTTTCCCACATAACCAGTTTCTGACCCAGTTCGTTACCTCGGGCCCGACTCCCATGTTCTCCAGTTTTTTGACTAGTCTCCTGTGTGGAACAGCATCAAAAGCTTTGCTGAAGTCCAGGTACACCACATCCACTGCCCCACCCTGATCTACTTTTTTACGAACATATGAACATGCCAGCAGAAGCAGGCCTTGCGGTCTATCGAGTCTGCTCGATTGTGCAGCTAGCCCCTCATCTCGCAGCTGCCCCACCCTCCCTCATCATAACCCCCTTCCTTACCCTATCCCACCCCCTCTTAAAGCTACACACAGAACAACAGGCAGCCAGCTCCTCGCAGAGTATTCCACCTATCCACCACCCATTCCGTGAAATAATGTCTCCTGATTTCCCTCCTGAGTCTTCCCCTCCAGTCTTAGCTAATGCCTCTCATATCCTTTCCCCTTCTAATCCGGAAAATTCCTTCTGTATTAACCTTGTTTATCCCTTGAGGTATTTAAAGGTTTCAATCATATCCTCCCTCTATCCCTCCTCTCCAGGGAGTACATGTTCAGCTCACCCAGTCTCTCCTGTAGGACTTCCTCCAATCCCTGTATCATTTTGTTGCCCTCCGTTACACCCTGTCCAACAATTTTATATCCTTCTTCAGGAACGAGCACTAGTACTTCACACAGTATTCCAGATGTGGCCTGACCAGAGACCTATATAGAGGAAGGATCACCTCCCTATTTCTGAGGAGAGTCTTCTCGCTATCCTGCCTAGCATTCTGTTGGCTTTCGCTGCTGCCTTCCTGCACTGGGCTGAGTTGTTCATGCTGCTCGTTATGAGCACCCCCAGATCCTTTTCCTCCTCAATGCTTTCGAGCTTGGTAACCCAATTGAAAAAATCAACCAAGTTTGTCTGGCAGGACCTCCCTGCCATGAAACCATGTTGATTTTTGTCGAGATGACCAGTTTGCTCCAAAAAAGCTACAATTCTAGGATCGTGGATATGTTTTTAAATCCACACTTCTGGCATGTCCTTTCCTTTAAGGCTCATCGGAAGGTCTTCAAGCTGGTTCCTTCCACCCACCCAGATGGTATATCCCTTGGCTCCGCCTCATGATGGCAGATCTTCCTTTCCGATGGAAGATTCAGGTTGCCTCCTTAGTGCTTCCACATTTTGTAGGCCCTGGCGTCAAAACCTTTGGTGATTCTGAAAATTCGTCTAGTTCGCATTGCTGTTGTGACTGTTTCTCTTGATTATGGAAGACAAGTCTTCCCAGATTTCGCTGGTGTTTAGATGCGGCCAGAAGATGTACACTGATCCCCACACCATGTCGTCTATTGCTTGGATGTCGACCATGACACCTCTAAGTGCGATTTGGTCTTGCATTTCACCCTAACATCCTCGACTACCATCTACTTGCAGCTTTGAAGTGGGAGGCCGGAAAAACAGAATCCTCCGGTGAAATCAAAGGAGGCTCGGTGGGCGGTTTCTGGGTCATGGGTTCCACCGAGCAATTGGAATGCATGCAAGCCTTCGAGGAGGGTGCACTTCATGCCACGGAATCTTCCTCTTGGAGCTTCTTCGTTCTGCTCAACCTGGGCTCCACTTTCTCAGGTTCTTTCCGAGAGATGTGCCAGTCTCTTCCGACTAAGGGAGAAGGTCCTGCGGGGACTCGCTCCTCTCGGTCCCGTAAGCTGGAAAAGGACCCAGGATCGTCTTTGTCTCTGCAAAGACGTTCTTGGGATCGGGAGAGATCTTGGTCCCAGGAACCAGCAGTCTCGACTTCGGTTGAAATTACCTCTTCGGCTGCTGGCTTCTCGGCTTTGCCATCCAGCTAGTAGACCGAAGTGTCAGTCAACTAGGTTGAAATAATCATAGATCCAATCGACCCATTGTCACCAACTCCGGTTGACTAGTCTCTCAATCGGACTCTGGTCCTTTCTTTCCCCGACGAGGAGACCCAGCCCGCTGGGAATCCTGTCAAGGAAGTGGTTCCCGACCCTGAGAAATCACCGGTCCCCCTGGTGTCTCCCAAGCAACCGAATCGGCCTGCCCAATCTCAATCGAGGTCCAGGACCCCCTCGACCTACAGGCCAAGGAAGAGCCAAAAGTGCTCGAAAAAGAGGCTACGCCATCGGTCATCTTCGTCCTCCTTGGATGAGGAGAGGCTCCGGCGGAAACTCCATCAGTGCTACGAGGACCTCATGTGGCAACAGCTGATTTTGACCGGTCACAAGCTGATGCCGGCTTCTACCCTGGCCATTACTTGGCTTTTGCCTCCCAGGCCAAAGCTGACTCCTTTGGAGCTGATTAGAGCCCGGTTCCCCTGCCATGAGCGGCGAAACTCCAGTTCGGCCTAAACCGGTCTCTTCACCGATAGTAGTGGAACCACCGCCCAAGCAGTCTGTGGGGGGGTCCTTCTAGGAAGCCAGACCAGACACTGGGCTTCCTGGCGTCTTCGGTCATCATTACCCGGACCGCCCTCGGCGAGTTGAAGGTGACCTGGGTGGTCGACCGTTGTATACGGATTCCTCGGATTCGGAAGAGACCAGCCTACATTCTCATCCCGGGGATGATGAATCGGCTGGTGGGCTAGAGACGGAGGAAGGTCCTTCGTCCTTTCAGGGCATTCTTCGCCTCATCTCTTAGTCTACAGGGATGCCCCTGGAGCCTATCCAGAAGAAGGCAGAGTACCCTCTCACTGACATCCTCAAGAGAGGGAATACCCCGACGGAGGCCTTTCCTGTGTCCGAGGCCATAGTTGGCCCGGCCTTAGAACTTTGGCAGCACCCTGCCTCTTGTCCAGCTCCGTCTGCCCGCATGGATGCATTGCCCATGGGGTCCCTTTCGGGGTTCAAAGAGCACCCTTCGGCCGAGAGCCTGGTGATTGCCTCTGTGTTCAGGGCAGTTCTGCCAACACTGATCAACCTCTCGAGAAGGAATCCCAAAACTTGGATCATTCGGCTTGGAAGGTCTATGCGGCCTCATCTTTAGGCCTCCGTCAGGCAAGTTCAGCCGTTACCATGGCATACTTCTTCCATGCCCTCTTGGGGGTCTTTGGATGAAGTCCTTCCACATCTCCCCATAGACATGCAGACCACAGTCAAGCAAGTCTGGGACCAGGGCCAGGCTGTTGCCAAACAGCAGCTTCAGACAGCCATGGATATTGGGGACTCTTGTGCCCGCTCATTGACAGCCGCAGTTGCCTCTCGCCACAGGGCTTGGCTGAGATTCGCCTCTTTCCTGCCAGATACTCAGCACAAACTAGCTGATGTGCCTTTCCTGGGCACCAATCTTTTCGGCCCAGGTGTGGCTGGTCACCTTCAGCGTATTGAGCAGTCCAGTGCCACCTTGGCTGCTAGTTCTGCTAAAGATTGTTCGAGGAAGAAGCAGCAGAAGAAGAAGAAATCTTTTTGGCACTCTTCCCATGCGGCCCAGCAGTTCTCTTTTCAAGGAGAGCAGCAGTAGCAGGCTCAAGCATGACGCCCTGGCCCTCCCAGGTCCGTAAAAGAGGCTGAGGGTCAGGTCCTGGAGCCTCCTTCTCCAAGCCTGCTCAGTGATGGGAGGGGGCTGCCACCCCCTCTCCCGTCACACCAGCTCTGGGTCCTCACACGGGAGGCCAGCTCTGCCACTTCCTTTTCGCCTGGTCCGCTGTCACTATGGACAGGTGGGTCTTGGAGGTGGTCAGTCAGGGACTGCCTCTAGAATTCGGGCAGTACCCTCCAAGCCGAGCCCTCACCCCATGGGAGGAAAGAGTATCCGCCCATACACAGTGAGCTCTCCGAGATGACATCGCTCAGCTCCTCCTCAAGGAGGCAATAGCTCCAGTGGCGGATTCTCCAGCAGACCCAAGTTTTGTCTCCAGGTACTTCCTGGTACCCAAGCGGACAGGGTGCTGGCGCCCCATTCTAGATCTGCGTGACCTGAATCAGTATCTCAGGTCACGCACCTTTCGGATGGTCACTCTATCCTAGATCATACCATCCTTGGAGCGAAACATGTGGTTCTGTTCACTGGATCTGCCAGACGTGTTCTTTCACGTCCCAATCCGTCTGTCTCATTGGCGGTTCCTCCGCTTCAGAGCTGAAGGGGCCATATACAAGTTCCGAACCATGCAGTTCAGCCTGTCATCGGCCTCACGGGTCTTCACCAGATGCATCGGAGTGGTGGCAGCCCATCTCAGGCGTCCGGGGGGGACAGAATTTACCCCTACCTCGATGATTGGCTGTTAGCAGATCCCACCCGGCAGGAGGTGGAGAGCCTCCAGTCCTGCTTCTTACTCTGCCTCCTGATCAACGAGGCCAAGTTAGAACTCGTGCCTTCCCAGGTGATGTGCTTCATCGGGGCAGAGCTTGACTCTCGTCAAGCCAGAGCTCAGCTCCCAGCGGACAGGGCGGAGGTTCTCTCCTCCTTTGCCCAATCATTTCTGGTTGGGCAATTGCTCCCTGCCTGGGACTTTCTGCATCTTCTGAGTTACATGGTGGCGTGCACCCCCATGGTCCATTGGGCCGGTGGCACATGTGCCTCCTCCAGTGGGAACTGGCCACCCAGTGGACTCAGCGCCACAGTCATTTCAACCAGCTAATCACTGTAACCCAGAAGATGTGGGACACTCTCCAATGGTGGACTGCCCCAGACCAGTTGCAGGAAGGGATCCCAGTTTGTCCGCCCCGAGCCGACGGCCATCCTCACGACTGATGCCTCTCTCATGGGCTGGGGAGCCCACATAGGGGACAAAAGGACCCACGGGTTCTGTACCCCCAAGGAGTCCCGATACCACATCAACCTGTTGGAGCTCAGAGCAGTCAGACTGACACTGTCCACTTTCGCTCCTCAGCTCTGGGGTCAAATGGTTCAAGTCCAGACTGACAATACCACGACCATGTACTACCTCAACAACCAGGGTGGCACGCATTCCCGTCTGCTTTGTAGGGTGGCGCTCCGCATCTGGACCCTCATCAGCCGTCTGGAGGCAGATCTCCTAGCCATTCATGTGACAGGCACCTCAAACCATCTGGCGGATGCTCTCAGCAGCTTAGGTGAGACATTCCATGAGTGATCTCTCCATCCAGAGGTAGCTTACCGCCTGTTCTCCTACTGGGGCAAACTGGTGGTGGACCTGTTTGCCTCCAGGGACACCACCACCAAGCTGAGGTTGTTTCATGCCCGCCTCCTTCAGCAGGGCTCACTGCAAGGGATGCCTTCTCGAGGCTGTGGACCCCAGGCCTCTTCTACGCCTTCCCTCCATTTCCCTTGATCCGCAGGGTGCTCCTCAAAGGTGAGGAGGGACAAGGCGAAGGTGATTCTGGTACCCCCAGACTGGCCGCGGCAGTTCTGGTATCCAGATCTCCTCAGCCTCAGCTGCAGGCCCCCGGAGTGGCTTGCAGCATGCCCGGACCTGATCACTCTCAATCAGGGGAAGGTATACCATCTGAACCTTCAGTCCCTGCACCTCACAGCCTGGTACCTGAGCGGCTAGAATTCCAGGCTTTGGGTCTTTCTGAGGATGTACTCACCGTGGTGAAGGCATTCAGAAAGGAATCGACCAGGAAATGTTATGCCTTCAAATGGAAAAGGTTTTCCATTTGGTGTCGGGGCAAGGGCCTGGACGCTCTGTCCTGTCCAGTGGCTGACATTCTCGACTACCTTTGGTCTCTGTCCAAAGGGGGTCTTTGGTCATCGACCCTTAGGGTGCATCTGGCAGCCATCTCTGCTTACCGGGCATGGGCTGGTCAGCCAACGTTGGTGCAGGAGACAGTGGTCAGACACTTTTTCAAAGGCCCGGATCACATATCCCCTCCGGTGCGTGAACCTCTACCTCCATGGGGTCTCCTGCTGGTACTGGCAAAGCTCGTGGGCAAGCCATTCCAGACAGTGCTGAGGTGTGCGTTGTCCACACTTGTGGAAGGCGGCTTCCTGGTGGCTGTAACATCTGCCAGAAGGACAGGGGCTCAAAGCGCTTTCGGTGGACTCCCCTTATCTGGTCTTCCACAGGGACAAGGTTTTCCTACGCCCCCAACCGAAATTCCTTCCGAAGGTGGTGTCAGAGTTCCGCCTCAACCAGGTGTTAACTCTGCCAGTATGCTACCCTAATTACACCTCGGAGGCGAAAACAGGCTCCATACCTTGGACCTGAGATGAGCCCTCTCCTATTATAAGGAGAGGATGGCGGAAATTCGGGGAGAGGTTCGCCAGCTGTTTGTCACCTACGCTGAAGCCGCTTCTGGCAGACTTGCAGCCAAACTGACTATTGCAAGGTGGATTACATCTTGCATAAGTCTGTGCTACGAGTTGACGGGCATGGAGCCTCCCAGAGGGATAAGAGCTCATTCTACCCGCCATACTGCTGCATCGGTGGCTGCTTCCAGGGACATCCCTATCCAGGAAATCTGTTGGGCTGCTACCTGGAAGTCAGCAAACACCTTCATTACTCATTACCACATCGACCTTGAGTCATGCCGGGATGCTGGTTTTGGGGCCTCAGTTCTCCAATCTCTTCCCCAAGTGAGTATCAGTGGGGGTGTGCACCTTGTCTCCCTCCTCCCGGAGAACTGCTAGGAGTCTGCCAAGAAGTGTAGATGAACAACATATTCACAGTCCTAGAAAAACGGGTTACTCACCTGTTACAGTAGTTCTAGGAGTGATGTATGTTGTTTATCCACACGAACCCACCTGACCTCCCCGGCTGCGGATGCACAACACCTGGCTTCCAGTGGGCTAAGATCTGGTGTCATGGGCGGAGCCAAGGGATATACCACCCAGGTGGGTGGGAGGAGCCAGCTTGAAGACCTTGTGGCGATCCTTAAAGGGAAAGGGACATGCCAAGAAGTGTGGATGAACAACATATACCACTCCTAGAACTACTGTTACAGGTGAGTAACCTGTTTGTTTTTCTTTCCTTCAACAGGGACTCCATCAGTTTTCCCACGACTGATGTTAGACTAACTGGACAGTAGTTTCCTGGCTGTTCCTTGCTTCCACTCTTATGGAGTGGTACTACTGTTGCTCTTTTTCAGTCCTCTGGCACCTCCCTGCTCCTCAATGATTTGTTGAAGAGCACTACTAAGGAGGCAGCCAGATCTTACTTCGAGAGGGCTTTTGCGGTAGGTAATTACATATAGGACTAACATCGGCAGGTGGCTGGACCCCACAGAAAAATTTCTAGCTAGCAGTCCCTGGCGAGGGACTGCCCCCACGTCAGGTGACTGGCGTCAGGAGACATCGGTATAAAGGGGTGGTCTCTGACCCCCGCCATTAGCTCGTGCAGCACCTCATGGAAAAGTTTGTTGCTTCGTCAGCCTCCCCTGATCGGTTTTACCAGTATTCTGATTTTTACGACCAATCGTCAGGTCATCGTCGGTGTATGTCCTTCCTACACCCTCTGAGCACAAAAATAAGTGCGACTCCTGCGGCGCCCAACTCCTGCACAAGGGCGACCATTCCCTGTGCCTGTTCTCTCTAGGCCCCGATTACCCGGTCGAGAAGTGCCAGCACTGCCTCAGCTTCAACGCGGCTACCCGGAAAAGGTGGCAGCAATCCCTGGAAGCCCACATCCTGAAGAAAAAAATGAGTTCGATGGAGAAGGAGCTCAAAAAACTGAGGCAGGCGTCCATCTCCCCCGAAGGCCATCGGAAGAAGAAAGACGAGAGGCACCGGGACAAGGGCTCCTCCACCGCGTCTCCGTCGGGAGTCACCGGGACTCAGGTAACGTCTCCTCCGGGGAACACTCCTCGACAGCCGCCTCGGAGGGTTTCGAGGGGGCGTCGGCCTGCCCGTCTGGCTCGCGCTCAGGCCTTTCGGTGCCTCTGGGCAATTGGAGGCCTCCGCCCTTGGTTTGGAGCGCAGCCGTGGCCTACTGGCGCGGGCGACTCCGGTAACCCGGACGCCGGCTCCTCCGGCGTCGCGCGGCAGAAAACGGTAGGCGCCCGACCCTTTAGATGGCCTTGGCAGCTCCTCCTCACCAGACCAGGCGATCCTTCTTCTCGGTCTGCCTCCGATGAAAGCTCCAATAAGTTGGGCGCGGCTCCTCCAGCGCCCGCAATGAGCTCGCTGTAAAACCGCACATCAGTTCGTCCGGCGTCCGGTCAGTGAAAGAACCGGCGACAGACCTGCCCATCAATCGTTCCTGGTTCTCCGCGAGCCTTGCTGCCATCCGGGACCAGAGTCGTCCCCAGCCTGACCGAGTTTTCCCCTTCACTCCCGGGCGGCGCGGGTTTCTTCCCTCCGTGAACCGTCCTTCTATAGATGCGCGGATCTGACCTCGACTCCTCAGAGCGCCGGCTCCGGCCGGCTTTACCGACTCTGGATGACATCCCACTTCGGATGTTGCCCGCGCGGGCCCTCAACTTGGATCAGCCGTGAGGCCGCCAGCCGGGCCGTCTGCTCCGGCAGCTCCTCCAGCTCCCGGATACCCTCCTTCCTATCTGACGCCGGCGTATCCGGGACCACAGTATCCGGCACCGTAGTACCCGACGCCGGTCTTTCTGATGCCACAGTACCCGACGCCGGGTTTTGGATACTCTCCATATGGGTACAACCCATATCCTTATCCCCCTCCTCCTCTCTCACTGCCCCAACAGTCGCCGGTGGATTTGCAGGAGACTCTGGCCTCCTGGTGGGCTGAGGCCAAGGCTTAGCTCACCAGAGAGGTGGAGAGCCGCCTACCGACGACGGTGCCGTCTCAGGTTCCCGTACGTCAGCGGCGGCACACTCCCTCACCACCTCCGGACTCCAGGGCTCTCCCATCTGGGTCCAGGAGGGGCAGGATACACTTCCTCGGGTGCTTCCCAAGGGGTCTGTTCCTCCCCCGGGTCGGGAAAAGGAGTCTTTTTACTCTTCTTCTTCACCCTCGGATTCCTCTGACGGTTGCTCTGAAAGGGACGACAAGCCACGCTCTCCGTCGAAACCCAGGCCAAGGACTCCTCCCATCTCCTCCGGAAGATCCTTCTTTTACGGAGTTGCTAAGGAAAATCCAGGAGGTTCATCAGTGGCACTCTTTGGAACCAGACCCTCAGCATTTGAAACTCGCCGAGCATCTGGATCTGCCCGTGACAGCTCCTACTTTGGTGCCACCCTGGATAGAGCCTCACGCCTACCTCATCCCCACCATCTGGAAACAGCCGTCGGCTCTAGCCCCACTTCCGCGGAAGTCGAACAGGCTATACCAGGCTCCCGAGGGTGTTGATTGTTTTAGATTCTCACCCTCATGCCGACTCGGTCGTGATTAGTGCCACCCACGGCCGGTCGGCTAACCAAAAACATCTTAGCTTGTCGCCACCTGACAAAGAATCCCGCCTACTGGACCAGTACGGGAACAAGATCTTTGCTTCCTCCACGCTGGGGATTATAGCACTGAACTATGTCGGCCATATGGGGGACTACCAGAAGGCCATTCTGACCCAGGTGGAAGCCAAACTGGACTCCCTTCCGGACTCCCAAGTCGAGCAGGAGTTGGCTGACCTTATCCGCTCTGCACGTTCGGCCAGTCGACACATGCTCCGTGCGACCTACGATGCAGTGGACACTGCTGGACGGAGCTCAGCTTTCGCCGTAGGCCTACGTCGTCATGCTTGGCTCCGCGTGTCAGGGTTGGTTCCGGAAGTGCAATCCACTATCCAGGAAGCGTCCTTCCGGGGGTCGGTGCTTTTCGGTGGCGATGTCAAGGACATCATCACTGATTTGCAGGGGAAGGGGATGGCACTGAAGTCCGTTGACTCCATATACGCCCCCCACCAGCCGCAGCGCCGTCCCGCTTCGCCAGGCGGAATCGTCCCAGGTGAAACCCAGAAGGCGAGCCACAAGCGCCGGGCCCACAACTGCTAAGCCCCTGCCCAAAAAGCAGTGGTGCTTCAGCTGTGGTGTTCCCACACCACCTGACTCCTCCCGCTCCCCAGCCTCCAGACTCCCCGGAGGAACCGGTAGGAGAGAGGTTTTCCCTCCACCTTCCGGGATAGGAGAGGATAACATCAGATTCTTGGGTGCTCCAGCTGATCGCAGAAGGACACTCGATCGAGTTTCTACAGAAACCACCTCGCCACCCCCCGCCCCCAAAAGTCGTCATATTCATGGGAACATCTTCTCTTGGTCCAGGAGGAGATTTCAGCTCTACTACTGAAACAAGCAATAGAACCCGTACCCCTTCATCTTCAAGGGACGGGTTACTATTCCCAATTCTTCCTGGCCCCAAAGAAGACAGGAGATCTCAGACCTATTCTGGATCTCAGTTCCCTGAATCCTTTTGTCGAATACAAAAGGTTCAGAATGCTCTTGTTGCAGAGCCTTCTGCCCCTTCTCCGGTCGGATCAATGGCTGTGTGCCCTAGATATGCAGGATGCTTACCTGCACATTTCCATTCGCCCATCTCAGCGCAGAATATCTTCGTTTTGTGTTCCAGGGGGACCACTACCAATTCAAGGCACTTCTGTTTGGCCTATCCTCGGCGCCCCGAGTGTTTACCAAATGCCTGGCAGTGGTGGCGGCCTACCTGCGTACCAGGGGGGTGCAGGTTTTCCCATACCTGGACGATTGGCTCCTGGCGGCCTCATCCAGGGAGGAACTCCTGCGCTGCCTCACCCTTACCCAGCAGGTTTTTGCCTGCCTGGGTATTACCATCAACCATTCCAAGTCTCACTTGATCCCATCCCAGAGACTACAGTTCATCGGGGCGAATCTAGACACGACCATTGGCAGGGCCTTCCTGCCACCGGACCGGGCGTCCACCCTCCAGACTCAAAGAAGTCTGTTGTCCGGCCGCAGGCGGGTCAGTGCGAGATCGGTCCTTCACCTTCTCGGGCTCATGGCGGCTGCTATCCTGACAGTTCCTCGCACTGGACTCCACATGAGAGTATCTCAGTGGACTGTCCACTTCCAATGGGATCAGTTAGTGGATGACTTGGATCACTCAGTTCTAGTCTCCTCGCCAGTGCTCCGAGACTTGCAGTGGTGGATGGTTCAAGAGAACCTGTTTCGGGGAGTTCCTTTCTTTCGTCCTTTCCCCTTCCAGACTCTAACCACAGACGCCTCAGGCGAAGGTTGGGGAGCCCATCTAGGTTCCCATCGGACCTAGGGCTCTTGGTCCAAGCTCGAACAGACACTCCACATCAATGTGCTCGAGCTTTGGGCGGTGTTGTATGCTCTCAGGCCCTTCACCCATACATCTTCCCGGCCACCTAGCTGTTCAGACGGACAACATGTGCGTGGTTTGGTACATCAGCAAACAGAGGGGGCCTCTGTCCTACCCTCTTTGCAGGGAAGCAATGAGGGTTTGGGATTGGGCAACACAACACGACCTTCACCTCACTGCAGTCCATGTTCCGGGAGTCGACAACACCCTGGCAGACAAGCTAAGTCACTCATCTGCTCTGGCTTACGAGTGGGAACTGGACCAAGGGGTCCTAGACAGTATCTTCCGACTTTGGGGAACACCACAGGTCGGCCTGTTCGCATCCCCCCTAAACGCAAAGCTTCCCGTCTTCTGCTCCCTCGTTCCAGAGCAAGGCATTTTCTGGAGAGACTCTGTCTCTAGACTGGAAGGACAGATTCGTCTATGCCTTCCCCCAATTCCACTTATCCCATGAGTCTTGCAGAAACTAGCTTCAGAAGGAGCACGAATGATTCTGATTGCTCCTTTCTGGCCCAGGCAAGTTTGGTTCTCTCTTCTACAACAATACTCAGAGGATCATCCTCTTCCTCTGTCACAAGGTTTACTGACCCAGGATCAGGGGACCCTGGTCCATCCAGGCCTCAAATCTCTCCAGCTGCATGCATGGCTCCTACAGACTTAGCTCAATCCCGTTTTGGGGTTTCTCCTCAAGTGGCGGAGATTTTGGTGGAGGCTAGAAAACCCTCCACTAGATCCACCTATGCCATGAAGTGGAAAAGGTTCACTATCTGGGCTGCTTCCAAGGACTTGGAACCCTTTTCCTGCTCAGCGGGGCTTCTGCTGGAGTACCTACGCCATCTGTTCGACCTGGGTCTCAGTCATTCCTCTCTGAAAGCCCACATGGCGGCCGTCTCGGCCTATCATGTCCCCTTTACAGACAAAACATTTGCGCAACTGGAGGTCTCCAAGACCTTTTTCAGAGGGGTCCTCCATCTGAGACCTCCTATACGTACTCCTGCTCCCCCTTGGGAGTTGAACTTTGTTCTCGAGAAACTTACTCTGCCTCCCTTTGAACCGGCAGCTTCCTCAGACTTGAAGTTCCTTTCGTGGAAGACTCTCTTCCTGGTGGACATTACTTCCGCTCGGAGAATTTCCGAGCTCCAGGCCCTGATGTGTAAAGTTCCATACTTGATTTTTCACAAGGAACGTGTTGCTCTGCGTACTAACCCTAAGTTTCTCCCTAAGGTAGTTGCGGAGTCTACTCTAAATCAGTCCATGAGTTACCCACCCTTTTCGCAGTACTCTAATCAGGGGAGCATTACTCCATACTATAGGCGTTCACGGATTCTGAGATACTACACCAACAGGACGAAGGATCTGAGAAAGACTGATCAACTGTTCATCTCTTTTGCTCATAAAAGAGAAGGCAATGCTGTTTCTAAGCAATGCCTATCAAAATGTTGGCTCATTGCATCACTTTCTGTTATGACAAATACAAGACTCTGCCGGGTCAAATAAGAGGCCACTCCACCAGAGGAGTAGCTGCCTCAGCGGCTTGTTTCAAGAATGAGTCAGCGGCAGATATCTGCGCTGCTGCCACCACCTGGACTTCCGTCCATACCTTTACTAAACACTACAGTTTGGATATTGCCTCTTGCCATAGAGCAGGCTTCAGGCTGGCTGTTCTACAAGGCCTCTTATCTTTAAGCTTGCACAGCTAGAACTACTTCTTGGAGTAGACTTCCTCCTCCCGGTGATTTTCCTTGTTCCAGACTTCTTGGGATTCAGTCCTATATGTAATTACCTACTGCAAGAGCCCTTTCGAAGTAAGATAGTACAGTTACGTAAGAACTTACTGTAACAGTAGATCTTCGAGAGAAGCTCTTGCAGTAGGTAACTTCTTCCACCTCCATCCCCTAAGCATTTTCGGCTCCTTTTCCAGTGAGGGAAATATCCGCTCCTCTCTCGTCCAGCCTCTTTTGGCCTGTGGCGGGAAAGAACTGGAAGGCGGGCGTCAGGGACCGCCCCTTTATACTGACATCTCCTGACGTGGGGGCAGTCCCTCACCAGGGACTGCTAGCTAGAAATTTTTCCGTGGGGTCCTGCCACCTGCCGACGTCAGTCCTATATGTAATTACCTACTGCAAGAGCCTCTCTCGAAGATCTACTGTTACGGTAAGTTCTTACGTAACTGTACTTTCTCTCCCAAGTTCTTTAAGTATTCTTGGGTGTATGGTCTTGGGTTTATCCCATCTGGCCCCATAGCTTTATCTACCTTTAACTTGTCTATTTCCTCTGGGACCCTTTCCTCTGTGAATGGACCCTTATCTATTCCTTTAATTGGACACTTCTTTATGCCTATTGTTAGTCTGTTTCCATCTGCTTCCTGTGTGAAGTACTTATTGAGTGCCTCTGCCTTCTCCCGTCTTGCTCTGTGGGTTGTCCGTCCTTTTTTGTGATTCTAACAATGCCTCCTTTGGTCTTCCTTTTTTCTTGTATGTACAGGCTGTAGAAGGTTTTGTTAACCTTTTTTACTTCCTGAGCTATCCTAAATTATGTCTGAGCCTTTGCATTTCTTATCACTTTTTCTGTCTCTTAGTTTCTGTTTGTATTCTGTTTTGTCCACCTTGTTCCCAGACTCCTTGTATTTTCTGCAGGCTGTGCACTTCTCTTTCACCATGGTTGCCACTTCCTTGGAAAACCATAGTGGATTTTTCCTTCTTTTGTTCTTACTAACCTAATGGGCACACTGTGATGTGACCATGGTTAGTGCATCCTTCAACCTTGTACCAACATTCCTCAGCACTCCCTTCTGTTGTGTTACTAAGGCTGGCCCTCAGGCAGGCCTTCATTTTTGTAAAGTCTGCCCTCCTGAAGTCAAAGACCTTCAGTTTGGAGTCTTCAGTCCTTTTTACCCTGAACCATACCGTGTTATGGTCACTGTTGCCCAGGTGGTTCCCTACTTCAATGCCCAGAACCCAATCACTATTTGTGAATATCAGATCTAGAATCGTGTTACCCCTTGTGGGTGATGTCACTAGTTGACTTAGGCCTGCTTCCTGTAGGGTGACTAGGAATTCCCTGCTTTTTTGTGATGCCGCTGTGTGGGTACTCCAGGTTATCAAGTCTATATCTGGCAGATTGAACCCCCGTCCCCAAAGCACCACGTCCCCTTTGCCTGACATCTGGAGGATGGTTTCCAGGATTTCCTTATCCCTGGCTTCCTCCTAATTTGAGGGTCTGTAGATTATTCCTACCCGAATGGGTTTCCGGCTTCCTGACCTGATTGTGATCCATAGATCCTCTTGTTTCCTTTTTTGCCTACTGCATTTTTGTAGCATTGATGGTATCCTTAACATAAATAGCTACCCCTACTCCCCCTTTCCTTTTTCCAAGTCCTATCTCTCCTGAACAAGCTGTATCCCGGGATAGTCACCTCCCAACCATGATTGTTTCAAACATGAAGTCTTGCTATATTCTGACATATGCAGTTAGCCCCAGCACTTTAACTGCTCTGGAGAGGAAAGAGTTGACTCTATGCAGAGAGCATAGAACGTTGGGCTCGAGCTCGGTTTCAAACCTTTGTCTGCAGCACTTCAAAGTGTAACCGTCAGATTCTTTACTCCGCCTAACTGAACAGTCACTCCGGAATTTGCTCCTTCTCTCAGTTGGTTCGGCCCAAAGAATTCATCGGTTTTTGAACTGGTTCTGTCTTTTCGGTTTCAGATCCCTGTCTGCGGTACAGTAAGTGCTGTAGGTAGTGGACTATAGGTTTATTTTATTTCATTTACTGTGTAGAAATTGTAAAAACTTGTGAATCGGTCCGGCTGGATCCAATCGGTTAGGGTTTTGTTCTGTTTTTCTGTAGAGTGAGGTTCCATTTCTTATCGGTTTAAAAATAAAAACGTGTTTTTAGCGGGGTTTTTTCCCCACGACCCGTAAGACGGTCAGTAACCGATAGGAAAGTCTTAGCTGGCATAATAAAAAGCTGTAAAGGGTAAGTTTTTGTGGTGTGGCCATGTCTGAGAAACCCAAGAAAAAAAAACGGGCCCACTGGGTTTCAACACTGTGGTGAGTGTGGGGATGCCTTTGCCAAGGCAGACCCTCACACCACTTGTGTTCGTCTGGGGTTTGACCACCTTGATTCAGACTGCCAGATGTGTAAGAATTTCCCTAAAGCCACCCTGGAAAAAAGGTTGGGTAGGCCCACGGACAGGGAGGCCGAGAAGTCCGCTAATCCGGATGGCCAGCTGGTTCGGTTCCTGCCAAACCTGAGGGGGTGCCCACTGACCTAGGCGATACACCCTCGGGCAAGAGGAGATCCGACTCCGAGGGGTCGGTTCCATCAAAACGGAAAAGAAAGTTGTCCGGTTTGGATCCAGAACCGGATACTGCAACCGCCGATGAGATTGCCAGGGCGATTAGTATAGTGGAACGTCTCCATCCGGTTCTGTCTGATCCGGTGCCTCTCGGTAGGCGTTCGGTTCGGTCGGATCCCCGAGTTCCGGAATATGTTCCAGATGAGTATTATGAACCAGAAGGGGAAGAAGAAGATTATGATTTTTGCGATGAAGGTCTGGATGAGCCCATTGAACCGGACATCTCCCCAGACAGGCCTTCTAATGTTTCCCCTTCCAGGCTTTCTGAGTCCCCTTCCCACTACTTGTTCTACAAGAAGGTGGCTGATACTCTTCAGCTTCCATTGGTGGAGGCTGTCGAGAACAAGAAGAGCCTGACTTTGTGGAAATGATGGACATCCCAGAGTCCAAGGGGTTGTCTATTCCCATCCGTAAATCTTTAGGAAGCGGACACAAAAATATTACAAACTCAAATTCATTGCCTCCTGTTGATAAAAGGCGGATGGGAGGTATATGCTCAGAGCTCTGGCACAGAGTTTTTGTACCACCAATGCAGCCTTGTGAGGGTAGTGCAGGCTGCAGCCTGTGATAAGGCTAACATACCCTTGGCTTCACACCCCGTAGATAAAGACTCTAGGAAGTTTGATGCTATGGCCAAGAAACAGTACTCGGCATCCTTAGACGACCTTGCATTAGCCAACTGGGCCCCGTCCCTATTATGGACTCCATTGATGACGCCTTTCTCCACTTTAAAGACACTTTCCTCAGCGTCTGGAACAAACATGCCCCGCTGCGACATACAAGGGTATGAGGCAACCATCTGCCGTGGATCACCCAAGAACTGATTGCATGTCAAACTGCTGTGACAAAGCGTGGAAAAAGCATAAATCCTCATGCCTCCCACAACATCTCTCCTCATACCACATGCTCCGAAACAAGTGTACCAGAGCCACTCGCCTAGCTAAAGCAGAGTACTTCAGCAGCTCCCTACAGTCCAACCTAAATAACCCCTCAAAATTCTGGAAGGTCATTCACTCCCTCTTCACCCCACCAGCTGCCAATCCCACTCCAATTCTAAATATTAACAACTCCATTCTCGCTGAGCCAATAGCAGTCGCTACTGAGTTCAACATATGTTTCTCCACTTGTGCTGCCACTCTCCTCTCTGCCCTGCCAAACCCTACACCTATCGCATCCTCAACAGATGTAATGAACCTGACTAGGCCCCACTCCTTTTCCTTCAATGACATCTCTGCAGCGGATGCCCTAGATGCACTACTTTCTCTCAACCCTTCAAAAGGCAAATCCCCAGATGGCTTGGACCTTAAACTCCCCTACCTCTCTGCCACCACCATAGCAACTCCGCTTACCAAACTCTTAAACCAAGCCTTTGCTGCTGTCCCCCAAGCATGGAAGCACACCACTGTCATCCCCCTCCGAAAAGGAGGTACACCCACCTCCCCCTCCAACTAGCACCCTATTTCCCTCCTCCCTGTACTAGCAAAACTACAAGAGCACATTGTGCTCACCCAACTTACTTCTTCCTCACAGACTCTTAATTTCTTCACACCCTACCAGTCAACTTTCAGAAAGGGACACTCCACTGCATCCTCCCTGATAAGGCTTACCGACTCCACCCTGAATGGTATGGACAGTGGGCTGATCACCTCAGCCGTCTTCGTCGACCTTGCGAAAGCCTTCGACACTGTCTCCCACCCCATATTGCTCTCTTGTCTCACTGAATCAGGCCTCTCTGTTGCTGCCACCAACTGGTTCAGATCTTACCTCTCTGGCAGAACCCAGTCCGTTAGAGTCGAAAATGCCATCTCCTCCCCCCTTCCCTTACCTACCAGTGTCCCCCAAGGGTCGGTTCTGGGACCCATACTGTTCTCTATATTCCTAAATGACTTACCCTCATCTGCTGTACTACCTCAATCCACATGTATGCAGATGACACTGTACTCTTCTCCTCAGGCTCCGACCCTGAAATGGTACAAACTAACCTCCGAGCAGACTTCAGCAAAGTACAGCAATGGTTCAGCTTTCCCTAAATGTAAAAAAAACTGTCACGATGACTTCGGCACACAACATCGCCTGTCCAGACTCACATCCCTTCCCTATTTCCACACCCTGGATGGTCAAAAACTCGAAGATGTCTCCTCATTCCGCTACTTGGGGGTATGGCTCGACTGCCATCTTTCCTTCTCAGACCACATCGATGCTATTTCAAAAAAATTACGCCCCATGTTCGATGCACTTTATAGGAACCACAGTAGCCTCCCTCCCTGTCCAACGTGAACTGGTCCAGAAGATACTACCCTCCTTTGATTACTGTGACATTGGTTATGGTGCAGCCCCTAACTCCACCCTATCTAAGCTGGACACACTTTTTAATGCCTTCTGCCGCTTTGCTCTCGATGCCTCACCCCACCACCGAGCCTCTACTGTTCCATTGGCACTACGTCCCCTAGGCGCGCATTTCACTGTGCTAAATATGTATCTAACCTGTAACTGGCACCATCCTCCCTAACTCTCCTCCATACTCTCAGCTGCCCCTCCCGCCCATTATCTTAGATCCTCGACTACTGACAACTATCAATCCCTAGGCGAAGACTACTGCCGGGCAAGCCACCTTCTCACACCAGTTTCCCAAGCTATGGAATGATCTCCCACCTCAAATTCGGCATTCCTTCTCTGCCCACTCTCTTTGTACCGCCCTGGTTAACTTCCTCACCACTAATTGCTCCTGTTCCTGATTCGGCCATGTGCCAATTGCTCCCCTCCCCACTGCCCGACCAGCAGCCTTAGCTTTGCTACAAATGCCGGCATATAGCCCCAACCTATGCACTTTTGTCCTGTGCCTTTTTGTCCTGCACCATCATGTGTTCTATGTCTCCTGTTGCTTATACCTGCTTATTACTGTGTGCTAAATTTTCCCTTGTATTGCTGCTATATGTCAGGTAATTGTTATATGCTCCATACAATATCCAATGTACTCCATGTGTTGTTGCTTGTAGTTTAATGCAGTTGTATCCATATGCTGCCATTTGCCTCTGTTGTTTGCTCAGTTGATAACCTGCATGTTATCCAACCCCCTTGTACCCCCTCCCCCCAGGTCGCACCGTGAAACAAGCATCTTGTTGCTCAGTGTGTCTTTCCTGGTGAAACTAATTCAATAAATAAGTAAATAAATAAGACTCAGGCAGGCTAATTATTTGACCTACACAGCCAGATGCCAGAAGTCTAGATGGGATACTGTTCTGGAGCTGGCTAAACAGGCCTCCCACAGCTAGCCAGGGAGCTGGAGGAGGTGGCTGCTGATGGGATTGAGGCATCCAAAATGCAATTCCATGCTGCTGTTGACTCAAATGATGTGGCATCAAGAGTCATGGCTACATCTGTCTCTCTTCGGAGGCTGGCTTGGCTCAGATGTACTAGCCTTTCACAGGATACCCAGGCTAAGGCTATGGATTTCCCTGTGGTGGATAATTCTCTGTTTGGGGAGCAGACAGAGAATTATGTGAAAAAGGTGGATGAGTACCAGACCACATAACAGGAGTGCACAGGCTAAGGAAAAGCTGGCAACTTCTCAGAAGCAGCAGGCTAGGGGCAGGGGCAGGCCCTTTCTCAGGCCTTTCTTCCAAGCACAGGCTTTCTCTTTCTTCTCTCAGAGCGGGTTCTTCAGAGGGAGAGGCAGGAGGGGGATGAGCAGGGCTGCATCCTCTTCCCAACCTAAGGCTTCTGCCAAGCAGACACCCTGAGGTGTCAGCCAGGGTTGACTCCTTATTGCCTGTAGGAGGCAGGCTGGCTTACTGCCTCCAGGCCTGGAAGTCTGTTACCTCAGACAGGTGGGTCCTGGAGGTGGTAAACCAGGGGCTGGCACTCAGCTTCGCCAAATTCCAAAAGCTGAGGGCCAAATCCTTTCCTCCTGCAAATCCATCCGAGACCACTGCTTTGGAAGCAGAAGTTTCTTCTCTAATTACCCTCAGGGCTGTAGAGAGAGTTCCTACTCAACACAGGGGAAAAGGTCTGTATTCCAGATATTTCCTTACCCCAAAAAAGACAGGGGCGTGGCGGCCCATCCTAGACCTCAGATACCTAAACAAGCACATCCTCAAACCAAAGTTCAAGATGGTGACTCTGGGAGTAATTCTTCCCTCTTTAAGGCCAGGAGATTGGTTAGCTTCCCTGGACCTCCAGGACGCTTACTTTCACGTCCCTATCAGGTACTCCCACAGAAAGTACCTCCGGTTCGAATTGCCTTCAGGCCATTATCAGTTCAGGGCAATGCCTTCGGCTTAACATCAGCTCCAAGGGTATTCACAAAGTGCCTAGCAGTGGTAGTGGCTTTTCTCAGGAGACAAGGGGTCTCCATTTTTCCATACCTGGCTCATCGTGGGCCAATCTCCAGAACAGGTCAAGTCACATCTACAGGTTACCCAACAGCTGCTCTCTTCTCTGGGTTTCCTTCTCAACCTACCAAAGTCTGTTCTTAAACCAGTACAACTATTTGCCTTCATAGAAGTGGAGTTGAATACTAAGCAAGCAAAGGCCTTTCTTCTCTTAGTAAGGGTAAAGGCCCTTACAGATCATGCCTCCTCCTTCTGCCTTCTTGTCTCACGACCAGTAAGACATTTTCTTCAGCTCCTTGGCCACATGGCAGCTTTCATTGTGATGGTACAGGGAGCCAGATTTCAAATAAGGGACATATACAGTTCCACCTGAGGGCCTTTTGGTCTCAGAAAAAAGATCCTCTAACCAAATTGATTCCAGTGACTCATACTCTGGTCCAAGCTCTCCTATGGTGGCTGGATCAGGATAATCTCAGACAAGGAGTCCCTTTCATCAGTCAGACTCATTCAGTGGTACTTACCACAGATGCCTCTCTCCCAGGCTGGGGAGCCCACCTGGGAGCCCTTACAGCACAACGTGTCTGGTCCCCTCAGGAGTCTCTGCTTCATTTCAATCTTGTGGAACTCAGGGCGGTATTCCTGGCTGTCCAAGCTTTCTCAGATTCAATGAGGAACAAAGTGGTTCAGGTCAGGACAGACAACATCACCACCATGTGGTACATCAACAAGCAGGGAGGCACTCAGTCTGCGGCCTTGTGCACGGAAGCCATGAAAATATGGTCTCTGGCTTATGCCTAGGGTTGCCACCTGTCAGGTTTTTTTACCTGGTGATCAGGTTTTCAGGGTCCCTATCAGGTAATCCGGTTTTGCTCTGTGCTGGTCAGGTTTTTGAGCCATTTTGAGTGCCCACATACTTTTGAAACACATTTTGTCATATCACTCATTATTTCAGCTACATTTCCAGGTTACAAACAAGTTCTGTTGTCAGTGTAGCCTTTTGTTTGTGAATGCAGTCACCCTGGGAGGTGTAAAGTATGGCCATTAACACCATTAGCATTACTTAACCTAATCTTTCCACTGCATCCTAAAGTGGCATGGCAGCACAGCTGCTCCCACCTTTTGTAACAGTAACAGAGCCAGTTGTCCTCCACTTTCATTTGCTAGTAAACCTTTTCATCTCTAACAGAATTAGGGCATTTTTAAATGTTGTAAATTATGTTTTCCCCACAAGAAAAAAGTATGGTCACTTCTTTGGCTTTGAAATAGTACTGTGGACAAGAACAGGAAATGGAGGCAGAAAAAGATATAAAGTATGTATACTGTTGTATGCTATTTACAGTATTTCCCATGTCTCCCCTAGATCATATCTGTAAATGAGATTTCTCTTATATCTGTATGTTTATCTGGTTAACCAATGTCAATAAATAAATACATAAATAATTGGGAAGAACCTGGGAAAGTAACTTTAACAGGCACAGTACAGTATCTTAACATTTGTATTTCACTGCTGTTTTAAGTGTTGTCTTTTATTGGAGGAACAGTGCATGATGAGTCATGAAAAGGGGTGGGGCTAGGGGCGGAGCTTAGGATCCGGTTTTTGCCTCATCCAAAGGTGGCAACCCTACTTATGCCCTGCAAGCATTACTAGTAGCAGTCCATCTACCAGGGAAGAACAATGTGCTAGCAGATGCCCTGAGCAGAATATCTCAGGGCCATCATGAATGGGCCCTGGATCCCTTCACACTGAAAGTAGTCTTCTCCAGGTGGGGCACTCCAGACATAGATCTCTTTGCAGCCCCAGGCAATCATCAACTTCCTCTCTTCTGCTGCAGGCCTCCAGTCATGGGCACAGTTCCCCTGGATGCTCTGGTTCTGGATTGGGGGGGGGGCAAATTTCGTTATGCCTTTCCTGCCTTTCCCCTGTTATTCAAGGTCCTGGTCAAGATCAGGTCACAACCATGCAAGGTGATCCTGATGGCACCAGACAGCCTTGGTATCCTCTGTTGTTGTTGCTAGCAGTCCATCTTCCCCTATCTCTTTCTAAGAGGCACAATCTGCTAACCTCCTCTCAGGGGAGAATCTGGTATCCCAACCTTCAGTCTCTCAACCTCAAGGCTTGGCTCTTGAAGTGTTAGAGTATGCAGGTCTGCACCTGTCTCAGGGGGTGCTGGATATTCTCAAAGCCTCTCGAAAACCTGCCACCAGGAAAACTTGGGAAGAGATTAAGTATTTGGTGTTCCAGTAAGGATGTTTTACCGGATACTGCTGATCTGGCTATAGCTCTGGATTATATGGTTCATCTTAATGGCCTAGGTCTCAGGCCAGCTACTTTAAAAGTTTATTTAGCAGTTGTATCTGCATTCTTGTCAGCAAGGAAGGTTCCTTCTCTGCATCTCATCCTGTCTTCTGTAAATTCTTTAAAGGTTTGGTTCATACCAACTATCCCTTTAGGGACCCTACTCCTGCTTGGGATCTTAATGTTTGCATTGCTCAGCTCATGCAAGCCCCTTTTGAGCCTTTGGCTTCAGCCGAACTCTAGTATCTGACTTGGGAAAACTGTGTTCCTGGTAGCTATCACCTCTGCCAGGCATATTAGTGAATTACAGGCTCCGTCAGTGGAGCCAGATTTTATCTCATTCCATAGAGATAAGGTGGTCCTTGGAACCAATGGGAGATTCCTACCCAAAGTGGTCTCAGATTTTCATCTGAACCAGTCCATGTCTCTTTCTGTGTTTTTTACTGATCATTCTTCTTCAGGAAAAAGAAGATTACAGAGTTTGGATGTTAAGAGGGCACTTAGCTACTACACTGAGCATGCTAAGGTACTGAGGCAGGAATGTCCCCAATTGTTTCTTACTTATGGTGAAGTGGGGAAAGGTAAGCCTGCTACTAATAGAACTATTGCCAGGTGGATTGTCTCTTGTATACAGTTCTGCTATGAAAAGCTAGGCAAAATACCCCCCTCAGGCCTGAGGGCTTATTCGACTAGGGGTACAGCTGCTTCCCTGGCTGCTGCCAGGGATATACCTTTACTAGAGATGTGCAAAGCAGCCACCTGGAAAACTGTCCATACTTTCACCAAGCATTACTCTCTGGATTACCAGGCTAGGAGTGATGCTCAGTTTGGAGCAGCAGTACTGCAGAGCCTATTCCCAAAATAGGTTCGGTACCTCCCTCCATGGCAGTACTGCTTGGTAGTCTGCATATGTTAGAATACAGCAAGGCTTCATGTTGTTTGAAGAAAAAAATGACTCACCTTAGTAATTGTGTTTCTTATAATGGAGTCTTGCTGTTTTCTGACCTCCCTTCCTGCCTCCCATCTCAGAAGCTTTGTTTTAGGAAGTGGGCTGGCAGGTACAGTGTTGCACCTCAGGGGTGTACTTGGCGCTTCCCCTTTTTAGAGAAGGGGAGTGGGTTATTGTTGTTTGTTTATTACCTGGTTATTATTTTTGGTTTCTCGACTTGAGTCTTTGGGGGAACCAAATCAGTTGTTGTCTGTTGGCCTGTTCTTTTACAATTTCCACTTTGAATAAGTGTAGTTAGTTAGTAATAGCTCATAAGAATCTGACGGTTACTCTTTAAAGTGCTGCAGACAGAGTTTTGAAACTGAGCTCGAGCCCAGCGTTCTATGCTCTCTGCATAGAGTTAACTCTTTCCTCTCTGGAGCAGTTCAAGTGCTGGGGCTAACTGCATATGTCAGAATACAGCAAGACTCCATTAGAAGAAACGCAATTACCAAGGTGAGTAATTTTTTCTTGTGAACCATATTTCGGTTACGGCAACCCAGTCTAGTCCTACCTCAACTATTGTGGCAGTGAGGTCAGTCATCTTGTTAGCCAGACTGCGTGCATTGAGGCATAGCGCTGACCATTCTTAATGTGTCACTTTGTTTGTCATGCCCCCTTGATCTTATTGCTTGTCCTTCTGCCTTTTTTATGTTTTTGTTTCCTCCCTTTCCTTTGGTCATCTTCAGAGTCGGAAAGGGCTTCATGTTTCCTGCTATCTACTTTTGCTGTCCTGGAGTGTGTAGATACTAGTTTGAGGGGGAGAGACGCTGGCTCTATGTGTGCTTCTCCTAGAGCTACCATCATCTCCCCTCCCACTAGTTTATGGGTACTGTTGCAGGCCCAGTGGTGCTGAGGGTTGAGGCGCTGGACACCACACCTCGCGCCACGCCGATGACCCAGGGTCGGGGGAAGGATTGTGCATCCCAGGGACTGCTCTTCTCCAAGGAGGGACAACCGTGGTTGTGCTGGCTCCTGGTGGTGTTTGGAGGTCGGTGTATGCTGTGGTTCGCTGTGGAGTCTGCGCAGGCTGTCGGACATGCATTGTGTGGAAGCGCGCACGGCAGCGTCATTGACTCCATTGCACGCCCGCTCCGAGGGGGGGGCTACACACACACAAAAAAAATCCTCCATTGCACTCAATGATGTCTGGTCGCAACAGTGCAGCACCGCTCTCACTCGGGATGCTCCTCCCGGATCCTGACCCTGGGCTTCTGCGGTGGTGGAGTAAGTACCTGCCATGAAGCAGCCTGCGAGAGGAACGGAGTATGGGGTCGAGCACAAGCACAGGGAGTGGTGCAGTGCCGCAGGACCAGTTGGATGGGGGAACCTCTCCCCTGCCAAGGAGGGAATAAAGAAAGAAAAGGAAAAAAAAAACTCCCACCAAAAAATCTTTAATAATTATGGATACTGTCAAATGACGTGCAGTTTTATTTAGGGTGTTATATTGATGGAGGCAGATATTTATTTTAATGTACAGCATTAGTCATGAAACCTGCATTGATCTTTCTAAAATTTGACTATTCTTGTTCAGTAAAGTATTTTGAGTACTCTATATATGAATGAAACTGTATACAGTAAATAGAAACATAGAATTTGACGGCAGATAAGGACCGTTTGGCCCACCTAGTCTGCCCGATTCCCTACCTGATGGATAAGCTGCAGATTCTAGTTAATCAACAGCTTACTTCCTCCTGCCCCCAGAATTGTATTATGCCTGTCCCATGCATTCTTGAATTCTCCCACTGTTCCTGACTCGACAACCTCCTCAGGAAGGCTGTTCCATGCATCCACAACCCTCTCTGTGAAAAAATACTTTCTAACATTACCTCTGAGCCGTCCCCTCTGTCTTGAAATTGTGCCCCCTTGTTCTTGCACATCTCTTCTTCTGAAAGATACTACCCTCTTGTACTTTAATTCCTTTGAGATACTTGAAAGTTTCTATCATGTCTCCCCCCGCCTCCTTTCCTCAAGGGTATACATATTAAGCTGCTTTAGTCTCTCCTCGTATGCCTTCTGGTGCAGAGCCTGCACCATTTTGGTTGCCCTCCTCTGAACAGCCTCCACTCTGTCTATGTCTTTGCGGAGATGGGGTCTCCAGAATTGCAGGCAGTACTCCAGATGGGGTCTCACTGTCTATACAGAGGGATAACAACTTCCTGTTTTCGCCTCTTCCCTGCGCATCCCAGTATCCCCCCAGCTCTCCTTACTGCCTTCTCACATTGCTTGCCCACCTTTAGGTCATCTGATATAATCACTCCTAGGTCTCTCTCGATTTTTGTTGTTGTTATTAACTCACCCTCCATTGTGTACTCTTCCCCTGGGTTTTTGTTTCCCAGATGCACCTTGCACTTCTTTGCATTGAATCTGAGCTGCCACATGTTTGACCATTCCTCCAACCTTGCCAAGTCCCTTTTCATTCTTTCCACCCCACCTTGTGTATCAACCCTGTTGCAGACTTTCGTGTCATCTGCAAAGAGACATACCTTTCCTTCCAGGTGCTCTCCAATGTCATTTATAAAGATATTAAAGAGGACCGGTCCCAGTACCGTACCCTGCTAGTTACCCTCCTTTCTTCACTGTGGACTCTGTTTACTATTACCCTTTGCATTCTGTTGTCCAGCCAGTTTTTTATCCAGGCTACCACTTTGGGACCCACTCCGAGGCTGGCTAACTTGTATATTAATCTTTTGTGTGAGACTGTGTCAAATGCCTTGCTAAAATCTAGGTAGGCCATATCCACAGCCCCTCCTGGTCTACTACTTTGGTCACCCAGTCAAAGAAATCTATTAGGTTTGTCTGACATGACCTTCCTGCTGTGAAACCATGCTGCTTGGGTCCTGTGCCCACTGGTCTCTAGGTACTCAACAGTTCTTTCCTTCAGAGTGATTCCATCATTTTCCTTACCACTGAAGTCAAACTAACTGGTCTGTAGTTTCCTGCCTCTGCCGTGCTCCCACTTTTGCGAAGTGGAATCACATTTGTCCTCCTCCAGTCCTCAGGTACCACCCCATCCTCCCATGATGTGTTAAAGAGAGTAGTCAGTGGTGTTACTAGTTCTTCCCTTAGTTCTTTTAGAATTCTTGGGTGAATCCCATCAGGCCCCATTGCTTTGTCCACCCTCAGTTTCAAGCGTTCTTTCAAAACCCTTTCTTCTGTGAATGGACTGGCATCGACACCCCCCATTCAGAGTTTCTCTTTTGTTTGGTTTAGGTACCTCCCCCTACTCTTCCGTTGTGAATACTGAGCTGAAATATTTGTTCGGTATCCCTGCTTTTTCACTGTCACCCTCTGCCCACATTCCCTCCCCTTTAAGTGTCTGTATCCCTTCCTTGGTCTTTCTTCACTCCCTAATGTACCTATAAAAGGTTTTATTCCCCTTCTTATCAGAGTTGTCTATCTTTTCCTCAGTTTGTGCCTTTGCTATTCTGACTGCCTTGCTTGCCTCCTTCTGGTTTAACTGATAAAGTTCTCTGTCCTGCTCTTTCTCTGTTTCCTTCTGTTTCCCGAATGCCATCCTTTTCTCCTTAACCATCCCTGCCACCTCTTTTGTAAACCATAGTGTGTTTTTCCTTCTTTTTTTTTTATTTTTTTTTAATTTTGCTTTAGACAAAGGCTTGTTGCCTCTGCGATGGCTGTTTTGATTATTCCCCATTGTTCCTCCTCCTTGCCCGTTTGCTAGTGCTTTTCTGAGGCACTCTCTCTCGGTTTCCTAAAGTCCAGTACTCTTGATTTTGTATGGCTTGACTCTATGGCTGTGTTTATTGAGAACCACACTGTTTGATGGTCACTTGTTCCCAGATGGCTACCACTTCTGAATCTGAGATCCTTTCTCCTTCCCCATTTGCAGTACAGTACCAGGTCTAAGATTGCTCCTCCCAGTGGATTCCAACACTAGCTGTCTGAGGCATGCCCCTGTAGGGCATCAAGAATGACCCTGCTCTTGGGTGTGCCTGCAGCAAAGGTACTCCAGTTAACATCTGGCATATTCAGGTCCCCCATTAACAATATCTCCCCTTTTTCTGCCATTTTAAGGATGCCTTCTATCATTTCCTTGTCCATTTCCTCCCCCTGAGATGGGGGTCTGTACACAACCCCCATGCGGATTGTGGTGTCATTTCCTGTCTCCAGGGTGACCCATAGTGACTCATCAACTTCCTGTTTACTCTTTAGTTCTGTTGCTTTAATCCCTTCCCTTATATAGAGAGCTACTACTTCTCCTCCTCTTTTACCTTCCCTGTCCCTCCTGTAGGCTGTGTATCCTGGTATGTTGACATCCCAGTCATGGTTCTCTGTGTACCATGTTTCAGTGACTGCCACAATATCCAGGCATTCCCTCTTCCATCAAGGCCACTAGTTCAGGGAGCTTGTTGCACAGACTGTGTGGGCATTGGTACTCATCACCTTCCATTTATTTGTTATGGCCTTAGCCCTTTTAGCCCCATCCCTGTCCTTACTGCCTTTTTCTGCATTTATCCCCGTCCTGCTCCCTACTGACTTCTCTACCTTGGTGTTTACCTCTCTAACTACTGTGTTTTGTGGGGGGGAGGCTGGGATTTCCCTGCTGCTTTTCAGTGCCTTCCCCCTTGGCTAGTTTAAATGCTTGCCAATGAAGCATTCAAACCTGTCACCTAGGATCCTGGTTCCCCCCGGACAGATGCAGACCATCGCGCCAGTATAGGCCTGCATCCCTCCAGGTGGCTCCCCAGTCCCCAGTGAAGCCAAATCCCTGAGATCCACACCAGTTTTTCAACCATTCATTGAATCCCATGGTGCAGAATACCCTAGCATCATCCTTGCCATAGACAGGAAGCACCTCCGAGAAGGTTACCGTACATGCTACTTGTCTAAGCCCCTCCCCAACTCCACAAACTCCTCTTGCACCACTCTGATCCCATTCACAGCCAGGTCATTTGTCCTTAGGTAGACAATGACATCCAGCTCCCTTCCTCGCGCAGCTGCTCCCACGATCCTGAGGATTCGCTTCCTGTCCCTCCGAGCCATGGTGCCAGGCAGGCACCTTGCCTCCCTATCCCCTTCCTCCCCCCCTAATGATCGAGTCCCCCACCAGGAGTTGTTTCCTTCCCCTGTGGGGTCTCGTGCCACCCTCCTGTGGGTCTCCTTTGTGGAGGTTCCTAGCATCCTCCTTGGTCTCCACTGTAGGTGCCTCCATAGAGGAACCACCCTTTGCCAGAACAACATAAGATTTGTGGAGAGGTACAACTGGAGGGATGCACTTCTGTTCCACCACCCTCTCCCTTCCTGAGCCCACCATGGTCCAACCACTCCTCTTTCTTTGCAACCTCTGAGGTAACGGTGATGGCCCTGGTGGTCCCTGGGTGGGGGAAGAGGTTTCACAAATCCTAGCCAGGTCATCCTGGAGACGGGCAACCTCCTCCCTGAGACCAGAGAGGTGCCTGCAAACAGGGCAGCATCGCAACCTCCAGAATGTCTCCTGGAACACTGCTGCCCCACAGCCACTGCACCACTCCCATCTTGACTTATTTTGTGTCCCCTCTCCTGTTGCTTTGTATGCTTACTGTCTCCTCCCTCTATGTATTTTTACACTTACTTTCCTACTGCCTATGTGCCCTTACAACTCTCACCCTTCCTATTCTGGGACAGGAGCTTCCTGTAGTCTTCAGTAGTCTCCTTCTTCCATGCTTGGATTCAGACCTCCAGCAGCCCGGGGGGGGGGATATTTTTTTTAGGTTCCTTCTTCAAGGTTGATGAAACTAATGTGTCTCAGTGATCCTTCCCTTCCTACTGCCAAACAGGAAGTTCCTGTTGTCAGTCAAATCCAGTGGCTATAAAAGTAGAACTGGCTTTGGGTGGTGGGGTGGGAAGGGAGGGCAATTAGTAAAAAAAAAAAAAAAAAATCTGTAGTTCTAGACTTCTGTTTCTTACTCTGAAACCAAAGTTCTCTTCTGTCAGAAAGAGCAGGAAGCTGTATTTGGAGACAGCTGCTTTTGTACACCTAAGCTGCTAAGCCACACCCCCAATTACATTCCCCCTCTGCTCTGACTCAGTAAATTAAGCTGATACAGACCCCTTCTTCAGAGAAACACACAGTGACTTTCTTCTTTTTTTTTTTTTTCACTTAAATGAGACCCCCTTCTTCCAATAAAGTATCTTTTTGCTTAATCTAAGCAGGTACTAACTCCTGCTGAGATAGAAGCGATTAACTAAGCAGTTTATCTCTCCAGGGTGTGGGTATACTGGAGGATTTGCCACGGTGCACCTCGTGACCGAACCACATCAGTCTGTTAAGTCCTCCAGTATGCCCACATTCTGGAGGGATAAATTATTATACAGTGGCAAATGTTGTTTCTTTAATGTTTTTTTGTAACTATTTTCTAACTCACTGAGGTCCCTACACTTCGAAAGAGGATGTCATTTTGTAAAAAAATTTACTGCGGTGTTTTAGCGAAGCGGTGACAGGACAAATCGCGGCAGTGTCGTTTGAAGTGAAAGCGATCGGATCGGCACGATATAAGGTTGGGTGGCACTTTTTCCAGTGGGTACACTGTAGGATTTACCACTCTCGGGAAGGTACCAGCCAACCAGTCAGGTTGCAGGATTTGGCTCATTCGATTTACCACATTGTATAATTAGTAAAAAAAAAAAAATCTGTAGTTCTAGACTTCTGTTTCTTGCTCTGAAACCAAAGTTCTCTTCTGTCAGAACAGCAGCTATAAATATTGTATAGTATATGGTTAGGGCTTATTGTGCATGGAAATCGGTGGCTGTTCGAATGTTGTGTACGTTCTAAAGGTTGTTCTGCACATTCTACAATCAAAGCACCTATGTCTGACTTGTGCTGATAGCCACCTGCCAGCTTTTGTTTTCTTTCCAAGGTTTCAGTGCTTCAGCCACTCGTTAAATCAGCAGTATTCTTTAGGATGTTTGGACAAAGTAAGTTAGCTATTAAATGCAGTTGTGTGGAGGAAGACCCATTCCCATCCATGATAATGGCTGAATCACATTTGTAACACAATGCTGAAGATTTTAATTTACTTTTAAATAATTAATGATTCGATTTAATAACGATGTTTGCTGCCATGAAAATGAAAGTACTCAGACTGGGCTTTGGATATCGCTGCACTCATTCTCCCATCTCTCACATTGCTTTTCTACTAGCAGTAATCCACAATAATTAAAATTACAACAAAAACTTTTTTTTTCTTTTTTTAACTAGGCTAATCCTTGCTTGATCGCTTTTAGGTAGTGCTTGGTCCTGTCACACTCCCCACAGGATCATGCTGTCTCACTCACCCAGTTTGATGGCTCGCTCTCCAGCATACTTTTCAATTACAACAACTTACAAAACAAACAAATTCATTTTCAGCATGTAGTTTCCACAACTATGTTATCTAAACACTGTGTAGTTCCACTGCTTTCAATGCTTTATACAGAAGCCACTGTATAGCAACTTCACAACTTCTCTGATCTAGTTTTTACTAAAACCATATACAATAAGAAACAAAATATGGGTGACCATACACAACTTGCCTTGTGTTTTCATCTTGGGGTTGAGATAACAGAATGACCCTCTCAAACTTCGCTCTTGAGGTTCATATGCTGTTATCTCTTCCCCTAGATGGAAGCACAGGCTTGTTGTGAATGGTCACCCCATACATTATTCTTTATATTGTGCGCTTTAGTTTTGTTTTTTGTGTTTTGCTTTTAGTGAAGAATTTTGGTTTTGTTGTCTGTGAAGGCAGAGCTGTGTACAGAATACAATATAGAACAGGATTCTGCCTTTGTTTATAATCGAGCAGTATTTGCCAAATCAGCAGCAGCTACAAAAGATATTGGACCACAGCCAGTTGAAATCAATAAAGTATTTAAAATAAAATGCATGATTTCTAACTAATGTATCCAACATTCAGTTCACTATTCACCCTTCGGCAGTCTACTGCTGAGCACGCTCAGTCTTCAAGCATTTCTCCTACCATCCAAGCATGCAGTCCTCCCATTCCATCCCTAATTGCACAGACATCTTTTCTTCCATTGGAGGGAAAGATCTCCTTCACAGATCCTGCTAGGAAATTATAAATAATCTTTAGCCTGCCTGGTGGCTCTGAGGCGCTGGACGCCACACCTCGTGCCGCCCTGGCGACCTGGGTTCAGGAACGGACTCGGGGCACGGGGGACTGGCAGGGAAGAGGAAGGATTGAGCGTCCCAGGACTGCGCTCCTTCCTGTGGTGTGAGTGAGCTGTATGTGGCGCCTAGTGGAGGCTGGGCGCACCATCAGCGTTCATTCCGCGAGGAGGGGCCGGCAGGCGTTACCGCAAAAGTGCAGCAGACATCATTACACGTTCAGCTTCTTAGGGGCAAGTAGCAGTGACGGAAAATTGTGGGGCGACTACTTGTTGGCTCATGGCGTGCCCGAGACCCGGACACGAGAGGCATGGCCACCTGGTTCCGGTTTCACGAGAGGTCCTGTTAATTTCACCGGGGCCTGTGTGTGTCAGGCGCATAAGCGTCACGCCAGACCTGGTCCGGGGTTTGGGTGCTGGCAGCCGTTTGGGCCCGCTCCGCAACGAAGGAGGAAAAAATAAATAAGATTAAAAAAAAAAAATAGTCTTTGAGGATATCTCCCTCCATTCAGATGCATCATGAAATTAAAAGTTGACTTCAGCCTTCATCGTTGCCACCTGTGTAATACAAAGGGTTCCACATGATCTCTCTACAGTCCCTGCTTCTGCATGGGAATAGGCTGTGTATCCTGAATATGAAGGACGCTTACCACCATATAGAGATCCGCAAGTCCCACAGAAAGTACCGGTGGTTTATTCTCCGGAGCTTTCAGTATCAGTTTTGTGTTGTCCTTTGGCTTATCCTCTGCACCACGTGTCTTTACCAAATGCTTTGTAGCAGTTGCAGCTGCCCTCAGAAATGAGGGCCTTAATGTTTTTCCATACCTCGACAATTGGCTTTTGAAGGCCTTGGCACAGGAGGTGATCATTTACACATTGTTTCGTATCTGACAGCTCTTTGAATGCTTGGTCATTCTTGTAAATGAGCCAAAGTCAGTGCTCACTCAGTGTCATTGTATTCGATACATAGTAGCTGTTCTGGACACGGAGGTTGACCAGGCATTTTTTTTTTTTTTTTAGAACATGTTACAGTGTTGCTTACCCAGGATCAGCTGTTCTCTTTCAGAAACTTCTTTGTCTCAGACAGCTGTCTCTTATAATTGATGGGCCTCATGTCTGGCGCTGTTCGTACTGTCCTGTTGGCGCATCTGCGTATGAGGATTCCACGGTGGTTCCTCTGTGTCCAGTGGGCTCAGCATTCGGACAAACTGCAGCATTTCATTCAGGTAACTCCACTTCATCGCTCCCTTCTCTGGTGGTTAGACTGCTCTAACCTGGAGATGGGGTCCCCCTTTCTCCATCCGTCTCCTCTTCTAGTAATGATGACTGACCCCTCTGGTTCTTGGGGCCATCTGTGCTCTTACCAGATCTGCTTATGACACAGTTCTACACAGCAGCACTCTGAGAGGAGGGCTGTTCTGCTTGCCAGACAGGTTTTGCCACCCTATTTCAGGGTCACCAACTGTTGATCCATACAGACATTTTGATGATGTACTACATCAACTGCCAATGTGGGATCTGCTTGTATCCTCTTTGCAGAGAGTCAGTGAGAATCAGGCACCAGGCTGTGAAACATGACATGTTCCTGTCAACCGTCTTTCTGCCTACGCCCTTGCAGATCATCTCAACAGGTCTCAGTCACTCTGCCATGAATGCGAGTTGTTGGATTATGGCTTGGGAGACCTCTTCATAGGCGTGGACGTCGATGTCTTTGGTTTGCCATACAATGCAAAACTGTAGCGTTTCTGCTCACTCCAGGGCCCGAAGTTTTTGGCAAGGCACATTGTCCTTTTGTTGGAAAATGAAAGTTCATATATGAATTTCATCCACTCCCTCTGATACAGAAAGTTCTGGTCAAGTTGAGGGCTGAATCGGCCACTCTGATTATGGTGGCTCCACAGTGGCCCAGTCAAATTTGGTTCCCTCTACTTCAGTGATTGGCAGTGGAACCTCCTGCCCTGCTCCCTCCCTGAGTGGGACTTAGGAGCAGGACATTTTGATGCATCCGGATCTTTGATTCGTGCATCCTCCTCTGGCTCCAGAGGTCATAGAACTGCCCCGCTTTGGGGTGTCCGCAGCAGTTGCATCAATTCCACTGGTGGCTTTGAGCAGTCTGTTAGGTACCCCCCAACCCCATGTGTCCAGGGAATGGAGTTATGGACTTTCTTCTGTCCCATATGGGTGTGGGCCTCTTGTATTTCTTGACAAAAGGTTCACTTGGCTGTGGTGTTTGCTTTTCGTGCCCTCACTGGCAAAACAGTAGCCCAGCTTGAGGTTTCCCGCAGGTTCCTCAGAGGCATGCTGCTTCTGCACCTCCCACTCCGAGATCCGGCTTTGGTCTTGGACTTGGGACTTCATGGTTCTGGCAACCCTTACTCAAATCTCTCTGAGCCTACTGCTATGCGTGAGCTTGCTTCCTCCCTTTGAAAACATTATTCCTCATGGCTATGAAGCCTGGTATACATATTTCTGAATTGCAAGCTCTGGTTGTGGATCCTCTTTATTTTGTTTTTCATGAGGATCAGGTTACCTTCCGTATCGGTCTTAATTTTCTGCCAAAGGTCTTTTCTGAGCACACACTAAATCGGGCATAGGGGCCTCCACGTTCCCAGGGCCTGAACCAACAATGGAAAAATGACCCATGATTACTAAAACTTGGAACTCCTTGTCTCCTGCATCACTTAAGAGCAGAACTCTGTCTGAATTTAAAACTGTTCTAAAAACAGAAGTCATTAACATTCGTAGTTGCAACTAAATTGCAACTGTTTTTTTTGCAAATTGCAATTGTCTTGCTTCTAAGTCCCACTCAGGGAGGGAGCAGGGCAGGAGGTTCCACTGCCAATCATTGAAGTAGAGGGAACCAAATTTGACTGGGCCACTGTGGAGCTGCCATAATCAGGGTCGCCAACTCAGCCCGCAGCTTGACCACTTGATACTGCCCTCCCAACCCCCCAAACACACACACCATACTCGACAAAGCCCTCTGAGCTGCCCCCCGCTTTCACTACTCCACCTCTTGCTGTCTGCGGTTGGTTTCAAACCCAATCCCCCTTGTTTCACTGTCACCCAGCCTCTCGCCATCTGGGATAGCGTTAAACCCTATGCAGTTACTCTGCCATAGTCTGTCAACGGATTTGGAGGTTTCCAGGGGTGTGCTACCTAGGGTAACCGATTAGAAATAGCTTAGTGTTCAATTACAACTGCTCAGTTTTTTTTCTCCTATTTGTCTAATTGTCATGTAATCGCTCTTTAATGCCTAATGATCAGGCCTCTGTAACCACTGAATATGTATATTGTCTTATTGTACATCCTGACGTGGAACCTTTGTAAAAGAGCTCACACTCAAAGGTCTTTCTGAAATACTAATTAAACAATTAAATTGAAATTAACTGTCTGAGTGATCCTTTGACAGTGTAACAACCTTCCCTGGATCAGCATCTGTTGTCTTGGTCCATGCATTGCGTCTGTACGCCTACCTGTCAATATCAGTAATAATATAATGAGTTTGCCTTCTTATCTGTAAATGTCAGCTATTGAGGCGTATGTAACCACTGGACAACTTTGAAAATAGGCCCATGGAGGTCCTAACAGTTCATAGCCTGCTTAAAATAAAAATTTCTGTCTCTAGCATATTTACCTTCTGGTTTGCTTCTCGATTCCTATGGATAGTGGGAAACGTCGTATGCACATGCTTGATGTCCATCAGAAGTACGTTGGTACCTTGATCATACTGAGGATTGTAGGAATTCCTCTCAGGTATTTGTGGCATTTGCCCCCAGAATGGTGGGCTCCTCTATTTCTAAGCAGGGCCTTTCCAAATGGTTGACCTGCTGTGCTACTTTCTGTTACCAGAAGAGCGGTAAGCAGCTTCCTGGTCCTGTCCTTTCTCACTCCACCCATGAAGTGGCTGCTTCCGTGGCTTGTTTTTACAGTGTGTCCGCTGCTTCCACTTGGAGAATTGTTCACTCATTCACCAAACATTGCAGTCTGGACATTGTCTCTCGCAGTCGTGCCAGATCTGGCCCTAGTGTCTTGCAAGGCCTCTTACTCAGGGTTTTTAGATCCTTCCATCCCTTGATGCTTTGGTAGTGTTTGGGAATCATTCAATGATGTGGCTCAATGGAGGGAGATACCCTTGAAGAAGATAGAATAGTTCTAGGGACGTGGATAATGTTGTTCTAGCCACACTTATTGGCAGTGTCCTTTCCCTTTAAGTCTTGCCAGAAAGTTCTCAAGCTGGCTCGTCCCACCCACCTTGGTGGTATAACCCTCAGCTGCACCCCATGACACCAGATCTTCCTTTCCGCTGGAAGAAGCAGGTTCCCTCCGTACCACTTCCACGTTGAGTAGGTCCTGGCGCTCAAATCTTAAGCGTTACTTCCAAAACCTAAATTCATTACAGTTCCGTCTTCAGCATGATCTTTGATCCCGTCCGCAATGGAGGAAAAGTCTTTGCCCAGATTTCGCCAGTGCCCATGCGGACAGAAGATGTTGCGCACCGACCTGAACGCCACATGCATTTACTGCTTGGGCCACAAGCACGATCCTCGGGCCGGCGACATTTGCCAGTTGTTTCAGTCGTCGGTCCTTCAGGACCATCTTGCCTGCTGAAGTTGGGGCGCCCGGAGAAACAGAATCTGCCAGTCAAATCCAAGGATGCTCATTGGGTGGTCTCTGCAGCCCGCGGGATCGGTAGTTTCAACAACGTAAGGCATAGAGGAGGTGGCTCGGGCCACCCACAGCGCTCTTCGGCCGGCATTTGTTCCACTCAACGGGCGCCACTTTTCAGGCTCTGCTCATGAGCTGTGCCAGTCTCTCCCGAGCAAGAGAGAGGGCCATTCAGGTTCGCACAGCTCGGGCTCCTGCAAGGAGGAGTCTCGACACAACAAGGAGAAAACTCACCGTCAGCATTCTTGGATTGAGAGTGATCTCGGTCTCAGGAATTCCCGATTTTGACCATGGTCAGAACCGCGGCCTTGGCTGCTGGCTTCACGGTGCCCCCGTCAGATCAGCCGTCCAAGACGCAGGCTGACGATGCGGCCAAGATTTTTCTCGACTCTGTTGACCCGTTGTCGCTAGATGAGGCCGACCATCCATTCTCTATTCAGGACTCTGGCCCTGCCAGTGACCACCGAAGGAGCGGATCAACCCACTGAGCCGGACCCTCTGGTCACTGACCCAGACCAGGAGGAGCCGCAGCACTCCTTGGCTCCCTCCGAGATCCCCCGTTTGCACCACCGGCGGCCAAGGTCTAGGTCTTCCTTGTCCAGTGGGTCGAGTGGTGCAGCCGCTGTTCGTTATCTTTGTCCTCCTCGGCTGAAGAGAGGCTTCAGCACAAGTTGCGTTGACATGAAGACCTCATGTGGCAACAGTTATTGTTGTCCGGTCTGAAGATGACCCTGGCTCCCACACCGGCCATCACATGGCTGTCACCCGACAGGCTGATACCTATGCCCCCGGGGGGGCCGGGTGACACCGTTCCTCCACCTGCAGAGCCGGTTCAGGCCACCTCAGTTTTGCCGAAGTTGGCCTCTCCACGGATTGTGGTGGAGCCGCCACACCAGCAGCCTCCAACCGGGGCTCCGACCGAGGAGTCTCAGCTGGCTAAGGGTCTTCCCCATCGACTGTCGGTCACTCTCATGCCTGATCATCCACGGCGGGTCGAGACCCATCCGGTCAACATGGAGTCTGTGGGCGCTCTTTCAACAGAGGAAGGACGCACATCCTTCATGGGCATCCTCCGTCTCATCTCTGAATCCATGGGGATGCCTCTGGAGCCCGTTCAGAAGCAGACTCGATATCCCCTCACAGAGATTCTGGATAAGAGGGACTCTCTGACATAGACCTTCCTGGTGGCCGAGGCCATTGTCGGCCTGGCCTTGGAGCTTTGGCAGCACCCTGCCTCCAGCCTAGCACCCTCAGCCTGGATGGCCTGCAGATATGCGGTACTCACCGGTTCCCTGTCGAGGTTCCCAGAACACCCCTCGACCAAAGGGTTAGTGGCTGATTCCATGCTTTGGTGCTCGGGTAGACAGGCTGCCGGACAAGGAGTCCAAGAAATTGGACCACTGGGACAAAAAGGTCTGTAGTTCCTCCTTGCTTGGCCTCTGCCAGGCGAGCTCAGCCATCCTGGTGGCACACTTCTCCCATGCCCTGTTGGGCTCCCTGGATGAGTTGATCCCTCATCTCCCTGCAGACCTCCAGACCATGGTCAAGCAGGTCTGAGACAAGGGCAGGGCTGTGACCAAACAGCAACTCCAGACAGCTCTGGACATTGGGGATTCCTGTGCCTGCTCGGTGGTGGCTGCAGTTGCCCATGCACTGTAGAGCTTGGCTGAGGATCTCGACCTTCATGGCAGACACTCAGAACAGGCTGGCGGATGTTTCCTTCTTAGGCACTGACCTGTTTGGGCCTGGTATGGAGGGTCGCCTTCAGCGCATCGAGTAGTCCAGTGCCACCTTGGACTCCATTACGTCCGCCCAGAAGGATCCCAAGGGCTCCAAGCAACAGAAGCGCAAGCCCTTTCTGTCTCCCACTCCTGCGGCAAAACTAGCCCAGCACCAGCCAGGCCAGTAGGCTCAGCCTTGGCACCATAAGCCCAAGTCAGTGACTTTGGTGGTCCAAAAGCCAGGAGGGAAGGGACCCGGTGACTCCTCAGCAGAGTTCTTCCTCCTCCAAGCCTGCCAAGTGACGGGATGTGAGGCGCCGGCTCTGCCACTTCCTTTCCACCTGGTCCGCTGTTACCATAGACAGGTGGGTTCTGGAAGCGGTCTGCCTCTGGAGTTCAAGCAGTACCCTCCCAGCCGAGCCCGCACCCCATGGGAGGGCTTGGTATCCGCAGACACTGGGTCAGCTCTTCAAGACGACATTGCCCAGCTCCTCTGCAAGGAAGTCGTGGTCAGGGTAGCGGATCCTCCGAAACACCCAGGGTTTGTCTCCACATACTTCCTGGTGCCAATGCAGATGGGGGGGCCTGCACAACCTGAACAAATTCCTCAGGTCTAGCACCTTCCAGGTGATTACTCTGTCCCAGATAATACCATCTCTCAAGCAGGACATATGGTTTTGCTCTCTGGATCTACAGGACGCGTTCTTTCACGTCCCGATCCGTCCGTCCCACTGAAGATTCCTCCGCTTCAGAGCTGAGGAAACCCTCTACGAGTTCCAGGCCATGCCTTTCAGACTCTCCTCAGCCCCCAGCGCCTTCACCAAATGCATAATAGTGGTGGCAGCTTACTTGTGGCATCGAGGAGTCTGGGTGTACCCCTACGTGGATTGACTGGCTGATAGCAGGTCCCTCCAGGCAGGAGGTGGAGCGGTCCAGGAATCTGGCCCTCCAGACCTGCATCCAACTTGGTCTCCTAGTCAACGAGGCCAAGTCGGAACTTGCGCCCTCATAGATACATAGGTACATAGACACTGTCAGCAGATAAGGGCCTACAGACCACCCAGTCTGCCCATTTGAGCTTGTAAGTTCACTCTGTTTTCCTTGAAGTCTGTTGCCTCTTACCCCGACCTCCAGAATCCCTTTATGTCTATCCCATGCATTCTTAAATCATGTGATTGTTTCAGCCCCCACCACTTCCTCTGGCAGGGTGTTCCGCTTGTCCACCACCCGTTCTGTGAAGAAATTCTTCCTCACGTTTCCTCTGAATCGCCCTCCTTCCAACTTCATCCCATGCCCTCTAGTCCTGGAACATCTTTTTCGCTGAAAATTAGTGTAATCCTGCACTCTGTTCCTCCCTCTAAGATACTTGTATGTCTCTATCATATCCCCTCTCTCCCTCCTCTCCTCCAGGGAGTACATATTCAAGCCCTTCAACCTGTCCTCATAGGATTTGTCATGCAATCCATGTACCATCTTTGTTGCCCTCCTCTGAACCTTCTGTACCCTGTCTATGTCCTTACGTAGGTAAGGTCTCCAGAACTGTACACTGTACTCCAGGTGGGGCCTCACTAGTGTCTTGTATAGTGGAATTATGACCTCCCTTTTCCTGCTGGTGATGCCCCGGCTATGCATCCCAGCATCCTATTTGCTTTACCTGCTGCCTTGTCTCACTGTTTACCTACCTTGGGGTCATAAGAGATGATAACCCCAAGATCCCTTTCCTGCTTGGTAAAGAAACAGAGGTCTGTGATCCTTGAGATCTCAAACACTATTCAAATAAATTTGTCATATGGGATGATATTGTGACCAAGAACAATCCACCCCACTCTTCCTCTACTGCTGACTGCACCTGTATTCCCTGCCCTTGGTCAGTATTGAACCCCCTACCTTCTACACCAAAAGCAGTTACCCTAACCACTGCGCCACTGCAACAACCTCCTTGCAAGTGATCAGCTTCATTGGGGCAGAGCTTGACTCTTGCCGAGCTAGAGCCAGGCTCCTGGCGGACAGGGTGAAGGTTCTCTCCTCCTTTGCCTGATCATTTTGGGTTGGGCACTTGTGCCCTGCCCAGTACTTCCTGTACCTTCTGGGTAACATGGCAGCCTGCACCACTATGGTCCAGTAGGCCCGTTCACATATGCGCTCCCTGCAGTGGGAGCTGGCCAGCCAGTGGTCTCAGCACAATGGTCACTTCGACCAGCTGGTCACTGTGACCCAGAGGATGTGGGACGCCCTCCAGTGGTGTCTTGTCCCAGGCATCTGCAGGAAGGGATCTCATTATTCATTTTGTCGGATAGTCATCCTGACGACTGACGGCTCTCTCTCACGGGCTGGAGTGCCCATATAGGGGAACACATGGTCCATGGGCTCTGGATCCCTGAGGAGTCCTGATGCCTCATCAGCCTGCTGGAGCGCCGAGCAGTTAGGTTGGCACTGGCTGCATTCACTCTGTTCGTTCGGGGTCAAGTGGTTCAAGTCCAGATGGACAACACCATGACCATGTGCTATCTCAACAAACAGGGTGGGACGCACACCCCGCCTTTGTGCAATGAATCCCGCCGCGTCTGGAACCTCATGCGCAGCCTGGAGGCGGATCTCCTAGCCATCTGGTGGGTGCGGTGTCTCATGAGTGGTCTCTCCATCCAGAGGTAGTACACAATCTGTTCTCCCAGTGGGGCACCCCTCAGGTGAACCTGTTCGCCTCCAGAGAGAACGCAAAGCTGAAGCTGTTTTGTGCCCACCCCCTCAGCAAGGCTGTCTGCAGGGGAATGCCTTCTCAAGGCCGTGGACCCCAGGCCTCAGCTGTGTCTTCCCTCCACTTCCCTTGATCCACAAGGTGCTACTCAAGGTCAGGAGGGACAAGGCACAGATGATCCTGGTGGCTCCGGTCTGGCACTACCAGTTTTGGTACCCCAATCTCAGCCTCAGCAACAGGCTTCTGAGACATCTTCCCATACGTCCAGACCTGCTGTTAGTCAGGGGAAGGTACTCCACCCGGACCTTCAATCCTTGCACCTGACAGCCTGGTTCCTAAGCGGCTAGAGTTCCAGGCTTTGGGTCTTTACGATAATGTCCTCACTGTCATGGAGGCATCTAGAAAGGAATCCAGCAGAAAATGCTATGCCTTCAAATGGAAGAGCTTCTCCATTTGGTGTCAGGGCAAGGGGCTGGAGCCCTTGTCCTGTCCAGTGGCCAGCATTTTGGATTACCTGTGGTCCCACTGCAAAGGGGGACTTTGGTTGACGACTGTTAAGGTGCACCTGGCAGCCACCTCTTTACCGGGCATGGGCTAGTCAGCAGCGCAAGAGACAGTGGTCTGGTGCTTTTTCCAAGGCTTAGATCACATTTCCCCTCTGGTGCGTGAACCACCACCGTGGAATCTGTTGCTGGTTTTGGCAAAGCTCATGGGCAAGCCATTCAAACCGATGCACAGGTGTGAGCTGTCACACCTGTCGTGGAAGACTGCCTTCCTGGTGGCTGTCACGTCAGCTAGAAGGATTAGTGCACTCCAGGCGCTCTCGGTGGAGTCTCCTTAACTGGTCTTCCACAGGGACAAGGTTGTCCTGCATCCTAACCCGAAGTTCCTGCTGAAGGTTGTGTTGGAGTTTCACCTGAACCAAGTGATGACTCTTACAGTGTTCTTCCCAAGTCACACCTCAGAGGCTGAACATAGTCTCCATACTCTGGACCTGAGGCGAGCGCTTGCTTACTACAAAGCACGCATGGCTGGAGTTAGGGGAGAAGTTCACCAGCTGTTTGTCACCTATGCTGAAGCTGCACCTGGCAGACCTGCAGCCAAGCGGACGATTGGTGGGTGGATCACTTCCTGCATTGATCTCTGCTATAGGTTGATGGGTAGGGATCCTCCTGAAGGGCTTAGGGCTCATTCCACCTGCCTTACTGCTGCGTCAGTGGCTGCTTCTAGGGACATCCCTATCCAGGAAATCTGCAGGGCTGCTACCTGGAAGTCAGCACATACCTTCATTTCCCATTACCACTTTGACTTAGAGTCATACAAGGTTGCTGGTTTTGGGACCTCAGTTCTCCAGTCCTTATTTCCTAAGTAGGGGGTGTGCGCCTCGCCTCACTCCCCCCGGAGAACTGCTAGGAGTCTGCCAATAAGTGTGGATAGAACAACATATCCACATCCCTAGAAGCACAGGTTACTCACCTGTAACAGTAGTTCTAGGAGTGGTATATGTTGTTCATCCACACTGACCCACCCAACCTCCTCTGGCTTCGGCCACAGTACTGCTTCCAGCAGGCAAGATCTGGCGTCATGGGGCAGAGCCAAGGGTTATACCACCTGGGTGGGTGGGAGAAGCCAGCTTGAAGACTTTCCGGCAAGACTTAAAGGGAAAGGACTCTGCCAATAAGTGTTGCTAGACAACATATACCACTTCTAGAACTACTGTTACAGGTGAGTAACCTGTGTTTACTTACCGTAACAGTAAATCTTAGAATCTCCTCTGCTAAGCCACAGCTCTCCCTCTTTCCCACTTTTCGAGTGGCTGTTGCTTCTGCCTCCTGCTCTTGCATAATGATTCTCCTCTTATGCCTGATTTCGGCATAATCCTCTGGTTTCCATATCCTCTCCAGTGTGCCTGGTTTGTCCTGGTTGCTTTGGTCCCTACTGGTTGGATGGTCCTATGAGCTTGTATTCGGCATGGAACTGAGGCATGATGGAGCCACCAACATTATAGAGTCTGTGACGGTGCACATTGACATTGGCTGCCCCAGATAGCAAAGGTTGCTGAGTGGTCCTGACACCAGCGGCTTTACAGCTCCGTGATGTGGCTTAATGGAGGAAATTCTGTTGAAGATCTACTGCTACGGCAAGTAACTATTTTTTTTTTTTTCTGCTTGTTTTCAGGCATTTGGGGATATTTTTCTTGGAGTTTTGCTTGAGTTTTCATCTCTTTGCACTGTCCTCACAGTTAGCTTCTTGCTCTGTCGTCATTATGACAGTGGAACAGAATAAGTAGTCTGGATTTAAGAGGTGCATTTTGTACAGGTGTCTAGTGTCCACAACTGACAGACATGATCCCTTCGTTTGCAGTCTGGATCTAGGCCACAGTGTGAGTCGTTATTCCCTGGTGTCAACCTAAATACATGTTAGTCGTTGAAGAGCATCGGCAATGGATGCTCCAGGGCAAATCTATTAAAGTGTGGCCATTCATGGTGGCGAACTCAGCAGTGCACTTACAGGCCCGAAAGGAGGAGGAGGAGGCCAGCAAAGATGTTCTGATTCTGGGCCTCCTGTCAATGATGGAGGAGCTTGTGCTGGATCTCCTGACTCCTCCTGAGGACAGATGATTTCAAAATGTTCTTCCGTACTTCCACTTCTTAAAGGCGAGTCCCTATCTTGACGAAAATACAAGAGTCAACAATGATCTTAGTATCACAGTAGGTTGAAGGACCATTCACACTTTCCCCAGGTGGAGGATTCAGATGGTAGTCAGCTCTGAGGGAGGTTATTCCACTTGTGGAGCCTTTTGGTCTGCTCACAGATTGTCCATCAGGGCAGCCAATTGTGTCCATGCTAGCTGATCTTGCAGTTGACCCCATCAAAGATGTGTCAGCTGAGGGGGAAGATTCCTTAGTCCCTCTCTCTTTCGCACCCCAGTGCTGATCACTACCCAGTCTGGGCAGGCTGGGGTCGAGCCTGACTGAGCTCACAGTTGGGCCTCTGCTAATCAAGCCACCACCAGTTGTCCCAACCCCTGCGCGGCTTCCTGTTGATACCAAGGGCCCTGGCACCATCTCGACCTGTGAGTCGGCAGTCAAAGATCATGGTCATGCTCTTGATATCGATGCCAGCATTGCCATTTATATTCATTGCTGAGTTCATCCTCATCATCTAGTGCCTACCACTGACACTGCACCCGTCGCAGATGAGTGATGGCAGCCTAGCAGCAGAGGGCTTGTGGAACGTTTGCCTACGGTCGAGGTCAACCGACAGTGCCAGTAAATCCATCCTGGCCTCTGCTGTTTCTCCCAACACCATCTCTGGTAGTGTACCCCACAGCTCCCTTGCTGGCTGTGCCACTTGGACCAGTACAGGTGGAGCCCTCCTCTCCACAGCCGACTGAAGGCATTCTAATCAAGGACTCTAGTTCCTCATTTTCTTCATTGGTGGTTACCCTATCAGAGAGCGTTGTCCATACACTGTGTCATTAGTCGATGCTCCTTTAGCCTGACTCTGATTCAGTTATGTAGATCATTCTGTCGACTCCATGTTGTCAGGAAGTCCGTCTACCAGCAGACAGCCCCCAGGGGGAAACCAGTTATCCTTTGGAGCCCTCATGGAACAAATATCTGAGGCTCTGAACATTCTGTTGGGGGAGGTCCAAAAGGAGACCACCTACCAGCTGATAGACATTCTCAAATGAGGTTTCTCTCCAGGTGTAGCCTTTCCTATCGCCCCTGCTGTCCTGCATCTAGTCCCCAGTATCTGTCAGCATCCGACCTCCTGGCAGGCCCTAGCGTATCATATAGACCGCAGATATTTGCTCTGCTGTGTGGGATATCCAGCTTTTTAGAACATCTGTCACAAGACGGGTTGTGTTGCATATGAGATGTTCTGCGAGGTGAGGGTGCAAGGAGACTACCTTGGCCAAAATATTTTTAAGCAAGGGTCAAAGACCTCCTCACCTGTATTGAGATGTCCACTGTGACTCTTGATTTGTTGACTTCAGTTGCCAAGTCTAGGGCACAAGCCTCTGGTTCCATTTGTGAGCCCTATTGAGACACGCAAAACCGGCAGTAACTTCAGCAGCAACAGAGACAGGCATTTCAGCAACGCATCCTGGCTAAGCCCTCCAATAAATTGGATGGACATGGCCTATACAGGGATGTTGAGGGCAGTTCTTCTGGAGACCAGTCCTCGGGGCCACTGCAAAGAGCAAGCAGGCATGGGTTGGAAGGGGGCTGATATCCCTTCTCCATCACCAGACAATGCTGTGGCTCCCTCTTGGGGGCCAAATCTCCCTCAGTGGTCTGCTGTTATTTTGGACAGGTGGGTCCTGGAAGTGGTGCGGTTGGGATTGCTTCTGGAATTTGATGATCTGCCCCCTGTTGGTCCCAAAGGCTGTTGGAGGACTTTCTGTTGTTGGAATTTTTCCCCACAGTACAGAGCAATTAATCTTGTCAAGAAAACGTACGTCAACTGGGGTTCATGGGGTACTTTCTGGTGCCCAAGCAGATGGGGAGCTGGTACCCCATTCCCTGTCTACGAGTGCTGAACAAGTTCACTCACATATGTAAGTTTTGTATGTTGACTCTGTACAAGGTCATTCTTCCCCTGGAGCCAGAGACTTGGTTTTGCTTCTTGGACTTCCTGGATGCGTACTTTTACATTCCCATTCATCCGTACCACAGACTATTCTTCCACTTTTGGGTGTCTGGAAACCTGTATCAGTTCAGTGCCATGCCTTACGGCCTATCATCGACAGCTTTGATGTATATTAAGTGCCTGCATCGTGGCAGCTTTCTCAGATCAATGTTTTTCTGTACCTCCACAATTGGCTCATCGCAGGAGCTCATTGTAGGATGTGGTGCAGTCCAAAGACCTCTTGATTCAGAAGATCCAGAATTTTAGCATTATGGTCTGCACTCACCCTGAATCAAGTGATTATTTTTATAAAAGCAGAGCTAGATTCAGTTCAGCTGGAGCTTGTCTGCCCCGGACAGGGCTGATGACCTGTCCTTTTCCCAATAAATTATAGTTAGGCAATTGCACCTGGCCTGAAATTTCCTCCACTTTCTGGACTTCGTGGCCTCTACTACAGACATGGTGTGTTGGGCCTGCTGGTGCATGCATCCCGTTAAGTGGGAATTGGGATATCAGTGATCTTAGCCACACAAAGTCTGAACCAATCAGAATAGATTACTGAGCCAATCCTGGGCGCCTTTTGTTTGTGGCTGTCCCGCTGGATCCTCTCTGAGGGTAATGTATTTGTCTCTATCCCTTGGTCACATTCATGACAGATACTAGTGGACTGGGGTGTGCATTGCTGGACTGCAGAGCACAATGGTTCTGGTTGCCAAGCGAAACTGCTCCACATTAACCTGTTGGAAACCCGCACAGTTTGCCTGGTGTTGGTGGATATGGCATTGCTGGTTCAAAATCGAGTGGTACAGATCAGCATGACCAACATGCACTCCTTTGTCTGTGTCAGGAGACGCTCCGTACATGGTCCCTGGCTCACTCCCTGCACGTGGACATATTGATATTCCATGTCGCAAAAGAGAACAACTATTCTGCAGCCGCTCTCTGTATTGTGGAGAGACTGCCCATGGGTGGCTGCTGCACCTTCCAGTGGTGTCCCGGGTGTTCTCAGTATGGGGAACACCATCAGTTGAGCTGTTCACTTCCTTGGAAAACAGGTGTCTGAGATTGTTTTGTTCATATCACCCCTCAGCAGGGCACTCTGCCATGGGTCTTACTGTCTCAGTTCCAGTCTTGGGTCCTCCTGTATGCCATGTCTTTATATCATGTAGTTTACAAGGTGGTTCTCAAGGGGACAGGGCATCTTGGATTCTGATTGTGATGTACTGACTGCACCAGTTCTGGTAGTACCTTCGCTTCAGCTGTAGACCACCTTGGCTGCTTCTCTTCCTGCCAGAGCTGCTGATAAGGTCCAAAGGGATGATCAGGTATCCATACCTGCAGTCCCTGCATCAGCTGATTCATGAGCAGCTAGAGTTCCAGGCCCTTCCCAAGATTTTCTACATGTGTTAGAGTCCTCATAGAAGGAGTCTACGACTCAAGATGCACACTTGCAGATGGTCGAGGTTTTTGTGCTAGGAGCAGAGATTGTTGTGTGTCGGCTCCTATGGGTATAGTCTTGAGACCATGAGGACACGCACCCAGTCCAATAGCCCTCAGTCTGTTCTATATCTGTCCTAGCTGGGGACAGCCCCTGCCTTTTGCTACAATTTACTTTGTTGTGTGGATCTCCCCAGCAGCAGATGAAGGACTCCAGTTACACTGGAGCATTGCTGGGGAGACTTCTGGAGCCCAAGGCTGCAGTCCTGGTAAGGACTGCCACAGTCCTCCTTCCTCAGTGCCTAGCATACCTCTGACCCACCATTCTGGTAGGACCAGCCTGTTTTCTTGTGCCATTCTTGGGTGGTCGAGGGAACACCCCAGAGTGGGATCATGACCAAGCCATCGGGGATCATGTTCTCACATTTAACCTCCAAGCAGCCATACTAGGAACTATGACTGCTTGCGTAGTAGTGCATGTGAATGAGCACACTGCAGTCATCTCGATTACAGCCAAGATGTGCTCTCGTGCCCCGCTGCGATTTTCACACATTATTGCACTGTAGTCATTTTACTGTTCCTTCACTCAGCGCCCTGCGCTGTTGCTGGCTATACGAAGCATATCCAGTGATTTCTTCTATGTGAACATTTTGGCTGAGCAGCATTTTGGCCTGGCTTCTCAAGTGATCCTCATATAAGAACTCCTTGGTAGCATCTCCTAGTATCCAGAGCAGCATTTGGACACACTTTCCTTTTTTGGGGGGTCATTGCCATCAGAAACTGTGAGTCATTCTATACCTTAACTTTTCTGGGACCAGTGGGGCTCATCCTTCCTTTCTGTGCTGGACTTGTGCATATGTAATCTGCCTCTGTACAGCTGCCCCTTTCCCAAAATGCAGTCTTCTACGACTGCAGTAAAGGAGACCAGATCTCATGTACCTTCAGTCTCTCCATGTATGGCTTTTGATGCAGCCCTGCACCATTTTAGTTGCCTTTGACAGCTTCCATCCTGTTTATTTCCATCCTGAGATATGCTCTTCACACCTGGACACAGTACTCCAGTTTGGTTCTTACTAGCGATCTATACCGTGGCAACACCACCTTCCTTCTTGTGCTGATGATACCCCTCCCTGTGCACCCTGGTATCCCACTGGCCCTACCTACTGCCTTGTTACCTTGAGATCTTCAGATATGATTACTCCCAGGTCTCTTTCCTGTTAGTTGACTGACTGTACGTCTTCTCGCATTTTGTACTCTGCCTTTGGGTTTTTATGTGTGCTAGGTGCACTTTTTTGCACTGAAACCCAGCTGTCATGCCCTCAACCACTCCTCGAGTTATTTCGGGTCTTTGCACATTCTTTCCACTCTTTCAGTGTCTCTACCCTGTTGCAGATTTTTGGTGTGATTTGCAAAGATGCATACCTTCCCTTCCAGCTCATCTGCAGTGTCACTTATAAAGACATTAAAGAGGACTGGTCCCAGTACTCAGCCCTAAGGCACCCACTGGTCACCCTCCCTTCCCCAGAGTGAACTCCGTTCATCTCCGCTCTCTGTCACCTATCCATTAACCAATTTCTTACCCAATTTGCGACCTTAGGACCCACCCCTAAACTGCCTAATTTCCTTATGAGTGTCCTATGTAGTACGGTGTGGAATACCTTGTGCTAAAATCGAAGAAAGCCACAGCTTCATCCACTGCTCCACCCGGATATATTTCACTTGTTACCCAGTCAAAGAAATCTATCTGATTTGTCTGACATACCACCGCCTCCAAAATCATGTTTCCTTGGGTCTTGTAACCCAAGAATTCAAGATACTTCACAGTCCTTTCCTTTAGTGGTGACTCCCATTAACTTCCCAGCCACTGTTAGGGCGGAGCCTTCCTTTGATTCAAGAATGCATGGGATAGCCATCAACGGATCCTAGCAGTTGGGGAAAGGGGATAAACCAGTTCAAGAGAAGCTTGAAGAGGCAAAATTACATGCGCAATTGGGCAGACTAGGTGGGCCAAAGGCCCTTATCCACCATCAGTATCTATGCATCTATATTAATGAAGAAAATACAAAGTAATCCATGAAGAAACTGATCTATTCTATCGTTAAATTAATGATGATCTTCTAAGTGTGACTGTTACTTAGAGTGCCATTTCTGGTGCTCACACCAGAACCACAGCCACAACATTATTTGCCCCCAAGTCCAGTTCACTGTGAAGTTTTTTTTTTTTTTTTTTAATGCCAGTAATTTGGAAGGGGTCATATTTTGGCTCCAGATCCCTGCCACTTCCTGATCCTGAGCCCCACCCCCATGCTAGCATATTTTGTGATGTAAGTATATGGATGACGATGGGGGGGTTCCCCAAAGACTACTTTAGGAAGACCTTTTAAACATCTTGTTTCAGTATCTTAGAGTTCTGATGTAGACAAATGAAGGCCACCTCTCAACTAGCAAAGGCCTTGATAGTGGAGCGGTGACCTTGATTTGTCCACATCAAAGCTCTACAATATTAACACCAAAAAAAAAAAAAAAGATGTTTAAAAAGCATCCCTGTAGTAGTCTATGGAGAGTGCCCTCACACTGCCCATATACTGACATTACAAAACGTGCTAGCATGAGGGCGCTGCTCAGGACCAGGAAGTGGAAGGGAGCGGTCTCTCGGCTCCTCTGAACCAGAATATGATCCTTTCCCTTCCAAATTACAAGCAGAAGAAATTGTGCTATGTAGTCCATTGGACTTGGGGCAAGTAAGGTTCCTACTGTGGTTCTGGGGCAACTGTTAAAAGAGCAGGTAATGTGCTCTTTGATGGGGATGAACTCATGTGAACCAAGCCATCATCATTAAGAGGATTCTAATATATTATACAAACTTTGACTGGAGTTGAAGCATATAGTGAAAAATGAGTGCCCCAGTGAGAGGGAAAAAAGGCAACAGTAAGCTGATTAAAGTGCCTGAAGCCACACCAAAGGTCAATTTTTTAACCCGGTAGATAGTAGTTTTCCACAGGCAATTGATTTCTGATTCATATTTGTTTTTTCAATGACAGATTTGCACAGCCTTTTTGAGCAGCTTTCTGTGCCTGTTAAAGGGACAATGTCTTTTAAATGGCCATATCAACGATTAGTATAGTCGTGGCCAAAAATATTGGCATCCTTGCACTTTTTTCAAATAACTCACAATTCCTCTAAACATAAGTTGAAATTAACAACAGTATTTGGTCTCCACAGTTCTTTATTTCTCTGTTAATATTACAGAACCTTTGTTTTTGATTCAGAATTTAATATATCCTTTTAAATCAGAAAATGAAAAGAAATGGCATTGACAAAATTATTAACACCCTAGACTTAATATTTGGTAGCACAGCCTTTGGTCAAAATAACTGCAATCAGCCTTCCTATAGCCATGGATGAGCTTCCTGCACCTCTCTACTGGCAGTTTGGCCCACTCTTCTTGCGAAACTGCTCCAGTTCTCCCAGATTTGAAGGGTGCCTTCTCCCAGCTGCTGTTTTCGGATCTCTCCACAGGTTTTCAATGGGATTTAGATCTGGACTCATTGCTGGCCACTTCAGAACAGTCCAGCGTCTTGTCTTGAACCATTCCTGGGTGCTTTTTGAAGTGTGTTTGGGGTCATTGTCCTGCTGGAAGACCCATGACCTTCGACGGAGACCCAGCTTTCTGACACTGGGTTCAACATTGCACTCCGAAATGGCCTGGTAATCTCCTCCAGATTTCATGATGCCATGCACACGTTCAAGGCACCCAGTGCCAGAGGCAGCACAGCAACCCCAAAACATCACTGAACCTCCTCCATGTTTGACTGTAGGGAAGGTGTTCTTTTCTTTGAAGGCTTCATTTTGTTTTCTGTAAACATAGAGATGATGTGCTTTACCAAAAAGCTCTAATTTGGTCTCATCTGTCCACAGGACATTCTCCCAGAAGGATTTTGGCTTGTTCAGATGTGTTTTGGCAAACCCAGTCGGGCTTTCTTATGTCTCTCTCTCAGCAGTGGGGTCCTCTTGGGCCTCCTACCATATAACCCCCTTTCATTGAGTTGGCGACGGATGGTGTGAGTTGAAACTGTCGTACCTTGTGTCTGAAGGTCAGCTTGAATCTGTTTGGCAGTTGATCGAGGTGCTTTCTCCACCATTCGAACAATCCTGCGCTGCAATCTTCGATCAAGTTTTCTCTTGCGGCCGCGTCCAGGGAGGTTGGCTACAGTGCCATGGGCCTTAAACCTCCTGATAACATTACGTACGGTGGAAACATGAACATCAAGGTCTGTGGAGATTGATTTGTAGCCTTGAGATTATCCATGCTTGGCTACAATCTTCTGTCTGACCTCCTCTGACAATTCTCTGGCTGTCTTTCTTTTCTCCATGCTCACTGCGGTACACACAGTGACACAAAACAGGAGAATGAGTCATTTTCTCTATTCAAACTGGTTGTATGAGTGATTTTTATATTGCAGGCACTTGCAACTCACCACAGGTGAGTTCAATTCCAACGTGAAGGAGAATCACCTGCTTGAAATCTAATTATTTCTAACTATTTCTAAAAGGTGCCAATAATTTTGTCCGGGCCATTTAAGGATTTCTGTGTGGCATAAGCTAAGACTTAGTAAATTTTTCTGCTTTTTGTGTTTTATTCCACTGCAAACCAAAGAAATACATATGTGGATACCAAAATATTTTTTAATTTCAACAATTTTCTGGAAGGAATGGTGCATTATTAGAAAAAACTGCTAGGGCGCCAATATTTTTGGCCACGACTGTATGTGTTTGGTAAGCTGTTAGGTTTTACAGAACCATTGTTACAGCTTTCTTTATAGGTGCCTGATTCAATATCTTCACTTAGATGTGGAGGAGGGGGAAAGCTGTAGATTATGTAGATGTAGTCTAGGATCGTAGATAGGTTGTTCATCCACACTATTTGGCATTTCCCTTTCAGATCTTGCCGGAAGGTCTTCAAGCTGGCTCCTCCCACTCACCGGGTGGTATAACCCTTGGCTGCACCCCATGACGCCACAGCTTCCTTTCTGCTGGAAGATGCAGATTCCCTCCTCTTCGCTCCAGCGTGTAGTAGGCCCTAGCGCGCCAAAACTCGGTTTTACCAATCAAGATTCTCTGAATCTCTCCAAACAATTTTGTTGTTGCGACCATGATGGAGGACAAGTCCTCACCCGGGTTCCACCAGTGTCTCTGCGAGCAGAAAATGTCTCAAACTGACCCACACGCCACGTGCATGTACTGCCTGGGTCTTGATCATGATACTCAGGCCTGTGACTTTATTTTATTATTTATTTTATTTAGATTTTGTTTACCGGGTAAGCCCACTGAGACCAAAGGTCCATTTTTCAGGGGCGACCCGGGATTAGTTACAGAAAGGACACCGAGAACAATAATTACAGCAATTAAGTTAGTTACATTTGTTACATCACAGTATAGTGAAGTCATTTGTATAAGGATAGCAGAACTTTTGTCGTTCCTTTCATCCAAACGTTTTGGATGATCGCCTTGCGCATCTCCAGCTCGGACATCCGGAAAAACGGCACCTGACGGTCAAATCGAAGGATGCCCGCCTTGCGATCGTGGCCACGGGTTCGCGGAACAACTGGAACAGATGAAGGCCTTCGAAAGAAGAGGCAGCTAGTACCGCTGAGCTCTCGTCTTTCCCCTCGGTTTTTGTCCCACTAAAACTGGGCTCCTCTTTCTTGGGTTCCTTTAAGGAGCTGGTCCAATCCCTTCCCACTCGTGGGGAAGGTCTTGGCTAACACAACTCCAGATCCCATAAGAAGGAATCTAAGGAACCAAGAAAAACTACGTCTCATCCACGTCACTCTTGGGACAGAGGCGATCTCAGTCCTAGGTCTCCTCTTCGACTTGATTGAAGTTGTGACATGACTGCTTGACCTCACGTTGCCCCATCAGGTCAGATGGCCCAAACGCAGGACGACAGTCCGGTCGAGATCATCCTCAACCCCGTTGACCTGTTGTTGACCGAGGAGGCCGACAACTCCTTATTTAGAACTCCGTTCCTATCGGACCTCACTGATGAAGCGACCCAGCCAGCTGGGAAGCCTTGGGCGGTGGTCACCGCGTCGGTCCCCCCGACGGTCAACGTCCAGGTCTGGGACATCCTTGACTGAAAGGCAGAGGAAGTTGCATAAGCGGCACTCTGAGAAGCAGCACTGCTGCCATTTGCCCTTGTCCTCCTCTGATGAGGGGAGGCTCTGACGCAAGTTGCTTCAGCACTACGAGGACATGCTGTGGAGGCAGCTTGTTTTGGCTTGGCCGAAGGTGGTCCCTTCCACCCCAGCCATTACCTGGATGTTGCTTTCCAGGTCGATGTCGACTACTTTGGGTCTGTCGTTCCCCAGCAGAGCGGACGTCACTCCCGACTCGGCCAAAGCCGGTCCCTCCACCTATTCTGGTGGAGCCTTCGCTGAAACAGCCTTCCTCGGGAGCTCCCCCAAGGAGTCTCTGCCTGCTTCAGGCCTCCCGCACAGGCTGTCTGTCACTCTGACTCCCGACCACCCACGGTGGGTTCTCTGTGACTCCGGTAGCAGACCGCTGTATCCGGACTCCTCGGATTTGGCATCCCATTCTTGGGACGATGATGCCATGAGTCTTTCTGCCGAGGAGGGGCCCACCTCTTTTATGGGCATCCTCCATCTCATCTCAGAGTCTGCAGGGATGAAGCTGGAGCCCGTTGGAAAGCGGGTAGAATAATGGACATCCTCAGAAGGGGGGATTCCCCGTCCGAGGCCTTTCCAGTAGCTGAAGCCATTGTCTTCCCAGCCCTGGAGCTCTGGCAGCACCCAGCCTCCTGCCCCGCACCGTCCGCCAGGATGGCCCGCAAGTTCGCGGTACCTACTGGCTCCCTTTTGGGATTTTCACAGCATTCTTCGGCTGAGGAAGTGATGACTGAGTCTGTTTTCAGGCGGGTTGGGGACTCAGGACACTCCGATAGACCACCGGACAACGAATCCAAGAAGCTGGATCATTCTGCCCGAAAGGTTTATGCTGCCTCATCGCTGGGCCTCAGTCAGGCGATCGTGGCTGTAATCATGGCACACATTTCCGACTCCCACGCACTGTTGGGCTCCTTAGATGAGGTGCTCCCTCACCTTCCCACAGACCTTCAGACCATGGTCAAGCAGGTCTGGGACCAGGGCCGGGCTGTCTCCAGACAGCAACTTCAAATGGCCTTGGACATCGGAGATTCCTGTGCCCGTTCAGTTGCAGCCGTGGTTGCCATGCGCCGCTGGGCTTGGTTGCAGGTATCGAAATTCACGGCTGACACCCAGCACTAGTTGTCAGATGTCCCGTTCCTGGGTACCGACTTGTTCGGTCCAGGAGTGGACAGTCACCTAGAACATACCGAGAAGTCCAGTACCACATTGGACTCTGCTACGTCTGCACAAAAGGAATCCCAGGGTTCCAAAAAACAGAAGACGCCCTTTCGCTCTTCTGCCCCTGTGGCCAGACAGCCCCAGTTTCAGTTGGAGCATCAGCAGCAGGCGCAGTCTGCACGCAAACTAGGAAGGAAGGGTCCTGGTCGTCCCGCTTCCGGATCCTCCTTCCCCAGGCCTGCTCAGTGATGGGATGGGGGTGACAAGCCCCATACCTGTCACAACTGGTCTGGGTCCTCCCGTGTGGGGCCGGCTCCACCACATCCTTTCCGCCTGGTCTGCTGTTACCATGGACAGGTAGGTGCTGGAAGTGGTAGGTCAGGGACTGCCTCTAGAGTTTGAGCAGTACCTGCCAAACTGAGCCAGTGTCTCACGCGAGGACAGGGTATCAGTCCACACTCAGTCGGCTCTGAAAGACGACATAGCCGAACCCAGGGTTCGTTTCCAGGTACTACCTGGTCCCGAAATGGACGGGGGGCTGGCGCCCCATTCTGGATCTGCACGACCTGAACCAGTATCTCAGTTCACGCACCTTTCGGATGGTAACTCTGTCCCAGATCATACCATCTCTCGAGCAAAACGTTTGGTTCTGCTCCCTGGATCTTCAGGATGCATTCTTCCACATACTGATCCATCCGTCGCACCGAAGTTTCCTCCACTTCTGAGTGGGGGGAACCCTCTACGAGTTCCAAGCCATGCCGTTCAGCCTGTCATCAGCCCCCCCAGGTCTTCACCAAATGCATTGCAGTGGTGGCAGCCCATCTTCGGCATTGAGGGGTGATTGTGTACCCTTACCTTGACGATTGGCTCATAGTGGATCCTCCAGGATGGAGGTGGAAAGGTCCAGGGACCTGGCCCTCAAGATCTGTCTCGAACTTGGCCTCCTAATCAATGAAGCCAAGTCTGAACTCGTGCCCTCGCAGGTGATCTGCTTCATTGGGGCAGAGCTCAACTCTTGATGAGCCAGAGCCCGGCGGAGAGGGCGGAGGTTCTTTCCTCCTTTGCCCAATCATTTCTGGTTGGGCAGTTGCTCCCTGCCCGAGACTTCCTCCGTCTCCTGGGTTACATGGTGGCCTGCACCACTGTGGTCTGTTGGGCTCAGTGGCGAATGCATCCCATTCACTGGGGCCTGGCTAGTCAGTGGTACCAGTGTCTAGGCCATTTTGACCAGCTGGTCACAGTAAACCAGAGGCTTTGGGATGCTCTCCAGTGGTGGACCGTCCTGGAACATCTGCAGGGAGGGATCCTGTTAGTCCGCCCTGAGCCTACGGTCGTCCTTACAACTGATGCCTCTCTCATGGGCTGGAGAGCCCACATGGGGAACAACAGGGTCCATAGGCTCTGGAACCCTGAGGAGTCCCGATGCCACATCAACCTGCTGGAGCTCCAAGCAGTACAGCTGGCACTGATTGCATTAGCTCCGTTTCTGTGGGATCAAGTGTTCCAGGTCCAGACAGACAACACTGTTACCATGCACTATCTCAACAAGCAGGGCAGCATGCACTCCCAGCCTTTGTGTAGGGAAGCATTCTGCATCTGGACCCTCGTGAGCCGACTGGAGGCAGATATCCTAGTCATCCATGTTGCAGAAGCCTCGAACCAGTTGGTGGATGCCCTCAGCCGTGTAGGCAAGGCATCCCACGATTGGTCTTTTCACCCAGAGGTAGTCCGCAACCTGTTCTCCCTGTGGGGTACCCCTCAGGTGGACCTGTTCACCTCCAGGGAGAACACAAAGCTGAGGCTGTTTCATGCCCACCCCCTCAGCAGGGCTCGCTGCAGGGGATGCCTTCTCGAAGCCATGGACCCGGGCCTCTTCTAGGCCTTCCTTACATTTCTCTTGATCTACAAGGTGCTTCACAAGGCGAGGAGGGAGAAGGCAAAAATGATCCTGATAGCCCAGACTGGCCACTCCAGTTCTGGTATCCAGATCTCCTCAGCCTCTGCAACAGGCTCCCGAGGTGTCTCCTGGCACGCCCAGACCTGATATCAGTCAACCAGGGGAAAGTATTCCATCCGGACCTTCAATCCCTGCACCTGACAGCCTGGTACCTGAGCTGCTAGAGTTCCAGGCTTTGGGTTTTTCCAACGATGTCCTCAGCGTAGTTGAGGCATCTAGGAAGGAGTTGACCAGGAGGTGCTATGCCTTCAAATGGAAAATGTTTTCCATTTGGTGTCAGGGCAAGGGCCTAGACCCTAGTTCCTGTCCTGTGGCCAGTATCCTCGACTACCTTTGGTTCCTCTCCAAAGGAGATCTCCAGATGACCATCCTTAAGGTGCACCTGGCAGCCATATCCGCTTACCGGGCGAGGGCTGGGCAGCGGACGGTGGTGCAGGAGACAGTGGTCTGGCTTTTTTTCAAGGGCCTCGATCACATATCCCCTCCAGTGCGTGAACCTCCACCTTCGTGGGATCTACTGCTGGTAGTGGCTAAACTCATGGGCAAGTCATTCGAACCGATGCTCATGTGTGAGATGTCACACCTGTCATGGAAGACCACCTTCCTGGTGGCTATCACATCAGCCAAAAGGACTGGGGAGCTCCAGATGCCCTCGGTGGAGTCTCCTTACCTGCTCTTCCACAGGGACAGGGTTGTCCTGCGCCCCAACCCACAGTTTCTTCCAAAGGTAGTGTCGGAGTTTTACCTTAACCAGGTGTTCACTCTGCCTGTGTTCTACCCAAACTATACCTCGGAGGCCGAGTACAGGCTCCATACTCTGGACCCGAGATAAGCGCTCTCTTATTACAAGGAGCGGACGGCTGAAGTTCGAGGAGAGGTTTGCCAGCTGTTTGTCACCTACGCTGGAGCCACACCTAGCAGACCTGCAGTGAAGTGGGCGACTGGCAGATGGATTACATCCTGCATTGGTCTCTTCTATAGGTTGGCGGATAGGGAGCCTCCTGTAGGGCTATGGGCTCATTACACCCGCCATACCGCTGCGTTGGTGGCTGCTTCTAGGTACGTTCCTATCCAGGATATCTGCAGGGCTGCTACCTGGAAGTCAGCAAACACCTTCATTACCCATTAACACATCAACCTTGAGTCACGCCGGGATGCTGGTTTTGGACCCTCAGTTCTTCAGTCTCTGTTCCCGAAGTAGGGGGTGTGCGCTTTGCCTCCCTCCCTCCCTCCTCCCAGAGAACTGCTAGGAGTCTGCCAAATAGTGTGGATGAACAAGATATCCATGATCCTAGAAAAAAAGGTTACTCACCTGTAACGGTAGTTCTAGGAGTGGTATATGTTGTTCATCCACACGGACCTACCCGATTTCCCCGGCTTCGACGCACAACCTAGCTTCCAGCGGGCAGAGCCGAGTGTTATACCACTGGCTGGGTGAGAGGAGCCGGCTTGAAGACCTTCCGGCAAGATGATAAAGGGAAAGGGACATGCCAGATAGTGTGAATGAACAACATATACCACTCCTAGAACTACTGTTGCAGGTGAGTAACCTGTTTTTTCTCTTCCTTGTGAAAAAGTTAATAAAGTATACTTAATTTAAAAAAAAAAGGGGGGGGCACTGTCAACACTTTCTGCATCATACTATTTCTAGTTGAAAACCTATATTTTATGAATGTTTACTTTCTAAAATTCATTGGTGTTGCTGGCTGTTTAATCTGCCTGTTTTCGTAGTAGAACTGAAATGCATGCTAATGGTGAATTTATAACCAGCCTTGTTTTGTTTCAAATTCTTGATCCACTTCTGTTGCTTAATGAACATCAGGAACACCACAAAACAGAACAGCCACTCATGATGCAGTAATCTCCTCTCATCCCACTACACCCGGAGTGGCTAGACTGTGTTGGTGGTGTTCCTAAATCCAGGAAAGATGCAGTGGAAGTTGATTAAGGAATGTAAACAAACACATTTTGGTGTGGTAACACCAGTATGGTGGGTAGTCTGTTATTTACTTTGAAAAAGGGAAAAAGGAATCAGAATCAAACTACTAGCTACATCAGCACATTATACAGAATGTAAATCATAAAATGTGATTTTTAAACTAGGGACAGGTTGAGGCCTAAGGGGGGTTGACAGTGTCCCTTTAACCAGCAACAGCATTTAACGAGCTGGACCTGATTTTAATGAGCAACAACAATTCCTAACCATACACGGATGCTTTTAACGAGCAGCAATTTTTTAATTATCAGCAGCAGCTTTTAATCTTAGCATTCTGATTAAGGAATTCACTGCTTGTACTGAGAAGACTATTAACTGGTTTGAGGACAGTAGTTCAGAGGCTGGTGAGCACTGTCAGAACAGCAGAACTGTAGCAAAAACTATTGAACCTTGTATCTAAATCCTGTCATGTGATTGGTCAAAGCCAAGGCATATGACAGTATTTAGTAGGAAATAATGCCCAGCTTTTCCTTGGTAACGGGCAGTTGTTCATGGCAGTAGGCAGTAGTTCATAAACTGCTGTCCGACATTATTGATGCACACACCTCAGCCTCAAAACTGCAGCCAGCACTTGCATTCCGGGCACCTCTGCTGCTTGCTCACGCAAGTACTTTATTGGTAAAGTTACTAGTATAGTGCAGTGACTGTATTGTGTGAGCCAGCAGAGGAGGTGACCTGAAGGGTTGTGTCTGGGAAGGGGTCACTCGACTACCAGGGATTTTTTTTTTTTTTTTTTTTTGTAACTAAGGGATATGTGAAGGGATTATATTGTAGGCACGGCTGAGTATAACATAATAGATATTGACCATTTGTTTTGTGATACAGTGGGAACATCTTGATCCTTCAGTTCAGCGTCAGGCGGTAGAACTATCGTCAGTCAGTAGTTTATCCCTCAGGGTCAGTATTTCTCCACTATATCCCTCAACTCTAGTCCATATTTGTGTACTGTTTGGCGATGTTGCTGTGTTTCAGCCAGTCAGATTTCAAGTTACTATCCAATGCTTTAGCGCATTCCCCCCAACCATTGTGATTGTTTTGGTAGCCTACGCTTTATTACTCAGCAGTGCATTTTATTACTCGGCAGGTTTTTATGTTTTCTCCTTGGTAAGAAAGGTACTGAGGTATTTGGAGCCAGTGAAGCTATATATAATGATGATGATGCACACATGACTCCATACATTGTTGCCTTGCGACTGACCCAAAAGTTCTGGTTCCCATGGAGTCCTAGGGCCTTCATGTTTTAAGAGTTTTTGCTCGAGAAAGGTACAGTGGGCTGAAGCTTGTTTGCAGGTGCATCCCGGGAGCACTGGCTGGTTAAGTGATTTGCTGACTCGTACAGTATGCAGGTGGCAGTTGTGAGATTCAAACCCACATCTGCTGAGTCTGCAGGTTCAGAGCATGGTGTTTTAATCTCTAGGCTATACTGCCCCTTTCAAAGTCCAGAGAGTGTGGCGTTATGGAAGAGACACTGAAGAAGATCAAGTTACTGGTAAGTAAATTTTCTTTTTTTAAGGCTTCATGGATGGGTCTTTTTAGGATCCTTTGTATAATATGGTTGTATTGGGGTTTTTTTGTTTGTTTGTTTTCTGGAAATGTGTACCTTAAAAATGGCAATGAAATCTAATGCTTTATTCCCTTCCCTCTTACAGTTCTTCTGAAATTCCGGACCGATAAAGGACGGGATCCAAAGCCAGAGAGTTACGGAGAGGATTCAGAGTTGCTGCTGCAGATAAGAAATGACGTGATGGACTCTCTTGGTGTCCGTAATGACCTGCTACCAGATGAGTTTGTTAGGTACATATTTAGCTCAGTTTAATATGATTTATTGGGGGGATCTATTGATGGGCTGCATCACCCTTGGTCCCTTTGTAATGTAGTACCAGAACGTAGGCACCACTAGTACATGCATGACACTGCGCACTGCATCCAGTAATGATTGCCAGCACCCTAGCGACCTCAGTTCTGTTAGCTAGGAGAGCAAATGTTTGACAAAAAATACATGCTTGTAGTAAAAAAAAAAAAAAGGACATAAGCAATAAAAATTTAAAATAAAATATGTAAGTGGATATCAGCCTAATGTAAGAGAGGAAAGTGCTTCCCTTCCCAAGAGGCGTCCTCTGAGGAGGCCGACAGGTTTCACACTCAAATTTTAACAGTCAACCCAAGCCAGGGCTATTACTTGGTATTTACAAGGTGGAAAAAGGCGAAGCCCCTGGCGAGGGGGCAAACACCCCTAATAAAAAGAATGAGGCAGTGACTCCAGGCAGCTGCCCTAACATGCCCTCTACACAGTAGGGAACTTACAATGGTTTAACTTCCTTAAAGTGTTTTAAGCCCTTCAAACATGGTTTACATCCACACCGTAGCACAGTTAAAACCGTGCTGTAACAGAATTCCAATACCATGCCAAAACCCTGCTAGAGAGGTAGTCTTTAGCACTGTTCTAGACAAACACGATCTCCTTAGCCTGTGTTAACAGCACTGTGGATGCAATCCATGCTATAACACGAGTTAAGACAACCGTGTTTAAACATAACTGAAGATTTTAGCCTGTAGTGTACAAAAAAGATTATACTACATACACAGCTGTGCTCTTAATGCGCTCTCGATTCTGAAGATATAATCCCCCCCCCCCGATCCGTTAGGGCACCTGACTGGTACGCCATCATGCATTGTGGCACTCGCAATGCTTTGCACCGATGCCGCAGTCATGCCTGAGAACTCACTCAGGGAAAGCACGGTTGTTGGAACGTAGTGTGGACACTCAGACAACTGCTAGGGACAGGGCAGTAGTCTAAGCACATAAATGGCAAGCTGTGAGTGCCTAGTGCCATGACAAACTCATTGGGAAAAAATGTTTTTCTGGAAAGAGCAGTAGTCTAAATGTTGAAAAGCGATGTAAGCAATTCAAGTATCCATTGCCCAAGATAGCAGACTGGGAATTATGGAGAAAAAACAGAAGACTGGACTGTGTCCTTAGTGACAGACACACAGAATGGAAGATTATCAGGCTCCCTGCAGTCAGTACCCCTCTCAGAATAAAAAGAGAGATCTGTATTAAAATAGTGCTGGTAAACAGAAAATTGGTATGTGAAGTCAAGCACTCGTACAGAGCAAATAGAAATTGTGTACATTATAGGTGGTATAAATTAAAGAAATTCAAAGGAATAAACTTGATATCATGCCTTACAGCATTACTTCCTGTGAGCTATCTCTGTATTTTTTCCTCAAAAGACCAAGGACACCAAGAATAGAGAACTATGGTTAAACCCCAAATTGGAGCAGTTCAGAAAAAAATGGCTTGTTTCTTAGGATACAGGATCCCTTCAGTACCAGCAAAGAAAAGTAACCCACAGGTTAGCACACTAAACAGCTACATTGCAGTTTGTCAGGTGGTAATACCAAATGAGTCAGATGTCTGCTGTCTGACCAGAAGTCCAATTCAGGGATTGTGAATATAAAATAAGAGTTGCATATAGCAAGTAATGGGGATATACCATATTGGGGTAAAGAGGGAAGGGATGATCTATCTTTGAGAGGAAGCTCTTGCAGCAGGTAACACAAATAGGACGGACGCCACCTGGTGGTAGATCTCGGCAATTCTTTTCTCCAGCAGTACCGACGTGGGACGCCCCCACTGGACGTCTGCTCCACCCCTGATATCACCCTGTATAAAGGCAGGAGGCAGTCCCCACATGCTCCAGTTCTTTACTGCCGCGGCAACGCGTTAGTCTGCTCTCTAACTAGTTCCTCAGCTTTAAAATCGTTATTTCCTCTCTTCAGCGATTCTCCGACGTATGTCTTTGCCACCGACCGGGCAAGTAATAAGTGCTCTTGTGGGAAGCAGATCCCTTCCAAGGACGGACATTCGGCCTGCCTCGGCCCAGACTATGACATCATTGCCTGTACCCATTGCCAGGCCTTCAACAGCCGGACCAGGATTTGGAGACAGAAGTCTCTCCATGCTTACCTAGCCCAGCAACATTTGGCCCAGATGCAGCAGGAGAGATCCTCCAGGAGGGAAACACATTCCCCCTCTCTGCCCAAGAAAAACATAGAAAGGAGATGCGCCACCACCAGGACCGGGATCACTCTCCCTCCAGACCCAGGTCTTCTGGCTCCCAGTCCGCTGGTCGCTCCGGCTCCTCCGGTCATGAGGCCCAGCTTACCTCCCTTAAGCCTCCCGCCTCAGCTGCTCACGTCAAAGGGACTTCTCTTCAGCCTATCAAGATCAGGCCCCCGGACTCCGGTTCTGCGGTGGCAAAAAGGCCCTCGGACTTCGGCTCCTTGGTGCCTAAGAGGCCCTCTGCAGCGGCAAAGGGTAAGTCCTCCTGCAGATCGGCCTTGGTCAATCCGCGGGAATCCAAGCAGACAGCGGGGCACTCGTCTTCCAGTGCTTCGTCCCTGCCGCTGAAGCACAAGTCTGACCAGCGTCCGTCCACGGATTCCGATCGACACCCCTCGGGGCAAGCCCCACAAGTCTTCTGATAGGCCAGCCAAGGCTTCTTCATACTCCAACCATCCCAACCCTTCTCCTGTCAAGGGACATCTGTCGGACGAGGCTTCTGGCTCGACACCAAAGAAGCGTCCTTCTGTTCCTTCTCCGGCGCCAGATAAGCCGCCCACCATACCATGGCCGTTGTCAGTCCCAGTGTCTCTCCCAGGGACCATACTCTGGTCCACCTGACGACGGTACCAAGGAGGTACCACCCACGTCGCCCATTAGACCGACACCGGATCCAACTGACGTCACCTCCAAAATCTGAGTCACCAAGGCTGGGCATGTCTCAGGTTAAAGAACTTTTCACCTATTGGTGGGAGACTGTTAAACAGGATTTGGTGTCTCCTCCTGCTCCTACTCCTAAGCCTCCACCTGTCACCCCTGAGCCAGATGTTCAGGTCACCCCTGTTACATCTGGGAATGAGGAGGATAAAACCCCCACTAGCCCCAGGAAGCACAAAACTAAGCGCAGGAGGACCAGATCTCCTTCATCCTTCTCCCGCTCTCCTTCACCCAGAAGACCCAGACATAGGAAGAGGAGACAACCTTCCTCCTCCTCCTTCTCCTCTTCTTCAGAGGTCTATGGAGAATTGGAGCCTTTCTACTCAGATTCTGACCCTGGTTCACTTCCTGGAGACACAGAGGACCAGCCAAAGTCTCCGCCCGATGACTCCAGCTTTATGGAGGTCATGAGGCACATACAGGAGAACATGGGATGGGATACAGAGGCCCTGGACCCCAAACGTTTGCATCTGGCAAAGTATTTGCACCAGAAGGACCCCAAGCCGATGGTTATCCCCCCATTAGTAGATACCTTCCAAGATGTCACCCTTGCCACTTGAAAGCATCCAAACGCTTCCTCTGCGGTGCCCAAAAAGGCAAATAGTTTGTACCGGGCCCTCAAGTTCCACTCTTACTTAGCCGAACATCCCACAGCTGATTCCGTGGATATACTGGCTGCACATGATTGTTCGCAGAGGCCGAAGCACCTAAGTACCCAGCTGCCAGACAGGGAGTCTAAGCAGCTGGATTCTTTAGGGCATAGGGTGTACTTGTCTGCCACCTGCAGCATACGTAGCCTCAATTTTTTGATGCACGTGGTCCAATTCCAGAACGCCCTTTGGGACCAAGGACTGGACATCCTACAAGGCATGCCTGACTGCCCTCAAAAGGCAGAGCTTGCAAAGCTTTTGCAGATGGGCTCGGATGGGGGTACTCGTGTCCTCCGAGCAGTGTATGACTTTGCGGACACCTCAGCGAGGGCGGCTGCAACCGGAATTTGTCTTCTGCGCCACTCCTGGCTCCGGGTCTCAGGGTTCAACCCAGAGGTTCAAACTTCCCTTCTGGACGCCCCTTTCAGAGGCTCTGTGCTCTTCAGTTAAACTGCAGGACTCCAGAAAGGCTGTCCGTTCCGTGCAGTCTATGTACTGCTCAAAACGGGAGCATTTTTGCCGGCCCCGTTTTCGTGGCAGAGGGGGACATCAGCCTCAGCAGCCCCGTGTTTAGTCTTGCATGCAGCAGGGAGGCTTTGGCTGAAGAGGTGGGTCCAGAGGTGCTGCCTCGACCTCCTCTAAGACAGGCTAGACCTTCTGCCACTGCCCTCCTTCAACCTGACTATCTGAGTGACCCCCCCCCAGACCTGTCGTCAGGAGAGCCAGTGGGAGGTCATTTTTCTCTTTACGCCCAGGCCTGGAAAGAAGTGACCTCTGACCAATGGATCCTTAACCTCGTGGAGTTCAGGCACTCCATAGAGTTCGAATCTTTACCCCCAGACAGACCACCGGCCCCATCTCATTACCCGAGAGACTACAGGGCTCCTATCAGACAGGAGATCCAGTCTGTCCTGGCCAAGGACACCATATCACGCGTCCTGGAGGCAGAGGTAGACTCTTGTTTTTACTCCCGCATCATCTTGGTTCCCAAGCAGTCGGGGGACCTAAGGCGCATCCTGGATCTCAGCGACCTCAACCGGTGGGTCTCCTATTGGAGATTCTGCATGGTGTCACTTCCAAATCTCCTCCCCTTCCTTGCGGTCAGGGATTGGATGGCGTCCATGGACATGCAGGATGCATATCTACACATTCTCATCTGCCAAAATCATTGGAGATTCCTGAGATTCAGGTTCGAAGGTCGGTACTACCAGTTCAAGGTCCTTCCTTTCGGCCTTTCCTCTGCCTCCAGGGTCTTCACAAAATGCCTTGCCATCATCGCAGCGGCACTGCGCAGAAACGGACATTTCCTGTTCCCCTAGCTAGACCATTGACTTCTGCTAGCCTTGTCCAGGTCTTGTCTCTGGGAGACCATCCTAGACACTCTCTCCCTCTGTCGGCGCCTGGGGATCACAGTGAACCCAGAAAAGTCACAGCTCCTTCCCTCCCAGCGTCTACAATTTATAGGAGCCCTACTGGATACCTTCTTGGGGAAGGCCTTCCTACCTTCCGACAGAGCAGAGTGCTTCAGGGCACTAGCAGTCCAAACTTGTTCAGCATTTGTCGTCCCCGACAGATCCATCTTTCTGCTTCTGGGACACATGACGGTCGCCATAGTCTCGCTCCCCTTGGCCAGGTTGCACATGCCCACCATTCAGTGGACGCTTTGCGTCCAGTGGGACCAAACAAGGGACAACTTGGATTTGCCCATCCAGCTTACAGAACTAATTCGTCGGGAACTCCGCTGGTGGGCGTCCCCTTAGAATCTCTGCAGAGGTCTTCCCTTGCAGCCAGATACATCTACCCAGACTCGCACTACAGATTCATGTGGGACAGGTTGGGGGGCTCATCTGGGGAGTTGCAGGACTCAAGGACTGTGGTCCCCGCTAAAGGAGAACCTGCATAGCAACGTGCTCAAGCTAAGAGCTGTCCTGTACTCTCTACAGGCACTGACTCCATTCCTACTGCCCGGTCACCTTAGAGTTCAAATGGCCAGCACCTCTGTGGTGTTCTACGTCAAGCAGGGAGGCACACACTCTTACCCCCTTTGTTGGGAAGCCATGAGAGTGTGAGACTGGGCGATGGAGCATCAGCTCAGTGTATTGGCAGTCCACATTCCAGGTTCTCTGAACATGGTTGCAGATGGTCTCAGCCAGGCCAAACCATTAACTCACAAGTGGTCCCTGCTATCGTTGGTAGCAGGCACCCTGTTCGCCAGATGGGGGATGCCAGAGTTGGACCTTTTTGCGTCTCAGTGCAATGCAAAACTGCCCAATTTCTGCTCACTCGGTCCCGAGCTTGGAGCTTTTTGGCAAGATGCATTGTCCCTATCCTGGAAAGGGAGGTTCCTTTATGCATTTCCTCTCTTCCCCCTCTTGCAGCAGGTTCTACTCAAAGCCCAGTCAGAGAGGGTGGTCATGATCCCGATAGCCCCCCTGTGGCCCAGACAGATTTGGTTCCCACTGCTCAGGCATCTGACAGTGGAGCCTCCATGGCCCCTTCCACTTCTGGGTCTGCTACTCTCTCAGCAACAGGGAGCTTTGGTCCATCCCAACTTACGCTCACTACACCTGCATGCTTGGCTCCTCAGGACCTAGCCTAAGCTCAGATTTGGAGTATCGGACGAAGTAGCTCAAATCTTGGTTGAGGCGCAGAAGCCCACTACCAGGGCCACTTGCGTCATGAAATGGAAATGCTTTTGTCTATGGGCCATGGCCAGGAGGTTGGACCCTCTGGTCTGTCCGGTCAGCTCTATCTTACAATACCTGTTATCCCTTTCGGAGTCAGGTTTCAGTTACTCCTCCATAAAAGTACACCTGGTCGCTGTTTCTGCCAATCATCACTGCATCCATGACAGGACAGTGGCTCAATTGGAGGTAGTTAAAACCTTCCTTAAGGGGATCGTGCATCTCCGTCTCCCTGTTCGGGATCCTGTTCCTCCTTGGGACTTGATGTTTGTTCTGGTAAGGCTTACGCTTACCCCATTTGAACCGACCATGAGTTGTGAGCTTCGTTACCTCTCCTGGAAGATGTTGCGTTTGGTCAGTCACCTCTGCTAGACGCATTTCTGAGCATCATGCTTTGATGTACAGAGAACCTTATCTGATTTTTCATAAGGGTAGGGTGGATCTCTGCACCAGTCCAAAATTCCATCCTAAGGTAGTCTCGGAACTTACTCTTAATCAGTCTGTTCAGCTTCCAGTTTATTACCCGGAACACTCCAACAGGGGTGAGGCGCTTCTGCACAGCTTAGATGTGTATAGAGCTTTGAGCTGTTACCTGTCCAGAACTAAGGGAGGACAGGCAATTGATCAGCTTTTGTGGTCCCTGTGGACAGGTCCTTGGGGTTCGGTTACCAAACCACACTTTCGTGTTGGTTGGTCAACTGCATATCCTTCTGTTATGAGAAGGGTGAGAAAACCCTTCTGGGTGCAGTCGGGGCATATTCCACCAGAGCGGATGCTACTTCTTGTGCAGCACTCGAGAATGTCGGCGGCTGACATCTGTGCTGCTGCCACTTGGCACTCTGTTCACATGTTCATCAGGCACTACAGCCTGTATATAGTTTCCAGGCATCGAGCAGGTTTTGTCCTTGTGGTTATCCAGGGCCTTATCTCATGAGAGGTCTCTCCTGATGTGTGTCCGCCTCTCCTTTCCTCCTCCTAAGGGTTGTCTTGAGCTTTATACTGCTTGGAAGTGTGTCTGTATGTTTACTTCCCCTTCCCAAGGGTTGTCTTTAGTTTTACACTGCTTGGGAATCAGTCCTATGTGTGTTACCTGCTACAAGAGCTTCCTCTCGAAGTAAGATACCACAGTTATGTAAGAATGTACTGTAACAGTAGACTTTCGAGAAAAGCTCTTGCAACAGGTATGATTTTCCCTCTCTCCTTCCCCCGGGAGTAAGTCTCTCTGCTCTGATCCAACTTTAATTCTTTCAGTTGCGGGCTTTGTGTTTGCCCTTGTTTGTTCTGTGGAGTTTGTTTGATACACAGCTGTTTGTTTTTGGCCTGTCATTGGCGTAAGAACTGGAGATCGTGGGGACCGCCTCCTGCCTTTATACTGGGTGATGTTGGGGGTGGAGCCGACGTCGGTACTGCTAGAGAAAAGAATTGATGAAATCTGCCACCAGGTGGCGTCCGTCCTGTATGTGTTACCTGCTGCAAGAGCTTCTCTCGAAGATCTGCTGATCTTACTTCGAGTGGGAACTTTTGCAGCAGGCTGTAACCATTAGGACTAACGCCGCAGGCCTTACAACCCACTGTAAAAATCTTAGCTAACAATACCCAGCAGGGACCACCCCCTGACATTGGCTCCACAACCAATGTCAGTCACGGTACAAAAGGGGGGCGGACCCCGGCCCCATCCCAGTTCTTTTCTCGCCATGACCCGCTCACGTTGGGAAACTTTTTGCTTCCAGCTAAAATCTGGACCTTTCTTCAAGAAAATCGACTGTTTTTTCTCTTTTTCTCGACTTCAGTCCGTATCCGGCGTATGTCATCTCCGTCGGACTCCTCCTCTGGGCCAAAGAGGAACAAGTGCGATTGTGGCCGTCAGATACCATCGAAAGACAGCCACACCAAGTGCGTCTTCTGCCTGGGTCCAGACCACGACAGCGCTGCCTGCGAGATCTGCAGAGGCTTTACCAGCCGGTCACGTATTCGATGCCTGAAGGCCCTAAAAGCTTATCTATTAGAGCAGCAGATGGATGTTCTGCACACCTCAGGGGACAAGGGAAAACACTGGGACAAGCTCCGTAAGCACTCCCGGGACAAGGACCGTAGCTGATCCCATCATCGTTCCTGCCCACCCCCACGAAAGCCTCTTATTCCTTGGGCTCGGGGGAACACCAGAAGCATCCTCGCAAGGAAGACTCTAAGAAGCCAAGCCCTCCTGCCAAAAACCCAACGCCGGTCAAGGTGGGACCGTCAGAGGAGAAGCCAGAGAAACCCAAGGTGGCGCCACTGCAAGTGACCCCCAAGGTCTCTTCGCCACAAGCCTCAGCTATGCCCAAAAAGGCATCGGCTTTACCCGGTTCGGGCAAGCCGCCGGGTGACAGACACCCTGGCACCGCCTCCTGTAAACCCGGCGCCAACCGAGGTACCGACGCCAGTGGAGGTTCCTCCGGTGGAAGACACCCCCGCAGAAGGGGCAGCCACTAAAGTTCCAGCAACCCCCAGGTCTTCCACCCCGCAGGGCTCTTCTGGGGACTCCCCCATCCATGCCTTACCAGACCCTCCAACTTCACCGGGCCCCTTGTTGGGAACAGTGGCTACTGTATTTAACAAGGAGGAGCTGCAAGAACTCTTCTCCTTTTGGTGGAGTCAAGTGAAAAAGGAGGAGACTCTACCGAAGCCCTACCCAATACCGGTTCCCAACCAGCTGCACAACCGTGAGCCCGAGGGCCTTCCTGCTTCTTCTCTGAAGAAGACCCCCAAGCGGCCGCTCCCTCGCCTCCTGAAGGCTCGCTCTCGCTCTGAGGACCGTCGTTGGTTCCCTTCTCTATCTGGCAGCCATCATTTGTCCCGGTCTCATCCCAGGAGCAGATCCTGCTCTTCCAGGTGAGCCCGCTCCGGTTCCCGACACCAGTCCCCGGACCGGCATCGGTCTTTGCTCCATCATCGTTCCCGTAGCCGGCGTCAGTCAGGTAGTCACCGATGCTCGAGCGCGGGTAGTTCTGGACGCAGCTCAAGGTGTTCTAGGCCCAGTAGCAGGTCATCGTTGTAGTCTTCTTTTTCCCTCCTCATTCCTTTTAGGGGTCGGGGTTCCCCTGGGGAGAAGGACCAACCCTGCTCGCCTCCTGACGATCCGACTTTTATGGATCTCATGAGGCACATCCAGCCCTCCAATGAATGGGAGATGGAGGACCTGGATCCGGAATGCCGTCGACTGGCCTGTTACCTGAGGCAGAAGGAGCCCAAGCCTCTGGTGGTGCCTCCTTTGGTGGACACCTTCCAAGACCTTACCAGGATAACTTGGAAGTATCCAGTATCAGTCCCAGCTGTTCCCAAAAAGTCAGACAGACTGTATAGAGCCCCAAGGGATGAGCCTTTTCTGGCGGAACATCCTCAGGCAGACTCATCGGTCATTACAGCTGCTCACGACAAGTGTAAGCAGCATAAGCACCTCCGTTCCCAGTCTCCTGACCCGGAATCCTGCTACTTGGACCAGGTGGGCAAGAAGGTCTACTCTGCCTCCACCTGCTCCATTAGATTCTCAACTTCCTTGTGCATATGGTCCCATACTAGAATGCACTCTGGGAGAGGGGACAGGAGCTAGCTAATGCCTTGCCAGACTCCACGCAAAAAAATGGGGCTTCTGGACATACTCAAATCAGGCTCAGACGTAGGCACGCATGTCCTCCGTGCCTCATACGACACTGCAGATATGGCGGCTAGAGTGTTAGTGTCAGGTGTCTACCTCCGGCACCATGCCTGGTTGAGAGTCTCAGGATTTCACCAGGATTTGCAGTACAGAATCCGGGACCTCCTGTTCCAGGGTTCCGTCCTTTTTGGGCATGAGACAAAGTCTCTTTATCTTTCATCTTCAGGAGTCGGGCAAATCTATCTGGCCCATCAGATTTTCTAGAGGGTACCAGAAACGCATGAAACAGCAGCCATTTCGTAAGCCCTCAGGTGCTCAAGCCCATGGAAACTAACAGGGCCAGAGAGGTGGCTTCAAAAGGAAAGCCGGCAACCAGCACCCTGGAGGCGCTCCTTTTAGAGGCCCCAAGACCTCCCAAGCCTCTCTGCCCAATGACTCCCTTCTGACCCCCCCCCAGAGGGGACACTGGGGGGAGCCGTTAGGGGGTCGCTTCTCCCTTCATCTGATGGGTTGGCACTCTCACAGTGGACCAGTGGGTCCTGGACATTGTAAGGAGGGGACAAATGCTGGAGTTCACTGAAGTTCCCCCAGATATTCCACCAAGATCCGCAAGATATCTTCCTTCCCACATTTGCCCTCATAGAAGGAAAGATTCAGGCCATCTTGCAAAAAAGGGCGATAGAGCCAGTGCCTCTACAGCAGCGAGGAAAGGGATATTACTCCCACTTTTTCCTGGTCCCAAAAAAAGACAAAAGATCTTTGGCCCATCCTGGACCTCAGCTCCTTAAACAATTATATAGCGTACCAAAGATTCAGGATGGTGACCCTTCCAGGTCTTATTCCTCTGCTGCACCAGGGAGACTGGCTCTGCTCCCTGGATATGCAAGATGCGTACATGCACATTGGGGTCTTCCCCTCACAGGAAGTATTTGAGGTTCCACTTCCAGAGCAAGCATTATCAGTTTCGGGTTCTTCCGTTCGGCCTCTCCTCCACCCCTCAAGTCTTCACCAAGTGCTTAGCAGTGGTTGCTGCAGCTCTAAGGTGCCAGGGTCACTACATCTTCCCTTACCTCGACAATTGGATGCTTGCGGCCCCGTCAAGGGAGTGCCTTCTTCAGGCTCTCAGAGACACTTATACTCTGTTCTGAGACGTGGGGATCACCTTGAATCTTCCTAAGTTTTCCCCAGAGCCCAGCCAAAGGCTCGTCTTTATCGGGGCGGTCCTGGATTCACGCCAGGGCATGGCTTTTCTTCTGCCAGAGAGGGGAGATCGCCTGCGAGAGTGGTCAGAACGGTCCTAGTAACATCCTCCCCCCCCCCGGGTCCAGGGCATGGCAGCAGCCATCCCTTTCACATCCTTGGCCCGCCTCCACATGAGGGTCCCACAATGGATGCTCAGGGTGCAGTGGGACCAGTGCTTCGATGATCTAGATCACATGGTCAGGGTCGCAGAGCCGGTCAAGGGAACCCTGCTTTCGTGGTTGGACCCTCTCAATTTGGAGAAAGGGGTCCCCTTTCATCAGGAGCCCCCAAATTAGACTCTGACAGATGCTTCTGATTTGGGATGGGGGCACACCTAGAGGCCCACCGGACACAAGGAGTCTAGACCCCGGAGGACCGTGCCCTCCACATCAACGTTCTAGAAATGCGAGCGGTCTTCTGTGCACTACATGCCTTCCAAGAGGACCTTGTCCCAGGCTCTCTTCTAGTCCAGAGGGACAATATGGCTGTCGTCTTTTATATCAACAAGCAAGGGGGCACTCACTCCTACCCCCTATGCAGGAAGACGAGAGGCATAGTACTGAGATGGCACTGGTTCGGGTACTCGGTGATCTCCTGATGGCAAGAGATCGAAAGAGCAGTTCATCTTGGTTCTTCTCGATCTCTCTTCAGCTTTTGACACTGTGGACCATGGAGTACTTCTCGAACGCCTGCGGCCTGTCTAGTACAGTCCTCTGGTGGTTTAGATCTTTCCTCACTAGAAGAACTCAGAGGGTGGTATCAGGGATTAATTCCTCCAGCCCAGACTCTCTGTCTTGTGGGGTTCCTCAGGGTTCGGTGCTGTCCCCCATGTTGTTCGCAGTGTACATGCTGCCCCTCGGAGACATTGTAAGAAGGTATAGGCTGAGGTTTCACTGCTATGCTGATGACACCCAGCTCTACCTATCTTTTGCACCCAACCAGGATAGAGCTCTCTCAGTATTTAACAACTACCTCACTGAAATCCAGAACTGGATGAATTCAAGCTGGCTGAGGTTGAACTCGGAGAAGACGGAGGTGATGATTGTGGACCCAGGTCGCCGGATAGAGGGGATGGGAGCTGGTTTGCCCTCAGGACTTTTCCTGGGTGGCATCCAGCTCCATACCTCTGAACAGGTGCGAAACCTGGGGGTGATTTTTGACGATGGTCTGACACTGCGATCGCAGGTGTCGGCAGTCATCAAATCATCCTTTTACCATCTGAGGAACATCTCCAGGATTAAACACCTAGTTCCGTCCAGTGATCTGCCTACTTTGGTCCATGCCTTTGTGACCTCGCTCCTTGATTACTGCAACTCCCTGTATCTAGGGCTACCAGTGGTTGATATCCGCCGTTTGCAGTTCGTGCAGAAAGCTGTGGCCCGGTTATTGACAGGTACTCCTCGTACCTGTCATATTTCTCTGGTGCTGCATGATCTGCACTGGCTGCCAATACAGTGGCGGATCACTTTTAAAGTCGGTCTTCTGACTTACAAAGCCCCACATAGACTGGGCCCAGACTACTTGAAAGAGCTTCTGGTACCTTTCTGCCCTAGGCGTTCACTCCGCTCGGCAGACGAGGGGTTGCTTGAGATTCTGAGGGTTTCTTTAAAATCTTCGGGGGCCGTGCTTTTATATACGCCGCCCCTGCCCTCTGAATTCTTCTACCCTCATTCCGCTTCGACAGCGCAAGGCCTGTGAGGAATTTAAAAGGCCTTTAAGACCCATTTATGGTCAAAAGCTTACCCCGATGATGATATTTTATTGTATTTTAAGAATCTAAGTCATTAAACGCTATATTTTATTGTTTTATGTGAAGTTCTTGTAAGGGTGCCTTGGTTTTAAGAAAGGCGCTGTACAAATAAAGATTTATTATTATTGGGCGCTGGAGTGTCACATTCATCTTTCCGCGGTGCATGTTATAGGTGCTCAAAACGACTTGGCAGACAGCCTAAGCAGTTCTCAGTCCAAGGCGCATGAGTGAGAGTTGCTACAACCCGTAGCAGACCAGCGCTTCGGCACATGGGGTCATCCAGAGCTGGATCTCTTTGCGTCTCCACGCAATGCCAAACTACTAGTTTTTTGCTCGCGAGAGCTCGCGCTTAGTGTTTTCTGGCCAGACGCATTGTCCCTTTCTTGGGCGGGGAAGTTTCTTTACACCTTCCCTCTCATCCAGAGGGTATTATTGAAACTACAGGCTGAAGGGGGCTCGGATGGTCCCGATTGCCCCATTATGGCCCCGGCAGATTTGATTCCCACTTCTTCAGCGGTTGTCCTCTGCACCACTAATTCCGCTTCCAATATGCTAGCAGTTGGTGTCCCAGGACCAGGGCAAACTGGTCCATCCAGATCTCAGATCCTTACATCTTCATGCTTGGCTCCTGCAGATGTAGCCAAATCAAGGTACGGGGTCTCCCAAAGATGGTGGATGTCCTCGTTTCAGCGAGATAGCCCTCTACTCACGCTATGAAATGGAAGCATTTCTGTTTGTGGGCTTCGTCTCACCATCTGTATCCCCTTACAAGTCTGGTGAACTCAGCATTGCAGTATCCCCTCTCCTTATACCAACAAGGCTTGAGCTACTCTTCCATTAAGGTGCACATGTGGGCCATTTCTGCATATCATGTCCTCTTGGGAGATAGAACCTTGGCCCAAGTGGACGTGGCCTGCACCTTTTACAGGGTATTCTGCATTTGAGACCTCCCATTAGGGATCTTGTCCCTCCCTGGGACCTCCTGTTTGTGTTGGAGAAGCTCACTCCTCCCCCCCCACCTTGAACCGGCAGCTGATTGTGAGCTGTGATCTTTCCTGGAAGGTTTGTTTCTTAGTTGCCGTTACTTCAGCTCGAAGAGTTTACGAGCTCCAGGCTCTGATGTGTATATAGCCTTATTTGATTTTTCACAGGGAAAGAGTTTCACTTAGAACAAATCCTAAGTTTCTTCCTAAAGTGGTCTCGGAGTTGATCCTCAATCAGTCTGTTGACCTTCCAGTTTATTTTTCTACCCTTTCCAATAGGGGAGAGGCTCTCCTACACACACTGAATGTTCACAGGGCGCTGAAGTACTACCTCAGGCGCACCGCTACGTACCGTAAATCGGAGCAACTGTTCGTGGCCTTTGCGCTGCAACACTTGGGCAAACCAGTGTCTAAACAGACCATTTCTAAGTGGCTTGTCCACTGTATTGTGTGTTACAAAAAGCGCAACAAACCACTTCCGGGCACGGTTAGAGGTCACTTCACCAAGGGAGTGACTGCTTCCTTCGCCGCCTTAAAAAAAAAAAGTCTCAATAAGAGACATTTGTGCGGTAGCCACCTGGAATTCCATACACACTTTTGTGAAGCACTTCAGCCTGGGATATTGCCTCCAGACGCCGTGCCAGTTTCGGCTTGGCAGTCCTCCAGGGTCTTCTATCCTGATTTGCTGTAATGTCAGCATTCCTTCCATCCTTCCTCCTCCTCCCGGGGCTAGTCACCTCCTTGGCGCGGGATTGCTTGGGACTCTGTCCTAATGGTTATAGCCTGCTGCAAGAGCTCCCACACAAAGTAAGATAGTACAGTTACGTAAGAACTTACCATAACAGTAGATCTTCAAGAGGAGCTCTTGCAGCAGGCAGTGCTTTCCCGCCCTCCATCCCCCGATGAGGTTTTCAGCACATCATCGACAGGCTTTGCTCAGTTCACTTGCTGGGATTTGTTCGCGGGTCTTGGCGGGGGAACTGGGGTGGAGCCGGGGCCTGCCCCCTTTTGTACCGTGACCGACGTCGGGGCGGTCAGTGCTGGGTACTGCTAACTAAGATTTTTCCGGTGGGTCCTAAGGCCTGCGGCGTTAGTCCTAATGGTCATAGCCTGCTGCAAGAGCTCCCACTCGAAGATATACTGTTACGGTAAGTTCTTACGTAACTACTTTACGGTAAGTTTTTACATAACTGTACTTTCCCCCCGATATAGAGGAGCAGAGAAGACAAAAGCATCTTTTTGTTTTCCATTATATTTTAGATATACAGGTGTGTGTCTGGATGGGCCAAGGTAAAACTACTGTCTTATGAACAACTTGCAAGATAGTACTGCTGTCCTACAAAGCTGGGTATATCACAGTGGAATACATAACCAACTTGCAGAATAGTACTACTGTCTTGTGAAGCTGAGTATGTCACAGTGAAATAGTAAAGCAATCAGAGAGCAGCTTTTACAGTGCTAATGACGTCACAGTAGCTATATGCCGCACAAAAGCCAGCATTATGTGAGATGCTTTGTAGACTTGGTTGCTTTCTACTTTGCATCTGTTTTGACTGCATTGAATTCTAGTGTATTGACTATATTGATTTGCTTCTGTTGTGCTGATCCATTGATCAAAAGGGCACAGCTTACATTTTTTTTCTTTTTTTAACTTTTGATCCTTTCTAATCACAAATGACCAAAACACCTGTTGTACAAATCAAATATGACATGGGTAAGCGTGCGATAGTAAAAAAATCTTCACTCAACCATGCTTGACCTCTTCTGACCCCACTTGTGGTTTTGCCACTCATGAGGTCAGGGGGTTAAGTGTAGCTTATAAAGATATTTCTACTGTCACTCTCACCCATGTCATGTCCCATATTTATATATTTATTAAAGTGGCGCAGTAGCACCACTATAAGTTAGGGTTGAGTAGGCTGTGTAATGTTAGTCCCCTAAATTTGCACTTTAGTAGCTTCACCCCCGTTCAGTAGATTTGCACGAACTTTTGCATGCGCAGTCTCGGGCAAGATCTCTTTAACATGCCAAGTTTCATTCCGGATACGATACAGATAGTGTAAAAAAAAGTGAAAAAAAACTGGCCTTTTTTGCGCTTTTTTTTTTTCTTCTTTTTTAAATAACTGCCTAGCACCCAGACTGTTTGGAATTTTGATCTGAAATTTTCAGGGTAGACAGGGCTTGGCCCATAATGGTGCCTTTTGGCTGTTTAGTAAAAAATATTAATCGTTTCCGGAGTTATGTTGAGTTTTGAAATTTCAGATCTGAGCATGCTGTGTTTGTTCTTTTGGATAGCTGTTTCATATGAAAAAAGAATTTGGCTATACAAAAAAGGATTCCGTTTTGAATGGGGGAGGGTAATCCTGTTTTGGCTGCCATCTTGTTTCTGTTTTAAAAAAAATAATAATAATTTGAAAACCTGTAAAATCATATAATGGAAAGATGCCAACACATGTATCTTGCTAACTGGAGCCCTATTAGCTGGATTCTGCAATTAAGTTTTGGAATAATTACCCAGAAATATGTTTAACAGATTTTAAACATGTTTTTTCAGGAGTCCATTTTCTTTTTTCATATGAAACAAGAATCGGGCTATATGAAAAAAGAATGTGAACATACAAAAAAAGATTACTACCTTCATACAAAAAAAGAATTTGGCCTTAGGGTTTTTTTTTTTTTTTTTGTATGTAGGAATTTTTTTTTTTTTTTGTGAGAGCAACAGTCTCAAAAAAAGATTCTTTCATTAAAAAGAATCTGGATTTTTTTTTCATTATTTTTTTCATATGAAGGAGTCCTTTTTCATGAGCGAGAGAGACAGTCTCGTGAAAAAGAATTCCTTCATATGAAAAAAGAATTTGTGCTTAGGTTTTTTTTTTTTCCCCTCCACATTTCGACTTTAACAAGTCATAACTCCATCAAAATTTGAAGTGAAGGAACAATATATATATATCAAAAGAAAGTTATTAATGAGTACTACAACAGTAACACATAATATCCTACAAAAGGGGCCATACAAAAACATAAACATTTAAAATTACAGTTGCAGCTTTAACAAGCTGTAAGTCTGTCAATCTTTGGAGTTAAGGGACAATATATAAAAACCAAAAAGATCTCAATGAGTACTACAGCGGTAACAGTAACACATAATATCCTACAAAAGGGGCCATATGAAAAACATAAAAATTAAAACATGAAAATTCCCATAGGATGATATTGCCACTTTAACGAGCTGTAAGTCTGTCAGTAATTGGAGTTAAGGGACAATGTATATATCAAAAAAAAGGTGTTGGTGCGTAGTAGGACACTAACACTTAATCCCGCACTAAACATTCATGGGGTACCCAGTGCACCCCAAAATCATGTCCAAATTTCACCATGGTGCCAAATCCACAGTCAATCAATCAGAATCTTTATTTATCCATTTATTTATTGAGCAAGCTCATTTGCAAGGTGGACCTGCATTACACAAGGTCAAATAACTATACAAACTATATACAATTAATATAACAGAAAATGAAAGTATACAACAGTGCAGGAGAACCTGCATCACATATCAATCACATAATGAATAATACTGAATTCAGGTAATATATACATGGGTAGTATGCATGAAGAGGAAAAGACATGTTTTAGACAAAAGTAGAAGAGGCTAGGGGGAGTGCTGCAGAAGAAAGGTAATACATTGGCAGTTTCCAAAACACATATATTACAACAGTGAAACTATGATCATCATCAAAAATGCACCAAAGGTATAGCTCCTGTTCCACTATGAACATAGCAGATTTCAGAGCAAACCGACAAAAAATTACTGACTTGTTGGTGGGTAACAAAGTGAAAACCACATTTTTGCCCATGTACAATGAATGGCTGGCAGTTAAGAGGAATGCCTAATATATTTTTTGTTTGAAGTGAGCCCCACAAAAAAACGATTGCAACCAAGCACATATATTGTTTTTCTGGAGGCATGGAAACGCAGTGCTTGGAGGGCCCTGTACTTCCACAACCAGATGGATGTGTGCATCTATGGAGGGATGGAAGCACAGGGATCTCTGGGTCCTGCACTTCCCTAGCCTGATGGATGTGTTCACCCAGTTCCTAAAGGGACCTGCATTAATGAGGATACGATTCTACTATGTCAAAAAGTAAGGAAATTCTTTGCCAAAAAAAAAATGCATTAATGCATCAATTAGGACTCAGATTAAACTGACAAAAATAGGGAAAAGTGGCATTAGGGTTTGCAACCCTAACTCCCCAACCCCATCCCCAAAGCAGGAAAATGAAAAAACATTGCAGTTTTCGCTGCCCTGACTCTTGGCGAATTAAGAGTGTGGCCTTCCTTGGGGTTCTCAACATTTATCTATGCTGTGGGGAGTCGGCAGGTTGGCTGAGCAATTTCCATACTGGTACCAGTGAATGAAACAGGAGTGTGGTTCCAAACACACAAAATAGAGAGGGACGAGGCAGTCTGGTCAGCAAACAGCAAATGCCTTTAAGGGCAGGTAATTTTTGAATTATTAATAAAAACATGGGCAAAATATTCTGAATACACAGAAACACAGTGGACCTGATGAAGTGGTGGAGCCTTGAAACATCACCTCCTTCTGGTTGTGTGAATTAAGACAATAAAGAAGTTAAATATTGGAACTTTCTGTGGTGTTCATCTAGCATTCTTTTTCTGCTTATTGATATGACTGTTATTACTGGATGACCCAACCTGAAACAGCAAATGTCTCTTTCAAGAGAGGGGCATCCTGGAATTTGCTTTTTTACTTGACTGAAGCATTAAAATAAGACAAATTTTGCTCAAAAACCATATAAAGTCAGTCATTTAAGCTAAGGTTACTGAGCATTTTGTAAAAGTAGCCACTGACTGTGGAGTGATGAGAGGGAGCCGAGTCGGTGGCTTCAGAAGTGTGGACACAATCCCAAGCCAGAATTTGCTATAGCAACAGTCTCTCATGCTTGCGGTCACTCTTCTGAAGCTGCTGACTCACTTGCTCTGCTCACTCTGCAGTCGGTGGCTTCTTTTACAAAAAGCTCAATAACCTCACCTTAAAAAACTGACTTCACATGGTTTTTGAGCAAAACGTGCCTTATGTTAAAGCTTTGCTAGCATGTCCTTTACCGCAGTGGCCACTGCGCAATCATGCTACAGTAAAAGCCAGAAAGTGGAAATGGCAGGATAAACCAGATACCTTTTTTAATTTTATTTTAATTACTTTTTCGTTTTTGACTATAAAAATCATGGCAGGATCAACCAGATAACCATAAGCTCTTACTTTAAACCTATCGAAATCATAGCAAGGTCAACCAGATCAGCTACTGTAAATAAAACACTAATTTGTACCAGACAGGGATTACTTTTTGGCACCCCAAAAAAAAAAAAAAAACAATATTTGTGGCCATTTTATAAGCTAGACAATCCGCTACATGGTGTGCGGTCATGCCCTGATATACGCACACCTTAGGTGGTTGCACACAACCAAGGATTGTGTATATCAGAGCAATAGTATCATGTATAAATTGAGTATACAGTGGTCTGACCTTAAAGTACGCAGTTTGTCATCACTTTTGTGGGGGGGGGCAGGACTTCCATAACTCACTCATGACTCTGCTACTTTTAAATTATTGTCCTGCCTCCTCACATTATTCTGAGTTAGTTTACTGTATGTACCATATATTTAGGATATGCCATGGAGTGACTAAAAATATCACATTTTTGTTACCTGCAGGTTTTGACCTATATGACTTACCGAGTTGCAGAACCACAAATGAGGTCTGTAGCGGTCAAACCCTGCAGAAAAAATAAATGTAATACTTTTAGCAAGCCAATGACATATGTAACTTATACAGTGACAGCATGGCTTCATACGTGGCAGATCCTTCCAAACCAACCTGGTCGAGTTCTATGACTGGGTAACTAGGCAGCTGGACAGGGGCCATGCAGTGGATGTCCTGTATCTGGACTTCAGTAAGGCATTCGACTCAGTGCCACATGGAAGGCTGGGAAAGAAGTTAGTAGGCACAGGGGCGGGTGCAAAGCTGGTGAGATGGGTAGTAAACTGGCTGCAGGGAAGGCAACAGAGGCTGGTGGTGGGTGGGGAGCTCTCACACCCAAGGGCAGTGACGAGCGGTGTTCCACAGGGCTCAGTGTTGGGACCAGTGTTGTTTGGGTTATTCATTGCAGACATATCATGGGACATCATGAGCAAGATCAGTCTGTTTGCTGATGATACCAAGGTAGGCGCGGTGGTGGATGACCTAGGGGGATGGCAGGGGTTGCAGGATGATCTGGCAAAGCTTGAACCTGGTCAGACACCTGGCAACTGGGCTTTAATGCCAAAAGTGCAAGGTGCTGCATTTTGGGATGAAGACCCCAAGGAGGAGTTACCAGCTGGGGGAGTGCAGCTAGCCCAGACAGAGGAGAGAAGGATCTGGGTGTGCTCATTACAGGGTCAATGAACAACTCGGAAACAATGTAGGAAGGCAGCTGCAAAGGCCAACAAAATGCTGGGTTGTATTGGAAGGGGTATATCCTCGAGGAGGGAGGAGGTGATTCTGCCACTGTATAGGACATTAGTTAGACCACACCTGGAGTACTGCGTGCAGTACTGGCGTCCATATCTGAAGAGGGACATTAAGTTCTAGGGACATGGATATGTTGTTCATCCACACTCATTGGCAGTATCCTTGCCGCTTTAAATCTTGCCGGAAGGTCTTCAAGCTTGCTCCTCCCACCCACCCGGGTGGTATAACTCTCGGCTCCGCCCCATGACGCCAGATCTTCCTTACCGCTTGGAGCTCAGGTTCCCCCTTAACGCTTCTGCGCTTATGACTGGTTCCTATTTCTCCGCTTATGGATTTAAAATAAAATTTTGCAAAAGACTTCAGTCTTCTATCCCTCGCGCCGCGACGTGGACAAATCGACTCCGGATTTCGGAGATGCCCATGCGGCAGAAGATGTCTCCGGACGGATCCTCACTCCACGCGTGTATACTGCTTAGGCCTTGAGCACGACCCGCAGGCTTGCGACCTGTGCTCATCTTTCTCGACCTCGTCCTGGAGAACAGTGCTGCCCGGTGCAACTGGGCGTCCGGCGTTTCCCTCTGGTGGAAGTCCAAGGAGGCCCGGTTGGGTGTCTCGCGGCGGGCGGGCTCGGCGGATCAGCTCGAGCGGATGGTCGCCCTCGAAGAGGAGGCGGCGCGGGCCGTATCTTCCTCGGCCGCGGCATTTATCCCGCTCTCTCTGGGTTCTTCCTACACGGCTTCTTTTAAGGAGCTTTGTCTGTCCCTCTCCACTAAAGGAGAAGGGCCTGCGTCTGCTGGACCTTATTCTCGGTCCAAAAAGAGGGACAGGGGTAAGTCCCTCCGTCGACGCTCTTGGGAGCGGGAAAGGTCCCTCTCCCGGGCCGCCGACCGTCGCCTGGTCGATCACTGGCCGCCACTGGCCTCCACGTCCCCTGCCAGGTCAGTTGACCGAGACTCCCACCGATGAAGTCCAGATTTTCTCGACCCATTGGACGGGCTGTCGCCTTTAGCAGCCGAGATTCCCTCCTGTCCCCCGGGGAGGAGTTGAGGATCCCGTGGGCTCGCCTGTGCCCGGTTCCGGAGCCCTCGGATGGACCATCCGAGCAGAGGAGTGCCGGTTCCGCCGACACCTCCCGCACCGACCTCGGAAATTCGGGACTCTCGGTCTCGGACCTCTTCGCGTCCAGCCGATCCCACCGTCATAGGCGGTCTGCACCGATGGCGGCGTCGCCGCTGGTCCTCGCCCTCCTCCTCGGATGAGGGAGGCTTCGCGTAAATTACGGGACGGTACGAGGACCTTATGTTGCAACAGTTTCTCCTGGTCGGGAATAAGCCGACCCGCCGCCTTCCCCGCCATTATGGTTGTCACCGAACGGCCGACACAACCCCTCGACTTGTCCGAGAGCCTATACCCAGGCCGGTTGTTCGGCCAAACCAGCTGCTCCACCGATTCGGTGGAACCTCCGCCACAGCCACCATTGGGGCTCCGACCAAGAATTCTCGGTCGGCTAGGGTTTACCCCATCGGTTGTCAGTTACCCTCACTCCCGACCCGACCGGCAGGTGAAGGGTGGCTCAGGCCAGAGGCAGCTCTTCGAGGACTCTTCCAAGTCCGAAGATGATTCCTCCTTCTTCTCCAAGCGACTGGACTTGGAGTCTTCAGGAGGTCAGTCAATGGACGATAGCCCGTCGTCCTTCCCTAGGACTGCTTCGCTCATCTCGGAGTCTACGGATGGAGCTCGAACCCGCTTCCAAGCGGGCCAGGTATCCTCACGGAGATTCTGGACCGAGGATTCTCCGACGGAGGCCTTCCGGTGGCCGAGGCCATAGTGGGTCCGGCACTGGAACTTTGCAGCGCCCTGCTTCCCTGCCCTGCGCCGGCCAGGATGGCCAGGAAGTATCGGTCCCTACCGGTTCCTTGTCCGGTTTTGAACACCCTCTGCTGAGGGGTTGGTTACCGACAGGCGCGCTCCGGCAACGCCAGGGATGTGGACAAACCTCCTGACAAGGAGTCCAAGAAATTGACTATGTCGGGCTAAAAGTTCACGCCATGCCCTCTCTCGCCTTCACAGGCCAGTTCGCCGCCTCATGGCACATTTTCTCATGCCCTGTTGGGCTCCTGGATGAGGTCATCCTCATCTTCCCCGATCTGCAGACTACGGTTAAGCAGGTGTGGGACCAGGGCAGGGCAGTGGCCAAACAGCAGCTCCAGACTGCTTTGGATATAGGGGACTCATGTGCCAGATCGGTGGCGTCACAGAGTGGCTATCGTCAGGGCTTGGCTGAGGATATCCACCTTTACTTGATACCCAGCACAAGTTGGCGGATGTTCCCTTTTTGGGGACTGACCTCTTCGGCCCTGGGGTGGAAGGTCACCTGCAGAGGATCGAGAAGTCCAATGCCACCTTGGACTCGGTCTCTCTTCCGCTCAGAAGGACAAAGGCCGCAAACCACAGCCTAAGCCCTTTCGTCCTTCTGTGCCTCGGCGCGCCTGCCCAGTAACGTTAGGGCCAGCAGGCCGGCCTTGGCATCCCAAACCCAAGCCGGCTTCCTCTAACAGGAGGCAGGGAGGAAGGGCCCAGGAGGTCCCTCGGCGGTCCCTCCTCCAAGCCTGCCCAGTGACGGGCTGAGGGGTGTCGCCCCATCCCCGCCACCTACTCCTGGGTCCCCCGTGGGGACGGCCCGGCTACGTTCCGCCTGGTCCGCTGTTACCACGGACAGGTGGGTCTTGGAGGTGGTGGGAAGAGGCCTGCCTCTGGAATTCGAGCAGGCACCACCTTCAGAGCCGCCGCTCGGGGGCTTCGATCCCCAGCCTCACTGGCGGCTCGTCGAGCCGACATCGCCTCCTCCTCCAGAAGGAGGTGGTAGAGAGGTGGTGGACCCTCCTTCAGACCCAGGGTTTGTGTCCAGGTACTTCCTGGTTCCAACGGACGGGGCTGGCGCCATTCTCGACCTACACGACCTAAACAAGTTCCTAAGGTCTCGAACCTTCAGGATGGTCACTCTGGCTCAGATAATACCATCCTTGAAGCGGCGTGGTGGTTCTGCTCTCTGGACTTGCAGGGCCGCTTTTTCCGTCCCTATCCGTCCGTCTCACCAGAGATTCCTTCGCTTCGGCGGAAGGATCCCTCTTCGAGTTCAAGCCATGCCCTTCGGCTTGTCTCCAGCTCCCAGGGTCTTCACCAAATGCATGGCAGTGGTGACAGCATTCCTGCGGCGCCGAGGGTCCGGTGTGCCCTTACCTGGACGACTGGCTGATAGCAGCTCCTCCAGGAGGAGGCGGAGTGGTCCAGAGATCTGGCCCTCCAGGTCTGCTCTCAACTGGGCCTCCTTATCAACGAGGCCAAGTCGGAACCGAGCCGAAGCAGGTGATCCTATTCATCGGGCGCAGCCTCACTCTCTTGAGCCAGAGCCGGCTCCCGGCGGACAGGGCGAGGTTCTTTCCTCCTTTGCCCGATCATTTCTGGTTGGGCAATTGCGCCTGCCGGGACTTCCTGCGCCTCCTGGGTCACATGGCGGCCTGCACCAGCGTGGTCCGTTGGGCCCGGCTGGAACATGCGTCCCTTCAGTGGGGACTGGCCAGCCAGTGGTCACAACGCTAGATCCCTTGGACCAGCTTGTGTCGGTGACATAGGGGATGTGGGCACGCTCTCCAGTGGTGGACCGTTCCAGATCATTTGCAGGAGGGCATCCCGTTCGTCTCGCCCGAGCAGCCGGTCTCTCTATCGACCGATGCCTCTCTGATGGGTTGGGGTGCCCATCTGGGAGACACCGGGCTCATGGCCTCTGGTCCCGCGAGGTCGATGCCACATCAACCTGCTGGAGCTCGAGCGGTCCGCCTAGCTCTCACCGCCTTTGCTCCGCTCCTCCGGGTCAAGTGGTCCGAGTCCAGACGGACAATACCACGACCATGTACTATCTGAACCGCCAGGGCGGGGCCAGCTCCATGCTTCTATGCAAGGAAGCTCTCCGCATTTGGTCACTCAAATGCTAGCCTGGAGGCGGATCTCCTAGCCATTCACGTGGCAGGAGCCTCCAACACCCTGGCCGATGCCCTGAGCCGGATAGGGGCTGCATCCCACGAGTGGTCTCTCCTGCCGGAGGTAGTACAGCATCTGTTCTTCCTTTGGGGCACACCTCAGGTGGACCTGTTTGCCTCCATGGAGAACGCGAAGCTGAGTCTGTTCCATGCCCGCCCCTGCAGGGCTCGCTGCAGGGGATGCCTTCGAGGCAATGGACCCCGGCCTCTTTTACGCCTTTCCCCATTTCCCTTGATCCACAAGGTGCTTCTCAAGGCGAGGAGGGACAAGGCGCAGGTGATTCTGATAGCCCCAGACTGGCCTCGCCAGTTCTGGTACCCAGATCTCCTCAGTCTCAGCTCCAGGACTCCGCGGCAGCTTCCAGCTCGCCCGGACCTGCTCTCAGTCAATCAGGCGAAGGTGTTCCATCCGGACCTTCAATCCCTGTACCCGACGGCCTGGTTCCTGAGCGGCTAGAGTTCCAGGCCTTGGGTCTTTCCGACGAGGTCCTCAATGTAGTTGAGGCGTCCCGTAAGGAGTCGACCAGAAAATGCTATGCCTTCAAATGGAAGAGGTTTTCCATTTGGTGTCAGGGCAAGGGCCTGGACCCTTCCTCCTGTTCCTTGGCAAGCATCTTGGACTATTTATGGTCCCTTTCTAGTCAAGGGCTTGGTCGGCGACCTAAGGGTGCACCTGGCAGCCATCTCTGCTTACCCAGGCGCGGCTGGAAGCAGTCGATGGCGCAGGGAGAAGGTGGTGGCTTTTCAAAGGCCTTGATCACATTTCCTCCAGTGCGGGAACCTCCACCTCCGTGGATCTACTGCTGGTACTGGCAAAGCTCATGGGCAAGCTATTCGAACCTATGCACAGGTGTGCTCTCTCTCACCTGTCGTGGAAGACCGCCTTCTTGGTGGCTATCACATCAGCCAGAAGGATGGGAGAGCTCCAGGCGCTTTCCATCGAGTCTCCTTACCTGGTCTTCCACAGGGACAAGGTTGTCCTGCGCCCCCACCCGAAATTCCTTCCGAAGGTGGTGTCGGAGTTTCACCTTAACCAGGTGTTGACTCTGCCGGTGTTCTACCCCAATCACACCTCGGAGGCCGAATATAGGCTCCATACTCTGGACCCTAGAAGGGCGCTCGCTTATTATAAGGAGCGCACGGCTGAAATTCGGGGAGAGGTTCGCCAGCTGTTTGTCACCTACGCTGAAGCCGCATCTGGCAGACCTGCAGCCAAGCGGACGATAAGCAGGTGGGTAACCTCCTGCATAGATCTCTGCTATAAGTTGGCGGGCATGGAGCCTCCCAGAGGGATAAGAGCTCATTCTACCCGCCATACTGCTGCAACGGTGGCTGCTTCCAGGGACGCCCCTATCCAGGAAATCTGCAGGGCTGCTACCTGGAAGTCAGCAAACACCTTCATTACCCACTACCACATCGACCTTGAGTCACGCCGGGATGCTGGTTTTGGGGCCTCGGTTCTCCAGTCTCTCTTTCCCAAGTAAGTATATGGGGGTGTGCGTCTTGCCTCCCTCCTCCCGGAGAACTGCTAGGAGTCTGCCAATGAGTGTGGATGAACAACATATCCATGTCCACAAGTACAGGTTACTCACCTGTAACAGGAGTTCTAGGAATGGTATATATTGTTCATCCACACGACTCACCGACTCTCGGCTTCGACAGCACAACCTGAGCTTCCAGCGGGCCAGATCTGACGTCATGGGGCGGAGCCGAGAGTTATACCACCCGGGTGGGTGGGAGGAGCAAGCTTGAAGACCTTCCGGCAAGATTTAAAGCGGCAAGGATACTGCCAATGAGTGTGGATGAACAACATATACCATTCCTAGAACTCCTGTTACAGGTGAGTAACCTGTATTTACTGGAGGGGGTGTAGCGCAGAGCGACAAAGATGATCAAGGGGCTGGGGGACTTATACGAGAGGAGGTTGAAGGAGTTGAACATGTACTCACTGGAGGAGAGGAGAGACAGGGGTGACATGATTGAAACCTTTAAATACATGAAAGGAATAAACAAGACGGGTACAGAGGGGCTGTTCAAAGTAAGAGAGGGGAGGGCCACCAGGGGCCATGATATGAGACTGGAGCGAGGAAGGCTCAGGAGGGAGATGAGACGAAACTTTTTTACAGAGAGGGTGGTGGCTGGGTGGAATGCATTACCTGCTGAAGTGGTATGCAGTAGAACAGTGGACTGCTTCAAACGAGGATGGGACAGGACAAGGGGGAGGGTTAATGAAGGGGAAGGGTGGAAGGGAGGGGCAGCTGCAGAATAAGGGGTGCTAGCTGCACATTCGAGCAGACTTGATAGACCTGTAGGCCTTTATCTGCTGGCAAATTTTGTATGTTCGTATAAGATTAGTTCTTTTAATGAAGATTCAGTTCTGTTTTACAGTAGAGGCCATTGTGATGTCATCAGGCATTGCGCAAACTGTTCTACAATTGGTTAAGATCTCCTTTTTAACCAACCTAATGTGGAAATAAATGCTGATGACCCATCTTACTTTAAATAAATGATTTATTTCCACTTGAGGCCTGTCATACATAAAAATAAATGCATTTATTTGCTACATTTTATGCTTGCAGTCCTTGTAAGTATATGTTGTGTGTGTGTGTGTGTGTGTGTGTGTGTGTGTGTGTGTGTGTGTGTGCGGCGCTCACCACACTACCTGTGAAAATACAAGATGGCACATAACAGTAATATTTTTGTTTACACAGACCTAGAGGAAGAATAGTGTGATATTCTCACTAACACAAAAAAATACATATATTCTCACTGTAGGTTGTCATTCGCTGGAGCCAATAATGCAGGCAGCATGGTTCTGTTTTTAGTATCCCAGCTCACTCACCCATCTCTTCCGCCTGGCTCATTTCCTATTCAAAAGCCATCACAGGTGCACTCGTCTCACCTCTGAAACAAAAAAATTAAAAATCCCAAAACGACTTCACAAACCTTCTATACAGTGCATCTCCAAAATCAGAACAATGGAACTACCATAGTATATAGCTGAATTTACCAAGTGTTGCAGAACCATAATTTCAACTGCCACTCTCCTGATGATCTGGTCACCCCCGACACTCCACGAGTCGGGCCAAGAATAATCATTCCTACAGTTCCCCACTAGGCCAGACTTGTCACACCTACAGGCTCTCTGCGCTCTCTTTCCCTTTCTAGGGAAGAACACAAGAAAATAAAAAGCAAAAGTTCAGGATTGAGGCACTGGCCACAGTGATCAAATCTCTGCCAAAAGAGTAGTTGGGGGCCTCTGGATTTGAAAGATGCATATTTTCATGTCCCAAGAACACTCAAGTACAGAAAGTATCTAAGATTCAAGCTGGGGAAGTTGTCAGTACCAATTCCCAACATTGCCTTTTGGTCTGACCTCAGCACCAAGAGTATTCACAAAGTGCCTATCTATGGTAACAACTCATCTGTAAAAAAACAGATGTAATTGTTTTTCTGTACTTGGACGACTGGCACATGGCCGGGAGAACCAAGGAGGAAGCAATGTGTTCCATTTTAAAGCTCTGCACAGAGGCAGTGTGAATATGGAACCTGGCTTACTCCCTGCAAGAAGTCTCCCAGCAGATGTTCCAGATGGTTACCTCATCACCCACTGGAAAAACAGGCGAGTTCCCTGAAATGGGGCATTTAAGACTTTCCGGTGGGTGACCGGAGCTAGCTGGGACAGTCATAGTCATGACATCCGTTTGAGGCAGATCCGGAAGTTACCTCAAAAGTGTCGTAAGACACCCTTGACTGTTGTCATGCTGCTTCTGTGTCCTTAATTGCCATTTCCAGGCCAGACCACACTCATGTCGCTCAGCAGCAGTTGAGAGCAGGCTGTGCATCTGAACCCACTGTGTCTGCTAGACTGGTATGTGTGCCTGGTGAGACGCTGTAGTATGGGAGCAATAAAAATAGGGAAAAATGTCCTCCCCAGTTCAGCCATCCTCTTAGATAATTTTATTTATTTATTGAAAAGTTTCACCAGGAAAGGCACACTGAACAATATAAAATTGCTTGTCTCACGGAGCATTCTGTGGGAAAGGGAACATGGGAGTACGGTAATCAAACACGTATTTAAATGAGGTAATGTAGAACAGTAGGAACAACAGATCCAAAGTATATATACAAACATACGAAATTCCAGCAGAAACAGGCCTCTCGGTCTATCAGGTCTGCTCGAATGTGCAGCTAGCCCCTCAGCTTGAAACTGCCCCACCCTCCCTTCCTCATAACAACCCCCCTCTCACTCTGTCCCACCCCCTCTTAAATTCTTCCACCGTTCTACACGATACCACTTCTTCTGGCTGAGTATTCCACTTGTGTACCACCCTTTCTGTGAAAAAGTGTTTCCTGATTTCCCTTTTGAATCTCCCCCACTTCCAATCTCAGCTGATGCCCTCTCGTTTCCCTCCCCCTTCTGATCTGAAGGATCCTTTCTGTATTAATCCTGTGAATTCCCTTTAAGCACTTAAAGGTTTCGATCATAACCCCCTTATCCCTCCTCTCTTCCAGGGAATACATTTGCAGCTTTTCCAGCCTCTCCTCATAGAATCTTCCCTCCAGTCCCTGGATCATCTTCGTTGCCCTATGCTGCACCCCGTCCAGCAATCTGATGTCCCTCTTCAGGAATGGATGTCAGTACTGCACGAAGTATTCCAGGTGCAGCTTGACCAGTGACCTGTACAGGGGAAGGATCACTTCTCTGTGCTTGGAGAAGATTCCCCTCACTATGCACCCCAGTATCTTGTTTGCCTTTGCAGCCGCCTTACTGCACTGAGCTGAGTGGTTCCTACTCCCCATTATTAGTACCCCAGATCCTTTTCTTCCCCTGTGCTTTCCAACTGTACCCCTCCCAGCTGATATTTCCTCCCGTGGTTCCTTGCTCTGAAGTGCATTACCTTTCACTTCTTGGTGTTGAACACCAACTGCCATGTCTCCGACCATTCCTGTAGTTTAGTGAGGTCTTCCTGCAGCCTCCTCCACCCCTCTGTCATCTACCACGGCACCGATCTTAGTATCGTCTGTGAGCAGACTGATCCTACTCTGGATCCCATTTGAGATGCCGTCTGTGAATATCCCGAACAGCACCAGTCCCAGTACTGAAACCTGGGGCACCTCGCTCGTAACGTCCCTTGGTGAAGAAAATCCCCCCCACCCCCACCACACTTTGCTGCCTACCCCTCAGCCAGTTGGTGATCCAATTGACCATTTTCGTTCCCACCCCAGTGTATTCCAGTTCCTCCCCCCAGCCTCCCATGCGGCATCAACATTCAGTACATTATTTGCAGCTTACAGTAATCAAATACACATTTACGTAAGGTAATGAAGAACAGGAAAAACAACTGATCCAAAGGTATTCAGTGCTTAAATTGCAACCTTAGAAACACATGGTTGTGCTGAGCTGGAGGCAAGAGGTAACATATTAAAAACAAATCCAAGCCTATTAAATATATTGCAGACATGGGAGTGCAATAAAGCACATTGTGGTTTCAGCTCTTGTTAAGTTTTAGGCTGGCAAGGGGTTGTGGAGGGATAAGCCAGAGGGGAGATTAGGAGCAGTTGCAGGTTGGAGAGAGGAAGTTGAGGAGGGAGGAAGAGATGGACCACGGGGAGGAGGAGGAGTGCCTGATTTGATGAGGCATTGAGTTCCAAAGTTTTGGGAACCCATAGGAGAAAGACGATTGGACTACAGAGGTAGTATGCTATGGGATAGCTAGAGTGTGGGAATCACTGGATTTGAGGGAGATAGGGGCAGAAGAACAGTGAGGAGGCAAAGTAGGGAGGTCGTGTACCAAACCAGAATTTAGAGGTGAATTTTATGCAGTGGGCTAGACAGCGGTTTTCCAGGGAAGGGAAAGCTAGGGAGTGATACAGATCACAATGGTGGGTGAAGGAAGGGGTGTCCAATGTGAAACGATAGAAAGTATTGAAAAGGGTGTCCAATCTGGTTAGGGATGACTTCGGAGCTGCACTGTAGACTACATCGCAGTAGTCAAAGATAGGTAGTATCTTTTTCTGGATGAGCTCCAGCCTAGCCTGTAGAGGTAGGCAGCTTCAGTTCCTGTAAAGGGCACCTAATTTGGGGCACAGCTTTTTCAGGATGGAGTCTATGTGACCAGAAAAGTTGAGGTGCTGGTCTAGCCAGATCCCAGAGATACATAAAGGAGGTGGTATCCTCAAGAGAAGAGCCATCAAGGGTGTGGAAGGAGGGCAGTTTAGATAATCGAGAGAGTCTCTGTCTAGTGTCAAAAGTCATAGAGACTGTTTTCTTGGCGTTGAGGAAAAGCTGATGGGCACTTAACCAAAGCTGTACTTCTCGACATCATGCTGGAGTGTGGAAGCTACATCAGTTGGTGATTGGCCAGAGTAGAAAAGGACAGTATCGTCGGCATACATTTGAATGGAAGTGGAAGTGCACACAGATGGCGGATGGTAATTAAGGAATATGGAGAATAGGATGAGGCCAAGGACGGAGCCTTGGCCCCATTGGGATGGAGATACTGCCTATTTACTGGGGTGGTGTTTCTCAGAGTTAGGGTAGACACCAACTCCAGTAAGGGCTGAGAGAGATTTGCAGTGGTTCTGGAGGGAGCATGGTAACATGCCTGGCAGTCCCTTGGGACAGGGGCATAAAGTAGGGACACCTTCAGACTCCCATGGTCACCTCTCCCAGGACTATATTACTGGGAGGGATAATGTTAGTGTCCATTTTGGGCTTTCCTATGAGGCTTAGTGGTGCAGCATCGGGATCTGAGGTCATATAGCAGATCCATTCCAAGCCGTGCTGCATCTTCCTCATGAATTGCTGACACATGACAAGTTGCTGAGGAAAAATGGAAGTATGACTCATCCTCCGAGGAGGACGTCGAGGGAGAGGAGGCTGGGAAACCGCCAGTGGCTGGAACTGGAGGAGGCACTTTGAAAAAGTGCCAGGTCAGTCTCCCAAAACCATTTCTTCATGTTCTCCACACTATGATGGTATTGCTGTGGAGGCATCAGCCCTGGAGCCCCAAGAGTCTCTGCCACCCATTCAAGGAACTCCTGAGGCATTTGAATTGGTAACCTGGGAAGACATAAGTTTGCTTGGTGGACTGTAGAACTCATACCTCAGTCTAGACCTCTTGACTCTCTCAACTGCCTCACCCTGGAGGAGAAGCAGGAAGAATCTCCCAAATTAGAAGGTCCAGCAGTGTCAGGGGTGTCTAATGGGGAGCACCCCCCTCCAAATTGAGCGATGATGGGGAACAGTAAATTGTTCAAATTCAGAGCTTAGAAGTTATCTGTTTTAAACATATTTTACCAGGTAAGCAAGCCAAGCACTGGAGGCTTGTTTCCAGTCGTGACGTGGTTCAGAGTGGAAATTAAGTTGATAGACTGTTAAGGGGCTTAAAAGGGAACAGTCAGCACTAAGAGCTACATACCCAAGTGTAGGGCTGGTCCCAATTTGCACTTTGAGTGCAAAATCATTTTACTTATTGTTGAGTGTAATGTAGTAGATTGCGTTTGATCAAATTTGGTTACGTCCAGGCTGACATTTTCTGTAACTGCAGATCTCAGAATCCCTGCAGCTGACATCAGAGCAAGGCTGCAGCAGTGGGAGATTCAATAGTCTGCAGTGCATGTCAGAGTTCATATAAGATCCAATATTTTGTTTATTGGTCCTGCTGTTCTGTGTGGGCTAAGTGCAGTCACAGTGGGCTGTACTTCGCCCCAGAAGAACAGTGGGAACAGAAAACATCAGCGTATATAAAAGCTCTAACATGCACTGCCGGCTGTTGAATCTCCCACTTCTGCAGTCCTGCTCTAATGTCATCTGCAAGGGATTCTGGGATTTGTATTTATAAAAAAAAGTCAACCTGGAAGCAAGCAAAGTTAGTCTGATACAATGTACTATACTGCAATAAACAGTAAATGTAAAAGAATAAAAAAGGTTTTGCACACAAAGTGTAAACTGAGACCAGCCATGCATTTGGGTGGGGTGGGGTGCCCTTGGTGCTGACTGTTCCCCATTAACAATGCTGGTTTATCATTGGCTGGTTTGGAAACAAGGATTTCTAACCCCAGGAATTCTTCAGTGTTTCTAACTCTTGCAGTTGGCCTTCATAGTAGAACTGCCTGGAGAATGAATGTATGTAAATGATGGAACCCATCATTGGCTCGTGCCACTATTCAAATGCTGCCCTTACTAACTGCTAGGTTCTAGAATGCCTCAGATTTCATTCTCTGCCTGTGAAGTCAAGATGCCTCTGAGAACTTGCCTCACAGTCGTGAATTTCATTTTTTTTTTTTTTTCATTGTTACTTCAAGAAAAAAAGTAACCTTCATGTTTATTTCATCTGCTGCCTTTACTTTCTGTTTTTAGAATTAGTGCTAGTTTAGTTTAAGAAGTCTTAATTTAGTGGTTCCTGGTAACTGCTGAGGAACTGACATTTTCGTTAGATTCTAATAGCTTTTTACTATTATTGTTATAAAGTTTAGTTTAGCTGATCACTTATTTTGTTTTTCTGTCAGACCAACACTTTTTTGGTTGTTTTTGGATTACGTTTCCTCACAGGAATTAACCATGGTTCCGAAACCGAGACACAACTGCAAAAAAAAAAGACTTGTATTGAGGTTGCTGTTGGTTTGTTATTTAACTAAAATGTCAGAAAAACCAAAAAAGAAAACTGGGCCTCTGGGCTTCAAAAACTGTACCCAGTGTGGAGAGGTTTTTTGCCAAGGTAGACAAACATGATGAGCGTGTCTTCACAGCTGATTGTGAAATTTGTAAGTCTTTTCCCAGCAAAAACTGTAGAAAAAAAGCTGGAAAGACTTAGGAAGTTGGCTCAGACAACAGAGCAGGGAGACAATGGCTCTGACCAGCCTACTCCCGCAAAGAATGCGGGTGAAATCGCTGACCCAAAGCCAACTACCCCTGACAAGGGTGAATCTTCAAAATGTAAACGAACCGGATGAGACATCTGTTCCAGCCAAGAAATTAAAGAAAACTAAACACACAGAACCCCTTGCTAAAAAGCACAAGGGGACTTCTGGTGGAAAAAGTGAGAGGCCTACATCTAAGGCCATCACTCGGGCATTAAGGGTTATGCAGGCTCTCCAGGGAGTGGTACCGGTTCCAGTTCCACAGACACCAGTCAATCCCCCAGTTCAGCAACCAGTAGCTCCGGTTCAGTCCTCAATCCCAGAGATTCAGGAGTATGAAGAATATGATGAGGAACCCATTGAGTCTGAGGTGTCCCCGGACCAAGAATTCAAATACCCACCGAGATTACCGGAGGATTTCTCCTCACATTTTACTTTTGTGAGGAAAATGGATGCACTAGATATCACCACTAATGAAGTGGTAGAAGATCAGGAGGAGGTGGAATACCTCTAACTCATGGGGCTTCCCCGAATAAAGAAGAAACTGTTGCTTCCTATGAATAAATTCTTTAAAAAGGATATTTTGAAGCTACTGCAATCCCCAAATTCTTCACCCCCCCCTTTATAAAATGGCTAACAAGAAATACCAGTTGGACAGGGAAAGGGCTGAATTTTTATCCTCCCATCCCGACCATCAGGGTGTTGTACAGACTGCAGCCTTTGATAGGGCAAGGGTACCTTTGGCATCTTACTCTCCAGACAAGGACTCAAGATTGACAGAATGGCTAAGAAGGGCTACCTGTCCGCTTCCCTGTCCATTAGGCAAGCTAATTATCTGGCCTATTCTGCCCAGTATCAGAAATCTCTCTGGCAGTTGGTGTTGGCCATGGCTGATAAGGCTGAAACTGCTAGGTTTGACTTGACTTCTAAATACCAATTTCAAATGGCAGCTGATGCCAGTGATACTGCCACGTGAATGGCCCTCACAGTGGCCCTCAGGAGGTTTGCATGGCTCAGAGTCACCAGCCTCACACAAGATACCCAGACGCAAGCCATGGATTTCCCCTGTGAGAATAACTCTCTGTTTTGGGACAAGATAGAAGCCTTCATGAAGAAGGTGGATTAATATAAAGCCACCTACAAGAGCAATTTAGCTAGGAGAAACCCTCACCTTCCAGCAGACTGTATTGGGGGGTAGGGTAAGTCTGTCTATAGCAGACATTTCTTTCAAGCTCAGGCTGTTCAGCAGTACCAACAGTACCCCCGGCAGACAGTGGCAGTGGTGGTGGCATACCTAAGAAGGTTAGGAGTCACAGTGTTCCCCTATCTGGATGACTGGCTGGTAGTGGGGGAACTCACCACAACAAGTAAAAGACCATCTACAGATAACTCACGACCTTCTCGAGTCACGAGGGTTTCTGATAAACCTCAAAAAGTTCATCCTACTACCAGTGCAGGTGCTGCACTTCATAGGAGCAAATATGGACACTGAAGGGAAGGACTTACTTCCAGGCAGGATAAGCAACATCCTACAAATTGCTTGCTCGTTCATACTGAACAAACCAAAACCAGCAACGCTGTTCCTACAGCTCCTAGGACATGTGGCTGCAGCAGCAGGCACAGTCCTAGGTTCCAGGTTCCAAATGAGACATACAGAGTTTCACCTCAGAGCACATTGGTGCCAAAGGAGAGACCCACTCTTGAAATTGGTTCCAGTAACAGGGACATTACTGCAAGCCCTTCAGTGGTGGCAGGAAAAGAAAACCTAAGGGAAGGACTTCCCTTCCAGCAGGAGTCTCCATCTGTGGTTCTCACAACAGATGCATCACTACTAGGTTCGGGGCTCATCTAGGGACCAAAACTCATGGTACCTGATCAAGTGCAGAGTCACTCTAGCACATAATGCTGCTGGAGCTGAGAGCAGTGTTCTTAGCTCTTCAGGCCTTTGCATCCATGATACAGAGCAAGATGGTTCAGGTCAGGACAAACACCACCACAATGTACTACATCAACAAGCGGGGGGGAGGGGGGAGATGGAACAAGGTCCCAACCCCATGTGCACAGAGACAGTGAAGGTTTGGAGACTAATCTACTCACTCCAGGCTTCATCTGCCAGGGAAGGACAGCAACCTGGCAGGTGCCCTAAGTCGAATCAACCAGGTTCATCACGAATGGTCTCTCAACAGGCAGGTACTGGAGGTGGTGTTCAAAAGGTGGGCTATCCCAGAAATAGAGTTCTTTGCATCCCGCAAAAATCACCAGCTGCCATAGTTCTGTTGCAAACCACCAGCCAGGGGCACAATACCTCTTGATGCCCTGACTCCATATTGGTCAGGGAAACAACTTTATGCCTTCCCTCCTTTTCCACTGATCCTCAGAGTTCTAAAAAAACTCAGATCCCAGCCAGCATCAGTGATCTTGATAGCACCAGACTGGGCCAGGCAGCCATGGTACTCTCTGCTGCTCTCAATGTCTGTGGCCCCACCAGTACACTTCCCTCGGAGGCACAACCTGTTAACCTGTCCTGTACCCGAACCTCAAATCCCTTAAGCTCAAGGCTTGGCTCTTGAGGACTTAAGAGTATGCAGGCTTGCATCTCTCCAAAAGTGTCCTAAATGTTCTGGGGAGGTACAGGAAACCCTCCACTAAGAAGACCTATGCTTCTAAGTGGAAGAGATTTTCTATATGGTGTTCAGCTAATGATGTAGTACCCTCACAGGCAGGGGTACCAGCCTTGCTGGATTACCTTATCCCCTTGCATGCATTGAGTTTGCAGCCCACTACTCTAAAGGTGCATTTGGCTTTTGTTTCAGCATATATATCAGCTGGCAAGTGTGTATCCATAGCTTCCAATCCCATTTTTAAAAAGGTTTTCAAGGGATTGGCTCATCTGCACACACCCCATAGGGAAACTGGTGTCTGCATGGAACCTTAATGTATGCTTTAGCTCATGGGACCACCATTTGAGCCAATCATTTCAGCTCACCTGAAATATGTTACCTGGGAAACAGTGTTCTTGGCGGTCATCACTTCAGCCACCAGGATTAGCGAACTTCAGGCCTTGTGCATTCAGCAGAACTACATTTCATTCCATAGGGACAAGGTTGTGCTTAGAACCAATAGGAAGTTCCTTCCTAAAATGGTTTCTGATTTCCACCTGAATCAGTCCATCACTCTACCGGTCTTTTTCACTGAGCACTCTAGCTCAGGAGAATGCAGACTTCATAGCCTTGATGTCAAGAGAGCTTTGAGCTACTATATGACTCACACTAAGGACCATAGGCAGGACAAACTGCAACTGTTCCTGACTTATGGGGATGTGGGTAGAGGAAAACCAGCATCCAAAAGAACCATCTCTTGCTGAATGGTTCAGTGCATCCAGTTCTGTTATTCAAAAGCTGGAAAAGAGCGCCGAGTAGGACTAAGGGCCCATTCCACAAGGGGCACAGCTGCTACCGTAGCAGCTGCCAGGGATGTCCCATTACTGGAAATCTGCAAGGCAGCTACATGGAGAACAGTACACTCTTCCTCAAAGCATTATTATCTGGACACCCAGTCCAGGAACGATGCCAGGTTTGGCACAGCAGTTCTGCAGAGTCTGTTCCCTAAATAGGTTCTGTGCCAACCTCTTCATAGTCTGCAAGAGTTAGGAATATTGAAGAATTCCTGAGGTTAGAAGAAAAACTTACTCACCTTGGTACTCTTGTTTCTTCCAAGGTATTCTTCGATATTCACAACTCTTCCACCCTGCCTCCCCTTCCAGAACCAGTGGCCTCCGAATCTCAAGCTAAATAACTATATGAAAGAGGGTCACACACTGGTCTAGTTACATTTTGTGAGCCTCGTTGGGCATTGTTTCCCTTCTTCAGGTTATTCAAACAACGTGAAGTCTTGCTGTATTCTGACAACATGCAGTTAGCCCCAGCACTTGAACTGCTCTGGAGATGAGTTAACTCTATGCTAAGAGCATAGAACGTCGAGCTCGTGCTCGGTTCAAACCTCTGTCTGCTGCACTTTCAAGTGTAACCGTCAGATTCTTTACTCTGCCTAACTGAACAATCGCTCCGGAGTTTCTCCTGTCGCTTTCAGTTCACGTTAGCGAAAATTGTCGGTTTCGTCCGAAAATTTTATACTTTTTCCTTGATTCAGATCCCTGTCTGCGGTACAGTAAGTAGTAGAGGTAGTGGACTGTGGTAAATTCTGTGGACATTGTAAAACGTAAATTTGTTACGGTCGGGTCAGCTGAACCGATCACTCTTTGGATTTCTGTGGTGATTCCGGTGCTTATCGGTGAAAAAAAAAAAAGTGTTTTAATGTTTGTTTGTTTTTTTCAAATACTCGTGCCACGGTTAGGAACCGATAAATCTGTCTTACCTGGCCTGAAGCCGTGTAAGGGGTAAGTTTTCTGTTTTACTGTGGCCATGTCTGAGAAACCCAAAAGAAAAACCGGGCCCACTGTAGTGTGTGTGTGTGGGGAGGCCTTTGCTAAGGCTGACCCCCACACCACCTGTGTTTATTGTCTGGGGTTTGACCACCTCGATTCAGACTGCCAAATACGCAAAAAAATCCCTAAGGCCACCCTAGAAGAAAGGTTGGGCAGGCTTAGGCAGAAAGAGGCTGAGAAGTCCGCTGATCCGGATGGCCAGCCCGGTTCGGTTCCGACCGGACCTGAGGGAGTGCCCTCTGACCAGGGCCAGACTTCCTCGGGCAAGGGGAGAGCCGACCCTGAGGGGTCGGTTCCTGCAAAGAAGTAGTAGAAGGAAAAGTTGTCTGGTTCGGATTCAGATCCCCACCATCCAACCGCCGAGGAAATTACCAGGGCGATTAGTATTGTGGAATCGCTCCGTTCGGTTCCAACCGATCTGGCACCTCTCGGTTGGCGCTCAGTTCGGTCGGTTCCTCAGTTTCCGATTATTCTTTGGAAGAATATTATGAGTTGAAATGGGAGGGGGAAGAGGAGTTTGATGATGAGGACGGTGGGGAAGGTCTGGATGAGCCCATTGAACCAGACATCTCCCCAGACAGACCTTCAGGAGTTTCCCGTCCCAGGCTTTCTGAGTCCCTTTCCCACTTTGTTTTACAGCAAAGTGGCTGATACCCTCCAGCTCCCTGTGGACGAAGCTGTGGAAGAGCAAGAGGAGCCTGATTTTGTAGAAATGATGGACATCCCAGAGTCCAAGAGACTGTCTATTCCGCTACACAAATCTTTTGGGAAACAGACTCACAAGATTCTAAAAACTCCAAATTAATTGCCTCCAGTGGACAAACGAATGGACAGGAGATACATGCTGTCCAGCTCAGCTACGGAGTTCCTGTACCAGCATTGCAGCCATGTTGGGGTAGTGCAGGCTGCAGCCTGTGACAAGGCTAGCATACCCTTGGCTTCACACCCCCTGGATAAGGACTCCAGGAAGATATATGCCATGTCTGAGAAGCAGTACTTGGCATCTTCTTTGGGACTCAGACAGGCTAATTACATGGCCTGTGCAGCTAGATACCAAAAGTCCAGGTGGGAGTCTGTTTTGGATCTGGCTAAGCAGGCGTCCCCCCAGCTAGTCAAGGAGCTGGAGGAGGTGGCTGCTGATGGGATAGAGGCATCTAAATTTCAGTTTCATGCTGCTGTGGTCTCCAGTGATGTTTCATCATGAGTCATGGCTACATCTGTGGCTCTTCAGAGGATGGCTTGGCTCAGATGTACTAGCCTTTCGCAGGATACCCAGGCTAAGGCCATGGATTTCCCTGTTGAAAGCAATTCTCTGTTTGGGGAGCAGACAGAGAACTACATGAAAAAGATGGATGAGTACAGGACCACCTGTAGGATTGCACAAGCCAACGAAAGGCAGTCAGCTCCTCAGAACCAGCAGGCTAGGGACAGGGCAGGCCTTTTTACAGGCCTTTCTACCAGGCACGGGCCTCCTCCTCTTTTTCCCAGAGGGGGTTCCTTAGAGGGAGAGGCAGGAGGGGGATGAGCAGGGCTGCATACACCTCTCGGCCTAAGGCTTCTGCCAAGCAGACACCTTGAGGTGTCAGCCCGGGTCGACTCCCCAATCCCTGTAGGAGGCAGGCTGGCTTACTACTTCCAGGCCTGGAAGTCTGTTATGTCAGACAAGTGGGTCCTGGAGGTAGTAAGCCAGGGACTGGCCCTCAGTTTCAAAAAATTTCCAAAGCTGAGGGTCAGGTCTTTTCCATCTGCAAACATCTCCGAAACCATTGCCCTAGAGGAAGAAGTTTCCTCTCTGTTGGCTCTCAGAGCCATAGAGAGAGTTCCTGCATCCTTAAGAGGCAAGGGTCTGTACTCCAGATACATCCTTACCCCCAAAAGACAGGAGTGGCAGCCCATCCTAGACCTAAGATACTTAAGCAAGCATCTACTAAGCCAAAGTTCAAAATAGTGACTCTGGGAATAATTCTTCCTTCTCTAAGGCCAGGGGATTGCTTAGCGTCCCTGGACCTCAAGGATGCCTACTTTCACATTCCTATCAGGTGCTCCCACAGAAAGTATCTCAGATTCGAACTGCCCTCAGGCCATTATCAATTCAGGGCAATGTCTTTCGGGCTAACATCAGCACCCAAGGGTCTTTACAAAATGCCTAGCAGTAGTAGTAGCCTTTTTAAGGAGGCAAAACATCTCTATCTTCCCATATCTCGACGACTGGCTCATTGTGGGGCAGTCTTCAGACCAAGTCAAGTCAAATCTACAAGTGATCCAGCATGTGCTCACTTCCCTTGGATTCCTCCTCAATCTTCCAAAGTCAGCTCTCGAACCAGTGCAGCTCCTTACCTTCATAGGGGTGGAGCTGGACACTGTCCAGGCAAAGGTCTTTCTTCCCTTGTCAAGGGTAAGGGCCCTTACAGATCTAGCTTCCTCATTTCGTCTCCTGGTTTCTTACCCAGCAAGGCATTTTCTCCCAACTTCTGGGCCACATGGCAGCTGCCACTGCAGTGGTTCCAGGGGCCAGGTTTCAGATGAGGGACATCCAGTATCACTTGAGGGCTTTTTGGTCCCAGGAAAAAATACCCTCTCACCAAACTGATTCCAGTGACTCAGACCTTGATCCAATGGTGGTTGGATCAGGACAACCTCAGACGAGGAGTCCCATTCATTTCTGACTCATTCTGTGGTTCTGACCACAGGTGCTTCTCTCCTGGGATGGGGGGCTCATTTGGGAACCCTCACAGCACAAGGAGTATGGTCCCCTCAGGAGTCTCTTCTCCATATCAACCATCTAGAACTCAGGGCAGTATACTTAGCCTTACAGGCTTTCGCGAATTCAGTACAAAACAAGGTGGTTCAGGTGAGGACCGACAATACCACCACCATGTGGTACATCATCATGCAGGGAGGCACTCTGTCGACGGCCTTGTGCACGGAAGCCATGAAAGTCTGGTCTCTGGCATATTCTCTACAGACATCCCTGGTAGCAGTCCGCCTTTCAGGGAAGGACAGTGTTTTGGCAGATGCTTTGAGCAGGATTTCTCAGGGCCATCACGAATGGTCCCTGGATCCTCTAGTGCTAAAAGTGATATTTCTAAGATGGGGCACTCCTCAGATAGACCCCTTTGCAGCCCCAGTCACCAACTTCCTCTCTCTTGTTGCAGACTCCCAGTATTGGACTCGGTCCCCCTGGATGCTCTACTGTTGGATTGGTCGGGGAAATTTCTGTATGCCTTCACCCCCTTTCCTCTATTGTTCAGAGTTCTGGTCAAGATAAGGTCACAGTCTTGCAGAGTGATCCTGATTGCTCCAGACTGGGCCAGGCAGACTTGGTATCCTCTCTTGCTGTCTCTGGCGGTCCATCTTCCATTGGCTCTCCCCAGAAATCACAGTCTGTTAACTTCCTCTCAGGGAAGAATTTGGTATCCCAATCTTCAGTTTCTCAATCTCAAAGCTTGGCTCTTGAAGAGCTAGAATATGCAAATATGAATCTGTCTCAGGGGGTTCTGGACATCCTCAAGGCTTCTCGTAAGCCTGCTACTAGAAAAACCTACAACTCCAAATGGAAAAGGTTTGGTATTTGGTGTTCTAGTAAACAGATATCACCAGACTCTGCTGACTTGTCTGTATTTCTGGACTATATGGTTCATCTCAATAGCCTAGGCCTCATACCAGCTACCCTCAAGGTGCATCTATCTGCTGTTTCTGCATTTTTATCAGTGGGGAAGCCTTCTTCTCTAGCTTTTCACCCTGTGTTCTGTAAATTTTTTAAGGGGCTACTTCATACTAATCCTTCCTTTAAGGAACCTGTTCCTGCTTGGGATATCAATGTTTACATTGCTCAATTTATGCAACCACCTTTTGAGCCTTTGGCCTCTGCAGACCCTAAGTACTTGACTTCGAAAGCCGTCTTTTATTTATTTTGTTTTTTTATTTAGTTTTTGTTTACCGGGTAAGTACACTAGCGAACACAATGACTATTTTCAGGTACGACCCAGGAGAGTACAACATAAAATAAAACAGGTACAAGAAACATTTACATTTTTAACATGGGGAGAAAGCAAACAGAATTTTAAGCAAAGGTACATAATGTAAAAACCTTGAAAGAAAGAACTTATTTAACATAACAGAGGTAATAGGTCGCATTACAGGCTTTCACGTAGTGAGAAGCAGATACCATGGCTTAAATAGGAGGGAAACAAACATCTGTAGGCCATGGTGGGCAAGGCAAGTAGCAATTATTGTTGGGTAAACAAGGATAAGGTCAAGCAAATACAGTTTGCAGAGATTTCGTGAAAAAGGACTAACTCTAAAAGGTCTTTTGGAATTAGAGTAGAGGAGGAGGGCAGGGGAGGAAATGGGGTAAAAATGAGAAGAGGCTTGGGGAAAGAAGAGTGGTCGGGGTAAGTGAGAAAGGTGGATGATAGGGCAGGAGAGAGATAGGACAGAGGAGTCGGAGCATGGAGCAGGGGTAGGGAGGGACATGTATTAGAGGGAGGTAGGAAGTAGAGGTCATGCAAGAATGTGTCAGGGCAGAGGGGTCATAGCATGAAGAATCTAGAGCAAGGATACAGGAGGAGGGAGATAGAGGTTTGAGAGATTGGAGAACAACAGGGGAAGGCAAGTCTATAGGACTAAGGGAAAATATAGGGACCAGATATGGTCAGAGAGGAAAAAAAGAAAGGAAAGAGAGAGCATTGGGGGCACGCAACATAAACAAGACCATCAGGTGGGATCAAAGCAGGTGCAGGGGCCAGTACGCGACAGATAGCAGTGAAGTTCATTTTTAAAGCTCTGATGAGTTCCAGCCAATTTGAGCTCAGGGGGAAGTGTATTCCAGAACTGGGGAGCCGCACACTTGAAAGCCCCAGTGCCTTTTGTGGTAGAGCATCTTGGAACTTGGAGTAGAGAGTTTTCAGCAGACCTCAGACCGCGAGGAGTGGAGTGGGGAATTAAAAGTTCTGCCAAAGATTTAGGGGATTTGAGCCTTACAACAGAGTCAGTAAGGGAGCCAAGATAATATTTTCTTGTTGCCATGAGGGAGAGCCATCCTAAGTCATCGTAAAGCTGACAGCGGTGCTTTTGTCTAGAGGAGGAGGATGCATATCGACATATGTTATTGTAGGTGACATCCCATTTCTGGAGGGCAGTTTGTGAGCACTAGAGAGGATGGGGGCACTGTACGTTAGGGAAGGTAGCAGTACACCCCTGGCAATGGCTTTTTTAGCAGATGGCGTAAGCAAGTATCCCGATTTGTAAGCAGCACCGAGTTTGCAATTAACAGCCTTGCAGATGGATTGAATGTGCAGGCTCAGATCAATGGATTGGTCGAGCATGACACCAAGATAGTTAAAGGATGAGACAGTTTCTAGTTTTGTATCACCTGTGTCATGGACTGTAAGGGAGAAGGGGCACCTACAGAGTTTAGGGGCAGAGCCAAAAAGCATGGCCTTGGTTTTCTTTATGTTTAGGACCAGCTTGTGCTTATACAGCCAGTTTTGTATATTTGCGAAATCAGTAGAGTGTGCTGCGTTCAGATTTTCCACGTTGTTATCACTGGCATAAATTTGATAGCTTTCACCTCTGCCACACGGATCAGTGAACTGCAAGCTCTGTCAGTGGAGCCTGACTTAATTTCATTCCATAGAGATAAGGTGGTTCTTTGAACCAGTAGGAGGTTCTTATCGAAAGCGGTGTCAGATTTTCATCTGAACCAGTCCATGTCCCTTCCTGTCTTTTTCATTGATCATTCCTCTTGAGGGGAAAGGAGATTGCATAGCCTGGACGTTAAAAGAGCCCTTAGCTACTACTTGGAATGTACTAAGGATTTTAGATCCGGCTCTTCCCAGCTGTTCCTCACTTATGGTGAAGTGGGGAAAGGTAGACCTGCTACCAAACGAACTGTTGCAAGGTGGATTGTTTCCTGTATACAATTCTGCTATGGCAAGCTAGGCAAAATACCCCCTCCAGGCCTGAGGGCGCATTCTACCAGAGGTACAGCTGCTTCTCTGGCTGTGGCCAGAGATATACCCCTCTTTGAGATCTGTAAAGCAGCCACCTGGAAAACAGTTCATACTTTTACCAAGCATTACTCTCTGGACATCCAGGCTAGGAGTGATGCTAGGTTTGGTACAGTAGTGCTGCAGAGCCTATTTCCTAAGTAGGTTCTGTACCCTCCTCCTGGGAGGTACTGCTTGGTAGTCTGCATATTGTCAGAATGTAGCAAGACTTCATGTTGTTTGAAGAAAAAATTACTCACCTTAGTAACTGTGTTTCTTCTAACGGAGTCTTGCTGTATTCAGACCTCCCCCCTTGCCTCCCCTCTCAGAACCTGTTTTTTGGGAAGTGGGCTGGCAGGTACAGTGCTGCACCCCAGAGGTGCATTGGCTCCCCCTCCTTTGGGAGTAGCTGTGCATAGTGGCTTTATTGTTTGTTACTTACAAAGTTATGTTAAGTTCACTACTTGAGTTTTTTGTTTTGGGGTACTCGACTTGAGTCTTTGGGATTCCAAAACTTTTGGTTGCCCTTATGGCTAGTCTTTTTCTACAATTTCCACATTATAGGTGTACTTAGTCTTGGCTCATAAGACTCTGACAGTTACACTTGAAAGTACAGCAGACAGAGGTTTGAACCAAGCACAGGCTCAGCGTTCTATGCTCTTAGCATAGAGTTAACTCTTTCATCTCCGAAGCAGTTCAAGTGCTGAGGCTAACTGCATATTGTCAGAATACAGCAAGACTCCATTAGAAGAAACACAGTTACTAAGGTGAGTAATTTTTTCTTCTGACATTTTGAAGGGTTTTCCTCTGTTGGGAGGTAGTTAACATTAGTGTTCCGGTTATAATTGTTATTACTGTTTTCATTATCCGGGATTATAGGGCCTTAAGTGCAGAGTTGTTAGTGTAGTTTTAGGATGAGTCTTTCCTTGTAGGCTCTCCATTAAATCTGAGGCGTTCTAGAATGCAGCAGTTATTAAGGGCAGTATTCGAATAGTGGCACGAGACAGTGATGGGTTCCATCATTTACATACGTTCCATTCTCCGGACAGTTCTTCTTTGAAGGCTGACTACAAGAGTTATGAATATTGAAGAATACCTTAGAAGAAACGAGATTACTCAGGTGTGTAATTTTTTCTTGTATGACATTAAACATTTGTGGGTGACCCAGATATGCATCTAAAAAATCTGATTTTAATACATTAGTATTGACAGCATATGTGCACTTCAAGGACGGTTAAGAAAACAGAGAACTTGTGACAAGCCAGAAGACTTGAGTATTCTGTAAATTGAATGATCACATGCAAAAATGGACACGTGTCAACTCTGCTCAGTTATATATCGTCTGTGTTTTCTTCATTTTATTGGAATCTGTGCTCTGTTTTCTTCTAACACAGCTTTTTTTCTGTGTCCTTTATAAATCATATGCTTTTTTGTGTCCTTATATTTTCTTCCTTTTTTTTTTCTTTCTCGTTTAAATGTTATTTACACCCTATTGCATCAGCACTGTAGGAGGGCAGCAGGTGGTATAGTTCTAAAGTAAAAACAAACTGCTTCCACAACCCCACTACAGCTTGAGGGACTGGTAAAACAGTGAAGATAGCTACAGAGGATATATGCTACTAGTCCCCCAAGTAATTGCACTACAATCTGGGGGTTTTGGGGGGGGGCGACACAAACAAGCGTTGGTACTTACCCAACAGGACGTCCTCTGCACATCTGTTTCGTCCTCTGCACATCTGTTTCATCCTCAACAAAAAAAAAAAGGAAGCCAAATTGATTTTTTTGTCTTTTTTTTGAAGTGCATTCAGTATTCCAGCATTCTGTGGGCTTCATTTTTACGTCAGAGTCAGGAAATACATAGTTCATACAACATGAAGTCTTGCTCTATTCTGACACAATGCAGTTAGCCCCAGCACTTGAACTGCCCCGGAGAAGAAAGAGTTTAACTCTATGCAGAAGCATAGAACATTGAGCTCGAGCTCAGTTTTCAAACCTCTGTCTGTGGTACTTCCCAGTGTAACCATCAGATTCTTTACTCCACCTAACAGTGAAGTCACTCTGGAGATTTCCTCTGCTCGGTTCAGTAAAAGCGTTCGGTTCAAACTGTATATTTTTGTTATTTTCGGATTTCCAGCCTCTGTCTATGGTACAGGTAGTGTGTAGATAGGTAGTGACTGTGTTTTATTTTTCTGAAAAAGTGGAAATTGTTATTTTCCTCTGTTTCTTTCCGGTCTGTCCGGTTTGGAACCGACCTCATTACATTCTGTGTTTAATTTTATTTCTGGGATTAGAGTGGTGTTCCGGTACCGATCGGTTTCAAAAGAACTGCACCTTTTGCTGGTTGTTTTGAAAAGCCCGTGACATGGTTTGTAACCGATCGGTTATTGTATTACCTGTCTTGAAAGCTGCAATAGGGTCATTTGTTAGGTTGGCCATGTCTGAGAAACCCAAGAAGAAAACCAGTCCCACTGGGTTTCAACACTGTACTGAGTGTGCGGAGGCCTTTGCTAAGGCTGGCCCCCACTTCATCTGTGTTTATTGTCTGGGGTTTGACCACTTAAAGTCAGACTGCCAAATCTGTAAAAACATTCCTAAAACCACTCTAGACAAAAGACTGAGTAAGCTGAAGGAAATGGAGGCAGAGAAGTCCGTAGATCCGGATGGCCACCCTGGTTTGGTTGCGGCCGAACCTGAGGAGGTGCTTACTGACCTAGGTGATACCTCCTCGGGCAAAAGGGGAGCTGACCCCGGGGGGTCGGTTCCGTCGAAAAAGAAGCGTAAGTCTGCCGGTTCGGATCGTGTATTGCACTCTCCAACCACGGACGAAACAGCCAATGGGATTAGCATTGTTCAGTCGCTTAGACCGGTTCCGTCCGAACCGGTACCGCCAGTTAGGCAGTCGGATCCATCTCCTCCGGATTATGATCCAGACGCTTATTATGAGGAGTCTGGATGTGCCCACTGAACCGGACATCTCTCCAGACAGGCCCTCGGGTGTCTCTCCTCCCAGGCTCTCTGAGTCCCCTTCACATTTTTTGTTCTACAGAAAGGTGGCAGAAACCCTGCAGCTTCCCTTGGTTGACGCTGCAGATGAGGAGGAAGAGCCCAATTTTATGGAAATGATGGACATCCCAGAGTCCAAAAGGCTGTCTATCCCTCTTCATAAATCCTTGGGGAAAGACGCAAAAAATGTTTACAAACTCCTCATTCAGTACCTCCTGTGGACAAGAGAATGGACAGGAGGTATATGTTATCAGGCTCAGCTGTGGAGTTCCTTTATAGTCATAGCAGCCATGTTGGGGTAGTGCAGGCTGCAGCCTGTGACAGGGCTAACGTTCCTTTGGTTTCACACACCCCGGATAAGGACTCCAGGAAAGTGGATGCCATGGCCAAAAAACAATACCTGGCATCCTCTTTGGGACTCAGACAGGCTACTTATATGGCCTACACAGCCAGATACCAGAAATTCAGATGGGATACGGTTCTGGAACTGGCTAAACGGCCTCTCCTCAGCTAGCCAAGGAGCTGGAGGAGGTGGCTGCTGATGGAATTGAGGCATCAAAAATGCAATTTCATGCTGCTGTGGACTCCAGTGATACGGCATCTAGAGTAATGGCTACATCTGTGTCTCTCAGAGACATGCTTGGCTCAGATGTACTAGCCTTTCACAGAATACCCAAACTAAGGCTATGGATTTTCCTGTAGTGGGTGACTCTCTGTTTGGGGAGCAAACAGAGGCTTACGTGAAGAAATGGATGAATACAGGACCACGTACAGTAGTGCACAAGCCAAGGAAAGGCAAGCTACTCTCAAAGGCAGCAGTCTGGGGTAAAGGCAGGCCCTTTCACAGGCCTTTTAACAAGCCCAGGCCTCCTCTCCCTTTCCACAGAGGAGGTTCTTCAGAGGGAGGGGCAGGAGGGGGATGAGCAGGGCTGCTCCCTCCTCCTCTCAGTCTAAGGCTTCTACCAAGCAGACACCCTGATGTGTCAGCCTGGGTCGACTCCCCATTTCCAGTAGAAGGCAGGCTGGCTTACTACTTCCAGGCCTGGAAGTCTGTGACTTCAGACAAGTGGTTCCTGGAAATAGTAAGCCAGGGACTGGCCTTCAGCTTCAAAAAGTTTCCAAAAAAGAGGGCCAAGTGTTTTCCACCTGTATCAGCCTTAGAAACCATTGCCCTAGAGGCAGAGGTTTCCTCTCTTCTAGCTCTCAGAGCTGTAGAGGAGGTTTCTGCTCAACACAGGGGGAAAGGACTGTACTCCAGGTACTTCCTTACCCCAAAGAAAACAGGGGAGTGGTGACCCATCCTGGACTTAAGGTATTTGAACACACATATTTTAAAGCCAAAATTCAAAATGGCAACTCTGGAAATAATCCTTCCTTCTCTAAGGCCAGGAGATTGGCTAGCATCTTTGGACCTCAAGGATGCCTACTTCCATATTCGTATCAGGTGCTCCCACAGAAAATACCTCAGGTTCGAGTTGCCTTCAGGCCAGTACCAGTTCAAAGCCATGCCATTCGGTCTAACATCAGCTCCAAGGGTGTTCACAGAGTGCCTTACAGTAATGGTGGCTTACCTCAGAAGACAGGGTATCACCATCTTCCCATATCTGGACAACTGGCTCATCGTGGGGCAGTCATGTCTACAGGTCAGGTCAGCTCTACAGACTACCCAGGATCTACTCAGTTCCTGGGGTTTCTTCTCAATCTTCCAAAGTCTGTCGTCGAACCAGTTCAACTTCTCACCTTTATAGGCATAGAGATGGACACTGTACAAGCAAAACTTTCCTTCCCCTGGCAATGGTGAGTGCCCTGGTAGATCTCACTTCATCCTTTCGACCTCAGATCTCCCGCCCAGCAAGACATTTTCTCCAGCTTCTGGGTCATATGGCATCTTCCACCACGTGTGGTGCAGGGAGCAAGGTTCCAGATGAGCGACATTCAGTTTCACCTAAGGTCCTTCTGGGCTCAAAAGAAGGATTTATTTACCAAACTAATTCCAGTGACTCAGACTTTAGTCCAAGCTCTCCAGTGGTGGCTGGACCAGGACAACCTCAGACAAGGGGTTCCATTTCTCCCTCAAGTCCCATCAGTAGTTCTAACTACTGATGCCTCCCTCCTAGGTTGGGGAGCCCACCTGAGAGCCCTGACAGCTCAAGGGGTCTGGTCTCCACAGGAGTCTCTCCTTCATATCAGTCTCCTGGAACTCAGGGCAGTCTTCCTAGCCCTTCAGAACTTTTCAGATTCAGTCAGTGGCAAAGTGGTCCAAGTCAGAAGAGACAACACCACCACAATATGGTACATCAACAAACAAGGAGTCACTCGGTCCTCGGCCTTGTGCACAGAAGCCATGAAACTGTGGTCTCTGGCCTGTTCCTTCAGACTTCCCTAGCAGCGGTTCACCTTCCAGGGAAGGACAATGTACTGGCAGATGCTGTGAGCAGAATATCCCAGGAACATCACGAATGGTCCCTGAATCCCCTCACACTGCAGATCATTTTCTCCAGATGGGGCACTCCAGTGATGCATCTCTTTGCAGCCCCAGGCAATCACCAACTCCCTCTGTTCTGTTGCAGACCTCCACTCCCGGGAACTGTACCCCAGGATGCCCTCATTTGAGATTGGAAGGGCAGGTTCCTCTATGCATTCCCTCTGCTGTTCAGAGTCCTGATCAAGATCAGAACTCAGTCTTGCACAGTGATCCTAGTGGCTCCAGACTGGACCAGACAGCCTTGCTACCCTCTGCTCCTGTCCCTGAGTGTCTCATCCTCTGTCCCTGCCCAAGAGACACAATCGTTTGTCCTCTTCCCAGGGGAGGATCTGGTATCCAGTCTCTCAGTCTCAAGGCCTGGCTCTTGAGGAGCTAGAATATGTAGACCTGCATCTTTCTCAGGCAGTCATGGATATGCTGAAGGTTTCCAGGAAACCATCTATTAGAAAGACGTATGATTCCAAATGGAAGAGGTTTACCATTTGGTGTTTTCAGAAAAGACATTGTCCCTGATTCTGCAGGCATCTTCACGGCCTTAGATTATCTGGTTCACCTCAATGGCCAAGGCCTTAGGCCTGCATCTCTAAAGGTTCACCTAGCAGCAGTTTCTGCTTTCCTTTCAGCAGGGAAGGGTTCTTCCCAGGCCTCTCATCATATGTTTAAAAAGTTCTTCAAGGGTCTGATTCATACAAACCCTCCATTTAGCGAACCGACCACTGCTTGGGATCTTAATGTCTGCATTGCACAGCTCATGCAGCCGAACCCATGGCTTGGCTGTGCTGAAAGTACTTGACCTGGAAAACCGTGTTCCTGGTAGCCATTACTTTGGCCAGGAGGATTAGTGAATTACAGGTCTTGTCAGTAGAACATGACTTCATATCCTTCCATAGGGATAACGTGGGCCTAAGAACCAATAGGAGGTTCTTGCCCAAGGTGGTATTGGATTTTCATCTGAACCAGTCTATATCTCTCCCTGTGTTTTTCACTGACCTTTCTTCTTCAGGAGAAAGAAGATTACACAGTTTGGATATCAAAAGGGCTCTTAGCTACTACATAGAGCATACTAAGGCACACAGAAATGACTGTCTTCAATTGTTTCTCACTTATGGTGAAGTGGGGAAGGGTAAGCCTGCCACTAAAAGAACTATTACAAGGTGGATTGTTTCTTGTATACAATTCTATTATAACAAATTGGGTAGGACACCCCCTTCAGGCCTGAGGGCTCACTCGACTAGGGGTACAGCTGCTTCTCTAGCTGTGGCCAGAGATATACCCTTGTTAGAGATCTGTAAAGCAGCCACCTGGAAAACAGTACATACATTCACCAAGCATTACTCCCTGGAAATCCAAGCCAAGAGTGATGCTAGGTTTGGCACAGCAGTACTGCAGAGCCTGTTCCCAAAGTAGGTTCTGCATTCTCTCCTCCATAGGGAACTGCTTGGTAGTCTGCATTATGTCAGAATACAGCAAGACTTCATGTTTGAAGAAAAAAATTACTCACCATAGTAATGTTGTTTCTTATAATGGCGTCTTGCTATATTCTGACCCCGCCTCCTCTCAGAACCTGGTTTTGGGAAGTGGGCTCCAGGTACAGTGTTGCATCTCAGGGTGTACCTTGTACCCTCCCTCCAGGGTGGGGTAGCTGTTGTTGTTTCTTTCTTGTCTGTTTATAGTTAAATATTGTCGCTACCTTTCCTTCTTGGGTTCTCGACTTGAGTCTTTTGGACCCAAAAATCTTTTGCCCTTTGGCTATATGTTTGAACAATTTCCTTACTATTGTACTTAGTTTGCTCGTACGTATCGGACGATTACACTGGAAAGTACCACAGACAGAGGTTTGAAAACCGAGTTCGAGCTCAACGTTCTATGCTCCTGCATAGAGTTAATTCTTTCCTCTCCAGGGCAGTTCAAGTGCTGGGGCTAACTGCATTATGTCAGAATACAGCAAGACTCCATTAGAAGAAACAACATTACTATGGTGAGTAATTTTTTCATCTTGGCCTTTAATTTTATTCCTACCCAACAACTGAAAAAAGTATACCCATTTAAATGGCATATTACAAAAATAAAATATTTAGGAATTAACATCCCTCTTAATCCAGAGGTTCTGGAAATTTTAAATTATGAACCCCTCACGAACATTATCCAAAATGACCTGGAAAGATGGTCCACCTTTCTTACTCCTTTCCATCAACGGATAGAAATAGTGTGTATGAATATACTCCCTAGACTACTTTATTTAATTCAGAACAACCCCTTCTTACCGGCCACATATTACTTTAAATCATGGGATAAATTAATCTTCACATTTATTTGGGGTAATGGACGGCCTAGGATACGGTTGTCTGTTCTTACACTATCCCTGGCTCAGGGAGGCTTTAATCTTTCGGACTTTAAATTATACTTCAAAGCATCATTTCTTAGGATAATCTTAATATGGTTAACTGAATCCTACTCGACCCCTGGGAAGGATATCGAATTTCACCTAAATGATCTATTTGATATCAAAAAAAAAAAATTCTTCTTTCTTCAGAGGAGAGGTCTTTACCCACTACTTTAACGGGCATTACGGCTCAAATCTATGAATGTTGGAAAAGTTCAAGGCAAACTGGGCCACTCCGTATTATATACGAATACACTAAACTAATATCAGAAGGTGATACATTTACTCCCATACATATGGATTCCACATTTCAGGAATGGAGAAAACTAGGCCTTACACATTTTTTCCAGTTTTTATTCTCCCCATAGGACATACCCTTTTGAAAAACTACAGTCCCAATATAGTCTTCGTAGATCAGATCTATTTTGCTATTTCCAGGTTAGGAACCATATACTTAGAAACTGAATTATACAACCCAAGATCCAGTATCCAACCCCGGAACTCCTCAACACATTTATGGAAGCTATAAAGGGGAATTTGGGTAAGCATTTAATCAGAATAATATACAGGGAATAGAGAAATGAACAAAAGGAATCAACTAAATCCATATTACAGGAATGGAACAGAAATTTTCCACCTAGAAATAACTATGGAGGAGTGGAGGAGATCAGCTGTAAGTGCGGTTAAGATTACTTCCTCCCCATTTTGGAGAGAATTTGCATGGAAGTGTCATTCCAGCTTTTTTAGAGCTCTAGCAGTCCTGCTTAAATTCCTCCCAGAAGAATATGGAGTTTGTTGGCGATAATTTGGGTGCCCGAGGGTGACACAGGGACACATTTTCTGGCAGTGTCCTTGTTTGATGCCCTTATGGATATCCCTACAAACAGAATTAACTAGCTTATTAGAACAAGAGGTAAAATTAACAGCTGAGCAGGTACTGCTGGGGATCTTTCCAGACCATTCCCCTCCATGGGAACAATCTCTTTTACCTCCCAGTTTGTTGGCGATCAAAAAGTCAATAACTCTCAGGTAGATGACTAGCACCATTCCAACAGTATTAGAATGGAGATCTATCATGTCCGAAATGTATGTTACAGAATCCCTTAATGCAGAAATCCAGGGTAAAGCGCCAACATACATAATGAGATGGGTGCTCTACCAGGGGGAATCAAATTTTTGACCCTAGTATTGGTAGAATTAATATGGGAGGGATCAGGAGGGAAGGTTTGAAAAATGATAGAAGAGTTGAGAGGAAAGAGAATTTAATTTAAGGGGGGGGTCTAATCAAGAGAGAGGAAATGCCTCACCCAAATATAAAGATAATAAGGAATAAATAAAACATAAGGGGTAAATAAGATAAAATTTAGATGAATGGAGCTGGAGCTTTACCTTTTGAATGATCTTTGAATAGAACGTTGTATACTTATCACACTAAATGTTCAACCCTTTGGGTAAAATTATATAAACTGTCAATCATGTAAACTGACTGGAGATATATGGCAATATAAGAAAATGTCTGAAATGTACTCTTGACCAAGTGTAACAAAAACCTTCTAATAAAAAAGAAATAAACTACTTAAGCAGATATGACACACATCACCTTATACCTGCACAGTGGAATTTCATCACATAATTGCTATGCATGAGATCACTGTGTTTCCTGTCTTAACCACTCCACCTTTCTGTCACCGTTTTCCTGTCCTTCTGCAGATCTTGCTGGAATTGATCTTAACCATTGAGTCACAGTAGTGGGTCTCCGTAAGATGCTCTAAGACACTGTGAGAGACAGAACTTACAAGGAGGGCTGGTGTCAAGGCATGATGTGCACATGCATTGCACCGCGAGACTGGCTCACGCTGCATGGTTTACCTCAGCACCAGCCCTCAACCGCCACAGCCTCGGCTGTAGAGTGCGCGATCGGTGACGTTGTCACCGCTGGGAGACGTAACTTCTTGTCTATACAACAACAGCGTTAAGTCCTCTGTTTTATTGTTTAAAGCTAGAGTTTGTTATTATTGTGCCAGTGTAGTGGTTTTATAAAAAAACAAAAAAAAATTCTGTCTTTCACAGCCCCCACTGAGTCAAGGGTCGACAGTCATGGATGATGATGGTAGGGAGACTTCAAGCAAGCCGTTCTGGCGACGGGGCTGTGTCTGGTCCACTTTCCCTGTCGAGGAAGGGTTCTGACAATGGGCAGTCCTTTGCCTGGGAGGAAGGACAGTCCTCCCGTAAGCACAAAAAGAAGCAGGCCTGTTCTTGATCCTGGTGGGGTTTTTGGCACCACTCTGCCTCGAGTTTGTCCTCTTCCCATCAGAAGGGGAAGACACAGTACTGCTCAAGGTTGCCCTCTGCGAGGTCTGCCATGAGATCTTTGGTCTCCCAGAGCAGGAGGCCCTCACTGGCGCCATAGGCATCACCAGAGGTCTCTGGTACCGATGTTTCTGGCCTGGTTTCCCCTGTCTGTAAGTGGAGACTCCAGTGGGCAGCTCTTATGGGCCAGTGGGTGCAGTATCTGGCTCGTTTACCTCTGCCAGTGGAATGGGGCCCTCAAGTCACATAGAGCATTTGGCTCTAGCAGCAGCTCCTGTGCCATTGACTCCTCTCCCACTGGCCACACCCCCATTCAGTGTCACTGTGATGGAACCAGCCATGGTATCATTACCAGTCATTTTGGTGCTTTTTGGGTCATCTGTGCTGGGGTTGGCATCTGGTTTTAGGCTTTTTCTTGGCCTAGCCCAGCACCAGTTCCTGTGCCGCCCTTGGTGCCTGGGTTCTTCCTGGCACCAGATTCAGTTCTGGTTATGGCACTCGTTCCTTGGTTCCAGTATTGCCAAGTCCGTCTTCTCGATTGGAGGACCTGCGACCCTTCTTCCAGGGAGAATATGGAGGGGGATGAGTCTGCTTCAACTTCATCATTTCTGAGGGCGGCGACGGAGATTTTTGGGGTATAGTCTTTTCCCGGGTCCCACGGCCACCTCTGATGTCCCCCGCCATCCCGAGGATTAGGACCCACTCCCAGTGCCCCTGTCCACTTTCCTTCGTGGCAGGGGGTGAGCAACTCAACCTACCAACATGGATCCAGCTCAGCAGGTGTCAGCTCGCGGGTGGGGGACCATCATCATTCTGCGTGGTGGGAACATTTTTCTGATTTTCTTTTTGCGACTCAGAGCACACAGTGCGTCCAGCAACATGCCACGCGCGCTTCCACATGCCGTGCGTCAGGCGACTGCACCACCTCCACGTTATGGGACCTGGCTTGTCGGCCACCGCTAGGGGTTAGGTAAGTACTGGTCTGTGTCCCCCACCCTCCCCAGGGAGAAGAGAGCTGTCCTCCGGATGCTCGATCTTCTCCCACCCCAGCCGACCCCGGTGACCCGCTTGCACTGCAAACACGGGTCGCCGGCATGGCAGGAGGTAAGGCATTGCTGCCTCAGCCCTCCACGCCACTGGGCTAGCTGACAGACTTTTTCTTTAGCCTGGATTCTTCAGACCCAGGCCCTTCTTCTGCTCCACAGGAGGATCTAACTTTCCAGGCTTTGCTCAGGAAAATGCATTCTATACTTGATTTTGAGCCTTCAGCCATGGACCTGGGTAAGTGTTTCCATTTTTAATCATTGAACGTTTCTGCCATGCTGGTCAATTTAGTTCCTCCTGTTCCACCCATGTTTGAGAACTTGTTGGATGCAGTATGGAATATACCTACCGCTATCCCTTCAATCTGCGAGCAGATAAACAGGAAATAAACTGCGACAAAAGGAAAGACCAATGTCTGTTTCTCAACCTACAGCTGATGCCATTGTTACTCTCGCAGTGAATGACAAAGCCATTCTTCCCCAAGAGGTCACTGCAAATTCTGTTAACAAGGAGTTGCACAAGATTGACCTTTTGGGCAAGCGGACTTTCACAGCAGCTACCTTTAGCATTCAGATGGCTAGTTACCAAGGGCATTTCTCCAAATATGAGTATGCCCTTTGGATCTCACTTAAGTCTGTGGCAGAGTCCGTGCCAGATTCTGAAACAAAAGATTCTGTAGACAGCCACACGTGGAATTGAATCTAGCAGTCATCAGCTAAAAGCCACTATGGGATGCCTTTGGTACTGCCTCCTGCTCTGCTGCAGCAGGTATCTGTATCAGAATGAATTCCTGGCAGCGTGCTGCTGGCTTTTCTCAGGATGTCCAGCAACAGGTAATAAACCTTCCCTTCGATGGTACTTACCTGTTTGGACAGTAGGTAGAGAAGATTCTTGAGGCATCTCAGAATACTAGAAAGACCCTTAGAGTTCCAGGCCAGTTCCGGCTAACCCTCAAAGGGGGAAAGGACATGGGTTCTTTCAAAACCGACAGTCTTCACGGGAAAGGTAGGGGAGCCCAAAATAAATCTCAGCCTTCTCACCCCAGAAGTCCTTTAGCATTAGCGACAGTAGCAGTCAGCTGGCTATGTACAACTGCCCTGGAGGTGTGTCTTAAGATAATGAACTTTTAGGGAATTAGCCAATTGGCAAAGAGCAAGGGAGTGTGCTGTGAGAGAGCAGCCTGAAGGGCTTCATAATTTTTTCTCCGGCTACTGAGCAACATTGCCTCAGGAGGTGTCTCTACTTTCCTTGTTTAAAAAAAAAAAAAGCCCTCTTCTGGCTTTTTCTGGTGAAGTTTTCTTCAGATTCTTATTATTTTACTGTGCTGTACTCATTTTAACTGTTTTTTCAGGCAATACCAGGACATGAAACTGCTATACAGATATGAGTAACAGAGTGCAATGTGACAGTTAACACTTCATGTCCCCTTCCTTTCTCCCTCTCACCCTCCCAACCCTACTAACCCCCTCTCTCCCTCCCCACTGCCTTGGCTAAAGGAGACTTACCTCTCATTCCGGACAAAGGGTAGGCTGAAGAAAAAGGGTAGTAAAAACAACAGGGAACAAGGCTGATTCTTGGTGAGAAACCTACCTTCAAGGTGACCGGGCCCCAGATTGAATCAAGTACATGGTATTCATACTCTCCCAAATCTTCTTGAGGAGTTACTCCTGATAGTCCCATAAGGATTTGACTTGTGGGCATTCCCAGAAAATATATAGCAGAGTGCCATCTTCCTGGTGGCATCTGGTACAGGTCGGAGAGGCTGTTCTACCCACTTTAAATAACCAAGCTGGGGTCCAGTACATGTTATGCAAGAACTGAAATTGGGTTAACCTCAGTCTGTCTTGGGTGACATACCTGTATGTGTTGCACCATATATTGCCCCAGATGCCATCAAGAGTGGGAAACTAGCCGGCCCAGTGGCGTTGAGGGTTGAGGCGCTGGATGCCACACCTCGCGCCGTGCCGGTGACCCGGGTTTAGGAACAGACTCTGGCCTCCGGGGGTCAGCAGAGGAGGGAAGAGATTGAGCATCCGGAGGACTGCTCTCTCTTCCTGGGGTGGGTTCTAGGGGCTGCGTTGCACAAGTGTGACCTCTGGTGGTGGCCGGAGGAAGCCAAGATTGTGTCACCACATAAAGGAGGGGGTGGAGCTGTGGCAGGTGTCGGCATTAGTTCCCAGGAAGCCATTGCACAACCGAGCTCCGAGGGGAAACAGAAAAACAGAACCCCCAAGGAGGATAGGCGAAGGCACCACCACCTGCACCACATTCCCAGTGCTGGACCCCTCACTTCTCCCCATGGCCGACACTCTGACTGGCACTCTAAAGCTATAGATAGACTGCCCTGGCAGGATAGGGCAGCCCTTACCCGTGGGGGCTTAGATCCGGGGGTATGGCTGGTTGGAGTGAGGGGAGTAGCTGCGGTCGTCACAGCGCGCGGTAGAGAGCAGGTAAGGTGGATGCTGGAGAGCGTTCCTCCAGTAGAAGTGCAGAAATAAAGTCCACAAAAAAAAAGAGTGGGAAACTGCTCCAGTATTGGGGAACACCGTCAAGGGCTGCATACGCTCTATCAAATAAAGAGTAGTAAACCTTGGAGACTGCATTGGGGCTGTTAGTCGAAGCAGAAAGAGTTATAAAAGATTCCCGCATAGTGTCACCCTCGGTCCAGAGATCCTTTTTTTGTGTGAGCAAGTGTCTCAGTTGAAAGACTTTGAATATTAGCCTTTGGGGTGTATTATACTTATTCAGGATGACTCCTGTGGGACTGCAAGTGCCCTCTGAAAAAAGGTCAGCAATCCTGGTCCCTTGCAACTGAGGGAGCCAGTGGGCCGAGATGATTTGCCCTCCTATTTTAAGATTAGGATTCTCTAAAAGAGGCTGGGCTGTCATGTTTATGCTTATATCGTAAAAAGGAGCATAATTGTGCATGTATTTTAACCGAAGTTACAATAGGGGAACTAGTTAAACTGCGAGGGAGCTCTTTTGGCATAATATGTAAGAGTGCTTCAGGAAAGATACCTGCTGATGCTGTCAGTTCCTTTTCTATTTCAAGCCATAAGGGGACATATGGGAGAGAGCACAGCTCGGTCAGTCTAGTGAGTCAATGTGAATATTTACATGCTTGACTAGCCCAGTAATATAGCCCAAGATGCGGCAGGCGCAGTCCCCCCATGGTTCTTGGGGGCAGCCATTTTAGAAAAAGCACACCTAGGGGGTTTGTCCAGCCAGATAAAAGTCAGTGATTTTGGAATGTACGATTTTAAACCATTTCAGGGGTAGCATTTTGACAGTTTTTTTCTTGGTTCCCGCTGGTTCCAGGGAACAGAGCTTATCGGCTGGTTCCCTTTTCTATTTTAAACTGTATATTTTACCACGACTGAGTGTTTTTACGCGGTTCCCCTATATTTATTCGCGGTTCCCTTTTTCATAAGGGAACTGACGGTTCCAGCGTTTTTACAAATTATTTTGCCTCAGAAACACGGTTCCTTACCGCGAGGGAACCAAACATTTTCTTCACATTTACACTGTTTCTATTGGGTTCCTCTTTTAATTGTCATGTCAGAGATCCCTTCAATAAAATAGAAGACTGGACCTGCAGGTTTTAAAAATGTTACTTAATGTCATAGCATTTTGCTAAAGCAGATTTAACATCCTATGTTTAAGGTGTTAGGTCCAGATTTCTCCTGCTCTGTCTGTGTGTAAATTTGGTAAGAGAACTTTATACATTAAAGAAAATCATGGCCGAGGATGAGCAGAGACCCAAGGGTACCGATGAGGGGCCTTCAAAAAATAAAAGTAATTATAATAAAAATTCTAGCAAGGGCGCTGATGAAGTATCCTTAAAATCACAGCCAGGTGCTGATGGAAGTGCCAAGAAAAGAAAGAAATAATAAATATGGGGCTGATGAGGTTCCAAAGAATAAAGCTTTCAAAGGGGCTGATGATTTTCCTTTAAAATATAAAAATAACAATGGTAAAAAGGGCACTGATGAAGTGTCTCCATTAAAAAGGAAGCAAGATAAAGCTACTGATGAAGTGTCTTAAAAAAAAAAACTGTGTAAAGACAAAAATGCTCCTGTTCCTCCTGGGAATGCCAATAGCGAGACAACGGGGGCTTAAAGCATAAAGAAAAAAAATATTTACAACCACAGACTGCCAGCCCACCAGATTTCAGTGCAGAGCTGCCTTCTGTGGAACAAATGGCAAAAGCATGGCATGTATTTCAGACCTTGCAAAGCATGGGATCTGTTTTTTCTGCTTTTTATAGTAAACCTCCCTCTCACTGGCAGGGGTTCATGAGGGGGAGGAAGAGAAAGAATATTTTGATGCTCATGACATGGATTCAGAGGGCCTACCCCTGATCCTCGTTTGGTTGCATCCCCTTCTGAACAGGAGGGTGCTCCATCTAAGCTGACTTTCATTAAAAAACATGATAAACACCCTGGACCTCCCTTCACAGGAGACCAGCCAGGATGGTGATGATAAGGATCGAGATTATAGGGAAATGAAAGGTCTTAAAATCTCTAAAAAGCTGGTCCTCCCTATTTACAGTGCTTTCAGAAAAAATACTATGAAGCTGCTTCAAACACCCACTTCCCTGGCAGGGGTTGACAAGCTTTGTGACAAAAAGTACCAGTTATCAAGCCATGACACAGAATTCCTGACTGTATACCCTAACCATGAGAGTATTATACAGCAGGCTGCATGTGAAAAAGGTGGTGTTTCCTTTTCCTCTCTCCCTCCGGACAAAGATTCTAGAAAAATAAATTTTATTGCAAAGAAATTGTATACTTCAGTTTCTCTGCTGATCTGTCTTTCCTCATACATGGCTTTTACAGCCATGTATCAGAAGGCTTTATAAAATTCAGTCCTGGCCATTGCTCAAAGTGACTCTGACACAACACCGCAAAATCTGCCTTGGAAGCTACGAAGTACCAATTCCATATGGCAGATGAGAACAATGATGCAGCCTCTAGGGCCATGGCTCATGCCATGTATTTGAGGTGTTTTGCTTGGCTCAGGGCTACTAGCCTGTCACAAGACACCCAGTCAAAAGCTATGGATGTCCCTTGTGATCAAAATATGTTGTTTGATTACAGAACTGTGGATTACATGAAAAAAGTAGATGAGTACAAGCTTTCATGGCAGAGACACTCCACTAAACTTAAGCTTCCTGCCCTGCAGAAAACCCAGCCCGGGGTAACAGGGGCAGGGGCTACTTTCCTAGGCCTTATCCTCAGTTCAGTTTCTCTCAGTACAGGGGTTTTTATAGGGGGAAGGTCAGAAGGGGTCAAAGAAGAGCCACCTCTGCCCAGTCAGCAGCCTTTCAGCCTAAACCCAATGTGAGTATTCAGGTCACCTCCCCTCTGCCTGTGGGAGGCAGGCTGTCTCACTACTTCCAAATTGGACCCATATTACCACAGACAAGTGGGACCTGGAGATAGTGGAAAAGGGCCTGACACTTTAGTGCAAAAGAGGCCAGACCTCAGGCGTACCCAGATGTCAAAGCCTTTAACCCCCATCACAATGATCCTGTTGAAGTTGGAGGTAAAAAAAAACTTTTGGCTCCAAGAGCAGTGGAAAGGATCCCTGCTCAGGAAAGGGGCAAGGGTCTCTATTTCAGGTATTTCCTGACACAAAAGAAAACGGGGATTGGCGACCTGTTTTGGATCTCAGATATCTGAACAAACATCTGCTAAAACCAAAATTCAAAATGGTCACTCTGTCAATGATCATTCAGTCGTTACAGCAGGGAGACTGACTAGCCTCCCTAGACTTAAAGGATGCCTATTTTTACATACCCATAAGGAAGTCTCACAGAAAGTATCTCAGATTCAAGCTTCCTTCAGGTCATTACCAGTTCATTGCTATACCTTTCGACCTCTCCTCTGCTCCAGGAGTTTTTACCAAGTGCTTAGCAGTGGTAGCAGCATACCTCCGAAAACTGGGTGTTTGTCTACCCCTACTTGGACGACTGGCTTGTGGTGACAGTCTCCTCATCAGGTCAAGAAGTCTCTCTTCCTCACAGAGCATACTCTGAAATCTCTGGGCTTCCTGGTAAACCTAAAGAAATCCCACCTGGAACCCACTCACTCACTCACTTTCATTGGAGCTCAGCTGGACACCCTGAAAGAGTCTGCCTTCCTCCCTCCAGAGAGGATTCAAAATTTCCTGTCAGTGGCAGATTCTTTCTTCTAGGGACAGCCGAGACCAGCCAGACACTTTATTTGGCTCTTGGGACACATGGCATCAATGACTGCAGTGGTCCCAGGGGTCAGGTTCAGTATGCGAGACCTACAATTCTATCTCACAGCTCACTGGTCTCAAAAGAACAACAGAACAGTTTCAGCAGGCTCTGCTTTGGTGGAAGGACTCCACAAATCTGACAGCCAGGGTCCCCTTCCAGGCTCCTCTTTTACCACAGATGCCTCATTCCTAGGGTGGGGAGCTCATCTAGATGATGCCTCAGTAAGTGACACCTGGACTCCTCCGGAGTCAGTTGCACATAAACCTTCTGGAGCTCAGAGCCGTTTTTCTGGCAGTCAAGACCTTTGCTCCTGTCTTAAGGGGACTGACTGTACAGATAAGGACGGACAACACCACTGCAATGTTTTACATAAACAAGCAGGGTGGTACCAGATCAGGGATGCTCTGTTCGGAGGCTCTAAAGATTTGGCCTCTCACCTTCTCCCTAGGGGTCAGCCTTTCAGCTAGCCACCTCCCAGGCAAGGACAACACCCTGGCATATGCTCTCAGACACATCAGTCAGGGCCACAGCGAGTGAACTCTGAACAACCAAGTGCTAGCCAGTCTTCAGGAGGTGGGGCACACTAGAAGTGGATCTGTTTGCTTTCCACCTCAATTTCCAGCTTCCCCACTACTGCTGCAGGCCTTAAGTCCTGGGAACACTTCCACTGGATGCCCTCATCCTGGACTGGTCAGGGAGGTTCCTATACGCATTTCCTCCCTTTCCTCTGATACTCAGGGTGTTGCTGAAACTCAGACAACATCCTGCATCTAGGATTCTGGTGGCCCAGATTGGCCCAGGCAAGCCTGGTACCCTCTCCTTCTGTCTCTGTCCTGCAGCAGGCCCATTTGCCGGCCACCAACTCACTCCTTGCTGACCCTTCCCCAGACAGGAGTGATTTATCCAGGCATGCATTCCCTTCACCTCAAAGCGTGGCTCTTGAGGAGTTAGAATTTCCAGCTTCTCAGTACTCTGAGCAAGTCCTTAAGATCCTAAAAATGGCTAAAAAGCCTAATACAAAAAAGATACATGCAGCCAAATGGAAAAGGTTTTCCCTCTGGTGCAAGAACAAAAAGGTCAATCCTCTTATAGCTTCAGAATCTCAGCTGCTGGATTACCCGGTGCACCTGCAGGTCTCTGGCTTGAAGCCCTCCTCTCTCAAGCTGCACCTGGGTAAGTACCTCAGTGGAATCGACAAAGTCCAAGAGGGTAGCATCTTTCAGAAAAAGAGATGTGCAAGAACAAGAGGACACAATTTGAACAGGGGTTGACCTTAAGTTTTTTTTGAGCTAGCCAGCAGGACAAGTCAGTGTAAAATTGCACTAGCCCGCAGTGGTTTGCACTAGTCCACACTCAGTGTCACCATGTGCTTTTGACCCACAACACAATGAATAACCGATGAAAGCAGCGCAATTTGAAAGTTTATTTACATTTATATAATGACATAACACTCAGAATGGCCACTTGTTTCAAAACATAAGCAATCAGGGACTCTTAAATAAATAAATATAGAAAAATCTGCCCACCAGCCACAGCCCCCTTTGCTGGCAATGAGGTTGGATTCATCAAGGTAGCAGGCGGGTAGTACAGATGTGTTCTTCCCCTCCCCAAACACCACCACCACACACTTAATAGTTTTACACACACCCAGACCCGCCCCCCGCCCATAAGCAATGAGGTTGGATTCACAGAGGTAGCCAGCAGGCAGTACAGTGTTGTTCTTTCCTCCCAAATACCACCACACAGTTTACAGTTTGCACACACCCATCTCCCCCATTTTGCAGGCAATGAATGAACAGAACACAGGAAATAGAAAATGCGGAGAATTTTGCACTGTTCTCCCCACCAACCCACTTTGCGGGCAATGAGGTACTGAATGAATAGAACACAGACAATGAATGAACAGAACATAGAAAACAGAAAACACAGGAGAATTGTTAGTTTTACACACATCCAGCCCCCCTCCAAACACCCACACACACTTTGCAAGCAATAAGGCACTGAATTAACAGAACACAGACTATAAACAAACAGAACACAGAAAACGCAGGAGAATTTTACACTGTTCACACACACACCCAACACCCCACCCACCTTTTTTTTTTTTTTTTTTTTTTGCAGTTACTCTGTCTTTAATTGCAGCAAGTCTGATTCAACAGCAAACTGTTCGCTGCAAACAATGTATTGGAAAATGAGGAAACCCAAAGATTAAAGAAGCACCCAGTCAGTTAAGACACAGACAATATTTTTGATAACACAGTGACTGCCAGCAAACTCGGAAGAAGGCACAGCATTCCCCCCTGCCCCCACACAACCTCAGAACCATCCATTAAAAACATCGACTGTACCTGAGAGTAGCGTTGTGGCAAGTGCAGGCGTTGACCTTACTTTTTTTTTGCACTAGTGACTAGCTCCAAAGATTAAAGAAGCACACCACCAGAGTAAGCCACCGAAAACATTTTACATCATGAAACAGCCAAACTGAGAAGGAACAACATTTCCCCTGCCACACTACCTCACAATAATCCAGACCATTACATTTTAAATTCAAAACCATCAACTGTACCTGAGCGTGGCGTTGTTGCGTGTTTCTTCCAGCCTCCAGTCTGCTTGTCTCAGAGAAGTCCCGCAAGTCCGACTCTCACCAATGCCTTGGAACAGCGTTCTGCCACACACTCAGTTCTTCTGACTGCAGTAAGCGCCACAATCGCTGAAACAGCCAGTCAGTCTTCACTAGAGCTCCTCAGATGCCAAACACAAACAGCCTGAAGTCCTTCAGCACTTCCTCGTTGTCGGGTTTTCAAATTTTCCGGGCTTTTTTGCCTTTAAAACACCAGTTTATGGCCCTCCTTCTTGAACAGTGAAGCCTTGCCCCACTCCCACTAGCTGCCAATGACCGCCGCATGCTCTCACAATGGGCCAGTCTAGTCGTCAGTCTTGGGCTGTGCTCACCCATAACCAGATTTACTGCGCTCTTCTGAACTTCTGTCCCTACTCCTGCCTGCCACTGCAGCTAAATTCATTCATTGGTGGCCTCCCCTGTGATGTCGTACCAGAGCTGTTCCCACAGCCACTGCTTCCCCCTACCTGCCGGCTTGCAAAACATAGGGCTAACCAACAGAATGGCATCATACTGCTGAGAAAACTTTGCCGACCAGTAGACTGCCATATTACAAACCCCTACAAGGAACTTTTGGCACTACCGCTTGTTTGGGTCTCCCACCACTTGCTTGTCTTACTTGTAGCCGATGTAGGCTCCAGGCGTTCGGTACAGTTTTGCTACTTTGAACCGTTTGCGCTCTGAACATAATTGCAGACTCTGCCGTCAGACACAAACTGCACTAGCCTACATGGACAGGTAGGGAAGCATCTGCACTAGTCCGAGGCAATCTGCACTATGCCCCAGACTAGTAAATATACGTTAAGGTCGAACCCTGAATTTGAAGATAGAGGGGGGATGGCTCAGGGGAAATGTGAGAAAGTATTTTTTCACAGAGAGGGTGGTGGACGCATGGAACAGGCTTCTGAGGAGGTTGTAGGGTCTAAAACTGTGGGAGAATTCAGGAATGCATGGGACAGACATAAGGCAATTCTTGTGGGGGTAGGAAGAAATAGGCTGTTGGTTAACTAGGATCTGCAGCTTATCCTGTAGGTAGGGAAATGGGCAGACTAGGTGGGCCAAGCGGTCCTTATCTGCCATCAAAGTCTGTTTCTGTTCTCTTCCCCCTTGGAGTCTGAACCTCTGCATTGCCAGGCTCATGGAACCACCCTTTGAGCCTATAGCCGCTGCCCATCTCAAGTTCGTAACTTGGAAAACTGTTTTCTTAGTGGCCATTACCTGTACCAGGAGGATCTGAGTTACAGGCCCTGTGCACTGAGCCCAATTACATCATTCCTCACAGAGACAAAATTGAGCTCAGGACAAATAGGAAATTCCTGCCTAAGGTGGTTTCGGAGTTTCACCTTAACCAGTCCATCATCCTACCTGTTTTCTTTACTGAGAAATCCACCCCTGGTGAGCAAAAGCTCCACAGTCTGGATGTCAGAAGAGCTCTCTTCTACTACCTTGAGCATACTAGGCAGTTCAGAGGTGCTTCCACTCAGCTGTTCCTCACCTAATGGGGAAGTAGGCAAAGGAAAACTAACTGTCAAGAGAACAGTTTCCCGTTGGTTAGTCTCTTGCATCAGATTCTGCAATGAAAAAGCAGGTCAACAACTTCCTCAAGGCCTCAGAGCCCATTCTACCAGGGGCACTGCAGCCTCTGCGGCAGCTACAAGAGACATACCCCTTCTGGACGTCTGCATGGCAGCTACTTGGAAAACTGTACATACATTCATCAATCATTACTGCCTGGATGTGCAGTCCAGATCTGATGCCAAATTTGGCAGGGCAGTTCTGCAGAGCCTCTTTCCTAAGTAGGTTCTCTGCCCAACTCCCACTTTTGTACTGCTTTGAAATCTGCTACTCTTACTGATACTAAAAGACTCTTGGGGTGAGAAGAAAAAATAACTCACCGTAGTATTCTTTTTTCTTCCAAGGGATTCTTTAGCATCAGTAAGCTCCCATCCTTCCTCCCGTTCACGTTTTAGGAGAAGGGCTCTGTTCTCAGCTTTATTACCAAATTTGACTCTGCATTTCAAATGTTTTTTTACTGAGGTTGTTGAAATCTATTTTTGTAGTTTTGGACAGCATGTTTTTTGGATCCTATTGGTTCACTCTTTGGGCATGTGCCCATTTACCTTCGAAAAAATTCTGAAGCCCTTCAGAGTGCTCTCACAGCACATTCCCTTGCTCTTTGCTGATTGGCTAATTCCCTAAAGCTCATCTTAAGACACACCTCCAGGGCCGTTGCACATAGCCAGCTAACTTCTACAGTTACTGATGCTAAAGGACCTCCTTGGAAGAAAGAAGATTACTACGGTAAGTAATTTTTTCTTCCCAGCCTCAGAAGAAGGTGCTGGCAAAGACACAGACTCCCAAAGCACGCAGTGCCTCCCTCTTACTCTCTGGCTCTGGTCCTGCCTTAGCTGCCCAAGGCAGACCTCTCCTTCCCAGAGTAGGGGCGCCTGACTCAGTTTTACCATCAGTGGAAGTCCATTATGACAGACAAGTGGGTCCTCAGGGTCATCTGGTAGGGATACTCCCTGGACTTCACTGAAATCTCTCCAGACTATCCACCCAGGAAGCTGCCCCTCCTATCAGCCCGTATGTCAGAGCTTCTTGTGCAGGAGATTGTGGGCCTTCTTAGGAACAGGGCAGTGGAAATAGTGCCAGAGTCAGAACGAAAAGCAGGTTTCTACTCCCACTACTTTCTAGTATCTAACAAATCAGAGGGCCTGTGCCCCATTCTCAACCTCGGAAACCTGAACAAGTTTATGTATCGAGAAAAATTAAGAATTATTTTTCTGGGGTATCTGCTTCCCTTCCAGAAAAACTCAGGATTGGTTAGCTTCCTTAGATATGCAGGATGCACACCAGCACAGTTGTAAAGTGTGTCACAGATTCACTCAGCAGATCAGGCCCTCTGCTCCCAAAGTGCCAACCTCTTAACGCAGTCTTGTGAACAGTGTAACAGACAAGGTAACCCTCTTGTCTGTTTTTGTGAGTTCGGATCAACCTTTGGTCTCAGGTCTGAAGGGATTCAAACCGTTAACTTCTTGCTAGCATACCCAATGCACAGGCTCAGATATATCTGTCTTCGGGGCCAGATATCTTTGCCTTCGGGCACCTAACCAGGTATTCAGAGATGATCCCTTTAAAACTATTATAAAGACCTCAGATTTAAAACTCTTCTCTTTCTAGTTTGATACCACCATACAAGCTATATGTCTGCTGAACCATTCATATTTCTTAGCAAAAGAAAGCAATTCAAAGACAGACCAGGTTTTCTCCAAAATTAGAGTTTTTACTAAAATATATAATTATATGTCAAACATACAATACAGAACTCTTATATCACAAGACATACAGATCTTTAAACAAAACAAGGTTTAAAACAGTGCAATTCCTACAACTATATTTAGATTTGTCTAGCTTTCTAAATACCTATTTTCAGCGCTCAGATGTTTTCTTGGTCAGTGTCAGATACAAAATGTGTCTCTATAGTGAAAGAAAATAATCTTTTCAAGCAGTATTGGCCAACCCCTTTTGGATGAAGTCATCCAGCCCCTCCTCTGGTCAAATGTCTAACAAAAATATATTTTTATACAACCAAAGTATTAATTCTGCAACCTTAGCATAGCTCAAGTTTCAGTGACACCTCTTTTGGTCTCATGCTGTACCCTCTTCACACAGACTTCATAGGGTCATTTACAACCTTGCACTATGTAACATCCTAGCTTCCCTTATTTTAACGTCATAAACCTAGTTTATGATTTCTCTCAACAAAATTAACTTAACTCTGTAATTAGCTCAGAGAAACAGGATCCTTAATAAAAGTCTTTCAGTAACACATTGTCTCTAAAAACTGAGTGTGTGATACATACTGTCAGCTTAAATCTTGGGGTAAGGTCATTCCTAGAGCATTTGATTTTCAGCAGAGACAGTCATAATACATTTTATATAAAAAAAATTATCCAGCACTCAGAACTGACTGTCTACGCCCATTCCTCCCCACCTAGACTGAATTTGGGGGATCTATCTCCTACATGGGATGAGCTTCCCAAATCAAATCACTCCTCATAGATCCTAGACAGCCCATCGGCGTTCTGATTCTTAATGCCTGCCCTATGTATGATTGTCAGATTATATCCTTGCAAAGTAAGACTCCATCTTAGTAGTCTCCCATTGCTCTTTCCCATCTGTGTCAGCCAAACCAGGGGATTGTGGTCAGTCTGCACCACAAAATGCTGCCCATACAAGTATGGCTCTAATTTCTTCAGGGTCCACACTATGGCAAGACACTCCTTTTCCACTGTGGAGTACATTTGCTCCCTGGGGATAAGCTTTCTGCTCACGTACACAACTGGGTGGTCTGTCCCTTGGCTAGACGTCTGGCTAAGTACTGCCCCAATACCCACGTCTGAGGCATCCGTCTGAACTATAAAGGTTTTGCTATAGTCCGAACTTGTCAAAACAGGAGCACTGCACAGTGCCTCCTTCAGTCTGGTAAAGGCTTCCTCACAGGCTGGGATCCAGGTAATTTTCTTTGGCATCTTTTTCTTTGCCAGGTCAGATAGGAGAGCAGCCAGGGCACTGTAATTAGGTACAAACTTTCTGTAGTACCCTGCTGTCCCTAGAAAGCTCCTGACCTGCTTCTGGGTTTCTGGTCTGTGCCACACCTGAATCACCTCTATCTTCATTTGGTTAGGACGGAGCTGTCCCCGGCCTACCACATGCCTGAGGTATGCCACTTCCCCCATGGCCACCTGGCACTTCTCGGCTTTGACAGTGAGCCCGGCCCTCTGTATCCTGCCCAGCACTTCCCTAAGGTGTGAAAGGTGTTCCTCCCAGCTGGTACTGAAGATGGCAGTGTCATCCAGGTACGCTATGGCGTACTCCTCAGCACCATTCAGCACCTGGTTCACCAACCTTTGGAAAGTGGCTGGGGCATTCTTCATTCCGAAACGCATTACTTTAAACTCAAATAAGCCTATCGTAGTGATGAAGGCCGACCTTTCCCTAGCTCTGTCGGTCAATTCTACCTGCCAGTACCCCTTGGTCAGGTCAATAGTTGTAAGATAGGTCACCCCTCCCAACTTGTCCAGGAGTTCGTCCGTCCGGGGCATCGGACTTCGTGACTGCATTCAGTCCATGATAGTCCACACAGAAATGAGTTGAGCCATCTGGCTTGGGCACAAGGACTACGGCTGAGGCCCAGGGGCTGTGGGATCTCTGGATTACCCCTAAATCCAGCATCTACTCCACTTTCCTCCTAATGTCCTTTTGGACAGCCTCTGACACCCGATATGCTGTTCACCGTGTGGGCGTCTGTGTCCCTGTCTCCACATCATGTGTCGCTAAGGGGGTTAGTCCAGGCTTGGTGCTAAACAAGGGGGTAAAGTCTGCTAAAACCTCTTACTTTCTGGATCTGGCCTGGGGTCAGCTGGGGAGATAATTTTACTGCCTCCACAGAGGACTCCTGCTTACTCTCTTCCAGCAAGTCCAGAAGGGGGTCTCCTTCATCCGTCCCCTCCCCATGACTACACACTGAGAACACCATGTCAGCCCTATTTGCATATGGCTTCATCATGTCGACATGGTACATCCTTTCTCTCTGTCTACGGTCAGGTAAACTCCACAATGTAGTTTACGTCATTTACCTTCCTAACCAATTTGTACGGTCCTGCCCACTCAGCTTGCAGCTTGTCTTTCCGGACCGGAATAAGGACCGTGACTTCCTGACCCACCATGTACAAGTGAGCTCTGGCTCTGCGGTCATACTACACCTTTTGTCTCTGTTGGGCAGCTGCCAGGTTGCTCTGGGCTGTCCCCATAAGCTCCTTCAGCCTTTCCCTAAACCTAAGGACATAATCCACAATGGGAGTTCCCTGGGTGGCGTGCTTGCCTTCCCAGTCCTCCCGGATTAAGTCTAGGGGCCCATGTACCCGGCGTCCATATAAGCGTTCGAAGGGGGGAAATCCTGTCGACTTTTGGGGCACCTCCCTGTATGCAAACAACAGGTGGGGAAGGTATTTCTCCAAGTCCCTCCCATGCTGTTCAGCAAATGCCCGGAGCATTGGCTTTAGGGTACCGTTGAATCTTTCCACAAGCCCATTGGCTTGTGGGTGATACGGTGTCGTGCATCCCTGCACCACCCCACACTTCTCCCATAAACATTTCATCAGGTCCGACATGAAGGAACCCCCTCGATCGGTGATTACCTCCTGCGGAAACCCAACACGGGAGAAAATCCCAAGTAAGGCATCTGCCACTTTCTCTGTCCTCCGTGAGGATAGGGCGACTGCCTCTGGGTACCGGGTGGCATAATCCACCACAGTCAGGATGAATCTCTTACCTGAGGAGCTGGGGGGTGTTTAAAGGCCCCACAATATCCATTCCCACCGTCTGGAATGGCTCCTTCACTGTGGGCAAGGGGATCAGGGCGGCTTGGGTTTTCTTGCCCGCCTTCCCTATTTCTTGGCATCGGTGACAAGACCTGCAATACTCCTTCACCTGCTGGGTGAAGTTGGGCCAACCGCTGCGTTTTTCGCGCGATTCTCAGTTGACCAGACAAGGGAATATCATGTGCAGTCTTGAGCAACTGCTCACGATACCCCTGGGGAACGACAAACTGCCTGCCTAGCATCTCTCCCTCTGTCTGTACTGCCCGGTGTATACATAAATCCATTTTCCCAATAAACCTTATGTCTGCCGTCACCTCCCTGTGTGCCCTCAGAGTTTGCCCAAGCCCTCAGCTTCTCTAAACTAGGGTCACTCCTCTGAGCAGCTGCAAACCCCTCACACAGTCCCAAGGCATGGGACAAGTCCCCTTCAGTCGCTAAACTAGGGTCCCTAGCACTAGCGTCAGGGCCCTCAGGATCACCGTCAATCCTAACTCTCTGACAGTTGGTCACCCCTCCCTCTTCAGAGTAACCTTCCGTAGCTGTGTGGTCACTTGCTACTAGGGAATTTTTAACCCCTTTTTATCAGTCTCCCCATCTGGAGACACAGGCTGGGGAACCAGCCTCTCCGTGGTTTCCACACTGGTTTCTGTGGGGTTCAGGGAACTACTATTTGACCTTGCCGCTTGGCTATGGGTAACTGCACATATCATCCCCTGTTGGAGATTGTTACCCAGGATCACATCTACTGCTAACGTTTTAGCTACAGCCACCTGTTGCACAGTTCCCCCTGTTTCATCCCAGTCCAGGAGAACACTGGCCAGTGGCAATGTTTTCGCTTCACCCGCAAACTCGCAAAGTCCTGTACAGTCACGTATTTGTTTGGGATAGGCTGACCAGGCTGTACTAGATCCCCTTTCACCAATGTCAGGGATGCCCCTGTGTCCCTTAACCCCTGCGTCTGTACGGCATTTACCATGACTGGGTGCACGTGTTCTCTCATGTTCACTGGCATGCTCTCAGGAACACACAAACAACCCACTTCTTTTCTGGTACCACTTTGCGTATTATTGCTTGCCCTTCTTGGACACTGTCTGGCTATGTGCCCAGTTTCTTTATATAACCAACAAGCATTTCTTACTTCAGAGAAATCTTTTCTTTGAAACCTGGGGCTAACTGGTTTCGGTGGAGGCAGTGAGGGTTTTAGCTGCCCTGAAGGCACGCTTTTCCCTTTCTGCACTGCCACGCCTGCCTCATTCACTCTCAGAGTAGGTCTGCTCGTGGCATAGCGGTCCAAGAGTTCAGCAGCCTCTTGCACTGTTTTTGGATCTCAGTCCTCTAGCCAGGTTTTTAACTCTGCTGGGCATGCCCAATGAAACTGTTCTAATAAAATCACATTTTCAATTTTATCAACAGTGTTTGCCTCACTTCCTTCCCACCATCGTTTTAAAAACTGACGTCGTTTCGTGGCTAGCTCCTCATAGCTCATATCAGGGCTTCTCCTGAGCTTACGGAATTTAGCTCTGTATGATTCAGCAGTTCAAATTTTTTCAGTAGTGCAGCTTTTAACTTGCTGTAATCATCACTGTCTTTATTGTCCATGTGACCCAATGCATCCCGAGCTTTTCCGGTAAGTAGCGGGGATAGCTGGAAGCTGCAGGACTCTCTAGGAATTTTAGCCTGAATACAAACTTTTTCAAAAGAATTTAAAAAGGTGTCTATATCCTACCCGTCCTTAAACTCAGCTATTAATTTACAGTTCAATTTGTAACCCAGTACTGCAGTCCCAGTTAAACCCAAGCCACTTACCTGCCCTGATGCCGCCGGTTGGAGTTGTAGCTTCTCCAGTTCGTGTTGCCACTGGCGCTCCTCTCTCCTCTGCAGCTCTGCGTTCTCGCTCTCTTTTCTCCTCTGCCTCTCGGTGGTGCTCACATTCCTTACGGTCTGCCTCCCTCTGTTGTCGCTCTGCCTCCAGTTCTATCCTCCGCAACTCAGTTTGCTGCTTGAGTACCTCTGGATTCAGGATACTGGTGACCTTCCCCTGCTGCTGTGGCCCTTCACTGACAGTGGCCCTGCTGTCTACGTCTTCGGCTTGAGACCCCTCACTGGCTGGTAGTTCTGCCAGACTCGAAGTCTGGTCCCTTTCAGTCACAGTCTGTGACTCCCTGCTCTGAGTATCTGCTATCATCAGGGCCTCTATGAGGTTCTGCTTACTGGCTTTCACCTCGAACAGGATTCCTCAGTCCTCGCTCAACTGTTTTAACTGTTCTACAATGTGCCTGCTGTAGTAGGACGCCATCTTTCCTAACTACTGCTACTCTGACTTTGCACTCTAGAAAAAAAAAATAGGTAGGAACTTGACTGTACACCAAGTGATATATAGTTCTGTTTTCTTTTTAAAATAAAACTGTCTTTTTCTTTCTTTGCAAGAGAGCTTACGGTCTCAGCTGACACAGATCAATAAAGCTTGTGATACCAAAATTATGCCACCGCTGCCAACCATTCTGTCACAGGTTCACTCAGCAGGTCAGGCCCTCTACTCCCAAAGTGCCAGCCTCTGAGAGCAGTCTTGTGAACGGTGTAACAGACAAGGTAACCCTCTTGTCTGTTTTTGTGATATTTGGATCAACCTTTGGTCTCAGGTCTGAAGGGATTCAAACCGTTGACCTCTTGCTAGCATACCCAATGCACAGGCTCAGATATATCTGTCTTCGGGGGGGGGCAGATATCTTTGTCTACGAGCATCTAACCAGGTATTCAGAGATGAACCCTTTAAAACTATTATAAAGACCTCAGATTTAAAACGCTTCTCTTTCCAGTTTGATACCACCATACAAGCTATATGTCTGCCGAACCATAAATATTTCTTAGCAAAAGAAAGCTATTCAAAGACAGACCAGGTTTCCTCTAAAATATATAATTATATGTCAAACATACGATACAGAACTCTTATAGCACAGGACATACAGACCTTTAAACAAAACAAGGTTTAAAACAGTGCAATTCCTACAACTATATTTAGATTTGTCTATCTTTCTAAATACCTCTTTTCAGTGCTCAGATGTTTTCTTTGTCAGTGTCAGATACAAAATGTGTCTCTACAGTGAAAGAGAATAATCTTTTCAAGCAGTTTTGGCCAACCCCTTTTGGATGAAGTCATCCAGCCCCTCCTCTGGTCAAATCTCTAACAAAAATATATTTTTATACAACCACAGGATGTAATTTCAAAGTATTAATTCTGCAACCTTAGCATAACTCAAGTTTCAATGACACCTCTTTTGATCTCATGCTGTACCCTCTTCACACAGGCTTCATAGGGTCATTTACAGCATTACACCTCTATGTAACATCCTAGCTTCCCTTATTTTAACGTCATAAACCTAGTTTATGATTTCTCTCTTAACAAAATTAACTTAACTCTGTAATTAGCTCAGAGAAACAGGATCCTTAATAAAAGTCTTCCAGTAACACATTGTCTCTAAAAAACTGAGTGTGTGATACATATTGTCAGCAGTTCTCTTGGCCTGCATCTGTCGGCTAAAATCTGGGGGGATGACAGAGGTCATTCCTAGAGCATTTGATTTTCAGCAGAGACCGTCATAATACATTTTATATAAATAAATATTATCCAGCACTCAGAACTGGCTGTCTGCCTCAAAGTGTAGTGCACTCTAACACGCTGCTTTACATGTAGTGCACAGTAACAAACTCAGTGAACAATCAAAGCAGTCTGTAGTGCTTGCATCCTTAAACCTCAGCGTGTCAGCTTTCAACAAGCCTTCATGAGGAGGTATGGCTACAGGTCAGGCAGCAAACTCTTAAAACCCTTACTGATCATCACAGAAAACACCTGAGTGCAGTTATCCAATTAACATTATACCATTGTATTCTAAATATAAACATAATGCAAAAAATATTGAATGTACATTCAGGCACTGTGTTCTTGGAAATACTTCAACTTTTTTTCAAAATGATTATATTCCAGTAAGCTGCCATTATTAAACATTTGAAGAGTCTCTGTAGGACAAAAGGATAGTTTAAAGTGTGAAAATGCTGAAGCTTTGTCAGGTGATAACTTTAAGTTTCCTTTATTTCCTCCTTCATTTCATAACTGGGGATCCACATCGACAGTGAGCCAGTAAGATTTTAGAGAAGCAGTCTGAAAAAGAGGGAGGTCAAAAGGTCAGACAGAGCAAAACTTTTTTTTTTTTTTTTTTTACACAGAGGTATAACATAATTTTACCTTAATAATTGCATTACACACCCATTATTTATTACTTATTTCGAAAAAGGTTTGAGATCCCAGACCTCGTTAAGACCCCTAGGTTTGACACTAATGATGTACAGGTGTTTTCTGACATTATGATCAGTAAGGGTTTTTAAGAGTTTGCTGCCTAGGTCGGCCTGGTGGCGCTGAGGGTTGAGGCGCCGGACGCCACACCGGCGACCCAGGTTCGGGAGCGAGCAGCGGTCACAGGGGAGAGATGAGGATCAAGCATCTGTAGACAGCTCTCCTTTCTCGGGGAGATCCAGGACCTGCTCCCGGCAAAAGCCGGAGGTACTACGCATGGCGGGACTGCAGGTAGAGAGATGGAGCTTCAGCGGACATCGGGTGACATCAGTGCATGTCCGAGCTCCAGGGAGGGAGGGTTTTAAAGCCAGAAAAAAAAGCCCTATCAGCCGGGTGAGGCAACGGCGAACCACCGGTAGCCAAGGTCCTACACGTCCAAGCTGGCCACAATCCCTGATTCTACCCTGGGGACCTTTGGCCTCTCCAAGGAGTCCAGGAGAGTTGAGGGTTCTGAACGCGATACTGCTGTCGGGGAGCATAGTTCAGGTGGGCGATTAAGGGCCGAAGGTTGTGTGAGCTAGCCTGAGAGATACCCCAGAAGGTAGGCACAAAAACAGAATCTACAAAAAAAAAGTTTCTAGGGACATGGATATGTTGTTCATCCACACTTTCTGGCAGGTATCCTTGCCGCTTTAATTCTTGTCAGAAGGTCTTCAAGCTGGCTCCTCCTACCCACCGGGTGGTAAAACTCCGGCTCCGCCCATGGCCCAGATCTTCCTTGCACGCTAGGCTCAGGTTCCCTCCTTAGCGCTCTCGTTTCACTGGATCCTAACTCTTGATTCGTCGAAATTGGTTTTGAAGTTTTCTAAACTTGGTCTTCATCTTCCCTCGCGGCTGCAATGGACAAATCTGTTCCGGCTTTGGAGGTGCCCTTGCGGGCAAGAAAATGTCCAGGACGGATCCGCCTCCACGTCGTCTACTGCTTAGGTCTAGATCACGACCCGCCCAGGCCTGCAAGTGGCGCTCTTTCTCGGCCAACGCTCTGGACGATCACGCTGCCTGCTTTGGTTCGCCCCGGTGAAACGCTTCCTCACGGTAAAATCTAAAGAGGCTCGTTGGGCGGTGTCCGGCGGCTGGCTCGGCTGAGCAGCTCGAGCAGGTGATAGCCCTCGAGGAGGAGGCGGCCCAGGCCGCATCTTCCTCCTCCTCAGCCGCGGCTTTTATCCCGCTGTCTCTGAGTTCTTCGTATACGGCTTCGTTCAAGGAGCTTTGTCAGTCCCTTTCCACGAAAGGACAGGGGCCTTCGGGACATTCTTCTCGGCCCAAGAAAAAGGAGTCGAAAGGTAAGTCCCACCGTCGGCGTTCGTGGGAGCGGGAGAGGTCCCCTTCCTCGGCAGCCACCGTCGACTTCGGCGTCGTGGTTGGGCAGGAGGCCGCTGGCTTCATGGTGCCCTCGCCGCCAGCCTGCCGAGACTCCCTTCACCGAAGTCAAGATTTTTCGATCCGTTAGGCGGGCTGTCGACTGGAGCTTCGACAACCCTCCTCACCAGTTCCCCGGTGGATACCGAGGATCTGCCTCGCCTTTGAGGCCGCGGTCAGTTAAAGTGCCGAGCCAAAGGAAGAGCAGGTGTCCCCGCCTTCCCAGACCCACCCTCGGTCCCCGAGGTCTGGTCTCGGACCTCTTCGGTCACCCGTTCCCACCGACATCGGGGTTAGTCACTGACTAGCGTTTTCAGGCGTTCGGTAGCGCTCAGGATGTGGATAAGCCCCGACAAAAGAGTCCAAAAGCTGGACTTTGCGGGCGCAAGGTGTCGCTCGTCCTCCCTCCGGCCTCCGACAGGCCAGCTCGGCTGTGCTGATGGCACACTTCTCCCACACCCTCATGGGCTCCCTGGATGAGGTCGTTCCTCATCTCCCGCCTGACCTGCAGACCATGGTCCGCCAGGTGCGGGACCAGGGTAGGGTGGTGGTGAAGCAGCAGCTCCAGACTGCTCTGGACATAGGTGATTCCTGTGCCAGGTCAGTAGCGGCCGCGGTGGCCATGCGACGCAGGGCGTGGCTGAGGATATCCACCTTCACGGCGGATACCCAGCACAAGTTAGCGGACGTCCCCTTCTTGGGGACTGAACTCTTCGGCCCTGGAGTGGAGGGACACCTCCAGCGGATCGAGAAGTCCAATGCCACTCTGGACTCGGTCACCTCCGCCCAGAGGGACAAAGGCCGCCGTCAACAGCAGAAGTCCTTTCGTCCTTCGGTCCCTGCTTCTCGACCAGCCCAGCAGCACCAGCAGGCTCGCGCTTGGCGTCCCAAACCCAAGCCGACGGCTTCCTCCAACAGGAAGCAAGGAGGTAAAGGCCCAGGAGGTCCCTCAGCCGGTTCTTCCTCCAAGCCTGCCCAGTGACGGGTTGAGGGGTGCCGCCCCCAACCTCGTCACTCTCCCTGGGTTCCCTGGGGACGGCTCCGCCACTTCCTTTCCGCCTGGTCCGCTATCACCACGGACCGCTGGGTGTTGGAGGTGGTAGGAAAGGCCTGCCTCTGGGTTGAGCAGGCCCCACCTTTTCGACGGCCGCGCCCGGGGGCCACGGAGTCCGCAGCCTTGCTGTCGGCCCGCCGAGCCGATATTGCCCTGCTCCTCGAAAAAGAGGTAATCAGGAAGGTGGCGGATCCTCCTCCAGACCCGGGGTTTGTGTCCAGGTACTTCCTGGTCCCAAAACGGACGGGGGGCTGGCGCCATTCTCGACCTGAACAAGTTCCTAAGGTCTCGAACCTTCAGGATGGTCACTCTGGCTCAGATAATCCCATCCTTGGAACGAGGCGTGTGGTTCTGCTCCCTGGACCTCCAGGACGCGTTCTTTCACGTCCCAATCTGTCCGTCCCATCAGAGATTCCTCCGCTTCAGAGCGGAGGGATCCCTTTATGAGTTCCGGGCCATGCCCTTCGGCCTCTCCCTAGCTCCCAGGGTCTTCACCAAATGCATGGCAGTGGTGACAGCATTCCTGCGGCGCCGAGGGGTTCGGGTGTACCCTTACCTGGACGATTGGCTGATAGCAGCCCCCTCCAGACAGGAGGTGGAGTGGTCCAGAGATCTGGCTCTCCAGGTTTGCTCTCAGGTTGGCCTCCTCATCAACGAGGCCAAGTCGGAACTCATGCCAAAGCAGGTGATTCTCTTCATCGGGGCAGAGCTCTACTCTCTGCAAGCCAGAGCATGGCTCCCAGCGGACAGGGCCGAGGTTCTTTCCTCCTTTGCCTAATCATTTCTGGTTGGGCAATGGCGGCCTGCACCAGCGTGATCCGTTGGGCCCGTTGGTACATGCGTCCCCTTCAATGGGGACTGGCCAGCCAGTGGTCATAACGCTGCGATCCGTTGGACCAGCCCGTGACAGTGACCCAGGAGATGTGGAACGCTCTCCAATGGTGGATCGTTCCAGCACATCTGCAGGAGGGTATCCCGTTCATCCGCCCCGAGCCGTCGGTCTCTCTCTCGACCGATGCATCTCTGATGGGTTGGGGTGCCCATCTGGGGAACACGGCGCCGCGGCCTCTGGACCCTCGGGAGTCGATGCCACATCAACCTGCTGGAGCTCGGCGGTCCATCTAACTCTCACTGCCTTCGGCTCCGTTTCTACAGGGTCAAGTGGTTCAGGTCCAGACGGACAACACCGCGACCGTGTACTATCTGAACCGCCAGGGTGGGACGCGCTCCATGCTGTTATGCAAGGAAGCTCTCCGCATTTGGTCCCTCGTGCACAGCCTGGAGGCGGATCTCCTAGCCATTCACGTGGCAGGAGCCTCCAACACCCTGGCCGATGCCCTAAGCCGGATAGGGGCTGCGTCTCCACAGTGGTCTCTCCTGCCGGAGGTAGTACAAGATCTCTTCTCTCACTGGGGCACGCCTCAGGTGGACCTGTTTGCCTCCAGGGAGAATGCGAAGCTGAGTCTATTCCGTGCCCGGCCCCCTCAGCAGGGCTCGCTGCAGGGGGATGCCTTCTCGAGGCCGTGGACCCCGGGCCTCTTCTATGCCTTTTCCCCCATTTCCCTTGATCCACAAGGTGCTTCTCAAGGCGAGGAGGGACAAGGCGCAGGTGATTCTGGTAGCCCTAGACTGGCCCTGCCAGTTCTGGTATCCAGATCTCCTCAGCCTCAGCTCCAGGCTCCCGAGGCGGCTTCCAGCCCGCCCCGACCTGATCTCAGTCAATCAGGGGAAGGTATTCCATCCGGACCTTCAGTCCCTGCACCTGACGGCCTGGTTCCTGAGTGGCTAGAGTTCCAGGCTTTGGGTCTTTCCGACGAGGTCCTCAACGTCGTTGAGGCGTCCCGTAAGGAGTCGACCAGGAAATGCTATGCCTTCAAATGGAAGAGATTTTCCATTTGGTGTCAGGGGAAGGGCTTGGATCCTTCTGACTGCCCCTTGGCAAGCATTCTGGACTACCTGTGGTCCCTTTCTCAGCAAGGGCTTCAGTCGACGACCCTTAAGGTGCACCTGGCAGCCATCTCTGCTTACCGGGCACGGGCCGGCAAGCAGTCGGTAGCGCAGGAGAAGGTGGTCGGGTGCATTTTCAAAGGCCTTGACCACATTTCCCCTCCGGTGAGAGAACCTCCACCTCTGTGGGATCTACTGCTGGTATTGGCCAAGCTCATGAGCAAGCCATTCGAACCAATGCACAGGTGCGATATTTCACACCTGTCGTGGAAGACCGCCTTCTTGGTGGCTATCGCGTCAGCCAGAAGGATGGGAGAGCTCCAGGCACTTTCATGAGTCTCCTACTGGTCTTCCACAGGGACAAGGTTGTCCTCGCCCCCACCGAAATTCCTTCCGAAGGTGGTGTGGGAGTTTCACCTTAACCAGGTGTTGACTCTGCGGTGTTCTACCTAGTCACACCTGGAGGCAGTATAGGCTCCATACTTTGGACCCTAGGCAGCTAAGCTTATATAAGGCGGGCGGCTGAAGTTACGGGGAGAGGTTGCCAGCTGTTTGTCACCACGCTGAAGCCACACCTGGCAGACCTGCAACAAAGCAGACGATAGGCAGGTGGATCACCTCCTGCATAGAGCTCTGCTACAGGTTGGCGGGCATGGAGCCTCCCAGAGGGATAAGAGCTCATTCTACCCGCCATACCGCTGCATCGGTAGCTGCTTCCAGGGATGTCCCTATCCAGGATATCTGCAGGGCTGCTACCTGGAGGTCGGCACATACCTTTATTACCCACTACCACACCAACCTCGAGTCACGCCGGGATGCTGGTTTTGGGGCCTCGGTTCTCCAGTCTCTCTTTCCCAAGTAAGTATCGGGGGTGTGCGCCTTGCCTCCCTCCTCCCGGAGGTGCTTTGCAGTGCCTGCCAGAAAGTGTGGATGAACAACATATCCATGTCCTAAATACAGGTTACTCACCTGTAACAGGAGTTCTAGGAATGGCATATGTTGTCCATCCACACGACCCACCCGACCTCCCCGGCTTCGACGCACAATCTGAGCTTCCAGCGAGCCAGATCTGGCGTCATGGGGCGGAGCGGAGAGTTTTACCACCCGGGTGGGTGGGAGGAGCCAGCTTGAAGACCATCCGGCAAGAATTAAAGCGGCAAGGATACCTGCCAGAAAGTGTGGATGAACAACATATACCATTCCTAGAACTCCTGTTACAGGTGAGTAACCTGTATTTGCTGCCTGATCTGTAGCCATACCTCCTCATGAAGGCTTGTTGAAAGCAGATGCACTGAGGTTTAAGGAAGCAAGCACTATAGACTGCTTTGATTGCTCACTGGATTTGTTACTATGCACTACATGTAAAGCAGCATTGTGATTCTTACTCTGATGGACTTAATGGAATAAAATTGCTGCTTTGTTTGAACTTACTGCAGTCTGTCTGGTGTGTGTTAGAGTGCACTACACTTTGCAACTGTTTGAGTTTACGGGCTGGCCGATCTGGTAGTAACACCTCCCACCACAGCATTCACAGTACCTGTCTGGAGAACATACTGGTGCACCCCGACCACCACAGATACGTTCAATTAGTTGTGCTGAGACAGCATTACTAGTTGAGTGCTGCCCTCTGGGCCCTCCTTGATGCCTGGAGTTTTTACAAAGTGCTTTGTAGTACTTGCAGCACATCTGCGAAGACTGGGACTCCTGGTTTACCTGTACCTGGATGATTAGCTGCTAGCCAGTCCATCCAGGCAGGAGATAGAATAGATAGTGGCCATGGCCTCTCATTTCCTTACCTCCATGGTGGTTCTGCTGAATCCAGGGAAGTCTCCGCTCCAACCCTCACAGCAGCTGCTCTTCACAGGAACTCTTCTGGATACGACCAAGGCCCAGGCCATCCTTCCAGAGAGCAGAATGCAGGTGATCCTGCGTGGTACATAGTGGAGGGCAAATCTGTTCAAGCCCACTCCATGCAGCACATGCTAGATCTGATGGCCTCCTCAGTGTTCACAGTACCCCTGGCACGGTTACACATGAGAATGACTTAATGGATTCTCAGTGCATAGTGGTCACAAGTATCGCATCCTCAGACCTGCCCCATTCAGGTGACCGAGCCACTGGGTCAGTCACTCACATGGTGATCAGTGGAGGACAGTCTCCTCCAGGGCTTTCCTTTCTCCCAACCGGAGCCTCGGGTGACTCTTGCCGTGGATACCTCCCTGTTGGTGTGGGGGCCCCGCTGTCAGGGCCTCCAAACACAAGGTGTCTAGAACCTGACAGAGACTCATCTTCACATCAGTGTGTTGAAGATGTGAGGTGTTTTGTACAGTCTGCAGTCCCTAGTGGATCTTGCCAGCCACGGAACAGTCCTCCAGCCAGACAATTCTGTGATATATTACATCAACAGACAAGGAGGAGCACATTCTTACCCTCTCTGCAGCAAGGCAGTGAGAATGTGGGAATGGTGCCTGGAGAAGGGATCCTGCTCCAAACCGTTTATCTGCCAGGAGTCCAGAGCACTCTGGCAGATGAGCCCAGCCAAACAGAGGCCAATCCTTACAAGTGGTCTCTAGCTCAGACGTCGTGAGATCACTGTTCAGTGAGTTGGTCACCCCAGATTTGGAGCTTTTTGCATCCCCATTCAACGCCAGACTGCCTCGATTCTGCTTCAGAAATCCAAGACATGGCTTTTCTGTCAGGATGCATTCAGACTGCAGTGGCAACATCTGTTTCTGTATGCATTCCCTCCAGTCTCCTTAGTGCAGAGGATATTGCTTAAACTGGAGGTGCATGGGGCAAAATGATACTGATCATCTCCTGCTGGCCTCAACAGATATGGTTTCCTCTGTTGAACAGACTATCAGTCGGCGAACAGAGGATTCTTTCACTCAGGACAGACTTACTAACTTACGTGGTCCATCCCAACCTGTGCTGCCTTTCACCTTCAGGCCTGAATCCTGAGGAGATAGAAGTGAACAGATACAAGATATCTCAGAGGGTCTCTGAAATACTTATGGCTGCCCATAAACCTTCTACTAGGAAGACTTACACAACCAGATGGAAAACTTATTCCATCTGGCATTCTAAAACCTGCATGGACCCTTTTGGGTGCCTACCTGACAAGGTTCTGGAGTACTTACTGTAACTTTCTGATGCTGGCCTGCAGTATTCTGCAGATCTTACTTCAAGGTACAGCTCTTGCAGCAGGTTACACCATTAGGACTGAAGCCATCAGGCGCCAGGACCCCACGGAAATTTTCTAGCTAGCAGTCTTCAGTGGGGGACCGCCCCAGACGTCAGGCACAGTACATAAGGAGGCGGTCCCCCCACAATCCTCAGTTCTTTTCCCGCCGTCGTCATCGCAAGCATCGGCCTCTTGGTCACTTTCTAGCGTGCGACAACTAGGAACTACGACGTTCTTTTTCTTCTCTTTCGTACTTGGATTCATCTGATGTTCTCTCCAAATACCTCTCTGGAAGGTCACCCATCGAAGTGTGCCTGCCGCAAACAGATCCCCTTCAAGGATCCTCACTCAGCCTACGTGCATTGCCTAGGCCTGGACCATGACACCAAGGCCTGCTCCTTCTGCCAGGGCTTCAACAGTCGCACCAGGATCCGCCACCAGAAGGCCCTTCAAGCGTTTCTCTTGGAGGAGAAACTCAAGGCCATGGATAGGGAACCTTCCTCCAGGGGGGAGTCGTCAGGGAAGACCCATAGGCACCAGGAAAAACACCGGGAGAAGGAATGGCCCAGGTCCCCGTCGAGGGCCTCGGACTCCCGCAGCTCCGGCTCAAGGTCAGATCGCTCCCCCTCCAGGGCTCAGTCTCAGCCACCCCTGGTTCAGGTCAGATCCTCCAGCGGCTCCTCCTCCCTGCAGCCTATCAAGACTTCCAGGCCTTCAGCTTCATCCACTTCTTCTAAGGCCTCGTCCAAGTCTGGGGAGCGCCATAAGTCTTCCTCCCGCCGTCGGGACTCCGACACCAGGTCAGTGTCCCAGCCGCCGCGTGGGTTGGACCCAGTCCAGCGCAAAATTGAGGAACTGACATCCCTGAAACGGACGTCGGACCCGACGTCGGCCCACCTGGCGTCAGCCAAACGTCATAGGCACTCCCAGGAGCCGGCTACAGTGAGACACCCGTCGCCAGCCAGGCATTCGTCCCCCAGAGCGTCGGCTGGGGACCTACGTCAGCTACCCCAGAGGGGAGGACCGCACCACCGTCGCCTACAGACGTCGGTCGGAAGACATCATCGGAGGAGGATACCACCCAGCCCGAGGACCAGGCGGGCGACTCCAGAAGTCGAGCTCCCACGGGAACCCTCCCCGGAGCAGGAGACCCCCGGGGACCCGGCGACAGGCCACCAGCACCCGGCCCATCGTCGGGCTTGAATCTGACAGTGGTGAAGGAGCACTTCACCTTCTGGTGGGACACCATCAGGAAGGATGTGGTCGCCACACACCCTCCTACTACTACGGCTCCGCCTCCACCTACTCCTTCAACGCCTATGCCTCCTTCTCCATCTAAGGGGCCTGTAGGAGCGTCACCGACCCCCAAGGAGCCAGCACCCCCTCCTAGGGGCAGATCCTCGGATAGGAGAAGACCTCCCTCAAGATCCACTTCAGGGTCACCCAGCCCTAAGACACCCAGACAACGCCGGTACTCCTTGTCCGCGGAGGACTTTAGATCTGACACCTCAGGGCGCTCCAGATCTCCTTCTCCCATCAGCATTCCCTCCCCAGACCCACGCGACCTTCCCAGGTCTCCTCCGGATGACCCCTCGTTCGTTAAGATCATGAGGCACATCCAGGAGAACGTGGGGTGGGATGCTGAAGAGCTAGACCCCGAGAGACAGCGCCTTGCCCGTTACCTTCAGCAGAAAGACCCAAAGCCTGTGGTAGTCCCACCCTTGGTGGACACCTTCGCGGACGTCACCAAGGCTACGTGGAAGCGTCCGCACTCGACTCCGGCAATGCTGAAGAAGGCTGACCGCCTATACAAGGCCCCGAGGGAGGACCAGTATCTGGCGAACCATCCTCTGGCCAACTCCCTGGTCATCACGGCCTCGCACAACCGGTCTCAAAGACCTCAGCACTTGAGCACACAGCCACCGGACCCGGAATCCAAGCAGTTGGATGTCCTGGGTAGGCGCACGTATGCGGCCGCGACTTGCGCCATCAGGTCTCTAAACTACCTCGTCCACATGGTTCAATTCCAGAATGCGCTGTGGGAGCAGGGACAGGACCTGGTTGAGAAGATGCCCGACGGTGGCCAAAAGGAGGAGCTTTTAAATCTTCTCCGTACAGGTTCGGACGTGGGGACCCAGGTGCACAGAGACACATACGATTCTGCGGACTCTTCGGCCAGAGCTGCAGCCTGAGGCGTGTGTCTCCGGAGACACTCTTGGCTTCGCGTCTCCTGATTTATCCCGGACGTCCAGAAGAACATCATGGACGTTCCTTACTATGGGGAAGTCCTGTTTGGTGAAGCCTCTGAGAAGGTCATCACCAAACTTCAGGACGCAGGGAAGGCAGTTAGATCTGTCCTGGCCATGTACAGATCTCGACCTAGTTCCTTTCGTAGGAACCAGAGTCGCTTTCGTGGCCGAACACAAAGGCAACAACTGCGCTCCAGCCAACAGCAGAGGAGCTCCTTTACTCGAAAGGCCCAGGCCAAGTCATCCTCAGGCAGAGGCCACCGAGTCGCAAAGTCGGCCCAACCTGCGGGATCTAACGCTGCCACAGCATGACTCCTTCCCGGCCCCCGGCCTTCCTCAGGATCAACGGGAAATGAAGGTCGGGGGTCACATCGCGCGTCACCTGCCAGGGTGGCAGTCGATCACCACCGACAGGTGGGTGCTGCAATTGGTCGAAAAAGGCCGCTATATAGAATTTGTAGGCAACCCACCCACAAGGCCTCCACTGCTTTCCCGCTACTCGGGTCAGCACGCCCTGCTTATACATCAGGAAGTGCTCGCGCTTCTGGAGAAAGAAGCCTTGGAGCACGTTCCAGAGAACCAGAGAGGGTTAGGCTATTATTCGCACTTCTTCCTGGTTCCAAAGAAAACAGGGGACCTCCGTCCAATTTTGGACCTCAGCGACTTCAATCTGTTGGTCGTCTACAAACGCTTCCGCATGGTGACCCTTCCTGGTCTAATTCCCATGCTGAAGCGTGACGCCTTTTTGGCATCGTTAGCCATGCAGGATGCCTACCTACACATCCCAGTTGCTCAAACGCACAGGAGGTTCCTGCGCTTCGAGTTTCAGGGCCGTCATTATCAGTTCCGAGCGCTCCCCTTCGTACTGTCATCGGCACCTCGCATCTTCACGAAGTGCATGGTGGTCGTAGCGGCATCTCTCAGGAGACGAGGCCACTACGTGTTCCCAGTACCTGGACGACTGGCTTCTCATAGCTCCCTCCAAGGAAGCACTGATGACGGCCATTCTCCGTACCCAGGATCTCTTTCAGTCACTGGGTATTCTCATCAACTACGAGAAGTCTCTCCTGGTACCGTCCCAGAAACTGCAGTTCATAGGAGCAGTTCTGGACACCGTCAGAGGAAAAGCTTTTCTTCCCGCAGACGGAGCGGAACACATCAGATCCCTCATCAGGGACCTGTCGGTGAAGAAGACTGTCCCGGCCAGACTGGTCCTTCGTCTGCTTGGACCCATGGCTGCGGCCATTGCAACAGTCCCGATGGCAAAGCTCCACATGCGGGTAACCCAGTGGATGTTAAGGGTGCAGTGGGACCAAAGGCAAGACTATCTGCAGCAGCCAGTCCAAATCACGAATGCCGTGATTCGGGACTGGCAATGGTGGCTGGATCCGGGGAACCTCTCCACGGGGGTTCCCTTCACAGCACCGTCTCCGACTGTGACTCTCTCCACAGACGCCTCAGGGCTCGGGTGGGGAGCACACCTGGACGGGGTGAGGTCTCAGGGCACATGGACAGCCCAGGAATCTCATCTCAACATCAACATTTTGGAGATGAGGGCGGTTCTTTACGCTGTGCAAGCCTTCCAGTCGGAGATTCCACCGGGTACTCTCCTATTACAAACAGACAATACTGCGGTGATGTATTACTTCAACAAACAGGGAGGCACTCACTCCTACCCGCTTTGCAAGGAGGCCATGAGAATGTGGGAGTGGGTAGTGCAGCACGGCGCAAACCTAATTGCAGTACACGTCCCCGGAGTGGACAGTACCATTGCAGACAGCCTGAGTCGCTCTCAGGCCAGAGTCCACGAGTGGGAACTTCTACAGGAGGTGGCAGAGGATCTGTTTCACAGATGGAGCACTCCAGAGTTGGACCTTTTCACGTCCCCATCCAACGCAAAACTGCCCAATTTTTGCTCGCTAGATCCAGGGCCTGGTGTTTTCTGGCGAGACGCGTTGTCCCTCTCCTGGGCGGGCAGATTCCTCTATGCCTTCCCTCCTTTCCCGTTGATCCAGAGAGTTCTCTTAAAACTCCGCAGGGAGCAGGCGACGCTCATTTTGATAGCGCCTTTCTGGCCCGACAAATTTGGTGCCCGCTCCTGCATCAGCTATCCCGGGAACCTCCACTTCCTTTGCCAATCAGCTCCCATCTGCTGTCTCAGGAGGAGGGTTCATTAGTCCATCCGGACTTGCGTTCTTTGAACCTGCACGCTTGGCTCCTAGAGACATAGCCATGTTGCGATACGGGGTCTCGCAAGAGGTGGCAGAGGTACACTCTGCCGCCAGAAAACTGGCAACCCATGCAACGTATGCCATGAAATGTCGTATATTTTGCTTGTGGGTTCAAGCACGTGGATTCTCGCCATTAGAATGTTCCGAAAAGCTGGTTCTGGATTACCTGCTTTTGCTTTTTCAGTCCGGACTGGCTTACTCCTCGATTAAGGTGCATCTTTGAGCAATTTCGGCTTACCATGCCCCCATAGGCCATCGGATGGTGGCCCAATTGGACACTACTCATGCCTTTTTAAGGGGAGTTCTCCACCTTAGGCCACCTATCAAGGATTCGGTTCCCCCTTGGGACTTGCCCTTTGTCCTGGAGCAGCTTATGCTGCCACCCTTTGAACCAGCCGCAGATTGCGAGCTACGTTTTCTGTCGTGGAAAACGTTTTTAGTTGCTGTTACTTCGGCAAGAAGAATTTCTGAGTTGCATGCACTGATGTGCAAAGAACCTTATTTAATTTTCCATCAGGATAGAGTATCCCTGAGGACAAACCCAAAGTTTCTGCCTAAGGTGGTTTCAACCCTCACCCTTAACCAGGATATCGACTTACCAGTGTATTTTCCTAAATACACCAACCGAGGAGAAGCCCTTCTTCACACCCTCGATGTACACAGGTGTCTCAGATATTATCTGACCAGAACCAAACAGTATCAAAAGTCGGACCAACTGTCTGTCTCCTTTGCTGCTAGAATGAAAGGAGCTCCTGTTTCTAAACAGTCTCTTTCGAGGTGGCTCATCCAGTGTCTCTCTTTCTGTTATGACAAGCGCAACAAACCCTTACCAGGCGTGGTTAAGGGTCATTCCACGAGAGGAGTGGCCACTTCCTTTGCGGCGCTAAGGAATGTCTCCACCTCAGTGATTTGCACTGCAGCCACTTGGAGCTCGGTGCATACCTTTATTAGGCATTATTACAGCCTGGACATTGCATCGAGGCGCAGAGCAGGTTTCGGCCTAGCCGTACTTCAGGGGACTTCTGTCTTAGGCTCGAGTAGGTTTGTGATCCCTACCTTTCCTCCTCCCTGTGGTATAAGATTACCGCTATTGCTTGGGAATCAGTCCTAATGGTGTAACCTGCTGCAAGAGCTGTATCTCGAAGTAAGATAGTACAGTTACGTAAGAACTTACCATAACAGTAGATCTTCGAGAACAGCTCTTGCAGCAGGTACCTTCCCGCCTCCCCCCCTACTTCTTGTGGTAGGTTGTAGCTAAACATCCATCTTACGAGGTGGGACATTCCATTTTATAGTCTTGGCCATCTGGTGGCGGATCCTCGGTCTCCTCTTCTGAGGTCATCCAGCGGCCGGGAGTCTCCGGCCGGAGAACTGAGGATTGTGGGGGGACCGCCTCCTTATGTACTATGCCTGACATCGGGGGCGGTCCCCCGCTGAAGACTGCTATCTAGAAAATTTCCGTGGAGTCCTGGCACCTGACGGCTTCAGTCCTAATGGTGTAACCTGCTGCAAGAGCTGTTCTCGAAGATCTACTGTTACGGTAAGTTCTTACGTAACTGTACTTTAATTTCCACTTGTGTGCAGTTTCTGCATACCACAAGCCCATTGGTACTTTCTACCTGGCACAGCTGCCACTGTTAAGGAGGTTCTTTATGGGCATCTTACACACCAGGCATCCCATCAGGAAGACTGTGACTGCTAGGGATATCAGCTCCGTGCTGGATGTGCTCACATGAAAACCTTTTGAGCCTCTTGTGAGATGTAAGCTGACGTTTTTTAACTTGGAAAGCAGCATTCCTAGTGGTCATCACGTCTGCTCACAGTGTCTGAAATTCATGCCTTGGTCACCGATCCTCTGTATACTGTTTTCCACAAGAACAAGGTAGTTTTCTGCATGCACCCTAAGTTCCGGCCAAAAGTGGTGTCTGAGTTCCATCTGTATCAGCCATTAGTGCTGCCTACCTGCTTTGCCTACTTCCAGAATGAAGGGGAGTGCACTCTCCATTCTCTGGATCTTAAGAGAGTCCTTAGGTTTTACCGGACAGAATCTAGGACTTCAGGCAATCCAAACAGCTCTTTGTCTGCTTCAATCCTAATCAGAAGGGACAGCCTATTACAATCAAGTGCATTTCTGACTGTATTGTGAGCTGCCTACTCCACTCCTGTGCAATGGCTCAGGTTCAACTTGAAGGCCTGGTACATGCCCACGTCCCTGGTAGAGACTTGCCCTGTACCTGTCGGTGACATCTGCAGAGCTGCAGCTTGAAGCACAGTGCACACTTTTGTTAAGCACTATGCCTTTGATGCACATGCCACCATTGGAGTGAGCCCTTGGCTCCTGCTGTCCTAGTCCGGGATCTTTTGTTTGAGCTTGGTACTCTGACCCACTAATGTGACTCAGTGGTGAAGATTGATTCCTGGAAGATATGGAAATTGCATACTCACCATAATTTGTGATATTCTAGGAATATCTTCACCATTGATTCACATACCCACCCACCCACCATCCCCCAGGGTCACTCCAGTATTGTTTTATTAATCTTCGCCCCTTTGTTCTTGGTTTGGGCTGTGAAGACACTATGTTGCTAGTTTGTTGACCCTTCTTACACGGGTCACCAGGGCTATCTCATGCCATTAGATTAAGTACCCAAGTACTTCTAAGGTTATGCTGCACTTCCTGGGTTAAAAAAAAAAAAAAAAAAAAGTACTGAGGTGTTTGAGGGCTGGTGCCAAGGTAAGCCATGCGGCACAAGCCAGTCTTGTGGCACTGCACATGTGTGCAGCTTGCCTCGGTGCCAGTCCTCTTGAAAAGTTCTGGCTCCCGGAGGGTCCTAGTGCCACAGGCTGAGACCCAGTAGCGTAAATCAATGGTAAAGATATTCCTAGAACAACATGAATTACGGTGAGAATGTGATTTTCATTTTTCCCTTCTGCCAATCTTCTGTTCCCTGTTCCAGTTCTTACCTGATTGTTTGTTTTCCTGGTGACTAGCAGCCCCTCTCCCCAATCATAGCGAGTCCAGTGCTTATCCGTGACTTGCCAACTCCCTCCCGGAGCTGGTGTTTAAAAAACAAACACACACCCACAACTCCCACTCCCTCCCTCCCTCTGCAGCATTCTGAACCCCGGCATTTGCTTCTAGCCCCGAAGTAAAACAAACCCCTCCTGCTCCCTTTATCTGCGTGTACTCCAGCCCCCATCCTTTTATCCTTTCCCTGTTGTAAAACAAACTCCTCCTCTCTGCATGCATTAGAACTCCTGCTCTCCTTTTCCCAGCTTTTGTATAAAACAAGCTCCTCCGACCATTTCCCCCAGCAGTCCCCTGCCCCTGCCAACGAGGGAAGAATTCGCAAGATAATAGATCTTCTTTGGGGTTATCTCAGTCATCAGGTTACACCATAGGAACTTCACCGTTGGTGAAGGGGAATCCACACTGAAGATTTTCAGCAGTATAACTAGGGCTGCCCACACTGTCGACATCCGTCGACATCATCAACCCTATAAAGGTGTAAGTGGCCCCCCTTCCTCCTAAGATCTTCCTGGACATAAGTCTCCACCACTCATTCACACTAGTGGGATTAGCGCCGGAGGCACTAGGACCCATCGGGAGCAAACTTTTGCTGGAGGTCGGCGTGAGATAGGCGCGCGAGGTGGCTACGTAGCGTGTAATGACTATCTACGGCAAACCCTCCAACTGCCTCAGTTCCTTTTTTCCGCGTCGAGTGCGCTTCAGTGACAACATCGTGCGACTGTCGGAGTCAAACTTCAAACTCAGCATAGTTTTCAGTTTATTTTTTGTAACATTATCATGATAGTAGTATCGCTTAATTTTATTCTATTTACGTTAAATTTCTGTAATATTTTAAATTTAACTTACTTTAAAGAAGTCTCGGCCTACTGGACGGAGTCGACCATGAGCAGGTCAGGTGACGGTAGGGAGACTTCGTATGAAAGCTGTTCAGTCAGTCGGGCTGGGTCCGGTCAGCCTTCTTCTCCTCAGTGGGGTTCCGACAACGGTCAATCCGATGCCCGGGGGGATGGGCGGTCCCCCCGCCGGCATAAAAATAAATGGTCGCATTCTCGGCACCGTTTGGCCTCGAGCTCTTTTTCGGCCCACAGGTCAAAAAAGAGAAGGCATCACTCGAGGTCGCCCTCTGATACGTCTGCGCGTCGACAGTCGGTTATCGTAGCTAGTTGCCGGTCTCCTTCTTTGGAGTCGCCAGCTTCCGGTTACCGCCGTCCTCGACATCGGAGCCCCAACCCGCCTATAGGTAGGGCTCCAGATGAGCAGTTTCATCAGTAGGCTGCTCTTATGGAGCGATGGGCTCGGAGGTTGGTTCTTCTGCCTGGCTCGGTTGCCCCAGAGCCTTCAGGCTCGTCGGGCGATCAGGTAGGCGGTTGGACCTTCCTAGTCGTAGCGCCTTCTTCGATGCCAGCGACTCCAGCAAGTGTCTCCCCTCACATGGCTGCGGCGCAGGGGCCACACCGATGCCCTTATCTCCTGTTTTTTCCCTTCTCTTTTCAGGTTCCAGGAAATTGTCCTTGGCGCCTTCCTTGAGGTCTCTGTGCTTGTCGGGCGCCGTTTTGGCGCCCTTAGACATAACGGCGCCCGTCATGAGGCCTCAGGGCGCCACTGGGTGTTCTGGCCTTGGCGGGTCTCGTGGCGCCCCGTGTGCCTTGGCGCCACGGGCGTGCAGTGCCGTGTGCCTCTTCAAGCCCGTGCTCCTCCATGGCGCCATTTTGAATTCGTTGGCCTCCCTCGGCGCCGGGGCCCTCGGGGACTCTCCTTTTCTATCTGCTCTTTCCTCCTCTCCTATTTTCCTCCTTTCCTGTCCAAACAGTCCTTCCTGGACCATCAGGAGATGATGTTGAGCCTGACCCAGACCTTCGGTCGGGTGATGAAGTGGAGGAAACAGGATCTTTCATTGCTACAGAGCCTGTGGTCGAGGACCTGTCCTTTAAGTCTCTGTTGAAGAACCTGAGATCCACTCTTTCTCCAGACTACAGACATCGATCCTGGGAAGATATTAAGACTCAGTATCTTCATGCTTGGAGATCCCTCTGATTTGACTCCTCCGATTCAACCTTCCTTCGAGGCGCTGTCTCAAATGGTATGGAATAATCCTGCTCTTATTCCCTCAGTGGCTAAATCCATTGATAAGAAATATTCAGCTCCCAAGGATCGTCCCATTTTGGCATCCCAAGCCTTTGCGGATCCTATTGTAGTCCTGGCAGAGAATGACAAGGTCGTTCTTCCTCAAGCTACTACAGCTCGACCTATTAATAAAGAGTCTCGTAAGATTGATACATTAGGTAAGAGAGTCTTTGCTGCCTCCACTTTAAGTATGCATATTGCCAGCTATCAAGGCTATTTTTCTCAGTATGAGCATATCCTGTGGCACTCTATGAAAAGAATGGTTGAAGCTCTTCCAGATTCCGACTCCAAGTCAGAGCTTCTTCTAACCGTTACCAGAGGTATTGAGTCCAATAACCAACAGGTCAAAGCCGCCATGGACGCTTTCGACACTGCTTCTCGCTCAGCAGCCGCGAGGTATTTGTACTCACGCCATTCCTGGCTGCGCATTCGGCTTTACTTAATGATGCTCAGCAGCAGGTAATGGCGCCTGCCCTTTGATGGCTCCTATCTTTTCAGTTCTCAGGTAGAGCAAGCCTTAGAGGCCACTCAGAAGACTAGATCGGCCATTAAGTTGGCTAGACCTCCGCCTATCCCCTCTCGGGGGCATGTAGGCCATCGTCAGTTTCATAGTCGTCAGTCCTTTCGAGGCAGAGGAAGCTTCCATAAAAGCCAACCTGCCCAACCTCAAAAGAAGACGCAGCAGAAAGCGCAGGGGCCTAAAGCCCCCATCGCTACCTTATGAATTGCTGGCCCAAGTTCCATCCACACTGCCCGAGGTGAAACTTTCTCCTCTGGTGGGAGGTCGTCTGATGTACTTCTACAACCAGTGGAAGTCCATAACTTCGGACAAATGGGTCCTTCGGATAATTCGCGAGGGTTATTCTGTCAATTTCTTGGGAACCCCCCCCCGAATTGTCCTCCCAGACGACAACCCAGGTTGTCGACCTCTCAGTCAGACGACCTCACCGCAGAGATCCAGGGCCTTCTAAACAACAGGGCAATAGAACTGGTGCCCCCGCATCAGCGAAACACAGGGTTCTACTCCCATTACTTTCTGGTTTCAAAGAAATCTGGGGGATGCGCCCCATTCTAGACCTCAGAAAGTTAAACAAATTCCTCCCCAAGGAGAAATTCAAAATGATTTCCCTAGGTATCCTGTTACCTTTGCTGCATCAGCACGACTGGCTGGCTCCTGGATATGGTGACGCTACCAGCATATCCCCATCCACCCGACCCATCGCAAATTTCTGAGGTTTGTAGCTCTGGGTCAGCATTATCAGTTCAGAGTCCCCTTCTTTTGGCTATCCTCGGCGCCAGCGAGTTTTACAAAGTGTTGTGCAGTTCTATGGCGCATCTCAGGAAGCTTCGGACTCTGAGTGTTTCCCTACCTGGACGATTGGCTTCTAGCAAGCCCTTCCAGCCAAGGGACTCTGGAAGCCGTGCAAACGGCTTCTCGCCTTCTTACGTCCATGGGAGTTCTGCTGAATCTGAAGAAGTCACCTCTCACCTGGTGGTCTCAAGAGAGCAATCTTCTGGAAGGATTCCCCTTTGCTCCTCCGGATCATCAGATCTCCATCACCACAGACGCATCGCTAATGGGATGGGGAGCTCACTGTCGCTCTCTCCACACTCAAATGTATGGATCTCGTCAAGCTCAGCTCCACATAAATGTCCTGGAGATGAGAGCAGTCTTCATGCGATCCGAGCGCTGAAGGATATTCTTTGCCACAAGAACATTCTCCTTCAACGGACAACAAAGCTGTGATGTATTACATCAACAAGCAAGGCGGTGCTCATTCTTATTCCTTTGCAGGGAAGCAATGAGAGTGTGGGAGTGGTGCTTGGAGCACAAATTCAATTCAAGCGGTATATCTGCCAGGTGTACAAAACGACTTAGCAGATCTCCTCAGCAGAACGGAGGCAGACCACACGAGTGGTCTCGATCCAGCCTGTAGCTCGGTCACTGTTCAAGAGTGGGGACTCCAGACCTGGACCTTTTGCATCCCACCTCACATCGAAACTGCCTCTCTTCTGCTCCAGAAATCCAGGGCCTGGCATTTTCTGTCAGGATGGTTCAGGCTGCGGTGGACAAAACGCTTTACGCCTCTTTCCACCGCTCTCTAATTCAGAGAGTACTCCTCAAATTCGAGTCTGAGGGACCAAGATGATTCTCATTGCTCCTCCTGGCCTCGGCAACTATGGTTTCCTCTACTCAACAGTATGTCGCAGCCTCTCCAGACCACTTCCTTGCAAATCAGTCTTTGACTCGGGTTCATTGGTCCATCCCAACCTGAGGTCACTTCACCTTCATGCTTGGCCCTGAAGAGGTAGAAGTGAATCGGTTCAACGCCTCAGAGAGTCTCAGACATCCTTCTGGCTGCTCGGAAGCCAGCTACCCGAAAACTTACGCCCAAGTGGAAACATTTTTCTCTGGTGTGCAAAGTCCTCTTGGAATCCCTTTCCTGTCCTCCTGACAAGGTTCTAGAGTACCTTTTGGACCTATCAAACTCAGGTCTCCAGTACTCCACGGTTAAAGTTCACCTTAGTGCCATTTCAGCATACCATGAGCCGGTTTCTTCCTTGACTCTGGCTCAGTTACCTATGGTGAAGAGATTTCTTAAGGGAATTCTGCATACCAGACCCCCTGTTAGACGTCCGGTTGCAGCCTGGGACATTAACCTTGTGCTGGACATGCTCACTCGGAAGCCTTTTGAACCCCTAGCTACCTGTGAGCTAAAATTTCTTACCTGGAAGACTGCTTTCCTAGTGGCCATTACCTCAGCCCGCAGGGTCTCTGAGATACATGCCCTGGTTACGGACCCTCCGTATACTGTGTTCCATAAGGACAAAGTAGTTCTCCGTACTCATCCTAAATTTCTCCCAAGGTTGTGTCAGAATTCCATCTAAACCAACCTCTGGTGCTTCCCTCTTACTTCGCGAACTTCCAAAATGAAGGGAACGGTCTCTTCATTCCTTGGATGTTAAGAGAGCCTTGCGGTTCTACTTAGATAGAACCAAGAATTTTCGCAAGACTCAGCAACTGTTTGTTTCCTTCAGCGAGACCCAGCTGGGTCATCCTGTCGCTATCAGATGCATCTCATCATGGTCAGTGGCATGTCTTCGACATTGCTATTCCATGGCTCAAGTTAAATTAGAAGGTAGAGTGTCGCTCACTCTACTAGGATTGATTCTTGTCCCTAGGAAATTCGCAATGTTCCAATTGCGGATATCTGCAACGCCGCCATTCTGGAGTTCAGTGCATACCTTCATACATTATGCACTGGATGTTCATGTCAGGCGCCATCCGCCTTTGGCAGAACTATCCTTAATGGACTTCTGTCCTAGACGTGAGCTCTGGCCCCTGCCGCCTCTTTGGGGATTATCAGCTTGGTACTCTCTCATTTGTGTAGGATGAGTGGTAGGAGACTTATGTCCAGGAAGATATGAAAGTTACGTACCTACCGTAATTCTTGATCTTCTTGGACGAGTCTCCACCACTCATTCACACGCCCATCCTCCATCCCCCAGCTCTCGCTGTGTTGGTCTTCACTCCCTCAAATCTTTAGCCGTGAAGACTTCTTTTGCTGACTCTTCTTAACGGGTCGTCCGGACTATCTTATGTCCGCTTTAAGGTTAGATTTACTCTTTACGTTAGTTCGCGCTGCACCTCCTTGGTAAAAAGGTACTATGAGAAGCCCGGTTGGAGGATTAAGTCGCCGAGATAGTCATTACCGCGCGAGCCACCGCTCGCGGCGCCATGCCTCGCGGCGCCATCTCTCACGCCGACCCTCCAGCAAAAAGTTTGCTCCCGATGGGTCCTAGTGTCTCCGGCGCTAATCCCACTAGTGTGAATGAGTGGTGGAGACTCGTCCAAGAAGATCAAGAATTACGGTAGATACGTAATTTTCATTTCTTTCCCGCCGTCGACTTGCTTGCATGGGTCTCTGTTACAGTATTCACGCCTTTTGTCCCCCTACGGCTTTTCCTATAACTGTTTTCAGAATCTCTTTTTCCAAAGAGATTCCTCCAACTTGTTTATGTCTAGAGTTAATCCTTCAACTTCTGTTTTCCGTCACTGCTGCTGCGGCAAGAAGATTGCCTCCACAGACAAACACTGTCTCTGTGTCTGCTGTCTTGGGCCTTATCACAAAGTTTCTGACTGTGAGCTCTGACAGAAGTTTAATCAAACCACCTTCAGGTGACGCAGGAAGGCTCTAAAAAAATTTTCTGATAGATCAGCAGGTAGCCAGTTCCGAGCAGGGGTCCTCCAGGGTCCCGGACTCTGTCTCCTACCAGATCTTCAAGCTCCCAGGCCTGAGACAAATCCTCGGGGGGGAAAGCTCCCAAAATGACCGAGATCCTGACCACTACCCCCTACCCCATGTCGATCTCATTCCCTGTCAGCCTTTCCTTCTTCTGGGGGATCTTCGTTGGCATCGACTGCACCGGGAAGAAATCTGCTGTCCAGGTCTCTCTGCCCACCAGACCCATACCGACGGCATCCACACCCTGTTCTCAGGGCAGTCGGCCTCTGGGTCATCGGCCGCTCCTTGGTCGACAGACTCGATGTCGATGTCTCTCCCGTCGAGGCCTGACCCTTCTCCCACTCGGGCTACAGGCTCTTTAGGTTGTCAGGGCCCAGCTGGTGGGTCGTCGACATCTGTGCCATCGACCCCTCCTCCGTCGATGAACACCATCTACCTAAACGACATTCTGGTTAAATTTACCAGTGTGATTGTGTAGCAGCTGGGTGCCCTTCGGCCCTCATTGCTGACACTGTCGATGGCAGTTGCGTCATCGATGCCTGCTCATCAGCCACGGGAAACCCCCACAGGTCGTCAGCACAGTTGACGCCAGCCCTAAACCTGGAAGAGGTTGACGTCAAGGAGTACCATCTAGACTTAATTCTTCCTGATGATGAGGAGGAAGAAATCCTTGTCTCTGACATGTCTACTGCTTCTTCTGTAATCAAGGATTTGGTGAAGCATGCACCTAGATCTCCTCCTGAGGACCCCACATTTTTCAGTGTGATGAAGCAGCTGTTCTCAGCCGTGGGCTTCCACACTGAGGAAGAGGATGCCACAAGGAAAGAGTTGGTGGACTTCATAGAGATTCCTGAATCTCCCCCAAAAATCATTCCTCCAGTCTTACAAACCTTGAGGAATGCAGCCATGGTAGCCTAGCACAGACCAGACTTGGTACCAGCTATGCCTCGCAGGGTGGACAAACTTTATGATGCCCATCAGGGGTTCCCTTGCTATGCTGCCCAGCCCAAGACAGAATCCGTAATCATCAGGGCAGCTCATGACAGGTCTAAGGTGCTTAAGTGCATTAGTTCCCTTCCCCCAGATAGAGTCTCACAGAATCAACCTCTGGGGTAAAAAGGCATATGTCTCCTGTACTCTGGGTCTGAGGATTGCAAACTACCTGTCGCAAATGGTAAAGTACCAAAACACCATTTGGAAGAAGGGCAAGACTGCCGCCCGGGCCCTTCCAGATGGCACTTAAAAGCAGGAGCTGCTTCAGAGCCTTCAAGCAGCCGAGGATGTTAGTAAGCATGTCCTCAGAGCCCTATATGACATGGCTGACACTGTTGCCAGGGCAGCAGCCGCTAGCATATGTCTGTGTAGGCACTCCTGACTTAGAGTTTCCAGTTTTGCTGTTGATGCTCAGCAAAAGTGCTGAATGCCCCCTTTAATGGCACCAAGCTGTTTGGCCATGATGTCCAGGACATTATTAATGATCTGCAAGACTCGGACAAGGCCCTCAAGTCCGTCCACTCCATGTGCCATACCCAGCCAAGGGGTAGAGGGCACCCTTCCTTTCTCAAAACAAGCAATAGTCCCGGTACAGTTCCTTGGACTCCAGGAACGTGCCGAGCCTGGGCTGCCTTACCCGCTCCCTCCACTGCTGGAGGGATGGCCAAGTGCCCCAGAAGTGAGGGACCAGCCCGCGGAGGTCGGTTCTCCCTCCATCTGAATCAGTGGAGAACCATAATTTCAGATGCATGGATTCTGCAGATCACAGAAAGCGGGCACACCCTGGAGTTCATAGAGCAACCTCCAGAAACCCCTCCCCCACCTTCCAGTTATCCCCCAGCTCACCTGTCTGTTCTCCGGGAGGAACTGCAGTCCCTTCTGTGAAAGCAGACCATCGAGCCAGTGCCCATGCGCCAGAGAAACAAGGGGTTTCATTCCAGGTTTTTCTGGTCCCCAGAAAGGCCAGCGATCTGAGGCCCATCCTAGAACTAAAGAACCTCAATCTATGCATCCAGTACAAAAAGTTCCAGATTGTAACTTTGCCAGGCCTAATGCCCCTTCTCAAAACAGGGGACAGCTCTGCTCACTGGACATGCAGGATGCTTACCTGCACATATCGGTTCTTCCTCCTCACAGGAAATTTCTCAGTTTTGCCTTTCAGGGCGAGCATGATCAGTTCAAAGTGCTGTCCTTTGGCTTGTCCTCTGCACCGTGAGTCTTTACCAAGAGCTTAGCAGCAGTAGCAGCAGCTCTCAGAAGGGAGGGACAGTACGTTTTCCCTTAACTGGACGACTGGCTCTGAAAGGCTCTATCCAAGGATCAGCTTTTACTGACTTTGGAGCAAACTCTCCATCTCTTCCACTCCCTGGGTATCATGGTCAGTCTGCCCAAGTCGGTTCTGGTACCGTCCCAAAGACTGCAGTATATAGGGGCGGTTCTGGACTCAGCACAAGGAAAGGCCTTCGTGCCCCAAACGGGGCAGAATGTCTTATAGCCCAAGCTCAGGAAGTCTCTCAAAGTCACTACATTCCTACCAGGGTGTACCTCAGATTGTTGGGCCTAATGACGGCTGCTATACCCACTGTCCCACCAGCCAGACTTCATATGCACATTCTCCAGTGGACCCTCCGGGTACAGTGGGACCAGCTCGTGGACGAATTAGATCACCTGGCCCTGGTCTATTTCCACAGTCTGTACGGTGCTGCAGTGGTGGATGGACCCCTTGAACTTGTTTCAAGGTGTCCCATTCCAGATCTCCCCACAGCAGATCCTAACCATGGATGCCTCAGGTCTGGGCTGGGGAGCACACCTGGGTCCCTTCCGGACCCAGGGCTCTTGGTTCCAGCTGGAAACCTCCCTGCATATCAATGTCCTGGAGAAGAGGGCAGTGCTCTACGCCATGCAGGCTTTTCAGGAACACCTAGCTCCGGGTCAGCTACTGGTGCAGTCAGACAATCTAAGTGTAGTATACTACATCAAGAAGCAGGGGGGGACTCATTCGTACCCCCTATGCAGGGATGCCATGAGAGTGTGGTACTGGGCGCTGAATCACAGTCTGATACTCTGCAGTCCACGTGCCAGGCGTGTTAAACATTGGTGGACAGTTTTAGCAGGACTCAGTCCAGCATGCACGAATGAGAGCTTCTCTCATCCGTCAGAGAAGACTTGTTCAACAGATGGGGTCATCCAGGGTTGGATATTTTTGCGTCCCCACTTAACGTAAAACTGCCCAATTTCTGCTTGCTAGATTCAGGGCCTGGAGTTTTCTGGCGAGACATGTTGTCACTTTCCTGGAGCGTGAAGTTTCTTTATGCCTTCCCTCGGTTTCCTCTAATCCAGAGGGTGCTAGTCAAGTTGCAGATGAAGGGAGCCAGCATAGAAACATAGACATTGTCTGCAGATAAGGACCACCAGGCCTGGACCTTTTTGCATCCCCACTTAATGCAAAACTGCCCAATTTCTGCTCGCTAGATCCAGGGCCTGGAGTTTTCTGGCAAGACGTGTTGTCGCTCTCCTGGAGCATGAGGTTTCTTTACACCTTCCCTCCGTTTCCTCTAATCCAGAGGGTGCTAATCAGATTGCAGATGGAGGGAGCCAACATAGAAATCGTTGGCAGATAAGGACCGCCAGGCCTATCCGTCCGCCTGTGAGGCCCTATACATTGTATGTGGCTACCGACCGTATATGATCAATGGCTTTTCCTCACTCCCTCCCCTCTCAAGGTTCCCTTGTGCCTGTCCAGGCATGCTTAAACCCCTCCACTGTGCTTGCCCCCACCACCTCCTGTGGCAGACTGTTCCAAGCGTCAACTAACCTTTCTGTGTAGAAAAACTTCCTAACATTAGCTCGGAATCTACCCCCCTCTAATTTCATATCATGCCCCCTTGTTTTAGTACCTTTTCTACATTGGAAAAGGTCCCCCACCTGCACCTTGTTTATGCCCTTGAGGTACTTGAAAGTTTCAGTCATGTCCCCCCGGCTCTCTCCACTCCTCCAGTGAGTACATATTGAGGTCCCTTAGTCTCTCCTCATATGTTTTGTGGTGCAAGCTCTGTACCTTCTTTGTCACCTTTCTCTGGATAGTCTCCATCTTGTTTATGTCCTTGCGCAGGTGTGGCCTCCAGAACTGCATGCAGTACTCCAGGTGAGGCCTTATCAATGTTTTATATGATCTTGGTAGCTCCATTCTGGCCTCAGCGGATATGGTTTCCTCTGCTCCAGCAGCTGGCAGAGGAACCTCCGGTCCCTCTCCCTCTTTGCAGGAACCTGCTGACCCAGGATCAGGGGACCCTGGTCCATCCCAACCTCAGGTCCCTCCATCTTCATGCTTGGCTCCTGAGGACATAGCCATTGACAGGTTTGGGGTCTTAACAGCATGGCAGGGCGTCCTAGTGGCCACCTGGAAGCCTTCCACTCAAGCCACATATGCCATGAAGTGGAAGCAGTTTGTCATCTGGGCTGCCAAACATAGTTTGGACCCTTTCACCTGCCCGATGAACCACATCCTGAACTACCTGATTTCTCTGACCAACTCTGGTCTCCAGTACTCCGCCTTCAAAGTGCACCTTTTTGCTATTTCTGCCTTTCATGAGCTCGTGAGCTACCATATGATTACTCAGCTGGATGTCTCCCATACCTTTCTTAGGAGCATCGTGCATCTGAAACCCCCAATCCATTCTTTCTGTCCCTGCTTGGGGTTTTAATTTTGTTTTGGAGACGTTAACCCTGTCTCCTTTTGAACTAGTTGCGACTTGCGAGTTACACTCTCCTGGAAAGCGCTGTTTTTCATTGCAATTACTTCTGCTCTAAGAATCTCTGTGCTTCAGGCCCTCTGGTGCAAGGAGCTTTCTTTGAATTTTCACAGATACAGGGAGGGTGTCTTTGCGCACAGATCCTAAGTTTCTCCCTATGGTGGTTTCCAAGTTCACACTCAACCAGTCTATCCACCTTCCTGTTTATTTTCCTGAGCTTGCCAATCTGGGGAAGCACTGCTCCATACATTAGATGTGCACAGAACTTTTAAGTACTACCTGCTTCGCACCAAGGAATGTAGAAAGTCGAAGCAATTGTTTGTTTCCTTCGCCCCAGGTAGAGTGGGCACTTTAGTTTCTAAGCAGTGTTTATCCAAATTGTTAGCAAATTGCATTGTGTTCTGCTACAAGTAAGGGAAGGAATTGCCTGGTGCTGTCAAAGCTCATTCCACAAGAGGCATGGCCACCTCTGTGGCTCGTTTCCGAGAGGTCTCAGCCGCTGACTTCTGTGCAGCTGCCACATGGAGTACCATCCATACTTTAATCAGATATGACAGTCTGGTCATTGCCTCTAGAGCCCATGCAGGATTTGGCAGGGCTGTGCTGCAGGGCCTCCTGTCTAAAGTTTAAGGTTGACCTTCCTCTCAAACTGTTTGAACCTGTAACTGCTTGAGCCTCATTCCTACGGTGTGACCAGATGACTGAGATACCCCTGAAGAAAATAAAACGGTTATGTAAGAACTTAATGTAACAGTAGATCTTTGAGGGGATCTCTGTCATCAGGTCTGCTTTCCCTCCCACCATCTCCCTTTTTGAGGGGCTTCTTTCTGGAACTGGCTGTCTGGTGCATCCAGCCTTTCTTATTGACCTGGGCACCTCTCTCTCCCCTCTGTTCCCCCATGGCTCGAGCTATGCTCCATTTGTCTCCTGGGAAAGGAACTGAGGAGGAAGCGGGGCCTCTCACACCCTTATAGGGTTGGTGATGTTGACGGTGTGAGTGGCCCCAGTTGAACTGCTGGAAATCTTCCGTGTGGATCCTGCTTCACCCATGGTGAAGTTTCTACAGTGTGATCTGATGACTGAGATCCCCTCGAAGATCTACTGTTACGGCAAGTTTTATTTATTTATTTATTTAAACGTTTCACAAAGAAAGACATACTGAACTAAACAGAGGTCGTTTCCAGATGTGTCCTAGGGGAAGGGAAAGGGGAGTACACTTGAAAATACATAGTCGAAAACATGTTAACAACTGTAAACAGCAGAGAAGTAAATACGAAAGCAGCTATGTACAGTAAATTGTATACATGGATTTAACCCGTGCAAATAAATAGATAATCAAACAGTGTGAGAACTCGTAAACCATGGATTACTGCATTGAAAATTATTGCTGTAAGCTGAATGTGTGTGTCAGCACCAGCTAGTAGAACAATATGTGTTACAATGGGGGGGGTATGGAAAAAAGGCTTGAGTGGGAACACAAAAACAGAGTTACTGGGGCCGGCCCGGTGGCGCTGAAGCACTGGATGCCTTACCTTGCTCTACGCTGGTGACCCGGGTTCGGAAACTACCTCGGGTTGTGGTGGGAGTGGAATTTCAGCAAGCTGAAGGGGAGGTGGGGTGGGTTATTAGATCCCGCCAGTATTTCCTCCCCCACCGGTGGAGGTCCGGTGGGTAGCGTAGGCAGGAGGGGGCAGCATCGATACAGGTGGGCGGAAGAGGCTGAGCAGGCGCCACGATACGTGTGCATGCGAGGACACAAGAGAAAAAAACCTACAAAATTACCATAAAAATCAAAATTTAAAAAAAAGAAAGAAACAGTTACAATCAAGGACTAAGAGAGGTGGGTTTGGGGTGGGGAAGGAGAGATAGCTGAGCTGAGAAGGATTGGGAGAAGAAAAGGGTTATGAGAGGAGGTGGAGGAGGAGAGAAGAAGGGGTGGAATAGGGAAAGGTGGGCAGAGAGGAGGGGGTAGGGCGAGATAGAGGGAATGGGATAGGGTTGTGAGAGGGGGGAGGAGGAGGAACAGGGAAGGGGTGGTATAGAGAAAGGAAGGACGTTGAGAGATGGGGTAGGAGATGGAGTGGATATAGGGGATATAATTCTTACATAACTGTTCTTCTGGAGTAACTTGGAGTGGTTGCGAAGAAAGCACAGCAGTTGGACCACAGTGGGCTCAGGGAGGGTGAGGAGGGTGGAACAGAGGCACACCCAGTCAATTGTTCCACTCCACAATCCATACACCCTTCTGGGGGAGCATAGCTCCCCTATGGGTGTACCCGCAGAGAAGACTGATGATAACTGTCACAAGGGAGGCCCACAGAAAGGAGGCAGAGGACACCAAAGGAAAGGAAGCAGCTCCTGGTGGGGACTCATATTAGGGGTATAGAACTGGGGAGATGAGAAAATGAGGTGGTGCCTGCCTGGTGCCATGGCTTGGAGGACAGAAAGCGATCCTCAGGATCACGAGAACAGCTGCAAGGGATTCCGAGCTGGACGCAATTGTCCACCTAGGGACAAATGACTTGGCTCATCATGAGATTAGAGCAGTGCAGGAGGACATTGCAGAGTTGGGGAGGGACCTAAGACCAGTAGCACACACAGTATCCTTCTCAGAGGTGCTGCCTGTCAAAAGCATGGGGATGCGAGGTAATGGCACCATGCAGTTTAATGAATGGTTGAAAAATGGTGCAGAGCACAGGGATTTGGCTTCATTGGGGACTGGGGTTCCACCTGGAGGGACACTAGCCCTATACTGGCAGGATGGTCTGCATCTGTCCAGGAAGGAACAAAGTCTTTTGAGCAATCGGTTTAAATGCTTCATTGGCAAGCTTTTAAACTAAGTCAAAGGAGGCACTGACAAGCAGCAGGAAAATCCCAGCCTCTCCCTACAAAACAGGGTACTAAATGAGAAAAAGACAGAGGTAGAACGGTCAGTGGGGGATGCTGCACTGGAAGGTAAAGCCATCAAAAATGGAGAGCAATGAGTACTAATGCCCGTAGTCTGGGTAACAAGCTTCCTGAATTAGTGGCCTTGATGGAGGAAGAACATCTGGATATCGTGGCAGTCACAGAAACATGGTGACACAAACCATGACTGGGACATAAACATACCAGGATACACTGTGTACAGGAGGGACAGGAGGGTAAAAGAGGAGGAGGAGTGTCTTTACATAAGGGAAGGAATAAAGCAACAGAACAAAAGGTATACAGGGAGAGAAGAAGCACTGTGGGTAAATTTGGAGACAGGCAATGGCACCACAATACTCAGGGGTTAGCACAAGACTCTTCAGGGGAGAAATGGACAGAAATGATAGAAAGTATACTTAGAATGGCAGAAAAGGGGAGATATTGCTGATGGGTGATCTGAATATGCAGATGTTAACTGGAGTGCAGTTGCAGCTGCCACTTGGAAGAGTGGGGTTATTCTAGATGCCTACTGAGCATGCCTTAGACAACTCAGTACTGGAGCCCACCGAGAGGGAGCAATATTAGACTTGATTCTCTCAAATGGAGATGGTGAGAGGATTACAGATGTAGAAGTGGGTAGCCATCTGGGAACTAGCTTACCATCGCACAGTATGGTTCATAATAAACACAGCATAGAGTCAAGCCATACAAAGACTAAAGTACTGGACTTTAGGAGGGCTGACTTTGCCAAAATGGGTGAGTGCCTAAGGAAGCACTAGCAAATGGGCAGGAAGGAGGGTGGAAGAACAATGGGGAATAATAAAACTGCCATCACAGAGGTAACGAGCCTTTGTGTGAAGCAAATAAACAAACAAGATTTATGTAAGAAACCACTATGGTTCTCAAAGGAAGTGGCAGGAAGGTTCAAGAGAAAGAAAGTTATCTGTGAAGTACAAGGAATGCTAGGAAGGAGCAGGACAGAGAACTGTATCAGTTAAAGCAAAAGGAGGCTGGGAAGGTAGTCAGAACAGCAAAGGCTCAAACCGAGGAAAAGATAGCCAACTCAGTTAAGGGGGATAAAACCTTTATAGGTATATCAGGGAGCGAAGGAAGACCAAGGGAGGGATAGTGAGGGTTTAATAAAGGGAGGAGGGTGGGCAGAGGGAGACTGTGAAAAGCAGATACTAAACAAATATTTTTGCTCAGTATTTACAAAGGAAGAGGGGAGGTACATAAAACAAACAGTAGTAACACTCTGGATACAGAAGTTGATACCGCCCATTTACAGAACAAAGGTTCTGAAAGAACTCTTAAACTGAAGGTGGACAAAGCAATGGGGCCTGATGGGATTCATCCCAGAATTCTAGAAGAACTCAAGGGTAGAACTAGTGACACTACTGACTACCCTTTTAACAAATCATGGGAGGATGGGGTGGTACCTGAGGACTGGAAGAGGGCAGATGTGATTCCCCTTCACAAAAGTGGGAGCAAGGCAGAAGCAGGAAACTATGACCTGTTAGTTTAACCTCAGTGATAGGGAAAATGATGGAATCACTTCTAAAGGAAAGAATTGTTGAGTATCTAGAGGCCAGAGGGCACAGGACCCTAGGCAGCATGGATTCAGGCGGAAGGTCATGCCAGACTAATCTGATAGATTTCTTTGACTGGGTGACCAAAGTAGTAGATCAGGAGGGGCTGTGGACATGGACCACCTAGACTTTAGCAAGGGCATTTGACGCAGTCCCACACAAAGATTAATATACAAGTTAGCCAGCCTGGGAGTGGGTCCCAAGATGACAGCCTGGGTAAAGAACTGCTGGAGAATAGGACACAGAGTAATAGTAAATGGAGTCCACTCAGAAGAAAGGAGGGTTACCAGGGGTACCGAGGGTTCAGTATTAGGATCGCCGGTCCTCTTCAATGTCTTTATAAGTGACATTGCAGAAGGACTGAAGGAAAAGTATGTCTCTTTGCAGATGACACTAAGATCTGCAACAGAGTTGATGCACAGGGTGGGGTGGAAAGGATGAGAAGGGATTTGGAAGGTTAGAGGAATGGTCAAATGTGGCAGCTTAGATTCAATGCTAAGAAGTGCAAGGTAATGCACCTGGGAAACAAAACCCAGGGAAGAGTACACAATGGGGGTGAGATACTAACAACAACAAAATGGAAAGGGACCTGGGGTAGTCATATCAGATGACCTAAAGCGGCAAGCAATGTGAGAGGGCAGCAAGGAGGGCTGGGGGATACTGGATGCATAGGAGAGGCATCACCAGTAAACAGGAAGTTATTATCCCTCTGTACAGACAGCTGGTGAGACCCCATCTGGAGTACTGTGTGCAGTTCTGGAGACCCACCTCCGCAAAGACATAGACAGGATGAAGCTGTCCAGAGGAGGGCACTAAAATGGTGCAGGTTCTGCACCGAAGACATATGAAGAGAGACTTAAGGAGCTAATATGTATAGCCTCGAGGAAAGAAGGGAGAGGGGGGACATGATAGAAACGTTCAAGTACCTCAAGGGAATCAACAAAGTCCAAGAGGGTAGCATCTTTCAAAAAAAGAGGTGTGCAAGAACAAGAGGGCACAATTTGAAGATAGAGGGGGGCGGCTCAGAGGTAATTTAAGGAAGTATTTTTTTTACAGAGAGGGTTGTGGATGCATGGAACGGCCTTCTGGAGGAGGTTGTGGAGTCAAAATCAGTGGTGGAATTCAAGCATGCATGGGATAGTCATAAGGCAGTTCTGGGGGTGGGGTAGGAAGAAGTAGGCTGCTGGTTAACTAGGATCTGCAGCTTATCCAGTAGGTAGGGAAATGGGCAGACTGGGTTGGCCAAGCGGTCCTTATCTGCCGTCAAATTCTATGTTTCTATGTTTCTATATGTTTCTATGTAACTGCTGTCCTTGTCAGATGCTGGCCTGCAGTGCTCTTTTATCAAAGTGCAGTTGGTTGCCATTTCAGTTTCCATGTGCCTACTGAGGGTCATACGGGTGGCTATGTTCATGAAAATCTTGTACCAATGGAATGGAGATGTTAAGAGTGTGATATAAAGTAAGGAAAAAAATTAAAAATAATATTTGAAATGCTGTTTTAATGCTTTGTATATGTAGAGATACATATAATAAAATTGTGGTCCACAGCCGTCTGGAATTTTTGTTGTTGTTGTCCAACCCAATTTTCCTGCTGTTTTATTGGTCCTAAATTATGACATGGAAAGTCTTTAGGTTTCAGTTGCATGTTTTCTGTCAATTCTGCCATTTTTCTGTTTAAATAAGATATGCTTTCAACAATCCAGATGCTGTCCTGTAGTTCTTTTACCCTACCTGTTATTTAACCCATTATTTTTATAGTTTGAAGCACCTCCCAATGTGTTCTGAATGTACTAGCTGGTGTCCTCAGCTAGTACATTCAGAACATGGGCAATTAATTACTTTTTGACATGCACATCCCTCTTTTTTTTAATGCTCATGTGTGTTACCAGTGCTGCCCTTGTTATATTGCTAGGTAGTACATCTTGCCTGCTCTTTATCGTTTGAGTCTGGTCATCTTTTTCAGCCCTTCCAACCAGTGGTGTCCATGCTTCTCTTAGGTACATTCAGAATGCCCCCTCACCCCAATTGCTTGCACAGTTGTTTCGGGATTCCAGTTTTCCCCTGTGGCGTAGGTGGCCAGTGGGAGGTGTAAAATCTGCTGCACATAAGTGCTTGCCCTCTTTCTTGCTGTTTTTGTACAGCAGAAAGTGTTGGTGTCCACCGTTGTGCATTCTGAACGAGGAAGAGCCTCAGTCATCCAAAGTGCACTCAGAGCACCAGAAGATAAGGGTCTGACCAGGTCTGCCAGTTTTAGGGACAGGGCATCATTGTGCAGCTTATTTTGACTCCAGCAGTGTGATTTATTTACTGTTTACTTCCCGCCAATGTTTGCTTCTGTGGCTGGAGTGTGATTTAGTACTTATGCTCGGCCTTCCTGCTACCAAAATGCTTGTTTAAATCCATGGTTCATTGTTTACAATTTTTAAAACCACCCACTGTATGGTCACCACATGGCTGGCTGCTGAGCAGACCATGCAATCTGTAGTTGGTGGGGGCAAAGTATTGTTTGGGCTGGTCCAAAAATGCTGTTTCTGTTGCATTTCACATTGTCAATGGGTAATAATTGTCTCCATGAATTTTTGTAATGTCCATTGTATTTTTTTTTTTTTTAAATCCATGCTTTGCTGTGCTGATGCTTAACATAGAAACATAGACTTTGATGGCAGATAAGGATCACCTGGCCCACCCAGTCTGCCCATTTCCCTACCTATTGGATAAGCTGCAGATCCTAGTTAACAAACAGCCTACTTCCTCCTGCCCCTCACTAGAATTGCGTTATGTCTGTCCCATGCATTCTTGAATTCCTCCACTGTTTTTGACCCCACAACCTCCTCAGGAAGGCCGTTCCATGCATCCACCACCCTCTCTGTGAAAAAATACTTTCTCACGTTGCCCCTGAGCCTTCCTCCTTTATTTTCAGATTGTGCCCCCTTGTTCTTGCATATCTGTTTTTCTGAAAGATACTACCCTCTTGGACTTTGTTGATTCCACTGAGGTACTTAAAAGTTTCTATCATGTCCCCTCTCTCCCTCCTTTCCTCTAGGGTATACATATTAAGCTCCTATAGTCTCTCCTCATATAGCTTATGGTGCAGACCCTGCATCATTTTTGCCCTCCTCTTGACTGCCTCCATCCTGTCTATGTCCTTGTGGAGATGGGGTCTCCAGAACTGCATCAGTACTCCAGAAGTGTCTCACCAACTGTCTGTACAGAGGGATAACAACCTCCTGTTTTCAACTGGTGATGTCTCTCCCTGCACATCTCAGAATCCCCCCAGCTTAATCATGTCTGACAGAATTTTGTGTAACCACCCACCGCATGGTCTCCACATGGCTGGATGCTGTGCAGGCCATTGTTTGCTGCTCAACCTTCAGCCATTTTGAGACCTTGTGGTCTGTGGTTATTTGGGCGATGGGGGAAGTGCAAAGTATTGCCTGTCTGCTACTAAATGTTTTTCTGTGAAATGGTTTGCCTGTTGTGTCCATTTCTGTGGTGCTGGGACCTTATGTCCATCTGCTTTTGTGTAACCACCTACCACATGGCTGGGTACTGAGCAGGCCTTTGTTTGCTTCTCGACCCTCAGCCATTTTCAGACCATGTAGTTGTGGGAATTGGGGGGTGCCCGGGTACTTTGGGGCTCAGAATAAGGATATGCATTGCTTTTAAAATGTTTCTCAATGTTTTGCTGAAATGTGCTTCCTCATATGTCCTGCATGGTCTTAACGTGGCTGCATGCTGAATACAGTCCTCTTTTGTTAGGCACTCAGTGTGCAGCCATTTTAAAGGACGTTTCCGATATAAGGCATTGGGCTTCATAGCCCAATACCTTATATCATCCTGAGCTCACCCCTGCAAAAAGTTTAATTTTATAGTTAGTAGTTTTAGCATGGGAAGGGATTGTAACTGGCACCGAACCCTCAGCCAACCGATCCCTTCCAGCTTCCTGGAGCACCCGCTATACCCCAACTCCACCCCTGTGCTCTTTGAAACTGTGATGTGTGGCCACGGAGAGTTTGAGGGCCAGCCCCATAAAAATCTATGGGGCTATTTTAAAAGCTGTTGTTAGTATTTTTAACAGTCTTGAGGAAAATTAAGCAGTCGCTAACTAGTAGGGACCCTACTAGTTAAGTGGACAGCTTTAATTTTCCTCTAGGACTGTTAAAATTACTAAAACATGGTTTAAAAATAGCCCCTATAGATTCTGTATGGGCTCGCCCACACATTCTCCCCTGACCACAAGTCACAGTTTCAGAGAGAGCTTAGGGGTGGAGTTGGGGCAGAAGTAGGGCAATTAGGAAGCTGGAAGGGATCGACTTGCCGAGTGTTTGGTGCCAGTTACAATCCCTTCCCATGCTAAAACTATGAACTTTAAATTTAGATTTTTGGCAGAGGTGAGCTCAGGATGCTATAAGGTATTGGGATATGAAGCCCAATACCTTATACCAACTAGTCAGAAATTCACTTTAAGACCATGTGTGATGGTGGTGGTGGGATACAAATGATGGCTATACTGAAATGTAGCTGCTGTTGCAGTGCACCATTCTGCTTACATTCAACACACTGTGTTGTGTAGCAACTGATGGGTGACCATATTCCACCAGCTCTGATGTAATTGTCCACCTTCTGCATTCCATTGTTTTATGTGCTGTGAAGTAACTGATGGGTGATCTTTATTTCTTTCTTGTTCCCGCTGTGAAGTAATTGCCCACTTTCTGTTCTGCTATTTCATCTGCTGCGAAGCAACTGATGAGCAATCTTTGTTTCTGCCTTTCCCCTGTTATGAAGTAATTGTCCGCTTTGTGTTCCACTGTTTCATCTGCTATGGAGCAACTGATGGATGATCTTTGTTTCATCCTTTTCTCTGCTAGGAAGTAATTTTCCACATTCTGTTCTGTTGCTTTATCTGCTGTAAAGTAAGTCATGGACAGTCTCTTTGTTTCTTCCTTTCCTCCACTGTGAAGCAAATTAACACAGCCACACCAGTAGCAGTGCAAGTACATTTCAGTGATCCAGCATCAGTCAGGGACACCCGATCAGACGTTGCCAACCAAAAGGCAATTCAAAGGACTCAAGCACAACTGCCTGAGTCACCTGCATGGTTTTCATCAACAATAAAGTGATGAGCGATAATATCAAGTTCACTTGCAAAGCAGACAGCACTGTCAAGAAGAGGACTAAACATGAAATGATGTCACAATTTGGAGGCAAACATTATGGATGTCATAAAGGAAAATGTGAAGAATAGACAAGAGGAACGGGAGCAGGTCAGAGCAGTTTTGGTGCTGAAAAAATACAAGATGCTATGTACATAAGCACAACCCTTGGAATTAGCTGGACAACACTCATGAATGCAGCTCGTAGTGAACGGAAGATGTAAAAAGCATACACAATTCTGTACTGCCTCAGGAAATTACAAAGTAAAAAGCTTTTTTGAACAGTCAGCAACCCCTCTGCCATACAAGAAGGCATTCTAAAAAAGAAGCCAATGTTCAAATTGTTGCTATCAAAGCTCCTTCATTTAATACATGCAGAATTTCTGAAGCAATACCCAGAGTATCATATCAGTACCATCAAGTTCAACAGTTTGTGCCCCAAGCATATAAAACTTGCCAGACAACAGAAACCTGACAAGTGCCTCTCCGAGTACTGTGAAAATGCCACATTAAAACTGCAATTCTTAAACCACATGTTAGATTTTTACAAACTGCCGGATTGCAGAGTCACCAATATTTACAAAACTGGAGCTGGCAGTGTGTGCAAATGAAGGTTCCATGTTTTTCAGAAAAGACTGTCTGGAGAAGGTATGTGGGGCTTGTGCAGTGAAGGCAATTGTAAAACATGCAGAGGCTCTATTGAATCAACATAGGTTAGAAATAATGATAGTACCAGTGGGAAACCATCACTGTGAAGAAGACAAATGATGGCATTAACACAAAAACATCCCACAAAGTGTTGGTCAGCAAGAAGACCACGTTCCAACAACTTATTGGAAGGCCTACAGTTTCTCGGTCACCATCTACATGTGGCATTGTGGCAAATAATGCAAGTAGCACTACTCAAGACAAATCTACCACAAGGCTGGGTCATCATGGTGCTGGACATTGCCGAAAATTATGCCTGCAAGTACCAGGGTGAGATCCAGTCCTACCATTGGCATCAGGAGCGGGCTAAAGTGCACCAGATAGTTGGATATTACAGGTGCTCATATTGTAATGGCCTTGTCATGGAATACCTGGTATTCATCTCAGATGATCTCACACATTACCACCATGCTGTTCGACATTTTGTTAAGATGGCCAGTGAACACATCATGAACACTCACCACGTAAACATTATGAAGAAGGTGCATTTCACAGATGATTGTGCCAGTCAGTACAAATCAAAATGGTCCTTCTATGAAATTTCAAAGGCTTCATCAGAGTGTGGATTCCCTGTTGAATGTACCAATTTTTGGATCACAACATGGTAAGCACCCCTCTGATGGGGAGAGTGGTGTGGTGAAATGGTCAGCATCCAGGGCCGTGAAATCACAAATCACTATCATTTCAGCAGCAGAAGAGATGTTCATGTAATGCCATGCTAATCTGACCAGAGAGCCTCCAAGTGATGGGTGTGGGCATTCCAAGAGAATTTTTTTCTGAGTGCCTGACAAATCCATAAGAAGGCCAAAATGAGTGGATGTTATAGCTTTTCCTGGGACAAGACTTATCCAGAGTGTAAGATCAGTGGAAGGTGGTGTGATTGCCACCAGAGCACTGTCTTGTGTCTGCCACAAGTGCCAAAATGATGATGACCAATGTGCAAACATGGAGCATGTGGATCAATGGACTTCAAAGAGGCTCAAACTGAAACACTGCAGCACCAGTACTTTTCAGACTCAAATGCTTGAACTCAGGAATGACACTGTCCAGCAATGCCAGTGACATACTCCTCTACAACTCGGCGCACAAAAAAGAGTGCCCATGAGCACAACACTGCAGATACGGACACTCCTGCTGTTTTCAGCACTCCAGTGACTGACCCCTCCTCTGCTCTTGCCACTCTAACAGACTCCCTCTGCTGTAACTAGCACTTCATCAACCAACCTGATAGCTTCTGGCACTGAAGCAATGGACAATTCTACTCATGAAACTTCAGCAATGGCCTTCTCTACTGCTTCCGTCCCTAGTGTGCTTGCTGACTGTACACCTGCTAAAAAAATAAAAATAAACCCAGACAAGATACAGCTGGAAAAATTCTTTGCAGTCTACTATTCCAAACAGTTTTTTTATCAATGAAGTGCTTGCATTTAATGAACTACAACGTACTTTCACTGTCAAATTCCAGGACCAGTATGCAAATCGGTGTCTCACATGGCCACAACAGCAGGACACTGATATGGTGAGACAGCAGAGACTTTTCCATGGACCTGTTCATCTGTCAGGAAATGGAAGCTTTACAATTGCACAGGATGAACTGCAAACTATTGCCACAAAATATTGAAAAGCTCAAGAATCGCTGGAATTGACAGCATTTAAAGTGTTGGACAATATGATCATTTGCTATGCATAATCTTTTCCATGATGTTTTTAATTTTACATCTTATTGATGTTTTTTTTTCTTATTTCAGTGCACTTCAGTACACAAGTATGTAATTCTTGACAGCATGGATCACAACTGGTAAACTTTTATGAACCTACATTGTTGTTTGTTGGTCTTTGCCACATTGACAATGCACGTTTGGTGTCCGCTGTTCATTCAGAACACAAAGTTGGTGTCCGCTGGTACATTCAGAACACAAGGTTGGTGTCCACTGGTACATTCAGAACACAAGGTTGGTGTCCACTGGTACATTCAGAACACTGAAGCTTAGTTTTCTTGGTCATTTAAAAGTCAGTTATCTTGTAACACAGTGCATTTTTCACTGTAGGGTCATGGCATGTTAAAATGCTAGAAAAAAATTATCTACTCTGCACTTGAAAATTAACCCCTCATGTCACAATTTGGTATAACATTTTCATGAACATACCCGGTTACTCTGCTGGTAGGTGGCCCGTAAGTTTTTGAGACACATTTTGCACTTGAAGCCTCCATTCCATAGTCCAGTCCTCGCTTTGGACCTGAATCTTGTGTTGGAAAAGCTTACTTTGGCTCCTTTTCAGCCAGCCGTGACTTGTGGCCTACTGTTTTTTCTTGGAAAGTGTTTTTTTTTTTTTTGGTTGCTATTATTTCTGCTCGAAGGATTTCAGAGCATCAGGCTGTGATGTGTGAGACTCCTTATTTGATTTTTCACAAAGACAGGGTGTCTGCTCATCAATCCTGAGTTTCTACCAAAGGTTGTGTCTGAGTTTACTTTGAATCAAACCATCCACCTGCCAGTTTATTTTCTTGAGCATGCCAGTCCGGGGGAAGCATTGTTCCATGCTCTAGATGTACATAGAATACTCAAGTGCTGTATACACTGTACAAAGCACTACAGGAAGTCCTCGCAGCTTTTTGTTTCCTTCGCCCCGGGAAAGAGGGCGCTCCTGTTACTAAACTGTGCCTGTCCAAATGACTGGCCAACTGTATTGCTTTTTGTTATAGGAAGTATGGTAAGGAACTTCGTGGTGTTGTTTGTGGTCATTCAGCCAGAGGCATGGCCACTTCTATTGCATGTTTCAAAAATGTGTCTGCTGCAAAGATCTGCGCAGCTGCCACCTGAAGTACTGTCCACACCTTCACTAAACACTATAGTCTGGACATTGCCTCCTGAAAATGGGCAGGCTTTAGCCTAGCTGTGCTTCAAGGCCTTCTTTCTTGGGCCTATAGGTTCCAGCCACCCCGACTGTTCACTGTTAGTACTGCTTGGTACTCATTCCATAGGTTTGGCCTGATGAAAGAAATACCCTAGAAGAAGACAGATCAGTTACGTACTTTCCATAACAGTAGATGTTCAAGAGAATCTCTTTCATTTGGCCCTGCCGTCCCACCATGCATTCCCCTAATGATCTAGAGCTCTGTAAATACTGTCTCCTTCTCCGGGAACGTATACCTGCTGCTTTCTGCCTCGCCTGGTCGGCAGAGCCATGGGTTCTCTCCTGGTTCCCTAAAGGGATATCTTCAGAGCATGATCTCCAGTGGGAAACTGGAGAAAGAAGAGGCAGTCAATGTTTATATGGGAAGAGCCTTCATAGGACATTGTTGTGGGCGGCCCCTAGTGGATTGTTTGCAAAAGTTTCTGTGTGGTGCTAGTGCCTGGCAGCTATAAGTTCCATAGGTGTGGCCTGATGAGAGATTTTTTCCAAGATCTACTGTCACGGTACATACGTAACTGTTCTTTGCAAATATTCAAACAGTGTTCTTGGCATTACAGTGGACTTTCACCAGTTAAAGTTATATCCAGAGTGTCCTCCAGGTGTCTCTGTCAACTGCAAAAGTTCCTGTGGTAACTCCTGTGATATTCCACCCTGGCTAACAAGTCAACAGCGTACATTGACACAGTGGGGTTGCCTCTTGCATGGGTATATCATAATTGAGAGGATGAGCCTTTATGGCTCTGGCTAAAGAGATTGAAGGTCAGTGTTGGCCTGAAAACTCTTGCCTATAAATTGCGACTTAGCAGTATTCCATAGAATCATAAAAATCTTTTGGCAGAAAAGGACCACTCTGGCCCATCGAGTCTGCCCCTTGCCTCCCTCCCCCCTCACATTTCTCAGGGACATCTCCTTTCGTCCCCTGGTTAACTCCTTATGCCTATCCCATGACCTCTTGAATCCTTCCACCATTTTGCCCCCCACCACCTTTTCAGGCAGTTTGTTCCAGGGCTCCACCACCCTCTTCGTGAAGTAAGACCTCCTTACATTGCCCTTAAATCTTCCTCCTTCCAATCTTAAACTATGCCCTCTAGTTTTAGCCCTTACTTTCGTTGTAAATCAGCTCCCTTCCCCCACCTTATTGATTCCTTTCATGTACTTAAATATTTCTGTCAGGTCCCCCACTCCCTCCTCGTTTCCAGTGGGTACAGATCCAGCTTCCCTACACCTCTCCTCTTAGGGCTTCCTATACATACCATGCATCATCTTGGTTGCTGTTCTCTGAACCCTTTCAGTCTCATCTATGTCCTTGCATAGGTGAGGTCTCCAGAACTGGACCCCATACTCCAGGTGAGGTCTCACCATGGTTTTATAAAGTGGCATCAGCACCTCCCTCTTTCTACTTGTTATTCCTCTCGATATGCAAGCCAGCATTCTATTTGCATTACCCACCACCTTTCTGCATTGGTTACCCACCTTAAGGTTCTTCGAAATTATAATCCCCAGATCCCTGTCCTGCTCAGTTGGCTTTATTACCTGCCCCTCTGCGTATATGGCTTGCGAGTTTTTACGCCCCATGTGCATTACTGTACACTTTTTAGCATTGAATTTCAGCTGCCATGTTTCTGACAGCCCTTCCAAAATCTTCAGGTCCTTCCTCATAGCCTCCACCCCTCCACCCCCCGATGTGTCCACCCAATTACAGATCTTTGTATCATCTGCAAATAGACATACCTTTCTCTCCACTATATTGATGATATATTATAGTGGCGCGGTTGCACCACTATAGTCACGGTTCAGCGGTCAGTTACATACTAAAGTCAAAAGTTTGGATGTTAATAACTTTGGACCCATTCAGTGGATTTGCCTGAAATTTGGTACGTGCGGTGGGGCATGGTAGATCTCTTGATTTGCCAGCTTGTGTTTTGGTTGGACTTACGGTCTTTGCATACGACAGCGCTGAAAAATGAAAGATTATCTGTTTTTGGAGGCACCTTTTGGGATTTTGGATGTGGTTCTGCATGGCCATTGTGTGGAGTGCCACTCTGCGAGATGGCTCGTTTGAAAGCGCTTTGGTGGTCGAACATGTCGCTTTTCGTTTGGTGAAAAAATATTAAGGCATTCAAAAGTTATGCCACTTTTAAGTTCCCTTTATAAGTCAATGGGAAAATTTATATTTATGTTTTGCGAACGAAGAATGGGTTTCTGGCCATCTCATCCCGCCTGACGATCAAAGAATTTGCAACCTCACAGTTCAAGAATCTTTGTCCCCGAGGATTTTTCAAATTCTTTGGTCGCGAGGTCTGCCATCTTGTTTTCAATTTTCCAGTCAGAAAAACACAAATATCTGGGCTCAGGGGTCACTTCTGAAGTAAAACTTCGATGGGTTTTACTCAGGGGTGCCCTGATCTGTCGAGCCATGCCTTTGGTTCCATCCAAATCAGTCTGAAAATAGTTATTAGCTTTTAAAATCTTCATGTGTGGTTCGCTAACGATCTTTGATCATGAGCCTGCAAATTCTTTGATTGCGATCATGCATCGTGAGCGAAGGACGAGATGGCCAGATTTTAGAATGCATATTTGTAGCCCAGGGGTGCCCTACAAAGTTATAGAAGGGTGGGTTTTGCTTCTGGCTTATATCTGGTAGTTCTAGTGGTCTCTCATTACAATAGCTGGCATTTCATGTTTCTGTAGCCTAGTGGCCTCTACCAGTTGTGGAAGTTTCACCTGCACTTTCTCTATCTTTTTTCTCTGTTGCGTGTTGGCACAGTTTATTTGTCACTCTACGGCTAGCCATTAATGTGTATATTAGAAATATGCCGAATATATATAGTCAGTGGCTGGCTGTGGAGGTGAAAGGTGTTGTGCTAGTCACCGACTGGGAATGGTGGGGGTGCTGGTGGCTGGCACGGGTGGTGGGAGGCTAGACTACCAGGACATAGAACATGCTTATTTATTTTATTATGATTTGGGGGGGTACACTAGACTACCAGGATATGAATAATAATGAAATACAGATTGGGGGGCACTAGACTACCAGGGATATGTGAAAGAAATATAAACACACACACATGGGGGGCACTAGACTAGCATGGATAAAAAGAGAAATATTAATAAATGCTCATGGGGCCACTAGACTACTAGGATAGAGGATCGCTATGTACATTATTATGATGGAGAGGGCTGCTAGACTACCAGGGATAATGAAAACTAATGTTTTTTATTCAGATGGGGTAGAATGAAGTTCTCTTGAGCAAAACCCACCTTTATAGCTTTCTAGGCACCACTTGGACTACAAAAATTTTTTTAAGTCTGGCTATCTCGTCCCTCGCTCTTTGTTCGAGAGCAAGCAATTTCTTTGATCGCGAGCCTGCATATTCTTTGACCGCCAGATTCTTTGATCGCGATCGTGCATCGGGAGCAAGGGATGAGATGGCCAGATGAAAAAATCTATTTTCTCATCTCGGTTGTCCTAGGAAGACAAATGAGGGTGGGTTTTACTCAGGGGGCTTCGTTCTGACGAACCATGGTGGTGATTTACCACAATTGTGTTAATTTTGTAAATTTCACAACTTTTTTTTCTTTGGTCGTGATCGTGCAAATTCTTTGATCACGAGATTCTTTGATCGCGATCGTACATCGTGAGGGTAGGCCGAGATGGCCGGATTAAAAAAAATCTATTTTCTCAGCCCAGGGGTGGCCTAGGAATTCAAATGAGGGTGGGTTTTGCTCAGGGGGCTATGTTCTGTCGAACCATGGTGGTGGTTTAATGCAGTTCTTTCAATTTTGTAAATTACAAAAGTTTTTATACTTTGATTGTGAGATTCTTTGATCGTGATGGCAGGACAAGATGGCTAGATTTTTTATAATGGAATACATAGGGAAATTTTACCAAATTTTAAGATTGAATATCTCGGAAGCGGTGTGGTCTTTTTACTTGAAATTTGGAGGGTGTTTGCGACATGTCCTGTGCATCTAAATTACACTGATTACGTGTTGGGGAAAAAAATTTTTGCCGGACATATGGCGTGCCGCAGTTTACGTTCTGCAGTCAGCGTTTTGCTTGTGGTGGTGCCTTGAAATTGATAGGATACCTAGCCTTAGTGTCATGGATGTAGTTGCCAGTTATGTGTGTTAAATGTCAACAGGTGTGGAACTGTGCCAGTCTGACAAATGAAAATTTCTAACTTTAATATGTTATATCTCGCAGACGGTTTGGTCTTTTCACTTGAAATTTGGAGAGTGTTGGCGGGATGTTCTGTACATGTGAACTGAGGTGTTTACGTCTCGGACAGTTTCTTTTTTGCGGAGAGATTGCGTGGCGCACTTAATGTTTTGTGAACAGCGTTTTCTGTTGTTCTACTACATTCATATTTGTTTAGTGGCTGGTTGTGCTGTTGTCACTGTACTTTTTAGTCATCAGCTGTGTAATGTGGCCCAACACTTACAAGTTGGTGGGAGCGTGGGGCCCAAAGGGCACCGTGCTCCCACCAATTTGTGCAACTTTTTACTTTTTATTCTTTCTTAAAAAGTAAGGAAATTTATGCAAAAGCTTGTTATTGCATCAGTTAGGGTTTTCTACAGCAAAAAAGCCAGGAAATTCATTGTAGGTTCCCACCACCTTGCACTCCCAGCCTGCCCCACCACTAGGCATCAGGGTGGTCAGTGGGTCCTAACTCTCGCCCCCATTCTCCTACACCGCACCACCCTCAGCTTGTTTACACGCGGTGATGGGGTGAGAGTTAGCCAATGACCCCAACGCATACCCCGATGCCTGTTGGTGCGGCTGTGGTGCAAGGGTGGGAACCCTAAAATCGATTTCTCGCTTTTTGCTGTAGAAAACCCAAACTGATGCATTAACCAGTTTTTTGCATTGTGTGTGTGTGTATGTATGTGTGTGTGTGTATATGTATGTATGTATATATATATATATATATATATATATATGGATGGGTCCCAGTACCAACCCCTGGGGCACCCCACTCGTTATCCCTCCTCCATGAAATGCACCCCATTTACCACTACCCTCTGTCTTCTGTACGTCAACCAGTTTTCCACCCACCTAGTTATTTTCTGTCCCACCCCTAAGCATTTTAGCTTATTTACCAGCCTTCTATGAAGGACAGTGTCGAAGGCCTTTCTGAAGTCCAGATAGGTCACGTCCACAGCCCCCCTTCCCCAGATCGATCACCTTTGTCACCCAATTGAAAAATTCTATTAGGTTCGTCTGGCATGACCTCCCATTTGTGAAGCCATGCTGCCTGTCATCCTGCAGTCCGCTGTCTATAAGGTAGTTGACCACCCTTTCCTTTATTAGCACCTCCATCACCTTACCCACCACCGATGTGAAGCTGACTGGGCAGTAGTTCTCCGCCTCCTCTCTGCTGCCCCCCCTTATGTATTGCACCACGTCTCATAAGTCAGGTTGGAGACAATAGTTTATGCCAAGAAGTCTCATTAGTTGGTATATTTATTTCCCCAATTTTATTGGTTAGTGTGCACCAAAGAAGATATCTAATTTATTTTTGAAGTCATTTATTAAACCACTATTGATTATACTATGAGGGAGTCTATTCCAGCTAGACACCACTCTCTGGTTAAACCAGGATCCCCTTTTATTTGTCTTGTACAGTTCTCCTTTTAACTGGCGGTCATGGGTTCTTGTAGATTTAACCGTAGTTTTACTTTCTAAACCCACACATTCCCATAAATCTGGATTTTCAAATGCTGAGTATACTAAGCATAAATCTCCCCATAGCCTGTGATATTCTAATGAGTATAAATTCAGCTTTTCCATTCTGTCCTCATAGGTGAGTGACTGCATCTCTTCAGTCCTTTTTGTTGCTCTTCTCTGACCTGCCTCCAACCCCTTAATATCTGCTACGTGATAGGGGCTCCAGAACTGCACACCACACTCCAGTAAGGGTCTCACCAGTGCACCATACAGTGGCAATATTACAGTTTTGTCTCTACTCTTAATGTTGTGTAAAACACAGTGTAGCATTCTGTTTGCTTTATTAGCCACTTTGGTAGTTTGTGACCTGAAAGTAAGTGTCATTTGCTACTACAACTTCCAGATCCTTTCTGCACTCTACCCTTTTTGACTGCCTTTTTCCAATCAGTTGGCACCCACCCTATATCCAGGGACAAGTTAAACAGCCTTGTCATAGGTGTGGCCAGCTCTTCCTTAGTTCCCAGAGTACCCTAGGATGCAAGCCTTCTGACCCCATTGCCTTGTCCATCTTCAGCCTTCCTAGTTCCTCCCTTATCCTGTCCTCACTGAACAGATCAGGATCCACCCTTCCCCTCAACTCAGGTCCCCATCCCGCCTCTTCCACAGTGAAGACCAAGCAGAAATAGTTAAGTACCTCTGCCTTCTCAAAGTCCCTCTCCACTTGTACCCCCCCTCCCACTCGTACCATCCCCTGCTTCGCCTTCCTCTTCTCCCCCACATACCTAAAAATAAATATTTTATCTCCCCGTTTGCCCTGCCTAGTAATTCTCTCTTCTGTATCTGCCTTTGCCCTCCTAATCTTCTGCCCTACCACACTCACGTTCTCTCTGTATGTCTCCCTGTCCTCTTCCCCTGGGTCTTCTTGTATGTTCTGAATGCCCTTTTTCCTTTCCTTAATTGCCCTTTTCACTTTCTTGGTAAGCCAGAGCAGCCTCCTTTTTTTGCCCTTTCTTACCCTCTTGATACAGAGTTCAGTGGCGTTCAGTAACCCACCCTTAATCGAATCCCATCATTCTTCCACATACTCTGTTTCCCTCTTCTCTTCCATTTCTTCCCTGAAAATCACCCTCATTTTTGCAAAGGCTGTCTGCCTGAAGTCCAGAACCTTCGTGCTGGTCCATTTTGTTTCACTCCCCGTCTTTACCCTGAAACTCACTGTATTGTGGTCACTTTTACCTAGGCTGTCACCCACTACAACCTCCTCCACACTTTCCCCATTTGTGAGAACCACATCTAGTATGTTAACACCCCTAGTGGGCTCCCTTACCAGCTGTTGCAGTAAAACACCTTGGAGCAAATCAAGGAGATCTCTGCTCCTGGCCGATGTTGCTGATGGGATTTCCCAGTCCACATCAGGGAGGTTTAGGTCCCCCACTAGCAGGAGCTCCCCCTTGTGTGCCATTCGTTGTACTGCCTGCAACATCTTGCCTATCTCCTTCCTCCTCCTGTGTAGGGTGTCTATAAATCACCCCCCGTCTTAATGATACACCACACCGTTTCTCCAGTGTGACCCACAGGACCTCCACTTCCCCTTGCTCCTCCTGCCCCTCCATTGCCCTAATGTTGTCCCTGATGCACAATGCAACCCCCCCCCTTCCTGCCTTGTCCTTCCTAAAAAGTGTATACCCACCTCCCAAGTTTGAAGTTATGTATTTGTATGCATTTCTGTTGTTTTTGTTTTTTTTGTTACTATTGCACCTTACATTATGTATTTTCACTTGCACATAACGTATACTCCCCAGGACACATCTAGAAACGAGCAGTTAACAAGCTCGGTATGTATTTTCCTGGTGAAGTTTTTGTAATAAATCGATAAATAAATAAGAAACTTGAAGGAAGGTAGGGTCCAACAGTTGGGATTCTGTCAGTATTTATTTGTGATTTTTTTTTTATCAGAAAAGGCACACTAAGCTGTAACAGCTTGTTTCCAGGTGCGCCCTGGAGGAGTGGGTTACATGGACCTGTTTTATTAATAGGGGAATGTTGACCATGACACCGAGGAAACCCAAGGGGCTACTGTTCAACATCTTATCTGAAGGATGGCACCTCAACAGAGCTACCTACTGAGACACTGGTGCTGTCTATAACCATTTCCAAATCCTGTAGCCTCCATTGTGAGCCACCTTTTCAGTGTTGAGTGAAATCACCACTTTTATCTTTGTTGCAGGCACCCTGGTCCAAACATAGGTGAGAAAGCACATATTTGCTGCAGCATTTCTTCCTGGCACAAAGCCGAACTGGTCAGTAGTAACTAATTTGGCTAATAATAGCACCCTGCTGGATCTTATTGTAGTAAATAAGCTTGCCTATTTTCTCCCATGCTATAGTATCTATAATACAGGCCAGCAGAAGAGCCATTTGGTCTATCGTTTGCTTGTATTGCAGGGTCCACAGCTTGAGCTAATTTCCCTGCCCTCCTTCCCCACTCCTCCCAACCCATGATTCTTACCTTCCCCATGCCTATCCCATCCTCTCTTAAAGCTGCCCACTGTCTTTAACAAGATGACTTCTTTCGGCAGCGCATTCCAAGTGTCCACCACCTTCCCTGAAGAAGTGCTTCCTGACCTCCCTCCTAAACCTTTCACCCTCCAGCTTAAGACTGTGCCCCTTTGTGTTATGGTTGCCACCCAGCTTAAAGAGACTCTCCTTATCAACTTTATTTATCCCTTTCAAGTACTTGAACATCCCAATCATGTCCCCCCCTCTCTCCTTCTCGCTCCTGTCTTCCAGGGAGTACATGTTCCGTGCCATTCTTCTTCTCTGATATCAGTGACCACTGTTTCACTGCCTGTGTAAGATCCGCCTTGAAGTTACCGTCAACTTCTAAATTCACTGTCAAGAAATGTCGTCGCAACTTTGACCCTTGGGCATTTATCTCAGACCTGAGGGATTCTCTGAGGTGATATGAACGTCTACCTAGCAAAATCAGTGAGCACGGCACACAATATCTTCCAGATATTGTGTTAGGGGCATTGGATAAGCATGCATCACTGGTTAAAGTACGTTCTAAGAAAACATTATGCCGGTGGTTTATGGCGGACCTAAAGGCAGCACTGCATAATAGAGATTTGCTTAACAGCTTGAAAAACAAAGCTTCTAGCTGACTGGATTTCATTTAGGAGAGCAAGGAATCCTTGTACTAGGATGGTCAGGGAAGCAAAGGCCAGTTATTTCCGCCAGAACTCGACTCTTCCTCTAAATGTTCCTCCGAATTCTGGAAAACACTCAAGGACATTGGAGGTCATGTGTCCACGAATTCACCAGTGTACAAGACCAAGAATCTCCTTTCACCAGCACTGCATTCTTCCCTCAGCCTGCATCCTTGAAAGACGTCGAGGGCCTTTTGCTACAACTAAACACCAGGAAGAATTAACCCCTTTTTCCTGAAACTTAGTCATCAAATGTCCTGGTTGCGCCAATTACTCACGTCTTTGACTTATCCCTTTCTCAGGGTGACCTTCCTCCCCTATGGAAAACTGCACGCATGATCCCCCTTCTCAAATCCGGAGACCCTAGTGACCTTAACAATTACAGGCCCATCTCTCTACTCCCCATTCTGTCTAAACTGCTAGAGAACATCGTGAGTGCACAGCTCAGGAATCACCTGGAATCTGCAAATCTGCTTAACCCATTACAATCAGGCTTTAGGCCGTGCCATAGCACTATCTCGGCACCTGCTAAGGTGACTAATGAATGGCAGTGTGACCTGGATGCCAAGAATTTTGTTTGCGCAGTATTTTTAGACCTAAGTAAGGCATTTGATCACAATCTGCTCTTTACTTCCTCTGGAACGTAAGTCTGGACTCTCTTTCTTTGAGATGGTTCTCCAGCTATCACTCAGGCTGTTTTTGGCAGGTCAAAGCAGATGGGGAACTCTCACCCCTAAAACCCCTGTTAAGGAGCATACCGCAGGGCTCCATACTGAGCCCCCTGCTCTTCGCAATATATATATATATATATATATATATAACGGGATCCGTACAGTTGCCTGTAATGTGTTTTCCCGACATTTATGATACCGACTGCATTTGCCCGACAGGTTACATATGCCGTCACATTTGTGCCCGATCACAGTTTGCCTGACATTTGACTTTTTGGCAACCGCTTGCAAAGAGAAGGAACGAAGTGAAGTGAATGAAGCAGAGCTTAAGCAGAGAGATACACAACCATAGAAACATAGAAGTTGACGGCAGATAAGGACCGCAAGGCCCATCCAGTCTGCCCATTTCTTTTTCTGCCTTATAAATGTGCCATCGGCCTTTGCTCTGTCAGTGGCCTATCTATTCATACGCATCTGTATTGCTCCCTTATGCCTATCCCATGCCTGTTTGAATCCCTGCGCTGTATTCATAGCCACCACTTCCTGAGGTAGGCAGTTCCATGCATCCACCACCCTTTCTGTGAAAAAGAATTTCCTCACATTCCCCCTCAATCACCCTCCCACTAATCTCATGCTGTGTCGTCTTGTTCTGCTATTTTTCTTATATTTAAACATGTTAGACTCTTTCACCTTGTTAATGCCCTTAAGGTGTTTGATTGTCTCGATCATATCACCTCTCTCCCTCCTTTGCTCAAGGGTATACATATTGAGCTCCTTTAATCTGTCCTCATATGTCTTCTGATGCAGTCCCTGCACCATTTTGGTTGCCCTTCTCTGGACTGCCTCAATTTGGTTAATGTCCTTGTGACGATGTGGCCTCCAGTACTGCATGCAGTACTCCAGATGGGGCCTAATCAGTGTCTTGTAAAGAGGGATTCTAGGGACATGGATATGTTGTTCATCCACACTCATTGGCAGGTATCCTTGCCGCTTTAAATCTTGCCGGAAGGTCTTCAAGCTTGCTCCTCCCACCCACCGGGTGGTATAACTCTGGCTCCGCCCCATGGCCTAGATCTTCCTTACCGCTTAGGAAGCTCAGGTTCCCTCCTAACGCTCTGTGTTGAGATTAGTTCCTATTTCTCCGTTTGGATTTAAATGAATTTTGCTAAAAGACTTCAGTCTTCGATCCTCAAGGCCGCGATGGACAAACGACTCGGATTTTCGGAGATGCCCATGCGGCAGAAGATGTCTCGGACGGATCCACACCCACGTGTGTTCATTGCTTAGGCCTTGAGCACACCCGCGGGCTTGCGACCTGTGCTCATCTTTCTCGTCCTCGTCCTCGAGGAACCGTGCCCGATTGCAACTGGGCCGTCGAGAAGCGTTCCCTCGGTGAAGTCAAGGAGGCCAGTTGGCGGTGTCAGGCCGGCGGGCTCGGCGGATCAGCTCGGCGGATGGTCGCGCCTCGAAGAGGAGGCGGAGCGCGGGCGTATCTTCCTTGGGCGGCATTTATCCCGCTCTCTGGGTTCTTCCTACCGGCTTCTTTAAGGAGTTTTGTCTGTCCCTCTCCACTAAGGAGAAGGGCTCACGCCTGCTGGACCTTATTCTCGGTCCAAAAGAAGGACAGGGTAAGTCCCTCCATCGGCGCCTTGGGAGCGGAAAGGTCCTCTCCCGAGTCGTCGACCGTCGGCTCGTCGATCGCCGGCTTCGCCACTGTCTTCACGGTGTCCCCGTCAGGTCAGTTGACCGAGACTCCCACCGTACGGTCGAGATTTTCTTGACCCGTTGGACGGGCTGTCGCTAGCAGGCGAGATTCCCCTCCCGGTTCCCCCGGGAGGAGTTGGGGATCCCGTGGGCTCGCCTGTGCCTCCGGTTCCGGAGCCCTCGGATGGACCATCCGAGCCAAAGGGAGTGCCGGTTTCGGCCGACACCTCCCCGCACCGACCTCGGAAATTCTGGGACTCGGTCTGACCCTCATGTCCAGCCGATCCCATCATTATAGGGCGGTCCGGTCTCGCATCATGTAAGCGCGTTGTCGCTTGCCCCTCGCCCTCCTCCTCGACGAGGGAGGCTTCGCATGAATTACGCCGGGACGGTATTTAGGATCTTCATGTTGCAACAGTTTCTCCTGCCGGGAGTAAGCCACCTCCGCCTCCCCGCCATTAAGTGGCTGTCACCGAGCGCCGACACAACCCTCGACTTATCCGAGGAGCTCATACCCAGGCCGGTTGTTCGGCCAAACCAGCTGCTCCACCGGACCCGGGGAACTCCGCCCACAGCCACCTATTGGGGCTCGATCAAGGATCTCGGTCCATCAAGGGTCTACCCCATCGGCTGTCAGTTACCCTCATTCCCACCGACCTGGCAGGTGAAGGGTGGCTCAGGCCAGAGGCAGTTCTTGAGGACTCTTCCGAGTCCGAAGATGATTCCTCCTTTTCTCCAAGCGACTGGACTTGGAGTCTTCAGGAGGTCAGTCAATGGACGATAGCCGTCGTCCTTCCTAGGACTGCTTCGCTCATCTCGGAGTCCACCGGGATGGAGCTCGAACCTCGTTTCCAAGCGGGCCAGGTATCCCCTCACGGAGATTCTGGACCGAGGATTCTCCGACGGAGGCTCTTCCGTGGCCGAGGCCATAGTGGGTCCGCACTGGAGCTTTGGCAGCGCCTGCTTCCTGCCCTGCGCCTTCGGCCAGGATGGCTAGAAGTATGCGGTCCCCCACCGTTCCTTGTCCGTTTTTTTGAACACCCTCTGCTGAGGGTTGAGTTACCGACAGCTGCAGCGCTACTGGCAACGCTGAGGATGTGGACAAACCTCCTGACAAGGAGTCCAAGAAATTGGACTATGTCGGGCGAAAGTCTACGCTCGTCCCTCTCTCGGCTTCAGGCCAGTTCGGCCGTCCTCATGGCACATTTTTCTCATGCCCTGTTGGGCTCCCTGGATGAGGTCATCCCTCATCTTCCGCCGATCTGCAGACTACGGTTAAGCGATGTGGGACCAGGGCAGGCAGTGGCCAAACAGCAGCTCCAGACTGCTTTGGATATAGGGACTCATGTGCCAGATCGGTGGCGGCCGCAGTGGCTAGCAGTCGGCGGCTTGGCTGAGGATATCCACCTTTACGGATACCCAGCACAAGTTGGCGGATGTTCCTTTGGGACTGACCTCTTGACCCTGGGGTGGAAGGTCACCTGCAGAGGATCGAGAGTCCAATGCTACCGGTCTCTTCCGCTCCAGAGGACAAGGCCGCAGCCACAGCCTAAGCCCTTCGTCCTTCTGTGCCCCAGCGCCCGGCCCAGCACACGTCAGGGCCAGCAGGCTCAAGCCTTGGCATCCCAAACCCAAGCCGCCGCTCTCTAACAGGAGGCAGGAGGAAAGGCCCAGGAGGTCCCTCGGCCGGGTCCCTCCTCCAAGCCTGCCCAGTGACGGGCTGAGGGTGTCGCCCATTCCCTGCCACCTACCCCTGGGTCCCCCGTGGGGACGGCTCCGCACTCGCTTCCGCCTTGTCCGCTGTTACCACGGACAGGTGGGTCTTGGAGGTGGTGGGAAGAGGCCTGCCTCTGGAATTCGAGCAGGCACCACCCTTCAGAGCCGTCGCCCCTCGGGGGGCTTCGGGGTCCCCAGCCTCACTGGCGGCTCGTCGAGCCGACATCGCTCTCCTCCTCCAGAAGGAGGTGATAAGAGAGGTGGCGGACCCTCCTTCAGACCCAGGGTTTGTGTCCAGGTACTTCCTGGTTCCGAAACGGACGGGGGGCTGGCGCCCCATTCTCGACCTACACGACCTAAACAAGTTCCTAAGGTCTCGAACCTTCAGGATGGTCACTCTGGCTCAGATAATACCATCCTTGGAACGCGGCGTGTGGTTCTGCTCTCTGGACTTGCAGGACGCTTTTTCACGTCCCATCCGTCCGTCTCACCAGAGATTCCTTCGCTTCCAAGCGGAAGGATCCTCGAGTTCCAAGCCATGCCCTTCGGCTTGTCTCCAGCTCCCAGGGTCTTCACCAAATGCATGGCAGTGGTGACAGCATTCCTGCGGGCGCCGAGGGGTCCGGTGTACCTTACCTGGACGACTGGCTGATAGCAGCTCCTCCAGGAAGGAGGCGGAGTGGTCCAGAGCCCGGCCCTCCAGGTCTGCTCAACTGGGCCTCCTTATCAACGAGGCCAAGTCGGAACTCGAGCCAAAGCAGGTGATTCTATTCATCGGGCGCAGCTCGACTCTCTTCGAGCCAGAGCGCGCTCGCGTGGACAGGTCGGGTTCTTTCCTCCTTTGCCCGATCATTTCTGGTTGGGCAATTGCGCCCTGCCGGGACTTCCTGCGCTCCTGGGTCTCATGGCGGCCTGCATCAGCGTGGTCGTTGGGCCCGCTGGAACATGCGTCCCTTCAATGGGGACTGGCCAGCCAGTGGTCACAACGCTGCAATCCTTTTGACCAGCTTGTGCCGCTGACTCAGGGATGTGGAACGCTCCAGTGGTGGACTGCTCCAGATCATTTGCAGGAGGGCATCCCGTTCGTCCGCCCGCAGCCGACGGTCTCTATCGACGATGCCTCTCTGATGGGTTGGGGTGCCCATCTGGGGAACACGGCTCATGGCCTCTGGTCCGCGGGAGTCCCATGCCACATCAACCTGTTGGAGCTCCGAGCGGTCCGCCCAGCTCTCACCGCCTTTGTCTCCTCCGGGGTCAAGTGGTCCGTAGTCCAGACGGACAATACCACACCATGTTCACTCCAAACCGCTAGGGGACGCGCCCATGCTTCTATGCAAGGAAGCTCTCCTGATTTGGTCACTGTGCGCAGCCTGGAGGCGGATCTCCTAGCCATTCATGTGGCAGAGCCTCAACACCCCTGGCCGATGCCCTGAGCCGGATAGGGGCTGCATCCCACGAGTGGTCTCTCCTGCCGGAGGTAGTACAGCATCTGTTCTCCCATTGGGCACACCTCAGGTGGACCTGTTCGCCTCCAGGAGAACGCAGGAGCTGAGACTGTTCCATGCCCGCCCTCAGCAGGGCTCGCTGCAGGGGATGCCTTCTCGAGGCAGTGGACCCCGGCTCTTTTACGCCTTTTCCCATTTCCCTTGATCCACAAGGTGCTTCCTCAAGGCGAGGAGGGACAAGGCGCAGGTGATTCTGATAGCCCCAGACTGGCCTTGCCAGTTCTGGTACCCAGATCTCCTCAGTCTCAGCTCCAGGACTCAGGCAGCTTCCAGCTCGCCGGACCTGCTCAGTCAATCAGGGAAGGTGTTCCATCCGGACCTTCAATCCCTGCACCTGACGGCCTGGTTCCTGAGCGGCTAGAGTTCCAGGCCTTGGGTCTTTCCGATGAGGTCCTCAATGTAGTTGAGGCGTCCCGTAAGGAGTCGACCAGAAAATGCTACGCCTTCAAATGGAAAAGGTTTTCCATTTGGTGTCAGGGCAAGGGCTTGGACCCTTCCTCCTGTTCCTTGGCAAGCATCTTGGACTATTTATGGTCCCTTCTAATCAAGGGCTTAGGTCGACGACCCTAAGGGTGCACCTGGCAGCCATCTCTGCTTACCGGGCGCGGGCTGGGAAGCCAGTCGTGGCGAGGGAGAAGGTGGTCATGCTTTTCAAAGGCCTTGATCACATTTCCTCCAGTGCGGGAAACCCCACCTCCGTGGGATCTACTGCTGAGTACTGGCAAAGCTCATGGGCAAGCCATTGAACCTATGCAGGTGTGCTCTCTCTCACCTGTCAGTGGAAGACCGCCTTCTTGGTGGCTATCCGCTCAGCCAGAAGGATGGGAGAGCTCAGGCGCTTCCATCGAGTCTCCTTACCTGGTCTTCCACAGGGCACAGGTTGTCCTGCGCCCCCACCGAAATTCCTTCCGAAGGTGGTGTGCGGAGTTTCACCTTAACCAGGTGTTGACTCTGCCGGTGTTCTACCCCAATCACCACTCGGAGGGCCGAATATAGGCTCCATACTTTGGACCCTAGAAGGGCGCCCGCCTGATTACAAAGAGCGCTACGGCTGAAGTCGGGGAGGTTCGCCCAGCTGTTTGTTCACCACGCTGAAGTCAAGATCTGGCAGACCTGCAGCCAAGCTGGACGATAAGCAGGTGGGTCACTTCCTGCATGGACTCTGCTATAAGTTGGCGGGCATGGAGCCTCCCAGAGGGATAAGAGCTCATTCTCCGTCATGCTGCTGCACGGTGGCTGCTTCCAGGGACGTCCTTATCCAGGAAATCTGCAGGGCTGCACCTGGAAGACAGCAAACACCTTCATTACCCATTACCACATCGACCTTGAGTCACGCCGGGATGCTGGTTTTGGGGCCTCGGTTCTCAGTCTCTTTCCCAAGTAAGTATTGGGGTGTGCGTCTTGCCTCCTCCTCCCGGAGAACTGCTAGGAGTCTGCCAATGAGTGTGGATGAACAACATATCCATGTCCCTAGAAATACAGGTTACTCACCTGTAACAGGAGTTCTAGGAATGGTATATGTTGTTCATCCACACGACCCACCCGACCTCCCTGGCTTCGACGCACAACCTGAGCTTCCAGCGGGCCAGATCTGGCGTCATGGGGCGGAGCCGAGAGTTATACCACCCGGGTGGGTGGGAGGAGCAAGCTTGAAGACCTTCCGGCAAGATTTAAAGCGGCAAGGATACCTGCCAATGAGTGTGGATGAACAACATATACCATTCCTAGAACTCCTGTTACAGGTGAGTAACCTGTATTTATTACCTCCCTCTTATGACTTGTGATACCCCTACTAATGCACCCTAACATCCCCCCAGCCTTACCTACTGCTTTAGAGGTCTGCTTGGATGATTTCAGGTCATCAGTGGTGATGATGCCCAAGTCTCTTTCTTCCTTTGTGACTCCAGCAACTCCTCCCAGCCTATAGGTGGCTTCAGGGTTTCTCTTCCCTATGTGCATGATCTTGCACTTCTTTGCATTAAATCCCAGTTGCCACTCTTCTGACCATTTTGCTAGTTTATCCAGATCTCTTCTCATTCTGCCCACCCCATCTTGATCATCTACTCTGTTGCAGATCTTGGTGTCATCTGCAGACAGACAAACCTTACCCTCTAGTCCATCTGCAATGTCACTAATGAAGATATTGAAGAGGACTGGCCCCAGGACTGATCCCTCGGGTACCCCACTTGTGACTTGCATCTCTTCTGACTGTATACCGTTTACTACCACTCTCTGTTTTCTGCCAGTCAACCAGTTTGCCACCCAGTTGACCAACTTCTGACCCACCCCGAGCCTACCCAGCTTATTTATCAATCTTCTATGTGGAACAGTGTCAAAAGCTTTGCTGAAGTCAAGGTAGGCGACATCAGCTGCTCCCCCTTGCTCCACCACTCTGGTTATCCAGTCAAAGAAATCTATGAGATTAGTTTGGCAGGACCTTCCTTTTGTAAACCCATGCTGTCTTGGATCCTGTGCCACTATGGATTCCAGGTGTTGCGCTATCCTTTCCTTAAGGAGTACCTCCATAATCTTACCCACTACTGAGGTAAGACTGACTGGTCTGTAGTTCCCTGCCTCCTCCCTGCTATCACTCTTGTGGTGCGGGATCACATGAGCCCTTCTCCAGTCTTCTGGGACCTCTCCTGTTCTCAGAAACTCACTAAGCAGTTCTGCTAATGGCTCTGCTAGTTCCACCCTTAGCTCCTTAAGTACCCTGGGATGTATGCCATCAGGTCCCATTGCCTTGTCCACCCTGAGCTTAGCGAGCTCTTGTAGGACCCTTTCTTTTGTGAAGGGAGCAGTGCTCACCTCCCTCCCCCCTGTGTCCATGGTGCTGAGCTGTGGGCCCTGCCCTACGTTCTCTTCAGTAAATACTGAGCAAAAGTATCTATTTAGGATAGATGCTTTTACAGGGCCTTCCTCCTCACATGCCCCCTCTTCTCCTTTGAGCTTAGCAATACCCCCTCTGGACTTTCTCCTTTCACTAATGTATCTATAGGAAGTCTTGTCCCCTTCCTTTACTGTTTGTGCTAGTGTTACCTCAGTTTGGGACTTTGCCTGCCTTACTGCCTTCCCTGCCTCCCTCAAGGCAGTTTGGTATGCCTCCCTATCTTCATCCCGCTGTGTTCCCTTATATTTCCTGAAGGCCATCCTTTTGGCTCTGACCTTTTCTGCTACTGTATTTGAGAACCAAAGTGGTTTCCTTCTTCTTTTGCACTTCCTTTTCTATCTAACACAATGGGATGTTGCTTCAAGTATTGCATCCTAATGCTTGCCCACTTACCTGTACCCCTCACCTGTGTTTCTTTTTGCCAGGGCTAGCTTAAGTCTGTTAGCCATCTTATCAAAGTCAGTTCCTCTGAAGTCCCATATTTTTGCCTTGGAATGGGATGATTTATATGTAGTGGCCAAATTGAACCATACCATGTGATGGTCACTGGCCCCCAGGTGACCTTCTACCTAGAGATCTGTGATCCCTTCCCTGTTAGTCATCTCTAGATCTAGGATAGCCCTGTCTCTTGTGGGTTGTTGTACCAGTTTTTTGAGGCCCTCCCCCTGCAGGGAATCCACCATGTGTCTAGTTCTGGCAGATGTTCCTGCTTGTATTGACCAATCTGTATCCGGCATGTTGAAGTTTACCATTATCAGAACCTCCCCTTTAGCTGTCATGTTTTGTATATCTTCTAACAGTAATGTGTCTGTGTCCTCCCCCTGGTCTGGGGGCCTGTAGACAACCCCAGCTCTTATGGCTGTCCCATTTCCTGTTTCCAGGGTGACCCACAGTTCTTCTGGCTCCTTATGTGTATTCTGAATTTCTGTAGCTTTGATATTTTCATTGACATACAGTGCCACTCCACCCCTCCTTTTTGCACCTCGGTCTCTTCTGAACAGTACATAGCCAGGTACTGAAGTCTCCCAAGTGTGGTTACTGGTAAACCACATCTCACTAATTGCTACTATATCCAGTTTAGCCTCTGACATTATTGCCTGCAGGTCTGGGGTCTTATTTCCCAGGCTGTGAGCATTTGTGTACATGATTTTCCATTGTTCAGATTTCGGTGTGTTAGTTGTTGGGTAAGGTTAGGCATTTCCCCTGTGCGTCATATGGGGAGACGGACCTTTTTTCTTACCTGGTGATGCAAATGAACTGCAAACATGCTGAATCCCTGTTTGACCACTAGCTGAGGGGGGAAGGGTGTCCTTCCCATTCGACGTATGGGGTGCTGCACCCCTCTCCCCACTAGCTAGTTTAAATATTCTGCAAAGACGTCAAACTTCTGCCCCAATGCACCACCTCCCTCCTTAGTCAAATGCAGTCCATCAAATTTAAAGAACTTTCGCTCCCAGAACTGTTGCCAGTTCCCTACAAATCTGTGTCCTTTTTCCTGGCACCAGCCCTTGAGCCACATGTTTAGCTCCCCCATCTCCCTCCTCTGACCTTCCGTCTATCTGCCCCCCTCTCCCAGACTGGCAGGATCTCAGAGAAGGAGATGCCGGACGAAATGGATGATAGTTTGTCACCCAGCCTGGTCAGGTTTTCCTTGGTCTCCACAACTGACCGGCTGGCGAGATCATTTATCCCTGTGTGTACCAGGACGTCAATGTTTTCTCCTGCTTTGTGAACAGTTTTAGCAATGCGGTCAGTGTCTCTCCAAGCTGATGTACCTGGGAGACATCTGAACATTACCCCTGGCTGGAGATGGGTATCAACTCCCTGAATCATGGAGTCTCCTATGATCAGAAGTTTTTTTTGATTTCCTTTTTGCTTTTTTGTTTTGGTTCCTGATTTGGGTGAGTTTTGTTGTGCTAGCTCCTGTGCTGCAGTGTGCTGCTCTGCAATGTCATCTGCCCCTTTGTTTGATTTCAGAGATAGAGGCAGATACCTGTTTGTAGTGTTTATATGGTTTTTGGAGGTAATATCTTGGGGAGCACAGAGTGATGGGGTACCCGATTTGCCCCTCTTAACCACCTGCCAACCTCCTGGACCAAGTACCCTCTGCGGTCGAGGTTCTTCTGTTGGATGTTGGGGAAATGGTGGGTGGTTCTTATAGTGTATTTCCTCTTGAATATGAAATTTGAGGCGTGCAATCTCTGCCCACGCTGCCCGGAGCTGAGCCCTAAGATCTCCAATGGCCCAGCATGTAGGACAGTGTCCTAAATCCTGTAAGACTGTCCTTCTGAAAAAGTGTTCCACAATACCTGCAGGTAATGATGTCCACTCCAGATAAGTTGCTGGGTTTATAACCTGGTCAGAGTATTTAGAAGGAAGAAAATGCAAGTAATGGTTTGATTTTGTGTTTTGTTTTCGTATAACTTGTTATAACAAGTTAAATTACTAGTGCCCCTGTAAATGAGCTCACCTTGTGGATGCCCCACTGATCCGCTCCTTCCTGCTTTGCCACAGGAAATGTCACAACTGTGGTACCCTATAAAAGGAGTGTAGTGTACCACATTTGGAAATGAAGCACAGCTGAAGCAGAGTGAAACCGTCTTAATAAAACAATCTTAGTAAAACAATTTTGCATAGCTTACCCACATTCCAGCTTAACAGAAAAGCAACCACATTTCGAAATGAACATACACATTGCGCATAGTAAAATCTTGCTTGACTACCATTTGTTTTGTAGTGGCCGTATGTAATCAGGTGTAATTACAGTCGACCAACTGACTTTACTGCACCTGTACAGCCTTGGCAACTGTAGTACATACACATAGTGACGCATTTGTTGTTGCCTGTTTAGTCTAGCTGCCTGTGTAAATAGATTAGCTTTGCTGCATAGCACGGTTTAAACAAAATGATAGAATATGGATTAAATTGAATTTCATGGTTTGAGCTTCAGGCTGGAATAAACTTCTGGTAAGTTGCGCAGTCAAACTGTGTTTCAGCTCTGCTTCATTTAAAAATGTGACCCAAAAATGTTTTGCAATGCATAAGGTGTTTCAACTTTGTTTCACCGAACTGCTTAAGCTAGAAATTAAAATTCACAATGTGTATCTCTCTGCTCAAGCTCTGCTTCCTTTCGAAATGTGGTTGCTTTCCTGATGTTTCACCGAACAGTGTTTAAGCTATGTGACGGTGAACAGTAATCCGAGCAAAATCGACTACGGGATTAAAGCAGTCGGGCAACCGACAGCGGGAGACTAATTGTCGGGGGAATGCAAGTCGGGCAACCATACCAGATCCATATAAACAGAGTTGATGCCAACCTCAAAACTGCCAACATACATCTATTTGCAGAGGATACGGTGCTTTACATCAGCAGACCTACCCTTGAAGCAGCATGTAGTGATCTTCAACAGGAGTTTAATCAGCTGCAGCTCTTGAAACAGAAACTTCTCTTGAATGCTAAAAAAACAAAGCCGATGTTCCTCTCACCCTCTGTACATGCAGTGAACTCTGCTGCCCATGGAACCCTTCCTCAGATCTCCACACTCCTAGGCGAATCTTTGGAATGTGTAACTAAGTTCAAATACTTTGGTGGGGGGGGGGGGCAGGATTGACCATAGACTTTCTTATAATGGCCATATTGAAGAACTTATAAAAAAGCTTGGACACAGGCTTGGTCTCTTCTACAGGATTAATCACTTGCTTACATGGGATGCTAAGAAGTGATTGGTCCAATCCATTTTCCTGTCATTGTTGGACTATGCTGACTTCCTCTGCAGTCAAGGCCCCACCTCTGCACTGGTCAAACTGGACACGCTTTATCATAGAGCCTTAAGGTTCATTACCGGCCTCCCCTTCTCCATGCGTCACTGCTCACTATACACTGCTGTGGGTTGGCCATCCCTCAAATATAGAAGACACAGGAACGCAGCCTTTTAGACCCTCACAGCTATTACTAAGAAGCTATCACAATATGTCTTGGATTGTCTGCCCCCAAGCATGGTAGGCAAATACGCCTTGAGGAGTGCCTCCTATATCTCCTTTACTATACCAAAGGTCAGATCACACTGTGGTAGGACATCTTTAAGTTACACATTACCCTCACTTTGGAACAAGCTGTAAAAAACATTGAAATTGGTCAACCCTATCAAATTATCATCATTCAAAACTCTTTATGCTCGTTCTTTCAAGGAACTATGTAATTGTTTTACCTGACCCTGCCTTATCACTAGAATTGAGTCTTCTACTCTCTGTCCTCCCCAGACCCCTTAACAGTCAGTCCCCTTATCTCCTCCTTCCCACTGCCCTTGACCCAGCACCCACTCTCTGAATGTCGCATCCATACCGGACTCTTAGACTGCCCCATTGAATGCCAAATCAGCGTGCTTGTATGTTCCCCCCCTCCTGCATCTTGGAGCCCATTTTCATTCCATTGGCGGTCACAGCAGTACTCTGTGATCAGCAGCCTTCTTATGGCTGCTTCTGCCATTCTACCCCCTCCCCCATGGAATAATCCTTCTATTTCATACCTAATCTAAAGAGCCCTCTCCCTCTCTCTTTCTCTCGCACTCTGTAGACTCCTTGTATAATTTGTGTATATTATTCTTTTCATTCAGCCTGGCGAATCTCATGTATATATTGTATATATTTTTTTTTTACCAAGCATTAGTACAGTTATCCTTCCTGAATTGTGTACATTGTTCTTTGTTCAATTTACACTTGTACCTTGAATCTGTTGTGTATGTATGTAACCCTGCTATGTAATGAGTATGCATCTATGCCCAGGTCCACCTCGAAAATGAGAATTGCTCAGTGGTGTTTGCCTGATTAAATGAAGATTTTGATTGACTTATTGATTGAAACTGGCAGCCATATTTTTAGCATACAATATATTTTAAAGTCCACATTTAAACAAGATTTTGGCTTGTATGAAGAGACCTTTTCCTTATCTTACCTGGTTTGGGGATAAGGGCTGTTTTGGCCTATGCAACCAGCGGCAGAAATTTATTCTCCACCAGAGCAGCTGTTAGTGTTATACAGTATAATGGCTCCAAAATGGTGGTTGCATTTTTTATTTATCTTTATAGGAAATCCATCTGGACCCGGAGCCAGGGAACCCATTGCCTACAACAGATTTTGTTTTGCGATCACCAAGGCATAAATTTGTGTCAGAGACTTGATTAGCGAGCGGCCTTCGCTAATCAAAGTAAAAAATGATTAGCAATTGACCGAGGTTGATTAGCAATTACCAAAAATTGATATATTAGCTCAAAACCCCATAAAATCTACTTATCTTGCTGTATATTGATAAAATACACATTGTACACACGTTTCTGAGACTGATGCTGCTTTATTTAGCCAGTCAGAGTCAGAATTCAGCAATTGTGCAGCAGCACAAATATATTTTAAGAGCTGTGAAGGATATCTGCCAAAGCAGGCCGTGAAATCGTGACGTGATTGTGAGTCGTGACAAATATAAATTTAAAATGAACCCCCGCCCCATAAAAACTGCTCCACCTGGGACAGTGACTTACCATAAACTTCCAACAAGGACTGTTGCTACTGTTCTTGTCCAAGCATGTTGCCAGTTATTCTAGCCTGTTTTGGGGGGGAGGGACCAGGGGTGTCCACCATCCGCAGCTGCCAAATCACCAGGACGTCTTGGTTTAGCACTAAAAAGGAGGTCTTCAGCCCTCTCTGGGTTGAATTCAGCTGAAGGGGGCCCCTGTATTTTAATGCAAATCAATGTTTCTACAGTATTCTCTGCCAGACTTGCTCTCCAGTCAGTTTTTACTTTGTTCATGGTTGAAAAACACCTTTCTACTATTGCATTAGACACAGGAAATACTCTTGACACATTGACAAGCTTCAACAGATTTGGATAAGAAGTTTGGAAATCACGTGCCAGTTTTGATCAGATAGCAGAGGCAGACATATTGCTGAAATTGGTTTGAGCAAAAATCTTAAACTCTTGCCATTCTGCAAGCACTCGATTGGTTTCACAGTGAAGCTGCAAAAGAGCTGAAAAATGGTCAGCTACTTTAATGATGTCACTATTACCATATAGCTCCAGCTTCTTTCGGTCTGCTGGCCAAAGTCTGGTATCTAACACTTTTGCACGATTATAGATACCACTTTCATCATTCAGACCGAACCTTTGTTCACAACAGTTCTCAATATTTGTAATGTATTTCTTACATTGCTGTTTAAAAAGGTTTAATAGTTTGAGCATTAAGATGTCTTAATTTTACACCCTTGTAAGTGACTTCAGGACATGCTCCTGAAAGAACGAATGTCAAGTTCACTGCCACCTATGGGGCCACTCTGCTAAGCATGGTCAAGAATGTTTCTCAAAATTTCGACAGAGCTAAGTAGCTCTGACACTTCAACTACTTTTTTGAAGTGCTAATGAGAACCTGGCAAGTGGCTGAAGCAACTGCTCAAACTACAAAAGGCATGCAACCATTTGGGATTTAGTCAAAATTTGCAACACTCCCTTGGCTTTGGCCTGATCATGAGTTGGGTCTGTGGCCATAGATTCTAACTGGGCAGTGATCACGGGGAATGATTTGGTAACAGCCCAGGTGACAGGTTTATCCTGTACCCAGTTTGTGCCATGTTCCTTCTTGGGCGTTTCAACTGACATCTCCATGGCCTGGGCAAGGGACCACAACTCTTGAGTCATTTAGGATTTTTCTGGTAGAGATAAAACAGCTGGGTCAGAAAGTTTGAAATTTCATTGAAATAGGTATTATCCAAAGCATCTTTCATGGCCAGTTCTAATCTGTGTGAAAAACAATGAATAGCAACTAACCACTGTAGGTCTTCCCTGAAAAGTGCAGCAAGACCCCATCTTACACCCATGTTGACAGCTGCCCCATCATCCCCAAACCCAACCTTTTTTTTTCCCCCTCAGGCCACTCTCTGCAAGAATGTCTAAGAAGAGCTTTTTGAGTCCCTCACTTGTGCCATATGATACTGCTTTCATTTGTAAAAATTGAGTCTCCATGTGACCATTGTTGGGATTAACATAAATTACATAAACCAGTTCCTTTTCAATTACACCACTAATCAGTACTACCATTCATAAGAACTGAAAAAATAATTTGCATTTTTTGCAGTTGCCAACAGGTTTTCCTCTAGGTTCCTGCCAATACATATTGTCAGTTCTTTCCCACTATGAACTCCATGGCGCTTCTCTTGTTCTGCTATCACTTCAGACTTTTTAATAGGGATCTCCTCTTTGGCCATCATACACAGGATCTCCCATCAGCCTGCCTAGAACCATTCTATGCTCTACATTAGTGAAAGTTCCCCTGCAAATAAATAAAAATGATTTAGCTCTGGGTCCAATACTCCTACACCCTGATTACTTTAAACTTACCAATTGTGGTGTGGTGATATATTTCAAGTGGTGACCATGTTTTACCAAATTTCAAAATGTTAAGAGCTTTCTTGTGCTGCTGTGCCTGAAGATGTTTCCGGATGGTGTCAACTTTTAGCTGGGGACCTGTTATTCCTGCAATTAATGCTTCACTGAAGTTCTTCAACCCATGTAGCTCATCTTTATACTGAGAGCACAATTTGCAACTAGCACGCACTGCACCGTCTCCCTCACTGCTTATCTGTAGCCAGTTTTTGTCTGGATCATATTTTTTGAGCCATCCTTCTGCAGTTGCTAATTTTACTCCCCCAGTCCTGTTGGACTGCAATTATTAAAAAGTTTGAAGTTAGCAAAACAAGACTCTGTCAAGCTGTGCATTTAAAATTAACATATCAAGTTACTGTAAATGATCTGGCGAAGTCTCTGTACTTAGAAAAAAGATAATGTCAGCTGCAGATTTGCTTGTGACTCCCTGAGTGTGCTTCCCCATTTGAGTTATGAACAGAACCCAAAGTTCACTGCTACAGCAAAGCTAATAAGTTACTGTAAATGATCTGGCTAAGTCTCTGTACTTAGAAAAAAGATAAATGTCAGCTGCAGATTTGCTTGTGACCCCGTGAGTGCCCCCCCCCAGTTTGAGTTATGAACAGAACCCAAAGTTCACTGCTACAGCAAAGCTGGCAGCAGTGCAGTCTTATGTTACTTGTCCCCATCTCTGCCATAGGCAGGGCACACACTTGAAGGTTTCCAGAACACTTCCCCAAAGTTCACTGCTGCAGCAAAGCTCTAACTGGCAGCAGGGCATAGTGTCTTAAATATTTGTTATTTGTCCCCTGGATCTGCCTGGGCAGGGCACACTTAACTTTCAGAGTTGTGAACACAACTTCCCCAGCAGTGCTATAGCAGAAGAGCAAGCAGGTGTATTTTTGTTTTAGTTGTCCCCTTCATCTCTGCCAAAAGCAGGGTACATTACTTAATGTAACACAAAGAAGTTTTTCTTTTGTTTCCTTCCCTTCATAGAACTCTCTGGAGTAAACCAGGGCCCAGTTCTTAGTTTATTTTCTGTTCCCAAAAATGTTCTGCTACTTGCAAGTCAAGGCGCAGTTTGTTTGCTTAATCCCCCATCATCACTGCTGCAGTAAGGGCTGGGCACATTATAAAGCTGGGCATGAGGCTGTTTAACCCCTCTTGTCCCTTCATCTCTGCCAAAAGCAGGGTACATTTAGTCACACAAGTTACTTTTCCCTTTGTTTCATCTCCCCTCAGAACTCTCTGGAAAAACCAGGGCACAATTCTTATTTGTTTTCTGTTCCCAAAAATGTTTGCAAGAGCACAGTAAAGCTTGATATTTTCCCCCCATCAGATCAGTCACTGGCAAATAAGTGGGCTGGGCACAAAGTACTGTTTTTTAACCACTCTGTTGTCCCTCTCATCTCTGCCAAGCAGGGTACTATTATTTAGTTTACACATTTACTTTTCTTGTTGTTTCCTTTCCCTAATTCCTCTCCATTTTGCCCACCAGTTCAGGCCAATCCCATGAGGTGCCCACCTTGCCTGCCCCGTCATGCCACTGCCCTGCCACGTGCCCTCCCATTGAGTTCACTCCTCCAGGATCCCCGGACAAATTGAAAAGTTTGTACTTTTTGGGGGCTGTAGAACCTCGATTTTCTGCTCAGCTGCACACTGCTCCTTTGCTCGGCAGAATCTGCATCATGCCTGCTCGCCCCGCCATGATGCTTTCGCGGCTCTCTGGTCCTGGTCCCTCTTGTGCCTTCTCGCCTCCTCGGTTCCCTCAGCTCCTCCCTGCAACACTGAGGAAATTAATTACCAGACACCACCAGCGAGATAAAAAATATTTAAAAAAAAAAAAAAAGGAAACTGGAACTTGCCTTTTGCTCTGGCTGGAGCTTCTGGACCTGCTTGCTCTCCTGGGGTCATGCTGCAAGAGGACACTGTAATGTTTCTCCCACGCAGAGACTGGGTGGGGGAGCAGGAACATCGCTGACCAATCAGGAGAGATAGGGCAGGGCGTGGGGAGGAGGACAGAAAAAACAGAACAAAAAAAAAATTTTTTTAAGAAACATGGCCCAAAATGCCAAAAAGGGCATTTTTAAGGACCCAGGGCCAGTTCAGAATGATTAGCAATGACTGCTAATCATTCCACAAGTTGACTCGCTTTTCTCCAGTCTTGGATCGCAAATTGCAATGCGAACCCGCTTATTTTATGCCTTGGATCAGGGTATCTAAACATTTATCCTCCTCTGATAAGATGGAAAGTGGTATTTAAGCATTATAAAAAAACTTGAATATCCTGTGTTCCCTTATTCCTGTCTTTCCTGGAGTATCATTTTTGGAAGTATTCTACAAAGTCCTGGTTGATATCTTTTTGTAAGGTAACCCTGTGCCCCTTCAGACATTTTGATATCACTAATATGCCTGTGAATCTCCTCTCAAGTTGCAGAATGAGAAGCTTACCACATTTGTTACTGTGTTTGTGATCTCACCTTCTGGTATGCTGTTAGGCTCTGGCTCCATACCCAAACAACCTATTTGTGCAACCTTATCATGCTCTTCTCTAACTAGAAGTTGGTAGTTGGGGTTTTATTTTGTTGTGCCTTTTTCTTGTATCTTTCCCTGCTCCTTTGAGCTAGTACATTTCTCAAGCCCTTTCTTATTTTTTCCCCCACTTCATTTCTCTCTCCTGGTGAGCAGAACTGAGGCTGGTGAAGGAACCGGCAACAGTTATTGGCTGGTGGGCAGCACCACATGTAGCCAGAGTCCTAGTGTCGTGGTCCCAGACCCATAAGTGGTAATCGGTGGAGAAGATATTCTGGAAGATCACCAGTTACGGTAAGTACGTAACTCATTTCTATAAATAGGGCTGCCACTGACTGCCTTGTCTTAATCGGATGCAACCTGTGTGGTCCAGGAGATTTGGTCACATTTAGTTAACACAGACCCCCAAGCCTTAGTAACTATCTCAATCCCAAACCTGTTCTCACTACCACAGAACTTGTTTTTGCTTTTGGGTAATGGCCCTAGACTTTCTAGTAAGAACATCAAAATGTAATAGTGATTTAATGTGTTGGCCTTTTCCATATCATCCTCTACGTATATCCCATCCTTTCTGATCCCCCCCCAATGTTCTCCTTTTTTTCCTTTAAATATTAGTAGAAAATATATATATATTTTTTTTTAACTCCCTTCACTATTTTTAGATATGTGCTTGCGTTAGTCCTCTTTGTGGTATCTGTGCAGTCCTCCTGGGTAGATTCTGTAAGAGGGGCAAATCTGTTCCAGGTACTTAGCCCAGGTGGTTCCTCCCCAGAGGTACTGCCCGCCTTCCCTATTGCAGTTCACCCACCCACCCTTGAAGGTGTGAGGAGCTCTGCATGGTGATGGACCCACAATCTCCACTGGACCCTGTGCCGTGGAGCTTTTCAAGTCCTGTACTTTGTCCCTGAGTGCAGCCAACTATGCACTGAGAGCCATGATCCCTTCTACACATTGGGTGCCCTTCAACCTTCCTGAATTCCTTCCAGAAGATGACAGCTACAGACCGTACTACTGACTAGCTTCCCCTGAACAGTCTGTGTGTGTCTATGTGTTTGTGTACGTACTGAGGGGGACTTAGTTAATGCAAGTTTTCTGCCCTCTGCAGCTCTTCTGCCTTAAGTCCGTCTTGGTACGTAAGTCCCAGTTACCTGTGGTATCACACATGGGAGCTTTAGCTTTATATACTGACTTTCTGCAGTCTGACCCCAGAAAAGCTCCTTTGCACTCCCTATGCATATTAAAAACTTACACTGTCAGTTTGGTCCCTGGTACCTGTGATTATAAGATAAGCCTGTTCAGTTCCTCCTCTAGTCATTCACCTGCTTTACAGGTACAGTAGTAGCCACTCAGCCCATGGGGGCAGTATTATTCTCACCAGCTTGTTTCTTGACTACTAAAATTAAAGAAACTGCCCTAAAAGCAGTGAAAAGAATTTCAACCATACCCACACTGCCCTGTTGGTATTAAATACCTTTTCTTCCTAGGCTAGGAGGTCAGCTGCCAAATCTTCCCAATCTGCTGCAGGTGAAAAACTCTTCCCCTGCCGGCCTCCGCTTCTGAACTCCTGGGTTCGGAGTGCCAGGGTTTGTTTTTGTCCACCGGCTTATTTAATTTGTCCAAATGTTATTTCAATTAGTCAGAGAGGCAAACTTAAGAGCACTCCCACAAAGACTGTATTGCTGAATCCTGTGCTGCTTGCTGCAGAGTGGTTCTTGAGGGACATTTTACATGGCTGCTCCGATCCAAGTTGTGGTCCACTCCGGTGCTGCCCCAACCTCCCATGCCAGTCCTGTGTCATGTTTAAACAGCCCCTCTCTGCACTGATGCAAGCCGTGTTGGAGAGGAGCTGTGAATCCTTGGGGGGGGGTCGGCTGTTTGGCAAGGTGGACAGTGACACACCTGATGAAGAACTTGTGTTTCTGTAATAAAAACAAAACAGGATGGACCGAGCGGGCTGAAATTATGTCTTGAACCCTTCATTAGCACAACTTGCGTGGAACACGTTAAATGCGGATAACCTCGTTGTATTCATCTAAAAGTAATTACTGTGGTTGACAGTCTTTGAACACTAATAACGTTTTTTTTTCCCTCAAAGGGAAACATAAACAATGCTGTTTACATTTTTTAATATAATTGTACATTTGGGCATGTGAGATGTCTGTTTTTATCACCCTAGCGTATTGCTCTTTGTGGTTGTCTTGAAATCGTCCTGCTTTTTCCTTATTTTGAACCTCATAAATGCAACCTTTTTCCTCCCCAATATTATTTTTTTAAATACTTGTCAATTCCTAACCCAGTGATATCATATGAGCTGAAGACTACAATGAAGCGGAAACACAGTGACATTGTAGCTGACCTCTCTCTGTTATCGCTTCATTGTAATCTTCAGCACTGCTGATATCACCAGGTTCCGAGACTGCTAAGTATTGGGGGGGCAGGATGAGATGCATTTATATGGGGTCTTAAATAAGGAAAAAATAGGACTACTTCAAGACTAACACAGAAATACTCCGGGGTAATAAAACAGACTTGTCACATGCCCAAATTTACAATTATATTAAAAGGTATAAACTTTGTTTATATTCCCTGTAAGTTTTAGCCCAAAGGTTCGCATGTCAGTAAGATTGGTACTGTATGTCAGGAAGTACTGAGATGCCTGTGCAAGTGCAAGTCTGTGCAAAAGTATATTGGTGTGGTAAACTTGGAATTGAGCATTTTACCTGCTGTATAAAGTTCACAACTCTGGGAGACATAAGGCAATTCCTTGCAGCATGGGAGGGTAGAGGAGGATGTTCGGAGCATTTCTTGTGCGCTGTAATGAGCTGTGCAGCATCTCCATAGTTGTTCCCGAATGCGTGCCTGGACTTATTACAATCAGAAAGGGTGTCCACAGCCTCATGCCCCCACCCCACCCCCACCAATGTCAACACACTGGAGTTTTTCAGGAGCAGTCATCTGTCATCCCACCTGTCCTATTGAACTGCTGCTGTTACCTAGTCAGTACCTCAAGTCCCCCTAGAGGAGGAGGAGAGTATCTGAAGACCTTCAGTGCTGTAACATAGCTTTACTATTCCAAATACTGCAGGGTTCACTATATTAAATAAATATTTAGAGTACTGTTCTAGGGACATGGATGTGTTGTTCATCCGCACTTATTGGCAGGTTCCTTGCCGCTTTAATTCTTGCCGGAAGGTCTTCAAGCTGGCTCCTGCCACCCACCTGGGTGGTAAAACTCTCTGCTCTGCCCCATGACGCCAGATCTTCCTTACCGCTTGGAAGCTCAGGTTCCCTCTTTAGCGCTCTGCATTTCAGACTGGATCCTAACTCTTCGGTTCGTCCGAAACTAGTTTTGAAGTTTTCTAACCTTCGGTCTTCATCATCCTCGTGGCTCACGATGGACAAATCGATTCCGGCTTTAGGGTGCCCTTGCGAGACAGAAAATGTCCAGGACGGATCCGCACTCACGTGCATCTGCCCTAGGCCTAGACCACGACCACGAGCCTGCGAGTTGTGCCGCTCTTTTTCGGCCACCGTCCTGGAGGATCGCTGTCCGATTGAAGCTTGAGCTTCTGGAGAGCAAGTATTCGCCGTAAAATCCGAAGAGGCTCACAAGGTGTTCATAAGCGACAGGCTCCGGCTGAGCAGCTCGAGATATGATCGCCCCGAGGAGGAGGTGGCCCAGGCCGCATCTTCCTCCTCCTGACCGCAGCATTTATCCCGCCTCCTCTCTGAGTTCCCGCACACGGCTTGCTCAAGGAGCTTTGCTGTCCCTTTCCACAAAGGGAGAGGGGCTCTTCGACATTCTTCTCGCCCAAGAAGAAGGAGTCAACGGGTAAGTCCCACCGCTCATGTCGAGAGCGGGAGAGGTCTCCTCCCCGGACAGCCAACCGTCGACTGGTCGGGTTGCGGCTCAGGCCGCTGGCTTCAGGTGTCCCTGGCCAGGCCAGCCTGCCGAGACTCCCATCGATGCAGTCGAGATTTTCCTCGACCCGTCGGACGGGCTGTCGACTGGTGAAGCCGACAACCCACCTTCACCGGTTCCCCCAGTGGAGACTGAGGATCTGCCTGCGCCTTCGGGGCCGCAGTCCCCGGATAAAGTGCCTGAGCCAAGGGAAGAGCGGGTGTCCCCCACCCTTTCCCAGACCCGCCCTCGGTCTCCACGAGGGTCTCAGTCTCGGACTTCATCTCGGTCAAGCCGTTCCCGCCGACATCGGCTGCCTCGGTCTCGGCACCGACGTAAGCTGCGACACCGTTCCTCCTCGTCCTCTTCCTCGAATGAGGAGAGGCGTCGACGTTACGAGGAGCTTATGTGGCAGCAGTTACTGTTGTCTGGGACTAAACAGACTCCGGTTCAGCCCCCGGCCATCAAGTGGCTGTCGCCCAATGACCGGGCAACCGCCGCCCCAGTCGAGATGCCCGTTCCTGGGCCAGTTGTTCGGCTGAAACCGGCTGCTCCACCGATTGTGGTGGAACCTCTGCCCCCACAACCAAAGTCTGGGGCACCGACCAAGGATTCTCGGTCGGGCCACGGCCTGCTCCCAGGTTGTCTGTCACCCTCACTCCCGACCGTCCTCGGCAGGTGGGGGGTGCCTCAGGGCCGAGGCAGCTCTTCGCAGACTCTACGGAGTCCGATGACGACTCCTCCCTGTTCTCCAGGCAGGTCGACCTGGAGTCCTCCGGGGGCCAGTCATTGGACGATAGCCCATCGTCCTTCTTGGGTCTGCTTCGACTCATCTCGGAGTCCACTGGGATGCAGCTCGAGGCCGTGTCCAAACGGGCCAAGTATCCCCTGACGGAGATACTGGACCTAGAGGATCTCCCCACGGAGGTTTTTCTGGTGGCTGAGGCCATTGTCGGCCCAGCTCTGGAGCTTTGGCAGCGGCCTGCTTCCTGTCCCGCGCCTCAGCCAGGATGGCCAGGAAGTATGCGGTCCCCACCGCTCTTTGCCCGGCTTCGGAGCACCTCTGCCGAGGGGTTAGTCACCGACAGCGCTCGCATTCCGTAACGCAGATGTGGATAAGTCTCTCGACAAAGAGAGTCCAAAAGCTGGACTTTGCCAGGTGCAAGGTGTACACTGCGCCCCCTCGGCCTCCGACAGGCCAGCTTGGCCTGCTGATGGCACACTTTCCCGCGCTCATGGGCTCCCTGGATGAGGTTGTCCCTCATCTCCCGGCCGACCTGCAGACCACAGTCCGTCAGGTGCGGGACCAGGGTTGGGCGGTGGCGAAGCAGCAGCTTCAGACTGCTCTGGACATAGGTGATTCCTGTGCCAGGTCAGTAGCGGCCACGGTGGCTATGCGCCACAGGGCGTGACTGAGGATATCCACCTTCACGGCGGATACCCAGCACAAGTTGGCGGACGTCCCCTTCTTGGGGACTGACCTCTTCGGCCCTGGAGTGGAGGGACACCTCCAGCGGATCGAAAAGTCCAATGCCACTCTGGACTCGGTCACCTCCGCCCAGAGGGACAAAGGCTGCTGTCAACAACAGCATAAGTCCTTTGGTCCTTCGGCCCCTAGAGCACGACCGGCCCAACAGCAACAGGGCCAGCAGGCTTGTGCTTGGCGTCCCAAACCCAAGCCCGCGGCTTCCTCCAACAGGAAGCAAGGAGGTAAAGGCCCAGGAGGTCCCTCGGCCGGTCCCTCTTCCAAGCCTGCCCAGTGACGGGTTGAGGGGTGCCGCCCCCAGCCTTGTCACTCCCCCCCGGGTTCCCCCATGGGGGGACGGCTCCGCCACTTCCTTTTTCGCCTGGTTTGCTATCACCACGGACTGCTGGGTGTTGGAGGTGGTAGGAAAGGGCCTGCCTCTGGAGTTCGAGCAGACCCCACCCTTTCGAGCCATCGCTCCTCGGGGGGGCCACGGGGTCCACAGCCTCGCTGTCGGCCTGCCGAGCCGATATTGCCCTGCTTCTCGAAAAGGAGGTGATCAGGAAGGTGGCAGATCCTCCTCCAGACCCGGGGTTTGTGTCCAGGTATTTCCTGGTCCCAAAACCGACGGGGGGCTAGCGCCCCATCCTCGACCTGAACAGGTTGCTAAGGTCTCGGACCTTCAGGATGGTCACTCTGGCCCAGATAATTCCATCCTTGGAACGAGGCGTGTGGTTCTGTTCCCTGGACCTCCAGGATGCGTTCTTTCACGTCCCGATCCGTCCGTCTCATCAGAGATTCCTCCACTTCAGAGCGGAGGGATCCCTTTACGAGTTCCGGGCCATGCCCTTCGGCCTCTCTCTTGCTCCCAGGGTCTTCACCAAATGCATGGCAGTGGTGACAGCATTCTCAAGGGCTCGAAGGTCCTGGTGTACCCTTACCTGGACAACTGGCTGATTGCAGCCCCCTCCCAGAGCGGAGGTGGAGCAGTCCAGAGATCTGGCCCTCCAGGTTTGCTCTCAGATTGGCCTCCTCATCAGCGAGGCCAAGTCGGAACTCGTGCCAAAGCAGGTGATACTCTTCATCGGGGCAGAGCTCGGCTCCCAGCGGACAGGGCCGAGGTTCTTTCCTCCTTTGCCCAATCATTTCTGGTTGGGCAATCGTGCTCTGCCCGGGACTTCCTGGGCCTCATGGCGGCCTGTACCAGTGTGGTCCGTTGGGCCCGTCGGTACAGGCGTCCCCTTCAATGGGGACTGGCCAGCCAGTGGTCACAATGCTGCGATCTGTTGGACCAGCCCGTGACAGTGACCTAGGAGATGTGGAACACTCTCTAGTGATGGACCGTTCCGGCACATCTGCAGGAGGGCATCCCATTCGTCCGCCCCGAGCCGACAGTCTCTCTATCGACCGATGCATCTCTGATGGATTGGGGTGCCCATCTGGGGGAGCGCACAGCGCATGGCCTCTGGTCCCCCGGGAGTCCCGATGCCATATCAGCCTGCTGGAGCTCCGAGCGGTCCATCTAGCTCTCACCGCCTTTGCTCCGTTTCTACGGGGTCAAGTGGTTCAGGTCCAGACGGACAGTACCACGACCATGTACTACCTGAACCGCCAGGGCGGGACACGCTCCATGCTGTTATGCAAGGAAGCTCTCCACATTTGGTCCCTCGTCCGCAGCCTGGAGGCGGATCTCCTAGCCATTCACGTGGCAGGAGCCTCCAACACCCTGGCCGATGCCCTAAGCAGGATAGGGGCTGTGTCTCACGAGTGGTCTCTCCTGCCGGAGGTAGTACAAGATCTGTTCTCCCACTGGGGCACAGCTCAGGTGGACCTGTTTGCCTCCAGGGAGAATGCGAAGCTGAGACTGTTCCATGCCCGCCCCCCTCAGCAGGGCTCGCTGCAGGGGGATGTCTTCTCGAGGCCGTGGACCCCAGGCCTCTTCGTCGTCTTTCCCCCATTTCCCTTGATCCACAAGGTGCTTCTTAAGGCGAGGAGGGACAAGGCGCAGGTGATTTTGGTAGTCCCAGACTGGCCCCGCCAGTTCTGGTATCCAGATCTCCTCAGTCTCAGCTCTAGGCTCCCAAGGCGGCTTCCAGCCCGCCCGGACCTGATCTCAGTCAACCAGGGGAAGGTATTCCATCCGGACCTTCAATCCCTGCACCTGACGGCCTGGTTCCTGAGCGGCTAGAGTTCCAAGCCTTGGGTCTTTACGACGAGGTCCTCAACGTCGTTGAGGCGTCCCGTAAGGAGTCGACTGAGAAATGCTATGCCTTCAAATGGAAGAGATTCTCCATTTGGTGTCAGGGAAAGGCTTGGACCCTTCCACCTGTCCTTGGCAAGCATTCTGGACTACCTGTGGTCCCTTTCTCCTAAGGGCTGAGTCGACGACCCTTAAAGTCACCTGCAGCCATCTCTGCTTACCGGGCTCGGCCGGAAGCAGTCGTGCGCAGGAGGGTGGTCTGGTGCTTTTTCAAAGGCCTTGATCACATTTCCTCCAGTGCAGAACCTTCACGTCCGTGGGATCTACTGCTGTATTGGCCAAGCTCATGGGCAAGCATTCAACCGATGCACAGGTGCGATGATTCACACCTGTCGTGAAAGACTGCCTTCTTGGTGGCTATCACGTCAGCCAGAAGGATGGGAGAGCTGAGGCACTTTCCATCGAGTCTCCTTATCTGGTCTTCCATAGGGACAGGTTTGTCCTGCACCCCCACCCAGTTCCTTTCGAAGGTGGTGTCGGAGTTTCACCTTAACCAGGTGTTGACTCTGCCGGTGTTCTACCCCAATCACACTTCGGAGGCCGAGTATAGGCTCCATACCTTGGACCCTAGAAGAGCGCTCGCTTATTATAAGGAGCGGACGGCTGAAGTTCGGGGAGAGGTTCGCCAGCTGTTGGCCACCTACGCTGAAGCCGCACCTGGCAGACCTGCCGCCAAGCAGACGATAAGCATGTGGGCCACCTCCTGCATAGATCTCTGATATAGGTTGGCAGGCATGGAGCCTCCCAGAGGGATAAGAGCTCATTCTACCTACCATACTGCTGCATCGGTAGCTGCTTCCAGGGATGTCCCTATCCAGGATATCTGCAGGGCTGCTACCTGGAAGTCGGCACATAACTTTATTACCCACTACCACATCGACCTTGAGTCACGCCAGGTTGCTGGTTTTGGGGCCTCTGTTCTCTGGTCTCTATTCCCTAAGTAGGGGGTGTGCGCCTTGCCTCCCTCCTCCCGGAGAACTGCTAGGAGTCTGCCAATAAGTGTGGATGAACACCATATCCATGTCCCTAGAAATACAGGTTACTCACCTGTAACAGGAGTTCTAGGAATGGTATATGTTGTTCATCCACGCGACCCACCCGACCTCGACGCACAACCTGGCTTCCAGTGGGCTAGATCTGGCTTCATGGGGTGGAGCCGAGAGTTTTACCACCCAGGTGGGTGGGAGGAGCCAGCTTGAAGACCTTCTGGCAAGATTTAAAGCGGCAAGGAACCTGCCAATAAGTGTGGATGAACAACATATACCATTCCTAGAACTCCTGTTACAGGTGAGTGACCTGTATTTTTTACACACTGGAATATATATTTCAGTTGTTTTCTCGGTTTGTATGCAAGTTTCACTGTTCAGGATTCAGAAGAAAGACAGGGTGAATACGGTACAGAGGAGGGTATCTGAAATATCCAAGTTCAGCAGGAAAAGACTTACATGGAGAGGTTGAAAGATCTCAATGTGTATACACAGGAGGCAGGAAGGGAGAAGGGGTAAATAAAGTAGACAGGCTGGCCCAGTGACTTTGCGGCAGCACTACCACCCACTGCAGAGGCAGCCTTGGTTCGAGAACGGACTTGGGTCACCCAGGGTAAGAGGATCGAGCATCCCATGGACTGTTCTCCTCTCCAGTGGAGGTGGGAGAAAGGCCACAACACTCCCAACTACCACCAGGGTGGCAAGGCAGCAGAGCAGCACAAGGAGGACCACTGTTGGCAGCCGTTAAGTGCTTGCATGTCTCCAAATGCATACCTACTGATGTCACTGCATGCCAGGTGACCCAGGGAACAAAAGGAGGAAAAACCCCAGCAGAGCAGGATAACAGCTTAGTGTACCACAAGCCCCACACCCACTGACTAGGCACCTCTTATGAGCAGGTCTGGATTGTGCTCCAGAGGGGCTTTGACAGCCTCATGCCCTGCCAAGGGCATTGCATGGGGGATCACCTAGAGAAGAGGTAAGCCGAGGGTTAGTTGGGTGATGGGGCTGGGTGGACTGACGCTTTACAGGGCTTGTTGGCATTAAGGAGGATAAACACCTTTATATTTATAATATATATATATATATATATATATATATATATATATATATATATATATAATATAATTTGTTCACGTAAGTGGAACTCAAACACTGGGAGAACTCATTGACACTGTTGGATGGGAGATATTTAATAGGGGCATCAGAAAGCATTTCTTTATTGAAGTGGTGGTGGGGGTGGAGTCGACTACCAGGGAAGGTAGTTCTGTGCGAAATCTGTGTGTGTTGAGGGGGGGGCATGGGTGAGACAGACTCATGGAACTGGTAAAGACATTAGCAAAAGTGGGGGAGACTAAAGGGCCACCGGGGTACTCATAATCAACAACAGATGGGTAGAGTCTGTGCTGACTTGATGGTCTGCAGGGCCTTTCTGCCAACAACTTTTGTGTTTCTGTTCAGAATAAGCAGCACTTAAACCATGCTCTGTACGTCGCCTTGTGTTTTAAGTGGCACTCTGAAAAGGATGTGTCAGAGGTCATGCAGATACTCTGCATTTAGGCTGGGGCATATTCCGAATATGGAGCATTCTGCATTTACATGACACTAATGTTTGGAATACAGGTGGAATACCCCTGATGTGTTATTCTAGATATTAGTACTTGAATACTTAGTATTCAGAATACTGTCATTTATGTGGCCAGAATACGTATTTGGAGTACGGAGTATTCCGAGTAAGACTGAAATATTCACTGCCATGAAAATGCACGTATTATGTCCTCCAGTTAGAATTATGCGTTAAGCAGACCTGAAGGTATCTGGCAGAATGACTACATTTTCTTCACCTCTTATCAGAATTAAACCTTTGTAATGAACCTAAATTTGAGCCACCTAGATCTCTGTTACTTTATCACTTGTATGGTATCCATTTTTTTTGAAAAGATACAAGGCTGCTTTTATGCTTTGCTGGAGACAATCGTCAAGGAGGGGCAAATGATAGTAGGTTCCCTTCCCCATCCTGTAGCCTGGCTCACCAGCACAGGACAAGCCAAATAAAACAGGCATGAAGTAATCAATTTAGAAAGATCTGTTGTTGTTTTCCAGTCAGACCGCTGCCCAAGGCAAGTCTTAATCATTTATTGAGGCTGATATATTTAATATCTTGTTTTGGAGTTGTAATAGTTGATGAATTAAGCAGTGCTGAGTGAAATTTTATCAGTTTATGCATGACTTGAACTAAATAAAGCAAGTTTACATGTATTCAGTATGTACACCTACCATGGCTTTACATCATCAGTTTTTGATAAAAAGTGTTTGTGTGGGGCACTTTTCCAGACAGTCGTTACGCCCCACTAGTGGCTGTCTCCCCTGCTCACCTGATCAGAGTTGTCACTGCTGTGATCCAATAACTCATTTGCCTGCTTGTTAAAGAGGAGGTTGGCAGTGGATTTCCTAAGGAGCAGTGTGTGTCATAGTTGTTTAAAGTGGTGTGTCTGGCTTTTGAACATAAATATTTTTATTTTACTTTTTAAGGTGCCGAGCTAATTTTTGTATCTGTAGTCAAACACTTGAGTTCAGCACTTCGTGGGACTTTGAATTCTGTTTATTATGTATATTTTTTCCATACAAGTTTTTATCGCTCCTGTGGCAGGCTGGGCAGCTGTCTCAGCCCATCCCAACAACCACAGCCATCCCACATCTTCTCTGGTCTACGGGGGTTGTATTCCCCACAGATTGCCCCTCCACGGCAGGGCCAGGAAGGGAGGTCTGGCGGCTTCTACCCACAGCACAAATCCAGATGTCCCGCAGAGCCAGCAAGACCAGACAGGCCAACTGTACGCGAGAAGGGCTTCATTAAGCCCAATCTTAATTTTTTCATTTTGATTTTTCTCCCCAGGCTTCTGCAGACATGCAGTGAGCACAATATGTGCGTTCCACCTCCATGAAGGCACCCACAGTGCTCTGAATGCCCCCGTCCCTGAGGGAGGAGAATCGTCCTACAGACCCTCAATCCTCCCTCTCCCGGCTGACCCCTGAGCAACCCAAGTCTGTTCCCAAACTCGGGTCACCAGCGTGGTGCAAGGTGTGGCGTCCAGTGCCTGAACCCTCAGCGCCACCGGGCCAATCCTGTTTATTACATATTTATTTTATTTACCCACAGTAGCCCAACTGAAATGTAGCATTTTATTTTCTCACATACTACATTTTTTTAAAAAGTGCCCTTATTGTGCATTGTAAAGTGATGGCAAGAGATGTGTTTGTAGTCCCATTGTAAGGCCCAGTGGCTTTGCATTGGTACATAACTGCAGATCTTCTGGTATGCTGTTCTTTGGTTCTAACCACTGAACCACAATGTCTTTGTAGTCATTTACACAAATACTGAGCAGTGATAAGGTTATACAGGTTTTTAAGTAACACACCCTTCTTACCAAAGAGTTATTGTAATATTGGCTCTATATAAGACTTTGCCCCAGCCAAGCCTAAAGTATGGAGTTCTGTTTTGGACAGAAAACATTACTACAGTCCTTTTTACGTTCGCTTGCGCGCATGCGCAAGGAACGTTTTGGGAGAGTAGCACACTTAGAGGTGTGCCTCCCCACCCAATGCACTGCTCCCTTGAGCAGGCGTGCATGACCTGCACCAATGGTGCAGCAGCTCAGCATGACAGCGGTGTTCCTCTGCTTCAAAGAAAACACCGCTGCCATACTGAGCGCCGCCACGCCTACCTCCCCTGCACGTCCCACACGCTGCCCCCCCAAAGCTTTCGTGGCCACGCTGGGAGCCACCCCAGCATGGCAAACATTGTTTGCCGACGGGGTGCCCAACTCTCCATCGGCTCCTCTGCGCCCTCAGCGAGTTTGGTCGACGGGGTGCCTAACCCCCGGCCGGCCTCGGCCCCCCAGCCATCTTCCAGCATGGCAAACGCCCCACGCTGCCTTTTTTTTCTTCAAAACCTGTAAAACAAAACTGTCCCGCGAGCTGCCTCCCAACCCCCACAACCTCGCACTCCAGCCTCCCACACACCCCTCCTCACCCCATACTTACCTCCGACTCCGCGCGACGATCTTCGTGGACCGGGAACACGCTCTGCACTTTCAAAGGCGACATCGCGAACTGAGGAAATGCCGTAAGCTGTATAATGGGCTAGATGGGGTTAACTTTATTAGATATCAAGAAATGTTTTTGAGTTTTAGACCAAATTTCATTGAGGGGTTTTTTGAACCCAATTCATGAATTCAATCACTGTCATGGCGTTAATCGGCCCCTGTAAAGGTGATTTCGCGTCACTGCATCGGAACCACCTTCGGGACCGACGATGAAACGACAGTGTCACAGTTCATGCAGGTAGGCCCCAAAAATCCATGTTGAAAATTTGGTGAAAAAATTCCCAAAAAATGACTGTGTTAGGAGTATGCATTGCGCTGTTCCTACGCAGACTCGTAGGTTCGCTAATTTTCAATATGTTCACTCCAGATTTTCAACATTGCCATTTTACCACACCTCCTTATGAGCAGTACAGCTGTCATTTTCCACATCTCGCCCAAAACGTGTTTCCACCCATGTAGCGTACAATGGCGCAGTCTGTGTGCGAAATCAATGTTTGGGACAAATTAAGAAAATCACAGTGACACTGTTCATGAGCAGAGGTGTTAAAATGGCTATGTTAAAAATTTTATGAAAAAAGTCCATAAAGTGAGTCTGTTACGAGCGACCATTGAGCAATTTCCACGCACCCTCGTAACTCATGGATTTCTAATATTTTCAGTCCAGATTTTCACCACTGGCATTTTTCCACACTTCCTTATGAACAGTACAGGTGTCATTTTTCAGACCATGGCCGAAATGTGTTTTCGCACTTCCAGCGCAGAAATGCATGGTTGCTGTGGGAAATTACTGTTCGGTACAGATTAAGAAAATCACAGTGACACTGTTCGTGAGCGGATGTTCCAAAATCCCTGTGTTGACAATCTGCTGTAAAAAAAAAAAACCAAACTAATTGCATTACGGGTGTGCGTTGCGCATTTTCTACGCACGCTCGTGACTTCACCAGTTTTATTTTAATATTTTCCTGTGGAATTTCAACATTGCCATTTTTTGTACCTCCCATGAACAGTACAGCTGTCATTTTTCACATGCTGTACGAATCAGCTCGCTAACAAACTGATATTGCCACTGTTCATAAGGTGGGGTCACAAAACCCATGTCAAAATTTGGAGTGAAATGCCAACGAACGCCTGAGGCATTAGGGTTTCCGCCATTACGCCCAGCCTGTAGAGATTGACAGGCATCAGGGGTGTGACTTGGGATTTTTGCCTGTAATGCTCATACCATTTCACACCCTGCAGCCAGTGAGAGGCATCAAGGTGTGCCTTGGACTCTTCAGCCTCAAAGTTCACCCCATTCTCCTATACAGGACCCATCTCACCATATTTCCTGATGGAATGGATGAACATAAGGGCCAAAGACCCTACAGCACACCGTGACACTTGTCAGTGTCTGCAGGTTAGGATGTGGTGAAATGGCGTGGACGTTATGCCTGACGACCCAAAGGCACACCCAGTGTCAGTCAGTCTCTGCAGGGTGGTGGTGGGGTTGGCTTCAGTTCAATACTTCACTGCCATTCCTATTATGCAGCTCTGTAACTCCTACACTACCAATGCCAATGCCAGCAAGCAAACATTCGGCATTGACAAATGCTTGTCTGTGCAGACTGTTCAAATAAGACACACAACAAAGTCCCTAGTCTGTCTGCGGCACTGTTTATTTTTATCTGTTAATCCCCTGGATCTTTTCATTAAGTACTGTACTGTTGACTGCAGTAATTTCTTCTGGGAATAGTTCCAGCCAGCTGACTTTCAGTGTTTTTTCCTGAATAAACATAAAGTGCCCTTTTCAGTTGCTGGCTTCTCTTCTGCTCTGTAGGGGTCCCTTGGCACCCATAAGTTGCTCTGTATAGAGCATTTATTCTCTCATTTTGGTATTATCTCCAAAAACAGGTTTCATGTCTCCATTTCTAAACTTGGGAGGCATATAATATTTTTGGATGGTGGCTGTATAAAGTGTGATTAACCAAAGGGGTCTTTTGATTTGGATAATCATGGTTAAAGTAATCCCTTACTTTATTTCAAACACCATGTGCTAAAACATTTTGAAACTTGGTAGTTGAGCTGCATGAACCTTGTGAACATCAAACTGCAGACCAGGAAAGTTCACCACAAGCTAAGCCGGTTCTAGTTTGCAGGGGCCGAAAACAAGACAGACTAAAAGAAAATAAAAAAAAAAAACTCCAAGGCAATCAGGGCTAGCCCATTGTCCACCTCTCTCAACCCCAGTCATGTTCCACGCTTCACCTCTTCCTACACCTTCTGCACACACAGTTTATAAAAAATTAAATAACCACAAGAGTCAACACCATCTTTTAAGAACCCCTCCCCAGTGCAGTTTTCAGAATTTGCCCTCATCGATCTGTAAGTTGGGGGCAGTCCTAGTCACACTCTAGACAAACTGTCATGCACAGTAGTTACATAAATTAAATATACCACTGTTACTTAAGGCTCATCCTAAGTCCCACCCCCACCCACCCCAAGTCCCAACATACCTCCTTAAAAGATGGGCTCCCATCAGCACAGCAGTAGTGTTACCGATTGCAACACCAGTGACCTGGGTTCAGACATAGAGCTGCATTTTTGGGGGTGGCAGCCTGGGAAAGAGGATTGAGTATCCATGGGGGACACACTTCTCCTATGGGGAGGAAGGCAGAGTGGCCTGGGTGACCGCAGATCAAACTGCTGGTCTGTGGTCAGAAGCTGGGGAGGGTATTGTTAAATGACAACAGCAGGCACACAGTACATTTGTTGTATTTTGTAAAAGACCATGCATGGGAAGTTTGGTTGGGGGGGGCTGAGCTAGCCTGGAGTGTGACTGGAGTTCTAGAGACATGGATCTCTTGTTTTTTTGTTAACTATACTTTACTGAATTTCCAGAATACAAACAACAAAATAAGAAATGAATACCAATATCAATGAAAACAAACAGGAAAAATATCAAGAATAACAAGCAAAATAAAAATCTACAGTACTAAAAAGGAGAAAAACCACATCACATGTCCGGTGCTCTTCCCCAATAAGACAAAAAGCTATGAACAGCGGAACACCAAAAGAAGAAAAAGAAGGGACCCACCAGCCTACCCCACTAAAAAATGTACAAAGTGGTTAACCATGCATATAGTAAACCTCATTTTACAAGGAAAGACTGTTATCTATGTCGCACATTCGCGATATGCAGTTCGAAGTTCAAGGTGCTCAGGATCTCAGTATGACACTCCGACCAAGAAGGGATCTGGTCATCAAGCCAAAGCCGCAATAAAACAACTTTCATGGCGGGTGAAATCAAGGCAGTGTAGGACCTCTTATAAGTAAACAGAATGTTCTTCTAATAGCCCAGTAACATCTCAGGGGTAAACACATCGTCCAAAGCAAACAAAGGATCCAAATGACTTTTAATGGCCGGTCAGAACGGCACAGCTTTCTCACAATTCCATAAAATTTGAAAATGCGAACCCTCCTACTTGTGACACCTGGAGCAGATGGATAGAGCCTGTCTGACCATTCTGAAATGTCGCTGAAGAGTAAAATACATACTATGCAAAATCTTGAATTGGGCCAACCTACGATCCTGTTTAATTATTGTACAAAGATTCACCCAAACCCTGTGGCCAGTCTTGTGAGTCCCAAACTAAGGACAGGCAATGTTGCCAATAGTGGCCAATTCCTGAAGGTTTAAGCGGATCAGTAGCTTGATAAAAATGGTATAACTGGGCAACATCATGCTGTGAGTCAAACACCTGAATCAGTTCCCCAAAAGGCAAAGACCCCAGATCCATCCTAGGAGGTGGGCCAAAATGAGCAGATATCGCTTTAGACAACTGTAAATATTTAAAATAATACTTAGTCTAACTTAAACTTTGCCTAGAAGGTGGGAAAATCACAGAGACAATTCTCTGATAAGACGGAAATGGGGTGCCCAGGTCGAGGGGAAGAAATACAGGTGATATGGATTTTTGGATAATCTTAAAATTGGGGTTACAAAATAACGGTTGGGCAGGGCAACATTTAGCAGAGATATGAAAAAATTAGGCATGGGCTTATATAGACCAGTAAACAGAAGTACCTTTCAGAAAGCAAGGGAGAGTTGAAGGGGAAACATTCAAAAGAGCCGAAAGCTGAGAGTTAACACTCCGACGAAGGGCTCTCTCTAAAGTTAGCCACTTTGGCTCATATACACCCTGTGTCACCCCAGAAAGACTGTCCCATTTAAAATACTTGGACCTGTGGAGCACCAAATAATGCATATAAAAATTAGGGAGCCGAAGCCCTCCCTACTGGATCGGGAACGTGAGTTTTAAAATAAGCCCTCCTATCCACTTCAGCCCGCATAAAAAGGTGGAAAGTAATGACTGGAACCGTTGGAACCATGCATGAGACAAAATAATATTGAACATCCCCAAAAGGTAGAGGAGGCTGAGGAGATTAATTTTAATCACATTAACCTGACTCCAAAAGGATGGAGGTAAAGCGGGCCATCTCTTCAAATCTTGTTTTAAGAGATCCAATTAACAGATTCAAATTTAATTTCCCTAAAGCAGAGAGACAGTGGGAAATAAACCTAAATAAGTAACTGCCATCTGCCTGGTGGCACTGAGGGCTGAGGCGCTGGATGCTTTACCTTTCGCTACGCTGGCAACCCGGGTTCGGGAACAACTTTGGGTTGCCGGCTCGTGCGGGGCGGAGGGGAGAGGAGTGGGATTGAGCAAGCCGGTAAGCTGCTCTCCTCTCGTAGGGGTGGGTTGTCACGTACACACACCCATAGTTACGCTCCCCATTATGAGTGGGTGGAAGGGGCTGAGCTGGCGCCACGATGTCTAGGTTAAGATTGAGGGATTCCTTGCAATGTCGGTCGCACTCGACTGGGAGATGCCACCATAAGTGCTACTCTTCCTCTTTGTCCTTGGACGATGAGAGGCTCCATTGCCATGTGCAGCAGTGCTGTGAGGAGCTCCTATGGCAGTAGTGGGCCATGGCTGGGCAGGGTAGTGCTCTGTCCTCGACTCCTGTGGTTACCTGGCAGCCATTTCAGCCCATACCGTTCCTGCTGAAACCGCTGTCTCTGTGTGTCTCACCGCTGATACAAGTGGAGCCATTTCCACGACATCCCATGCAGGGATCCCCTTCTAAAGACTCCTGTCCGGCTGCCGGCTTGCCAGGAGATCACACATTCGAGTGGTACATGGTGGCAAATGGCCAAGGGCCATGTTCAAGGATTCCTCGATTGACTCTGATGGGTCCTCGATACAGTCTTCAGAGCTCATGCTTTTGACCGTGATTCGGCTGAAGAACTGGCTACCAACCACAAGCTGGTGACCTTCGGGAGTCCATGGAGGTTCCCTTGGAGTCAGTCCAGAAAAGGACAAAATATCTCTTTAGTGAGATCCAGGACAGGGACAGATCCCCTTGGGTTGCCTTCCTGATGACCGAAGGCCATCTTGGGACCGGCACCGGAGCTTTGGCAGCATCCCATTTTCTGCCGGCTGCCTTTGCTCATATGGTCCACAAGTATGCAGTCCCTACTGGCACTTAGTCTGGATTTTTGGACCACCCCCATGGACAAGACTCCCGATAAGGAGTCCAAAAAGCTTGACCGCACAGTCAAAAAGGTCTACGCTGCATCCTCCCTTGTTCTCCATCAGGCAGGCTACGCTCTGATGGTGGCCCATTTTGGTCACTGATGGGAGTCCTAGACCATGTCCCCTTACCTACCTGCGGACAAGCAGCTAGCAGTAAAAGTGGTACAAGACCAGGGTCAAGCGCCGGCTAAACACTAGCTTCAGAAGGCCTTGGATGTGGACGATTCTTGTGCGCTTGCCATGGCAGCAGCCATCGCGATGTGTTGCACAGCTTGGCTGATGATTTCTTTCTTTATGGCAGACACTAAGCACAAAATGGCCAGTGTCCCCTTCCTGGGCACTGACCTCTTTGACCCTGGGGTGGAGGGCCACCTCACCAGGATCGAGAAGTCCAGTGCCACCCTAGATTCTGTGACCTCCTGTCAGAAGGGGCAGAGGCTGAAGAGGATGTCTTTTCAGTTTTGGTTCTTTCTGTCTCAGCAACCCCAAAAGGCGCCTTTGCAGGCTTGGTGCCCCAAGACCAAGTTCCCTGGTCAGACCCAAAAAAAAACATGGGGTTAGGGATAGTGGTGCCCCCTCCAAAGCTGCCCACTGACTGGTTGGGGGGTGCCTACCTCCCACCTGTCCAATCCCTTTCCCAGCTCCCCATGAGGGGTCTGCTGCTCCACTTGTGGTACACTTGGCCGGTAATCATCTCGGACAAGTGTGCAAACGGTTGCCTCTTGATTTTGAGGCTCTCCTGCCTTACTGACCCGACGTGCCAAGGGAGTCTGTAGTGTCGCGGGACACACTATCCACGCTACGAGAGGACATTGCTCAACTCCTAGGAAAAGGAGCCATAGCCCATGTCCTAGACTTCATGACACGTCAGGGCTTCGTATCCAGGTACTTCCTGTTCCCGAAAAAGATGAGGGGGCTATGGGTGTTGCCCTATACTGGATCTCCACGATATGAATCAGTATCTCTGGAAGCACAAGTTAGGGATAGTCACTCTGAACCAGATAATACCATCTCTGGAGCAGGGCATGTGGTTCTGCTCCTTGGATCTCCAGGACACGTTCTTCCACATTCTTGTCCATCTGCCCCACTGGTGGTACCTTTGTTTCCACACAGAAGGGGTTATCTGCTAATTCCAGGTCATGCCATTCGGCCTTTCTGTAGCACCCAGGGTCTTCACCAGGTGCGTGGCAGTGGTGGCGGTCCTCTGCGGCACCAAGGGGCCAGGGTATACTCCTACCTGGACAACTGGCTGATAACCCAGCCATCCAAGGAGGCAGTGGAGTGGTCCAGACCTACAGAGACTTGTGCCATCTGGTCAATTCTGCCAAGTCTAAACTCAGCCCCTCACAGGTGATTCACTTCATCAGGGCAGAGCTAAACTCCCTCCGGGCCAAGGCCTGAGACTTTGTGGACCGGGCACTGGAGCTTACCTCTTTCACCCGGTCATTTCAGGTTGGGCGCTCGCGCCCTTCCCGGGACTTCCTGCGACTGCTGGTGTACATGGTGTCCTGCACCAGCATGGTTCTGTGGGATCGCTGGTGGATGCATCACATTCAGTGGGAGCAGGGCTGTCAGTGGTCCTAGTGCCTTGATTACTTGAACAAGCCAGTTGCCGTGATCCAGCCAGTGTGGGACGCCATCCAGTGGTGGCTTTTCTCAGAACATCTGGAGGAAGGAGTTCATTTTGTCCACCCAGAGCCATCAGTCCTTCTGACTACAGACAGATCTCTCGTGGGGTATGGGAGCATACCTGGGGGGATCACAGAGCCCACGGGCTTTGGACCCCCAGGGAGTCCCATCAGCCTGCTGGAGCTCCATGCAGTGCACCTGACTGTCATGGAATGTGCTCCTTTTGTCCAGGGTCAGGTCATGCAAGCCTAGAAGAACAACACCACAACCATGTTCTACTTGAGCAAGCAGGGCAGCACACACTCCCCTTCCTTTGTGTCAGGAGGCCCTCCACACCTGGACCCTTGTGTGCAGTCTGGGTACAGATTTCCTGGCAATTCATGTTGCAGGAGCCGACAACAAGCAGGCGGATGCCCTCAGCTTGGTGGGTGAGATGTCACATGAGTGGTCTCTACATCAGGCAGTAGTGAACCACCTGTTCTCCCTGTGGGGCACTCCTCTGGTGGACCTCTTTGCCTTCAGGAAGACTGCTGAACTGAAGCTGTTTTGTGCCCGTGCACCTCGGTCTGGGACACTGGTGGGGGATGCCTTTGCGAGGCCGTAGACCCCAGGCCTCCTGTACACCTTCACTCCCTTTCCCTTGATTCACAAGGTGGTGATCAACGTGCAGAGGGACATGGTGCAAATGATTTTGATAGCCCCAGACTGGCCCTGCCAGTTTTGGTACCTGGATCCACTGTCCTGTCATTGAGGGAGGATTCTACACCCGAATCTTCAGTCCCTGCATCTCACAGCCTGGTTCCTGAGCAGCTAGAGTGCCATGCTCTGAGACTTTTGGACAATGTGCTCCATGTTGCAGAGGCATCCTGAAAGGGGTTGACTCATCAGTGCTGTGCCTTTAAATGGAAAAGATTTTCCATTTGGTGCCAGGGCAAGGAGCTTAATCCCATTGCCTTCCCTTTGGTTATCATTTTTGACTATCTTTGGTCCCTGTCCTAGCTGAGGCTGAGATCGACAACCCTAACGGTGCACCTGGCAGCCATCTCTGCATACCGGGCACAGACTGGTATGCCAGTGGTGGCACAGGACAAGGTGGTCAGGCACTTTTTCTAGGCCCTTGAGCACATGAACTCACCGGTGCATCAACCACCACCAGCTGGGGATTTGTTGCTCGTTCTGGCAGTGCTCATGGGTAAGCCTTTTGAGCCTATACACAGTTGTGAGATATCTCACCTGTCATGGAAAACTGCCTTCTTAGTGGCTATTATGTCCGCCAGAAGGATCAGTGAGTTGCAGACACACTCTGCAGAGTCTCCATACCTGGCCTTCCACAAGGACAAGGTAGTCCTTTGCCCCCACCCGAAGTTCCTCCGAAAAATATCATCAGAGTTTCACCTTAACCAGGTGATTAACCTTCCGGTATACTTTAGCAAACCTTCTTCAGACATTGACTGTAGACTCCAAACCTTGGACCTACGGCAGGCGCTGTTTTATAAAAGAAGCGTATGGCTGGTGTTTGGGGTGAGGCTCACCAGCTCTTTCACGTAAGCTGAAGCCGCTCCTGACAGGCCAGCAGCAAAGAGGATGATTGGCAGGTGGATTGTCTCCGGCATCGAACTCTGCTGTAGGTTCGCTGGTAGGGAGCCTTCCGTAGGGCGTAGTGCTCATTCCACCTGACATACCGCTGCCTCGGTGGCTGCCTTCAGGGATGTCCCCATACAGGAGATCTGTATGGTGGCTACCTGGAAATCAGCACACACCTTCATGTCATGCTCCATTACAACATCGACCTTGAGTCACGCCAGGATGCTGCTTTTGGGACCTCGGTTCTCCAGTCTCTGTTCACCAAATAGGGGTGTGTGCCTTGCCCCCTCCGGGAAAACTGCTGGAAGTCTGCCAATGTGTTGATGAGTGAATTATATCCATGTCCCTAGAAAAATAGATTACTCACTACTAGGAATGGTATATGGTTCACATCCACACCACCCACCCAACCTCCCCTGGCAAGTGGCAAATGGATCCCTGCTTCCAGCATGCAGGATCTGATGTCGCAGAGTGGAGTCGAGAGATATACACGGCCCACGTGGTGGGAGGAGCTTCACTTAAAGATTGTCTGACAAATCAGCTGTTAAAGGAGACTGTCTGTGTATGGGTGTGAACCATATACGGCTCCTAGAACTACAGTTAAAGGTGAGTAACCTAATCTTATCTGTATCAATCTTCACCATTCGTCACCTTTGGGGTTACTGGCCAGAGTTCATGACCCGTGGGAGCTTTTTGGGGGTTGGGCAGAGTCGATGCACCTATCGGCGCTTGCACTGCTGGCGCCGGGTTGGCCAATAGGTGTTGTCAGACTCCACCTCCGCCAGTTCTTCGCTCAGCCATCAAGGTCACCTCATTGGAAGCTCTAAGAAGAAGAATTTTTCAGGAGCCTACCTCTACAGTTGAAGCAACTCGGCTGCCTTTTCGACTCCGTGTCGCTGCGTAGTCCGTCAGCTTCGTATATCCTGCTGGTTCTGTTCGCTCCACTCGACATTGCCTGGTAAGGCTGTTCCTTATTTTATTTGTTTTGCGATATCGGGTTTGTTTTGGTGTTCTTTTTCCCGCAGGTCATGTCTCGGTTGGAGGGCAAGAAATCTTCTAAGACGTGACGGCCCCCCATGTGACGATGCCCATGCAGCCGTAAATACTCAGTCACTGACCAGCACGACCGTTGCCTTGCGTGTCTTAGCCCACTTCACAACATGGATTCGTGCGATGCCTGCTTCTCAATGGACCGCCGGGTCATCGAGCAACACGCGTGGAAAGTGGGGCGAGCTCCGTCGACTTTCAGGGGTCGGGCACACACTTGGGCCAAGCCGCGTTCTCTCTGCCTTTCCTCCAGGTCCCCTCCTGGTTCTATATGGACCGAGGAGGAGGGGGCCTCTGCCTCTTCTAGCCTAGCCGTGTTAGCGGCCCCTCCCACAGCGCAGGAGGCCCAGTCTGTCCCCCCCAGGGGACAGATGGGATCCGCCACTTTGGCTATCGCTCCTTTGGGGGTGAAGGCTCCCCCGGTGTCACACCGACGGCTTGGAAGGCCTAGGTCGGCGCTGTGGGTCCTGATGGCGCCATCATCGGCACTGGTTCATTGCTTGGTGCCGTTGCTGCTATCGGCACCATTCGTGGCGCTGATGGGGCTGTTGGCACCGTGGGAGGCGCTACAGTGTCGTCGCTATCTGTTTCTCTTCGAGGCGCCGTGTCCAGTTCTGTAGCCGTTCATGGCTCTGAACATGGACACGGTGCCATGGGGTTTTCGAACTTTGGCGCCAAGAGCGCTGTCAGGGCCATCGTCAGTGCCACTCGTGGCGCAGTGAGACGGGTCAGCGTTGTTGGGGGTCTCCGGCCTCGGCACCGAGATCAGCAACGGTGTCAACGACGGCTCCAACCGTGCTCTCGGCGACGCTTGCTGTGCCGTGGGTCAGGATGGTGTCATGACAGGCTCCGGCTCCGAGGCTGCCGCCCTTGTTGGAGCTGTGTCCTCTTCTGGCAACGTTCGCGGTGCGGAGGGGGGCATCTGCGTCGACTCTGGTGCAGTCTCTGGTCCTGGTGCCCTGTTCACTAGGGATGGCAGCGGGCGTCCGCGCACTGTTTGGCACAGGACTTCAATCTCCACCTCTTCGGAGGAGGAGTCGGACTCTGAGTCAGACGGGCAGTCTGTCACCCTGGAGTTGGCTGCTAGCGTGGACACTCTGGTAGTGTCCTCGACAGACCGGAGTCAGCCCCCCTCTGAGGAGCGGACAGTGACTAACGGGGCCAGGGTCAGGGGTTCTGACAAGCAGGCAGTGGTGCAGACCACCATTGCCCTGCAGCCTGGCCTCGGAGGGTTCTCTGACCCCTCAACGGTGGTGCTCCCTCCTGTGGTGTGCCTGGATCGCCCAACTTTGGGGCCGATCAGAGCACCCACGGGAGGGGAGGGTGCTGCTCCCTTGATAACCCCTTTGGGGGCCGACCAGGGCTGTCAGTTGCCTAGGCTGGCTCTCTCGAGGAGGAGGGCACTCTAGGATTCCCAGGGGTCGAGGGGCATGGGGTCTGTGCGGCAGCCTTTTTTCTGGAACCCATCTGGGCTCTGGGAGAAGCCGTAGTGCGGATCTCCGCTCTTCCCCCTCGGTTTCCCTTGATAGGGCCCCATTCTTTGGAGATAGGTGACCGTCCTTCTGGACCTACACAGCCCCAGTCACCTCACAGGGGGGATTCTTCAGGGCACAGCCTAGGCAGTACCAGTTTGGTTGTTCAGCTGTCGGCTGTGGAGTGTTCCGGAGCACCTTCTTTCCCTAGGGCTCCCGGTGCACTCCCTAGCCCAGGTGGAGGTCAACCAATCCCCATTGTCAGTTCTGCCCCTATTTCTCTGCCACCTTCTCCTGCGCTCCCAGGCATTCGTGGTCCTAGCAGGCCTCTCTCCTAGGAGCAGTTCAGAGCTTTAGGCTGCTCAGTTTCCCTCTTACATTAGGACAATGGACAGACAGGTTTTTCAACCTCCCTCTGAACAGACAGCTTCTGAACCTTTCAGGTTCTCTGACTCTTCATACCCCTCTTCTGGGGGAGCCGCCTGTCCACATCTCTCCAGCTGCTGATCTCGCTGAGTATCAGCGATTCCTCATGAGGATGTTAGAGGACCTCCACATTACCCCTCGCACTCTACACAATCCAGAGCACTCGGCACATGCCTTTCTAGGCAATTTCAGTGAGATACCCTTGTGGTGCCCTCCTGGTCTGCTCCCTTTCGGGAGACGTCATTGCATTCCTGGCAGAGACCGTTTTCCTGGTGTTCCTGCCCCTAGGGATGTCTGCCAGTGGTATTGTGCCCCCCTCCCCCCCCCACCGAGTCTCCAGGTTCCATGCTTTATCCTCCATCAGGATTGACGCAACTGGACACTCCTGATGGGCTTTGCGCCCTGCACCGTGACCGGCCCCCAGATCAAGATTCTTCAAATTTGGACTTCTGGGAGAGGAGGACCTTCTACTCTTCACAGTTGCTGCTCTCTATTGCAACACATCAGGCCCACTATGCAACTTATGACAGGTTCTTGTGGTCCAGGCTGGGTCAGCTCCTAGCCTCCATGCCTGACACGGAGCAAACCAGGCAAGCCATTGCACTCTCTGCACATGGCCTGGAGCTAGCAAGGTACCAAGCAAGGGCATCGTATGACGTAAGTGAGGTAGCTACCAGGGTCGTAGGGGTGCACTAGGTGGACGGCATGGCTGCATCTTTCCGGTTGTCACCCTTGGCCCAGCGTAGGGTGATTAACTCGCCCACCAGAGAACCTATGTCTTCTCCCGTCAGAGTGAGGCAACGCCTGTTGGGACAACTTCCTACCACCTCGGGGCCTTCTCACTCTTCCCACACTCGGCCTCTCCAGGCCCTGAAGGTTCTCTTCTTAGTGTGTCACCCACTGAGAGCTAAGGGACTCTGTCTCTTGTGGTGTCTCATCCAAAGATGATGAATGGTGAAGATTGACACAGATGAGATATGGAAATTATGTACCTACTGCAATTCTGATCTTTCTGTGTATCTTCACCATTCATCACACTCCCACCCTCCGTCCCCCTGGGGCCTCAGTCTCTGGGTCCCCCTTCTTCTCTGTGTCCCCTCTCTTGTCCCCCCCCCCTCCTTTCTGTTAGTCAGGAGTGGGGTAAACTGGAGCACATGGGGATAGATTTTCCTTAAGGGTGGAGTGGTCAGGAGTGGGGACACTCCTTCCTCAGTGCTTCGGCTCCACCCCTGTGGGGTGGGGATTGGCAGTTGCCCCCTTTTCTTTCCTTCTTCCCTTCTCCCTGTCAATCCTTGATTTCCTTATCTTGTGGACATAACCTCAATTAATTTAAGAAACTAGGTTTCTTGCACCAAAATCTCCTTTGGGGGGGGAGATAACCCTGTTTTTCCTGTCTTTCTTCCAGAATAGCTGATTCTGCTTGTAAGAGTTGTGCCAGTAATTCTGTGCCTGCAATTCTGGCAGTTAGCCTCTTGACTACTCCTTCACAGTTCCTATATAAACTGGAAACTAGTCAAGGTTACAGGGTATGTTTCTCCTGTCTCCCCTCCACCCCCCAAATTTTTCCTTGCCTCCAAAAACCTTTCCCTCTCTCCCTCCTCCTTTCTACTTCCAGAGATTGGAGCCTACCCAATCCCCTTAGTCTTGAACATCTGTCCTGTCAGTCATTTATTTCTCCTTTTAGTTTTATATCTTTTCCTTTGTCTATCCTTGGACTTCTTGTCCCACCCTCCCAACCTCTTTCTAACCTCTATGGCGACTCAGAACTGGCGGAGTCTTGAGTCAACAACACCTAACAACCAACCTGTGAGCGCATGCAGTAAGTGCGGCCTCGGGAGGGGGCAGCGCTGATGGTGCGCCGACTACCCATCCCCCTGTGCTATCGGGTCATGACCTCCGCCACTAACCCCAAATGTGATGAATGGTGAAGATACACAGAAAGATCAGAATTACGGTAGGTACATAATTTTCAATTTTTGTCCCCATCATCCAAAATGATGGATGGGGGTACTTTCTAAAAGATTTTTGAGGTTGGGGTGCAAAAGATGGTGCTGCTTCTAGCAGGGATGTTCAAATCAAAACACGTAGTACTTGTCCAGCCATAACTAGCTGAATTTGCGCTTGACCCTCATTCTTTATGGTGATGGTCAGCTATCTTTTGTCCTTGTCCTTCAAGGAATTTTACTTCGTGCTTTTTGTCAGAATGCATTCAAGCCGTAGTGGAAAAATCTTTCTTTATGCCTCCTCCCACCTATTCCCCTCATTCAGAGAGTGCTGTTCAAGCTAGAGGCTCAAGGGGGCAAGGTTATTCTGATAGCCCCCTACTGGCCTCTGCAGATTTGATTCCCGCTTCTAACTCAGTTGGAAGTCAGCAAATTGAAGACTCTGCCATCCAGGATGGACTTGTTGACTCTGTCTCAGGGCTATCTATGCCATCCCAATGTGCGTTCCCTCTTTCTCCAGGGTTGGCTCCTTAAAAAATAGAAGTGAACAGATTCAAGGGTTTCTCAGAAGATCTCTGAGTTACCTCTTGCTGTTCATAAGCCTTCCACCAAGAAAATGTACAGAGCGAAGTGGAATAGTTTTTCCATCTGGTGTTCCCAAATCCTCATGAGCTCTTAAACGTTGCTGGAAGTGTCAGACTCAGTGCTGCAGTCCTTCACAGGTTAAATTTAACCTGTCTTCTATTTTGGCATATCATGAACCCATGGGGACCCAGACATTATTTCAGTTGCTACAGTTCATTAAAGTGATTGTGCACACACACACACACACACGCCAGTCACTCCCTGGGATCTCAGTTTCGTGTTAGACATACTCACTCGCAAATCTTTTGAGTCTATTGTGACTTATAACATGAAATTCCTGACATGGAAAGCAGTATTTCTCATGGACATCATTGCTACATGCAGTGTGTCTTAAATTCATGCTCTGGTGGTCACAGATCTTCTATATGCTGTCTTTTATAAGGTTAAAGTGGCCCTATCCCCACACCCCAGGTTTTTACACCAGGTGGTGTCAGAACTCCACTTGAACCTGTCCTTGATCCTACGTACGTACTTTTCCAACCCTCAGAATGAATGGGGAAAGAAGAATCATCGAGGATATCTCCCTCCATTCAGCCACATCATAGAACTGTAGGCCGTCGGCATCAGGACCAACTGGAAACATTAGCTAGCTGGGGCCACCCAACATTGATATGCCATCATCATTACCTATATATGAGCCTTGGCTCAGTGTGCCTTTCCTAGTTATCAACTTTTTAAATACAAATAAATTATGCCTATGCCTCAGCCTCATTATGCCTCGGTTCTTTCTCCCGCCATCCACTGCTCGTCAGTTCACCACTGCTGAAGAACCTAGTCAGACTTTGCAGGTATCGCTAACACTTCTACTTTTTTTGTTTTGTGTATTAGTTCATAAAGTAAATGTTTATGCTGCCAGTGAAAGACAAGGAACCACTGTTTGGCTACTGTCGCTGTGGCAAAGTTAAGCTTTATAAAGACGATGCTCACAACATGTGCATCCACTGCTTAGGCATCTCTCATGACATGAAGGCCTGCAGCATTTTCTGGGGCTTTAAACAGGCTACATGGAAACATCAGAAAAATGGCCTTGGAAGAATATTTAAAACTTGTGTCCATGGAGGACAAACAGTGGGTGTCGCAGTCATCACCTGCTCCTTCTACCCACAGCTTGTGGTTGATGCAACTCACTGCCTGTGAAATCATGGAGAAACAACAGAAAGAAAAAGGCTGCTAAGTCAGGAGAAGGACACACACATGCTGATAAAAGATAAGCAGTGGCATTGTAAAAGGATGCCTCTCCATCCAGATCTCCGTCTCCTGTTAAAGACAGAGGTAAGTCTGCAGACAGAGACAGGGCCCAGACTAAGTTCTCTGGTCCTTGACCTTCTAGATACCAAGGTCTGGGTCTGGTGCTGGCTCTGATCCTCCAAAGGTGGATTCACACTCTGTTCAGCCATCTGGCTCTAGCCCATCAATGACCTCGCCAGGACCCGTTAATGGACAGTTGCAGTTCCAGACTGTGTCTGTACTATTTTCATAGCTCCTGCCTCAGGCTCTGCCATGGATGCTAAGCCGTCACTGCCTTATTGCTAGGCCAGCAGGAGATGGGAGAGAGCTAGTTGCCATTGTCCACCATGGGACAAATGACCTGGCAAGAGACAGGGTAGGGGTCATGCAGGGGAGATTTCAGGGAGCTGGGGAGGGGCCTCAAGCAGGTAGCATGCAAAGTGGTTTTCACCGAGGTGTTACCCGGATATGTCCGGGAGAGGATAGGACACACTGCACCAGTACTTATAACAGTTGGTGAAGGCATGGTGCATGGAGGAGGGCTTCAGCTACGCTGGGGGACAACCTAGGAGGCTGTGGACCTCTATGGGAGAGACAGCCTGCATCTTTACGGGAGAGGGGACGATGTTCTTAAGTGGGAGATTTAAATGCTGCTTGGATAAGTATTTAAAGTAGCTGGGGGGCTGTAATACCAAGGGAGACAACAATCCCCCCCCCCCAAAATGATGAAGCAACAGGTAGGAGGGGAACCCTAGGGTAAGCCCTCCGGCAGGCAGGGGTAAGAAGACAGGGTTGGGACAAGGATGACAAGGAGATAAATCAGGAAAGCAAGAAGAAAGGAGTAAAAGGAGACAGGTAATGGGGAAGGTAATGACAGAAGAGGGCGGTTGGGGAGCAGAACAGCATGGGGGGAGCATAGAGGGAGTCGGGTATGGAGAGCCATGTGCCCTAATGTATGGAGTCTGAGAAACACTATTCCAGATGTGGAGGCCATCATGGCAGAGGCTAGCCTGGGTTTGGTGGCCGTAATGGGAGTTGTAATACACAGATAGCCATGACTGGGACATGGCCATACCAAGCTACTCTTTGTTCATGGGTGACAGGGAAGGGAGGAGCGGTTATACTATATGTGAGGGAGGGAACCAAAGCCATGAAAATACAGTGGCACCCAGAAGGAAAAAAAAAAGGGCTGTGGAAGTGCTGCGGATCATCCTGGAGACAAGTGCTAGGGCCACTATCCATACAAGGGTGGTATACATACCTCCAGTGCAGAGAGAGGAATTAGATAAGCCACCTGGGTAAGCCATCATCAGGATGGCAAGTAAGGGGAAGGTGCTGCTGTTTGGGGACTTCAGTCTGCCAAATGTAGATTAGACATCCCACTGCCATTCAGCAAGGAGCAGGATTATCCTTGCCTCCCTTTTTTTCAGGCAGCTAGTCAAGGAACCCACTAGGGATGGGGCAGTGCTTAAAGACAGGAATAGCATTGTAGACATCATAGTGGGCAGTTCCCTTAATACCAGGGATCACTATACAGTGCGGTTTAACATTAAGGCAAGAACAGAAACAAACCACACAGGGACTAGGGTCCTGGAATTAGGAGAGCAGATTTAAGGAAATGGCAGACTGCTCAGAAACTGACTGGGTGGGGGTTGCCAGGGAGGGTAGAGCCACATTGCGGAAAAATAAGGGAAGGCTTAATTAAGGCAGCCAGCTTCTGTGTGAAGGAAGTGAGCAAAAATAGAAAGAAAAATAGACTGTTATGGTTCTCTAGTATAGTGACCATGGACGTGAGAGAGAGAAATGGGTGGCATTCAGGAGGTATACAGAAACGCAGAGGGATGAAGATAAGGAGCTATACCAAGTAAAATGGGGAAGCAGGAAAGGCAGTGAGGGGAGCAAAGTGGCAGACAGAGGAAAGAATAGCTAAAGGGGTAACTAAAGGGTATAAGACTTTCTTCAGGTACATAAGTGAGAATGGAAAGCCAGGATAGGGATAAGGAGGACAGCAGGAGGAAACAGCACAGAAGAGGATCAAGAAAAAGCAGACATCCTGAACAGGCATTTCTTCTCAGGGGAAGGGGACAGATCACAAGGGAGCAGCAGGGGCCGGGAGTGGGTTGGATGAATGTCCATTTTCAGAGGAAAGAGTCCTGAATGGACTTGCAGCTCTGAAACTAGACAAGGCTATGAGACCGGAAGGGATACACCCTAGGGTTCTAAAGGTAGTCAGGGAAGTGCTGGCTGCTCCACTGACAACTTTGTTTAACAGCTCACTGGAAACGGGCTTGTTTCCAGAGTACTGGAGGACAGCAGACATCCTGCTCCATAAGAGCAGCAGCAGGGAGGAGGCTAGCAGCTACAGGCCAGTCATTCTCACATCAGAGGTGGGGAAATTAATGGAAGACCTGTTACACAAAAGGTTAGTAGAGTATCTTGAATCCAGTGGGCTACAAGCCCAAAGGCAGCATGGATTCACGGGTTGGGGTTATGCCAGACAAATCTGATTTTTTTTCGACTGGGTGACCAGGCTAATAGATCAGGGGATGGGAGTGGACATGGTCTATCTGGACTATAGAAAGGCCTTTAGCACAGTGCCGCACAAGTGACTGATTAAGAAACTGAGCAGCCTATGAGTGGTCAGGAGCACAGCATTTGGGGTTCAGTGCCAAAAACTGCAAAATCATGTACCCAAGCCATAAAAATACAGGAGCTAAGTATAGAATGGGGGTGGATATACTGACAGTCATAAGGCAGGAAAGGGACCTTGGGTTTATCATATCTGATAACCTTAAAGTGGCCAGACAGTGTGACAAAGCAGTGGTCGCTTGTGAGACTGTACCCTTGAGTATTTGTCCTGTTCTGGTGGCCACACTTATAAAAGGATATAGACAGGGTGAAGGCAGTCAAGAGGAAGACAACTAAAATGCTACAGGGGTGGCATCCAAAGCCCTACGAGAAGGGACTAAGGGATCTCAGTATGTACACATTGGAAGAGAGGGGAGTGAGAGGGAACATGGTGTCCTACAGGTACCTCATAGCGGTGAACTGGGTGCGGGAAGGGAGTCCCTTTTAAATGAGAAAGACCATCATGACCAGAGGGTATGCAGTGAAGCTTGGGGGTTGGGGAGTCTGAGGGATATGAGGAAGTACTGCTTCACTGAAAGAGTGGTGGATGCCTTGTCAAGATTGCCAGCAGAAGTGGTGGAGGTGAAAACAGGGACCTTCAAGCATGCATGGGATAAACAGGAGGGAATATTAGTAAATAGGCAGAGAGGAGGGAGGTCACTGGGGACCAGTTAGGGGTCTGTAGTTACAGACTAGGCAGGGACTATCTGGGCAGACTGGTGGGCCAGGCGGTCCTTTTTTTCTGACAAATTCTATGTTTCTATGGACATGGATATGTTGTTCTTTCCACACTTGTTGGGCAGTGTCTTTTCCCCTTTAAGAGATGCCAGAAAGTCTTCAAGCTGGCTCCTCCCACCCACCCACATGGTATATCCCTCGGCTCCACCCCATGACGCCAGATCTTCCTTTCTGCTGGAAGAAGCAGGTTCCCTCCTTACTGCTTCCGCGTTGAGGATGCCCTAGCGCCAAAATCTTGTTTTACTTCCTAAAAACTTTGAACTCTCTCAAGTTTAGTCTTCAGTTCAATCATCAACCGTGACCGCTATGGATGAAAAGTCCTCGGCCAGATTTCGGCGGTGCTCATGTGGGCAGAAGATGTCGCGTACCGACCACCATGCCACGTGCGTCTACTGCCTGGGCCACGATCATGATACCCAGGCCTGTGACATTTGATGGTCGTTTCACATGACGGTCCTCTAGGACTGCCTTGCCCACTTGAAGCTGGGCCGCCCAGAAAAGCGACATCCACCGATCAAAGCCAAGGATGCCGGCTGGGTAGTCTGTGCCTACAGGGTCCACCAAGCAGTTGGAACAACTTACGACCTTCGAGGAGGAGGAGGCTCTGGCCGCCAGGCAGTCCTCCTCAGCTTCTCGCTTCATTCCGCTCAAATTGGGCTCTACTTATTCGGGCTCCTTCAAGGAGTTGTGCCAGTCCCTCCCGACTAAAGGGCAGGGCCCTTCTGAGTCACACAGCTCACGCTCTCACAAGAAGTCGAAGAAAGAAAAGAAGACTCGCCATTGATGTTCCTGGGATTGAGAGCGTTCTCTATCTTAGGACTCTCAGGTTTTGACCTCGGTCAAAGCCACATCCTTGGCTGCTGGCTTCACAGAAACCCCGTTGGGCCAGTTGGTCGACGATGTGGCCAAGACTTTTCTCGACCCTGTCAACCGGTTTTGTCAGACGAGGCCAACTCCCTGTTCAGGACTCCAGTCCTGCCGGTGACCTCTGAAGGGGCAGCTCAGCCCACTGAGCCAAACCCTCCAGTCACCGACCCAGACCAGGATGAGCTGCAGATCTCCCCAGCTCCCTCCGAGATCCCCCGGTGGTCAAGGCCTCAGTCTTCATCATCAATTGGGTTGAGCAGATCCCACCACTATTTGGCTTCATCCTCCTCTGGTGAAGAAAGGCTTCAGTTCAAGTTGCGTCAATGTTACGAAACCTCATGTGGAAACAGTTGATGTTGGCCGGTCTGAAGCTCACCCCAACTCCCAAGCCGGCCATCACTTGGCTGTTGCCCAACAGGCCGATACCGTCGCCCTTGGTGGGGCCAGTCGAGACCATTCCTCCCCCAGCGGAGCCAGTCCAGACCATTGCAGTTCGGCCAAAGCTGACCTCTCCACCGATCATTGTGGAGCCACCGCCCAAGCAGCCGCAGACTGGTGCTCCAACTAAGGAGTCTCAGACGGCTAAGGGGCTTCTCCATCGGCTGTCAGTAACTCCCATGCCTGACCGCCTCCAGAGGGTCGAAAGTGACTCGGGCAGTCAGCTGCTTTATGCAGACTCCTTGGAGTCCAAGGATTCCTCCTTGCACTCCTGTCTGGTCGATGTGGAGTCCGTGGGGGATCTCTCGATGGAGGAAGGGCCCACATCCTTCATGGGCATCCTCCACCTCATCTGAGTCCACGGGGATGAAACTGGAGCCCATCCAGAAGTGGGCTTGCTATGCCCTCACAGAAATCCTGGATGAAGGGTACACTCCATTGGAGGCTTTCCCAGTGTCTGAGGCCATTGTTGGCCCAGCCCTGGAGTTTTGGCAGCACCCTGCATCCTGCCTTCGGCCCTGATGGCCCGAAAGTATGTGGTGCCCACCGGTACCCTCTCGGTGTTCACGGAGCACCCCTCGGCCGAGAGATTGGTAGCAGACTCTGTGTTTCAGCACTCTGGCAATACCGTGGACGTTGACAAACCGCCAGACAAGGAATCCAAGAAACCGTGCAGCTAAAAAAGTCTATACTGCCTCCTCGCTCAGCCTCCGCCAGCTGAGCTCGGCCATCATGATGGCACACTTCTCCCATGCCCTCTTGGGCTCCTTGGACTCACCTCCAGCGGACCTCCAGACCACGGTCAAGCAGGTCCGAGACTAGGGTCGGGCTGTTGCCAAACAGCAACTTCAAACGGCTCTTGATCTTGGGGATTCATGTACCCACTCTGTGGCAGCCACAGTTGCCATCTGCCATAGGGCTTGTCTGCAGTTCTCAACCTTCACGGCAAACACTCAGCTCAAGTTGGCGGATGTTCCGTTCTTAGGCATCGACCTGTTTGGGCCCAGTGTGGAGGGTCACCTCCAACGTATCGAAAAGTCCACTGCCACCTTGGACTCCATTACATCTGCCCAGAGGGATCCCAAGGGCTTCAAGCAGCAGAAGCGAAAGCCCTTTCGGTCCTCCACTCCTGTGGCAAAACCAGCCCAGCATCAGTCTGGCCAGCAGGCTCAGTCCTGGTGACCTAGGCCCAAGTCAGTGGCTTCAGTGGTCCATAAGCCCAGAGGGAAAGGACCTGATGGCTCTTCAGTCAGATCTTCCTGCTCCAAGCCTGCTCAGTGATGGGATGGGGAGTGCCACCCTCATGCCTGGCACTCCTCCCCTGGGTCCTCCTGTGGGGGCTGGCTCCGCCACTTCCTTTCCGTCTCGTCCGCTGTCACCTCAGACAGGCGGGTTCTGGAAGTGGTCGGTCAGAGTCTGCCGCTGGAATTCGAGCAGTACCCTCCAAGCCAAGCCCATGCCCCACGGGAATACTTGGTATCTGCAGACACTCGGGTCAGCTCTTCGAGACGACCTAGCCCTGCTCCTCCACAAGGAGGTCATGGTCAGAGTAGCAGATCCTCCGGCACACCCAGGGTTTGTCTTCAGGTACTTCCTGGTGCCAAAGTGGATGGGGGGCTGGCGCCCCATTCTAGATCTGCACAACCTGAACAAATTCCTCCGGTCCCGCACCTTCAGGATGGTAACTCTGTCCCAGATCATACCATCTGTTGAGCAAGATGTGGTTTTGCTCTCTGGATCTTCAGGATGCATTCTTTCACGTCCCAATACATCCGTGCCACCAAAGGTTCCTCTGCTTCCGAGCTGAGGGAACCCTCTGTGAGTTCCAGGCCATGCCATTCGGCCTCTGCTCAGCCCTTATAGTCTTCACCAAATGCATTGCAGTGGTGGCAGCTTACATGAGGCGCCAAGGGGTTCGGGTGTACCCTTACCTGGACGACCGTCTGAATGCAGGTCCCTCCAGGCAGGAGATGGAGTGGTCCAGGGACCTGGCCTTCCAGACCTGCATCAGACTTGGCCTCCTGGTCAGTGACGCCAAGTTGGAACTCGTGCTCTCGCAGGTGATCAGCTTCATTGGGGCAGAGTTCGACTATTGCCGAGCCAAAGCCCGGCTCCCGGCAGACAGGGCGGAGGTTCTCTCCTCCTTTGCCCGATCATTTCTGGTTGGGCACTTGCCCCCTGCCCAGGACTTCCTGTGCCTTCTGGGTTACATGGCGGTCTGCTCCAGTGTGGTCCTATGGGCCCATTGGTGTATGCGCTTCCTGCAGTGGGAGCTAGCCAGCCAGTGGTCTCTGCACAAAGGTCACTTTGACCAGCTGGTCACTGTGATCCAGAAGATGTGGGATGCCCTCCAGTGGTGGCTTGTCCCAGAGCATCTGAAGGAAGGGATCCCTTTTGTCCACCCCGAACCGACGGTCATCGTGATGACCGATGCCTCTCTCACCGGCTGGGGTGCCCAACAGATTCCACGGGCTCTAGACCCCTAAGGAGTCTCAATGTCACATCAACCTGCTGGAGCTCTGGGCAGTTCAGCAGGTGCTGACTGCATTCGCTCCGTATGTTCAGGGGTCAGGTGGTCCAGGTCCAGACGGACAACACCACGACCCTGTACTACCTCAACCAGCAGGGCAGGATGCACTCCCTGCCTTTGTGCAAGGAAGCTCTCCACGTATGGACCCTAATGCGCAGCCTGGAGGTGGATGCCCTCAGCCGGGTAGGCGAGGCATCTCACCAGCGGTCCCTCTATCCAGAGGTAGTACACAGTCTGTTCTCTCAGTGGGGCACCCTTCAGGTGGACCTGTTCGCTTCCAGGGAGAATGCAAAGCTGAGGCTGTTCTGTGCCCGCCCCCCTCAGTAGAGCTCACTGCAGGAGGATGCCTTCTCGAGGCCTTGGACCCCAGGCCTCTTCTATGCCTTCCCTCAACTTCCCTTGATCCACAAAGTGCTACTCAAGTTCAGGAGGGACAAGGAGCAGGTGATCCTGGTGGCTCCGTACTGGCCTAGCCAGTTTTGGTACACCGATCGCCTCAGCAACAGGTGCCTGAGGCGTCTTCCACTACGCCCGGACCTGCTCTCCATCTATCAGGGGAAGGTACTCCACCCTGACCATCAGTCCCTGCACCTGACGGCCTGGTTCCTGAGCAGCTAGAGTTCCAGGCTTTGGGTCTCTCCTCACCGTGGTGGAGGCATCTAGAAAGGAATCGACCAGAAAATACTATGCCTTCAAATGGAAGAGATTCTCCATTTGGTGTCAGGGCAAGGGGCTGGACTCTTTGTCTTGTCCGGTGGCCATCATTTTGGACTACCTATGGTCCCTCTCCAAAGGGGGGGCTTCGGTCAACAACCCCTAAGGTGCACCTGGCAGCCAACTCTGCTTACCGAGTGTGGGCTGGTCAGCAGTCGATGGTGCAGGAGAAGTTGGTCTGGCACGTTTTCAAAGGCTTTGATCACATTTCCCCCTGCAGTGCGTTAACCATCACCACCATGGGCCTTGTTGCTGGTTTTGGCAAAACTCATGGGCAGGCCATTTGAACCGATGCACAGGTGTGATATGTCTCACCTGTTGTGGTAGACCACCTTCCTAGTGGCTATCACGTCAGCCAGAAGGATCAGTGAGCTCCAGGTGCTTTCGGTGGAGTCACCTTACCTTGTCTTCCAACCCGAAGTTCATTCTGAAGATTGTGTTGGAGTTTCACTTTAATCAGGTGATGGCTCTTCCAGTGTTCTTCCCAGATCACCTCAGAGACCGAACACAGGCTCCATGCTCTGGACCTGAGGTGAGCACTCGCTTATTATAAAAAGCACACAGCTGGAGTTTGGGGAGAGGTTTGTCAGCTGTTTGTCACTTATGCTAAAGCTGCACCTGGCAGACCTGCAGTCAAGCGGACAGTTGGCAGGTGGATCACATCCTGCATTGATCTCTGCTATAGGTTGGCGGGTAGGGAGCCTCCCAGAGGACTTAGGGCTCATTCCACCCACCATACCGCTGCATCGGTGGCTGCTTCTAGGGATGTCCCTATCCAGGAAATCTGCAGGGCTGCTACCTGGAAGGCAGCACACACCTTCATTTCCCATTACCACATTGACCTCGAGTCACGCTGGGATGCTGGTTTTGGGGACTCAGTTCTCCAATCTCTTTTTCCCTAAGTAGGGGTATGTGCCTTGCCTCTCTCTTCCCGGAGAACTGCTAGAAGTCTGCCAGTAAGTGTGGGTAGAACAACATATCCACGTCCCTAGAAACAGGTTATTCACCTGTAGCAGTAGTTCTAGAAGTGGTATATGTTGTTCATCCACATGGACCCACCCGACCTCCCCAGGCTGAGGCACATAACGTCTGCTTCCAGCGAGCAAGATCTGGTGTCATGGTGCGGAGCCGAGGGATATACCACCTGGGTAGGTGGGAGGAGCCAGCTTGAAGACTTTGTGGCACATCTTAAAGGGAAAGGACACTGCCAGTAAGTGTGGATGAACAACATATACCACTCCTAGAACAACTGTTACAGGTGAGTAACCCGTGTTTTTTTTTTTTTTTTCACTCCTTCCCGGGCATGCTGTTGTCTGGCGAGATGCACTGTCTCTGCTGGACAGGGAGGTTCGTGTACATCTTCCCTCCCTTTCCACTGTTGCAGAGGATGCTTCTGAAACTACAGCAAGAAGTGGCCCACATGATTCTCGTAGCCCCTTATTGGCCTCACCAAGTGTGGTTTCTTCTGCTTCAGCACTTGAGAGTGGAGCCTCTGGTTCCCCTACCCATCTGCCAGAACCTGCTGACTTAGGATCAGGGCAGGCTGGTCCATCTAGGCATCAAGTCCCTTCACCTTCACATGTGGCACCTGCTGACGTATCTGTTGCACGCTCTGGGGTCTCTTCCAGGGTGGCTCAAGTCCTTGTGGAGGCCCGAAAGCCGTCCACAAGAACCACAGACGTTATGAAATGGAAGAGGTTCTCCATTTGGACATCCAACAAGGGTTGAGACCCTTTGTCTTGCCCTGTTCCACAGGTCGTGGAATACCTGCTGCATCTTTCTGACCTTGGCCTTAGTTCTTCACTGAAGGGCCACTTGTCTGACATTTCTGCGTACCACACTCCGGTGGATGACAAAACTTTGGCCCAGTTGGAGGTTTCCAAAACCTTTCTGAAAGGAATTCTCCATCTGAAACCCCCAGTCAGGCACCCTGTTCCTCCAGGGGATTTGAACTTCATCCTTGAGCAACTTGCTTTGCCTCCTTTTGAATCGCCTACGAGTTGCGACCTGCGCTACCTTTCCTGGAAAGCGGTCTTTTTAGTTGCCATTACTTCTGCTCGAAGGATTACCGAGCTTAAGGCCCTGATGTACATGGAGTCTTATTTGATTTTCCACAGAGACCAGGTGGCTCTGCGTACAAATCCTAAGTTTACCAAAGGTGGTTTCTGAGTTTACTTTGAATCAGACCATACACTTGCCAGTGTATTATCCTGAGCATTCTGATCAAGTGGAGGCTGTTCTGCACACATTGGATGTGCACAGAATTTTACGTTATTACATGAACTGGATGAAGTCAGTCCGTAAAACGGATCAGCATTTTGTTTCTTTTGCACCCAAAGGAGAGGGCACAGCAGTTTTCAAACAATGCTTGTCCAAATGGTTGGCAAATTGCATTTTGTTTTGTTATCAGAAGTATAACAAGCCCCTTCCGGTGGAAGTCAAGGGGCATTCAGCCAGAGGCATGGCTGCATCTACTGCTTATTTCAGGAATGTTTCTGCCACGGACATTTGTGCGGCAGCCACTTGGAGCTCTGTCCACACCTTTACCAAACACTACAGTGTGGACATTGCCTCAAGGCGCAGGGTAGGCTTTGGACTAGCTGTCCTTCAGGGCCTCCTGTCTTAACCTGGTACATACTGCAGACCTTTCCTGCCTTCCATGCTTCAGCCTATGTCTGAGTTACACTGCTTGGGACGCAGTCCTAATGGTGGTTACCTACTGCAAGAGCCCTCTCGAAGTACAATAGTACAGTTACGTAAGAATTTACCGTAACAGTAGATCTTCGAAAGAGGCTCTTGCAGTAGGTACCTTTTTCCCCTCCCACCTGCTTCTGTGTCTACTTCCTTCTAGCCTTTCTTTTAGCGTCAGGAGCCCACTCCTTTCTCCTGTTGTACCTTCTTAGGTCTCCTACGGGAGAACTAGAGGGTGGGGGACCGCCTATATATATATATATATATATATATATATATATATATATATATATATATATATATATATATATATATATATATATATATATATATATATATATAGTGTCATGCTGACATCCATCACATGATGTCAGGTCGGCGGTCCCGCACCAGACACTGCTAGCTAAAGTTTTCTGTGTGGTCCTAGTGCCTCATGGCTCTAGTCCTAATGGTTATTGCCTACTGCAAGAGCCTCTCTTGAAGATCTACTGTTATGGTAAGTTCTTGCGTAACTGTACTTTCACTCTAAAGAGGGGAGGGTGACCAGAATGATGCCTCATGGATCAGTGCTGGAACCGGTCCTCTCTAATGTCTTTATAGGTGGCATTACAGATGAGCTAGATGGGAATGGCTGCCTCTTTGTGGATGACACCAAAATCGGCAGTAGGGTGGACACTCCGGGAGGGGTGGAAAGGATGAGCAGAGACCTGGGAAAACTCAAGGAAGTGGTCAAGGGTATGGCAACTGGGTTTCAGTGTGAAAAAGTGAAAAATGATGCAGTTGGTATACAAATGCCTAAGGGCAGAGTACAAAATGGGGGAATGTCATTGACCACCACCGAGCAGGAGACGGACCTGGGGGTAACAGTCTCTGATCTAAAGGTAGACAGGCATTGCAGCAAAGCAGTTGTGAGGGCTAGTGGGATGCGGGGATGCATAGGGAGGTGGTGCCTCTGTATAGATCGCTGATAGGACCTCACCTAGAATACAGAATGCCACATTTCCAGAAGGATGTAGACAGAGTGGAGGCGGTCCATAGGAGGGCAGCTAAAATGGTGTGGGGTCTACATCAAAAGCCCTGTGAGGACAGATTAAGAGAACTCAATATGTACACTCCTGAGTGAGAGGAGTGAGGGGGGATATGATAGAGAACTTTAAATACCTCAAGGGGTCAAAAAAAAAAAAAGGTACAGAAGAAAAGAATTTTCATGAAATAAGGTGCACAAAAACAGGGGTCATGCTGTGAAGTTGGAGGGGTAGATTCATAAGAGATTTGAGGAAGTGCTTCACCACAGAAAGAGTAGTGGATTCCTGGAACAGCCTGCCAACTGAGGTGGTGGGGGTGAAAACAGTGGAGAGGTTCAAGAATGCATGGGATAGGCATAAGGGAATATTAGAGGAAAGGAATGAGGAAAGGGAGCATGAGATGGAGATCAGGTAGGGTCTGCGGTGATGTTATAGGTAGGAAAAAATGGGCAGACTGGGTGACCCAACCAGACATATTCTGTATTTCTAGCACATTAATGGAATGGGCAAATAATACTGTTGACAGTGCAGCACACCATACTGGGCCTTTTACTAGACAGAATCGGAGGCAAAGACTCACCCTATCTGTGGTGTGGTAATGGTAGCAGCACAAACAGCGAAAACCAGGCACTGGATCACTCCATTCTCCTCGACATCAGAACTTGGTGAATATCCTAGGGGAGATGTAGCAAATGAAACAGTTAACGTTCCAGGTCGACTGGCATACACCTAGCTTCATGACCAGATAGTTGAGATGAATACCGTACATAAGCGAGCAGAAGACCCTGAATTTATCTCATAATCTTACTCTGGATTACACAGAGACGGATAAAGAATCAGTACCACCGAGGCATTAAGATGAACGGCATACAAGATTCCTAAACATCTGTAGACTTTGTAACAAAAATGGTAAATAACTATATGAAATTCACTAAATAAGACTATGCAGATAACCAAGTGCAAAACAATGCCATCGGTAGACAGATACGTATTCACAATTTCATTTAAAGGCATAGTGCTTTCCAGGTTTTGCCATGGGGTGTCAGTTATTTTCTCCTCACTGTAATATAAAACTATACCTCTACATTGTATCGGTTATGGCACAAATTTGAGTATTAGTGTATAACATTGCTTGTCACTACATTATAGTGGGAGCCTCCTTTCCATGTGTGTTCCCTTGTGACTAATTAGTGTCTTTTAAGCAGAACAATGTTATCTCAGCCAAATTAAAATGTGCTGGGTATTTTTAGTAAATACATTGTTGGGACCCATGAAGATATGAGTTTCCAGGAGGAATAGGGCTTGTAAAAATAAATATAAATGTTATTAATGTATTTAAAATTGTGCATATTAGTATTTGACACTTATGACTAATGTAGACAGTTCAAGTCAGCACCCCCACCCCCACAGCTGGGATTTCTGCACCAGCGCCAACAGGCCCACTCACCATCTCTGACCTGACGCCTCTTTCTGTGATGCTTGTCGGTCAGTGACTAGGCTCCTATGAGTGCTGTAGGTTTTGTGGTGGGATGTTAATTGGTAGAGGAAGACACATTTACCCACTCCAGCTCAGTCATTGCAGCATGTGGACTGCCTGCTCTCTTGCTACCACCACCTTTTCCTGTTCTCAACCAAGACAGGTCAGTAGTATGTCTAACCCGCAGGGCCCCACTAATGTATTTGTTGCATCGACATTGCGGTTGCGATCAGGCTACCAGAAACCCAGAAGTGTACCCTATGTGGCAACTTGCAAAACAGCATCTGTCTGAAATGCAGCAAAAAGCGACACTTGCACTTAGCCTGTTCCTAGTTGCACAGTGAACAGGCTGTGTATGTCGATTTTGACCCCTGGCCTTGTTCAACAGCTCACTGGAAACGGGACTGGTTCCAGAGGACAGGAGAAGAGCTGACATGGTCCCTTTTCTAAGAGCGGCAGTAGGGAGGAAGCTAGCAGTTAGACTAGTCAGCCTAACTTCAGTTGTGGGAAACCTAATGGAAACCCTGCTGAAAGAGAGGCTGGTTGAGCATTTAGAATCCATTTGGCTGCAGGACCACAGGCAGCACAGATTCATGGGAGAAGGTCATGCCAAACGAATCTGATAGAAACATAGACTTTGATGGCAGATGAGGACCACATGACCCACCTAGTCTGCCCATTTCCCTGCCTATTGGATAAGCTGCAGATCCTAGTTAACCAACAGCCTACTTCTTCCTGATAGATTTTTTTTTCATGTGTGACCAGGGAAATAGATCAGGGGAGAGCAGTGGATGTAACCCATCTGGGCTTTAGTAAGGCTTTCGAAACTGCTGCATAGGAGGCTGATGAGGAAGCTGACCAGCTTAGGAGTTCGATCCAAATTGGTAGTTTGGGTTCAAAACTTGTTAACGCATAGGGGACAGAGGGTAGTGGTTAACGGCACACACTCAGATGGGAGAGTGGTCAATGGGATACCACAGGGTTTGGTATTAGGACCAGCCCTCTTCAATGTCTTCACTGGGGACATGGCAGAAGAACTGAAGGGAAAGATATGGTATTTTGCAGATAACAAAATCTGCAGTAGAGTGGATACTTCCTGAGGTGGTGGAGAGAATATGCAGGGATCTAGGGAACTTCAAAAGTGGTGAAGAACATGGCAGTTGGAGTTCATTGCCACAAAATGAACAGTAGCACCTAGATCACAAGAATCCTGGTGCTGAGTGTAGGATGGGGGTGGGGCTGGAATGTATTGGTAGTTGCTAGACAGGAAAGAGACTTTGACGTTATATCAGAGGACCTCATGATAGTAGTGCAGTGTTACAAGGCTGTAGGTAGAGCTAGTGGGATGCTGGAATGCATAGGTAGGGGTATCACCAGTAGGAGGAGAGAGGTGATGCTACTGCTGTATTGCTGTCTGGTACACCCCTACCTAGAGTACTTTTTTCCAGTTCTGGAGACCGGATCTCAGAAAAGATGTAGACAGGGTGGAGGCAGTCCAGGGAAGGTCCACCAAAATGGTGCAGGGGTTGCAAGGAAAGACTGAGGGATCTCAGCGCATACACCCTGAAGGAGAGGAGAGCCAGAGGAGATATGATTGAGACCTACAAGCAGTGTTGGAATTGCAGGGTGGCTTGCCAGGACTCTGCCCCCAAGCTTTAAAGTGAGCCCCAGTAGCTTACGCATCACTTCCATTGAACTATAGTAGGAAGTAGGACTCAGTTTAAAGATGGTGCCCATATGGGCTCCATGGCTCCCAAAGCTCACAAACTGTAATTCTAGCACTGCTTACAAGTACCTCACATGGGGTGAACAGGATGGGAGCCTTTTTCGTATGAGGATGAGCTCCGGGACTAGGGGACATGCAGTGAAGCTAGAAGGGAGAAGTTCATCAGGGATGTGCGGTAATATTTCTTTATTGAAAGGGTGGAGGACACACAAAACGGACTGCCAGCTGAAGTGGTGAAAGCTAAAAAGGTGGAGGGCTTCAGCCTTACATGGGATAAACACAGGGGTATAGTAGAACACAGAAAAGGAGGGGAAGGTTCACCAGAGACTGGATACGATCTGCAGAGGCTGAATTGCCAGGAACACTTTGGCAGACTGGGTTGGCCAGGAGGTCCTTTTTTGCTGACAAATTCTACATTAAGTGTGTAACTTTTGTCTCTTGGAAGATAGGAACACGTCTTCCATTAACTCTAGATCCTCGAGTATCTTCTCCATAGAGTACCACTCACCCACCCTCCATCCCCTGGACTCAGTTCAGTTACATTTGTATTGTCCCTCACCCCCACCCTACTTCTCCTCAAATAGGTATGGGTGGGATGATGCTTGTTATTGTTGCCCCTTTGTACAGGGACCGGTGGGCTGTCATATGCCCCTAGTTTTTATTTGTTACTGGCTCTCAGATGGATAATTAGCTCTTTCTCCTATGTTTAAAAAAAAAAAGTACAGAAGCATTTGGGTCTGGTGCTGCAATATATCCTGCGGTCACACAGACTACGTTGTATATCAGTGCTGTTCCACCAGCCTCACTTTCTGGTTACTATGGGGTCATGTCACCTCAGGCTCTTAACTTCAAAGAGCAGTACTCAATGGAGAAGATATTCTTGAACATTTAATGTCTTGGTAAGTGACTTTCTTGTACCACTTTGTTTATAATTCATATTTTTTTCTGTATTTCTTTGTCACTGTTTCATTCTTGCTAGAAATCTATGCGTGTTACCTGCAGTTGGTATTTCGTACGGGAGCTGCAAATGAAAGAATACCCTAGCAGTGTGGGGGAAGTGTGTCACATTTGTTTTTTTTAATAAAAAAAAAAACCAGTACTTTGAATATGTTAAATCTCACCCGTAGAAACATAAGTGATTTATAATATGTTTACATGTGTTACGTTCTCTTATAGAAGAATGTCCTCTCTTACTGTTTGGGCTAACAGATCTACTCAGTTTCACATTGTGATCCTCTTGCCTGAGCAGCATCACAATCCATTGTCTTTCCTTATCAAGGGTCGCTGACCAGTTCTGCCTCCTCACTGTTCGAAACCTGGGCACATGGGGGTATTCTGTCCTACAGATTACATGGCCTCAAGGCAATAATGTGACGATATCAAGAATAATGAAATACTCCCCCTGGATCTGCAACCATCAGTAAGCCAAACCTGCCAAAAAATAGAACACTTTGTAAGTGGAATAAGACACTGCAGAGTAGGTATTACACTTCATACCATGCCTTGTGATGGTTACAGCCCTCGTTTTCAGCTCAGGCTGTAAACTCCCCCTTCAGCATGTTACAGTGCTATAATGCTTACTCTTCCATCAAGATCTGGGATGCCACTGGTGCTCTAAAGGAAACAAATCTCCATCAGAGAATAGCCTCCTCCTTTGAAAATCACAGAAATATTCTGTAGCGCATATGGGAAATGAAGCCACTCACCCTGTTCTATTTCAACTATTAATATAGTACAGACATCGTCCCCTGCATCCCACCAATGTTTTGTGGAAATTAACCCACTTCCTCAGGCTGGAAAGATAAATCAGTAGACTCAAGTTCAATAATTCCACAGTAATTTTCTATTACACGCACACTATCACGTGAAACAGACATATCTACTATAACTCCATGTGACACAGCTCAAAACCTGTGCTACCATATACGTGTTTATTCCACAATCTGGGTTAAAAAAAAAAACATGTAGTACCTCATCTCTATACTTGTGTTCAGTACAACTCTGGAATTCCAAATACAAAACCCAGAGGGTATTCTTCAAGTGTATAGTACGTGCAACCAGTTCTATCAAACAGAGTGCATGCACCACACCTCCTTACTCACTGGTAGCCACTTTAGAAGATGTCTTAAAGGAATATTGCACTCAAAATGTGCAAAAACATACATCGTGCAGGGTGTTTTGATTTATGTGTGTAGTCCTGGTGTCTCCATCCCGTCGTTTGCTTTTGTAGAGTCTTTTCCTAGATTAGCCTGATGGTTATAGGGTAGATTTGTGGCCCCTGGGGTTCTCCATCTTAGCAAGGTTTATTGATCTTCTTTTTCCTACAGTGCCTCCTGTCCCATGTGACAGTAATGCATCTGGCACCACTGATTTAGCAAGTTCTAGAGATAGGAAGGAGCCTGATGTGCTGGCCTCCACTAAATATCTCTAATTCAGTATTTGCGTTTTCTATGTGTGTGCCAGGTCTAGCCAGCATGAGTAAAAGTTTTGCTTTTAAAACTTCATTTCATCAAACTATATACAGCCGTAAAAAGCACACAAATCCCCCCACATCATCAGTACTATAATTAGTAAAGACTCTAGCTGTTTTCTTACAGAATGACCCACTCAGTTAGCCCTTAAGTATTTGCTAAACTGTAAATGTAGGCGTTGATGCACACTGGACAAGGAGGGTTACTTAAAGATATGTTACAAATGAAAGGAAAAGTGTGACTCGCTGGGATTTGAACCTAGAACCTCAGCAATCTGTGCTTTAGCTCTTAATCAACTGAGCTATGAGAGCTCAGCCAATTAAGGCCCTGAGTTTTCCCATGTGAATCACACATACATTCCTTTCTGGTGTTGCAGTGAGCAACTGGGAAGTCTTTTTACAGATTCAGATGACTCCTCAATCTCTCTCAAGTGCAGTATATGCCGCTGTGAGGCAAATTTAGAAATCCAGTTGTAGAAATGAAAGGAAAAGTGTGACTCTCACTGGGATTTGAATTCAGGACCTCTGCAGTCCATGCTTTAGCACTTAACCAACTGAGCTATGAGAGTTCAGACAATTAAGCCCTTGAGTTTTCCCATGTGAATCGCACATACTTTCCTTTCTGGTATGGGAATGAGCAACCAGGAAGTCTTTTTTACAGGCTCAAATAACTCCTCCTCAGTCTCTCCCAAGTGCAGTATATGCTACTGCGAGGCAAATTTAGAAATCCAATTGTAGAAATGAAAGGAAAAGTGTGACTCTCACTGGGATTTGAACCCAGGACCTCAGCAATCTGTACTTTAGCTCTTAACAGCTTTCAGAGAGGTGTTTGTCTTTGGGTATTCACTGCCACCAGCTGGGTTCGTCCAACACCGAACTCTCCCTTTCTCTGAACTGGGATGTCAAACATGCAGTTGCACAGATCAAAGCCTGGTAGTGTGTCTTTCGGGTGGCAGATGCTACCAGAGTTTTGCCTCAGCCAGTGGAAACCATGAATTACCTTAGAAATAATTGAAATCACAGCCACAAATGTTAAGTAAATAAATAGATTTTTACTTAACAGAAGGTCAAAAGTAGCATTACAGGATATATATGTTTTAACACAAGAGGATAACACTGTTACAGGAAAAGTAAACAAATGTTTTTAAGTAACAGATGACAAAAGAAACTAGCATTTGTCAATGCCGAATGTTTGCTTGCTGGTATTAGCATTGGAAATGCAGGAGTTAGACAGATGCAGAATAGGAATCGCAGTGAAGTATTGAACTTCATGCCAACCCCACCTCCACCCTGCAGAGAGGGACAAGCATTAGGGTATGCCTTTGGGTCATCGCCCATAACGCTCACGCCATTTCACCTCACCCTGTCCTGCCGACACCGACAAGTGTTGAGGTGTGCCTTGGGGTGTTGGCTTTACAGTCACCCCATTCCATAAGGACATACGCCAAGGGTGCAGTATAGGAGAATGGGGTGAACTCTGGGGCCGAAGAGTCCAAGGCACACCTCAATGCCTGTCACTGGCTGCAGGGTGGGGGTGGAATGGCATGAGCATTACAGCCGGCAATCCAGAGGCACACCCCTGACACCTGTCAGTCTGTACAGGGTGGGACGTTAAAGTTAGAAACCCCTAACGCCCCGGGTGTTTGTTGGTATTTGCACTACAAATTTTCAACATGGTCTTTTTGCGACCCCCCACCTGATGAACAGTGGCACTGTGATTTTGTTACTCTGTCCTGAATGTTGATTTCCCACAGCGACTGCACCATTCTGTGCCAGATGTGCAAAACCACAGTTCGGGCTGGATGTGAAAAATGACAGTGGCATCATTCATAAGGAGGTGTGAAGAGATGGCAGTGTTGGAGATCTGGAGTGAAAACATTACAAATTCTCAGTTACGAGAGTGCGTGAAAACTACGCAATGCACGTTCGTAACAGACATTTTTTTGAATTCTTTTACCAGATTTTCAACATAGGCATTTTGGGACCTCTTCTCATGAACAGTGTCACTATGATTGTATTAATATGTCCCAAACGTTGATGTCCCACAGCAACTGCGCCATTGTACACCAGATGTGCAAAACCACATTTCGGGCAGGATGTGAAAAATGACAGCTGTACTGTTCATAAGGAGGTGTGCAAAAATGGCAATGTTGAAAATCTGGAGTGAAAATATTAAAAATTCTCAAAGTTGCGCGTGTGCATGTAAACTACGAAATGTACACTTGTAACATAATTATTTTGTGGACTTTTGTCACCAGATTTTCAACATAGGCATTTTGGGACATCCACTCATGAACAGTGTCACTGTGATTTTCTTAATCTGTCCCAAACATTGACTTCCTACAGCGACCACGCCATTGTGCGGCGGATGTGCGAAAACACATTTTGGGCAGGTTGTGAACAATGACAGCTGTACTGTTCATAAGGAGGTATGTAAAAATGGCAATATGGAAAATCTGGGTAAAATCCTCAAAGTTAGAACATATATATAAACTGTAGCACCCATAACACAGTTATTATTGAGATTTTTCACCAAATTTGCAACATATGCTTTTTGGCAGCCCATCTCCCAGACAGTAGCACTGTTCGTTACATTCGATCTCTGAAAGGTGAGTCTGCGCAGTGACCGCAAACTCACTTTTCGGGACCGAATAATGCCATGACAGTGATTGAATTCATGAGGAGGGGTCCCAAGAACCCCATGTTGAAATTTTGGTGCCAAAAGTCGAAAAAATTACCAAGCTATCCATATAAGTTGAACCCCTCCCCATTTATGCCATTATACAGCTTACCGGCATTTCTTCAGTTTGCAGTCGGCTTTGAAGAGTGCAGACGTGTTCCCGGTCCACCGGAGATTGTTGTGCCCAGCTCGGGAGGTAAGTGTGGGTGAGGGATTGTGGGGAGGTGAGGTTCACAGAGGGGTGGGAGTGCCGGGTTGGGGGGTGGAAAGCGCCAGGGCCGTTTCTCACTTCCATTCGGTCGTTGCTAGGGATTTTTTTTTTTCTCAGGGTTGCTTTTGCACACTGGGGTGGGCTCCCCAGTGTGCCACCCATGCTTTTGAGGAGGGAGGACTTGTCGATGGGGATTGCCCTCCATTGGCAAAGAAGTCTGTTTGGGGAAATGATGCCGAGGAGGATTGGGCACCCCCTCGGCACACAACCGCAAATGGGGATTATGCTGATGGGATTGGGCCCCTGTTGACAAATAAACTGGGCGGGGGCATGCCGAGAGGGGGATTGGGCAGCCCCGTCGGCTTTTATGGGGACTGTGAGCGGATGGCGACAGCCGCCACGTTGTTTTGAAATGTTACAGCAGGCAAGGCATGCCCTGCAGTGACGGGTTGCTCCCTTATTGCAGCGGCTAATTCGTTTCAGGTTGGTGGCACACTGGCTGAACTAGTGTCAGCAGCAGCATGCCACCACATTTGGAAACGAGGGTCAAGCCCAAGAATGCAGTGGTGGCATTGGCAGTGCCGCACCTCCAAAACTAGTTTCTCTCCTAAGTTGCCACATCACGTTTCTTGCACAAGCAGACATAAAAAGGCTATTACTGAGATACGCTATTACTATTCTTACCCTTCTATAGTCATCAAGAGAAACTGGACCCTATGCTATCTGCCAGCTCCCATGGACATAGTTAGAAGGGTAGGCCCAAGCTTAGCCCCTTGGATGTAGCTTCCCCCAACTCCAAGAGAAACTCACTGTCTTTCAGCATCTTATATTCTCTCTTGAGAATAGGCTATTCCTGTTCCCCTTTTGAATGCACCAACCATCTCCCATGTATGTATTTAATTGTCCCAATAAGATTGAACACCTGTCAGTGACCAATTATATTCATTTTAACCTTAAGTTTATATTTGAGTGATCCAATCCCTTTAAACTGTGAGTCTGTGTTGATATGTCCACTCCCCTTCTTGGTCACTGTGTCTGAGATTTATTGCTCAGCCCTTATCTTAGATGCTGGTGGACAGTGGAATCCCAGTCTGTGTTTTTTTTTTTTTTTGTTTGTTTTTGTTTTTTTTTTTCAGACTGCTAAAAAAAAAATCCAAGCCATGAACTCCTTCCTTTCCATTTCTGTGCCCCACCACCACCGGTGACACAGTCATTCATGCAACTGCTGGGAAGTGTCCAAAGTATCCAGCCATGCCATTAGACCTGCCTAGATAGCTCATCCGCATTGGCATTTTGTTTACCACTACGGTGCTGGATGGTCATGTTGTATGTCTGCAATACCAAACTCCAGCGTAGCAGTTTTCCATTTTGCCCACTTGACCTATGAAGCCAGTTCAGGGGATTATCATCTGTGACTACAGTAAATTCTCTCCCATATAGGTAAGGCTGCAGCTTCTTGTGAGATTTAGTACTCACTTAGACTATCTGCAAGCGTATGTCGGCGAATGTCTGTTAGGGTACCTTTTAAAATATAATTCCACTCTAGTAGTAAAGTAAAAAGGATTGTAATTTCATCCCCTGAAAGTTGCCAGAAGCTCACTTTACTTCGTAGTAGCTGAGGTCTGCCCCCGAGCTCAAGCACATAAAGATGTGTGACCAGGTGGAGCATGGAAGGTGCACCACGATTAAAGTCAATAGAGGGTCACGTTTACGTCCAGTTTTTAACCTAAACATGGCCAGTTTGCGATTAATGAAGGCCACCGCTCGACTAATGAGCTGTCTTACTCGTGCGGTGGCTTTCATTAATTGCCAGCTGACCATGTTTGTTAAAAACTAGAAGTAAAAGTGGACCCTATTGACTTTAATGGGGCACGCCCCTGCGCTGTCCCTGGTCTAACGTCATTACATGCCGGGGTGGATCTCGGCTACTAGGAAGTAAAGGGAACTGCTGGCAACTTTGTGGGGACAAAATTATGATCCTTTTTTATTTTACCACTGGAATAGAATTACATTTTAAAATGTACCTTAACTCATTACCTCCAATAGCTTCTTCAGAAGTCCGAACTATCCATTGTTTACCTAACACAAAATGCCACCCAGGGTATAATGAGCTAACAGACATTCGCCGACATAGGCTTCCAGACAGGGTAAGTGTTGCTGCACACTAAGGAATTCACAACATCTCTTTAATATCACAGATTTGCTGTTGTAAATTGACTCTAAACCAGTGCTTGCTGAATCCATGGTCCTGGATACATCGCTGTCACATGGGAGAGGAGACATTGTTGGAACAAGAAGAGCAATAAACTGTGCTTAGATGGAGATCCCCAGGGGCCATAAAAGTGGAGGTGGTGTGGGGTAGGGGAGGAGGGAGAGGGTACTGGTGGTGAAAAAGGAGTTACAAGATGAGCGACTGCTGTGGGATCAGAGACTGGAGAGTCACTTACTTAAAAGGACAGGGGGTGGGGGCTAGGAAGGTGGGTTAAAGAGGGTGTGAATGACCTTCCAGAACTTTGAGGGATGAGTAAGGTTGTTCTGGAGCGTGGCTGCAAAGTAGTCCGCCTTTGCAAGCCTAGTAGCTCTGGTAGAAGTGTTACAAAGCGACTTGTATTTAGCAAGGAGTTAAAAAAAATATTATCTAATTATATGTTTTCAAGGTATAAAGCATGACTTCCCCATGTAATTGCTACTCTACTATAAGGGTAAATTGTCTTCTGTGCCCAACTATTTCTGTCAAATGTTTTCAACTGTATTGTAATTGTATGCATATATGTCAGGACCTGGACTACCCTTGTCCTTTTCCCCACTGTACCCCTCCCCCCAGATCGCACCAGGAGATAAGTTCTTGCTCAGTGTGCTTTTCCTGGTGAAACAATTTCAGTAAATAAATAAAGAAAGGTCAGTTGTGGAGCTAGTGGACTTGTGGATCCACCAGGCAAGGTCACATGCACAGTGACAGTCCACCAACTCCACTGTGATCCAAGGGAGATGTGAACCATGGACCTGAGTTTTTCTCTGGGGGGCATGTTGATCCAAGGCCAACAAGAATTTGGAGTTAAAAAAAAAACAAAACTTGAGAGCGGTGTTAATGTTGCTGACAGCTAGTATGGGGGACCAGTCGCTTGCCATCAGATCAACAAATAAAGAAGATAGATCCAGAAATTGGAAGGATTAAATCTGCATGAATTTAGGGGGGCTTTGGGGCAGGGAATCTTACACACACTGTAGACCATATATGGTCACTGAGGGTGTCAGGGAGGGTACCAGCATCCTCAGTAAAGTGTGGGGTGGGATAGTTCTGAAGGGAGTGATTATGAGTTTTAGGATCGAGTCTAGTGGCATTAGAGATCAGTTGGGTAAGCCTGGAGAATGTCTGTAGAGCTACCTGTCCATCCTGAGGGAGGGGGTTCATTTCCCCCCAAACATTGTTGGGACACGGGATACTGTACTATATTAAACTAGTTGAAATTAAACTGGATGGGTCACCTCATTTTTCCTTTGCTCTAGTGCAATAGTTCTTAGACTTTGTCACAGTGAGCCTCCCCAAATCCATGGAAAAGATTTTGAGCCTCCCCCAAAAACTAAAATAATCTTGGGCCTCCCCAAACAAAAATAACATACTGTACCTTGCACAGTACACCATGAATAAACTGAAACCCCTTTGAATACTTTGCTCACATTTAGTTATTTGTCTTATACTGACGCGGAACCTTTGAAAAAGAGTTCCTGTGCTCAAAGGTGTTATCTAAATAACAAATAAATAAAATAAACAAATATTATTATTATTCAGCTTATTGTAACCACCCCTACAGGCCAGCCTACTTGCTCCACTATTTTCATTCTTGCACCATTGTTACCCCTTGTTGCAGTACCTTGATGGATCAGACTACTTTCTTTTTTTCCTCTGTATATGAAATAATCTTCCTACATACTTTGCCTCTCCCCCTCCTTCCCTGCTGCTAAACAATTTCTCTGGGATTACTTTGCTCCATCCTGCTATTGCTCTTAGCACTTCTATGTTCAGCCCTTGTATTTGGGCTGTTCTGCTATCAGGCTACAAATTGATCAATTGCCACCACTCATTATTAGTTTGTTGTTCATATCTATTGTTCATTGTGTATTTCTTGATTCTTTTGCAGTTACCTTTTGAAATGTATCCACTCCCTACCCTTCCCCGGGTACACCTGAAACGAGCCTTCGCTCATTCACCTTCCCTTGTCACTTTTTAGTAAATAAATACATAAAATCCACTTACTGTTATCCTCTTTCAATTTGCTTCATCTATTCACACAAAATACATAAAACTCAAAATTTAAATACAGTACTTTTCCAGATTTGCTTGAGCCTCCCCTGGAACAGGTTGGGGCCTCCCCAGGGAGGCTGGCCTCACCATTTGAGAACCCCTGCTCTAGTGGATAATACCTATGCTGTCCTACAAACATACATGCAACTTAGCCAGCAGAAGATGGCCTTTTGGTCTGTCAAGTCTGCTTGATTGCGCAGCTTCTGACTGCCTAGTACCATACAAGATGCATCCCATGCTACACATATAAACATATAGACTTCATCTGTTACAGCTGCTTAATCTCCACTTACATTTAATCTTTATGTTATATATCTCAAGGTTTTCATAGAAGCGTCAATTCCTCTTTAAACACTGCTTAATGTGATTATTACAGAAATCCGGTTATAGTATATATTAGAGCATTGTTCTGCATAGCATTCCATCCCTTTCAAAGTGCTGTTGTATCACAGTTCAAAGGCCATGGAATGTGATTGTGCCCTACTGTAGTACAACAGCATTCTGAAACCTCTAGATACTGCACGTCAGTTTCATTGTGACAACAAAAGAACCACTGTGCACATATTTCAAATAATACTATACACTATAAACATACAGGATCAGCAACTTTGTGCATAACCAATGTGTTGTGCCACCTCAGGGTTCTGATTCCCATAGACCTCTCGAGCGTTGCTCTCGAGATCAGAGGGAATCAGAACCCCTCTATGGCAGAACACACTGGTTGTACGTAGTTGCCTATCCAGTATTCTCCTTGTCTTTTTTGTGACCATATAAGATAAAACCCCATAATTGTGTGACACATTTCAATGCTTCTGTGGGTTGTACAGTTAATCTCCTTGCATGATACCCTTATGAGTAACTCCATACTGTACATGCAGCAATTTTTTACTAAACACTTACGTGATTATTTAAATATAAATTTGTATTAAAAACACAAACAGCACCTTTGAGCTGAGCAACCTGAAAGTTCAGGTTTCAAATCTTTACCATTTTTGAGAAGTTGTGTTATTTAAAGGGTAACAATCAGCACAAAGTGCCCCAACACTCAAGTGTGGGCCTGGTCCAAAATGCACTTTTTGGGGGTCGTTTACTTACTATTTACTGTAGTGTAGTGGATTGTATCAGACTGATTTTGTTTAATTCTAGCCTGACATCTTCTGTTACTACAAATCCCAGAATCCTCTGCAGCTGGCAGCAGTGTGAGAGTCTATAGCCTGAAGTGCATCTTGGAGCATTTAGAATTTCCAATCAGATGTTTTCCAGTTCTGCTTTTCTCCAGGGGTTAAGTGCAGTCCTCTGTGATTGTACTTAGCCCATGTAGGACAGTGGGACCAGAAAACAAAAGATCAGAGTTTATATAAAGTAAATGCTTATATCTAACCCCCATGTATTTTACTCAGCCAGTAGCAAATGTATTTGTTATTCTGGCTGAGGATGGCAAAGCCATAGTGCCCAAGGAGGTCTCTGCACACCCCACAAACAGAGTCGAGTAAGGTGTACACCACAGGCAAGTGGGTCTGTGCCTCGTCTACCCTTGACATGAGGATAGCTAGCTACTAGAGTCACTTCTCCAAGTACGAATATGCCCTCTGGAGCAAGCTGAAGCAGAGAGGCCCTGCCAGACACAGGCAAGATAAAACATGCTGCTTTCTGTTAAGGTACTGAATCTAAAAGCCACTGCCTTGAAGTCTTTAAGGATGCCTTCCATGAAGAGCTCACTCCTCAACTGCAGGTATTGGCATCGAGCGGCACTCCTGGCTATAGACTGCTGGTTTCACTCCAGATGTCTAGCAACAGATCATGAATGTGCGCTTTGGTGGCACTTATCTGTGTAGACTGCAGTTGGAGCAGTCTCTTAACACAGCAATCTCCATATAGTTTTTCCAGCAATAATGTTTGTCCAGCAGAAATATCAAGATATCTGTTTTTCATTTTGTTTTCTTTCATTCCTGAACCTAGATACAAGTTGCAACTCCCATGTCATGTCCCCCATGAAAAAAATGAAATATCTTGGTGCAGTGTTGTTCTGTTTAACATCAAAAGCATGTCTTAATACCTTCCTAATACATCCACATTTTGAATATAGCATATACATTCAACAGGTAACCTCCATGGAAGAGATTTTTAAAAACTTTGAGTGGCAGCCATCTGTAATGATGACTCATTAATTACACCATCTCCTGTAAAAGCTGTTTTAACTGCATCCGAGAAACTAAAAATGCACGGAGCATGAATCTTAAGATGTCAGAGATACATTTTTGCCCCCCAAAAAAACAATTATATGCTGCTGCTTTAAATAGTCTAATGAAACTCAGATGACTCTTAAGACTTCAGGTCAGCTCCCTGTATCCCACAAAGGTGTAAAGGATGTGGCTGTTTCACAGCAAGCAGTCCTTTCGTGGCATGGGCAGGGGAGCCCAGAACAATAAAGCTCAGACTGCCAGCCCCAAAAGAAAATGCAGCCAAAGGCACAGGTGCCAGAGCCACTCAGTGCCACCATCTGAAGCTCTGGCCCTGGATCCCCTTCAACTGCCAGTGGTGGACCTCTCCTCCCCAGTACGATGGAAGGTAGGTACATTTACTGGGGTCTGTACCCCCAGATAGCAGACTTAAGATATGACCCATTTATACGGGATAACGACTTTAATTTGGGCAGTGATCTGCATCAGTCAGAAATGCCACTTGTGGATCCAGACAGCTCTTAGCACGGGACATCACATTTAAGTCTACTTACATTATTACTGAGAAACCACTGGGGTATAAACCACTTTTGGTCAGGGTGGATGAGTTCTGAAATAATTGTCTGGACTCCAGAGGTTAGACCTTCAAGTTCTGATTGAGTAGCAGTACTGGCCTGTAGGAGACACAGATGTCTCAGGCTTTTCCCGATTTGGGGAAAATGGTGACGATCACCCCTTGCCATGTATTGGGTAGCCTATGATCCATTTGGCAACTGCATAATGTAGTGAGGAAAATGGGTGACAGTATTTCTTTAAGTGCTGTATGAAGACAGACATATTATAAGCTGGCTGTGGGATAAGGATCACCACAGTTGCCAATGACTACAGTAAATTGAATTGGGCTAACTTTTTATGTTTTCATTTGCCACCTTGGCTAAAGCATTTGGGCAATATGAAGTGATACTGTTCAGGTAACATGATATAGTAACTAATTTATTTCACGTGTGGCTAAAATAATTTGGTGCATTTCGGCGATGATGTCAAAGGATTTTTTTTAGACCTGGTCACTCACCCAGATGACCCACTGCAAAATATGAACATGGAATTACAAACGGATCCCTAAAAATGATTTTAAAGAGAACATTGCCATTGTCATTGACTAGATGGGGGTGCACATGGGGCACATTCATACTGTGTTTGTAGTAGCAGCCTTTGGGCATGTACGATGAGCTCCTCGGGGGTGAGGGGGATGGAATGACTTTGAGAATAATGTAACAGGCAGTGTGGGTTCTTAAGGCTAATTACAAGATGTGAAGAGAAATTGCACTGTGTATTATGCATTGCAAAAGCTTGCAATAATACCTCTCAACTTTTCCTCACTAGAATGAGGGACTCTGACCATCATGATGAGGGACATGATTCTCAAACTTGTAAAGAACAAACTCGGTACACTAACGAAACCATTCTGTTTACTTGCACAAAGTTTATTTTGGATTTTACATGTCAAAATATTATGAGTATGTGCTTTAAAATCTGAGTTTCCAACACATTCTCTGTGTGGGCAGCACCTTTTTTCCTGAGGGATGGAGCAATTTTGAGGTGTAAAAAGAGGAATGTCCCTCATGATCGGTGATACTTGAGGGGAGGCATGCTTGCAGTAGAGGACCCAAAACTGGAATGCTTGTAGTAGGCGTTTGTGTGAATGGTTATAAAAATTTTAGCATGACATCTGATGAATCTGCAAAGTCTGTAATATTTAAATTATTTTTGTCAACTTTGTTCTTTTTCTAATGAGCGTTTTTTCCCAAGAGTGGTCCAGTTTATCAGATACTTCTATCAGGTACTTGTGGTTGATATTGACTAATTGTGAAACTGTCTTTTGCAAGATTTTCATTAATTGCCCTTTCTTTCAGCTACTGTTTCTCAGAAATGGCTCCAGTGTGTGCTGTTGTTGGAGGAGTGCTGGGACAGGAAATTGTGAAGGTAAGCCACTCAAAACATCCCTGACTAATGAACCACCTAGAGCAGTGGTAGACAACACAGTTCTAAACCAAGCAAAACATTTTTTTTATTTCTATGCCACAGAGCTTGAGTGGATTTCCAGCCCAGCTGGCTGTCGTCAGTGGGCTTGCATTTCACTTACTGTTTAATAAAGCACTTCACTAGTTGTTTTCACTTAAATACACACTGTAGGTACTGTAGAAAACAGTCAAAATCGAAGTTTATGCCATGAGAATTATTAGCAAGTACAAATCAGAATACCTAGTTGACTGCAGCAGTATGCTGCCCATGCTTACGTTTTTAATTATAATATGGAGCAGCATTCCAAAAGAGGATGGGAGAGACCTTACGGTCAAAATATTAATTCCAACTTTATTTTCTAGTTTTCAGCATGCATTGAAGAGAAAACGTGAAACAGAAACCTAAATCTAAAAGCTTGTATGTGTTTATATAATCTGTTGAAAAAATATGTAACCGATGGCAGTGGGATAGAGAATAATGGATAGGTAAGTGTGTGTTACGGATTTTTTTTTTTTACACCCCGCGGTGTGTGATGAGCCATAAACCTTGAGAGCGAAGCTTGAGAGGTTAATGAGGTCATCACACACCGAGGGGGTGTAAAAAAAAAAAAAAAATCCATGAAACACACACTCACCTATACTTTATTTTTTATAATTACTGGTGCAGGGAATGAATGGCAGCATCAGTTCTGTCATACTGCCAGACATAGACTCAGTCTCTCACACACAGAAGCAGTTCTGCCAGACTGTCTCACTCAGAGAGACACACACACAGTCTGCCTGTCTCTGTTTCAGTAGGGCATTTCTTTTTTTAGTTTAGTATTTGTGGGTTGGTTTCCCCCCCATCCTCCCCCCCCCCTCACATTACACTGCTCGCTGTAGTCAGTTGTGATTCATTCCCGATGGAGCCACTGTCTTGCCTCACTCATTGGGTACAAACGGAAGGATCAGACAGATTTTTTACTCCTGATGGTGAGATCAACCAGATAAAGAATGTAAAATACTAACAAAAAAAAAAAAGTACCTTACAAAAAAAAAAAGAATCAATGTAAATCGTTGGTTACCGGACACTAGAGCAGCCATGTTTATTTACCAGTTTGACCCGCCTGCACACAGAATAACGGCTAATAAGGTGGCGCGCTACCAAAGACTGATGCTGGAGCACACTGCTAGTGTGAGAAAGTTTGGACAGATGCCGTAATAACCCGATTTCGGGTTATGACAGTGTTTGACTGTACTCATAATCCAGTTGATAAATAGGGTCACCAGTAATTATTACATGGGTAATAACACAGTGGTATGCGGTGATTCTGTTATAACTGCACACCCCAGTGAGTTGAGGTAAAAGATACAGCAGCAGCGGGTTTGACATTCTTTATGTTAATTTACTTTTTCTCCCATGTTCATTGCCCCAAGCTCCTCACAGACCACTGCTTGCCTCTTGCCACCCTGCATGGGAAAACACTTTACTCGCTGTAACCCAGAACAACTGTAGTTCCGGGAGTGCAGTTGAGGAGAGGACATAATTGTTGTGGGTGCCCTTTGCAGGTGTCATGAATGGCAGCAAACCTTTTTTTTTTTTTATGTTTACTTTTTTTCCTCTGTGTTTATTGATCAGCCCACCTCCCTTCATTATGCATCATTTTGCCACGTCTGACTGGGGGAACTGGAGTTGCCCAGCCGCTGACAGTTCGACTCATTCTCTAAATCCCCTCTGGAGGCACTGAAGCATCTTCGCCCTCCCTCCTGCTACCTCTTATGCACTTCGAGGACTCTATTTGCCCAGTGGATGGCGTTGGGGTCAGTGTGTGAACTTGGGTGTCCTCCATGGTAATGCTGTAACCTGCACCAACAGACCAAGTTCAGTAGGGGCCACCACCATCACAGCCTCTGTCAAGCAGCTTGACTCCAAGTGTCCTTCCTGCCGTTCCAACTCCAGTTGGTTTGCCTTCCAGGCTTCAGCTGGCAAATCTGGCAATGACTTGACCAGTGCAATGAATGTTCCAGTATCGGTCCCATTCAAGACATCGGCATCACAAGAGGTCGAAGAGAATCTCTTCATGATTTCCTTATCAGGCTCATGAAATCTGCAGTATGACCTACATTTTTATGAGTTTCAGGCTTGGCCACAATGGATGGCAGGCCACTGGCAGTCTCTGCTCCCAGGTCGGGACTCTCCCAGTTCCTCCACTTAGCCAGTTCAGGTTATTCTGCCTCAACCAGCTGAGGCGGCACTGACCCAGCTCTGGACAAGTATAAGAGGTTGTCTAGTAGTGTTTTCTTTTGTGGTGTTCACTCCAACTAAATGGGTCAGCCTTTCCTTCAGAGGGCACTCAGTCAAATGTTTCCACAACAGAACTCGAGACGCCAATCAGTTGGTTTCATCCTCTGCCATGGGGAGGACTTTAAGAAGCTTAAGAGAGAGAGCTTTTCATCTGAGAGGGAATTGTCACCTTCTAGGGCCGTAGATATGTTTCGCTATCCCTACTGTGGTAGTTCCATTGGAACAGTCTGATTTGCCAGATGTCTTTAAATTAAACTCCTCCCACCACCCAGGTGGTATATCCCTGACTCTGCCTTGTGACATCAGATCTTTCTTCTTGAAGAACAGGTCACCTCCTTCACGGCTCTCGCTTAGGACTTAGTGCGCCAAAGGCAAACTTTATTTTTTTAAAGTTTTCTCGATCTTCTTCGAGGATGTCTTTCATCAGGCCACACCTATGGAACTGTAAGCTGTCTGGCGCTTAGATCACATGGAAACTTTTGTAAGCAGTCCATTGGAGTTTCCCACAGCAGCGTCTGACGTCGTCTCTCCTTTATAAATGTGGGCGGCCCCATCCCTCCTCAGTTATTTTCCCGGCGTAATCAGTGCTTATCTGACCACTGTGAAAAGCCACTGCTTTATACCACCATGTATATTGTTTGCTTTCCAGCACTTTTACATCACAATCAGCAAGCTAACCAACAGCTCTGATACTTTGTGTGCCTGGGGAGATGGGATTCCCTCAGGTGACTCCCTGTTGTCGGTGCCCCTTTGTCAAGCTCAGCCTACGTCAGGGTAGTAAGTGAGGTAAACACCAAGCTAGAGATGTCGATAGGGAGAAGGGCAGGAGTAAATGGAGAAAATGATGAAGGCAATAAGGACAGGGATGGGGCAAAAGGGGTAAGGTCATAAAGAAATGGAGGGTAATGAGTACAAATGCCTGTAGTCTGGGCAACAAGCTCCCTGAATTGGTGGCCTGGATGGAATAGCAGTCACAGAAACATGGTACACAGAGAACCATGACGGGAATGTTAACATACCAGGGTACACAACCTACAGGAGAGACAGGGAGGGGAGACGAAGGGGAGGAGTAGCTCTCTATGTAAAGGAAGGGATAAAAGCAACGGAACAAAAGAGTAAACAGGGAGGAGACGAAGCACTGTAGGTTGCCTTAGAGACTAGCAATGACACCACAATCCGCACAGGGGTTGTATACAGACCCCCATCTCGGGGGGAGAATGGACAAGGATATGATAGAAGGCATCCTTAGGATGGCAGAGAAAGGGGAAGTACTGTTGATGGAGTTCTGAATATGCCAGATGTTAACTGGAGCACCTTTGCTGCAGCCACATCCAAGAGCAGGGCCATTCTTGATGCCCTACAGGTGGCATGCCTCAGACAGCTAGTTTTGGAACCCACTTGTGAGGGAGCAATCTTAGACCTCATACTCTCAAGTGGGGACAGTGAGAGGATCTCAGATCTAGACGTGGGTAGCCATCTGGGAACAGGTGACCACCAAACAGTGTGGTTCACGATAAAACTCAGCTACAGAGTCAAGCCATACAAAAGTGAGGGTACAGGACTTTAGGAAGGCTGACTTTGGCAAGATGGGAGAGTACCTTAGAAAAGCACTAGCAAACAGGCTAGAAGAATGGGTGGAGCAACAATGGGGAAACATCAAAACTGCCATCACAGAAGCAACAAGCCTTTGTATGAAGCAAATAAACAAATCAAAATGAAAGAAAAAGTCACTATGGTTCTCAAAAGAGGTGGCAGGGAAGGTTAGGGAGAAAAAGATAGCATTTAGGAAGTATAAGGAAACACAGAAGGGGCAGGACAGAGCACTGTACCAGTTAAGGCAGAGGGAAGTTAGAATAGCAAAGGCCCAAACTGAGGAAAAGATAGCCAACTCGGTTAAGAAGGGGGATAAAACCTTTTATAGGTATATCAGGGAGTGTAGAAAGACAAAGGGAAGGATAGTGAGGCTGAATAGAATGGACGGTGGGTGGGCAGAGAGGGACAGTGAAAAAGCAGGGATACTGAACGAATACTTCTGCTCAGTGTCCACAAAAGAGGAGAAGGGGGAGGTGCCTAATCCAATTAACAGAAGCACTCTGGATAGGGGGGTCGACCCCAGTCCTTTCACAGAAGAAAGGGTTCTGAAAGAACCCCCAAAACTGAAGGTGGACAAAGCAATGGGGCCTGATGGAATTCACCCCAGAATTCTAGAAGAATTAAGGGGAGAACTAGTGACACCACTGACTACCCTTTTTAACAAATCATGGGAGGATGGTGTGGTACCTGAGGACTGGAGGAAGGCGGATGTGATTCCCCTTCACAAAAGTGGGAGCAAGACAGAGGCAGGAAACTACAGACCTGTCAGTTTGACCTCTGTGATAGGGAAAGTGATGGAATCACTTCTGAAGGAAAGAATTGTTGAGCACCTAGAGGCCAGTAGGGCACAGAACCCAAGGCAGCATGGGTTCACAGCGGGAAGGTCATGTCAGATGAATCTAATTGATTTCTTTGACTGGGTGTCCAAAGTAGTAGACCTGGGAGGGGCTGTGGACATGGTCTACCTAGACTTTAGCAAGGCATTTGACACAGTCCCACACAAAAGATTAATAGTCAAATTAACCAGCCTGGGAGTGGGTCCCAGGGTGGTAGCCTGGGTAAAACATTGGCTGGACAACAGGACACAGAAGGTAATTGTAAATGGAGTCCACTTGAAGAAAGGGGGTTACTAGTGGGTACCGTGAGGTTCAGGCACTGGGTCCAGTCCTTTTAATGTCTTTATAAGTGACATTGCCGAGGACTGGAAGGAAAGTATGCCCTTTGCAGATGACACAAAGATCTGCAACAGGGTTGATACATAAGGAGGCTGGAAAGGATGAGAAGGACTAGGCAAGGTTGGAGGAATGATCAAGTATGGCAGCTTGGATTCAATGCAAAGAAGTGCAAACAAATAATGCACCTGGGAACAGAAACCCAGGGAAGAAGATTACACAAGGGAGGGTAGTAGCAACAAGAAAATGGAAAGGGACCTGGGGGTAATCATATCAGATGACCTAAGGTTGGCAAGTGGGGGATACTGGGATGCATAGGAGAGGCATCACCAGCAGAAAACAGGAAGTTGTTATGCCTCTGTACAGACAGTTGGTGAGACTCCATCTGGAGTTCTGCGTCCAGTTCTGGAGACCCCATCTCCACCTAAGGACATAGGATGGAGACAGTCAGAGGAGGGCAACTAAAGTGGTGCATGGTCTGCAAGAGAAGCCGTATGAGGAGAGACTAAAGGAACTTAACATGTATACCTTTGAGGAAGGGGGGGGGGCATAATAGAAACTTTTAAGTACCTCAGTGGAATCAACAAAGTCCAAGAGGGTAGCATCTTTTAGAAAAAGAGATGTGCAAGAACAAGGGGACACAATTTGAAGATAGAGGGGAGACGCCTCAGGGGCAATGTGAGGAAGTATTTTTTCACAGAGAGGGTGGTGGATGCATGGAACAGCCTTCCTAAGGAGGTTGTGGAGTCTAAAACTGGGGGAGAATTCAAGAATGCATGGACAGACATAAGACAATTCTTAGGGGGGTAGGAAGAAATAGGCTGTTGGTTAACTAGGATCTGCAGCTTATCCTGTAGGTAGGGAAATGGGCCGACTAGGTGGCCAAGTGGTCCTTTTCTGCCATCAAAGTCTATGTTTCTGTTTCGCAAGGAGTTTCCTGCTGTGCCCAGTTGCCATCAGCTGCAGTGCTTGAAAAGTCACCTTCTTGAACGAAAGGCCACACAGTGAGCATAGGCGTTCCAGTGGCAAAAGGGGTATCCAAGTCACCAGACCAGATCTTACCCGAATTAGTCTTCACCATTCATGACTGGTGGGTCTGAGATAGGGTAGAATAGGACCCTGTCCCAGTTGTTATGGAGAAAGGGTTTAAATGCAAGGATCTATTCTGTCCTTTTCTGTCTCTTCTCTGTCTGGTTGCACAACCAAATTTTCCTGTGAGACTTCGGACTCTGTCAACCCGACAGGCTCTCAGTTCTTTGCCTCTCACTGTCTCTCAGCCCTCCCTTGCCGTCTGTTTTTCCTCCCTTGCATGTCTAGATGATCTGATATAAAAATACGTGCAAATCATTGTATGGAAATGTAACTGATATTGGGATCCCTTGTGTTTGGAAAATATATAGTATTACTGTTGAAATGTATATAAATATAATTTGAGATGACTGCAAAAAGCTGTTGGAAGCTAGAGGTTACTGGAGTTCAATTTTTAAGCCTTTTGCAAAAGCTGTGCAAAAGGGGGCCTCAACTCAAGAAGCACACTGTGTTCTAGCTGCTCCTGCCTGATGCTTGCCAAGAATGGGGGTCGAAAAGACTTATAAAAGCTAAGCTGCAACTGCAAGAAAGATTAGAAGAAAAAGGGACACAGAGACTGAAGGAAAACTGTTTTTTTTCTCTCCTCTGTACATAGTTACTCTGAACAAGTTTATTTTTTTGTTACTTTTACTGTAAATAAATATTTTTGATGAATTCTACAACTGCTCTTGGTTTTCCCTATGCTTCTTGACCTGTGCCTCGACAACAGTCTTAGCCGGAGGTGCAGGACCCTCGCTGGAGTTTTTAGCTTTAAGAATTTTGGAGTGGGGAACCGACTTCAGAGACTGCGCCACCACCAAGGTACACATACTGTGTGGTGCTCGTGAACTGTCCAGTAACCGACACTGGCTCCCCCTCCTCCTCAGTTCTTTTTTTCCCACCATCAAGAGAACAGCTCATGGGAGCTTCGCTGACCGACTTTGAGAAACTTCTGCTTCAGTTTTGCTCGGCCACTATTTCTCTCTACACCATGCTAGTTAGTCCTCGTTTTCTGTGCCATTTTTCTTTCCCTTTCCAGTGCAATGTCGGGAGCTTTTTTTTTTATTTTGTTTCCATCGATCATGTTTTGTCCGGGGCCTAGTAAATTGAAATCAGAGACAAGGCTCTTCCCATGCGTCGGTGCCCCTGCAGTAAGCCCTTAACTGTATCTGATCGCCATGATCATTGATTGACCTGCTTGGGTCCAAATCACAACATGGATGAGTGCAACGCCTTCTTTTCCATGCATTTCTGAACACTCCAAATACACGTGTTAACACCCCCCCCAACCCAACTTTTGGAGGCCAGCACCGCACCAGATACTCCAAAGTCAGGTTCCTAGGCCCTTCCCCTGGGCCATTCCCAGATACTGTAAGTACCGAGGGAGAGCAGACCTCTACCATTTCTAGTCTCGTGGAGACTGGAAGCCTGTGTGAGGGGTTGGGTGGACCGTCAGCTTCCGAGTGACTGACTGAGCACCCCTTGCAGTCCAGTGCCTACTTGGGGGCCCAGACACCCCTGGTGTTGAGGTCTCGGCTATACGCTGGGCCTGCGCCGGGGGACTCCTTAGTGTCGTGGCCTAGTGCAGGGCGGTGCCAACCATGCAGCTGGTTCCCCTTCCAACATTGCTTGGGGGGGGTAAACCCTCTGGCAATCTCCCTGGCCTCTTCAGATGACGACCAGGATGATCCTGATTGCTTGCCCGATTCCTTGGAGCACCGGAACTCCCCTCAGCCTAGCTCGCCGCCTTCTGCAGGGTCTGGGAGCCCTAAGCTGTGCGCCAACACTGATGCCGCCCTTCCTTCATCACTTGGCACTGCTTGCAGAGCCAGGGAGGTGTCTGGTGCTGGCCACAGTACCAGAGAAGGGGGCGGTGCCGAGCAAAGTGTGGGGTCTGGGGACGGTGCCAGCACCAGTGCTGGCTCTGTTTCTGGTGCCACGAAGGGCATGGATTCAGGTGCTGGTGCTGTTAGCAACACTGAGGGGACTTCGGAACTGCCAGCAGTACCGAATCCTCCCATCTTTCAGCTGCGGATTCTGCAGCTCCTATTGGATGTCTTTCGAGGGTCAGGAGGTCGGAGTCAACACCCTGTGCTGTTCCCAGACCGGCTGGAGGCTCTAGGAGAAGTAGGAGCGTGGATTCTGGCTTTCTCTCCCCTCTTGATCGGCCAGGATTTGCAGTTGGTGTAGATAGGGACCACCTTAGTGCACTAGCATGGCTCCGATCTTCTCACCTGGGGGTATCCCCCAACCCGGCACCACTCAGCTCGCCCCTCCATGGTGGGTAACCTACAGTGGGCAGTCTGCGCAGCTGCCTTCTAAGGAAGGGTGCCCTGCTCACTCCCACAGCCCTAGCAGAGGTGCTGGTGTGGTCTCTCAAGACCATTCTCCAATGCCTCTGCCTCCTTTTCCTTCTCTCCCAGGTTTTTCCGGTCCTATGGGGCCCATGACTTGCGATCAGTTCAGAGCTACGGCAGCTGCGTACCCCTCCCCGTGCCTTAGGACCATGGATGAGGTAATCTTCAAACCTCAAGCCCCTGCACCGCCTCCCTCTGAACACAGCTCCTCCGAATCTTCGACTTACCCCTCTGAAGAAGGGGATACCTCCATTCACTTCTCCTCTGATACTGATCTCACTAGCTATTAGCGTTTCCTATCCGAGATGATGGAGGAGCTGCATCCATCCTATTTCATAGGATGCAGCCCTGCATGTGCAGCATTCATTCCTTGGGGAAAACAGTATGGAAACCACTGTGATTCCTCCATGGCCTCAGCCTTTCTCAAATGCATTGCACAGTGTCCAGCAGAACCCCTTCGCCCCTATTCTAGCCCCGAAGGACTGCCAGCACAGGTACTGTGCGCCCGTTGGGTCTCCAGGTGCTGAGCCCCATCCCACCTCAGGAGTGGAGCTTCTGGGCACCGTTGCCCTAGGCACGGACCTCCCTACTCCGTCTCAACCAGGCTTGACTGCTGGGGTAGAAGGGTGTTCTCAGCGGCATGCTTCCTCTTGTGCGTCTCAGCGTACCAGGCACACCAGTCTACCTATGCCAGGCACCAGTGGGCGATGCTAGGACAGTTCCTGGCATTCATGCCTGATAGTGAGGCAGCCAGACGGGCCATCAGCCTTTCCACCTGTGGCGAGATACCAGTCAGGGGTGTCTTACAGTGCCAGTGAGGTAGCTTCCAGGCTTGTAGGAACAGCGGTGTGCATCAGGCGGACAGCGTGGCTCCATCTTCCCAGGTTTTCACCCCTGGCCATGGGGTAGGGTGATTGCCTCACCATACCAAGGGCCCCACTTTTTCTCTCCTAGGGTCAGGCGAGAGTTAGCGGGGTGACTTCCCTCTCCCAGGTCATGGGGGCCTCTGCCTGCCCCTGACCAGTCTCAGGTTCCACTGGACCCGTGAGGGGCCCCCACCTCCTTGTGTTTCCCCCAGAGGAGGCTGAAGGATTATTATCCCTCAGGGTTTGTCAGTGCCAGCAAGGGTTTCAGTTTGGCACTCTGACCCACCAGTCATGAATGATGAAGATTGATTCAGGTAAGATGTAAAAAATATGTAGTCGCCATAATTCTTGATCTTCCCGAATATCTCCACCATTCATGACTGCTACCCGCCCACCTTCCCCTCAAGGTCAGGCTCTGGGCAGTGCCTCCCCTCTAACTGGATAACTCTTTTAGGAACCAGTCTGAGGTGGGAAAACCCTGGGGTGACTTCTTTCTAGACCGCATGTCTTACGGAAGGGAAAACAAGAGGTTTCAGGGCTTCTGCTCTAATGTTTCCTTCCCCAAGGCAGTGGCACCTTTTCAGTGCCATCTTGCTGCACTGCTGCCACTATTTTTTCTGGTGCTCACCCCCAGGAGTCTTGGGTTATTGTCTCTATAGCACGGACTCTGTATTCTGTTTTCCCTTCCGTCACAGGCTGCAGTTCCTGTACACTGCCCTGTCTACCAAAAAAAAAACCTTTCCGATAGAGAAACTAGAGATACAGAGTGTCTTTTAGCCCTCTTACCTCTAGGGCCCTTCCCTTTTCCCTCTCCCCTGCAGGTCTTATCATCCATTCCAGACACTTAACATCTTCTGCACCAGTTGGCCTCCAGTGCCTACTTCTGCCAAGGGAAGTTTCCCTATGTAGCTCAGCAGTGCCTTCCTCACATCCCGTATCCCCTCTGGTTCCTATGGGCACCACTCTCCTTCCTCCTGCTATGCCACAGAACCCCTGCCAGCAGCTTAGCTGCTACGTTATTGTTCTGGCATCTCCCCCCATTACCTTCCTCTTCATTTTCCTTGGTCTCCACTGCCACTTTATGGTTTCCTAGGGGAAAGACCCTTTTGCTTCAGTTTCCTTTATAAAAAAAAGGGGGTAGGAGAAAGGGACACCTTATTTATATTATGGCAGCCATCGTTAGGGAGTGTGGACTGGCTGCAGTGGTTCTGTTCCTTTGAGTCGCCTTTGTTTTTAGATCCTCAGCTGGAGAGACTAACACTCTTCTCTTCTTATTCAGCCCCGCTTTCTTTCTCTCCCTCTCTCTCTCTCTCTCTCTCTCTTTCTCTCCTCGGCCTGCCCAGCTGGTTTGGCCTCCCCATACCAACTAAAGTCCCTCAATCCATACCTTACTTCTCTTTATCTCAGTCGGGTTTTTATTTACTTACCTATATCCATTTTCTTCTTCTGTCCCTTTGGTTCCCTCCCTGTTCGCTGACCTTTGTTCCTCTCTGGCTGGGCAGAACTGAGGAGGAGGGGGAGCCAGTGTTGGTTACTGGCTAGCCCACGAGCGCCACATAGTACATCTGCCTCGTAGGCGGCACCATCTCCGACGTCGGTTGAAGCTAAACGCTCCTGCAAGGGTTCTGCATCTCCAGCTAAGACCCACCAGTCATGAATGGTGAAGATATTAGGGAAGATCAAGAATTACAGTGTGTCTGTAATTTCTTTCTCTCCGGGCCACCCAACCCAGGGACACTGCTTCCGTAAGTGGAAGTTTCCAAATTACATAAAAACAATGTGCACCAGGAATGCCTAAGGAAATGACCTCTGGATTGTGCCTCAGGTCAACCCATTCTTTCATGATCTGCCTTTCTCTTCTGTGTCACCTGATTTGGCAGCACCCCCGCCCCCGCCAAAAATACTGTTGATAACACACCAAGGTCGGGGTTTGGGGAAGTGCTTCACAGACCTTCCACGGCTGGTACATAGTGCCGACAGTAGTGCTTCTGCCTCCCCCATCGACCTTCATACTCTGCTCTTGACGTCGACGGTGGCACCTTTACCTTCCCCCATCAACCTTCATACTCTTCCCTTGATGTCAACGGTGGTGCCTCTGCTGCCCCCGTCTACCTTCATACTCCACCCTTGACGTCGACAATGGCATCGCTGCCTCCCCTGTTGGCCTGTCTTACGGCTGCCTTTTGACCGTCAGTGGTTGTGCCTCGGCCTACCCCGTTGACTTCTGCTTCTTGACTCAGTGTCATTGATGATGGTGTTTCGGCCTTCCCCATTGTCCACTTCCGTCACATCCCTTAAACAGACGGCATCAATGTCCAAGCGATGATATTATCTGTTCTCACACCTGTTTTCCTCACCTTTCAGTGCCGGTGGACCCCCTCGTCAACACCATGAGGTCCGACCCTGCCATGATAACTTATATGAGGTGTCCGGCCTTCCTGCTAGACGCCCAGGAGAATGACACTGGGTTTTATAGAGTATCCCTTCAACCAGGGCACTATTTCTACAGTGTCCCTATGCAGTGGGACCTTTGTGCTACTTCCCCCAGGTCCCCTTCATAAAGGGCCATGTCTTGCTCTCCAGGATGTAGCAGTTTGTCAGCTACCCTGGAGTTTCAATTGCCAGAGTCTTCTGCTCTTCTGGTATTACTAATGCCTAGAGGATACCTCGTGTGTGTGGGTGTCAAAAACACTCCAGCTCTTGGAGGGGGTTCAGATAGTCCTGCCTCGGAGCTCCCGATATACTATATTTATCCCAGGTAGCCAACAGTGAGTACTTAATATAACTTTAATCTGTGAGCTGCATTCTGGGAATGGTAGCCATTTGATGGTGGGGGTCAACTCGGGTTAAATGGCTATAAAATTAATCATCTTTCTAATGAATGGGATGCTATGGGGTTTGGATGGACCCCATCCTGAATCCTATTCATCACTCCTCTTGCGCTGAGGCCCCTCCAGGATCTGCTGCGGGGGCTGACGGGACACTGGGCGAGGGGGGGAGACTCAGATGGGTGGAGGGGATTGCTCGGAGGCGACCCTGTCGCTGTCGGGCTGGTGGTGGCTCCGAGCCTCTCTAATTCAGCATTTGTTTTTTTGGACCTGACTTTCCATACAACAAAAAGGGACTAATTACCACCTTTAACCCTGGACACTTGAATGCTTCCATTGTTAAAATTACCTAGGTGGATGAGATTCCACTGTTTATTCTGAACACCAGCTCTATACCGAGACTTTCACTGCTTGAGAGACACAATTCGAGAAGAGACCTGGTTTTCACACTAAGCGGGAGGGGGAAGAAACAGTGTGGCAATTAAAGGCAACAGAGCCTAGCTTTATTCTGAAAACCCCTTCCTCTACTCTGTTTCTCCTGTTGGTTACCAGTGGAGCAACGCAAACACACCAACTGGGGTGCAGATTAGGAAGGATCGATTATCTATGCCTTCAGGGTATCTCTCCCCTATTACAAGCCCTGGAATTGACCAGGGATGGGAGGACCTATTTAAATTTGTGGGAGGGCTGGTTAGGGAGATAACATCTAAGGCTAATGCTGGACCACATCAGTGGGGGCTTCCCTTTGGGAACCCTCATTCTTTGGGCAATCCTAGGATCCCCCATGTGGCTTTTCACCCACGGGGGGGGGGGTGAAAGGTACCCAAACCTCACATTGTTCCCTTATAGGGAACTGTTTGAGGCCTCATGTAAGTGTCTACAGATGGTCACTTTACAGATGGAAGTTAACATGTTTATAGTTGAAGTAATTAAGTTACTCTTGGAGGAATATCAAATCCCTCGTCAGTGGGTCCTACCACTCGGGTATCACGGATATGGTTATAGATGGAGTCTTGTGTAATAATCCCCATACTATAGCCAACTCTCTTAACCTTCACTTCTCAGACCTCTCGGCCCTCACCTCTCATTTCACGACTGATGGGGGGAGCTCATTCATTATCCCTTCCCTCCCGAGTCAGGTTGATCAACCTCCTCGGAGAGAGTTTAATCTCAGGGCAGTATCAGTTCTGGATGTTCAGAAACGCCTTGCTACCCTCTCCCAGCACTCCAGTCCAGGTCTCGACAACCTGGAACCTAGGCTTCTCCAAGCTAGGAGCTGTTTACATTGCCTCCTCCGGTTGCCCACATCTTTAATCTATCCCTCAGCTCGGGGATAATCCCTGATATCTGGAAGGAGGCAAGGATAGTCCCTGTTCTGAAGCAGGGCAATCCCAAACTTCCTGATAACTATCGCCCAGTTGCTATTCTCCCATGTCTTGGCAAACTTCTAGAAAAGGTGGTGGCCAAGCAACTCTCTGAGTATTTGCACACTCACAAACTGCTATCCAGGGCCCAGCATGGCTTTCAAAAGGGACATAGCACCACAACTGCCTCGATTACTGTAACTTCAAGCATAAGATCTGCCATGGACCAGGGCAAACTGTCAGGTGCTATTTTTATAGACTTGTCAAAAGCTTTTGACCTTGTCAATCATGACCTACTTGGGGAGCAGCTATGGGCTCTTGGACTCTCTCCCCATACCATGAGCTGGTTGATGGGCTACCTGAAGGGCAGAAAGCAGTGTACCTGCTTCAACAAGGCCCTCTCGGAGCCTACGGCAGTGACTATGGGAGTCCCCCAAGGATTGGTGCTAGGCCCTCTCCTATTCTTGCTTTTCATTAATCAACTGCCACTGGTGATCTCTCATTGCCAAGTCACCCTATATGCAGATGACCTGGTGTTAGTGGCCCATTCTCAAAATGCCGCAGCCCTAAACCAGAGCCTGTCCGAAGATTTCAGCAGAGTCTTGGCCTGGGTTACTAACCATAGACTGGTGCTGAACCTAAATAAAACTCAGGCCATGCTCTTTGGTTCCATGGCCAAGATCAAAGCCTCATCAGCTTTGCTCAACATAACTTGTGATGGTGGCCCCCCCATTGCCAACAGTGAACACAATCAAATATCTTGGGGTTACTCTTGACCCCCAACTTGACATAGAGTCATATCCTCAACATCTGTAGAACTACAAACTGCAAGCTTGACAGCCTGCAGAGACCAAATACAACTAACCCGGGCCAGACTTGCCACGCTTGCGAGGAAAGTGCTTCTTCCCTCCCTCAGCTATGGATTCCACCTATTTGCCCGATCCCCCCAAATTCATCTTGTCCGGTGGAACACGACATATAATATCTGTCGGTTTGCACTAGCTGCCCCCAAACTCACCCATCGCTGTGAGCTCTATGACAAACTCGGCTGGGGCTCCCCCAGCTGAATACTTGGATTTTGGTGTTGGAAGTTTCTCCAAGAAAGTGCTTGCTACTGGCCTCCGCTGGCACTGGCGCATCTCCTCCCAAAAATGGACACCATGCCCTACCAGCTTAGGTCCCAGACTGCTGGGTTGCTCAAAGTCCCCCCCACCTGGACTCTTATGGGGGACCGTGACTTTGCTGCATATGTGCCCAGACTCTGGAACTCTCTCCCAGATCATGTCAGTCGGCCCCTTCCCATGGGATCTTTCGCACCTCCCTGTGGTCTCACTTAAAACTATCATCAGTGTGTGACTGTTCTAAGCCCCTGTAGTGAAATGAATCCAGATAAATTCTGCTGTCACTAATGTCAATCTATGTACTCTTGATACGTTGTGTAATTGTTGCTTGTGCATCTGCTTTTCTACAATTGTTATTTCCTGTAATAAGCTGTTCCTCCCAAGTTGCCTTGTATGTATTCTGCATGTTTGTGCTCTTCTCTTTGTGGTCGTTCCTGAAAATAGGCATATTACTTGTCTAGTGTACTTACCCGGTAAACAAAAGCTAAATAAATAAATACTCAAGTTCACTCTGTTTTCATCCCTATACAGGGATCTGTTGATACGTTTTGTTTTAGGCCCTGCTGTTAATGGGGCCATGTTGTATATAGCTGAAGGGTTAAAAAGTTGGGAGTTATTACTAAGGTACAGGAGGGGGTGGGAAGGATGGGATCTAATTTGGTTTATTTCTTATATAATTGGGGAAGGGAAAACTGGGGATAAAGGGGTAGAGGGCACTAGTTAGTTGAAAAAAAAAAACACACATGCTCAATAGATATACAAACTGTGAAATTTTTATTGTAACAGGAACAGGCTGGAGATACACCAGTAGCTCTTCTTCATGTTGTTCTGGTCCTCACTGGGGAAGTGGTCGGAACGGTTGGATTGGCTCTTCTACTGGGAGACAAATAAAACGCCAAAAGTCACCTAATGTTCTATGGCTACTTTGCCAGTTAAAATCTTCTCCCAGAACATTAATGGCCTACACAACCAGATAAAACGTTCTCATTTTATCAAGTATATTAGAAAAACAAAATGCTGACCTTTTTATGATCCAGGAGACTCACCTTTCAGATGACGAACATAAAAAACTAAGTTGAGGAGGGAGGTATAAAGTTTATGCCTCCTCCCATCCTGGCAGTCGTCGTAGGGGGGCTGCCATATTAGTTCCGGCTTCTACACAATTAGAAGTAACCCAGTCCTATATGGATAATCAGTGCCAGTTTGTCATTTTACAGGGGAAACTTTACTCCAAGGAGGTTACCCTGGTGAACGCTTATCTTCCACCAATGTCTAAACCCCCAGCAGCCCAACACTTGATGGCATGGGATATGGATCTCCTTCGGGGGCAACTAATCCTAGGAGGGGACTTTAATATAACCATGTCCGCTCACTTGGACAGTTCCAACCCACGCCAAAGATGCCAATCGGGCACTGTCAAATACTTTATAAAAAAAAAAAAATGCTGGACCACCTTGGGATAATAGATGTCTGGCACTGTTTTTTTCTGCTGAATCCGGGTTTTACTTATTTTTCGAATAGGCACCACACTTATTCCAGGCTAGATTATTTTTTAGTAACTTGTGAACACCTAGGTCTGGTCCGGGATATTACTATCAACCCTATGGTTGTCTCTGATCACCACCCTATCCTTCTTAGCATAGATCTAGGAAGGAAGGAAGAAAAAGCACATATTATGGCGCCTTAACCCGATTTTACTAAAAGACCAACAATACGTGAAATATATTAAGAAACACATTCCCCTTTTTCTCCTTAAAAATGCCTCCCCAGATATTTCAAAAGCCCTGATTTGGGATGCCCTAAAGGCAACGCTTCCGGGGGAAACTATAGAGTACGCCTCCAGGCAACGGCGGGAACTAGAATCTAAATAAAACACCCTAATGGAACCTTTAGGAACCTACCAGCTATTATATACAGAGGGAGATAGAGGGGTTCAACAAAAGATTCGAGAGACTAAAGCAGAAATACAGAAACTAGTGGATCTTAGGGTTCAACAGGCCCTCCTTTATCTGAAACAGACTGGATATGAAGGAGGATCCAGGGGTGCACGTAGACTTGCCCATAGTCTTCGGGGACAGAAGGGCTCCTCAACTGTCTTAAAGATTAAAGACCCAACTACTGGGAAGCTATCACACAGGGAGGCAGATATTACTTGTTTCTTTGTGACTTTCTACCAACACGGGGATTACTCATCTACCCCTGAAGAGAGACCATCCTTTTTGGGAAATCTCCCCCTCACTGCAACCCAAAGGGGCCTACTTGAATCCTCTGTTACTTCAGATGAAATCTCTCACTGCATTAAATCTCTTTCATCCCACCGTTGTCTGGGATCCGACGTGTTTCCGGACGAGTGGTACAAAACGTTTAAGAATGAGATCTCACCCAGCTTACTTTCTACCTTTAGAGAGGTGGGAGAGGGTTCTCCCCTCCCCCTTCTTGGGCTTACGCCACCCTACTAAAACAAAACAAGGACCCCACTAATCCCTCCTCCTATCACCCAATTTCAATTTTTGACACAGACTACAAACTTTTTACAGCCGTTTGGGCAAAGAAGTACAAAGTAATGCACCTGGGGGGAAGAAAAAACAGGGCAAGAGTACACAATGGGGGGTGAGATACTGACAACAAAAATGGAAAGGGACCTGGGGGTAGTCATATCAAATGACCTAAAGGTGGGCCAGCAATGTGAGAAGACGGTCAGGAGGACTGGAGAGATACTGGAATGCATAGGGAGTGGCATCACCAGTAGAAAACGGGATGTTGTTGGCCCTCTGTACAGACAGTTGGTAAGACCACATCTGGAGTATTGTGTATAGATCTTACTTAGAGATACAGCTCTTGCAGCAGGTTACACCGTTAGGACTGAAGCCGGCAGGCGTCAGGACCCCACGGAAATCTTCTAGCTAGCAGTCTTCAGCGGGGACCGCCTCAGACGTCGGTCCCGCCCCCGACGTCAGGCGTAGTACATAAGGAGGCGGTCCCGCCAGAATCCCCAGTTCTTTCCCGCCATCGACTTGCATGTCTCGACCCTTCGGTCAGTTTCTAGCGCGCGACGCCTGTAAAAGTTTTTTTTCCCGTTTCTCGAATTGGAAACTCTTTCTTATTCGAATCATCTGCACATCTGATGTCCTCCCCAACATCCGCAGAGGGCCATCCATCAAAGTGCGCCTGTGGGAAGCAAACTCCCTTTAAAGACCCGCATTCAGCCTGCGTGCGGTGCCTAGGCCCGGACCACGACACCCGGGCCTGTTCCTTCTGTTAAGGATTTAACAGTCGGACCCGGATCCGTTGCCAGAAGGCCCTACAAGCTTACCTTCTAGAAAAGAAATTGAAGGCCATGGATTCTGCCTCCAAGGGGGAATCGTCCGAGAAAGCCCACCGGCACCTCAAAAAGCACAAGGAGAGGGTGAGATCAAAATCCCCTTCTAGGGCTTCCGGCTCCCGTAGCTCTGGCTCCCAGTCCAACTGCTCGCCTTCCCGGGCCCGCTCTCAGCCTCCCCCGGTCGCGGTCAAGTCATCCTCCGGTCCCTCTACTCTGCAGCCTGTTAAGACCTCCAGGCCTTCTTCATCTTCTTCCAAAGCCTCGCCGAGGTCAGGGGACCGCCATCACCACAAGTCTGGCTCCCGCCACTCGGCGCCCGACGTCCGGTCGGTCTCCTTGCCTCCTCCACCCCAGCGGAAAACCAAGGAGCTGACATCGCTCAAGAGGACATTGGACCTGACGTCGGCCCACCCAGCGTCGGCCAAGCACCACTGGTCCAGGGACCCGACGACTGCCAGACGCCCGTCGCCCGTCGCCAGTCAGGCCATCTCCACCCGCGGACGCCGGCCGGGGGACCGACGCCCGACCCAGTAGAGAGAGGAACCCCTACGCCACCTACCGACATCGGCCAGGAGGCGCTTACGGAGGAGGAGTCGACACAGCCCGAGGACCAGGCAGGCAAACCCGGTCCTGTCGAGCCCCTGAGGGAACGCTCTCCCGAACCAGAGACCCCTGGGGAGCCAACGCCGGAACCAGACGACCAGTCACCGGCGCCCGGCACGTCGTCGGGCCTCAATATTTCTGAGGTCAAGGAGCTATTCACCTTTTGGTGGGATACCATAAAGAAGGATGTGGTTCCCACACCACCTCCTCTTCCTCCTCCTCCACCCGTGACTCCACCAGCCCCAGCGCCCCCTACCCCATCCGGGGCAGCAGGCCAAGTACCTTCCCCCCAGGAGCCTGCGGAATCTCCTAAGGGCAGACCAGACAAGAGGAAACCTCTGTCCAGATCTTCTTCAGGGTCACCCAGCCCCAAGAGACCCAGAAGACGCCGCCTCTCGCCTTCGACGGAGGACTCAGGATCGGACTACTTAGACGGATCCAGATCCCCTTTTCCCATCAACGTCCCCTCTCCGGACCCACGTGAGCTCCCAAGATCTCCTCCGGATGACCCGTCATTCTCTGAGATTATGAGGCATATTCAAGAGAATATGGGCTGGGACGCAGAGGAACTTGACCCCGAGAGGCTACGCCTTGCACGCTATCTTCGGCAAAAGGAACCAAAGCCTGTGGTGGTACCACCCTTGGTGGACACCTTCGTGGACGTCACCAAGGCAGTGTGGAAACATCCACATTCGCTCCCGGCCATGCCGAAGAAGGCTGACCGCCTGTACAAGGCCCCTAGGGAGGACCAGTACTTGGCATCTCATCCGCTGGCCGATTCCCTTGTCATTACTGCCTCACATGACCGGTCCCAGAGGCCGCAACATCTGAGCACCCTGCCACCAGACCCAGAGTCCAAGCAATTGGACGCGATGGGCAGGCGCACGTACGCAGCTGCAACCTGCGCCATTAGGTCCCTCAATTATCTCACCCACATGGTCCAGTTTCAGAATGCCTTGTGGGAGCAGGGACTAGAGCTGGCAGAAAAGATGCCGGAGGGTGAGCAGAAGGAAGAACTGCTTCAGCTACTCCGCACGGGTTCAGACATGGGAACCCAGGTGCTTCGAGCCGCGTATGACTCCGCGGACTCCTCGGCCAGAGCAGCAGCCTCAGGCGTATGCCTCTGGAGACACTCATGGCTCCGTGTCTCCAGATTCACCCCGGACGTCCAGAAGAACATTCTGGACGCCTCATTCCACGGCGAAGTTCTCTTTGGTGAGTCTTCGGAGAAGGTTCTCACCAAGCTTCAAGAGGCCGGGAAGGCCGTGCGGTCTGTCCAAGCCATGTACAGACCCAAGCCCAGTTCCTTTCGTAGGAACCAGAGCCAACAGTCCCGTTCCGGTCCGCAACAGAGGGGCTCCTTCTCCCAAAGAGCCCAGGGGAAGTCGTCCGCAGGCCGAGGCCAACACCCTGCCAAGTCGGCCCAGCCTGCAGGACCCTCAGCCGCCACATCAAGACTCCTTCCTGGCCCCCGCCCCTCAGGATCAACGGGACACCAAGGTCGGGGGTCGTATTACAGACCACCTGCCAGGGTGGCAGTCTATTACCACCGACAGGTGGGTTCTTCAACTGGTCAAACAAGGCCACTTTATAGAATTCATGGACAAGCCACCCACAAGGCCTCCTCTGCTCTCCCGTTACTCGGGTCAGCACAGATCGCTTATCAGGCAAGAAGTACTCGAGCTTCTACAAAAAGGAGCAGTGGAGTACGTCCCGGAGAACCAGAGAGGAGCAGGCTACTATTCCCACTTCTTTCTGGTTCCAAAGAAAACAGGGGACCTCCGTCCAATATTGGACCTCAGCGACCTCAATATGTCGGTCGCCTACAAATGGTTTCGCATGGTGACCCTCCAAGGACTCATTCCCATGCTGAAGAAGGACGCCTACCTGCACATCCCCATTGCTCAAGCGCACAGGAGCTTCCTGCGCTTCGAGTTCCTCGGCCACCACTTTCAGTTCCGGGCACTTCCTTTCGGACTGTCATCGGCCCCCAGGGTCTTTACCAAGTGTATGGCAGTCGTGGCAGCGTCTCTAAGGAGACAGGGCCGCTATGTGTTCCCGTACCTGGACGACTGGCTTCTCATGGCCGCCTCCAGAGAGGCGCTGTTGTTGGCCATCCAGAACACCCAAGCTCTTTTTCAGTCGCTGGGTATTCTTATCAACTACGAGAAGTCTCTCCTGGTACCGTCCCAGAAGCTGCAGTTCATAGGCGCAGTTCTGGACACCATCCAAGGGAAAGCTTTTCTTCCCGAGGACAGAGCGGAGCGCATCAGGTCCCTCATCAGGGACCTTTCAGCGAAGAAGACTGTCCCTGCCAGACTGGTCCTTCGCCTGCTCGGACACATGGCTGCAGCCATTCCAACCGTCCCGATGGCAAGGCTCCACATGCGGGTAACCCAGTGGATGATAAAAGTGCAATGGGATCAAAGGCAAGACCACATGCAGCAGCCGGTCAGAATCACGAAAGCCATGATTCAGGACTGGCAATGGTGGCTAGACCCAGGGACACTCTCTGTGGGTGTTCCGTTTGCAGCGCCGTCCCCGGAGGTAATCCTCTCCACAGACGCCTCAGGGCTGGGGTGGGGAGCACACCTGAACGGGGTGAGGTCTCAGGGAACGTGGACCCCTCAGGAAGCTCACCTCCATATCAACATTCTGGAGATGAGGGCGGTCCTTTATGCCCTGCAAGCCTTACAGTCAGAAATCCCACCGAATACTCTTCTGCTTCAAACAGACAGTACGGCGGTGATGTATTACCTCAACAAACAAGGAGACAGACGCTCTTACCCCCTTTGCAGGGAAGCTATGACAGTGTGGGAATGGGTAATTCGACACGGCGCGAGCCTGATTGCAGTTCACGCTCCCGGAGTGGACAACACTATCGCAGACAGCCTGAGTCAATCCCAGGCCAGAATCCACGAGTGGGAATTTCTTCAGGAGGTAGCAGAGGATCTGTTTCCTCGATGGGGCACTCCAAAATTGGACTTGTTCGCTTCCCCATCCAACGCAAAACTGCCCAATTTTTGCTCGCTAGATCCAGGGCCTGGTGTTTTTTGGCGAGACGTGTTGTCCCTCTTCTGAGCGGACAGATTCCTCTGCGCTTTCCCTCCCTTCCCATTGATCCAGAGAGTCCTTCTCAAACTTCGCAGGGAGCATGCAACAATGATCCTGGTAGTGCCTTTCTGGCCCAGACAGGTTCCCCATGCTGACTCAATTGTCCCGGGAACCTCCACTCCCGTTGCCCATCAGCTCCCACCTGCTGTCTCAAGAGGAGGGTTCGATAGTCCATCTGGACTTACGCTTACTGAACCTGTATGCCTGGCTCCTCGAGACATAGCCATTATGCGACACGGGGTCTCACAAGAGGTGGTGGAAGTCCTTTCTGCCGCCAGAAAGCCAGCAGCGCATGAGACGTATGCCATGAAATGGCACCAGTTTTGCCTGTGGTCTGAGGCACGCGCCTCTCCCTTTAGATTGCCCAGAGAAATCAGTTCTGAATACCTGCTTTCCTCTTCCACCAGGACCTGCTCTACCCTCGACAGTTCACCTCTGCGATTTTGGCCTACCACTACCCGACAGGTCAACGCACGGTGGCACAACCTCGATGCCTCGTGATTTTCTCTGAGGGGTGTTACACCTTAGGCCACCCATCAAGGATCCCTGCCCCTCCTTGAGACCTACTCTTTGTCCTGGAGCAGCTCACACTGCCCCCTTTTGAACCTGCCGCAGATTGCGAGCTGTGTTTTCTGTCGTGGAAAACTTTATTTTTGGTTGCTGTCACGTCAGCAAGGAGAATTTCTGAGCTACATGCTCTTATGTGTAAGGAACCTTATTTAATTTTCCACCAGGACAGAGTCTCTCTGAGGACGAATCCTAAATTCCTGCCTAAGGTGGGTCTCAGCCCTTACCCCTAATCAGGACATCGATCTGCCGGTGTACTTCCCCAGGTACACCAATAGAGGAGAGGCATTGCTTCACACCTTAGATGTTCACCGCTCCTTAAGATACTACTTGACCAGGACCAAACAGCATCGTAAGTCCGAGCAGCTGTTTATTTCCTTCGCTGAGAGGATGTTGGGCCAACCAGTCTCAAAACAGGTCCTTTCCCACTGGCTTGTCCAGTGCATTTCGTTTTGCTACAACAACAAACAGAAGCCCCTTCCGGGCCGCGGTCCAGAGCCACTTTCGACTAGAGGTGGCTGCTTCCTTCTGGCCTTCTTGAGCGTCTCCACCTCGGCCATTTGTGCCGCAGCTACATGGAGCTCACTGCACACCTTCATCAGGCATTATAGTCCTGACACGCCTCGCGGAGAGCAGGTTTCGCCTCGCTGTTTCACAGGGTCTCCTGTCCTAGAGTCAGGATTTTAAGATCTCTCCATTATGCCTCCTCCCAGAGTGTCTAGAGGCACTATTGCTTGGGAATCAGTCCTAATGGTGTAACCTGCTCAAGAGCAGTATCTATAAGATAGATAGCAGATACGAAGAACTTACCATAACAGTAGATCTTCGAGAACAGCTCTTGCAGCAGGTACCTCCCTACCACCATTCCCCCTTGGAGAAGGTTAGGCCCAATCCAGGGCTTCGCAGGAGCCACCCTCCTTTGTTCTTCTGATGACGGATCCTCGGTCTCCACTTCTGATGTTATCCAGCGGCGGAAGTCTCCGCGGAGAACTGGGGATTCTGCAGGGACCGGCCTTATGTACTACGCCTGACGCCGGGCGGACCGACATCGGAGTATGTCCCCGCTGAAGACTGCTAGCTAGAAGATTTCCATGGGGTCCTGATGCCTGCCGGCTTCAGTCCTAATGGTGTAACCTGCTGCAAGAGCTGTTCTCGAAGATCTACTGTTACGGTAAGTTCTTACGTAACTGTACTTTCTGGAGACCCCATCTCCGCAAAGACATAGACAGGGTGGAGGCTGTCCAGAGGAGGGCAACCAAAATGGTGCTGGGTCTGCACCAGAAAACACATGAAGAAAGACTAAAGGCGCTTAAGATGTATAGCCTCGAGGAAAGGAGGGAGAAGAGGGGACATGATAGAAACTTTCAAATACCTCAAGGGAATAAACAAAGTCCAAGAGGGTAGAATCTTTCAAAAAAAAGAGATGTGCAAGAACAATGGGGCACAATTTGAAGATAGAGGGAGGACGGCTCAGAGGTAATGTGAGGAAGTAGTTCTTCGCAGAGAGGGTTGTAGATGCATGGAACAGCCTTCCTGAGGAGGTCATAGAGTCAAAAACAGTGAGGGAATTCAAGAACGCATGGGACAGACATAAGGTAATTCTAGTGGGGGGTAGGAAGAAGTAGGCTGTTGGTTAACTAGGATCTGCAGCTTATCCGTTGGGTAGGGAAATGGGCAGAGTAGGTGGGCCAAGCGGTCCTTATCTGCCGTCAAAGTCTGTGTTTCCCAATTGGAGAAGATTTTACCCAGCCTAATCCATAAAGATCAATCCGGTTTTATCAAGAATAGAAACACTACGGACAATATCCGTAGGACCTTAATACTCATTGAATATATATCCGCGACCAGTGGATCCCAGCTGCAGTCGTTAGTTTGGACGCGGAGAAGGCATTCAACAGGGTGCCCTGGCCATTTCTTTGGGACACCCTGTTGAGGTTTCATTTTCCAGAATCATTTTTGAAATGGCTGAGGAATCTTTATACTGCTCCTTGGGCATATTTGAGGGTCAATGGAGGGGTATCTTACCCCTTTACCTTATCTTGGAGCACTCTGCATGGTTGCCCCTTGTCTTCTCTTTTATTTGCCCTTTACCTGGAGCCATTGGGGGTAGCTATTAGAACCTCCCCTGAAGTAGAAGGCATCCCACTAGGCCAACAGCAATACAAAGTTAGTATGTTTGCGGATGATATCCTTTTAACCCTTCTTTTGCTGGACACCTCCATTCCTGCTGTTTGGAAAATCTTCAGAAAATATGAGGCTATAGCAGGTCTCAAACTAAACATAAAATCGGAAGTCCTTCTTTTTAATTTCACTCCAGTGAATACTGTCCGCTGCCTTCTTCCTTTGAAATGGAGATCCACGAAAATCAAATACCTAGGAATCCATATTGCACTGAATTTTGGGGTGATGGAGATGGTCAGTTATGAGCCACTCACCATTACCATTTAAAAAAGACCTAGAGAGGTGGTCATCTTTTCCACTGTCATTTTTTCAATGGATTGAAACTATTCGCATGAATGTGCTACCTCAGCTCCTATATCTTTTTCCGAAGTATCCCTTACTTTCCCTCACCCTTTTATTTTAAATCTTGGGACAAATCACTTTCCAGATTTATATGGGGCAAACAGCATCCTAGAATCCATCTCTCCATCCTTAAACTATCAGCTGCTCAAGTGGGTGCAAATCTACCTAATATTAAACCCTATGCCCAGGTGTCCTTTCTTCGCACCCTTATACTCTGGCTGACCGATAGTTACTTGGCACCATGGAAATTCCTGGAGTCTATTTTAAATGACACGTATGATATTTCTGCTCTTCTCTTTTCCTCTACAAATAACACGCCTTCTTTGAGACACTTTACACTGATAACATCTTGCACTCTCCAGATTTGGTATAAGCTGCGAAATAAGCCTGAACGTAGACCAATATATGATTATTGTAATATAGTTTCCAAAGATGATCTCTTTCAGCCTTCCTGTATAGACCTGGCTTTTTCCCATTGGCACAAATTAGGCTGATCACATTTGTTCCAATTTCTGGATGAAAAAGGACTACTATCTTTTGATAAGCTTAAAGCCCAATATAGTCTTTGAAACACAGATTTTTTTAGATATCTCCAAGTGAGGAATTATATAGAAACATAGAAACATAGACTTTGACGGCAGATAAGGACCGCTAGGCCCATCTAGTCTGCCCATTTCCCTACCTACAGGATAGGCCGCAGATCCTATTTAACCAACAGCCTATATCTTCTTGGCCCCCACAAGAATTGCCTTATGTCTGTCCCATGCATTCTTGAATTCTCCCACAGTTTTAGACTCCACAACTTCCTCAGGAAGGCTGTTCCATGCATCCACTACCCTCTGTGAAATAATACTTCTCACATTGCCCCTGAACCTCCTCCTTCTATCTTTAAATTGTGTCCCCTTGTTCTTGCAAGTCTCTTCTGAAAGATGCTACCCTCTTGGACTTTGTTGATTCCACTGAGGTACTTAAAAGTTTCTATCATGTCCCCCCTCTTCCTTCTTTCCTCAAGGGTATACATATTAATCTCCTTTAGTCTCTCCTCATACGGCTTCTCTTCCAGACCCTGCACCATTTTAGTTGCCCTCCTCTGGACTGCCTCTATCCTGTCTATGTTGTTGTGGAGATGGGGTCTCCAGAACTGTCTGTACAGAGGGATAACAACTTCCTGTTTTCTGCTGCTGATGCCTCTCCCTATACATCCCAGTATACCCCCGGCCCTCCCTACTGCCTTCTCACATTGCTTGCTAACCTTAAGGTCATCTGATATGATTACCCCCAGGTCCCTTTCCTGTTTTGTTGTTGTTACTACCTCCCCACCCATTTGTATTCTTCCCTGGGTTCTTGTTTCCCAGGTGCATTAGTTTGCACTTTTTTGCATTGAATCCTAGCTGCCATACTTCTGACCATTCCTCCAACCTTGCCAAGTCCCTTTTCATCCTTTCCACGCCTCCTTGTGTATCAACCCTGTTGCAGATCTTTGTGTCATCTGCAAAAGGCATACTTTTCCTTCCAGTCCTCTGCAATGTCACTGATGAAGACATTAAAAGGACTGGACCCAATACTGAACCCTCTTGTACCCCACTAGTAACCGCCTTTCTCTCAGAGTGGACTCCATTTTACAATTACCTTCTGTGTCCTGTTGTCCAGATGTTTTACCTAGGCTACCACCCTGGGACCCACTCCCAGGCTGGTTAATTTGACTAATAATCTTTTGTGTGGGACTGTGTCAAATACCTTGCTAAAGTCTAGGTAGGCCATGTCCACAGCCCCTCCCTGGTCTACTACTTTGGTCCGCATGATCAAAGGAAATCTATTAGATTAGCCTGACATGACCTTCCTGCTGAGAACCCATGCTGCCTTGGATCCTGTGCTCCACTGACCCTAGGTACTCAACTATTCTTTCCTTCAGAAGTGACTCCATCACTTTCCCTACCACAGAGGTCAGACTGACAGGTCTGTAGTTTCCTGCCTCTGTCTTGGTCCCACTTTGTGAAAGGGAATCACATCCGCCTTCCTCCAGTCCTCGGGTACCACACCATCCTCCCATGATTTATTAAAAGAGTAGCCAGTGGTTTCACTAGTTCCTTCCTTAATTCTTTTAGAATTCTGGGGTGAATTCCATCAGGACCCATTGCTTTGTCCACCTTCAGTTTTAGGAGTTCTTGCAGAACCCTTTCTTCTGTGAAAGGACTGGGATCGACCCCCCTATCAAGAGTGCTTCTGTTAATTGGATTAGGCACTTCCCCTCTTTTGTGAATACTGAGCAGAAATATTCGTTCAGTATTCCTGCTTTTTCACTGTCCCCCTCTGCCCACCCACCGTTTATTCTATTCAGCCTCACTATCCCTCCCTTCGTCATCGGACAATATCCACTAAGCTTACTACTCCAAACCCTCCTTTGCTAAAAATTTTCATTGATTCCACCAGGGGGAACCATTGTGGCCACCTCATAGATAACATATATAAAGCGTTGAGGGACTTAATGGGAGATTCAACACAGTCAAAATGGAATGAAGATCTGGACTTGGAAGTTCAATTTTCTGATTGGATCTATACGGCCCTGCCGGCAATCAAGGTGACTTCCCCCTTCTGGTGGGAGTTTTCTTGGAAAATTCGTACCAGATATTTCCGAGCCCCTGTGATCCTAAACAAAATTTCTCCCGGCCGTATATGGCCACTGCTGGAGAAAATGCGGATGCCGTCTGGCAGATTTGGGCAATATTTTATGGCACTGCCCTCTTTTAATGCCCCTTTGGTGCAGCCTTCAGTTGGAGCTGTCTAAGGGAATCAGTAGAATTAACGGGGGAAATTTAAATTACTTTCTGTGTATCCAGATCACTCTCCCCAGTTGATCAGAACACTACTGCCAGTCTTTCTTGTAGCGGCCAAAAAAGCCATTACCAGAAAAAGGATGTCCCAACAGATCCCTACTATTCAGGACTGGAGAGCCATTATGCAAGAAATCTACCAGATGGAGAGCCTCACAGCAACAATTCAGGATCGCACGCAGAAATTCAGACTTGGGTAGCAGGGATGGGTATTTTATTGCTTGGGGACGAACCCAGATTTTGTTCCTTGTAAGTACAGTATGGCACTTGTAGTCTACTTAAGGTCAGATGCTCTGGGAGAAGGGTGTAGAGCTGCTGGGAACTCTGGTTGTTAATGAACAGAACAAAAGTATAACTGTATCCTGTGATTCTAATGTACAGTACATTGTACTAAATATAATTGATACGTGTGTACGAAAATATCCAATAAACATAAATTAAAAAAAAACAAAACACTCCAGCTCAGCAGTCCCTTGGTCAGCTGATGAAGTGTACTTGCTTTTCATAGGGAAGCCTTTTCTCTACCACACAGCCTGACGCAGACTCGGCTGCGATTCCTGCTGCCCAAGACCGGTTTAAGGCACATTGACACCTACGCTCCCTCCCTCTTAGTGGGGGCCAGATCGTTGACTGTGTTGAGAACAAGCATCTGTGCCTCAGCTGCTCTGAGGCAGGACTAATGTCTGCACAGGTCTTCCATGAGGGTCCTCTTACACAAAGTGCTTATCACAGCCTTCTTAACAGGGACTGCTATAGGTCGGCGTCTGCTTTACCTACCTATGGTCTCAAAAATGCCTTTGTTCGGGCAGGAGTCCCAGGCCTTTTTTTCAGGCAGTATGCCTGGTTTATGGTGGCAGGCTGTCCCAATAATGTGCGACAAGCCATTTTGTATACCCCATTCAAAGGGTACCAGTTGTTGGTTCTGCTGTCTGTGACATTTGGTCCACCCATCGGACCTCTGGTAGACCTCTGAGGTTAGCGTACTTTACGGGTAGGAACAGGGACCCTTTTCACTCAACTGGTATCGGACAAATGTTTCTCCCACCAAACAGCTGGGCAAGTGAGCAGAAGCTTTGCCAATCCCCAGTATTCCCTGAAAGGCCCACCAGGCACCCCTAGAGATGGTGGTGCAGGGGGTGTTGCCCCACCTGCCTCTACCTGACTCCCTTCCCCATCCCTCCCCTTTCCCCCCATGGGTGGTTATAGGGCAGCTCTTTTCCCTCCCCTTGCACCAGTGGAGGGGGGTGTCTTCTGACATGTAGGTTCTAGAACCACCCTACCTCCCAGATGGGTCTTTTTGAATAGTTACCTTGCCAAGCCTTCTCCCACTGCTGCCAACAGGGCCTTGGCTGTACTCTTTGAGCATGAAAGGTGCTTATCTCCATATCTGCATTCAAATGCCTCTGGGAAAATATTTGCAACCCCTGTTTCTATGGGTCACTTTCTTCAGGCTTCTTCTCAGCACCCTGAGTCTTGACCTAGTGCTTGACGGTGGAGACAACTGCCCTGTACAGGAGTAGGCCTTTTATGACTTCCCTTACATGGACAACTGGCTTCTAAAAGCCCACTCCAAGGAGTAGCTCTGGTTCACCCTACCATGCACCACATGTCTATTGCTGTAGGGATTACGGTCCATGATGAAGTCTGTCTTGACCCTATTGCCAGAATTTTCACTACATGGGGTATTTTTGGACACAGCTTTGGAGCTTCGCCTTCCTGCCCCAGGAGGGTATCACCTGCCTGATTGCGTAGGCTTCGACTGTCCAGGACTGCAGGTGTGTTATACCCAGGACATCCTGAGGCTTCTTGGACTAATGGAGGAGGCTACAGTCACAGTACCCCTGACCACATTACACATAAAGATCCGTCACTGGCACCCAAGAGTTCAGTCGGATCAGTGCATAGGCAACCTGCCATAGAGGGTTCTAGTCACCTCTCCTGTTCATCCGCTGCCCCAGTGGCAGAGGGGACCAACAGCCTCCTGGGGGGGGGGGCTCCTTTCCTGATCCCTTCCCCTCACCAGATCCTCCGTGCAGATGTCTTGAGATGAGCTGGGGGGGGGGGACACCGGGGCCCTACTAGACTTGGGATACAAGGGGCACAGTGGGCAGTCCCATCCACATAATTTCTCCACAACTGCAAGCTGTTCTGTCTGGCCTACAGGCCTTCCTGGGTCCTCTGTTAATACAGACAGACACTATCTGTGTGATGCATTACATCTACAAGCATGGGGGATCTCCCTTTTTGACCCTTGTACTGGGAAGCAATGAGGGTGTGGTATTGGGTTCTAGCACATAGTCTAGACCTGTCAATGGTACATGTTCCAGGCGACCACACAGTCTTTGTGGACAGGCTCAGCAGGTCACTGTCCGGAATGCACACATGGGACCTGTTGGCCCATGGTAATAAAAGATTTGTTCAACAGATGGGGTCATTTGGAGTTGGCCCTTTTTGCGTCCCCAGACCGCACAAGACTACTGCTTTTCTCCTCACTCCCTTCAGGGCCTGGAGTTTTCTGGCTACACACAATGCCCCTATCTTGGATATTGAGGTTTCTGTATGCTTCCCCTTATTTCCGTCTAATTCAGAGGGTGCTAATCAAGCTCCAGATGGAGGGGGCATCTGTGATCCTCATTGCTCCCCTCTGGCCTCGTCCTATCTGGTTTCCTTTACTGCAGCAAGTAGCATTGGCACCACCGGTACCCCTGCCCTTAATGCAGGGACCCAGTTGTCACAGGAGCAGGGTACTCTGGCACATTCGGACCTCAGGTCCCTTCATCTTCATATATAGCTCCTGGGAACATAGCCATTCCTCGATTTGAGGTTTCCCAAAAAGTAGTTGATGTCTTGGTGGCTGCTAGAAAGCCTTCTACCAGGGCCACTTCTTCTATAAGGTGGAAGCAGTTTGCTCTGTGGGCCGCTTCTCATCACCTGGATCCATGTACCTGTCCAGTAAATAAGGTCCTGGAATATCTGCTGTCCTTGTCAGATGCCGGCCTGCAATACTCTTCCATCACTGTGCACTTGGCTGTTATCTCAGCTTTCCATGTGCTTATTGAGGGTTGTATGATTGCTCAGCTGGAGCTGGCCTGTACGTTTCTGACTGGCATTCTACACTTGAAGCCTCCAGTCTGCAATTCTGACCCAGCTTGGGACCTAAATTTTGTGTTGGCAAAACTTACTTTGGCTCCTTTTGAGCCAGCTGCATCTTGTGGCTTACGCTTCCTTTCTTGGAAAGCATTATTTTTACTTCCTGTTACTTGTGTTCACAGAATTTCAGTGCTTCAGGCTCTCATGTGTGAGCCTCCTTATTTGATCTTTTAGCAAAGACAGGGTGTCTTTATGAACTAATCCTAAATTCTTGACAAAGGTGGTGTCTGGGTTTATTTTGAATCAAACCATCCACCTCCCAGTTTATTTTCCTGAGCATGCCAATCCAGGGGAGGCATCACTCCTTACTTTAGATGTTTGTAGAATACTTGGGTACTATATACACCGTATGAAGGCTTGCAGGAAGTCCTCACAACTTTTTGTTTCATTCGCCCCTGCGAAAGCGGGAGCTCCTGTTCCTAAACATTGCCTGTCCAAATGACTGGCCAGCTGTATTACTTTCTATTACAGGAAGTATGGTAAGGACTTTCCTGGAGTTTGTGGTCATTCCACCAGAGGCGTGGCCACTTCCGTTGCCTGTTTCACAAATGTGTCTGTTGCAGAAATCTATGCAGCTGCTGCTTGAAGTACTGTCCACACCTTCAGTAAACACTACAGTCTGGACATTGCATCCTGCAAAAGGGTTGACTTTGGTCTAGCTGTGCTTAAAGTCCTTCTTTCTTAGGCCAGCATGCTCCAACCACCTAGACTGTTCACTGTCAGCACTGCGTGGTACTTATTCCATAGGTGTGGCCTGATGAAAGAGATATCCTCAGAGAAGATAGAATAGTTATGTACTTAACAGCAGATCTTCAAGAGAATCTCTTTCATCAAGCCATGCCGTCCTACCCTCCATCCCCCTTTGATCCAAGGGTCTCCTCCTCAGTAGGGCCTTGGCTGCTGTTCTCTGTCTTGTCTGGTCAGCAGAGCCTTTGCTCCCCTCCGGGTTCCCTACAGGGAGGTCCTCCGAGCATGAACTCTGGCAGGGGAATTGAGGAGGGATGGGGTTACCCACATTTATATGGGAGAGACGACATCAGACGTTGCCATGGGCAGCTCCAGTGGACTGCTTGCAAAAGTTTCCATGTGGTCCTTGTGCCTGACGGCTTATAGTTCTTTAGGTGCAGCCTGATAAGAAAGATTCTCTCTAAGATTTGCTGTTATGGTAGGTGCATAACTGTTCTTTATTTGGATTTCTTTCCTAGGTTCTTTCGACTCCCCTCTTCGATCACTGATGGAGCAAAAGAAGCCGGAGTTCAAGTTCGGTGCTGGCAAAAGATGTCGGTCACTGACCCACACAACACATGCGTGTATTGCCTGAGTGGGCATTACGACGTGGCCAGATGTGGCCTTTCTGTCAGCATGCTTCCTGAGTCCCTCGAGGACAGGAAGTTCCAGCTCCTGCTGGGTTGGCCTTTCAAACAGGATATGAAAGACTGCTCTAAGGGCCACAAGAAGGCCTCGACTGCAGCCAGGTCTGCTCGGCAGCCTGTGAGCCTTGAGGCAGAAGTGGCGACTGTCACAGCAGGCACCTCCTCTGTCTCTGCACTGTTCCCAGCTGGGGCCATCGTCAGAGGGTCATTCACTGGAAGCTTTGAGACATGTGTTTGGCCCTCCAGACCTGGGGGGGGGGGCCTGCCCATCGTGATTCTGAGTACAACCTTCATCAGCACCACTCATGGGATCTAGAGACACCGAGGTTCTCTCAGTCCCTCAGTTCGTCCACCCACTCGACTGTGATTGAGCATCCTCCGGTCGAGGGCTCTTCAGTACCCCCGTCAAGCCAGTCGACTTCAACTCGGAGCAGGCCATTGAAATTTTCCACAAGCCTTTTGGCCAGTTATCAGATAGGGTCAAGGATCCGATCTCGCAGAACCCAGTGCTCCCTGTCTTCTCTCGAGGACGTGGTTCCATCGGTGTCCCCATCAGGTCCTTGGCGGGAGCAGCCTACACTGGCAGTCAAGTCTTCCACACCCGTGCTGCTTAACATGGGCAAGCATATGGTATACCACAATCAGCCAGAAGGCCCCCTCGTCTTCAGTCATATGATTAACGCTCACAGTCGAGGTCTTGGTCAAGGCATTCCCGCTTGACCGGGAGGCACTGATGCTCCTGAAAGGCGAACAGCATGTCCTGCGACACCCTGGACTTCCAAGGCACTTAGAAGTGGTAAGGCAGGAGAGCATGATGTCCAGAGGCAACCCTCTGCCCATCACCCCCATCACGAAGAAGGTAGCTCACCAGTGTTAGCAAAGAACTAGGTCCTTTTGTAGCTCCTTTGGTGACTCTCAACAGTGGCAAAGGCACTAGATCTTCCAGAATATCTTCAGTATTGATTCCCATTTTTGGACCTGTGCCAGAAGCACTCTGATCCCGTGGGAGCAAAGCCTTGTCATGGGGGTTGGTTTTACAGGGAGGGTGCTGATCTCGGCTACTGACCTCACCCACGCACCTCACGTGGCACTGCGCGCTAGCTAGCGACTATCAGCTCTTCCCACTGTGGAGTACACATCATGGGAGCGACAGTACCCCGGTTTGACTGTTGTTGACCGGATTTCTTCTGTGTCACCACTGAAAAGTTTTTCTGTCCACAGTGCCAACTTTCGTTTATTTTCCATGATTAAGTCCAAGAAAAAGGAGACTAAGAAAGACCATTAGGCGCACCCCCCCTTCCCAAAAATCATGCATCATTGCCCCTAGTGGAAACCTAAAATGGTGAAAGATCCACATCAGCGGTGTTGGACTTGCCTTGGCTCACAATATGGATGCGTATGACAACTGCTTCTTCACAGACCATATTTTAGAGATCCACACACTGAAGTGGGGTCACCCAATCCCTACCTTTGGAGACTAGCTTCTCTCATGGCCCTTCCAAGCTCTACCTGTGCTGAGGAAGTGCAGGGACTTCCTCTTGGTGGTGTTGTGCACATACACACACACACACACATACACACATACACCCCGGTCCCTGGTGATGAGTCTGAAGCTGTATGCCTGCTTTATGGCAGTGGACACCTTGGTGGTGCAGCCTGGTACTGCCCCGGCTCCTGACACTGTCCATGGTATCAGTGAACAGGGTGGTGCCAGCTTTGACATCAGGTCCTCTCCTGACAGTGGTTGCGGTGTTGGGAGAGGGACTGGCAACGAAGTTGTGTGGCATCCAGGTTGCCAAGGTGCTGATGTTGGTCTCTTCCCTGTGTAGCCCTTAGGGAACCAGGAGTGGGATCAGTTCTGGGCATGGTGCTAGTGATGATGTTGCCCCTGTGTCTGTCCGTGGTCCTGGTGTCGTTCCTAGCACTGCTTATACAGTCAAGGGTAGGGATAGACCTGTGACTGGGCCCGGCACCCAGAGTGGTCTCGGAGGTGAGCCCACATCAAGCCAGTTGCCGGAGGAGACACCAGCTCTGGGCAGGAAGACACCTGGGGCGTGGAGTTCTGTCTGGACCTGCAGCTGAGCTTCCACTAGTGAGGGCTGGAGCTGCTCTGATGGGATTGTACAGCTCCGCTCTCCTCACCTGGGGATCTCTCACCCTTGGGTAAGGTCTTCTGAGTATCCCTGCAGCCCAGGAGTAGTTCCTGGAGCCCCTGGCTCTTGCGTCCGTCTTGGGCCTATAGCACCTCTTTCAGAACTTCCAGGGATCATGGACTATATGGGGCCAATCACCTGGAGTCAATATGGAAGTGCAATTGGTGTTTTACACCAGTATAATAGACACGCAGTTACAGCCCAGCCACCAGGCACCACCCTCTTCCATGTCCAGCACCTCCTCTCCATCGTCGTTCTCCTCTTAGGGCACAGAATCTTCCCTTCACATGTCCTCGGCCTCTTGAGGACTCCCTTTATCAGAGTTTCCTGGCGGACATGTAGCAGGCACTGGACATTGGCTCAGTTGTTACTACAGTACAGTGTCCTTGCAGCTGGAACTCGTAGGAGATTTCAGTGATGGTGTGTCATTCTTCCTTGATCCAGAGCCTTTAAAGAATGTTCAGGGGCAGTCTGGAGACATCCCTTTGCATTCATTCCAGCCCCAAAGGTCGTCCAGCAATGGTACTGCACATCCTCGGGCTCTGCAGGAGCAGTGTCCCATCCTACTTAGGGACTGAGGTCATGCAGACCCCGACAGGGCCTCAACACTTGGTGCATGAGTGACCTCCTGAAGCTAACTCTGCTCAGGCAGATGCTTTTCGGCAGGAAGGTGTTTATCTGGGCTCGCTCTATGATGTGCATTGTGGCACATCAGGCACATCACAAGGGCCTGTGGGTGCAGTGAGGCCAAGCCATCTGCCTTTCTGCTAAGGGCCTGGAGTTGACGAGGGACCAGTCAAGGGAATAGTACAGCGCCAGTGAGGTGGCCTCCAGATTAGTGGGAACTGCATCTGCATTCGCCAGACAGCATGGCTTTGCCTTGCACGACTGGCACCTATGGCCCTGCAAAAGGTGCTGAACTCCCAGCTCCAAGGGGCTTACTACTACTGCTGTATGGTCAGCAGGAGCTATCAGAGTGCCCTCCTGGTCATTCATCTGACCTCAGCCAGTCTCGGGTCTTGCCAGACTTGTAAGAAGCTTCTACCCTCAGGTGTTCTCTCACATGCAGAGAGTTGAGGGTATTTGTTACCCACAGGAAGAGCCAGCTCCTCCCTGTTCTTGGGAAGCTTGGTACTCATCAGCTGTCTATCTCACAAACTGCTGTAAACTTTATGACAAATTGGGCTGATTATCCCCACCAAACAGTCTCTTTTTACCTGGGTTGTTTTGTTAATAAGTCTCTCAGACCTGTTATCCCACCTATCCTTGCAGGCCAGCTGAAAATACCCTTTGGAGTTACCAACTTAGGTCCATTGACTAGTCCCTGTTGAAGGTTCCTAAGACTCGTACCACCTCAGGTGACCAGGTCTTTACAACTTGGGCATCAGAGCTCTGAAACTCCTTCCTGTCTCTGGCTCGTGGGGCGATCTCCTATTTGCTTTTCAAGAAGCACCCCTGGGCTTTCTTGAAGGCCATTTTAGTCTGCTCGTGCCCTTAACCGTATGATATATATCCTATGGACTGGAATTCCTTGTCTCTTTCCTTCTGTAGTGCTTATCCTACTTGTGGTGTCTTACTGTCCATGCTTGCTAGGGGTCAGTTATCTTGCATATCATGTTTTAAACTGTTTTAATGCTGTACCTGATTAAGTATGTAACTGGTTTGTGTTCACCGTAACTTGTAATTCTTACCCTAGGGGTCCTTTAGCATCAGTAACTATTGCAGTTAGCTGGATAGCTAGCACTGCCCCGGAGGTGGAATGTATGGTAATGAGTTTTATGAATTAGCCAATCAGATTGAAGCTAGAGAATGTGCTGAGCAGAGAGAGGGAAGGAGGCTTCAGAACTTTTTCTCCACTGGACTGAGCAACACTGCCTCCGAGGTGCTCTGTCTCCTGACAGGAAAAGGTTGTTTTCTTGATACTGGTAGCAATTTCTTTGTTTTTCTATATTTTTGAGTGTCCTGAGTATTTTATTTTTAGTTTTAGCAGTTCCCGAACACAGCATTTTTCTCCCTTTTTCTTTATTTTTAAAATGTTTTTTTCTAGGGACATGGATATGTTGTTCATCCACACTCATTGGCAGGTATCCTTGCCGCTTTAAATCTTGCCGGAAGGTCTTCAAGCTTGCTCCTCCCACCCACCCGGGTGGTATAACTCTCGGCTCCGCCCCATGACGCCAGATCTTCCTTACCGCTTGGAAGCTCAGGTTCCCTCCTTAACGCTCTGCGTTTCGACTATTCCTATTTCTCCGTTTGCGGATTTAAAATAAATTTGCAAAAGACTTCCAGTCTTCCTATCCCTCATGACTCGATGGACAAATCGACTCCCAGTTTCGGAGATGCCCTCTGGTGCGAAGATGTCTCGACGGATCCACACTCCACGTGTGTCACTGCTTAGGCCTTGAGACACGACCGCATGGCTTACGGCCTGTGCTCATCTTTCTCGACCCCTCGTCTCGAGAACGTGCTGCCCGATTGCAGCTGGGGCCGTCGAAGCGTTCCCTCGGTGAAGTCCAAAGGAGGCCCGATTGGCGGTGTCTTCGCGGCATTCATTGGATCAGCTCGGGCGGATGGTAAGCCCTCAGAAGAGGCGGCGGCAGCGTATCTTCCTCGCGCCGGCATTTATCCGCTCTCTCTGGGTTCTTCCTACAGGCTTCTTTTAAGGAGCTTTGTCTGTCCCTCTCCACTAAAGGAAAGGGCCTGCGTCTGCTGGACCTTATTCTCGGTCCAAAAAGAGGGACAGGGTAAAGTCCCTCCGTCGGCGCTCTTGGGAGGCGGAAGGTCCCTCTCCCGGGCGTCGACCGTCGGCCGGTCGACCGCTCGGCCGACCACTGGCCTCCACGGTGTCCCGTCAGGTCAGTTGACCGAGACTCCCACCGATGAAGTCGAGATTTTCTCGACCCATTGGACGGGCTATGCGCCTTTAGGCGAGATTCCCCTCTCGGTTCCCCAGGGAGCTGAGATCCGATGGGCTCGCCTGTGCCTCCGGTTCCGGAGCCCTCGGATGGACCATCGAGCGAAGGGAGTGCGGTTCGGCCGACACCTCCCGCACCGACCTCGGAAATTCGGGACTCTCGGTCTCGGACCTCTTCGCGATCCAGCGATCCCACCGTCATAGGCGGTCTCGGTCCTCGGCACCGCGTGTAGCGTCGCTCCTCGTCCTCCTCCTCTCGGATGAGGAGGCTTCGGCGTAAATTCGTCGACGGTGCGAGGACCTTATGTTGCAACAGCTCCTCCTGGCGAGAAAGCCAGACCCGTCGCCTTCCCGGCCATTAAGTAACTGTCACGGGCGGCCGACACAACCCCTCGACTTATCCGAGGACCTATACCCAGGCGGTTGTTGGCCAAAACCAGCTGCCCCACCGATTCGGTGGAACCTCCGCCTCCACAGCCACCAATTGGGGCTCCGACCAAGGATTCTCGGTCGGCTAAGGGTCTACCCCATCGGCTGTCAGTTACCCTCACTCCCGACCGACCTCGGCAGGTGAAGGGTGGCTCAGGCCAGAGGCAGCTCTTGAGGACTCTTCGAGTCCGAAGATGATTCCTCCTTTTCTCCAAGCGACTGGACTTGGAGTCTTCAGGAGGTCAGTCAATGGACGATAGCCGTCGTCCTTCCTAGGACTGCTTCGGCTCATCTCGAGTCTACCGGGATGGAGCTCGAACCCGTTCAAGCGGGCCAGGTATCCCCTCACGGAGATTCTGGACCGAAGGATTCTCCGGCGGAGGCCTTTCCGGTGGCGAGGCCATAGTGGGTCCGCACTGGAGCTTTGGCAGCGCCCTGCTTCCTGCCCTCGCCCGGCCAGGATGGCCAGGAATATGCGTCCCTACCGGTTCCTTGTCCGGTTTTGAACACCCCTCTGCTGAGGGTTGGTTACCGACAGCGTTTTCCGGCCGCACGCGCCAAGGGATGTGGACAAACCTCCTGACAAGGAGTCCAAGAAATTGGACTATGTCGGGCGAAAAGTCTCACGCTACGTCCCTCTCGGCCTTCGTCAGGCCAGTTCGCCGTCCTCATGGCACATTTTCTCATGCCCTGTTGGGCTCCCTGGATGAGGTCATCCCTCATCTTCCCGCCGATCTGCAGACTACGGTTAAGCAGGTGCGGGACCAGGGCAGGGCAGTGGCCAAACAGCAGCTCCAGACTGCTTTGGATATGGGGACTCATGTGCCAGATCGGTGTGGCGGCGCAGTGGCTATGCGTCGGCAGGGCTTGGCTGAGGATATCCACCTTTACTTCGGATACCCAGCACAAGTTGGCGGATGTTCCCTTTTTGGGGACTGACCTCTTCGGCCCTGGGGTGGAAGGTCACCTGCAGAGGATCGAGAAGTCCAATGCCACCTTGGACTCGGTCTCTTCCGCTCAGAAGGACAAAGGCCGCAAACCACAGCCTAAGCCCTTTCGTCCTTCTGTGCCCCCGGCGCGCCCGGCCCAGTAACGTCAGGGCCAGCAGGCTCGGCCTTGGCATCCCAAACCCAAGCCGCCGGCTTCCTCTAACAGGAGGCAGGGAGGAAAGGGCCCAGGAGGTCCCTCGGCCGGTCCCTCCTCCAAGCCTGCCCAGTGGCGGGCTGAGGGTGTGTCGCCCCCATCCCGTCCTGCCCCCTGGGTCCCCGTGGAGGAGCGGCTCGGCACTTCCGTTCCGCCTGGTCGCTGTTACCACGGACAGGTGGGTTTTGGAGGTGGTGGGAAGAGGCCTGCCTCTGGAATTCGAGCAGGCACCACCCTTCAGAGCCGCCGCCTCGGGGGCTCGGGATCCCCAGCTCACTGACGGCTCGTCGAGCCGACATCGCTCCTCCTCCAGAAGGAGGTGGTAAGAGGTGGTGGACCCTCCTTCAGACCCAGGGTTTGTGTCCGGTACTTCCTGGTTCGAAGCGGACGGGGCTGGCCCCATTCTCGACCTACGACCTAAACAAGTTCCTAAGGTCTCGAACCTTCAGGATGGTCACTCTGGCTCAGATAATACCATCCTTGGAGCAGCGGTGTGGTTCTGCTCTCTGGACTTGCAGGACGCGTTTTTCACGTCCCTATCCGTCCGTCTCACCAGAGATTCCTTCGCTTCGAGCGGAAGGATCCTCTTGAGTTCAAGCCATGCCCTTGGCTTGTCTCCAGCTCCCAGGGTCTTCACCAAATGCATGGCAGTGGTGACAGCATTCCTGTGGCGCCGGGGTCGGGTGTACCCTTACCTGGACGACTGGCTGATAGCAGCTCCCTCCAGGAAGGAGGCGGAGTGGTCCAGAGATCTGGCCCTCCAGGTCTGCTCTCAACTGGGCCTCCTTATCAACGAGGCCAAGTCGAGAACTCGAGCCGAAGCAGGTGATTCTATTCATCGGGCGCAGCTCGACTCTCTTCGAGCCAGAGCGCGGCTCCCGGCGGACAGGGCCGAGGTTCTTTCCTCCTTTGCCCGATCATTTCTGGTTGGGCAACTGCGCCCTGCCCGGGACTTCCTGCGCCTCCTGGGTCTCATGGCGGCCTGCACCAGCGTGGTCCGTTGGGCCCGCTGGAACATGCGTCCCCTTCAGTGGGGACTGGCCAGCCAGTGGTCACGGCGCTGCGATCCCTTGGACCAGCTTGTGTCGGTGACACAGGGGATGTGGAGCGCTCTCCAGTGGTGGACGTTCCAGATCATTTGCAGGGAGGGCATCCCGTTCGTCCGCCCGAGCCGGCGGTCTCTCTATCGACCGATGCCTCTCTGATGGGTTGGGGTGCCCATCTGGGGAACACCGGGCTCATGGCCTCTGGTCCCGCGGAGTCCGATGCCACATCAACCTGCTGGAGCTCCGGCGGTCCGCCTAGCTCTCACCGCCTTTTGCTCCGTTCCTCCGGGGTCAAGTGGTCCGAGTCAGGACGGACAATACCACGACCATGTACTATCTAAACCGCCTAGGGCGGGGACGCGCCCATGCTTCTATGCAAGGAAGCTCTCCGCATTTGGTCACTGTCGCGCAGCCTGGAGGCGGATCTCCTAGCCATTCACGTGGCAGGAGCCTCCAACAACCTGGCCGATGCCCTGAGCGGATAGGGGCTGCATCCCACAGTGGTCTCTCCTGCCGGAGGTAGTACAGCATCTGTTCTCCCTTTGGGGCACACCTCAGGTGGACCTGTTTGCCTCCATGGAGAACGCAAAGCTGAGTCTGTTCCATGCCCGCCCCCCTCAGCAGGGCTCGCTGCAGGGGGATGTCTTCTCGAGGCAATGGACCCCGGGCCTCTTTTACGCCTTTCCCCCATTTCCCTTGATCCACAAGGTGCTTCTCAAGGCGAGGAGGGACAAGGCGCAGGTGATTCTGATAGCCCCAGACTGGCCTCGCCAGTTCTGGTACCCAGATCTCCTCAGTCTCAGCTCCAGGACTCCCCGGCAGCTTCCAGCTCGCCCGGACCTGCTCTCAGTCAATCAGGGGAAGGTGTTCCATCCGGACCTTCAATCCCTGCACCTGACGGCCTGGTTCCTGAGCGGCTAGAGTTCCAGGCCTTGGGTCTTTCCGACGAGGTCCTCAATGTAGTTGAGGCGTCCGTGATGAGTCGACCAGAAAATGCTATGCCTTCAAATGGAAAGGTTTCCATTTGGTGTCAGAGCAAGGGCTTGGACCCTTCCTCCTGTTCCTTGGCAAGCATCTTGGACTATTTATGGTCCCTTTCTAGTCAAGGAGCTTAGGTCGGCTGACCCTTAGGGTGCACCTGGCAGCCATCTCTGCTTACGGGCGCGGGCGGGAAGCAGTCGGTGGCGCAGGAGAAGGTGGTCTGGCGCTTTTCAAAGGCCATGATCACATTTCCCTCAGTGCGGGAACCCCACCTCCGTGGGATCTACTGCTGGTACTGGCAAAGCTCATGGGCAAGCCATTCGAACCTATGCACAGGTGTGTCTCTCTCACCTGTCGGAAGACCGCCTTCTTGGTGGCTATCCGTCAGCCAGAAGGATGGGAGAGCTCCAGGCGCTTTCCATCGAGTCTCCTTACCTGGTCTTCCACAGGGACAAGGTTGTCCTGGCCCCCACCGAAATTCCTTCGAAGGTGGTGTGGGAGTTTCACCTTAACCAGGTGTTGACTCTGCCGGTGTTCTACCCCAATCACACCGGAGGCCGAATATAGGCTCCATACTCTGGACCCTGAAGGGCGCCGCTTATTATAAGGGCGACGGCTGAAGTTCGGGAGAGGTTCGCCAGCTGTTTGTCACCCACGCTGAAGCCGCATCTGCAGACCTGCAGCCAAGCGGACGATAAGCAGGTGGGTAACCTCCTGCATAGATCTCCTGCTATAAGTTGGCGGGCATGGAGCTCCCAGAGGATAAGAGCTCATTCTACCGCATACTGCTGCAACGGTGGCTGCTTCCAGGGACGCCCTATCCAGGAAATCTGCAGGGCTGCTACCTGAAGTCAGCAAACACCTTCATTACCCACTACCACATCGACCTTGAGTCAGCCCGGATGCTGGTTTTGGGGCCTCGGTTCTCCAGTCTCTTTCCCAAGTAAGTATTGGGGTGTCGTCTTGCCTCCTCCTCCCGGAGAACTGCTAGGAGTCTGCCAATGAGTGTGGATGAACAACATATCCATGTCCCTTTAGAAATACAGGTTACTCACCTGTAACAGGAGTTCTAGGAATGGTATATGTTGTTCATCCACACGACCCACCCGACCTCCCGGCTTCCGACGCAACCCGAGCTCTGCCGGGCCAGATCTGGCCATGGGGCGGAGCGAGTTATACCACCCGGGTGGGTGGGAGGAGCAAGCTTGAAGACCTTCCGGCAAGATTTAAAGCGGCAAGGATACCTGCCAATGAGTGTGGATGAACAACATATACCATTCCTAGAACTCCTGTTACAGGTGAGTAACCTGTATATCTTGTCTAGTGTTTCCACGGTTCCCTTTACTTATTATTATTCATTGTTTTCATGGTTCCCTTTTTCAAGCGGGAACAGACAGGTTTACATACTTTTTACGTCAGAAAAGTAGCGGTTCTTTACCGCGAGGGACGCGGCCGTTATTTAGGGGTTTTCTGTAAATTGGGCATGTCAGAAACCCCAAAGAAAAGGACTGGACCCACAGGTTTTAAAAATCGTTTGAGCTGCCATAGAATTTTAGATAAAGCTGATACTCAAGACCTGTGTTTAAAGTGCTTAGGTCTAGATCATTACTATGTTCTTTACTCCAAATTCTGTTCAGAAACATTAAGAAATAGAGCAAAAAGGCTTAGAGAAATGGCAGAATAAGGGTCTTTATCTGGTCCCAACCATAGACCCAGGGCTACCGATGAGGGGCCTTTAAGAAATAAAAATAATTCAGGTGCTGATGAGGCATCTTTAAAGTCTAAGCCTGGTTCGGGTGCTGATGAAGTGCCTTTGAAAACAAAGAACACAAAGTCTGGCACTGATGAAGTGTCTATTAAAAATAAGGCTAAAGGAGCTGATGAGGTTCCTAAATCAAAAAATTAAAAAGGTACTGATGAAGTGCCTGGTTCTAAGAGAAAGCCTGAACAAGTCACTGATGAAGTGGCTACTAAAAGGATTTGGAAAGAAAAGAATTCCATTGCTCCTCCAGGCGGTGCCAAAGGTGAGGCTGCAGTGGGAAAGAAACATAAAGATAAATCAGAGAAACACTGAACCCCAGGAGGGTGTCCCTCAAGATTTTCAAGGGGAATTTCCCTCTATGGAGGATATGGCTAAAGCCTGGCACCTTTACCAGACAGTCCAGAGCATGGGAACCCTTTTTGGTGCCTCTGATTTTCCCAGGCATATCCCACCCCCACCCCACTGCCCCCTCTGATGAAGGGGCTGATGAGGGAGATGACGACGATTTCTATGATGCCCCCGATGACATTTCAGAGGGCAAGGTCTCAGAACCCGACGTGTCTCCTGATCCCAATTTTGGGGCATCTCCTGATCAGGAGGATACATCCTCCCTGTTCTCTTTTTTTCCAACACATGGTGGACACTCTTGACCTCCTCTCTCAAGAGTCCACCCAGGATGAGTATAAAGTCCAAAACTACAGGGAAATGAAAGGTCTTCCCCCTCCTAAAAAGTTAGTTCTCCCTATTTACAGACCTTTCAGGAAGAACACAATGAAAATTTTTCAGACCCCCACATCTGTGCAAGGGGTTGAGAAAAGGGCTGATAAAAAGTATCAGTTTTCTAAAACTCGCACAGAATTTCTGTTTGTTCACCTCAGTCCTGAGGGAGTGGTGCAACGAGCAGCATGCGACAAGGCTGAGATCTCCCTTTCTTCCCAACCCCCTGAAAAAGACTCTTAAGAGACTGGATTTTATGGCCAGAAAGACCTTCTCTTCTTCTCCGCGTTGCCTCTTAAATGACTTACACAGCTAAATATCAAAAGGCTTTTACGGAACTCAGTCCTAGCCATAGTCAAACCAGGTTCAGATTCCGTGGCTAAGGATTTAGTGGAAACGGCTAAGACGGCCTTGGAGGCCACAAAGTATCAGTTCCACATGACGGATGATAGCAGTGATGCAGCCTCAAGGGTTATGGCTCAGGCTATTTCCCTGAGGCGTTATATTTGGCTAAGAACAACCAAACTGTCACAGGACACTCAGTCCAAAGCCATGGACTTTACCTGTGACAGAAATGTACTCTTTGACTCCAGGACTGAGGAGTATATGAAAAAGGTTCACGAGTACAAGGCAACCTATGAGAGTAAGACAACCAAGACTAAGCCCCAGGCGGCTCAAAAGCATGAACACAGGGGTAATAGAGGCAGGGGCTACTTTCCCAGACCCTATTACTTCCTTCCCCCTCAGTTTGACCTTTCACAGTAAAGAAGTTACTACAGAGGAAGAGGCAGGAGGGGTCAGAGGAGATCAACCTCTACCTCTACCCCTGCTCCTGCCACCCAGCAAAAGCCCTGACTCCTCAGACCAGGTCGCCTCCCCTCTGCCTCTAGGGGTCAGGCTCTCCCACTACCTCCAGTCCTGGACCCTCATTACCACAGACAGGTGGGCCCTGGAGGTCGTGGAAAGGGGACTGTCCCTTCAGTTCAAAAAGATGCCAGTCCTAAAGAGAACCCAGCTTTCCAAACCGCCAACTCCAACAGAGAGGATTCTGTTGGAGATGGAAGTAAAGCATCTTTTGAAAGCAAAAGTGATAGAGTGCCTACCTGTCAAGGGGACAAAAGACTCTACTCCAGGTACTTCCTCACTCACAAGAAAAACTGGAAGTGGTGGCCTATTTTACATCTCAGATACCTAAACAGGCACCTGCTGAAACCCAGATTCAAGATGGTCACTCTAAAGTTGGTGATTCAGTCCTTACAGCAGGTAGACTGACTAGCCTCCCTAGACCTCAAAGACGCATACTTTCATATCCCCATCAGGTTGTCCCACAGGAAGTTTCTGAGGTTCAAGCTTCCTTCAGGACGCTACCAGTTTGCAGCCGTGCCCTTCGGCCTGACATCTGCATCAAGGATATTCACAAAATGCCTGGTAGTGGCAGTTCATTTAAGAAAGAAGGAGATATCCGTCTACCGATATCTGAACGACTGGCTCATAGTGGCGAAGACCCCTCCTTCTAGAGGAGGCCCTTTCTCTAGCAGGAGAGACATTGCAATCCTTGGGATTCATTATAAATCAAAAGAAATCCCATTTAGTACCAGCTCAGCTCCTGACCTTCATAGGTGCACAGTTGGACACACTGCACAGCAGAGCCTTTCTTCCTGTGGAAAGGATTCAAAATTTTCTGTCATTGACAAACTAGACATTTCCTGCAGCTCCTGGGCCACATGGCATCTATGACAGCTGTGATCCCAGGGGTCAGGTTCAGAATGAGGGGCATTCAGCAGTACAACGTTGTGTCCGCGGCCCCCAAGGCACTTCCAGCTCATGGCACACATTTATACAGGGTAGCTCAGCGAGCGGCGCTGATTTCGGAGCTGACAGGAGGTCAATTCCTAATTTGGTTGCTGCTAACCGACTCTCTGTGGGGAACAGGTATCTGCCTGTGAGGAGTTGGGTTAAATAGGGGCAGAGGTTTCAGATAGTTCTTTGGAACTTGTAGTTCCTCATTTCAGCAGAGGGAACTACAGTCCAACAAAATACAGCACAAAAGTGATTTTTTTTTTAGCATCTGGGAAATAGGTGCACTGGTTTTAAGTGCCTAATAGGGTGTTTTGTGTTTTTTAGATACTTTGGGGCTGTAATTGTACAACGTTGTGTCCGCAACCCCTGAGGCACTTCCGGGTCGCGACACATTTACACAGGGTAGCTCAGCAAGCGGCGTGAGCTCAAGCAGCCTCACAGCGCGTGGAGATGCGTGTCAAGCATGTTGGGCAGGGAGGCAGGAGAACACAGAACCCCACGGAGGTTTGCACTTGGGTATAAAAGAAGTGATTACTACCTACTAGTGGCTGCAGGTAAATACTAAGGCTCTAGATAAAGAAGCATGGATAATTATATAGTTACACTGAGGAGTGTGGAGTTGGGTATGAAGTGCAGAGTATGTCAAAACTTTTTTCGAAAGAAAGTGGGGGTTTGACTGAATATATATGTAAGCAATGCCTGGAACTTAGGGAATTAAAGGTTAAGATTTTGGGCTTGGAGCTAGAGTTAAAATGTCTGAAATAGGTAACCGTAGCAGGGGGAGTTTATAAGGAAATAATTGGGGATCAAAATCAAAAAAAGAGAGAGGGATTACTGAAAAAGATGATTGGGAACAAGTAGGAAGTACCAGTGCAAATAAAAAAGGAAGAAGAGCTGTTAACTTCCAGTTACCAACAGACAATAGATATACGCCATTACTAACTTTAATGGATTGAGTGGAAAATCAGGCGAATGAATTGCTTGAAGTGGTACAAGAAAATGTAGGGGTGGGAACAGTAATCGAGAGCCAGAAATAAGAGAATGTAGGAGACTTGAAGGCACATAGTGAATTAAGACAGGTAGTTGAATAGACAGAGGAGACTAGAGAAGAGAGTAGCGCAACTGAACAGCACCAAGGAATTGTGGTGATGGATGAAATAAGTGAGGAACAAGTTTACTTTTGAGGATGACATGGAAGTGGAAGAAAGGAGAAAAATGAATAGTGTTATAGGAGACTCTGTGATAAAATATACAGATGTGTACATGACGAAGGATAACAAGGAATTAGTAACAAGTACTTTTCTACCAGGGGCTAAATTAAGTGATGTAGTAGCATTGCTTCCTAAAATTAAGAAAAAGGGGGGATAAGCCAGTAATTTTAATTCATGCAGGGACAAACTATGTTAGAAACGTCATTAGGACCGGCATCTTTGGGAGGGTGGTGGGGTGCACAGGGTGTGGAGCAGCCATGATACTGGACTGGGCTTGGAAGTTCGGTGGTTGCCCAGTGTGCTACCAGCTGGCACAGCTTAGGGAGGAGGTTGCAGGGATTAGGAGACAGCTGGGGGAAGGTATGGTTGGGGAAGGGGGCAGAGGATCTCCCATGGGGTTGCATCAAGCACTAGGGGCGGGGGCATAGGAAAAGGAGTGCAGGAGAATACTCGGGGGGTCACATAGGGACCCTGGCAGAGGGGGCCCAAAAGGAGGACTCTACCAAGGAAGCAGGCAGGTAACTGGGGACCCTCAGAAAGGGGGCCAGAGGGACAACATTCTCAGGGAAGTAGGAGATGGCCGGGCTGGACAGAAGGAAGCAAGCAGGGAGGTGGATCAGACCTACGCTCAGTAACCACTAGAATCTCTTCTTCTGCTTGAGGATGAGGGGGTGATGTAGCACGACAGGGGTGGTTAGTGATGGAAAGGGAGTGGGGGCAGGAGGCGGGGGCCGGATAGCAGGAGGAAAAGGGGGAACCTAGAATGAAGGAAAATTGGGGGGGGGGCAGTGAATCAGAGCAGGAGGGGCAGGGGGAAGAGGGAGAAAAGTGCAAGGAGAAGGACCAGTTGGGAGGAAAGGGCAAGGAGAAGGACCAGAAGTACAAGGAGGATACAGTAAAGGGAGTTGAGGGTTTAGGCCAGGGGAGCACGACAATCAAGGAAGGACTAAACGGAGACAGGAAGGGAGGACGAGCCAGGCTAGTTTAGCGGATGGGGGAGAAGGACCAGTCGCGAGCAGTGAGAGGTGAGTTAGCGAGGTACAGAAGGATACTTGGGAGGAGGAGAGGCATAGGATCGGAGGGGAGGGGGTGGCCAGGGTAAATGAGGGACGGCATGTGGCGCCCAGATAGGGGAGGAACAAGGAGCCGGCTGGGTGGAGGGCCAGTAGAAAGGATGAGGACATGGAAGGGGGAATGGAGGAAAAGGAGCAGTCAGAGTGCTCCTGTTGGGGGATTCTGTGATCAGGGGTATCAAATGGGATAGGGAGGGAGAAACCTGGCCAGTTCGAACAAAATGCTTCCCTGGATTAACGGTGCACAGGGCCAAGCACGAGGTATATCAGCTGGCAAAGGATTGTGGGGGTTTCCCAGACATACTGGTCCACCTGGGTACAAATGACATTGAGGGAAATAGCGGGCTAGAGATACTCTGTCATGACATAGGATACACAGTTTCCGTCTCAGAAATCCTGCCGGTGCCAAGGGCTAGTGGGGAACACAAAAGGAAGATTAGGGAGATAAACCAGTGGCTCAGGGAGTGGTGTGAGGCCAGAGGGTATGGGTTGATGGGGGATTGGGGGGAGACCTGGGAGGATAAGGAGCTGTATGCTAGAGATAGGCTCCATCTCAATTTGGAGGGGAGGGGAATCCTTAAGTTGAAAATAGAGGGGTTCATTGGTGAAAAGTGGGGTTTAAACTTGTGAAGAGGGGAGGGATGGGAGAAAAGGCTGTCGAGAGGGTGCCGATAAAGGAGGGACTCTGTCTCCACCCCCCTGGGGAGCTGGAGGATTGTGGGAAAAGGCCAACTGGTAAAGTGCAGACCTGGGGAAAACAGAATCCCCATGGGAACATGAGCAGGGGAAATGGAAGTATAGGGAAAGGGTGGAAGGTAGTCCTGCTAAATGCCAGGAGCTTGGGCAATAAAATGCCTGAGCTCCAGGCGATGCTAACTGAGGGAGCGGTGGATGTGGCAGCGGTCACTGAGACCTGGGCCACCGCAGGACACGACTGGGACCTGAACCTGGAGGGTTACACTATGTTCAGGAAGGACAGGGGTGAGGGAAGGGGAGGGTAGCAATGATAGTCAAAACTGCATTGGCATAGGGGTAGTAGAAGAGGCGAAGGGAACCGTGGAGGCGATTTGGGTCACCTTGATAACAAGGGGGGCAAAAGAGTAAAAATAGGAGTGGTGTATAGACCCCCTGCACTGGCGGAGGAGCTGGAGGAGAGTCTGGTGGCAGATGTTGGGAGACACTGCAGACTGGGCAGGGGAAGGGTGGTCGTGTTGGGGGACTTAAACATTCCAGGAACAGACTGGGAGACTATGACATCCTCGGTGGCCAGGGAACAGAGGTTGTTGGATGTCTTTCAAGACGCGTTCCTAACTCAGCAGGTGGTGGAACAGACCAGGGAGGTGCGGGTACTGGATGTGGTCCTGGCAGACAGTGACCAGATTGGGGGCCTGGAGATAAGGGACCCGTTGGCAGGGAGTGACCATGCCACGGTCTGGGTCTGTCTGGACCTATGAGGTGTAGAAGGCTGCACAAAGACGGATGTAACTGACTTCAGGGGGGTGGATTTTAAGGAAATGGGAAGGATCCTTAAGGAGCATTTGGATGGGACTGGGTCAGACATGGATGCTGATAGTAGGTGGGAAATCATCAGGAGAGGGGTGCAGCATGCTACCAGCACCTGTGCAAGAGTAAGACGAAAATGCGGTAGGGCCCGAAAACCCTGCTGGTGGACCAGGGAGGTCCAGGAGGTGGTGCGGGGAAAGAAGGCAGCCTATAGGCAATCCAAGTGCTCAAGGAGTGAAAGAGATCGAGGGGAGTACGAGTTGATGGCTAGAAGGGCCACTAGGGTGGTGAGGGCGGCTAAGGCAAGGAAGGAGCAAGAACCTGGCCAGGAAAATTAGGAGAGGGAGCAAGGGGTTCTTTAGATACATTGGGGAAAAACAAAGGGTAAAGGGGCAGATTAGCAGGATTAAAACAGGGGAGAGATGGGCACAAGACCCGGGGGAGCAGGCTGAGGTACTAAATGAGTACTTCACCTCAGTTTTCACCAAGGAAAATGGGGGTGCTGCATCATACATGGGAGGAGACAGTGATACTGAGGAAGGGGGGAACCTTACCGATCGGCGGGTCTGGGGAGAGGAGGAGACATCACTAGCAGGAGGGGGCAAGGCTAAACAAGGAGAAGAGGTAGCGGAAGTGGAAATCACAGCAGAGAGAGTGAGGGAAGCCCTCAGGTCCCTTAAGACGGAGAAAGCACCAGGGCCGGATAAATTACATCCCAGAGTGCTGAAGGAACTTGCGGATGTCCTAGCTAAACCCTATGTGAGCTTTTACCATCTGTCTGAGGACGGGTGGTGCCCCAGGACTGGAAGGTGGCGACATAGTGCCTATCCACAAGAGGGGATCAAGGGAGGTGGCAGGGAACCACAGGCCTGTCAGCCTGACATCGGTGGTGGGCAAGGTGATGGAGGGCATTGTCAAGGAGAGGCTGGGGGGGGGGCCTGGAAAAGTCCGGGTGCCTGGCCAATAGACAGCATGGATTCGTCCCAGGGAAATCGTGTCAGACAAACCTGGTGGAGTTCTATGACTGGGTGACGAGTGCCTTGGACCTGGGTAGACCAGTGGACGTCCTCTTTCTAGACTTCAGCAAGGCATTTGACTCTGTTCCTCACATGGTCCTGTTGGATAAGCTGGGAGAAATGGGGGTGGGGAACCAGATGATCAGATGGATAGGCAATTGGCTCCAGAACCGGACCCAGAGGGTCGTAGTTGGCGGGATAGTCTCATCCCCAAGGAGGATCATTAGTGGGGTCCCACAGGGATCAGTCCTTGAGCCCCACCTGTTCAACGCCTACGTCTCTGACATAAGGACAGGTATCAGGAGTGAGATGAGTCTCTTTGCTGATGACTCAAAACTGGGGGTGGTATTGGATGAGGAGGAGGGGAGGGTGGCCCTACAGGGGGACCTGGAGGCTCTGGAAAGATGGTCTAGAAAGTGGAAGGTGAGGTTCAATGCAGGAAATGCAAGGTACTGTACCTGGGGCCAGAAACCCGGCCAAGTATACACCTGGGGGCAAATGCTACAAGTCTCGATGGCTGAAAGGGACCGGGGTGGTGGTGGATGTCAAGATGAACAGCTCGGAGACTTGTAGGAGGCAGCAGCCAAGGCCAACAGGATGCTGGGATGCATCGCTAGGGGATCACCTCCAGAAGGAGCGACTACTCCCTCTATATAACTGCTTGGTGAGGCCACACCGCGCTACTGCATGCAGTTTTGGAGGCCACACATAAGAGGGGACATTAAACTCTGGAGAGGGTCCAGAGGAGGGCAACCAAAATAATTTGGGGCTTGGGGACAGGACCCATGAGGAGAGGCTCAAGAGCTAAATATGTACACATTGGAAGAGAGAAGGACCGGGGGACATAATAGAGGTCTTCAGGTACATGAAGGGGTAAATAGGGAGGAACAGTCAGGGTGCTTCGAAGGAAGGAGGAGGGGGCCACTAGAGGGCATGGGTGGAAGTTGGAGAGGGAAGATTCAGGGGAGAAAGAAGGAGGTGCTACTTCACTGAGAGGGTGGTGGAGCCATGGAATGTGCTGCCTAGGGAGCTGGTGGAGGCAGAGACGGTGGAGGGGTTCAAGAGGGGGGTGGGACAGGTACAGGGGAAGGGTTCTGGAAGCAAAATCCAATGCAGTGAGAATATCCGGAACTGGGAAGGGAGAAGCCAGAGAAGGCGAGGGGGGCAGCAAGATCAGCTCCCAGGGTGGGGGCTGACCAAACGAGCAGACGCGAAAGACCGTTAGGCCTATTCTGCTGGCATTTTAGTATGTTAGAAACACAAGAGAAGACCAAATGTATCTAGACTTTGAGAATAGAAAAAACAATAAAATTATTAGATGATACAGCAATCTTATCCGAAATACTACCAGTACCAAGGGCTAGTGATAAAGTAAATGAGAAGATTGTAGAATAAATAACTGGATTAGGAGGTGGAGTCTTATGCAAGGGGTACAGTGCATTAAGACCTGGGAAACGTTTCATGGGAAGAGCTCAGTATTCAGTAGGGATGGCCTGCATCTAAATAGAAAGGGGAGTAAGGAATTAGGGTGTGTATTTAGGAAAAAATTGAGGAATGTTTAAACTGATTCACAAGGGGGGGCGGGGTGCGCATGAAGAAGGTAAGTGTATTAATAAAATGCACACAAAGGGAGTAACTCAAAATAAGTCTGAGATTGGAGTTAGATGAGGATGGACATATAAAAAGAAAAATACTAGTCAGTTGAAACAGGGAGATATAAAAATATTATTACTGAATGCAAGAAGCATTAACAATAAAATGAATGAATTAAAGCATGTATTAGTCAATAATAGGGTTATTTGAGGTATCACTGAAACTTGGTTGAAACCGGGAGATTGGGTAGAACAAATTGAGGGGTACAATTTCCTTCATAAGGACAGGGAAGATAAAAAAGGGGGTGGGATGGGAATATTTGTAGCCTCACATCTGAAAGCACAGGAAATAAACATTATGGAAAAAGATTTCTTGAAAACTGAGCAGATATGGGTTAGAGTTAAAGCAAAAAATAGAATAGTAACATTGGGTGTTTATCATTCACCAGGGTTGACAGATGGGGGAAATACATTTTTTATGGAGATGTTAGAAAAAGTAGATATAGGAAACAATTGTATTGTAATGGGAGATTTTAACTTCCCTAAGATTAATTGGGATATACCTGAAGCCTTGGGTCAACTGGAAAACAGATTTGTGGAAATATGCCTAAGCAAAGGCTTGGAACAACATGTGAAGGAACAAACTAGGAATAAGAATACTCTGGATTTAATATTTAGTAATATGGAGGATGGAATAAGTAAGGTGGAGATAGTACACCCATTAGGATCAAGCGACCATAATATGGTGTTATGCTTATTGGTAGATGACAACCCAAAAATAATGGGAACAATAAGAGATTACAAAAAAGCAGATCATGAGGGTATTAGGTAGTCCTTAAGAAAATGGGAATGGAAGAAATAATTACAGGAGTTACCCCTGGAGGAGATGTGGACGAAAGTTAAAAAAAAAAAAAAAAAATAATAAAAAAAAAAATAAGATTCAGTTGAGCGTAGAAAGATTTGTCCCTATGGTTGACAAGTATAATGGGCGGGGTAGAATTCCAAAATGGTCTACTAGAAACATCCAGAAATGTTTAAAGAAAAAAGAGAAATTATATAAAAAATATAAAGTAAATCCAGCATCAGAAAAGCTGGATAAACGGCAACGGTGGCACTAAGGGTTGAGGCTGTGGACGCCACACCTCGCTCCACGCCAGAGACCCAGGTTCGAGAACACGCTTGGTCGGCGGGAGAAGGATGGAGCACCCAACGCTTGCTCTCCTTCTCTGGGGGGGGTTCTGCAGCTTTTTCCGACACAATACCACCACCTCCCGGTGAACTGGGGGGACGTCGGTGCACAGGGGAAAGTGCAGCATTGTAGTGGGTCGACGCTGGCAGGGGACTGTGACGGATGCACATCTCTGTGTGCGCCTGACCCCTTGCTCCCCATTGCACGCCAGTGTCAGGGATGGAGGAAAAAATCCTTCACCTCTCTTAGGTGACGATCTCCCCAGCAAGCTACCACCGACAAAGATTCAGGGCAGACTCCGCTGTGCCAAGGCCCTCTCCCTGTGGAACTTTCGGGGATAAGGTAAGGTAAGGGAGAATTTGTCCTCACCCCGCCCAGGGCGTAATCCAGACTCTTAAGGTAGTAGGGGAGTCGAGCTGAGGTGCTCTAAGGGCAGACCCTGAAAGTCAGGTAGGTGGTAACGCTTGCAGCATTGGGAGTTCTGATTGAGTGAAGAAGTGGGGGAGAGGTGTTGGGGGAAAAAAATAGAGTAAAAAAAAAAAAAAAAGCTGGATGAATACAAACAATTAGTCAAGAAATGTAAGGGGGTGATTAGGAGGGCAAAGGCTGAATTAAAACTGGCCCAAAATAAAAGTAATTGTAAGCAGTTTTACAGTTATGTGGGGGAGCCTCAGAAACTGGCAGAAACAATTAAATAATTTAAAGGACAGGGATATCATACTAGATGATGAGACAAAGATGGCAGATAAATTTAATCACTGTTTTCTGAGTGTATTTCAAGAGCAACACGAGTCAAAGCAGATAATAGATTGTGAGGGTAGAAAAGGAGACAATAATGTTATTGCTGAAAGAATGGCACATGAGAAACTTGGCTCCCTGGATGTGCATAAGTCGTGGGCCTGATGAAATTCACCCGTATATACTAAAAAATATGGCCAAGGAACTGCCAGAATCCCATTCAATATTATTTAATAAATCCCTGCAGGAAGCAAGTGTATTAAGAGAATGGAAGACTGCTCACATAACCCCTTACATAAAAGTGGGGATAAAGCTAAAATAGAAATTACCAGCCAGTTAGTATCACAGCAGTTTTGGGGAAAGTGATGGAAGGTTTTATAAAATCGCTTCTGGAGGAAAACCTGAAAAAAACGGGGTAGAATAGATGTTACGCAGCACAGGTTTGTAGAAGGTAGATCTTGTGTTACTAACCTGATGGAGTTCTTTGAACCAGTGAGCCAGGTACTGGATCAAGGCATGCCTGTTGATATAGTGTATCTTGATTACACTAAAGCGTTTGAATCAGTGTCATGTCATATATTAATAGATGTGCTATTTGAGATGAGGGTGGAGAATGACTTAATAAGGTGGATACAATCATGGTTAAAGGAAAGGTTGCAAAGAGTCCAGGTTAGGGGTCATCTATCCAGTTGGGGGAGGGTTACTAGCGGGGTTCCCCAGGGATCGGTTCTGGGGCCCCTGTTTACAATCTTTGTGTTAAGGCTGCAGGTAACGGGTGGTGTCTGGCTGCAGAAGTACGCGGATGATACTAAGGTGGGGGCGATAGTTAATGAAATCGAATCCATAAATAATTTACAGAACCAATTAAATAACCTGAAAGAGTGGGCAAATAGGCATAAACTCCAATTTAATGAGAGTAGGTGCAGGGCCATGCACTTTGGGCATAATAATCTGTCTGTACAATATAAAATAAAATCATAACATGCACAGAGAATGAAAAAGGTCTGGGAGTGTTAATCAGTAATAAGTTAAACTTTGCTGTCCACAATAAGGAAGTTATGAAAAAAAAAAGCCAACAGAGTAACAGGAAATATATTAAGAAATATAAAAAGTAGGAAAGGAGAGGTAATGATTTGTTTGTTTAGGTCCTTGTTGAGACCGATATTAGAATATGGGGCTCCCTTCTCAACTACCCAAAGTGAAGGTGTCACACATTTACTGGGACAGGTACAGAGAAGATTTACTGAAAAAAAATCAAGTCGGTGAAGACTAGACCATATGACGAAAGGCTTCGAGAATTGGGCTTACAGTTATTAAAATACAGAAAGATTAGAGGTGACCTATGTTATGTGTATAAAGAAGGCATTTAAGAATGAGGTGGTGTGGGAAGCTGCAGGCCTGGACAGAAAAAAAGAATACTGGGAGAGAAATGAGAACACAACAGCTGCAACTAAAAGGGGAATTATATAAAACTAGTAGGAGAGGGCAGTGGTTTAACCAGAGGGTGGTGGATGTTTGGAACACACTCCCGAAGGAAGCGCCTGATATGACTGCCTTTAAAAATCTGTTGGATAAACGTATGGTACCCAAAACTAGGGAACACATTCACTGATATAGTGAAGAGTCTGAAGTGGTTCTTGTAGCTGATAGACTTGAAAATCAAACCTATGAACCTAAGGTTTCACTGGTACCAAAGCAAAAATTCCTTGTCCAAACTAGTCCCAGTCACAAAAAAACTTCCTTCAGTTTCTGGACTGGTGGAAGGACACTGCCAACCTTTAGGTAGGGGTTTCCTTCCAGGTTTCCTCCCATTCCAGTATCATTACTACAGATGCTTCTCTACTTGGATGGGGAGCTCACATGGATGACTGTTCTGTCAGTGGCTCCTGCATTCCACAAGAGTCACAGGCTGACATCAGTCTGCTGTAACTCTGGGCCATTTATCTGGCTTTCAAAGCATTTGTTTCAAAGATAAAGGGACATACCGTCCAAATCAGAACAGACACCACCGCTGCTGTGTTTTACATAAACAAGCAGGGCAACACAAGGTCCACCATCCTGTGCCTAGAGGCCATGAGGATTTGGGGCCTAACCTATTCCTTGGGAATCAGTCTGTCAGCCATACATCTCCCAGGAAAAGACAACACCCTGGCGGATGCCCTTAGTCGCATCAACCAGGGACACAGCGAATGGTATCTGAACAAACAAGTGTTAGTGACAGTGTTCAGGAGGTGTGGCACACCAAAAGTAGATCTGTTTGCCTCTCACCTGAACTGTCAACTTCCTCTGTTCTGTTGTAGGCCCCCAGCACTGGGAACTCTTCCAACACATGCCTTAGCGCTGGAGTGGATAGGACAGTTCCTTTATGCCTTTCCTCCCTTTTCTCTGATTTCAGAACATCGTTAAAGCTCAAATATAAACCTGCAACAATGATTCTGGTGGCGCCCAATTGACTGAGGCAGGCATGGTACCCTCTGCCGTTGTCCGTGTCCTGTAGCAAGCCTATTCATCTCCCTCTGTCACTCCCTCTTGTCTCTTCCCCAGACATGGGGTGTCTTAACCAGACCTGAAACCTCTTCTCCTCAAAGCCTAGCTCTTGAGGATTTAGTTTCCGGATGCTCCGTATTCTGAGCACGTGCTAAAGATCCTGAGGATGTCAAAAAAGCCTAGTACAAAAGACTTGTGCAGCCAAGTGGAAAAGATTTTCCCAGTGGTGGAGCCAGGTTTGGGAGCCGGGGCATTCAGTCAACAATGGGCACTAAACAGTGAATAAAGATGGTGGTAGGGCACCACTACTCACACTGGGGCAGCCAGGAGGGGCGCCCCCCCCAGCCTCCCCTCCAGCTCCGCCACTGAATTTTCCCTTAGGTGTAAGAAGAAGAAACACATCAATCCTTTTAAGGCTTCGGTTCCCAACATTTTGGATTACTTGGTACACTTACAGGAGTCAGGTTTGAAGCCTTTCTCTTTGAAGCTTCATCTGGCCTGTTTCAGCTTACCTTTCTGGTGGGAAAACCAAGTCTATATTTTCCCAATCTGTCTTTAAGCAGATTTTCAGAGGTGGTCTCCATGTTCAGCCTCCAATTAGGGAATCTGTCCCTCCTTGGAGCCCGAATCTCTGTATTGCCAAGCTTATGGAACCACCCTTTGAACCCATGGTTGTAGCTCACAGTAAGTATGTGACTTGGAAAACCGTGTTTTTAGTGGCTATTACCTCTGCTAGAAGGATCTCTGAGTTACAGGCCATCTGTCCTAGCCCAACTACTTATCCACAGGGACAAGATTGAGCTCAGGACAAACAGGAAATTCTCACTTAAGGTGGTCCCTGAGTTCATCTCAAATCAATCCGTCACTTTACCTGTGTTCTTTACAGAGAAGTCCACTCCAGGGGAGCAGAAGATTCACTGTCTGGATGTCAGAAGGGCCCTGCTCTACTACTTGGAGCACACCAAGCAGTCCAGGGGCTCATCCACACAGCTGTACCTCACCTATGGGGAGGGAGGTAGGTAGAGGAAGGCCAACCACTAAGAGAACTGTCTCTTCTAGGGACATGGATATGTTGTTCATCCACACTGTCTGGCAGGTTCCTTGCAGCTTTAAATCTTGCCGGAAGGTCTTCAAGCTGGCTTCTCCCACCCACCCGGGTGGTAAAATGCTCGGCTCCGCCCCATGACGCCAGATCTTCCTTACCGCTTGGAAGCTCGGGTTCCCTCCTTAGCGCTCTGCATCTAGACTGGATCCAAACTCTTCGGTTCACTCGAAAATAATTTTAAAGTTTTCTAGACTTCGGTCTACTTCTTCCTTCGTGGCTGCGATGGACAAATCGACTCCCGGTTTTCGGCGGTGCCCATGCGGGCAGAAGATGTCGAGGACCGATCCGCACTCCACGTGCGTCTACTGCCTCAGGCTTGACCACGATCCGCAGGCCTGCGAGTTGTGCAGGTCTTTTTCGGCAAACGTCCTCGAAGACCGTGCTGCCCGGCTCCAACTTAGGCACCCCGAGAAACGTTATCCACCGGTGAAGTCCAAGGAGGCCCTTTGGGCGGTTTCCGCAGTGGCTGGCTCAGCTGAGCAACTCGAGCAGATGATCGCCCTCGAGGAGGAGGCGGCCCAGGCCGCATCTTCATCTTCCTCGGTCGCGGCATTTATCCCGCTCTCCTTGGGATCCTCCTACACAGCTTCTTTTAAGGAGCTTTGCCAGTCCCTCTCCACGAAAGGTGAGGGGCCATCGGGACACTCTTCTCGGTCAAAAAAGGAGGACTCAAAGGGTAAGTCCCACCGTCGACGTTCGTGGGAGCGGGAGAGGTCCCCTTCCCCGGACAGTCGACACTCTACTTCAGTCAAGGTTGCGGCTAAGGCCGCTGGCTTCACATTGTCCCCGTCAGACGGGCTGTCGACTGATGAAGCCGACAACCCTTCATCACCAGTTACCCCTGTGGAAACCGAGGACTTGCCTGCGCCTCCTGTGCTGGAGTCCCCGGTCAAGGCTCCTGAGCTGAGTGAGGAGCGGGTTTCCCCTGCTCCCTCCCAGACCCACCCTCGGAAACACCGACGGTCTCGGACCTCGTCTCGATCCAGCCAATCCCGCCAGCACCGGCAGTCTCGGTCTCGGCACCTAGGAAAGCGGCGGCGCCGCTCGTCCTTGTCTTCCTCGGAGGAGGAGAGGCTTCGGCGCAAATTGCGTCGACGCTACAAGGACTTAATGTGGCAGCAGCTCCTTCTGACTGGGAACAAGCCGACGCCATCGCCTTCCCCAGCCATTAAGTGCCTGTCACCCGAAAGGCCGAAACAACCCCTCGCGGTGGTCGAGGAGCCCAAACCTGGGCCGGTTGTTCGACCGAAATCGGGGGCTCCAACCAAGGATTCTCAGTCGGGTCAGAGATTGCCCCACCGGTTGTCGGTCACTGTCACTCCCGACCGTCCTCGACAGGTGAAGGGTGGCTCAGGCCCTAGGCAGCTCTTCGCAGACTCCTCAGAGTCTGACAACGACTCCTCCCTGTTTTCCAGGCCCCTTGACCTGGAGTTCTCCGGGGGCAGTCGATGGACAAGAGCCCATCATCATTCATGGGTCTGCTTCGGCTCATCTCGGAGTCCACCGAGATGCAGCTCGAGCCTGTATCCAAGCGGGCCAAGTATCCCCTCACGGAGATACTGGACCGAGGGGATTCTCCCACGGAGGCCTTTCCAGTGGCTAAAGCCATTGTTGGCCCAACCTTGGAGTTATAGCAGCGGCCGGCTTCTTGTCCTGCTCCTTCGGCCAGGATGGCCAGGAAGTATGGGGTCCCTACCAGGTCTCTGTCCGGTTTCTCGGAACACCCCTCTGTGGAGGGGTTGGTTACCGACAGCGTTTTCCGGCGTTCCGATAACGCTAGGGATGTGGACAAGCCCCCCGACAAAGAGTCCAAAAAGCTGGACTATGCCGGGCACAAAGTATATGCTGCATCCTCCCTCGGCCTCCATCAGGCCAGTTCGGCTGTACTGATGGCGCACTTCTCCCACGCCCTTATGGGCTCCCGGGATGAGGTGATCCCTCATCTCCTGGCTGATCTGCAGACTACAGTCAAGCAGGTGCGGGATCAGGGAAGGACAGTAGCTCCAAATAGCTCTCGATATCAGAGACTTCTGTGCCTGGTCAGTAGCGGCCGCAGTGGCCATGCGCCGCAGAGCTTGGCTGAGGATATCCACCTCTACGGCGGATACCCAGCACAAGTTGGCAGACGTCCCCTTCCTGGGTACCGACTTGTTCGGGCCTGGGATGGAAGGCCACCTCCAGAGAATTGAAAAGTCCAATGCCACCTTGGACTCTGTCACGTCTGCTCAGAAGGACAAAGGCCGTCGACAGCAACATAAGTCTCGCCTCTTCTGCCCCGCGGCACGTCCGCCCAGCAACACCAGCATCAGGGCCAGCAGGCTGCACTTGGTACCCCAGTTGCTTCCTGCAGCTTCTCAACAGGAAGCCGGGAGGAAAAGGCCCAGGAGGCCCCTCGGCCGGTCCTTCCTCCAAGCCTGCCCAGTCACAGGTTGAGGGGTGTTGCCCCCAGCCTCGTCGCTTCCCCCTGGGTTCCCCTCGTGGAGGGACGGCTTCGCCACTTTCTTTCCGCCTGGTTCGCTATCACCACAGACCGTTGGGTGTTGGAGGTGGTAGGAAAGGGTCTGCCTCTGGAGTTCAAGCAGGCCCCACCCTTCCGAGCTGTCGCCCCACAGAGGGTTACAGGGTCCGCAGCATCTCTGTCGGCCCATCGAGCCGACATTGCCCAAAAGGAGGTGATCAGGAAGGTGGCAGATCCTCCACTAGTCCCAGGGTTTGTGTCCAGGTACTTCCTGGTCCCAAAACAGAGGGGGGGCTGGCACCCCATTCTAGATCTGCACGACCTGAACATGTTCCTAAGGTCTCGAACCTTCAGGATGGTCACTCTGGCTCAGATCATTCTATCCTTGGAACGAGCCATGTGGTTCTGTTCTCTGGACCTCCAGGACGCGTTCTTTCACGTCCCAATCCGTCCGTCCCACCAGCGATTCCTCCGCTTCAGAGCAGAGGGGTCCCTCTACGAGTTCCGGGCCATGCCCTTCAGCCTTTCTCTAGCTCCCAGGGTCTTCACCAAATGCATGGCAGTGGTGACAGCATTCCTGCGGCGCAAAAGGGTCCGGGTGTACCCCTACCTGGACGACTGGCTGATTGCGGCCTCCTCCAGAATGGAGGTGGAGCGGTCCAGGGATCTGGCCCTCCAGGTTTATTCTCAAGTTGGCCTCCTTATCAACGAGGCCAAGTCGGAACTCATGCCAAAGCAGGTGATCCAATTCATTGGGGCAGAGCTCGACTCTCTGCAAGCCAGAGCATGACTCCCGGCGGACAGGGCCGAGGTTCTTTCCTCCTTTGCCCATTCATTTCAGGTTGGGCAATTGCGCCCTGCACGGGACTTCCTGCGCCTCCTGGGCCTCATGGTGGCCTGCACCAGCGTGGTCCATTGGGCCCATTGGCACATGCGTCCCCTACAATGGCGACTGGCCAGCCAATGGTCACAGCGCTCTGGTCCTTTGGATCAGCCACTGACCGTGACCCAGGAGATGTGGAATGCTCTCCAGTGGTGGATTGTTCCAGCTCATCTGCAGGAGGGCATCCCGTTTGTCCGCCCCGAGCCGACTGTCTCTCTATCGACCGATGCCTCTCTGATGGGTTGGGGTGCCCATCTGGGGGAGCACAGAGCGCACGGCCTCTGGTCCCCTCAGGAGTCCCGATGCCACATCAACCTGCTGAAGCTTCGAGCGGTTCGTCTAGCCCTCACCGTCTTAGCTCCGTTTGTGCGAGGTCAAGTGGTCCAGGTCCAGACGGACAATACCACGACCATGTACTACCTAAACCGCCAGGGCGGGATGCGCTCCATGCCCCTGTGCAGGGAAGCTCTCCGCATTTGATCCCTCGTGCGCAGCCTGGAGGCAGATCTCCTTGCCATCCATGTGGCAGGAGCCTCCAACATTCTGGCCGATGCCCTAAGCCAGATAGGAGCTGCGTCCCACGAGTGGTCTTTCCTGCCGGAGGTAGTACAAGATCTGTTCTCCCACTGGGGCATACCTCAGGTGGACCTGTTTGCCTCCAGGGAGAATCACGAAGCTGAGGCTGTTCCATGCCCGCCCCCCTCAGCAGGGCTCGCTGCAGGGGGATGCCTTCTCGAGGCCGTGGACCCCGGGCCTCTTCTACGCCTTCCCCCCATTTCCCTTGATCCACAAGGTGCTTCTCAAGGCGAGGAGGGACAAGGCGCAGGTGATTCTGGTAGCCCCAGACTGGCCCCGCCAGTTCTGGTATCCAGATCTCCTCAGCCTCAGCTCCAGGCTCCCGAGGAGGCTCCCAGCCCGCCCGGACCTGATCTCAGACAGTCAGGGGAAGGTATTCCGTCCGGACCTTCAGTCTCTGCACCTGACGGCCTGGTTCCTGAGCGACTAGAGTTCCAGGCCTTGGGTCTTTCCGACGAGGTCCTCAACGTTGTTGAAACTTCCTGTAAGGAGTCGACCAGGAAATGCTATGCCTTTAAATGGAAGAGATTCTCCATTTGGTGTCGGGGCAAGGGCCTGGACCCTTCTTCCTGTTCCTTGGCAAGCATTCTGGACTACCTGTGGTCCCTTTCTCAGCTAGAGCTTCAGTTGACGACCCTTAAGGTGCACCTGGCAGCCATCTCTGCTTACTGGGCGCGGGCCGGGAAGCAGTTGGTGGTGCAGGAGAAGGTCGGGCGCTTTTTCAAAGGCCTTGATCACATATCCCCTTCGGTGCGAGAACCTCCACCTCTGTGGGATCTACTGCTGGTATTGGCTAAGCTCATGGGCAAGCCATTTGAACCGATGCACAGGTGTGACATCTCTCACCTGTCGTGGAAGACCGCCTTCTTGGTGGCTATCACGTCAGCCAGAAGGATGGCAGAGCTCCAGGCGCTTTCCATCGAGTCTCCTTATCTGGTCTTCCACAAGGTTGTCCTGCTCCCTCACCCGAATTTCCTTCTGAAGGTGGTGTCGGAGTTTCACCTTAATCAGGTGTTGACTCTGCCAGTATTCTACCCCAATTATACCTCGGAAGCCGAATATAGGCTCCATACTCTGGACCCTAGAAGAGCGCTCGCTTATTATAAGGAGCGGACGGCTGAAGTTCGGGGAGAGGTTCACCAGCTGTTTGTCACCTACGCTGAAGCCGCACCTGGCAGACCTGCAGCCAAGCGGACGATAGGCAGGTGGGTCACCTCCTGCATAGATCTCTGCTATAGGTTGGCAGGCATGGAGCCTCCCTGAGGGATAAGAGCTCATTCTACCCGCCATACCGCTGCATCGGTGGCTGCTTCCAGGGACGTCCCTATCCAGGAAATCTGCGGGGCTGCTACCTGGAAGTCAGCACACACCTTCATTACCACATCGACCTTGCGTCACGCCGGGATGCTGGTTTTGGGTCCTCGGTTCTCCAGTCATTATTCCTTAAGTAGGGGGCGTGCGCCTTGCCTCCCTCCTTCCAGAGAACTGCTAGGAGTCTGCCAGACAGTGTGGATGAACAACATATCCATGTCCCTAGAAATACAGGTTACTCACCTGTAACAGGAGTTCTAGGAATGGTATATGTTGTTCATCCACACGATCCACCCGGCTTCGACGCACAACCTGGCTTCCAGCGTGCTAGATCTGGAGTCATGGGATGGAGCCGAGAGTTTTACCACCCGAGTGGGTGGGAGGAGCCAGCTTGAAGACCTTCCGGCAAGATTTAAAGCGGCAAGGAACCTGACAGACAGTGTGAATGAACAACATATACCAGTCTTAGAACTCCTGTTACAGGTGAGTAACCTGTATTTGCTGACTAGTCTCCTGCATTTGGTTCTGCTATGACAAGGTTGGTAAGCAGCCCCCTGAGGGCCTCAGAGCCCACTTTACTGGGGGCACTGCTGCCTCTGTGGCAGCTGCAAGAGACATTCCCCTTCTGGAAGTCTGCAGAACAACAACTTGGAAGACTGTGTACACTTTCACCCAGCATTACTGCTTAGATGTGCAGTCTAGATCTGATGCCAGGTTTGGCAAGGTGGTACTGCGGAGCCTTTTTCATAAATAGGTTCTCTAGCCGGCTCCCAACTGCACTGCTTTATAGTCTGCGGTAATTACTGATGCTAAAGGACCCCAGGGGTGAGAAGAAAAAATTACTCACCGTAGTAGTCTTTCTTCCAAGGTGTCCTTTATCATCAGTAAACTCCCACCCTTCCTCCCCAGATAACCTTCAGAAGAAGGTTCTAACGTTTGCCTTAAATTATTGAGTGCATTAAACTTTGGATTACATTTTGAACAAAGTTTTTATGGTTCTGGTTCTGGTTATTATATGTGTTTTTAAATCCTGTTGGTTCTTTCCAGTAAAGGCATCTGCCCAGTCTGCCTTCGGAAAAAATTCGGAAGCCGCCTTCCCTCTCTCAGCTCAGCACATTCTCTAGCTTCAGTGTGATTGGCTAATTTATAAAACTCATTACCATACATTCCACCTCCAGGGCAGTGCTAGCTAGCCAGCTAACTGCAATAGTTACTGATGCTAAAGGACACCTTGGAAGAAAGAAGATTACTACGGTAAGCAATTTGTTCCTTGTCTTCTGCCTGTGTAATTGCCAGTCTGCTATTCTGCAGCTTGCAAGTGTCTGTGTATTGTTACATGGTTTTGTGTTGCCTTGTACTTGTCCAGGGTCACACCTGAAAATAGACACTGTGACTGTCTAGTGTGCTTACCTGGTCAGTAAAAGCTAAATGAATAATACTCTGACCCATAAATATGAATCAGTAGTGAAGACTGATTCTTGAAAGATATGAAAATTACGTACCTAGCATAACTGTTGATCTTCCAGAATATCTTCACTATTGATTCATACACCCACCATGCCCCACTCAGCTAAGAGCCAGGGCCTCTGGCAGCAGATCACTCTTCATGCGTCCCCTCTACCCTGATCCTTTTGGGGGGGTTTGTTTTTTGTTTTTTTAAAGGAGGACTGGTCTTTCTAGTGCCACCCTCACAAAAAAAAAAAGTAAAGGGGGCGGGGGGGATCACTCGTGTTCTCCCTACCAGAACAAAAACTTGTGATTTTTCTATGGAGTGGGTGGGTGGCCCCTTCCCTCCATTTTTCTTTATCCTCCTCTTCCCTATCCAGGGTACATTCCCTCTAGGGTATATTCTTGTTAGTTGCCATACACAACACATGCCTGGGTACCATCCAGTCTTGCTCCACAGAACAGATGCCGTCTCTGTGGAGAGGTGCTATGCACTTTGTTTTTTGGAGCAGTATACTAGCCTCACACATGGTACTGCCCTGTGGTCGGAGGGATAAGCAGGTCATGTTCTGGAATTTTGGTTTGGTATACTTTTCTTCTCTCTCTGTGTCTTGGGCCTTCTTCCATGTCGCTTGGAGCATGCCAGAGGAGATAACCATGTCTTGACTCCCTAAGACTGGTAGTCCTGCAACTTGTATGCTCTTCATCCCTACTTTTCTCCCATCGGGAAAATAGGGTTATGGTTTTACTCTCGAGTGCACTCAAGTTCTGTCTGGTAGCATGGAGCTATTATTTTCTTTTTCTTTTCTTCCCCTTCTGCCAGAGTCATCTGATCAGAGCTACTGCCCTACCTTTTCACCTGTCACTAGCCACACTCTGGCTTAGTGGTAAGAGGCTCTGGCACCCTTTTAGATCCATTACCCCTGTGCCCCCTGGTATGCTCAACCCTTGGTGTCCAAGTTAGCAGTCTAATTCTGATTGTTTATGTCCTGTATCTTTCCTGTCCCTTTGGGCTAGAAAGTATTTAGTCCTCTGACTTATTTTCTCTCCACTTTATTTCTCTCCTGGCAAACAGAACTGAGGTGCATGAAGGAGCCGACATCTGTTACTGTCTAGCGCATACGGCACCACATGAGATGCGCAGGCGACATAAGTTGCGTAAGTCGTCTCACCTCCCTGTGGGGGGAAGCTCCCGTGGGGTCCTAGTGCCTCTGGCACTAGACTCATGAGTATGAATCAATGCTGAAGATATTGTGGAAAATCCACAGCTATGGTAACTACGTAATTTTCATTTCTTTCCACTGTCTAGAGCATACCATGGAAGTGCTCCTCAGTTCCCCTTGTTGCCACCAAAGTTTGTTTTGTTGTTGCTTCTCTTTGTTTTCCAGTTTTATAGTGCAGTCTTTGCTTTCTTTTTTGTTTTACTTTTGGTTTTTTCCACACAATGTTGAAAAGAAAGCCTGAAGGGGTCATGTCGAAGGAGAAAGTCTAACAGCCACCCACTATGTGTCATTGCTCCCGTGGGAACAAAATGGCTGCTACAGACTGGCATCAGACCTGTGCAGCCTGCCTTCGACTGGAGCACAACATGGATGCCTGAGACACCTGCTTTTGTATGGACAACTGCACCCTGGAGAACCGGGAGTTGAAGTGGGGTTACTTGATCCCCACTTTTGGAGGCAGTCATCGCATGCATGTGTCCAATTTAAGGTCTGTTTCACTGGGGGTGTAGTGGGCGCTCATTTCATAAGCCTGTTGCCCATGGTGGCTGTTTCACCTGTCATCCCCCAGTGCCCGTGCAAAGCACACAATTGTCTCAGTCAAGGTGGTGCCCCTGCCACTCCAGGTACCTTCTGACTCCACACTTTCTCTCCCTCCCCTGCTGCCTTTGGTGATGCAGGTGGGAGGAAGGATCTCCCTTCATCTTCAAGAGCTGAAGGAGATCACGATGGTCAAATTGGTTCTGGAAAAGTGAGATGCTGTGAAATTGCTGTCAATCCAGTGCATCCTCCGCCTCCTTGTCATTACCCTCTTGGCCACTTGTCCCTTCTTACGGAGGTTCAGTTGCTTATTCAAAAGTGAGCTATCAAACCTATTCCTCCCAAAGAAAGAAGCAAAGGGTTTTATAACTAGATACTTCCTGGTTCCGAAGTGGAGAGGAGCTCTGTGTCCTGTTGGACCAGAGAGACCTAAACCTGTTTATCGAATACAGAAAGTTTTGAATGGTGTTCCTTCAGGCTTTCAACCCCCTACTGCAATATGGGGATTATCTCTGTGCCCTCGAGTCATGGTGAAAGACTGTCTTTGAATGCAAAGAGCCTGGCGAATAAAATGGCTGAGTTGCAGTCACTGGTGGCCAAGGGAGAGGCGGAGATGGCTGCCATCACAGAGACATGGGCCACGCTGAATCATTATTGGAGCCTCTCCGTCCCCAGGTATAAGCTGTACTGGTGGGGCAGGAAGAGGAGGGGGAGTGGCTCTGTACGTGAGGGAATGGATGAACCCGTACTAGGGAGGAGGAGGAGTCCAGTAATGAGTGAGGTCATTATGTGGGAACAGGGATGGCAGTTAGGGTTTCCTGTGGACACTAGGGTGTAACAAGGTTCCAGGGTTTGGGGGTCAGTGGGCATCTAGGATTATCTTCACGGGTGAAAAACCTTGATTCACATGCTGGCTCAAAAGCATACTAAAATATACAGGCCAGGTGAGTATGGGGAAAGTTCTGGCAGCAGTAAGGGTACTGAGAACCCACTGTCTTAACGGGTGCGGCTGGTTCTATTCCATGGAGAGACCTCCGTGAGTGGCACAACCCAGCATGTTAATAGGTGCTGACCCTTTCACATTTGGTAAACTAGTCTGCACTGCACCTTAGTCATGAGAGGGAGTACTCCTCCCTCCACCAACTAAAGATACTCACGTTTGTGTATAGCAGTGACTGGTGGTGGTGCAACTGGAAGTCTGTTTGCACCGGTTTTTTTTTTTTTTTCTTTTTTTTTTAATTTACAATTTTTGTGTGTGTTTCTCCCATTTTCTTCCTGGCAGATACATTTGGATGTCTGTTGAGGCGCACACACACGCCAGGTACCGGCTCAGCCCCCCTCTGACCCACCCTGGCAGTCGCCTACCACTCCCTCTACCTGTGCTTCTCATTGAACCTCCACCCGATGGGAGCGGAACTACAGCCGGGTGAGCAACCTTCCCAGGAGAGGAGAGCTGCCCTTCTGTGAGTCAATCTGCCCCGGCTCCCGGGTCATTCCTGAACCCAGGTTGCCGGCATGGCGCTGAGGTAAGGCGTTCAGCCCTCAGTGCCACCAGGACAGTTTTTTTGTACAACCACCAATTGCACCGGACTAGTGCCCTTAAAGTTCTAAAAATGTACATACTAGGATCATTATATGTTAAGTACTGTTTCTGCAGTGATCATTGGATGTGGCCTGACTGCTTACTGTTGATCAGTGTGAGTGGATAACCACCGCACACACTTCATCAATATATTATTTACTTACTCATTGAATTAGAATGACAGCTATAGTAACAAGCATGAAATTGGGGCCATAATTTTGTCAGAAAGTATTAGCAGATGGTTTATTCCACCATGCCCCTCCATAGTGGCTGATTTTGGCCCTTACATACTGAGAGAGTGATCTGGTAGATATGTCAAAATGTGTGTGTGGGGAAGGGGCATATTTGTGGGATCACACCAAAACACATTTCCTTGTCAGTTGTATTGACTACACTCCTGGTTTGTAAACAGTGTTGTTATACTAAGACAGGAAAAGATCATTTTGAGGTTTTGGACTGTGTCAGATCCCGCTTGTTAAGTTACTTGGGCTGAAATTGTCACTTTGGGGGGCAGGTCAACAGATGTTTGTCTTTATAGCAAGACCCTTCATTTTTTTCAAGTGATGGAAATAAGTAACCTGTTCAAAACTGATCTGTACTTTTTGTTTTCCATTGTAGGCTCTGTCCCATAGAGACCCTCCACATAACAACTTTTTCTTCTTTGATGGGATTACAGGAAATGGAATTGTGGACTGCCTTGGAGCCAAGTGAAAAAAGTAATTAATGGTTGTTGCAGTTCAACAGGGGAAAATCCTGGATTACTTTAGCTGATTTCTGAATGTAGAAGTGCAAAGTGGACAGAAAGTTACTGAACTGAGATGCAGTACCTAATCCGACTATTGTTTATCAGCAGACCACAGTGTTTTTTGGATGAGGACAGCATAATCTGTTCCTGGCAGAAACCTTGACACACCCAATATTAGTCTCCAAGTACTTCATGCAGCAGCTTACTTTACAAACCTTTTTTTTATAGTACCTGTCTGTTGTTTCACCCAGTGTTAAAAGCTGTCAAACCACACAGCCTCCTGTTAGTATATGCTGCAGAGTGGAAAATCTTGTTCAAAACAAACCAAAAAAAAAGTTGTATTAAGCTTCTCCGTTGAGTTGACCATTGATTTAATGTGGCATCCAGAATGTACAATATTCAAGACTATACAGGGTCCAAGCGTGTAACATGGTTCTCACTCTCAATATCTGCTTTGCCTCCCTTTAGCCTAGTAACAGCTGGATTTGTGATTTCCACAAGGTCTTGACACATAATACAGTAAAATAAATAAAACATTTTCACCAGCTAGCATCTTTATTTAATATAATGTTTCCTGTTAACAGATCTTTACATTTTAATTGGGCCCTGAAACAAGTTAACAACTTCTTTAACTGGCAGTACAGTAGTTACATCAACTAAAGCCTTGTTGCTTGGATAACTGTACATAGAAGGTATTATAACAAACAGTTTGATCTTCCAGGAATCAACCTTATAAAATAAATAAAAATAAAAAAATTAAAATCTTCACCATTGATACACAGTAATGGGTCCTAGCCGGAGGTGCCAGGACCCCACAGGGCTATTCAGGACTGGTGCCAAGGCAAGCTGCATGCATGCATGTCGCCGCAAGAGTGGCCGGTGGCAACAGGCTTACCTTGGCACCAGCCCTCACCCTATCAGTTCCTTTTTTCTCCGCTGTCGAGTGTGCATCAGTGACAGCGTTGCTCACCAACCAAGAGTCAGAACTTCACGATTGTACAACAGCAGTGTTCAAGTTCTTCTCAGTTTTAGTGTTTAAATCTAGAGCTTATTTTTGTGATTTTTTTTCAAAAATATTTGTCATTTTTTCTCTCAGCCCTACTTATTCTACGGTTGACAACTATGGAGGATGATGGTAGGGAGCCTTTCAGGCAGGCTGCACCAGTAGCAGGGCCGTGTCCAATCCACTTTACCCATCAAAGGGTTCTGACCACAGGCGAGCCTGTGCTTGGGAGGAAGGACAGTTCTGCTGAAAGTATGAAAGAGCAGGCTGATCCACTTGCATTTGGGTTCTCAGTGCCACTTGGCCTCGAGTTCTTTCTCCTCCCTTCGGAAGGGGAAGAAACGATACCACTTGGGGGGGGAGGGGTCGGCTGTGAAACCCTCAGTCTACCATATAGCCATACCATACCATAGCCGGAGGCTCTCACCAGCATCGAGAGCCTTTGGTACTGGGATGTTGAGGTCTCAGGCCCAGAGTCCCTCTCTGTCTATAAGTGGGGATCCCAATGGGCCTTTTCACCCTTGGGCAGCTCTTTGGAGCAGTAGGGGCACCATCAGGTTCATGTGTCTCCACCCGCGAATCCAGTCCCTGGAGCTGGAGCCATGGGCAGGACCCTCAAGTCAGGTAAGCATTTTGCTCCAGCAGCAGCCTTCGGCCCTTGCAGGTGACCACGCCATGGACTCCTGTTCCACTGACCGCATCCATAGTTGTGTCACTTGGTGGGACAGGCGGGTATCGTGGCCAGTCACTTTGGTGCAACTGGGTCATTGACGCTGGGTCTGGTTCCAGCACTGGGTTTGGGCCCTTCAGGGCATGGTCTGGCACTGGATTCCATTCTGGTTCTGGCAGCACCTCTGGCACCAGTCCCTCATCCTTGGGGTGGGTGACAGTGTTGCACGGATCGCACTTCTGGATCAGGGGTCCTGCGATTCACCCCTCTCTATGCCCCTCCCTCTGGGGAGGATGTGGAAGAGGACGAGTCTGACCCTGACCTCATTTTCCCTGAGTGCAGCGAGAATGACTTTCTTAGCCTGTAATTTTTGACCCAGATCCTACTGCTGTGCCTCAGGAGTATCTAACTTTCCAAGGCTTTGCTCAAAAACTGCTTCTCCACCTAATTCTGACCCTGCAACCATTGATCAAGGCAAACGTCTCTGTTTGCAGTGGTTAAACATCTCTACCATAGCCGGCCCGGCGGCGCAGCGGTAGCTCTACCACTTGCAATGCCGGCAACCTGGGTTCAGGAAAGAGCTTGGGTCATTGGAGGGCCAGCCGTGGCAGGAGGCTTGAGGATCCCAGGGACTGCTCACCTCCTCCAGGGGGTTGGGGGATCTGTCCCGGTGCATGTCTGGCCTCTGGCGGAAGCCACAGGCATAGCATGCCTGAGTTCTGCTTGGTGGGAGGCATGACGGACATCAGTGCGCACTCCTTGATGTCGTGCACACATCATGCCTCTGGGGGTGTACTTGAAAAAAATCTCGGCCCCGGCTCAATACTGACGAGAGGCTCCAGTTCGTCCTCACCCACCGATGCTGCAACTCCCGTAGGACCCCGACAAGATTTGAAGGTATGGAGGGGGCCTTACAGGGGACTCAAGTCCCTCGTCAAGCCCCGGGGTCATCCAGAGGAAGTTGGGTGACGGTGCCAGGCCAGCTGAGAGGGTATAAAAATGAAAAAAAATATTCTACCATGTCAGTCGGTTTAGTTACTCCCATAATGCCGCATTTAGAACCATGTCTGATGTGGTCTGGAACAGGCCTGCTTCAGTTCCATCCATCTGGAAGCAGATAAATTAAAAAAGGAAAAAATACACAGCAACTAGATGGTATGGTGTAGGTTTTTTAGTCTTAGCTGATTCCATTGTTATTCTTCATGAGAATGACAAGGTCATTCTCCCACAGGAGGTCACCATGCACTCTCTTATGAGGACTTAATGCAAGTTGGACACTGTGGGAAAACAGGCCTGCTGAACAGCTGCCCTAGACATATGAATTGTTAGCTCCAAGGGCATTTTTCCTATTATGATTTTACATCCCTAGCAGGGGGGCTAGAGCAGTGGTAAAGCTACCGCTTACGATGCCTCTGACCTTGGTTCAGGACTGTGCTCAAGTTGTCAGAGGGACAGCCGGTGAGAGGTGCAGAGTGTCCCTCTGGATGCTCTCCACCTCAGGGTGGGGGGTGTTGTGTTAATGGGTTACCAAAAAGCTACCCACACTTGAGTTACCACGGGTGGCAGGTGCCATTGGCACCATGGCTCGTGGGTGGGAGGTTGTTGATTTTGCTCCAGCCAGCATCCTAGGGGAGGGACTACAACTAGAAAAATGGACACCTGACCACCAAAGCAGGATGATGTCCACCCCATGCTGCGGCTCCTCTCCCTTTGGCCTTGGCACTCCCTCTGCAGTAATGACCTAGTCTCCGGGAGTAACAGGGCGAGACCCCCCTGCAGCCCCACCCTGGGGAGCAAGCAAGCCATGGTGCCAGTGGAGCTGACGTCAGTCGAGGCAGGTGGATGACCGGGCTTGGCATTGGGGTTCAGACTAATAGGAGTCGGTTGGGTGCAGAGCCCATAAAGCACAGTAAATAAAAAAAGGTCCCTAGTAGAGACTAAAATGAGATACTGTTGACTGCCATATACAGAGTGTAATGCAACAGTCATCAACTCTGAGCTGCTTGGATGCCTTTGCTTCTGCTTCCCACTAGGCATCTGCATCAGACGGTATCTCTGGCTCAGACCGCTGGTTCATTCACAGGAGGCATGCACCCCTTGCTCAGTCTCAGAAATTATTTTTTCTTTCAGAATTGTTTAGCTCCCTGGATATGCAGAATGCTTGCCAGCAATTTTTGGTACACCCCAACTGCCTTGGATACCTCTCATTCTTCATGCTGGGAAAGCTCACCAGTTCAGAGTCCTGCCCTTTGTGCTCTCCTCGGTGCCTCAGGTCTTTGCAGTACTCGTAGCACACCTGAGAAAATTTAGGACTCCAGGTTTACCATTACCTGGACAATTGGCTGATAATCCATCTAGGCACAAAATGGAACAAGCAGTGGCCACGGCCTCTCAGTTCCTTACCTCCATAAGGGTTCTGCTGAATCTAAAAGTCTCAGCTCCAACCCTCACAGTGGCTGCTGTTCATAGGAGTTCTTCTGGATCTGACCAAGGCTGAAACCTTCGTTCCAGGGAACAGAGATAGAATGCTGCATTAGAGCACAAATCTGTTTAAGCCCACCCCAACGCATGCTGAGTCTGATAGCCTCCTCAATGTTCACAGTGTCCCTGGCATAGTTACACATGAGAACGATTAAGTGGGTGCTCGGTGCAGAGTGGTCACAGGCATCACTTCCTCGGACCTATCCTATTCAGGTGACCAAGCCCCTGGTTCGGTCACTGATACGGTGGTTACTGGAAGACAGTCTCCTCTAGGACTTTCCCTTCTCTCACCTGAGCCTCAGGTAACTCTCACCACAGATGCCTCCCTGTTGGAGCGGGGAGCCCACTGTCAAGGCCTGTAAACACAAGGTGTTGGGGACCCATCAGAGACCCTTCTCCGTATCAGTTTGTTGGAGACGCAAGCTGTTCCTGTAAGGCCCGCAAGCCCTAGTGGATCTTATCAGCTACAAAACAGTCCTCCAGACAGACAACAAGGCTGTGATGTATTACATCCACTAACAAGGAGGAGTACACTGTTAACCCCTCTTCAGGGAAGCAGTGAGAGTGTGAGAATGGTGCCTGGAGCAGTTGATCATACTCCAGACCATTTATTTGCCAGAAGTCCAGAACACTCTGGCAGATGAGTTCAGCTGAACAGAAACTGATCCTCACGAGTGGTCACCAGCTCCATACATTATGAGAATGCTGCTCAACTAGTGTGGTACCTTAGATGTGGACCTTTTCGTGTCCCAAGTCAGAGCTAAACTGTCTTGATTATGCTTCAGAAATCCAGGATACAGCATTTTCTGTTAGGATGCATTCAGACTGCACTGTCAAAATATTTTTCTGAATGCATTATCTCCAGTCTCCCTAGTGCAGAGAGTATTGCTCAGACTGGAGGTGCATGTGGGCAGGACTATTCTGATCGCTCCCTGCTGGCTTCACCAGATATGGTTTTCTCTTTTGAACAGACTATCAGGCAGCAACCAGGGATCCTTGCACTCAGGACAGATTTGCTGACTTAGGGTCACATGGTCCATCCCAGCCTGTGCTTCCTTCACTTTCAAGCCTGGCTTCTGAAGAGAGAAGTGGACAAGTACAAGGTATCTCAGAAGGTCTCTAAAATACTTTTGGCTGTCTGTAAACCTTCCACTGGGAAGACTTTACACAGCCAAATGAAAAACGATTTCCATCTGGTGCCCCAAAACCCACATGGACCCCTTTGTGTGCCCACCTGACAAGGTTCTGGAGTACTTGCTGGACCTTTCCGATGCTGGCCTACAGTTTTCCACAGTAAAGGTCCACTTCTATGCTATTTCTGTATACCACTAGCCCATTGGAACCCTCCACCTGGCACATCTGCCACTGTTCAAGAGGTTCCTTAAAGGCATCTTACACACAATGACTCCCATCAGGAAGCCAGTGGCTGCTTGGGATGTCAACCTTGTACTGAATACGCTCACCCGCAAGCCTTTTGAGCCCCTTTCGACATGTGAGCTGACGTCTTTAACTTGGAAAGCAGCTTTTCTAGTGGTCATCTCTTTTGCTTGCACTGTGTCTGAAATCCATGCCTTGGTCACAGATCCCCCGTATACTGTTTTCTGCAAGGACAGCATAGTTGTCCACACACACCCTGAATTCCTTCCTGAAGTGGTGTTGCAGATCCACCTGAATAAGCCAGTTGTGCTGCCTGCCTACTTTGTCAACTTCCGAAATGAATGAGAATGCACTCCCCATCCTCTGGGTGTTCAGAGGGTCCTTAGTTTTACCTAGACAAATCTAATGACTTCAGGCAAGTCTGCAGCTATTTGTATCCTTCAGTCCCAATCCAAGAGGACAGCATGTTAATCAAGTGCATTTCTTCCTGGATTTTAAGCTGTCTATGCTACTGCTGTGCCATGGTGCAGATCAAACTGAAAGGTCAGGTGTGTGCCCACTCCACTAGGGCAGTTGTCACATCCCTGGCAGAGATTTGTTCTTTGCCTGTCGGTGATACATTGCAGAGCTGCAACTAGGATCATATTGCAAACTTTGTTAGGCAGTATGCCCAGGATGTCCATGCCAGGCAGCATACCACCTTTGGTAGGACTATCCTGACTTCTGTCCTAAGTGACCGCCTGACTGCTACCACTGTAGTCTGGAAATTTTTGTCTGAGCTTGGTACTCTGATCCATTAGTGTGAATCAGTGGTGAAGACTTACTTACTGGAAGATAAGAAAATTACATACTCCTCGTAATTCTTGATCTTCTAAGATCTTCACCATTCATTCACACGCCCACCCACCATCCCCCAGGCTCACTCCAGTCCCTTAATTGGTCTTTACCCCTTGTTCTTGGTTTGGGCTGTGAAGACTCTGTGTTTTTGCGTTGTTGACCTTTCTTACACTACTCACCAGGGCCATCTTATGTTACTTAGGTTTAGTGCATAAGGACTAGTTAAGTAATGCTGCACCTCCTTGGTAAAAAAGGTACTGAGGTGGTTGAGGGCTGGTGCTGAGGTAGTAGAGGGCTGGCACCGTGAGCTAGTCTTGCAGTGCAGTGGCTGCACACAACTTGCCTCGACACCAGCCGTCCTGAAAAGTTCAGGCTCAGCAGTGTCCTAACGCCCTCGTCTAAGACCCATTAGTATGACTCAGTGGTGTAGATATTCCTGGAAGACCAAGAATTACTGTATGTATTTTTACTTTTTTCTAATCAGGCTACAAGTGGAATACTATAGATAAGCCATGTGGGTCGTCGTCCCCAAAAAAAACACCATGACAATATTGGGAAACTTTTCTTGTTTCAGATCTGTTTTACTCAACTACAAGGTTGCATTTCCTGTTTTCTGTTGATTTGTACTGAAATAAATGTAAAACTGGTCTCCTGAAAAAGTGCAGTGGAAACTTCATTGTTGCACAGCAGTCATTTGTACCATTCCAATAAAAAAAGGTTAAAATGAAAGCTTTGTCTATTTTTATGAATGCCTTTGCAGTTGATGGCTAAAGTAGCTTCAGTGATGTGAAGTAAGTCACTTAGGAGGGCAGTATCAAATGCTACCATTGCCACTGAGTGACTGGAGGAACTTGGGCGGTTCATTGACTCGTCCCAGATTACTTTAGCTGATTTCTGAGCCTAGAACTGTGAAGACGACAGAAAGTTGCTGAACTGAGATGCAGGGTTCTTAATTTAACTCGTGTTTGTTGGCGGAGCACAGTGTTTTTGGACAAGGACAACTTAATCTGTTCCTGGCAGTACAGCAGCTTTCTGTACAAACCTTTTTCTATGTCTGATGCGCATGTGCACCAAACATTATATTACACTGAAAGGGGATTTCAGGGGTGGGGGGAGTCACTGGCAAGCCCATTGAAGTTTAAAATAACAGGGGCTCTGCAGTCTAGACCAGTGACTACGCACTGTGATCGACACCACTCGCTGCTTGCTGGGTGGAAACTTCTTGTACTTCAAAGGATCGAGCCGCTCCAATCAGAGAGGGCTTCAGTCCTTTGATTTGCATGAAGCCTGTCAGCAGGCAGCTGATAGGCTTTCAACATCAGGAGTCTGTCAGCCGGGTAGCCGTTTAAATTAAACCCTGTAAAAAAAAAAAAGAAAACTGTCCAATGATGTCTGTTGAAGTCCCCACCATAACTGCCCCCCGCACCCCCGAGGCCAACCCGTGTTACTATTACAGCACAGGGGTGCCCCCCCCCAAAGAGAAAACCGTTAGTCAATGTCTGTCACAGTCGCCTTAACTGCCCCCCCATGCCCAGCTCATATTATTATTACAATACCACGTGCCAGCTGCTGGGCCCCCCCCCCAGCCTGTTTCAGTTATGCAGCATTGAGGAGCCCCCCCAGTGCTGCCACTTATAACCCTGACATTGGGTGTTCCCAGTCCCCCATTGTCGCCACGTGTAATGAAGAAAAATGTTCCTTGACGTTTTTTATTTTTCTAAACCTGTAAAAAAGAAGACCGTCCATCGATGTCTGTTGAGTTGTTATTCCCCCAGCAGACCCTCCCACTCAACCCCTCCCAACCCTTACTTACCCACGAGAGTCCAGTGCTGTAATCCTCTCTGGACTGCAGACACGCCTTCACTCTTCAAAGCCGGACCGCAAACTGAGGAAACCAGGTATGCGGTTCAATGTATTTCAGTGGTGTTTTGAACTTGGGTGATTTTTATTATTTTTGCCCCAAATTTTCAACAAGCCTTTTTTTGGGACCCCACCTCATGAACAATGGCAGTGAAATTAGGCAAATCTGTTGTGAAATGTGATTTTGTGGTTGCTGCGGGAAATCGCCTTTTGAGCAGGAGTTGAACATTTTCACTGCCCTTGCCCCTGAGGTGGGGGTCATAAGAAGATTATGTTGAACATTTGGTGTAAAAATATTAAACAAAGCTTTGAACCTACATTGACATTTGGGAACTCAGGCTCATAACTTTGATAATTTTCTATATCTTGACCCCAAATTTTCAGCATAGCCATTTCTTCACAGCCCCTCATGAATGTGGCTGCTGTCATTTTTCAAATCCTGGCCAAAAGGTTTTTTCATACCTGTGGCTTGGAATGATGTTTCGGTAGTGTGTAATGATGATTTGGCAGGGATTTGAAAATATTCACCTACTAGGTTCATTAGGTGGGGTAATAAGAAGGTTGTGCTGAAAATGTGGTGTACAAATACATTAATGTGCCCAGGTTATGAGTGAACGTTACATTATTTCAGTGTTCACTCATAACTCTGCTAATTTTCAATATTTTGACTCAAAACGTTCACCATTGCCATTTTTCCACACCACCTCATAAACGTGATGTATCATTCTTTTAAATCCTGGACGAGATGTGTTTTTGCACCTTTGGTGCAAAATTACTTTTAGGCCAATATACTAAAAATGGTACATGTCATGTCTATAAGTCGAATCCTAAAACAAGTTTCTTCAAAAGTTGGGATCAAAATTAAAAAAAAAAAAAATGACTTAACCATCAAACATTCGACATTGACAAATGCTTGTTATAGTACCTGTCTGTTGTTTCATCCAGTGTTAAAAGCTGTCGAACCACACAACCTCCTGTTAGTATATGCTACAGAGTGGAAAATCTTGTTCAAAACAGACAGTTCTGTTAAGTTTCTCTATTAACAGAGTTGATCACTGATTTTCATGCGACATCCAAAATATACAGGATTCAGCACTATATAAAGTCTAGGGCCCGGATATTCAAACTGCGCCCAAAATGTGCGTAACGGCAGGAGCAAGCACAAACCAATTGCGCATATGCGCAACAGGTGCGATATTCAAACATGGAGCAGAACAAATTGCGCAAGCAGCCAACGTCTGAATATCGCACATACTGCGCCATAGCGCAACCAGGAAGGAGAAGCTGAGCAGAAATGTTGCGCTATAGCGCAACCAGGGCAGCCCAGCTGAGCAGTCCAGAGGTGCCATAGCGCAAGCAGAGCCCCCCAGAGCAATGGAACTGCACATCCAGGGAGGCAGGCTGGGGCCCACCGCCAGCCATGCCACACATGGGCACAGGAACACACTGCAGAACCAACAAGACACCTGCACACCCCAAGCACAGCATCAGTGGGGGTGTGACGGATGATCTACTGGCCCATGGGGACAAGCCAACAAAGCACAGCAGAGCCATGACACCCCAGCACAACCACTGGCAGGCTGAGAGTGCCACACACAGGGGGTTGACAACCACAGTGCACATCAGCCCCCCGTACGCACAGCGCACCCTGCACCGTGACCCCAAGACACCACCCATGTGTAGTGACTGGCACTGCAGGAAACCATGCATCCCCCCCCCCAGCACACGTCAACCCCGTGCAGCAGAGAAGCATACAAGCCAGACACACCCTGTGCACCCAGCAGTGGGTGGCAGCAGACGGCAAGACCAACAGAAAGTCACTGCCATGCCGGAGATACCTCCCCATGCACACACACACACACACACACACACATACCCAGGACCATACCACCCCAGATGGCATGTACACCACTGCAACTGAGCACCCATAGCCAGCTGCAAATCAGAGACCAACACAGTATTCATATCAAAATATAAATGTATTTTAAAATTTTCAAAGAGTAAATTACAAAACAATAAACAAGAACTATTTACAAGGGGGTGGGACGGGTACAAGGTAGGGGTGGTCAAGGGGTAGGGATGAACAACTTGGAGAGGGAAGGCAGGGTGGTAGGGATGGATGAAGTGGGAAGGGTAATGTGGCCTAAGGCCCAGCTGGCTGGTCATCCTGTGCCTGGTGCTGCTGTTCCCTGCGATGCTTCCTCCGCAGGCCATGTCTCCTAATGGAATCCAGGATGGCCTGGTTATCCAGGGACACCTGTGTCAGGCCCCGAATGTCCCGATGTATCCTCCGGAGAACTGCGAGGCCTAGGAAAATGGGAACACAGTCAATGGCTGTGACTGACCACAACCCTGAACACCACCCAACCTGCAAGCCATATAGCCCGATGTCCCGCACCTGTGATGGCACCCACCCACCCACAGTGAACATGCACATGGCCATCACAAACAGGCGGCACCAGCTATGTGCACCACTGCACACACACACACTGCCCATGTCCATCACAGCACAAACAAGGCTGTCAAGTGACGTGGCAACGTGATGCGATGCCAGTTACACAGCTATGTGCCCAGTGCATGCATGGACCACCAGTGACGCATACACAGACGTGCTGTGATACTGGACAGTGATGCATGTCACCTGTGTCGTGCATACATACATAGATACATAGACAGTGTCGGCAGATAAGGGCCTATGGCCCACCCAGTCTGCCCATTTGAGCTTGTAAGTTCACTTTGTTTTCCTATAAGTCTGTTGCACCTTACCCCTGACCTCCAGAATTCCTTTATGTCTATCCCATGCATTCTTAAATCCCGTGATTGTTTCAGCCCCCACCACTTCCTCTGGCAGGGTGTTCCACTTGTCCACCACCCGTTCTGTGAAGAAATTCTTTCTCATGTTTCCTCTGAATTGTCCTTCCTCCAACTTCATGCCATGCCCTCTAGTTCTGGAACATCTTTTTCGCTTAAAAATAGTGTTTTTCTGCACCCTGTTCCTCCCTGTAAGATACTTGTATGTCTCTATCATATCCCCTCTCCCCCTCCTCTCCTCCAGGGAGTACATGTTCAGTTCCTTCAACCTGTCTTCATCGGACTTGTGATGCAATCCATGCACCATCTTTGTTGCCCTCCTCTGAACCTTCTTACCCAGTCTATGTCCTTACGTAGGTATGGTCTCCAGAACTGTACACTGTACTCCAGGTGGGGCCTCACTAGTGTCTTGTATAGTGGAATTATGACCTCCCTTTCCTGCATGGTTGTGTTGTGCATGGCTGGTGGTCTTGCCCCCAGCATGCAGTAGCATCCATGAAGTAATGATACTCACACTCCTCAAGCAGCTGGGTCTGCCGCTGATGCTGCTGCTGGGTGCAACACCCACCGGCACGGGCCCTGGCAGGCCCTCCTCACCCGTGCCTGCATCCTCACATCCCGCCTGTGGGAGACATATGTTGAGACAAACATCAGTGTGACTCAAAGCAGACTGCCCCTGCCCCAGTGAGAGTGCCTGCCCACACAGCCAGATCCATGCATCTCACACCTGCACACACTGACACAGCCAACCATGGCAGAGCCATCACCTATGCACAGCCACCAAAACACACTCACACCCCTACAGAGAATACAGGTGCATAGATGGTACACCCACCTGGCCTAGGCACCACGCCCCTTCTGGCACATGACCGCAGCCATTCGACAAGATCCGGATCCCTCCGGCGGAGGTCACTGTACCGGTGCTGGCACTGCTCAGCTGACCGGCACCGTCCAGTGACCCCCACCAGGTCAGTGGCCACTTGCTGCCACACCTGCGTCCTGGCAATGGTGAGGGGCGCCTCACCATAAAGTGCCCCATAGTGGGGCTCCACTAGAGCCACCAAGTTGGCCACTTCGACTGGGCTCCACTGTACTGCTCTTGTGCGAGCCATGGTACCAACTTTACAGCAGGCAATATGGCGCCCCGCTGCGCCGTAACCCCACGTGGAGATGTTACGCAATAGACCACCACAGGTTCCAATCGCTGTATTCGAACAGCGTCACGGCCAGCGCTGTCACCAGACAGCGCAATAGGGCTGCATACAGCAGCCAACAGCGCCTAGGGGCAAAAGGTCGGACACAAGGTCATGGGCACGACGCAAGGCCACGACAGCTTATCTGACGATACGCATCCCGCGTAGACTGACCAGCTGCGACTTGTGCCACAGTGGACTATTGCGCAGTAGTGCCACAGCGCCTACAGTGCCCAGTGCTGTAGCGCCACTGGCACAATGGTGGCCATGGCCTGAATTGCCGATCGCGCACAGCACGTCAGCAGCGCGACAGACGCCTACGTAAGCTATCTGGGCATGCGCAATGCAGTGTACCACATAGGCACAGATCTACGCCATTGGCTCAGCCGACTCAACCGTATTGTGCAAAGTGCAAATTCGCGATATTCAGCCGACACATGCAGATCATCTGATCAGCCATTCAGAGGCGCAGTGGCGCGATTTGCGTGTCATTATAGTTGCTCCACTCCTAATTTGCATGCATTGCGCTATAAATGTGCGACATTGGGCTGCGCTGGCCAGATTCGGTTACTGCAGGTGAGAGGTGAGTTGCATGCTGTGTGATGTTCTGGACAATGGTCATGGGAAAATGCTGTAGACTGCACAGTGACAGGTGTCCACTTGCCCCATACAGATCGCCATGACCGAGCAGAGCCAAGGTGAGGTGAGGACGTGGGCGAGGAGGAGGCCCAACTTTACCCAGCAGAGACAGAGGCCTCTTCCAGGCCTACCTGGATGAGGAGCCAGTACTGAGTGGACGGAGGCACCCTCAGTCCCATGCGGCTGCATGGGAGGGGTAGCTCGGGCCATGAACCTGCGGAAGCCACCAGCGCTCCGTGCAGGAATGAAAGAAGAAGATTGGGACAGACCGCAGGAGGTTGAAGGAGAAGGTGGCAGCCTTCAAGGCGGCATGCTGGAGACTGGCGGGGCCCGCCAGTGGTGTTGGAGCTGACCCGGCTGAGGAGACACTGGTTGCATCAATGCAGCAGAGCGCTATTGAGGCGTACCAGAGGTGGATTCCAGACAGGTGGAAGCCCATCACTGCACGGTATGACATGGTGGTGGTGGTGTTGGGGGAGAAGGTTGTTCACATGCACTCACATGTACTCTCTTTCTGTTACTCGTCTTCAGGAGACAGTGGTGGTGGGTCCAGGCAGTGATGATGACCTGCTGGACATGGAGGAGGGTCCATCCACCTCTATCACCAGCCAGCAGGCACTGCAGCAGCATGCACGCTGGGCCACCAACTCTGGTGTCGGTGATTCGGGTGCGGGGGGTGCACAGCCTGTGTTCTGCGCAGTCTGGCATGCATGCGCCAGCACGCTGTAACTATGGCTGTACCTGCACCATTGATGATGCAAGGACTGCAATGGGCAGTGATAGGTGTGTCCCATGACAGACACATAGCAGGCCAGCACGCTGCCCTGGCCTTTCTGGTTCCAACTTGTGTACCAGCATGCTGGCACAGTCCCAGGCTGTGCCTGGCAGCACCGTGGGCAGCACCGTGGCTGTGCAGGTGTCTGGCACTGTTGCTAGCACAGCGGTGGAACGAGTGGGACGACAGCAGTTGGCGGGCAGCAGCAGCAGTCACCCACCAGGTCTGGGGTACAATGTCAAACGGTGGCACATGTCCGCCACCCTTTGATCCGCCCATTCCTGGTCCTGGCGAACAGCGCCCACCCTCAAGGGTGTGTTGTCATCAGGACCTTCCACACCCTGGGGGACAGGATGCCGTTGGCACAGTACCCATGGACGAGCACACCGCCTGCTGCGGAATCAGTACAGCTGCAGGCGGGTTGCAATGTCCGTGGGAGGACTGTCTGTGGCTGTGGAGCGGCACAGCAGGGAGTGTGCTCTGGACCGTGCAGAGCTGGTTCAGAGCATGGACGAGATGACCGCCACCTTGACAGGCTGACCCAGGCAGTGGTCTCTGTCAGGATGCATTGGGCACACAGTCAGGTGCCCCTGTACCGCATAACTCACACAGTTCACTCTCCACCCCTCGCTCTCGGCGCCGGGCGACACCAGGCCTGTCGACGCCGGGTTCTGCTGTGGCATCCCGAGCACCCCTGGTGCAGGTTTGTTCGGCATGCTGCAGACCCCAGTGCGGGCAAGGTCGCTGCTCACAGCGAGTGGGACCCCTGGTGCAACAGTGCCACCCCATGTGGCCCTGCTCAGCCTGCCAGTGCTGTTGAGTCACGGCGGGTCACGTCACGCATCCACGGTGGCCGGGACAGTGCTACATGACTGAGCTGTCTCCCAGCGCGGGCACTGTCTGGTGCTGCCATGTGTGCAATGTGTGTCATGGTGGAAGTGCACTGCTGGGTGCTCTGCTTCACCACGCCCAACACGGACCACCTGCACACCCTCCCAACTGCTGTCCACAGGTGCGTGCATGATGATGCCTGCATTGTACTGTACACCAGGGCAAGGGTGCCCAGCATCTGACACCGTACTTGGACAGTACAGGTGGTGGGGTGGTCGTGGTGCTGTGTGTTAGCAATGTCAGTTCTGCTGTGCTGTGCATCTACCCATGTACGCTCTGTGCCTGGTGTGTGTGTGTCCATATGAGTGCTCACCCTCCTGATGGTGTGTTTGTATGCCTGGACCCTTCCACTCCCTGGCCGCCATGCACCCCTGGTGTGTTACCCTGTGTGCCTGTGGTTTGCGATGGACAGTGTTGGCTGCACATGTCCCCTGACTTACCTGTGTTCTGCATAGTGCTCCTCTGTGATGGTGTCCCGTGCAGCTGGGCCTGCCGGATCAGTCGGGGTCCCGCCTATCTAGGGGGCTGCTCATCACCATCAACACCGCGACACTGGGCGTCCCCATCGCTGTCCTCTTCAACCTGTACGGCTATCCCATAGTCTTTGGCCATGTTGTGCAGGATGCAACAGGGCCAGGAATATCCACAGGCGTTTTGGGGCTGTACTGTAGGGCACCGCGAGGTGTCTAGGCGTCGGAAGCGTGCCTTGAGCATCCCAAACACCTGCTCTATGATGTTGCGTGTGGAAACATGTGCCTCATTATAGCGTGCTGCAATGGGTCATGGGCGCTGGTACAGTGTGAGCAGCCAGGGACGGAGTGGGTATCCGCTGTCACCTGTGTGGAGATAGTGGAGATCAGTCTCATGTTCAGGTCCATATTGCCCATATCCCTGTGTGTCACTACCATGGCACCTGTGGCATTCCCACCCTTGCCCTAGTTTGCATTCCATACATGTGTACTCACCCACTAGATGTCCTGTGGGATGTCCCCACCTCGGAATCGATAGCACAGTCGGACTGATACCATATGAAGGCATCATGTGCTCCGCCAGGGTGTGTGGCACAGACATTGATTATGCGCCCAGTGGCATCACATACCACCTGGCAGTTGACACTGGAGAAGCCCTTTCTGTTCCTATATGCGACCCCATCGGGGCCAGGTGGCGTGCGAATGGCCACATGGGTGCAGTCTATGGCCCCTAGCACGCCAGGCATACGTGCTACCCTGTGGAACTCCTGCATGTTTGCTGTATGCTCTGCCGCGGTGCTGGGGAAATGGATGTACTCCGCAGCATGTGGCAGCAGTGCGCTGAGGAATTGGGTGAGGATGCGTGACGTGGCCGACTGTGTGATGCCTGTGGTGTCCCCTGTTGGCCTCTGGAAGGTGCCCGTGGTGAGCAAGCACATGCAGGCTGTCACCTTGGTCTCCACCGACAGAGCGTGACTCCATCATGAGGGTGCCTGCATCACATCACTGCACAGCTCAGCAGAGCCGCCTCAGTATTGTCCTGTTCAGGCGGTACCGCCCACGATCTCTACATCTGTGTACAGCTCAAAGCTGATGCGGGCACGGTACTGCCTGTTGGGGCATACCGAAGGGCCCTTCCACGCCACGCTCCCTGCAGCATGCATTCTCACCCCTCATTACAGCTTCCATGTGAAGCTGCCACTGTCCATCTCCCTGGCTTGACCCCGGCTGGTGTTGCTGTGTTACCCCTGGTGTCCTCACTGCTACTTCCACTACACCGGCACCCCCGCTGGCCTCACAGCCTATGGCCCATGCTTGCCTTGCCTGCCCTAGCCTGTCTCTGTCTGTCTGTCTCTCTCTCCCACTTGGCAGCCTTAGCGTTCTTGGCGCCCGCCTTGAGCCTTTTTATTTTGGCTCATTTCGCTCAGCGCATTCCGGCTGTGTCATATTGCGCATCGCTAAGTCTTTGAATATTGCATTGCGCTTTATGCATGGATCCACCCTCTGCCGCGCATGCCTTCATTTTCATTGCGCTGTTGCTCAGCATGTTTTCGTGGGCAACTGCCTCCTTCTGAATATCGCAAATGGCGATTTTTGACCTAATGCGAACTCTTTGAATATCCGGGCCTAAATGTGTAACATGATTCCTACTCTGTCTGCTTTGCTTCCATTTATTTATTTAAGCATTTTACCAGGAAGGCGTTTAGCCTAGCAACAGCTGGATTTGTGATTTCCGTAGGTTCTTGACACATAATGCAGTAAATAAAACATGTTCACCAACCAGCATCTGTATTCATTATACTGTTACCTGTTAACAGATCTTTACATTTTAAATCAGGCCCTGAAATAAATTAACAGCTTCTGTAACTGGCAATACAGTAGCATCAGCTAAAACTATATTGCCTGGATAACTGTAAATAGAAGGTACTGTATCGAACAGGGTTTTTTTTTTTTAATCAGGCTATACACGGACTATTAAAGATGAGCCAGGTGTGTCGTGTTTTGTTTTTTTGCCAAATCCATGACAATATTGGGCAACTTTCCTTGTTTCAGATCGGTTTGTAGTTTGCAGCAGTTTTACCCAACTACAAAGTTGCATTTTTTGTTTTCTGTTGCTTGGTACTGAAAGAAATGGAAAAAGTGCAGTGGAAACTGTATTGCTGCAAAAGTCATTTGTAACATTCCAATAAAAAAGTTTAAAATGAAAGCTTTGTCTATTTTGATAAATCCCTTTGGAGTTGATGGCTGATGTAGCCTCAGTTATGTGAAGTCAGTCATTTAGGCGGCAGTGGGGTCTAACTGAGTAACTAGAGGAACTTGGGTAATTCTCATTGACTCCCTGGGCTTTAGTCCTCTCAGTCTGAAAATCAGTTAAAAGCTGGACAGAATGAACCCCTGCCCTCCCGCCCAAATCTTGTACACGTCATAGTCTGTGGCATCTAGTGTCCCACCCCACCCCAAATCGTGGCAACAATGTGGTCCCTCCCAGATCTTAGTAATGCAGGTTTCTGGTGTCATCTGGACTCGCCCCTCCCCCTTACTCTGTCACAAACCCCTTCTCCAGCACACACCTGGCTTGCAAGACAGCAGGCGTTCCTCTTGTGTAACCACAACCCAGTTGCGAGAACTGCATGGCACTGTGGCTTCCACCTATTTTACTGAGTAATCGCAAAGGACTTTGCAAAAATATGGAAAAGGTTTGTGAAAATAGCCTAGGGACATGGATATGTTGTTCATCCACACTTTCTGGCAGGTTCCTTGCCGCTTTAAATCTTGCCAGAAGGTCTTCAAGCTGGCTCCTCCCACCCAACCGGGTGGTAAAACTCTCGGCTCCGCCCCATGACGCCAGATCTTCCTTACCGCTTGGAAGCTCAGGTTCCCTCCTTAACGCTCTGTGTGATAGACTGGATCCTAACTCTTCGGTTCGACCGAGACTCGTTTTAAAATTTTCAAGACTGTGGCTGTGATGGACAACTCGACTCCCAGTTTTCGGCGGTGCCCTTGTGGGCAGAAGATGTCCAGGACGGATCCGCACTCCCGCGATGCGTCTGCTGCCTCGGTCTGAGAACCGACCCACAGGCCTGCGAGTCATGCTGTTCGCTCAGCCAGTTTTGGAGGACCGCTACACCCGTTGAAGTTTACGCCTTGAAGCGCTATCCGCTGGTAAAGTCAAAAGAGGCCCATTGCGGTTACCACGGTGGCTGGCCTCGGCTGAGCAGCTTGAGCAGATGATCACCCTCAAGGAGGAGGCGGCCCAGGCCGCATCTTCCTCCTCCTCGGTCGCAGCATTTATCCCGCTCGCCTTGGGTACCTCATATTCTGCTTTGTTCAAGGAGCTTTGCCATTCCCTTTCCACGAAGGGAGAGGGGCCATCGGGACATTTCTCTCGGTCCAAGAAGAAGAATCCCAAGGTTAAGTCCCATCGTCGGCATTCGTGGGAGCGGGAGAGGTCCCCTTCCCTGGACAGCCAACCGTTGACTTCGGTCGAGGTTGTGGCTAAGGCTGCTGGCTTCATGGCGTCCCAGTCAGGTCAGCCGGCCGAGACAGCCGTTGACACAGTCGAGATTTTTCTCGACCTGTCGGACGGTTTGTCGACTGGTGAGGCCAACAACCCGTCTTCGCCGGTTCCCCCGGTGGAAACCGAGGATTTACCTGTGCCATCGGTGCTGCAGTCCCCCCGTTAAGACGTCCGGAGCCGAGGGAGGAGCGGCCCACCATCGGACACACCGAGGTTCTCGTCTCGGACCTCTTTTCGGTCCAGCCGATCTCACGACATGGGTGGCCTCCCCGAGGTTAGCGGGCACCACCCTCTTTGGATGAGGAGAGGCTTCGGCGCAAATTGCGTCGACGCTACGAGTAGCTGATGTGGCAGCAGTTAATTTTGTCCGTGGCTAAGTCGACACCGACGCCTTCCCCGGCCATCAAGTGGCTGTCACCCGAGCGACCGAAGCAACCTCTCGCTGCAGTCGAGATGCCCATGTCTGGGCCGGTTGTTCGGCCTAAACTTGCTGCCCCACTGATTTGTGGTGGAACCTCCGCCTCCACAACCGAAATTGGGGGCACCGACCAAGGATTCTCGGTGGGTCACGGCCTGCCCCACAGGTTGTCGGTCACCCTCACTCCCGACCGCCCTCGGCAGGTGGAGGGTGGCTCAGGCCCTAGGCAGCTCTTTGCGGACTCTTCGGAGTCCGACGACAACTCCTCCCTGTTCTCCAGGCAGGTTGACCTGGAGTCCTCCGGGGGCCAGTCACTGGACGAAAGCCCGTTGTCCTTAATTGGTCTGCTTCGGCTTATCTCGGAGTCCACCAGGATGCAGCTCGAGCCCGTTTCCAGATGGGCCAAGTATCCCCTGACGGAGATACTGGACCGAGAGGATTCACCCAAGGAGGCCTTTCCCGTGGCTGAGGCCATTGTCGGCCCAGCTTTGGCAGCGGCCTGCTTCCTGTCCTCGCGCCTCAGCCAGGATGGCCAGGAAGCATATGGGTCCCACCGGCCTCGTCCGGTTTTCAGAACACCCTCTGCTGAGGGGTTGGTCACCGACAGTGTTTTCTGCGTTCTGGGAACACCAGGGATGTGGACAAGCCCCCCGACAAGGAGTCCAAAAAGCTGGACTACGCCGGGTGCAAGGTGTACGCTGCGTCCTCCCTTGGCCTCCACCAGGCCAGCTCGGCCGTGCTGATGGCACACTTCTCGCACGCCCTCATGGGCTCCCTGGATGAGGTGATCCCTCATCTCCCAGCCGACCTCCAGACCACGGTCCGGCAGGTCCAGGACCAGGGTAGGGCAGTGGTGAAGCAACAGCTCTGAACATAGGGGACTCCTGTGCCAGATTAGTGCGGCCACGGTGGCCATGCGCCGCAGGGCATGGCTGAGGATATCCACCTTTACGGCGGACGTCCCCTTCCTGGGGACCGACCTCTTCGGCCCTGGAGTGGAAGGTCACCTCCAGCGGATCGAAAAGTCCAATGCCACCCTGGACTCGGTCACCTCCACCCAGAAGGACAAAGGCCGCTGTCAGCAGCAGCATAAGTCCTTTCATCCTTCTGCGCCCGCGGCACGTCCAGCCCAACAGCACCAGCATCACGGCCAGCAGGCTCGCGCTTGGCATCCCAAACCCAAGCCCGTGGCTTCCTCCAACAGGAAGCAGGGAAGAAAAGGCCCAGGAGGTCCCTCGGCTGGTCCCTCCTCCATGTCTGCCCAGTGACGGGTTGAGGGATGTTGCCCCCAGCCTCATCACTCCCTCCTGGGTTCCCCCCGTGTGGGGACAGCTCCGCCACTTCCTTTCCGCTTGGTCCGCTATCACCATGGACCGCTGGGTGTTGAAGGTGGTATACCCCCTTGAAGGCACTCTGCCGAGGCGCTAGGGGTTCTCACAACTGGTGAAATAAAACAGACATTGATTCTGGTAAATTTGCTTCCTTTGATGTTGTTGAGCGCTACTCGTTTTGGAGATATGTGGTAGGAAAGGGCCTGCCTCTGGAGTTCGAGCAGACCCCACCCTTTCGAGCCGTCGCCCCTCGGGCTGTGGGGTCCGGAGCCTCGCTGTCGGCCCGCCGAGCCGATATTGCCCTGCTCCTCGGAAAAGAGGTAACCAGGAAGGTGGTGGATCCTCCTCCAGACCCGGGGTTTGTGTCCAGGTATTTCCTGGTCCCAAAACGGACGGGGGGCTGGCACCCTATTCTCAACCTGCACGACCTGAACAGGTTCCTAAGGTCTTGGACCTTCAGGATGGTCACTCTGGCTCAGATAATACCATCCTTGGAACGAGGCATGTGGTTCTGTTCCCTGGACCTCCAGGACGCGTTCTTTCACGTCCCAGTCCGTCCGTCTCATCAGAGATTCCTCCACTTCAGAGTGGAGGGATCCCTTTACGAGTTCCAGGCCATGCCCTTCGGCCTCTACCTAGCTCCCAGGGTCTTCACCAAATGCATGGCAGTGGTGACAGCAGTCCTGCGGCACCGAAGGGTCCGGGTGTACCCCTACCTGGACGACTGGCAGATTGCAGCCCCCTCCAGAGTGGAGGTGGAGCGGTCCTGAGATCTGGCCCTCCAGGTTTGCTCTCAGATTGGCCTCCTCATCAACGAGGCCAAGTCGGAACTTGTGCCAAAGTAGGTGATACAATTCATCGGGGCAGAGCTCAACTCTCTACGAGCCAGAGCACGGCTCCCGGCGGACAGGGCCGAGGTTCTTTCCTCCTTTGCCCAATCATTTCTGGTTGGGCAATCGCGCCCTACCCGGGACTTCCTGCACCTCCTGGGCCTCATGGCGGCCTTCACCAGCGTGGTCCGTCGGGCCCGCTGGTACATGTGTCCACTTCAATGGGGGCTGGCCAGACAGTGGTCACAGCGCTTTGATCCGTTGGATCAGCTGGTGACAGTGACCCAGGGGATGTGGAACGCTGTCCAGTGGTGGACCATTCCGGCACATCTGCAGGAGGGCATCCCGTTTGTCCACCCCGAGCCGAGGGTCTCTCTATCGACCGATGCCTCTCTGATGGGTTGGGGTGCCCATCTGGGGGAGCACCAAGCGCACAGCCTCTGGTCCCTTCAGGAGTCCCGATGCCACATCAACCTGCTGGAGCTTCGAGCGGTTTGTCTAGCCCTCACCACCTTTGCTCCGTTTCTACGGGGTCAAGTGGTTCAGGTCCAGACGGAAAATACCACGACCATGTACTATCTAAACCGCCAGGGCGGGACGCGCTCCATGCCTCTGTGCAGGGAAACTCTCCGCATCTGGTCACTCGTGCGCAGCCTGGAGGCGGATCTCCTTGCCATTCACGTGGCAGGAGCCTCCAACACCCTGGCCGATGCCCTAAGCCGGCTAGGGGCTGCGTCTCACGAGTGGTCTCTCCTGCCGGAGGTAGTACAAGATCTCTTCTCCCACTGGGGCATGCCTCAGGTGGACCTGTTTGCATCCAGGGAGAATGCAAAGCTGAGACTGTTTCATGCCTGCCCCCCTCAGCAGGGCTCGCTGCAGGGGGATGTCTTCTCAAGGCCGTGGACCCCGGACCTCTTCTACGCCTTTCCCCATTTCCCTTGATCCACAAGGTGCTTCTCAAGGCGAGGAGGGACAAGGCGCAGGTGATTCTGGTAGCCCCAGACTGGCCCCGCCAGTTCTGGTATCCAGATCTCCTCAGTCTCAGCTCCAGGCTCCCGAGGCGGCTTCCAGCCCGCCTGGACCTGATCTCAGTCAGTCAGGAGAAGGTATTCCATCCGGACCTTGAATCCCTGCACCTGACGGCTTGGTTCCTGAGTGGCTAGAGTTCCAGGCCTTGGGTCTTTCCGACGAGGTCCTCAACGTCATTGAGGCGTCCCGTAAGGAGTCGACCAGAAAATGCTACGCCTTCAAATGGAAGAGATTTTCCATTTGGTGTCAGGGCAAGGGCTTGGACCCTTCCTCCTGTTCCTTGGCAAGCATTCTGGACTACTTGTGGTCCCTTTCTCAGCAAGGGCTTCGGTCAACAGCCCTAAGGTGCACCTGGCAGCCATCTCTGCTTACGGGCGCGGGCCGGGAAGCAGTCGGTGGCGAGGAGAAGGTGGTTGCGCTAACCGGCCTTGATCATCCTCCGGTGTGAGAACCTCCACCTCTGTGGGATCTACTGCTGGCATTGGCTAAGCTCATGGGCAGGCCATTCGAACCAATGCACAGGTGCCATATCTCCCACCTGTTGTGGAAGACCGCCTTCTTGGTGGCTATCACGTCAGCCAGAAGAATGGGAGAGTTCCAGGCGCTTTCCATCGAGTCTCCTTATCTGGTCTTCCATAGGGACAAGGTTGTCCTGCGCCCCCACACGAAATTCCTTCCGAAGGTGGTGTCGGAGTTTCACCTTAACCAGGTGTTGAATCTACCTGTGTTCTACCCCAGTCACACCTCGGAGGCCGAATACAGGCTCCATACTTTGACCCTAGAAGAGCGCTCGCTTATTATAAGGAGCGGATGGCTTCAGTTCGGGAGAGGTTCGCCAGCTGTTTGTCACCTACGCTGAAGCCGCACCTGGCAGACCTGCAGCCAAGCAGACGATAGGCAGGTGGGTCACCTCCTGCATGGATCTCTGCTGTAGGTTGGCGGGCATGGAACCTCCCAGAGGGATAAGAGCTCATTCTACCCGCCATACCACTGCATCGGTGGCTGCTTCCAGGGACTTCCCTATCTAGGAAATCCTGCAGGGCTGCTACCTGGAAGTCAGCACATACCTTCATCTCCCACTACCACATCGACCTTGAGTCACGCTGGGATGCTGGTTTTGGGGCCTCAGTTCTCCAGTCTTTATTCCCTAAGTAGGGTGTGTGTGCCTTGCCTCCCTCCTCCCGGAGAATTGCTAGGGAGTCTGCCAGAAAGTGTGGATGAACAACATATCCATGTCCATAGAAATACAGGTTACTCACCTGTAACAGGAGTTCTAGGAATGATATATGTTGTTCATCCACACGACCCACCCAACCTCCCCGGCTTCGACGCACAACCTGGCTTCCAGCGGGCTAGATCTGGCGTCATGGGGCGGAGCCGAGAGTTTTACCACTCGGGTGGGTGGGAAGAGCCAGCTTGAAGACCTTCCGGCAAGATTTAAAGTGGCAAGGAACCTGCCAGAAAGTGTGGATGAACAACATATACCATTCCTCGAACTCCTGTTACAGGTGAGTAACCTGTATATTTAGCATACTTCAATAGGGTCACAGATGTAACATGTACACTTGTTAGTGTGACTCAGACTTGGGCCCCACTCTCGTTTTTGAGCCTCAGAAGGACAAAAGTTCAGAACAAACAGTCATGGATCACTAATAAGCATCACACCATATTACAGATGTTTGTGGATTATGTTTAAGAATTCCAGTTATGTTTTTAATCCTAACGCTACCTGTTTAAAAAAAGCCTGTCTCACCATAAAGCTGCTACTGAAGATTTACAGTCAGGTGTGGCATATGACTGTCACGTTTTGTTATAGTTCCCAGAATGTGGCTACAGTTAACTAGCCACACTGTGGCAGTTGGGAGTTGAGGGAGTCAGAGGGCCTTGGTCTTTCCCAAACTTATAGCCCTCACTTTAGTTTCTTACTGTGTTTATAAGGGCTCATCCCTGAGGTCTGGAGAGCCCAACACATTTCACAGAATCCCTCCGTGAAGGACCTTCTGACGCTGACCCTAACCAGGAGCAGTGCCTAGGCTGCTGAGGTGCTCATCACAGCTGCCGCCACCTCCTTGAAAGCCGCAAGTTAAGCAGTGGACCTGGCAGCCACCAAGGCCTTCTTGCAAATTTTTGGTTGAATCTTTGGATTGTGATCTGCCACTCGATCAAGGAGAAGCCTGGCTGCACAATCTTCTAGCAATGCTGTAAGCATTGCCTGACAAAGGCCACAGCCTTCCACTTTATGCTGTGCACCTAAGCAGTAGAGGGAGGACACATGGGTGGTGGTGTTTGACATTTTCTGCCTACATGTAATGCAGAACTTGAATCTGAGAGAGTTTTCATTCTTCAGTGTCAAGAGTTAACGAGGCAGCACAGGAGTGCGAGGTTAAGTGAAGTATTGTCAGAATTTGATTGAAGAAAGCAGTTTTCTCCAAAGTGATAACTCTAGGAACTACAGTTACAGGTTAGTAACCTATATTTACTGGTAAGGTCAACAGCGTACTAAAAGCAAGGGAGACAAAACTCCATAATACGCAAGTGTGTATTAGGACTTGTATGTTACAGAGTTATGTCTCAATTCATTTTTTTTTTCTTTCCCCCGCCGGCACCCCTCTCCTTCGGGCCACCACATCTCCATCTCTTTTCCTGCCAGACTCACCCCTTGACTGCACTCTGCCAGGACACACATCCATTCCTGACCTCTGGACACCTGTAGGACAGCTTGTCCCTGTTGAGGGGCCTCCCCTGGCTGTCGTCGTGGAATATACACCTAAGAGCTCCTTACATCCTTCTCCATTATCTGACCTCTCCCTGCTGGGGGCTGTGCTGTGGATAGAGGAGCATTACTGCATCGCTGAGGGGGAGTGTGCCCATTAAGTGCATTGGAAAAAGTCCAGGTGCGGGGAGGGGTATAGAGGCAGTCATCAGGCATACCTGTGCAGCATTTTTCCTTGTTCAGATCCCGTCCACCCTTCTCCCTATTGGTTGCACACATGCATGGCTGACTGCACGTGGTCACCCATGCCATCACCGGTACCACCACCAGCCACCAACAGGAGCTGCTAGAGCATCAAGTTTCAAGTTCAGGTTTGTTTATTTGGGATAAAATCATTGAGCAAATAGCTAATTTACAACGATGCCCCATCATAAAAAGGTGCCAGTTGCATATAAAATACATAAATAAATGTACATCTTAAATAAGTTAGATGGTATAGTCAATAGGAACCTGTCAACACACAGTGTATTTATTTAGTTTTTGTTTACCAGGTAGGTGCACTAGCCATAGCAATGACCATTTTCAGGCACGACCCAGGAGGGTTCAGATCAACAATACAGATGAACATTTGTTACAGTTTACACTTAGTAGACAAATTAAAATACAAAGCAGGTGTGAAAAAATAAACAGGCAAGGTAAATACTCAAGTGTCAAAATATAAACAGTTTACAGTGCATTAAACAAGGCTAGAGCACATAGTTATAGTTATGGAGAAAAACAAATGAGTGAGCAAATACAGTATAGCAGGATTGAGGGATAGATAATAGGAGAGTTGAGGGAGGGATAGGGGTAAGGAAGAATAGAGTTAGGAAAGAGAGAAAGGCAAGGGGTATGATTATACATAAAGACAAGAATTCCACTAAATTATCCCAAACTTCCATTGTGAGGAAACCTCAATCTTCCCTTGTCAGTCTTCACCATTCATTACTGCTTGGGTTAGTGCCGGAGGCGCACACCTGCTACGGGAGATTTTTTTTTTTTTTTTGGAGTCGGCTCCAACAGCTCTGCCCTGAGAGCACCGCTACAGCCATGCGCGAGGGCGCTGGCTGCTAGGTGCCGCAGACTCCTCCATCTCAGTTCTGTTTCTCCCGCCGACGAGGCTGCACCTGCTGCATGGATAGTTACAGTTAGGCCTTCTGCATCACACAATCCAGACTCCTCCTACTTTTCTCGACGCCGTCACCAGTAAGACCATTGTTTTTTATAACTTTCTTCGGCGCCACGAGCTTTTGCTGTTTTAGTCTAAATTTTTTCACATCATGTCAGGTCCGGGGGCAAAACGTAAGTCGAAGGCGGGCCGCACCCCTATGCGTCGGTGCTCCTGTGGCCAGCATTTTTCCGTCATGGACCGTCATGATGTTTGTCTTCGTTGCCTGGGACCCAACCACGATATGGATGCGTGCGACACCTGTTTCTCGATGGACCGTCGCGTCCTAGAAGTCCATACGTTTAAGATTGTCAAGGCCCCACCGACTTTCAGGGAACGGCGCCGCTCCAGGGATTCCCAGGTTAGGTCTCCAGGCCCTTCCTCCGGGTCCCCTCTCAGGCCTATACGGTCTGTAGAGGAGGAGGCTTCCTCATCATCTCTTGCCGAAGAGGAAGCTTCTTTTGCGGTGTCTGAGGTGCAGGCTCCCCCAGTGTCGAGGCCCACTTCTGCTGGGCCCAGCATCGGTGGACCCTTCCGGTGCCGTTTCGGATCCCGGCACCATTCACGGCGCCGGTGATCGGGCGGCACCATGTTGGCTCGGCACCGCAGCGGGACCGTTGGCTGTTCTGGCGGTGCCAAATGGGGTTCTGGCGCCAGGCGGTGCCGTGGCTGTGGTGGCTGCCATTGGAGAGTCAGGGTCGGCCTAGGTGTTGTGGGGGGCAATGCCCATGCTGCGCGCCTGCTAACCAGAGACCCTGGGGTTGCCAGTATTGTGGTCCAGCTGATCTCTTCCTCCTCGGTGTATGATCACTCAGATGTGGACCCATCCTGGCACCCTGACTCTCCGGTGGCATGAGGTGCTAGGCGGCCCAACGCGCCTATTCCTCTGTTCCTGCTGCCATCCTCCCCTGAGGCCCCCCAGGCTGGGGGTGGAGGGAGGGGCTCTCCCTCCTGAGGGGGTCGTGGCAGCTACTGACCCTGGTGCTGCTGCACCCCCTCGGGGTGGGGGGTCACTGGGGTCGAGGAGGAGGGCGTTCTCAGAGTCCGAGGGGTCGAGGGACAGGGTTCAGGCATCTCGGTCTCTACCTTCCACCCCTTGGGGTGCAGGTCGGAGCCGTAGTGCTGGGCCCCGTCTTTCACTCTTGGACCCCAGGGACCCCTCTGGTGGCGTTGCTGTGGGCTGCCCTTCTGGATCCATGCAGTCCCAGGTTCGTCACAGGGAAGGATCCCCTTCTAGGCTCTTCCAGGCTTCGCATCCCCAGGGTTCCGTTTTGCAACCTGGCAACCTGGTCTGTTGTCCGGGATCCCACCAGCTCGGGCTCCGTTCCCCGGATTCCAGAGCCCCAGCAGAGGACAGTTGCCTCACCGTAGGTGCCCTTTTCCCATTCCTCTGCAGCTACCCCCTGCTCTCCCAGGCCATGTTGGTCCCATGGGCCCATTATCCTGGGAGATGCAGAGGTTCTGCAGTGGCCTTCCTCTCATATGTTAGGTACATGAATGAGCGGGTTTTTCGCCTATCCCCACCGCCGCAGGAGTCCTCTGGACACTCAAGCTCTCCATCATCCTCGTCTCCCTTCTCTGAGGGAGAGGAACCAACTGCTCATCTCTCCTCCGATGCTGATTTCACTGAATATCAGCGATTCCTTTTGAGGATGGTGAGGGATCTTCAGATTTCCTATTTTAGGCAAGACAGTATTGAACGGGAGATGCGTGAATTCCTTGGCAAATTCAGTGCCCAGCATTTGGTGGTACTATCCTGGCCTATTCCCTTCCAGGAGGCGTCTATCTGTTCCTGGCAGTCGCCAGCCACCCTTTCTCCAGCCCCGGCAGACTGCCAATGTAGGTATTGTGCCCCGTCGGAATCCCTAGGTACTCTCCCCAACCCACCCTCAGGATTGGCATACCTAGAGACTCCCTCCGGGCGCTACCGCCTGGCGAACGACCATCCACCAGACTCAGATTTTCTGCAGTTTGACCAGTGGGGGCGTAGAGTGTTTTCTTCCTGTCATGCGATGTCTTCTCATCTTGTCATCTCATCAGGCCCACCATGCTGCCTACAGTAGGCATTTGTGGTCGATGCTTTCCCAAATCTTAGCATCAATGCCTGATACAGAGCAAACCAGACAAGCTATTGCCCTCTCTGCTATAGGCCTGGAGCTGGCAAGACACCAAGCAAGAGCATCTTATGATGCCGATGAGGTGGCTTGCAGGGACAGTGATCTGTATTAGACGGACAGCATGGCTTCGTCTATCAAGGTTGTCACCCCTGGCCCGGCGTAGGGTGATTCGCTGTGCTTTTCCGGGGGACCCGTCTCTTTTCCTCCAAAGCTAGGAGACTTCTACAGGAGTTTCCTCCATCTCCCCATCCTCGGGGGACAATTCCTAGCTCTTCTCCCCCATAGGCTTCTCTCTTGATTAGCCCAGGGTCTTCCCCTTCTGTTTCTCACCAACAGGAGGCTGGGGGTCTTGCTTCCTCAGGGTTTCTTTCCCCGGGGGGAGCTTGGTACTCACCCAAGCAGTAATGAATGGTGAAGATTGACATGGGAAGATATGAAAATTACGTACCTACCATAATTCTTGATCTTCTCTTGTATCTTCACCATTCATTACTGATACCCGCCCACCTTCCCTCAGTGGCCTCCACTGTATGCCTCCTCCTGCCTCATTCCTTTCCTTCCTTTGGCCTTTATGCCAAAAAAAATCTTTCTGTTTTCCGTTCTTCTTGAATGGATCTTTTTTCCTCAAGGTAAAGAGGAATGAGTAGGGTCTTTTTCACCTATTCTGAGGGAACTCTTTCTGACTGTCCCTAGGGTGTGACCTCTGGGCACCTTAACTGCGTTGCTCAGTTCACAGCTTAAGAGACCGTTCCTTTGGCTCAGACTCAAAATTTAGATTCCCCCTGGCAGGTGTTATAATTGTCAGCTCTTTCTGGCTGGTGCTTCTGACACTTCTTAGCCTTGAGCGGTTGTTCTTGCCTTGAGGGAGTCTGATTGAGTTCCCACTCTATCCTTTCATACAAAGCTGCCTTCTGTAGGGCTTAACACCTCCCCATACACTTCTGTGTTAGCACTTAACAGGGTGCTAAGGGGCTTAATCCTCTTCCTAGTTGGGCGCTCTCTTTCCGGAACAGATTTTCTGCCCGGTCAGTCTGTGAGCTGTCAGCTAGAGTGTAGGGGGTTGGCATGTTGGGAGGTTTGAGAATCTGCCCTTTGTGTCCAATCTGTGCAGGCGGTTCAGTTGAACCTTCTCTCAGTCCTATCAGCAGGGATTTTTGCTCTCTTGTGTTTGGTTCCGAGCTTATAAGCCTCTCAACCAATGCGTCTATGGACAGTGTTCTCCCCTCTCAGCATACCTTGTTTTCTTCCCTTTCTTCTTCTTCTTCCTTTTCTCTTTCTGTCTATCTGTTCCTCCCTTAGAGCCGCCCCAGAAGGGAGGCCCTGCGGCCCTTACGGTAGGAATTCTCTCTCTCCTCTGTCCGCTCTCTACCGGCTTATTCCTTTTCCAGTTTATATATTTTCCTTTTTCTGTCCCTTGGCTCTCCTGCCTCGCTCTCCTTTTTCCTTACCCTTTGTTTTCGCCTCTCCGGCTACCAGAACTGAGATGGAGGAGGAGTCTGCAGCACCTAACGGCCGCCCCTCACACATGACACAGCACATCGCACTGGGAGGCGGGCGCCGCTGGAGCCAACTCCGAAAAAAAAAAATCTCCGAAGGGTGCGCGCCTCCGGCACTAACCCAAGCAGTAATGAATGGTGAAGATACAAGAGAAGATCAAGAATTACGGTAGGTACGTAATTTTCATTTTTACGCATACAGTTTAGGGAGAGCATAAGTAAATTGTCATCCTATGATCTAGAATACAATTATTACACATACCTAGGATTTAAAACACAGTATATTACACATAAGGACACATTTCCACAAAATTTTCCCACTATGTATTAGACCTTGGGATTACCAGCACCACTAAATTTGAATTACTTAAGGATCCTTTCTGTACCCTATACTCTAAGATTCTACCAGATAGTCAGGAACATCTCCCCGAATGCTTTTCAATGCAAACAGTATTTTATGTAACCGGCACCTTTCATACAGAGAAGTCCAGCCTAATTGATTATATAGTATGAATATGAAGAGTATGAACCATCAAGCGTAAAACATGCCATCCTTTTATGAAGTACATCCAGCTTTATAAGCTTATCCTTCATACAGTACTTCTACACAATATCTGCGTAATCTAAAATTGGGAAAATTTAAGACTGCACCATCTTGTCTCTCAATCCAAACACCCCTTATGTCGATGTAATGCTCCTAAACATTTACCAACCTTCTTTATCAGTATGGCCATATGTAGATTTCCTGATCCTGTTGTAGCCATCCAGTACCCAAAGTACTTGTAATCTTCTACCCTTCTCAGTTCTATACCTTCCAATGTATAGATATCTAATGAACTGTTAATAGGGTTATTCAGTTTATTTGAAGACCCAGTCAACATCACATCTGTCTCAGTTGAGTTCAGTTTTAAATGTGAGATCTTTATAAAAATCTGAAGTGTATCAAACATCCGTTGTAGTTTCGGCTGGACCTCTTAAACCAAAACATTGGCGGCGTAGATCACAGTATCATCAGCATATAGCTGGTAGTCTCTTCCTCTGATGTAACTCATCAACCACTTCAAATATGTTGTTCAAAAAAAAAAAACGGCCCAAAACGGATCCCTGTGGGAACTCCCCTTTTAATATTTATAACCCAAGAGTGACATCCATTCAGCAGTGTACTTTGTTGTGGCCCAGTCAAATAGTTTTGAAGACAAGTTAATGCCACCAGTCCCAGCCAAAAATCACCCAGTTTTTTTAGCAGTATTAAATGATCCACCAAGACGAAGGCCTTGGAGAGGTCAACAAAGATGGCCCCTGTAACTTTCCCAAGTTCCATAGCTTTGTTGATGTCATCCCAAGACCCTCAACACGGCGGTAACAGTATAATCCCAATTGATATTTATCTGCCAGGTCTGTAACATCTATGAAGGCCTGCAGTTGCTTAGCTACTAGCCTTTCCAAACGTTAGGCTGCTACTGAAAGAAGGGATATGGGCATGTAGTTGGTCATTTAATCAGGGCTCCCCCCCCCTTAAAAATGGAGACAACCCTGGCCCTTTTCAATCCCTTGGGTATCTCACCTGTCCTCAACCAGTTAAACATATAGGATAGGTGTTCCACAATTTGTAATGCTGAATACTTTAAAAAATCTCTAGGTTACCAGTCCACAGCTTTTACCAGTTTTTAAATTCAAAACTGGTCCCAAACTTCTTCGACAGATGCATTATGAAAGATAAAATTCTTACCATTTCCTTGGACGATATTTGTTCTATCCATCTCCTCATCCTGCATCCCGTTCCCAATAAAGTGGCCAACATTCACAAAAAATTGATTAAATCAATCTGGATGTTCATAATCTGAGATGAATTTTTTTCTGTCTTGTGATATTTTAATGGCTTCCCACCTTTTCCATCCCCCTCCCCCCCCAAAAAAAAACTCACTAGTCTTAGTCCTAAAATAATTTTCTTTAGCTGACTGGACCTCTTTAATAAAACTATTCTTAGCACTTGTATATTTTTGCCAGACAGGCACCCCAATTTCCTGGCCATTTCCCAATATTTATTTTTTCCCTCCTTAAATTCGATGGGCATGTGTTAAACCACACATCAGAACTTTTTTTAACGTTCTTTGTTAAAAGAGGGAAGTCCTTATCATATACTATACTCTGTCCAAAAATAAGTCCCTGGCATCATTTAAATCTAGAATTAAATGTAATCTGTCACAAGTAAAATTATCCAAATCTGCCATCAATTTGAAATCATCAAACTTTTTCATAGATCTAAATTGCTCTAGTTTTGGAGGGCCTCATAGTTTCATCCTTCCTCTTATACAGAAGATGACATGGTGGTCACTAGCAAGATCAGCCTTTGTACCTACTTTTAAATAGTGATGAGGGGAGCTGGTAGAAATTAAATCAATCATTCATGTAGAAGAGGGAGATTTAAAATTCAAATATGTTGATTCATTAATTAGGTGTTCTAAGTCCAAAGTCAGGGCAACATTACATACAGTAAATGCACAGACTGAGCAGGATTTGACCAGTCAAGAATAAAATCTATCAAAAGGAATTCATGAGATTTACTTTAAGGTAACAAAATATTGGATAACTCCTCTATTTTTCATGCTGACAGTTTTGGTGGCCTATAGCATCCTAACAGGGAGTGATGGTTTACCCCCAAAAATATTCACTTCTAAACCCTAAACCCAAACCCTCACAAACATCAGTAGGGATATTTAAGTTCAGTTTCCTAACTACAAACATATTTTGATAATAAATAATGATCCCCCCTGCTTATTTCTGTCCTGCTTATACAGTATATGTTATACCCTTCTATTTTTTAAAGTTGATTACTTACCCTTTTATTTAGCCATAATTACATTAAAATCAAAATACGGGTCACTGGAGGGCCGGCCAGGGGAGAAGGATCGAGCGTCCCAGGGACAGCTCTCCTTCTCCGGGGGGAGGGTAGGGGTCAGGTCCAGCACCTGCTGGCTCCTAGCGGAGGCTGGGAGCATCGCAGGATGCACGACCTAGTACTAACTGGGGGAAGAGCAGATGTCAGCATATGCCATGACGTCACTATGCTGCCCCCAACAGAAAGCCAGGAAAAAAATTGCTCGCTGGCCCTCCAAGATGACGGCTCTCTGTTCCTGGGGCCTCCAGTGCCTTCCCGGTGCCTCCTGTTCCCCAGCAGCATCCCCGGGCCCTAGACAAAGGACATGCTGGGGCTGTCCTCCCCCTCGGTGCTTTCCCCCTCGGAGGAGAGGGACCCGCCCAGTGAAGGGATACACTGGGATATCCCGTGGGTCGGCTGCGATCTGGGGACAAGAGGAGTGCCGGGCAAGGACAGAAGAGGTCAGGATGAAGTTGGTGGAGCCTGAAGGAGTGGAGGACCAGCGAGCATGGGGTGGAAAAACAGATAATACAAAAAAAAAAAAAAAATACTTTGGGAATTCTCTATCACAGAATTCCTAACCAGATCCATCTTGGGCATAAGCTTCCTAACACTGGCATGAAAGAAAGAAATACCATTTTTACTGGTGGCATCATGTACAACATTTGTTGGACTCAGATTAGGATTAACATCCATACACATCAGTATATTAGTATAGTGTTGAATTTTAGCAATACATTTTAGGAACACTATACAATTCCCTTAGGGTCGCAGCTTTTACTCCCTCTCCCTCCCCCTCCTATCACAATAGCAGAGTAATGCTTATTTTGTGCCTCCGTATTTATTACCCATTTGCTTGACAATTTATCTTGTACGAAATCATCCAATTTTAATGCATTTGTATATCCATTTAAATCCTTATTTACTACAGAATAGTGGTCTGTGTAAGAACCACATTTCCAGTATAAATCCTGTATATCAAAGCCACAAAAATGTTGTTGTCACCCTCATTTGGTTTCCTCTCTTAATACTATATGGCATAATAGATGCACAACACACTAAGCATTTTGTGAAAGAATTGCCCCAACATTATTGCTGTCAACAATGGCACACATATAAATGGTTAAAAGCAAACCTAAAAACGGGACACCATTAAATGAAAACTACTTCCTTAATATACTGTCATTTACTTTCAAGTGTAAATAATCTCCCCCACATGAGCAGTTGTTTTATCCCAAACCCTCAAAATAACCAAACCCAAACTGTATCACAGCAGTGTGGGCTTAAGCAAAGCAACCCCACCCAGTAACTAACTACAAAACAAATCTGTAATAAATTTCCTGGGGTAGAGCTAATAGAGTCCTGTACACCTCAGCTACCTGCAGATAATTAAAGCCTTTTAACACAACAAGTTCTACAACACAGCAGTTCTTTCAGAGAAACAATAGCAGTATGGTTATATCAAGGTTATTTTAAACTTGCCCTCCTCTGTGTCAGACTGTTCAAAGGCAGAAATCCTTGTCCAGGTCCAGTGGACAGGGCAGACACAAGACTGCCGTGCTGCTCAGAACTCTGCCGCTGTTCTGAATGCCACCAGCTTAAATGTCCTCAGGCTTCTCCCCACAGCAGGTGGTGGAAATATTTGGGTGCATGCAACCAGATGGAAACGCGCCCCAAACACAGTCTGGCTCGATGACTCATGGGGCTTACTGTAGTTTGTGTGAGCAGATACTGGGAACAGTCCAATGAGACCACTTATGCAGTCTGAGTACTGCTAAGGCAGTCGGGTGTTATGTGGGCTAATAGATCTTTGCAGACCCAGTCAACAGTCCGGAAACATGCACAGAGAGTAGGCAGAGGTGGCAACAGAAGGCAGATAGTTGGCAAAGTCACTTAACCACCTCTGTGCCATGCCTCTCAGCCTGCTGCCACTCAGAACGCTGCAAGCTTCCCTCTCCTGTAGGAGAGCATCCATAGGACGCTCTTTTGCCCTCCCTACTGATGTCCTGGATGTGGGGCGCAAACCCAGATAGCATGCCAGAGTGATAATACCCTAAGTGTGTGTGATGTCTACATAAAGCTTTCGAACATCACTCTCTGAGTTTATGGACATCACACCTCGGGTGTGTGAAAAACCATAATACAGTACTTCCCATACATTATTCTATATGTATATACCTCCACTACCTCAAACCCTATGGGACAATAATAATAACACAATTAACACATCGTGAGGAAGCTAGCAAAACCATTAACAAGCTGCAAAAGAACCTGGTGAAAAAGACACACAAAAAACTCCCAAACCCAGAAATTCCTCCAACTCCTACCTGCACTCACTACACACCATTCCCTCCTTGCTGCAGGAGACCTCCAGGTGCCATAACATGATCACAAATGCAATCTCCATAACAGTAACCATCCTAATGTATTGAATTCAACAAACAGTGGGTAAAGGTGGAACACTCAGTTATATACATCTCAGGGGCTAACTAGGACAATACAGCCACTTGCCCTCCGGGCTTTTGGCTTTACAGCCCCAATTAGCCCCCTCAATGGGTATACATCCTTGTATACCACCCTTGCCTGTTATTTATTCTATATATTAAGACTTGGAAAAGGTGTTGGGTTACCATCAGTTAATCTAACCCTAAAATGGGGGGTGGGGGGATTTTCCTCGTGCCTTACGTTCCTAGAGTTAGATTACTAAAAGGTAAAGAAGTCCCTGCAGTGTCTTAATGAGCTAGTGTACTGCGTATACCAAATATTAGTTTTAAAAGGCAGTCATCTATTACCTTTCATATTTGAGGTGCTTTTTCTTTTCCCTTCAGTTAATGAAAATAGTTTCTTAACCTATGTTAGTAGGTGTGATGTGTGGAACAGTACTCTGCCTGGCAGCTGACATATCTAGTTCTGTTCTTCCACTACTTCCAACAACTTTGTGACCTCACTGACTGACATCACATATACTCTGGGAGAGCCATTTAGTAGCGGTCAGGTCAGTTTATAAAATGGCAGAGAACAGTGGCGTAATCTGATTGTTTTTAGTGCAGTCTAGGGCTATAATGCACTATAAATAGCTAGTCCCAGCAAAACTTCCTGATCACTAAATCTGATGGCTCAGTGATTCATTTTAAAGGCATTCTATAAGAATATTGCAATAATTTGAAGTTGCTACCTTTTTAACCCACTAAAGTTTTCAGCTTTCCATTGTTTTCTGCCATATTTATTCACCCTACCCCTGTCTCTTTAGAGGCAAAACTAACAAAATCAGCTTTTAAAAATGTTACAACTGCACCAAAACTACCATTTCAGTCCTGCTTACAACCGACAGTGTCTCACACTGATCGAGCTGCGCAGCTTCACGGTGATACAGCCATCTGTTTCCTCCCCCACCACAGAGATCACCAGTATTTTTGTCCATAACACTACCGCAGATGGTAGTGTGCTGGCAGCGACATTACCAGGCAAGCTCCGGGGTGAGACATGGGCCCTATGACACACATACTGCAACTCCCGCTCCCTATTAAAAGCCCTCTCTGTCATTACAAAACCTAATATGTTGCAGTAACAAATCAAGAAAACAACTTTCAATTTACAACTGAGAATTCAAGAGTTTTTACCAACCTCCAGAAAGCAAGTGACTGGGTGGGCGGGTGATCAGATGGCAGTCAGTGGACATAGTCACGGTGCTGTTGCTGTAGACTACAAGTACAGAAGTTGTATAAGGTCAAAACACTCAAGAAACCAGGAAATGCAATGTAGTCCTAGTAGACGGAATATTAATTGCAACTTTTAAATATTTAAAACTTTATTTCTGTTAGTAAACCTTTTTTTTTTTTTTTTTGGCTTGCTCCTTATCTGCTAACCCGGTCACCCACTCCTTCGGCCAGCTATCCACACCGCAGCTGCTTCTCCTTCTGCTGTCTGCTGCCACCGACTTTCCTGCCCCACCCACCCACTGGGGCTACCAGATGGAGAGATCAGTGTCTGCAGGCACTTCCTTGCATCTTGGTTGGTTGGAGGTGCAGCTCGGTGGCTTCCAGCTTTCTGGTGGAGGAGACGGGTTGCCATCATCCGCCGGCACGAATGACCATTTTCTCTTTCTCCCTCCCACCCTGATTGGACTATACTGGAGTGGCAACTCAGTAGCAGATGATGCAAGGGGCGGCCGAGTCTACACGCCCCCTAGCACATCCACCAATCCACAGCAGGTGCCAAGGCCCCCCCCCTTTGGGAAGCGAACATCCAATGGACGCTCTGGAATCCCTCCCTGCCGGTCTCCACTCCTGACACCCGGGCTCGGGGCGTAAACCCAGGTTGCCAGCATGTCGCACAAACCCCTTTGCTCTGTGCCATGAAGCCAGCAGTAAACTGTATTTTAAAAAGTAGAATGCCATTTTATAGGCACAGTAAGACACTTCGGGTCGTGCATTACACTATGATAATCACACTCCTAGAGGCAGACGGCACAAGACCGTAGTCCTTGTGCCGAACGCCCCTGGGAGTGCAGTTATCACAGTGCAGTGCACAACCTGTAGTGTCTTATTGCTTACATGTCAGTGAAGCCACAGTGCTGCTGAAGATGTGGGACAACTAGAACTAGATATATGAGCTGTCAGGCAGAGTGGTATTCTACACAGCCAGCACAATATGGTCACATAGAAAACTTTCTAATGAGCAAATTGAAAAAGAATACTTCACAAGTAGAAAGTTACAGCTGACTACTGCTTAAAAATGGTAACATTTTCCTGACAGACATTTTTGGTTCTACCAGCTCTTTAAAGGGACACTGTCAACCTGTTTTTCTTCATATTATTTCTGGTTAAAAACCTACATCTTATGATTGCTTACCTTCTCTGATATTCAGTGATGTTGCTATTTGTTTTGTCTGTCTCCTTGTTTAGTAGAACTGAAATACATGATAATGTATATTTATAAACAACCTTGTTTTGTTTACAGTCCTGGATCTGTTTTTACTGAATACTTCCTGAACATGAGAAACACCTCTAAGTAGTGTAGTCACTCATGAGGCAGTAGCATCCTAAACTCCCACTGCATCATGTGTGGCTAGACTGTTGTGGGTGTTCTCAAGACCAGGAAAGATGCAGTTGGAGCTGATCAAGGAACATAAACAAACCTGTATTTGTGTGGTAACACCAGTATGGTGGGCAGTCTGTTTTTCACTTTTTTAAAGAAAAAAAGAATTGGAATCAAACTATCAGCTACATCAACAATCTTTACAGAATGTTGGCAGTCAAACAGTGTGTTTTTTAAACTAGGGACACTTTGAGACCTAAGGGGATTGACAGTGTCCTTTCAATGTTATTAAGCTAATTTTTTAATAAATATTTTCATTGTTTAAATTCTAATTGTTTTATGTTACATGATGCTTTCCTGTCATTAACATAACCCTTTAGAATGTATGTCAGCCTATTAGATTGTTCTATTTCCACGCTCCGAGTTGTAAAGAAAGGGCTGTACTAAAGCCTCTAATCAATAAATCATCTCTTGTCATTGACTGACCTGACAACTGTAGGCCAGCTTCTAACATTCCTTGTTTGGGAGGAAGGTGTTTGGAAAGGTGGTGATAGCAGAGCTACCATTGTACCTGGGTAGTCTTGGCATTTTGAACATGGCGCAAATTGATTTCAGACCTGGGCACAGCGTGGGAACTGCAGTCTTCAAAGTGATTAATGAGCTTTTCAGGATGGATAGAAACCAACTCTCCATGTTGGTCATGACTCATGATTGCTGTGTTGGCAGCATTTGACACAATTGACCTTGGAGTGGTGTTAGATTATTTTAGGGCTTACTCTGGTGTGTCTGGGCCCAATTTTAGTGGTTCTGGTTACACCTGATAGGTCAGTCTTGGTCCTTCAGGATAGTATATTTCACTGTCATGATCTCCTGTCCCTGTAGAGGTCTGTCTTGGCACCAGTGTTGTTTAATGGATATATTCTGCCCCAGGTGAGTCCATAAGGAAGTTCACCATGAGTTGCATCTCTGTACAGGTGACAGTTGTAATCTTTTTATTTATTTGGAAAATGTTTCACCAGGAAAGACAACGTGAGCTGTAAACAGCTCATTTCCAGGGTGGGGAATTACAAGAGTTGGGAGAACAAGCAAATACATAGCAATAACAGAGCAATACACATACAGTTACTAAAAAAAAACAGTCTAGCACAGTTACAGAGCAGAAATAACCCAGACCAACTGGCCAGGGTAAACAAAACCATATTCGGATATGACATACATTGCAACAACCGAAGAGCAGGTGCTCCAGTAGGGTAAAGGTTAGAGGATGGATAACACATTGAAATGCTAGAGGTACTGCACCCCAAACGTGGTGCACTTTTCAGGAACCGTAATTGCATCCCTCTTACGGCCAGGCGTGAATTTGTTCAGAAGAGGATCTTACCCATTTTTAACTACTGCGACGTAGTTTACAGTGCTGCTCCCAAGTCCTCTCTGGCCAGATTCGATACCCTCTTCAACTCCTTCTGCCACTTTGCCCTCAATGCTCCCTTCTACACGCATCACTGTTCTCTCTATCATGCTCTATCCTTCCCCTCCCTCACAGTTAGATGACTTTCCTACTGCACCAAATTCACCTCCTATCACTGGTTGGGCATACTTCCTATCTATCTGTCCTCCTCCTTCATAACTCCTGCTCCTCCAGCCCACTCACTACGATCATTCGATTCTCGTACCCTGGTGGTTCCCCACCGCAACACCCTCATTGGTCAGTTGGGTTACTCCTGTCGCCTCCCAAAAATGTGGAATTCCCTTCCCCCTCAGATTTGTCACTCTTCCTCCTGCTATTCCATCAACTCAGCCCTTAGAAACTTCACTGCACCTAGCTATTCCTGTTTTGACCCCCGCAACTCCCCGCCCTTTGCTCCTGCAAGCCCCTCTACCTCCATCCCCCATATCCATCCTACTTGTCCTGGATCTATCCCTTGTCCCTCCCCTTCCCTTCCCTCCTCCTAATCTCTCAGCCTACAAGTCCCTCAACCTTCAGCCCCTATTCACATGCAATTTGGCACAGGATCAAGCCCCCACACCTCCTACCTCCTAAGCTATCGGTCTCCTCTCCCCCTCCCCCCACCCCAATAGCTGTGACCCTACCCACCCCTGTACCCATGCAATTTGGCCCAGATTCGATCCTGCCTCCAGCTTCCTAATTTTCCAGCCTCCTCCCCTTCCTTTTACTCCTCCCCCACCTAATACCTGTTCCCTACTCCCCACATTTCTATCTCTGCCTTGCGCAGACAGGGTTCCTCTGCATACTGGCATGGCCAGGCCACAGCTGACCATCCTTCTCCCTCCTTCACTCCTTCTTGCTTTTACCCTAAACTCTCACTGCCCTCAACCTATTTCCCTCTTGTAATGCTTGACTACTGCCTTGTGCAAGCAGCATCGCCAGCATGCTGGAGGGAGGATAGCCCTCCTCTCTCCCCCTTCACTCCTCCTTGCTTTTACCTTGACTCTCTCTGCCCTCAACCTGTTCCCGCTTGACCATTGCCTTGTGCAGGCAGGGTCACCAGCATGCTGGAGGGGATAGCCCACCTCTCTTCCCTTCCCCCTCCCTTTCCTTCCATCCTCACTTCCAATGCCCCCTGCCTCTACTTTCAACTCCCTCCTCCCCCCCTTAACTAACCCTAGTTTTTGGGCTACCCCTAAACTCAAAGCACTTCTACTCACTTCTAACCTGCACTTCTACCCACCTTGTAATTCTTGTTGTCTGCGTCTCTCCTCACCATGTCCTAGTTCAGTCCTCCTGATCCTACTCTGCCATTTTCTAAAGACAAAAATGATGCCTCACCAGGAATTTCCAACTTCTAGTCATGTTACCGTACTTATCTAGCTCTCACTATTGGCTCTGAATCCACTTAGTTCATACCAGGGTTGGTTAATAGTTAATTATTAATTTAATTGAGCCATTTTTTTCATTAATGTAAATTTAATTAATGGGCCCCGTTAATAGTGTGTTAATTATTAACTGGACCCCTATTAATTGAGTTTTTTGTGGATTAATGCATTAATTTTAATGCAGTAATAATTGAATTAAATATGTTTGTTTTTATATTGACTACACTCTGCATTCTCCAGTTTCTCCCATTCTCTATGCTGTATTGTAAACATGCTGCATAAGCATGACAGCACTCGGATACCCACAAACAAACCCAGAAATGGAACCGCCCAAATGTAAGGCACGAGACACCAGCCCAACATACCGTACAGGCGCTCCACAACCCAATCCCCATCTGATCCCCAGCTGCACACGTTTGCAGTTACAGGCCCTTCAGCATAGCATGTGGATGAGCTCTCCCCCATAACAGTTTGTTTTTATAATACGACACCCGACTGAACCAGTGTTTCACAACCCGCAGTCTGCAAAAGCTAACCCACAGGAGAAAGGAATGGCTCACTACTCCTGTTCACTTCCTGTGGGACAGCTGTCCATTTATACTGAGGATTACTATCTGGAGGCATAATCGTGGTTCTCAGCGATTCTCAGCAGTGTAGTTCAGGAAGGAGTAACAGTGGTTTCAGCATGGTTAAATTAGAGAAGGAACTGCATCATATCACAGTTATGTTGCAAAACGGAGCCACGGCAGATTACAGCCGACCAAACAAGTGTTCCACAACCTGATCTCCAGGTTTGTGCCAAATTAAGTAAAACTACTTAATATCTCAATATAGTAATTCATAACAATTGCTCGAGTATACATTTTCTAATTATAAATCACAACCTTTAGTAATCTTTTTACCTGACAACGTATGGCTGACAATATAGCACACCACTTTGAAGCCAGGCCTCCAGGTGGATGTCAGTCTACGGGAAGCCCCCGGCAAGGTAAGTCCCGGGCCTCTCAGTCTGGGCAATCGGGGTATGGGTATGGGGAGTGCGGAGCACCAGGGGCAAGATATGGGGTACATCTCCACCAAGCCTGACAGCAGAAAAATAAAAAGATTCAGTTGGTCTTAATGCAGTGGGCAGCAAGGTATTTTCCTTGGCATGCTCTCTGCTGACCATTGCGTCTCATCAGACTTGCATGGTGGCCTTTCAGCGTAGACGTACATTGTGCTTGCTGCCAAGGTGATTGCAGTAATGTCATTATACAGCCCATTGACATTTCTGTCAGAGGCCTGGTGGCAGCAAGACACTGTATGATGCCACCGAGGTGTTCTCTAGGATTGTCCGATCCATTGTGTCAGTCAGACTGATGTCATGGCTGCCACTGTCCCGATTAGCACCTCTAGCCCAGCAAAAAGTGCCCAACTCACAGTACTGGGGTCATTTCTTCTCCCCTCAGGTCAGGCAACAGTTGATGGGGGACCCTTCCTGCTCCTGTGTCCCAGGAGCCACCACCTCAACCCAAGCAGGTTTTGGCTCATCCAGACCAGAAGGAAGCCCCCTCCCTCAGGTGTTTTTTTCCCATGCAGAGGGCAGAGATTATCTTGCTATAGCTTCAGAGATGAACAGGCTCATCTGTTGCAAAAAGGGCAGCTTGGTATACTGGATCTAAGAATTGTATTCCATGGTGAAGTTTGATTGTAGGAAGATGGAAAAGTTACGTACATACTGCAGATGTTCCAGAATATTTTCTCCATAGAGTACCCATCCCCGTAGTGAGCCTGGGCTACTAAGCAGCTCAGCATTTCTGGTGGGTACTCTGTCTGGCCAGTGCGTATTTCTCCTTTATGAGGCCCAGAGTTTACTGATAAAATACAAAGAAAATTGTTTTAACACCCTCCCCCAAAAAAAAAAGATGAAGTTTGTCCCAAACAAAAATGTTTTTTAAGGTAGGAAGAAGTAGGCTGTTGGTTAACTAGGATCTGCAGCTTATCCGATAGGTAGGGAAATGGGCAGACTGGGTGGGCCAAGCGGTCCTAATCTGTTGTCAAAGTCTATGTTTCTATGTTTTTCTCCATACCTCTTTACCTTCTGCTGTTCCCCCACCCTCTCCCTGCCTGAGGTACATCCTGTCTACCTTGGGTTATCCCTAATAGTTGCTTTATGCAACACTGCACCCTGTTGGTGTCCTGAGCACAGCCCTGTTCCTCTTAATAGTAGCCCTGTCATTGGCGCACAGTTTTATCCTACTCTGTTGTAGAACAGCTAGGTTATGCCGGGTCACTGGGTGCTTAGCTTCATTGATGGGATAAATCCTCACGTGTACAGCTCTGTTGCAGGGAAAGGGCAGCTGTATATCAGTTCTTACAGCTAGCGGTATTGCTCTTGCTGGTAACAGGCTTTTCAGTGTTTGCGCTGTCCTTCATTGCAATAGTACATCTTCATCAGGGGCATCTCAGTCGTCAGGTCACACATATGGAACTTCACTGCCAGGTAAGTGTGATCCACACAAGATTTTCAGCAGTACCACTGGGGCCGCCCACGCTGACATCCCTCATCGACATCACCAACCCTATAAAGGTGGCCTCGCTTCCTCCTCTGTTCTTTCCCGCCTTTGACTCTGTTTGCAAGGGTCTTTGCAGAAGATTCAGTGCAGTTTCATGCCATTTTCTGCCCTTTTTTCAAGGGTTTCTTTTATCTCATTTTTGTTGTTACTTTTAACCGCCTCTTTTCCATAGTTGCTGAAAGAAGATTGCTTCTCCAGATTGGCGCACTGCCAGTAAATGCATTTAAGTACCCTCAGGCAATCATGAAGGCTCACAAATTCCTGTTGGAGTGCTGGGGCAGGGGTCCTCAGTGGTCCCTTCCTCTTAGTCGCCAGCAGGTCCATCGAGCTCCCAGGCCGCTAAGGCCCAAGACTAGGCCTCAGGATAAACATCTTGAACAAGACTGACATTGGGACAGCCCTCCCCTTCCCTGGTGGCATTCCCATTCCCCAGTGGCCTCTTCGTCTTCCTCTAGGGGTACATCGTTGGTTGCGGCTGCACCAAACACCCATCGCTCTGCAGGTCTCTGCTGCTCCCATGCCGACAGCACTGCGTCTGCCTCTCGAGATGGCTAGTCATTGAACCTTGGGTTGTCGGCCTCCTCTTCGTCGATGCTTGGTTTGCCGACATTAGCCCCCCCCCCCATTGCGGCCTACTGATTCTACAGGCCCCAGGTCTTGGGCTTGTCTGGTCTTCACTGCCCAACAGATGGGTCATTGTGCCTAGTACCTTCAGCCCTGCATCGTCGATAGTCCTCCCATCGAGGCCTTATGTTTCTCCAGGTCCTCAGGCTTCAGGATGGCCGGTCGTTGACCTCCACTTCATTGACACTTGACTCGATGACGACCCTCCACCTACCCCACGTTGGCCTGCTGATTTGCAGACCCTGGGTCTTGGGCTCACTGGGTCCCCAGGGCCCGACAGATGGGTTGTTGCTCCTTGTGCCTTCAGCCCCGCTTAGGCGATGCCCGGATTCATCGACGACAGTCCTCCCATCAAGGCCTGATGTTTCTTTAGGTCCTCTGACTTCTGGTCAGCTGGTCATTGACCTTTTGAGTCATCAATGACAGCCCCGTGCCGTGGCCGGCTGATTATCCAGGCCCTGGGTTTTGGGCTCATCAGGTCCTCTGGGCCCGACAGATGGGTCGTCGAGCCCTATGCCCTTTACCCACTTCGTTGATGACTGGCTCGTCGCCAACAGTCCTCCGTCGGGGCCCAATCTTCAAGGTAACCGGTTGTCGTCCCCCACTTCGTCAGCGATAGCCCCCTGCCATGCCCTGCTAATTCTTCAGGCCCCAGGTTTTGGGCTTGCCAAGTCCTCATGGGTTGTCATGCTTGTGCTCTCAGCCCTTTCTTCATCGACACCGTGTTAGTCGATGGCAACCCTTCCATCATGGCCTGATGTTTCTCCAGGTTCTTTGGCTTTTTGGGTTCCCCTGGCCCAACAGACATGTTGACTCACTCTGTGCCATAGGCTCCTCTTTCATCAACACAGCCGTCTATCGTAACCGACCTCCTTGAGATTCTGACCAAGTCCACTGGTGTCTTGGTCTATCCGCTCAACGCTTATAGGCTTGGGTCCCCTGTGTCATCGATGGCCCCATCGTCGACATCTCTTTGGCCTCCGTGGGTTGTTCCCTGTGGGCAATCATCAGTGCCCTACTCGTTGGACCCCGAGGTAGAGCAGATTGGCTTCAAGGAGGAGTACTTTCAAACAACATGAAGTCTTGCTGTATTCTGACAATTGCAGTGATTCCCAACCTTTGAACTGCCTCGGAGAACAAAGAGTTAACTTTCTATGCAGGGCATAGAATGCTGAGCTCGAGCTCGGTTGAAGTCTCTGTCTGGAGTGATTCAAGCCTAAACCATCAGATTCTTTACTCCGCCTCACTGAACACTCGCTCCGGAGATTTCTCCTTCAGCTCAGTTCGAAAGTCGGTTAAAGTTTCAGTTTTCGTCGGTTTTTAAACCGAAAAAGTATCTGCATAGTCGGTTCAGTCTCTGTCTGTGATGCCGCGAGTACTAGATAGGAATTGTTCTGTTTTTCTGTGTGGAACTTGTAAAAGTGCGGCTCGGTTCGGTTGAACCGGCCATTTGATGGGAAATTTGTGTGTTTTACTTAGTGTGTGGTTACCGGTTCTTATCGGTTCTAAAAAAAAAACGTGTTGAGACTTTTTTCCCCCCAACACTCATGACATGGTTAGGAACTGATAAGTGAGTCTTGCCTGGCGGTTGCCGAAAAAAGGGTAAGTTTGGTTAGGTTGGCAATGTCTGAGAAACCCAAGAAAAAAAACGGGCCCACTGGGTTTCAACACTGCAGTAAGTGTGGGGAGGTCTTTGCTAAGGCCGATCCCCACACCACCTGTGTTTATTGTCTGGGGTTTGACCACCTCGATTCAGACTGCCAAATATGTAAAAACTTTCCCAAATTTACCCTTGAGAAGAGATTAGGTAGACTGAGGGAAAAGGAGGCCGAGAAGTCCGCTGACCCGGATGGCTAGCCCAGCCCAGTTCAGTCTGGACCGAACCAGAAGGAGTGCCCTCTGACCAGGACGATACTTCTTCAGGCAAAGGAGAGCCGATTCGAGGATCGGTTCCGACAAAAGAAACGAAGACAAATCGACCGTTCGGAGCCAGAGGTTCATGTTCTGATCATAAGAGATAGCCAGGAGCATTTCAGATTGTGGAATCGCTTGTCTCTGTTCCTAATTCGATCCGCTTCTTCTGACAGGGCTCGTTCGGTTGGTTCCTCCGTTCAGGATTATACCCTTGAAGATTTTTATGAACCGGAATTTGAAGAGGAAGGGGAATTTGAGGGTGATGATGTAAGTTAGGGTCTGGATGTGCTTGTGGAACTGGACAGCTCCCCAGACAGACCTTCAGGTGTTTCCCCTCTTAGGCTTTCTGAATCCCCTTCTCACTTTGTTTTAAAGAAAGGTGGCTGAAACCCTCCAGTTTCCTATGGAGGAGGCTGTGGAAGATCAAGAGGAACCTGATTATGTAGAGATGATGGACATCCCAGAGTCCAGGAGACTCTCTATTTCCCAAAAGATTTATGGAGGGGAACAGACACAAAAAATCCTAAAGTCTCCTAACACTATACCTCCTGTGGGTAGAAGAATGGACAAGAGGTATACACTTTCAGGCTCATACACGGAGTTCTTATATCAGCAATGCAGCCATGTTGGGGTAGTGCAGGCTGCTGCCTGTGATAAGGCAACTATTCCCTTGGCTTCACACACCCCTGACAAGGACTCCAGGAAGATTGATGCCATGGCAAAGAAGCAGTACATGGCATCTTCTTTGGGACCAGGCAGGCAAATTACATGGCCTATACAGCCAGGTACCAGAAGTCCAGGTGGGACACTGTACTGGCACTGGCTAAACAGGCCTCCCCCCAGCTAGCCAAGGAGCTGGAGGCAGTGGCTGCAGATAGGATTGAGGCCTCTCAGGTTCAGGTTCATGCTGCTGTGGACTCTAATGATGTGTCATTAAGAGTCATGGCTACATCTGTGGCTCTTCGGAGGATGGCTTGGCTCAGATGTACTAGCCTCTCGCAGGACACCCAGACTAAGGCCATGGATTTTCCTGTAGTGGGTAGTTTTCTGTTTGGGGAGCAGGCAGAGAATTACATGAAGAAAATGGATGAGTACAGGACCACTTACAGGAGTGCTCAGGCCAAGGAAAGGCAAGCAACTCCTCAAAGGCAGCAGTCTAGAGTCAGGGGCAGGCCTTTTCAAAGGCCTTTTTACCAAGCACAGGCCTCTTCTTCCTTTTCTCAGAGGGGATTCTTCAGAGGGAGAGGCAGAAGGGGGATGAGCAGGGCTGCATTCACCCCTCAGCCTAAAGCCCCTGCCAAGCAGACACCCTGGTGGGCCTGCCCGGGTTGACTCTCCTGTTCCAGTAGGGGGCAGGCTGGCTTACTTTGTCCAGGACTGGATGTCTTACATCAGACAAGTGGGTCCTGGAAGTAGTAAGCCAGGGACTGGTTCTCAGCTTCAAAAAATTTCCAAAGATGAGAGCCAGATCTTTTCCACCTGCAAATCTCTCGGAAACCCTTGCCCTAGAGGCAGAGGTTTCTTCTCTCCTAGCTTTAAGAGCCATAGAGAGAGTACCTACCCTACACTGGGGCAAAGGACTGTACTCCAGGTACTTCCTGACCCCCAAAAAGACAGGGGAGTGGCGACCCATCCTAGACCTAAGATATCTAAACAAACATCTTTAAAACCAAAGTTCAAGATGATAACTCTGGGAATAATCCTTCCCTCTCTAAGGCCAGGGGACTGGCTAGCCTCCCTGGACCTCAAAGATGCCTACTTTCACATTCCCATCAGGTGCTCCCACAGAAAGTACCTCAGGTCTCGAGTTGCCCTCAGACCATTATCAGTTCAGAGCAATGCTCTTTGGCCTAACCTCAGCCCCAAGGGTTTTCACAAAGTGCCTGGCAGTAGTAGTTGCCTTTCTAAGAAGGCAAAAGATTTCCATTTTTCCATATCTGGACAATTGGCTAATAGCGGGTCAGTCTCCAGACCAAGTCAAGTCCCACCTGCAAGTGACCCAGCAAGCTCTCACTTCTCTAGGATTTCTTCTCAACCTTCCCAAGTCAGTTCTCGAACCAGTCCAGCTTCTTACCTTTATAGGGGCAGAACTGGACACACTCAGAGCAAGAGCCTTTCTTCCTCTAGAAAGGGCAAGGGTTCTTAAGGAACTAGCTTCTTCCTTCAGCCTTCGGGTATCTCGACCAGCAAGGCATTTCCTCCAGCTCTTGGGCCATATGGCAGCTTCAACAGCAGTGGTCCAAGGGGCAAGATTCCAGATGAGGGATATTCGGTTCCACCTGAGAGCTTTCTGGTCTCAGAGGAAGGATTCCCTTACCAAACTGATCCAAGTGACTCTGACCTTGATCCAAGCCCTCCAATGGTGGCAGGATCAGGACAATTTAAGACAAGGTGTTCCCTTTGTTACTCAGACTTGTTCAGTAGTCCTTACCATGGATGCTTCTCTCCTAGGCTAGGGAGCCCATCTGGGGTCCCTCACTGCCCAGGGGCTGTGGTCCCCCCAAGAAGCCCTTCTCCACATCAATCTTCTAGAGTTCAGAGCAGTTTTTCTGGCTGTAAAAGCTTTCTCACAGTCAGTGCAGAACAGCGTGGTTCAAGCCAGAACAGACAACACCACCACCATGTGGTCATCAACAAGTAGGGAGGCACTCGGTCCATGGCCTTGTGCACAGAAGCCATGAAGTTGTGGTCCCTGGCTTATTCCCTGCAAACCTCTCTTGTAGCAGTTCACCTTCCAGGCAAGGACAATGTGCTAGCAGATGCACTGAGCAGGATCTCTCAGGGCCATCACGAATGGTCCCTGGACCCTCAAGTGCTGAAAGTGATTTTTTCAAGGTGGGGCACTCCAGATATAGTTCTCTTTGCAGCCCCAGACAATCACCAACTCCCTCTCTTTTGTTGCAGACCTCCAGTCGTGGGCTCAGTCCCTCTGGACGCCCTGATCCTAAATTAGGAAGGGAAGTTTCTGTATGCCTTTCCCCCCTTCCCACTCCTGTTCAAAGTTTAGGTGAAAATAAGGTCTCAGCCTTGCAAGGTGATTCTGATTGCTCCAGACATCCCTGGTACCCCCTTTTTCTGTCCCTAGCAGTCCATCTTCCCCTATCCCTTCCCAGGAATTACAACCTGTTACCAAATCCTTCCCTGAGAGGATGTTATCCCAATCTTCAGTTTCTCAATCTCAAAGCATGGCTCTTGAAGAGTTAGAGTTTGCAGATCTGCATCTTTCCCAAGGGGTTCTGGATATCCTCAAGGCTTCTCGAAAGCCCTCCACCAGAAAGACTTACAACTCCAAATGGAAAAGATTCAGCATTTGGTGTTCTAAGAAGCATATTTCTCCAGACACTGCTGGATTGCCTACGTTCTGGATTATATGGACCATCTTAATGGCTCAGGCCTCAGACCAGCTACTCTCAAAGTACACTTGTCAGCTGTTTCTTGCTTTTGTCTGTGGGAAGTCTTCCTCACTATCTTCCCATCCTGTGTTCTGTAATTTTTAAAGGATTGTTCACACCAATCCTCCTTTTAGAGACCCTGCCCCTGCCTGGGATTTGAATGTTTGCATTGCTCAACTTATGCAACCCTCTTTTGAGCCTATGTCTTCAGCAGAGCTTAAGTACTTGACTTGGAAAACTGTGTTTCTGGTAGCTATTACCTCTGCCAGGCGTATCAGTGAATTGCAAGCCCTGTCAGTGGAACCTGATTTTATCTCATTTCACAGGGATGAAGTGGTCCTTGGAACCAATAGAAGGTTCTTGCCCAAAGTGGTTTCAGGCTTCCATTTAAACCAGTCTGTCTCTCTCCGTGTTTTCTTCACTGATCATTCTTCCTCAGGAGAGAGGAGGCTACACAGTTTAGATGTCAAAAGAGCCCTTAGTTACTACAAAGAGCGTACCAAGGGTCACAGGTTTGACTCCCTCCAGTTGTTCCTCGCTTATGGAGAAGTGGGAAAGGGCAAACCTGCCACCAGAAGATCTATTGCCAGGTGGATTGTGTCTTATATACAATTCTGCTATGGAAAACTGGGGAAAAACTCCACCCTCAGGCCTGAGGGCTCATTCCTCAAGAGGTACAGCTGCTTCCCTGGCTGCTGCCAGGGATATCCTTCTCTTAGAAATGTGTCAAGCAGCCACCTGGAAAACAGTCCATACCTTTACCAAGCATTACTCTCTGGATATCCAGGCTAGGAGTGATGCTCGGTTTGGCACAGCAGTACTTCAGAGCCTATTCCCAAATTAGGTTCTGTCCCTCCTCATTGGAGGTACTGCTTGGTAGTCTGTAGTTGTCAGAATACAGCAAGACTTCATGTTGTTTGAAGAAAAAATTACTCACCTTAGTAATTATGTTTCTTCTAGTGGAGTCTTGCTGTATTCTGACCTCCCTCCCTGCCTCCCCTCTCAGAACCTGTTTTGGGGAATTGGGTGGGCAGGTGCAGTGTTGCACCCCAGGGGTGTTTTTTGCTTACACCCTCCTCCTTTTTGTTTGGGTGCTGATTTATTATTGTTACTTACAGTAGATTGTTTTTTTGATTTTGGGGTTTCCTGACTTGAGTCTTCCTTGGGAATCCAAAACTTTTTTCAGCCAGTTGGCTAGTAAGAATTTTTACAATTTCCACATATAATTTTTAGTTTAGTTGGGCTCGTAAGAATCTGACGGTTTAGGTTTGAATCACTCCAGACAGAGACTTCAACTGAGCCCGAGCTCAGCATTCTATGCCCTGCATAGAAAGTTAACTCTTTGTTCTCTGGGGCAGTTCAAAGGTTGGGAATCACTGCAATTGTCAGAATACAGCAAGACTACATTAGATGAAACATAATTACTAAGGTGAGTAATTTTTTCATCCTGACCTTTTTGCCTGAGGAGGAGGGAGAAGAGGAACTGCTGTCCTCTGACAGGTCCACTGCTTGCTCAGCGTGTGAGAACTCTATCAAACATACTCCCAGGTCTCCCAGAGGACCCTTCTTTCTTCATCCTTGTGAAGCAACTGCCAGCAGCCATGGGCTTCCGTTCCAAGGAAGCTGCTGCCTGGCATAGACCTGCCATGGTCCCAGCCATGCCCCACAGGGCTGATAGACTGGAATGGCCTGAGGGGCATAATACAACCTATGCTGGCAATTCCAGTCTATGCTACCCAATCCAAGACTGATTCTGTGCTTGTCAAGGCAGCTCATGACTGGTCAAGGGTGCCTAAGCGCCTCAGTTCCATGCCCCCCAAACAGGGAATCCCACAGGATAGCTCCTTGGGGCAGAAGAATGTATGCTTCCTCTGCTTTGGGGCCGAGGATTGCCAACTTTCTCACATTGTATCAGAACACCATCGGGTAGAAGGGTGAGGCGGCTGCCCAGGACCTCCCTGATGGTTCCCTGAACAGGAGGTTATTAAGTGTCTGCAGAGTGCAGAGCACATCAGCAAGTACCTGCTTATAGCCTTCTAAGATATTTCTGATACTGGCGCCAGGACTGCTGCCACAGGCATTTGCCTTGGTAGGCACTTGTGGCTGAGGTCCTCAGGCTTTTTGGCCGATGTCCATCACCAGGTGCTTAATGCATCTTTCAAGGGCTCAAAGTTGTTCAGGACAGATGTTCAGGACATCATCAGTGAGTTACAGGCATCTGGCAGGGCTTTTAAGTTTGTCTAGTCTGTGTGGCACAAGAGCAAACAGCGCCCTCCACAGGGCAAGAGAAAGGCCTCCTCTGCCTTGCCTACCTCCTCCTTCTCTGGCACTGCAGCAAAGCACCCTAGAGGCACCGGGTCACCCCCAGCGGCTGGATCCTGCTCGTTTCCTTATTGGCCCCACCTTTTTCCTGTCCTCAACCAAGAGGTAGTGGTTGGAGGTCAGTTCTCCCCCATCTCAATTAAAAGAGCACCATCACTTCAGATGCTTGGATTCTTCAGATTATAGAAAGGGGTCACACTCTGGATCTTGTGGAGATGCCTCCAGAGACTTCTTTTGTGCCCTGGCTCATCCAGGGGTCCTCCAGGTAGAGGTACAGTCCCTTCGGCACAAGGAGGCCATCAAACCAGTTCCCAGACACCAAGATCCAGTGGATTTTATTCCAGGTTTTTCCTTGTCTCCAGTAGAAGATCTGTGGCCCATTCTGGGTCTTGAGGACCTCAATCTGTAGGTACGGTACGAACAAAAAGAAAACGTGTCCACATAGCCCTCTTCCAGGCCTGATGCCACTTCTTGAGCAGGGTGCCTGGCTGTGCTCTCTGGACATGCCGGATGCTTTCCTGCATATCTCGGTGTTTCCACCCCACAGGAGATTCCATCAGTTTCTTTTTCAGGGTGAACATTACCAATTTATAGTTTTGCCCTTTGGCTTATTCTCTGCATCCTGGATCTTTACAAAGTGCTTAGCGGCAGTAGCTGCAGCTCAGAAAGGGACGGTATGTCATACCTGACCAGGGCGTCTTTTTTATTTATTTATTTGTTTTTGGTAACCGTACAAGTACACTAGACAGTTCTATGTGATAACGGCGATCACGGAATAGCGATCACCGTTAGGCCCAGTGTACATCGCTGAAAATTAATTTTGGCGATGCACAGTCACGGCGAATGGGAATATGCTGCCCGAGATGAGTATTTTTTAATTGGGGATGTGCCCGCACCCCCCTATTAAAGGATTCTCAACTCCAAGGGGAGGTGTGTGAAATACTTGTAAAAATAAAAAGCCAGCCGCAGGCAAAAAAAAGGACCGAACCCTGCGCCTCCCAAGTGACCACCCACCCCACCACTCTAGCGGTCCAGCTCAGCAGCTGCCCTCCACACCCCCTCCCACATACCTTCCTTCCTCCCCCATGCATGTCTACGCACGTACTTCCCTTCGTCCTACCTCGCCCACCCAGGTATCCGCTCGCTACCTTGCCGGGTAGACCTGAACACATGTTAAGATACGCAGCTGTTCAGATTGCTGACCAACTCACGTACCTGTTTAATTGGTCCCTTGAGATGGGCTACGTGCCTGGGCAGTGGAAGGCAGCCAGGTGGTTCCCATTTTTGAGGGGGGTGACCCGGGCTATCCATCCAGCTTTAGACCGATCTCTCTCTTGTGATTGGTCAGTAAGGGTTTGGAAAAGGCACTGGTTGAGCAATTAATGAGTCACCTTGAAGAAAATGGGCTACTGGACCAGTATCATTCGGGTTTCCAAAAGGCCCATGGAACGATTGCAGACGTGTCGAGGGTCTTGGATGAGGTCGGCCTGGCAAGTGATGCCCAGTGTCTCACTGGGGGCATCTTGGTCAACCTCTCCAAGGCCTTCGAAACGGTCAACCACCAGTTGTTGCTAAATATGGCCTTAGTGAGATTGGGCTGAGTGCGAAGACCCTAGAATGGTTTTATTCCTGTTTGACTAATAGATGGCAGGTGACCGAAGTAAACAGTGACGACTCGAACACCTTGCCTGTACATAGAGGAGTCCCCCAGGGCTCAGTCTTGGGCCCCTACTATTTTTGGTTTACCTAAAGGATATTAGCAGGCATGTGGGGGAGGCTCGCTACCATTTATTTGCAGACAACACAGTTATTTTTCTAATAAATCACTATTGTATGTACAAGATAACTTGCAAGCTAGCTTTGCAGCGTTGCAAACTTATTTTGCAAATATAAAGTTAAAACTTAATACATCAAAAATGAAATGCATACTGTTTGGTCCACCTTGCACCCTTAAGATGACTCCAACTTTAACTATAGTGGACGCCACTGGAATTGCCCTGGAATGTGTTGACTGCTATAAGTATTTGGGATGCTGGCTAGACAAGTTTGGATTGGGAAACACCCGTGTAGAAAATCTAACAGCTCAGGTAAATAGGAGGGTGGGGTTCTTATATAGGAACAAAAACTGTTTGAATCCCGAAACCTTAAATCTCATTACTGAAGTTCAAATTTTTCTTCCAATTGACTATGGTGATACCCTATATGGAAATGCTAGACAGGATAGACTGTCCAGGTTCGATGTGCTATTAAATAGATTAGCTAGGTTGGTGCTCAAGTGCCCTAAACTGACACATCACTGTGACATGTACAACCATCTAGGCTGGGTTTCCCTACACAACAGGAGGGAATTGCACAAGTCACTTTATGCCTACAAATGTGGGACTGGTACTTTGCCAATATTCTTACGTGACTGACTAAATGTTAGGCAAATTGACCCCTCCCTATATAACTCTCATGCTCAGTTACGCTTTAGCCACTTTGTCCCAGTATATTGGTATACTCTTCCAGTTATTTTTAGGAAATGTTATAGTAATACAGTATCAACTTCTCTAGTGAAAAAGTACTTATCATCATTGTTCAAACCATGTGATTGTTTTTAAATAACTGTTGTATTATCTAAATTCAAACCATGTGATTATTTTTAAATTAGTGTTGTGTTATCTGAATGTAATTTATTGTAACTGGTGTGGATGAATGTGTAAAGTCACCATTGAGAATTCATTTTTAACTCAGTGGTTTGAACCTTTATAAATAAACAAAACAAACTCAGGTGACATAATTGCGTCGCCGTTTTTGTAAATGCTCAATCACGGTTGCCTTGTTTAGGATATACCACACTAGGCAGCAGTGTGCCTATTTTCAGGTACAACCTGAGAGATTGCAACTCACAAACATGATGACAAATTTTAACAGTTTACATAAACATTACCACAAGGGCAGATTACAGTTCTGAGAACACAGCATAACGATGACAGTACATTACAAACCATTAGGTGTGGATACAGGTGATTATACAGTTAGCGGCAGATTTGTTCAATCAGTACTAACAGCTGCAAGGAGAAGACTTAAAGACAGTGATATACTCTGAGTAGTACAGGTTGGATATTGAGGGACATCCAGCTGGAATCCATGACGCATTCAAATTATTCTTTCAGGCTGTAGTGCTCTACTGGAGGGCAGTGCGTGTCTGTGGGTGTGTAGTCTGTCTGTTCTGGATAATGTATAGATTAGTGCAATGGCTGGGGACAAGTTAAATGACAGTCAGTCAACCAACAGGGTATTGGTGGCTGTGTGGCGATTAGTAGATCATCATCTGTGTTGCTACATAGGGGTTGGGGACGATAGGGCCTTCATGTCAGGAGAGGGTGAGGTGAGTCTTTGAGACTATTGGGGCCGATGGCCCCAGCCATTCTCACGGTTCCCTTAGCCAGGCTGTTCGTGCCACTCCTTCACTGGATGCTCAGAGTGCAGTGGGACCAACTTATGGTCCTGTATGCTGTGCAGGCCTTCTAGAGCCATCTCCTTCCAGGCCAACTGCTGTTTCAGTTGGCCACCCTTTGTGTTGTCACCAGTTCCAGGGCATGGAGTTTTTCTGGCCAGGCGTGTTGTCCCTCTCCTGGAGTGGGAGGTTCCTTTACACCTTTCCTCCATTTCCTCTGATTCAGAGGGTGCTAATCCAGCTGCAGATGGAGGGGGACCAGCACGATTCTGGTTACACCATTCTGGCCAAGGCACAGATAAGGTTTCTGTTATTGCCAGAGTTAGCGGAGGGACCTCTGGTTCCTCTACCCCTCTGCAGGCATCTGTTGATGCGGGCTGAGGGGACCCTGGTCCATCCCAGCCTTAGATCCCTTCATCTGTACACCTGGCTCCTGTGGGCATAGTCATCGACCTGTTTGAGGTATCCCAGAGAGTAGGGGGATTCCTTGTAGCTGCTTGGAAGCCCCCCATGAGTGCCATATATGTCATGATGTAGCAGAGATTTGCCATATGGGGTGCCAATCACCATCTGAACCCTTTCACTTGTCCAGTGGGTCAGATTCGGGACTATCTGATATTTCTATCAGATTCGGGTCTCCCAATACTCCTCCATCAGGGTACACCTTTTGACTGTCTCAACCCTGTCGCACCATGGCTCAATGGGATGTATCCCATATCTTCCTGTGGGGCATCCTGCTGCTGCATCCACCAATCCATTTCCCTGTCCCAGATTGGGATTTGGTTTTGATGATTTTAACCCTGTCTCTGTTTGAGCCAGCGAAGACTTGAGCACTACGCTTTCTCTCTTGGAAAGCATTCCTTTTAGTAATTATTCATTCTGCTTGAAGGATTTTCGAGCTTTAGGCCCTCTGGTATGAGGGGCTTTATTTGCTTTTTAACTAAGGCTGCATGTCTTTATGCACGAATCCTAAGTTTCTTCCTAGGGTGGCATCTGAGTTTACCCTGAACCAGTCTTTCTAGCTATCTGTGTTTTTTTCCTGAACGTACCAATCCAGGGGAAGCACTTCTCCATATGTTAGGCGTGCACAGAATTTTAAAGTTTTTACATGCTCCAAACTAAGGAATGCAGATAGTTGACGCAGCTTTTTTCTCTGTGCCCCAGGTAGAGAGGGCATTCATGTTTTTAAATAATGCTTGTCTAAAGGGTTAGCATATTGTAGTGTGTTCTCCTACAGTAAGTATGGCGAAGAGTTGCCCAGGACAGTGAAAGCCCATTTCACAAGGGATATGGCCACTTCTGTGGCCTTTTCTTCCCTCCCACCATCCCCCTATTATAGGGCATTTTCTGAGATGTAGCTGTTTGGTGTATCCAGCCTTTTATTTTGGCCTGGGCACCTCTTTTCTCTCCTCTGTCCCCCATGGCACAAGCTTGCTTCCTTAGTCTTTGGGGCAAAGAACTGAGGAGGGAGCGGGGCCGTTCACGCCTTTATAATGTCGGTGACGTCGATAAATCATGGTGTGGGCGGCCCCAGTGTTAGTGCTGAAACTCTTCCATCTGGATCAGACTCTCCTGGCGGTGAAGGTCCATATGTGTGACCTGATGACTGAGAGCCCCTCAAAGATCTGCTGTTATGGTAAGTTCTGACTTCACATATAATGAGAAATTAAACAAAATTATCACAGATCTAGCCACAAAATCAGATGTATTACTGGTAGGGGACCTGAATCTACCAGGAAGAAACTGGAATACCTTAACCACATGCAATAAAAGTGAATCAGTGTTTTTAGATACAATTATCACCCTCGGCCTTGAACAACTGGGCTCAGAACCTACAAGGGGTAAGAACATTTTGGATATTACACTTACAAATATCCAATCAATCATTAACAACATTGAAATAACTAAACCACTTAGTAATAGTGACCACATTATGGTATTATTTAATCTCAATTTAAAAAAATCCTTCACAAATGCCACTAAATTTAGATGCAATTATCCAAAAGGTGACAATAGCCAAATTAAAAGTGCTTTAAAGAGATATAACTGGGAGGAGCTTTTCTCAGGTCTTCATATAAATGAGTGCTGGAATATTTTCAAGAGCATCATACATGAACTAGAAACTTTATATATTCCACTAAAGAAAACTAATAACAAAAAAAGGAAGTCCCTCAATGGCTAACCCACAAAATCACTAATTAAAAAAAAGGAAAAACATACAGAAAAATAAACAAAACAAAAAAAAGTACAGAATCCATAGCCTCATTTAGGCGTGAGATCAAGAAAACTAAGACTTTCATTAAAAATGAGAGGAAAAAAATAGAACTTTAACTGTCAGTAGCAAAAGGTAATACAAAAGCATTCTGAGCATATGTTAACTCTGGTAAATGCAGCGACAACTCCATCTCAGCTATACTCAACAATGGCATTGAGATTAACAACCAGTCTGATGTCACTGACACATTTAATAAATACTTTGGATCCATTTGTACCAAAAATGATACCAGTCAACTGCCAGTCACTGGCATGGACCAGTATACAGATATTAGCCCAAGGGAAATCAAAACAACATTATCTCCAAAAAACAGTACATCACCAGGACCTGATAACATGAATACTTTGCTAATTAAACATACCTTTGCCAACTCCCACCCCAATTATTGTCTTTAACAAATCTCTTAAAATGGGAAAGTACGTGATGACTGGTGCAGAGTGATAGTACCTATCCATAAAAAGGGTAACAAAAAATGTACTGAGAACTATCACCCTATCAGTCTTACATCAATCATGTGTAAAGTAATGAAAAAAATTCTAAAAGACAAATAGATCTCAAACTAGAACAACTAGGTATCATGGACAAGACTCAACACGGTTTCCTTAAGGGAAAATCTTGTACCACCAACCTGGTCACTTTCTGTGAACCCATAAGTAACAGCCTGGATAAGAACACTCTGGTTGATGTCATTTATCTAGATTTCAGGAAAGCATCTGTTTTAGGGATGTGGGATATGTTGTTCATCCACACTTATTGGCATTGTCCCTTTCCCCTTTAAATCTGCCGGAAGGTCTTAAAGCTGGCTCCTCCCACCCACCCGGGTGGTATAACCCCCGGCTCCACCCCATGATGCCAAATCTTCCTTTCCACTGGAAGATTCAGGTTGCCTCCATCGTGCTCTCGCATTCTGTAGGCCCTGGCTTCTCAACCTTCGGTTATTCCGAAAATTAAACTTACTTGCGTTAGCGAGTATGACTTTTGCTTCTTGATTATGGAACACAAGTCTTCCCCCGGATTTCGCCGGTGCCTGTGAGCCAGAAGATGTCGCGTAAGGACCCGCACACCACGTGCGTCTACTGTCTTGGTGTCGGCCGTGACACCACGACCTGCGAGTTCTGCCTCGCTTTTCAGCCTAACGTCCTCAAAGACCATCTTGCACACCTTAAATTGGGCAGGCCTGAAAAACGGAACCCGCCAGTGAAATCTAAGGAGGCCTGATGGGTGGTTTCTGCAGCCGTGGGATCTGCTGAGCAGTTGGAGCATATACAGGCCTTCGAGGAGGAAGCGTCTCGCTCCGCGGAATCTTCCTCTTGGGGCTTCTTCGTTCCACTCAACTTGGGCTCCCCTTTCTCGGGTTCCTTCCGAGATTGTGCCACTTTCTCCTGACTAAGGGTGAGAATCCTGCGGGCACTCACTCCTCTCAGTCCCATAAGCAGGAGAGGGACCTGGGACCATCTTTGTCTCGACCAAGATGCTCTTGGGATTGGGAGAGAGCTCAGTCACAGGAGCCGGGCCATTTCGGCCTCAGTTGAAATTGCCTCTTCTGCCGCTGGCTTCTCAGCTTTGCTATCGGGCCAGTCGACGGAAGCTTCAATCAACAAAGTTGAGATTGTTCTCGACCAGATCAACCCTTTGTCGCCGACTCTGGTTGACGACTCCCTCCATCAGACTCCGGTCCTTTCCTTACCTGACGAGGAAACTCGGCCCGCTGAGGAAGTGGTCCCCGACCCTTGGAAGTCTCCAGTTTTACCGGCGTCTCATGAGCGACCAAGTTGGCCTGGCCGATCTCGATCGAGGTCTTGGACCCCCTCTACCGACAGGTTGAGGAAGGCGCACAAGCGCGTCAGAAAGAGGCCAGGCCATCGGTCGGCCTCATCCTCTTCGAATGAAGAGAGGCTTCGACGGAAACTCTGATGCTATGAGAACCTCATGTGGCAGCAGCTGATTTTGTCCAGGCATAAGCCGACCCCAGCTCCTACCCTGCCCATTACTTGGCTTTCGCCTCCCAGGCCAAAGCCGACTCCCCAGGAACCGATAAAATCAGTTCCCCCACCTGCGGAGCTGGCAAAACCTCCTCTGGTTTGGCCTAAACCGGTCTCTCCACCAGTTCTGGTTGAACCACCGCCCAAACAGCCCGTGGGAGGGGCTCCTTCCAAGGAAGCTCAGCCGGACACTGGGCTCCCCCGACGTCTTTCGGTCACTCTCACTCCCCAACCGCCCTAGACAAGTCGAAGGTGATCTGGGCGGTCGACCGCTGTATCTGGATACTTAGGATTCAGATGACACTAGCCTCCATTCTCATCCATAGGATGACAAGTCGGCTGGTGATTTCGCCTCATCTGAGTCCACAGGGATGCCCCTAGAACCTATCCAGAAGAAGGTGGTGTACCCTCTCACTGATATCCTCAAGAGAGGGGATACCCTGATGGAAGCCTTTCCTGTGGCCGAAGCCATTGCTGGTCTGGCCCTTGAACTTTGGCAGCATCTTGCCTCCTGTCCAGCTCCATCTGCCCAGATGGCCCACAAGTATGCGATGCCCATGGGGTCCCTAGTGGGGTTCAGAAAGTACCCTTCAGCCGAGAGCTTTGTGACTGCCTCTGTGTTCAAACGTGCAGGTGGTTCTTCTGATACTGACAGATCTCCAGAGAAAGAGTCCAATAAATTGGATCACTCTGCCCGGAAGGTCTATGTGGCCTCTTCTTTAGGTCTTTGTCAGGTAAGCTCAGCCATCGTCATGGCACACTTCTCCCATGGCCTTTTGGGGTCCTTGGACAAAGTCCTTCCTCACCTCCCCGTGGACTTGTAGACCACGGTCAAGCAGGTCTGAGACAAAGGCCTTGCCATTGCTAAGCAGCAGCTCCAGATGGCCCTGGACATTGGGGATTCATGTGCCCATTCGATGGCAGCCGCAGTTGCCTCCCACAGCAGGGCTTGGCTGAGGCTCTCCTCCTTCCCGGTGGATGCCCAGCACAAACTGGCTGATTTGCCTTTCCTGGGCACCGATCTCTTCGGCCCAGGTGTGGCCGGTCACCTTCAGCGCATCGAGCAGTCCAGTGCCACCTTGGATGCCACTTCTGCTGAGGGTTCTTCTGGTCCCAAGAAGCAGCAGAAGAAGAAGTCTTTTCAGCACTCTTCCCCTGTGGCTCAGCAGCAGCAGCCCTCCTTTCAGGGAGATCAGCAGCAGGCTCAGGCTTGGTGCCCCCACTCCAAGCCTGGACCTTTCCAGGCCCATAAAGGAGGTCGGGGTTCAGGTTCTGGACCCTCTTCCTCCAAGTCTGCCCATTGACTGGATAGGGGTTGCCATCCCTATTCCTGTCAGCCAGCTCTGGGTCCTCCCGTGGGAGGCTGGTTCTGCCACTTCGTTTCCACCTGGTCCGCTGTTACTACGGACAGGTGGGTCTTAGAAGTGGTCGTCCAGGGTCTGCCCCTGGAATTAGAGCAGTACCCTCCAAGTTGAGCCCATACCCCACGGGAGGAGAGAGTTTCCACCCACACTCAGTCGGCTCTTTGAGGCGACATTGCTCGGCTCCTCCTCAAGGAGGCAGCAGCTTGAGTGGCAGATCCTCCACCAGACCCAGGGTTCGTATCCAGGTACTTGCTGGTTCCCCATTCTGGATCTGCACGACCTGAATCAGTATTTCAGAGCACGCACCTTCCGGATGGTAACTCTGTCCCAGGTCTACCATCCCTGGAGCAGAACATGTGGTTCTGCTCACTGGATCTCCAGGACGCGTTCTTTCACGTCCCAGTCCGTCCGCCCCACCAGCAGTTCCTCCACTTCAGGGCAGAGGGAACCCTATACAAGTTTTGAGCCATGCCATTCGGCCTGTCAGTGGCCCCATGGGTCTTCATCAAATGCATTGCAGTGGTGGCAGCCCATCTCAGGCGTGGGGGGGTCAGAATATACCCTTACCTCGACTATTGGCTTTTAGCAGGTTTCACCCAACAATAGGTGGAGAGGTCCAGGGACCTGGCCCTCCAGACTTGCTCCCAATTGGCCTCTTGATCAATGAGGCCAAGTCATAGCTCGTGCCTTCTCAGGTGATGTGTTTCATCGGGGCCGAGCCCGGCTCCCGGCGGACAGGGTGGAGGTTCTCTCCTCCTTTGCCCGATCATTTCTGGTTGGGCAGTTGTGCCCTTGCCAGGATATTGTGTGCCTTCTGGGTTACATGGTGGCTTGCATCTCAGTGGTCCTCTGGGTCTGGCGGCATATGCACCCCCTTCAATGGGAGCTGGCCACCCAGTGGACTCAGCTCCTAGGTCATTTCGACCAGCTGATCACTGTGACCCAGAAGATGTGGGACGCTCTTCAGTGGTGGACCATCCCAGACCGGTTGCAGGAAGGGATCCCATTTGTTCACCCTGAGCCGATGGTCGTCCTCATGACCGATGCCTCGCTCATGGGCTGGGGAGTCCACATTGGGGACAACAGGGCCCATGGGTTCTGGACCCCCGAGGAGTCCCATTACCACATCAACCTGTTGGAGCTTAGAGCAGTCAGACTGGCTCTGTCAGCGTTCGCTTCTCGGCTCCAGGGTCAAGTGGTTCAAGTCCAGACAGACAACACCACGACCATGTACTACTTCAACAAGCAGGGTGGCATGCACTCCTGGCTGCTGTGCAGGGAAGCACTCCACATCTGGACACTCGTGAGCCAACTGGAGGCTGATCTCCTAGGCATCCATTTGGCAGGAGCCTCGAATCAAGTGGTGGATGCTCTCAGCCACATAGGCGAGACATCCCACGAGTGGTCTCTTCATCCAGAGGTAGCTTACAGCCTGTTCTCCCACTGGGGCAAACCAATGGTAGACTTGTTTGCCTCCAGGGAAAACATCAAGCTGAGGCTGTTTCACGCCCGCCTCCCTCAGCAGGGCTCACTGCAGGGGATGCCTTCTTGAGTCCGTGGTCCCCAGGCCTCTTCTGTGCCTTCTCTCCATTTCCCTTGATCCACAGGGTGCTCCTCAAGGTGAGGAGGGACAAGGCACAGGTGATCCTGGTAGCCCCAGACTGGCCACGCCAGTTCTGGTGTCCAGATCTCTTCAGCCTGAGCAACAGGGTCCCGAGGCGGCGTCCAGCATGCCCAGACCTGATCTCAGTCAGTCAGGGGCAGGTTCTCCAACTGGACCTTCAATCCCTGCACCTAACTGCCTGGTACCTGAGCGGCTACAGTTCCAGGCTTTGGGTCTCTACAAGGATGTACTCACGGTGGTGGAAGCATCCAGGAAGTGTTATACCTTCAAGTGGAAAAGGTTTTCCATTTGGTGTCAGGGCAAGGGCCTGGACCCTCTGTTCTGCCCAGTGGCTAACATTCTAGACTACTTTTGGTCACTCTCCAAAGGGGGTCTTCAGTCATCAACCCTTAGGGTGCACCTGGCAGCCATCTCTGCCTACCGGGCACAGGCTGGTCAGCAGACGGCGCAGGAGACAGTGGTCAGATGCTTTTTCAAAGGCTTGAATCGCATATCCCCTCCGGTGCGTGAACCTCCACCTCCGTGGGATCTACTGCTGGTCTTGGCACAGCTCATGGGCAAGCCGTCCGAACCAATACACAAGTGTGAGTTGTCACACTTGTGGAAGACAGCCTTCCTGGTGACTATCACATCTGCCAGAAGGACAGGGGAGCTCCAGGTGCTCTTGGTGGACTCCCCTTATCTGGTCTTTCAGAGGGACAAGGTTGTCCTGCGCCCCACCAGAAATTCCTTCCAATTGTGGTGTCAGAGTTCCACCTTAACCAGGTGTTGACTCTGCCGGTGTACTACCCCAGTTGTACTTCGGAAGCCGAATACAGGCTCCATACTTTGGACCTGAGACGCGCTCTCTCCTATTATAAGGAGAAGACGGCAGAAATTCAGGGAGAGGTTTGCCAGCTGTTTGTCACCTTTGCTGAAGTCACTTCTGGCAGACCTGCAGCAAAGCGAATGCTCACAAGATGCTACGAGTTGGTGGGCACGGAGCCTCCCAGAGGGTTAAGAGCTCCTTCCACCCACCATACCGCCGCATCGGTGGCTGCTTCCAGGGACATCCCCATACAGGAAATATGTCGTGCTGCTACCTGGAAGTCAGCAAGCACCTTCATCACCCATTACCACATCAACCTTGAGTCACACTGGGATGCTGGTTTTGGGGCCTCAGTTCTCCAGTCTCTGTTCCCTAAGTAGGGGGTATGTGCCTTGCCTCCCTCCTCCCACAGAACTACTAGGAGTCTGCCAATAAGTGTGGATGAACAACATATCCACATCCCTAGAAAAACAGGTTACTCATCTGTAACAGTAGTTCTAGGAGTGGTATACGTTGTTCATCCACACGGACCCACCCTACCTCCCCAGCTGCGACACACACACCTGGCTTACAGTGAGCTAAGATCTGGCATCATGGGGCAGAGCCGAGGGTTATACCACCTGGGTGGGTGGAAGGAGCCAGCTTGAAGACCTTTCGGCAGATTTAAAAGGGAAAGGGACAATGCCAAAAAGTGTGGATGAACAACATATACCACTCCTAGAACTACTGTTACAGGTGAGTAACCTGTTTATCGTATTTCTCATAACTTGCTAATAAACAAAATGATAAAACTTGGTTTCAGTAGCTTCATGATTGCCTGGGTCAGTGACTGGCTTAAGAACAGATCACAAAGAATGAGGATGTGGGAACACAATATCTGGTGAGATTGAGGTCACAAGTGGGGTTACCACAGGGCTCAGTACTTGGGCCTACCTTGCTTGCCATATACATTAATGATCTGCATCAAGGAGTTTCCAACAAAATCAGCAAGTTTGCTGTTAAAATTACCACGGAAGTAGATACTGATGAAAAAATATTATTTTGCAAAAGAAGAAGGAAACCACTTTGGTTCTCAAATACAGTAGCAGAAAAGGTCAGAGCCAAAAGGCTGGCCTTCAGGAAATATAAGGGAACACAGCAAGATGAAGATAGGGAGGCATACCAAACTGCCCTAAGGGAAGGCAGTAAGGCACGCGAAGTCCCAAACTGAGGAAACACTAGCACGAACAGTAAAAGAAGGTGACAAGACTTTCTATAGATACATTAGTGAAAGGAGAAAGTCCAGACTGGGTATTGCTAAGCTCAAAGGAGAAAAGGGGGTATGTGGAGAGGAGGAGGACCATGTAAAAGCATCTATCCTAAATAGATACATTTGCTCAGATTTACTGAAGAGAAGGTAGGGCAGGGCCACGGCTCAACACCATGGACACGAGGCGGGTGAGCATTACTCCTTCACAAGAAAAGGGTCCTACAAGAGCTCGCTAAGCTCAGGATGGACAAGGCACATGGGACCTGATGGCATACACCCCAGAGTACTTAAGGAGCTAAGGGTGGAACTAGCAGAGCCATTAGCAGAACTGTTTAGTGAGTCTCTGAGCACAGGAGAGGTCCCAGAAGTCTGGAGAAGGGCTCATGTGATTCCGCTCCACAAGAGTGGTAGCAGGGAGGAGGCAGAGAACTACAGACCAGTTAGTCTTACCTCAGTAGTGGGCAAGATTATGGAGGCACTCCTTAAGGAAAGGATAGTGCAACACCTGGAATCCATAGGGGCACATGATCCAAGACAGTATGGGTTTACAAAAGGAAGGTCCTTTCAAACTAATCTCATAGATTTCTTTGACTGGGTAACCAGAGTGGTGGACCAATGGGGAGCAGTTGATGTTGCCTGCCTTGACTTCAGCAAAGCTTTTGACACTGTTCCACATAGAAGATTGATAAATAAGCTGGGTAGGCTTGGGGTGGGTCAGAAGTTGGTCAGCTGGGTGGCAAACTGGTTGACGGGCAGAAAACAGAGAGTGGTGGTAAATGGTATACAGTCAGAAGAGATGCAAGTCACAAGTGGGGTACCTCAGGGATCAGTCCTGGGGCCAGTCCTCTTCAATATCTTCATTAGTGACATTGCAGATGGACTAGAGGGTAAGGCTTGTCTGTTTGCAGATGACACCAAGATCTGCAACAGAGCAGATGATCCAGTTGGGGTGGACAGAATGAGAAGAGATCTAGATAAACTAGCAAAATGGTCAGAAGAGTGGCAACTGGGATTTAATGCAGATCATGCACATAGGGAAGAGAAACACTGAAGCCACCTATAGGCTGGGAGAGGAGTTGCTGGCAGTCACAAAGGAAGAAAGAGACGTGGGCATCATCATCACCAATGACCTGAAATCATCCAAGCAGACCTCTGAAGCAGTAGGTAAGGCTAGGGGGATGTTAGGGTGTATTAGTAGGGGTATCACAAGTCATAAGAGGGAGGTAATAATCCCTCTTTACAAGACACTGGTTAGGCCCCATCTGGAGTACTGCATGCAGTACTGGAGGCCACACCTTCACAAGGACATTAACCAAAGTGAGGCAGTCCAGAGAAGGGCAACCAAAATGGTGCAGGGACTGCATCAGAAGATATATGAGAAGAGATTAACGGAGTTCAATATGTATACCCTTGAGCAAAGGAGGGAGAGAGGTGATATGATCGAAACATTCTAACACCTTAAGGGCATTAACAAGGTGAAAGAGTCTAACGTTTAAATGTAAGAAAAATAGCAGGACAAGAGGACACAGAAAGAGACTAGAGGAGGCTGATTAAGGGGTATGTGAGGAAATTCTTTTTCACAGAAAGGGTGGTGGATGCATGGAACGGCTTACCTCAGGAAGTGGTGTCTATGAATACAGTGCGGGGCTTCAAACAGGCATGGGTTAGGCATAAGGGAGCAATACAGATGAGTATGAATATATAGGCCACTGACAGAGCAAAGGCTGATGGCACATTTATAAGGTAGAAAAAGATATGGGCAGACTGCATGGGCCTTGCGGTCCTTATCTGCCGTCAACTTCTGTGTTTCTCAAACAAGATTTGGCAACAATAGAAAACTGGGCAACAAGCAATAGAATGAATTTTAACTTGGACAGATGTTCAGTACTACATCTTGGTGTTAAAAATGTTATCGCCAGTTATTGCCTAAATGGAAATTTAATAAACCAGTTACAACTGAAAAAGATCTCGGTATCATAGTTAATAACTCCTTTACAGCTGGGGACCACTGTAGAAAAGTGGCACAGATTGGTAACCGCATCTTATCAGCGATAAGGAGGTCTTTAATAACTAGGAATGAACGCTGCATCCTACCGCTCTATAAATCTTTTATTTGGCCCCATATAGACTATGCTGTTTCATTCTGGGCCCCATACCTTGATAAAGATATAAAATTGTAGAGAGCATGCAAAGGAAAATGACTAAGTTAATACCTAGAGTCAGAAATCTTCCCTGTGAGGAACGCATGAGTTCTCTTGGCCTGTACGATCTACAGTTGAGAAGGGACAGTGGGGATTTGCTTCTTTTATTCAAAATATTGGGTGACAAATCTCTTATGAGAGATCGTAATATCATTATGGCTGAAAAACCTGAAAACCTGACGTGTCACAAGACAGATTCACATTCTAAGAGTGCTAACTAGCAAACGTCAGCATTACTTTACAGTTAGAGTAGCTGCTCTGTGGAATGGGCTGCCGCATGACATTGTAAATAGTACCAACTTTAATACATTTAAAGCTGAACTAGAACTGGGATAGTTATCACAATATACTCTACATTGTGTAGAGAAGGTGGTCTCGATGGGGCCTAGTGCCTCCTTCCACCTTTACACCACTGAGTAACTGTTCTTTCCCTTTTTTTTTCTCTATATAGATTTTTATGGACTTTTCCCCCATTTTCTTCCTGTCTCCTGAGTGTATGCCATGGGGCACCCTCCTGCTACACTGCTGCCTCCTTTCACCTGGTCAGAGTGGAACTGGGAGGGGGGGACCACCCCGGGAGAGGAGAGCTGCCTTTCGGCTGCTCAGTCCCGCTCTCTCCCCCACCTAATGAGAGGAGAGCTCAATCCCGCTCCACCCCCCCCCGTGCCAACGCTGTGATGCATTCCCGATCCCAGGTCACCGGCATGATGCGAGGTAAGGCATCCAGCACCTCAACCCTCGGCACCACCTGGCCGGCTTCTAACTGTTCTTTGTTAGGGGCGTGGATATGGTGTACTATCCACACTTCTGACAGAATTCCATGCCCTTTAATACTTGCTGGAAGGTCTTCAGGCTGGCTCCTCCCACCCACCCAGGTAGTATCCTCCTTGGTACTGCCCTGTGACATCAAATCTTCTTTTCCGTTGGAAGAGACAGGTTTCCTCCATTGCGCTCTGCCTTTTTGTAGTCCCTATCTTTGCTTATTGATATTTTCGCATTTGGTCTTCAGGCTGCTTCATAGTTTTTTTTTCCGTGCTCGCACCATGGATTCCGCTGCCCAGAAGTCAGCACCTGGTTTTAAACTTTGTCCGTGCGGGCAGAAAAGGTCTCACACAGACCCTCATGCCTGATGTGTTTATTGCCTGGGCCAAGAACATGATCCCCAGGCTTGTGGCCTGTGCCGTGCTCTGCATCCCTCCATGCTGGAGGACCAGTACACCAGACTCTTGCTGGGTCACCCAGACAATCAGAACCCTCCAGTTCACTCGAAGGACACCCATAAGACAGTCTCCACGGCTGCAGGGTCCACTGAACAATTGGCTTTCGAGGAAGCTGCCGTCCAGATGGTGGCAGGCTATTCGTTGGTGTCCATGCTGGTTGCACTAGGTTTTGGCACCTCTTTTACAGGAGTGTTCCAGGACTTGTCAGTCCCTTCCCACCCTCGAGTGGGCCCTTCTCAGTCTAAATCCAAGAAGGCTTCCAAAATTAAAGTGAAAAAGTCTCGTGGCAGGTCGTGGGATTGTGAGCGCTCTTGGGCCTCGGATTCCCACACTCCTGCTTCGTCGACATTTCTCGATGATTCGTCTTCGGCTGAGCCTTCAGTCCAGGCCACTGGCCCCATGATGTCCCCACTGGACCTGTGGGCCAAGATGCGGGCTGACCAACTAGTCGAGATTTTTGTTGACCCATTGTCGCAGAACAAGGGGGATACTTCCCTCTCCAGGACTCCGATCCTTACCTTGCAGTCCCAGGGTGGGTCGGATCAGCCCATTGAACCGGTCCCTAACCCACAGGACATTGAGCTTGCTGGGGGGGGGGTGGCGGCATGCATCTCTCGCTGGTTCCGGCCTCTCTTCACTGTCCAGACCACCAGTGGTCAAACTCTGGGACCCATAGCTTAAGATCGGGCAAGCGGTGTCGCCGCTACTCCTTCTCTTCAGTGGAGGAACAGCTCTGCCACAAGTTGCAGCAGTGCTATGTGGAACTCATATAGCAGCAGCTCTTTTTCCCTCCCCAGCATGTCCTTGGCTGCCGCCAGCTTGGCTGATTCCAGCCTCTCCACCCATTCGGGTGAAACTCCCATTGATTCAGCCAAAGGATGCTCCCCATCCAAGGATGCCTGGGCTTCCTCAGCAGTTATCTGTCGCAGTCACTAGGGCTGACCAGTCCAGCAAGGTTAGCGGCGACTTGGGGGGGGGGGTTCAGACGGTCTCTGATGAATTCTCAGAATCGAAGGCTTCCTCCATGCACTCCAGGCCAGTCGACCAGGATTCAGTGAGGATTTTTTCAACTGACCATGGTCCCACATCTTTCGGGTGCCACGCTTCACCTCATCTCCGAGGCCATGGGGATCCAGTTGGCACCCATCCAGAAATGGGCCCAATCTTCCCCTCACTGAGATGGGTCACCTTCCCGGTGGCCAGTGCCATACTTGGGCCAGTCTTGGAGCTCTGGCAGCATCCAGCCTCCTGTCTTACTCTGTTGGCTTGTATGGCTCGCAAGTATGCAGTCCCTATGGGCTCTCTGCAGGTTTATGGACCACCCCTCGATTGAGGGCCTGGTTGCTGACTTGGTGTTTCATCGGATGGGAAATGGGATGTTGATGAGCCCCCAACAAAGAATCCAAGAAATTGTATCACACGACCAAGTAGGTGTATGCAGCCTCTTCTCTTGGCCTCAGGCAGGCAAGTTTGGCTTTGATGATGGACCACTTCACTCATGCCCTATTTGACATGCTGGATGTGGTGCTTCGTTGGCTGCTGGCTGCCCTTCAGTTGACGGTCAAGCAGATCTGGGACCAGGGACATGCAGTGGTGAAACAGCAGCTCCAGATGGCCCTGGACATCAGCAATTCTTACACCAGGTTGGTGTCCGTGGCTGTAGATATGCGCTGATGGGCTTGGCTTCATATCTCAAACTTTACAGCAGATACCCAACACAAATTGGTGGAGGTCCCCTTCCTGGGCATTGCTTTGTTCGGGCCCGGGGTGGATGGTCATCTCACTAGCATTGAGAAGTCCAGTGCCACCTTAAATTCAGTCACCTTGGCCCAAAAGAACAAGGGCTTCAAACCCCAGAAAAAGTCCTTTCGGCCCCATCCTGCTCCTGCAGCCAAGCCTTCACCCACCACAGCTGGGGCACCAGTGATCCTGGTGTCCCAGACCTAAGTCGGTCACTTCTGTGGTCCGGAAGCCTGGCAAACTGGGTCCAGCAGCTTCCTCTGCTGGCCCAGCCTCCAAGCCTGCCCAGTGACAGGCTGGGGGGTGCCCCCTCCCCGCCCGCACTGGATCCTCCTGTGGGAGGCAGACTCCGCCACTTTCTTTCCACCTTGTCCAGTATTACCACAGACAGGTGGGTGTTAAAAGTGCTCGGCCAGGGGTTGCCGCTGGAGTTCGAGGTTCTTCCATCCAGCCGAGCCCGTGCCCTTTGGAAAGATATCACCCAGTTCCTCCAGAAGGAGGTGATGGGTAATGTCCCAGACCCACCGGACAATCCAGGGTGTGTTTCCAGATACTTTCTGGTTCCCAAAAGGACGGGGGGGGAGGCTGGTGCACCATCTTGGATGTGCATGACGTGAACAGGTTTCTGTGGTCACGCACCTTCAGAATGGTCACTCTGAATTGGATCATTCCATCCCTGGAACAGAACATGTGGTTCTGCTCCCTGGACCTTCGGGACGCTTGCTTCCATGTCTCCATCCATCCCACCAGTGGTTCTTTTGGTTCCACGTGGAGTGGACTCTCTGAGTTCTAGGCCATGCCCTTCAGCCTCTCCTTGGCTCCCAGGGTCTTCACCAAATGCATTGCAGTGGTAACAGCCTTCCTGAGGCACAGAGGGGTCTGGGTATACCTGTACCTGGACGATTGACTAATTGTAGGCCCCTCCAGGATGGAGGTGGAGCGGTCTAGGGACCTGTCCCTTCAAACCTGCTTTCGTCTCGGACTCCTGGTCAATGAGGCCAAGTCAGAACTCATCCCCTCACAGGTGATTCACTTCATCAGGGCAGAGCTCGACTCTTGCCAAGCCAGAGCCTGGCTCCCAGTAGACAGTGTGGAGGATCTTTCCTCTTTTGCCCAATCATTTCAGGTTGGGCAGTTCTGCCCTGACAGGGACTTCCTGGGCTTCATGGTAGCCTGCACCAGCGTGGTCCACTGGGCCCACTGGAGAATGCGCTCCCTTCAGTGGGGACTGGCCCACCAGTGGTCTCGGCATCAAGGCCACTTCAATCAGCTAGTCGTGGTGACCGAGACGATGTGGGATGCCATCCAGTGGTGGTTACTCATGGAACATCTTCAGGATGGAGTCCCATTTGTCTGCCCGAATTAGATGATCACTCTCACAACCGACTCCTCCCTGATGGGCTGGGGCATCTACCTGAGGGAACACAGGATCCACAGACTCTGGTCCCCCATGGAGTCCCAATGTCACATCAACCTTCTGAAGCTTTTAGGCTGTTCTCCTGACCCTGACAGCCTTCACTCTTCATCTTCGGAATCAGGTTTTCCAGGTCCAGACGGACAACATGACAACCACGTACTACCTCAACAAGCAGGGCAGGATGCACTCCCTACCTCTCTGCAGGGAAGCTTTCTGCATCTGGACCCTCGTGCTCGGCCTGGAGGCCCACCTGCTGGCCATTCATGTGGCCGGAGTGACCATTTGACTGGTGGATGCCCTCAGCCATATGGGAGAGGCGTCTCACGAGTGGCCCCTTCATCAGGAGGTAGTACACAGTCTGTTCAAACAACATGAAGTCTTGCTGTATTCGGACAATATGCAGTTAGCCCCATCACTTGAACTGCCCCGGAGAGGAAAGAGTTAACTCTATGCAGAAGCATAGAACATTGAGCTCGAGCTCTATTTTCAAACCTCTGTCTCTGGTACTTACCAGTGTAACCGTCAGATTCTTTACTCCACCTAACAGTGAAGTGGCTCCGGAGATTTCTCCTGTGCTCGGTTCGGTAGAGTTTGAATTAGTGTTCGGTTTTTCTAACCGTTTTATTATTTTTGTATTTCCAGTCTCTGTCTACGGTACAGGTAGTGTGGTAGATAGGTGGTGACTTGTGTTTTATTTAATTCAGTGGAAATTATTTTTTGTCTCGGTTTCTCATTGGTCGGTCCGGTTAGGAAGCGAACTTTCTGATTGTTTTAAAATTTTTCAGGGATTTAGTGTGGTGTTCCGGTGCCGATTGGTTTCAAAAGAACCAGACTTTTTCTGGTTCTTTTACAGAACCTGTAACACAACTTGTAACCGATCCGTTGGTTATTACCTGGCTTAAAAGCTTTTAAGGGTAATTGTTTAGGTTGACCATGTCTGAGAAACCCAAGAAAAAAAACGGTCCCACTGGGTTTCAACACTGTTCTGAGTGTGGGGAGGCCTTTGCCAAGGCTGCCCCCCACCTCATCTGTGTTTACTGCCTGGGATTTGACCACCTCAAAACAGACTGCCAAATTTGTAAGAATTTTCCTAAAGCCACTCTGGAATAAAGATTGAGTAGGCTGAAGGAAAGGGAGGCTGAGAAGTCCGTAGATCCAAATGACCAGCCCGTTCGGTTGGCGGCCGAACCTGGAGGCAGTCACTGACCCAGGCGTATACCTCGGGCAAAGCGAGGTCCGATCTCGAGGGGTCAGTTCCTTCGAAATGAAAACGTAAGTCAGCCGGTTTGGATCCAGCACTGCATTCTCCAACCACTGATGAGATAGCCAAAGCAATTGGCATAGTTCAGTCACTTCACCCAGTTCCATCCGAACTAGGCGGTCAGTTTGGTCGAATCCGACTCCATCAGATTACGATCCAGATGCTTTTTATGAGGAGTGGGAGGGAGACAGAGTAGCCCAAGTTTGAAGACGAAGATAACGACTTTGAAGGTCTGGATGTGCCCAGTGAACCAGACATCTCCCCAGACAGACCCTCCAGTGTCTCCCCTCCCAGGCTTTCTGAGTCCCCTTCACACTTCTTGTTTTACAAGAGGGTGTCTGAATCCCTCCAGCTCCCAATGGTTGAGGCTGCTGAGGAGGAGCAAGAGCCGGATTTTGTCGAGATGATGGACATCCCAGAGTCCAAAAGATTGTCTGTCCCTCTTCACAAATCCTTGGTTAAACAGACAGAAAAGATTTTACAGACTTCTAACTCCCTATCTCCTGTGGATAAGAGAATGGATAGGAGGTACATGCTATCAAGCTCAGGTACAGAGTTTTTATATAGTCATTGCTGCCAAGTTGGGGTAGTACAGGCTGCAGCCTGTGACATGGCTAACATTCCTTTGGCTTCTAAGCCCAGGAATCCACTAATATTATTACTCTTTGCAGTGCTCCTTTAAGCCAGCACTGCCCCGGAGCCACATAGAATGCTATGCTAATTATGGAATGTTTAGCACGTGCATTCATTTTCAAACTGCCCTATTCTAACTGCCTGGTTTCTACCTCAGATTTTCTGTCTGCGCTGCAAAGTTCAGACAGCCTGGAGATCTCTCTCTATCAAGATCATCCAAATTGTGTATAAGATCAAATAAACTTAGGTATTTTGCCTTATTTTTTCATTACTGCCTTATTCTTTTTTTAAATTTTCATTTTTATTAGTTTATCTGTATACAGTATACATGACATAACCTTCATAGGCAGGCTTTTAAAAAGTAACATAGAGAGCATTTTGCATAACCACATTTTTACAGTAAGAGATTGGTTAAGCCCCTATTATCTTGGTACATCACTGGGGGGGATACCAATATATTTAACTCTTTCTAAAACAGATCTCAGCAGGTCAATTCAGCCATGAGACGGGATTACCATCAAACTTTACCAAATTAATGATCACCCTTGTTAGCGGGCAAGACATCCCTCATCGATATTGTTCAACAATAGGTCATTCCTGTAATTTCCCCATTACAAGCAAAAACTTAATATATTTCCTGCTTAGTATTTCGATTTAAGGAACAGAATATAAATTCCAATTCTGCAAAAAAGCTTCGAGCCGCTGGGTCAAAAACTGGAAGTACTATATATCTGTTAGATATTCTAACAGTACCCTCGCCCAGATAGGCCCCAAAAGTAAAAGAGGAAGGTCGTTTATCCTCCTTTCCACCACCCTTTTCAATTCCAACTTTTCCCACTTCCCAACCCTTCTCTAGAATCAGTATTATATATATTAATTAGAAAGCAACAGACAAGGGTAGGTATGGAATTGTCTATAAATCAGTACTCCATTTGTGCTCAGGTGTAATTGAGTATAGTTGCTTAATAGCAAAAGTTCAGTCATTGTCCCCTGAGTCACTGTCTAGATTGTCCTATTTTGCCTGAAATTCGCGCTCAATACGACTGAGCATTTTGCTAGCTGCTTCTGCCTCAGCAAATTGATAATGTTTACCTCCGTATGTAATCCGCAGACTAGCCGGCATTAGGAGCACATGGTGGATTCCGAGCTGTCTAAGGCGGGTTCTGATGGCATCAAAACTTTTCTGTCGCTGTCTGGTGGCAAAGCTCAAATCGGGGAAAATGTGCACTCTAGCATTGTCCCAGCTCAAAGTTCCTTGCTGCTTGGCCTTATTAATGATATAATCTCTCTCCATTACCGATCCTAGGACCACGAGGAGAGTTCGGGGCAACGGTTGGTTCGTGGCCGCGGCTTCTTCCACCTCGTGGAGTAATTCTATATAGCCTTTGGATAGCAATTGGTTCCCGGACTTGTAGAGTCTCCTCGAAGAAAGTTTGCAGAAAGGAAACGGGATCTTCTCCTTCAGAATCCTCTGGTAAGCCTATGATTCTGATGTGTGAAGCTCGTGAAATGTTCTCCAAATTTTCCAGATGTCGCTATGCCCTCATTTTCTTTTATGGAGGCCCGAGTGATTGTCGTGTCCTTTGCGACTGCCACTGATGTTGCCTTCACTCTTCTTCTATCACACCCACCTTGGAGTCCAGATTTTTAAATTGAGAGGTGAAGTCTTCCAGTTTCTGATCCAACCTCTGAATCGCCTTTAACAATGCTGCGTTTGTGGGTTGCATTGCACCATCCGACGCCTCGGGTCTCGACTCAATACTAGTGCCCGGTTTCAGATCTTTAGGTCGGGTGCCTTCTCCACCTGCAGCTGCTTTATTTGTTCTCCCCATAGCTTCCTCATACAGACGAGTTGAGAGGCGAGAAATATACCGTTTGGTGCTGTGAGCTTCCCTCTCTAGTAAGGTCCGTTCAACGACGAAAAATTAGCGGTTTTTCAGTTTAAAATATTTAGATATATTTGCTTATAGCGGAGCTCCACAGGAATGTGCTCGCAAGCTCGGCTGTTGGCCACGGCCCCACTGCCTTATTCTTATTGTTATTTAGTCTTTTTACTTCATAGCTTAAGTTCTTTAGTTTTTTTTTTATCGGTTCCTCGCAGTTCCTTTGAACCGAGGGGTAACCGATCACTTTGTAAATTTCACAGGAAACTTTTAGATAGGATTCCGATTGTTTTTGCTTTAAAAGTATTTAGTTTAACTGCTTCTGAACCGAGGTGGTCCTGGTTCTCCTAGCGGTTTCTCGGTTCCGGAACCGTAGTTCTGTTTAAATTTATCAGTTTCTGAACCAATCTTTTTTTATTTAAACCAACCGCATATTTTTAAATCTTGTTCTGTTTAGCGGTCTTTGAGTCCTGTTTTCTATAATGGCGGATAAACCTAAAAAGAACACAGGACCTACAGGTTTTAAGAATCGTATTTAATGGCAGATAAACCTAAAAAGAAGACAGGACCTACAGGTTTTAAGAATCGTATTAAATGTGCTGAGGTATTTGCAAGGGCTAACAGACTTGACCTTTGTCTGCTCTGCCTTGGTGTTAAACATTTGAGTGAGGATTGTGAGATTTGCAAGTCTTTCCCTGATAAAACTGTCGAGAAGTGCAGGGAGAGGCTTAAGAAACGACTTGAAGAGGGGTCCCTGGGCTCTGACCAGTCCACCACCTCATAAAATGTGGCAGTTCCTTCTAGAGCCTCCAGATCCACCCCTGATACGGGTGAAGGCTCTAGTAAGAGAGCAGTCGATCAGGCTGACTCTCCGGTGCCTGCCAAAAACTAAGAAAAAGTAAGCACCCCTGACACCTAGCTGGGAAATGCACTCAAGGGGTCCCTCAGGTGCCCACCACATCCCTCCTGCTGATATTTCACAGCTCTGGCTTGCTACAAGTGTTGCAGGGCTCACCTCCCCCAGCAATCATAACTGTTCCAGCCGATAAAACAGCTGCTGCTACTCCTCTTGTGCCTGTTCGCACAATGGGTGGTGTGAGGAGGAGGAAGGACTAGAGCCTGAGGTGTCACTGGAGCAAGACCTTGCCCCCGGCCTGCAAATAATTTTTCCTCCCATTTTTCTTTCATTAAGAAAATGTGAAACACTGGACCTCCAGACAATTGAGGAAGTGCAGGATGAAGAAGAGGTTCAATATATGGAACTAATGGGGCTAACACCCTCAAAACGACTTCTTCCTCTTTACAAATTTTTCAGAAAAGACATTTTGGAAATTTTAAAAGCTCCTCAAACTCTCACACCTATTGACAAAAAATGTGACAAAAAGTACCAACTAGAGAGATCTGGTGCTGAGTTTTTATTCAGTCACCCAGATCATCAGAGCATTGTGCAGCAGGCAGCCTGTGAGAAGGCCAAAACCCCCTTGTCTTCTCATCCACCTGAAAAAGACTCCAGAAGGCTGGACACTGACTAAGAGGGAGTACCTCTCAGCATACCTTGCTATCAGGCAAACCATTTACCAGGCGTATGCTGTCCTTTACCAAAAGGCTTTATGGCAGTCTGTGGTGAATAATGCAGAGGCAAATCCCTCTCTCACTGTTTCGGAGTTACTAATGACAGCCAAATTGGGTTTGGAAGCTTCCAAATACCAATTCCAGATGGCAGCAGACACAAATGACACTGCTGCCAGATGGATGGCTGGTACTATAGTTATGAGAAAGTTCGCCTGGCTGCCTTTGGAGGCAGTATAGCGCAGTTGTTTAAGGCTCTGAGCTGCAAATCTGGTGAAAGCCAGCAGACCAGACCTGGGTTCGAATCCCACAGCTTCCACTTGCGTACTGTGTGACCCTGAGCAAGTCACTTAACTTCCCTGTGCTCCCAGGTCGCACCTATAAAAAAAGCTTTCAGCTTAGTGTGCTACTCCTGGTTAAACAACTAAATGAAAAAAAAAAACTCACCCAGGGCACTCAAAACAAAGTAAAGGATTTCCCAGTTGAGAGTCATTCCCTTTTTGGTGCACAAACTGAAACCTACATGATGAAAGTAGACGAATACAAGGCTACTTTCAGAAGTAATTCCACCAGGGACATGCTTTGTCCCTCCACTTCTTATTCTAGGGGAGGCAGGGGCAGGTCTACTTTTAGAATACCTTTCTTTCAGGTGCAAGCTGCTCCTCAGATACAGTACCAACCCCAGCAGATGTTCTCCCCAACTTATTTTATCCTCCTGTGGCAGGTCCTCCCTCATCGTCCAACAGCCTACCGGACTCAGGGTCTTTCGGGGGCTTGTAGCGCCATGTGCGCCCTGGCAGATCCCTTGAGCTGGTCCAGAGGTATCATCCTCTGCAGACCCACACTTTTTCCTCCGTTTTCTCCCCTTGACCTACACCCTAGACCCCTGGAAGTGGTAGCGCATGCACGTGGAGGCGCACATGTGCACCACAGCTCCAGATGGGGTCTCCTCCGCCCTCCCCCGAATGGCTTACACTGAAGGTCCTTGGAGAGGTGCCACTTTTCCGGCCTCCACCAGAGGGTGGCCAAGCTCCGAGGAGGCCTGCTACCCCTATCCCGAGGTAGAGGGCCAGCAGACGGGTTTTTATAGGGCATGGGGCAGAAGAGGCTTCCGCAGAGAGTCTCATTCTACCCAACTTTAACAACAACAAAAGCAGAACCCCTGACACTCTTCCCCTCAGGCTGCCTCTCCACATCCAGTAGGGGGCAGACTTTCCCACTATTTCCAGGACTGGTCAAAAATCACATCAGACAGGTGGATCCTGGAAATAGTGGGTCAGGGTCTCTCCCTTTGTTTCAAGTCCCTTCCCCCTCCAAGGGTAAAATGTTTTGCATCAGTTCCTTTCTCACAAAGAAAGCTGCTGGAGCACGAGGTAAAAAACGTAATACTGGCAAAAGTAGTAGAGCCTGTCCCACACATAGATACATAGATGTATAGGCAGTGTCGGCAGATAAGGGCCTATGGCCCAACCAGTCTGCCCATTTGAGCTTGTAAGTTCAGTTTGTTTTCCTAGAAGTCTGTTGCCCCTTACCTCCAGAATTCCTTTATACAGTATCTATCCCATGCATTCTTAAATCCCGTGATTGTTTCTGCCCCCACCACTTCCTCTGGCAGGGTGTTCCACTTGTCCACCACCCGTTCTGTGAATAAATTCTTCCTCACGTTTCCTCTGAATCGTCCTCCCTCCAACTTCATCCCATGCCCTCTAGTCCTGGAATATCTTTTTCACTTAAAAACAGTGTATTCCTGCACCCTGTTCCTCCCTGTAAAATATTTGTATGTCTCTATCATGTCCCCTCTCTCCCTCCTCTTCTCCAGGGAGTACATATTCAGTTCCTTCAATCTGTCCTCATAGGACTTGTGATGCAATCCATGTACCATCTTTGTTGCCCTCCTCTGAACCTTCTCTACCCTGTCTATGTCCTTACTTAGGTAAGGTCTCCAGAACTGTACACTGTGGGGCTTCACTAGTGTCTTGTGTAGTGGAATTATGACCTCGCTTTTCCTGTTGGTGATGCCCCTGCCTAAGCATCCCAGCATCCTATTTGCTTTACCTGCTGCCTTGACACACTGTTTCCCTACCTTGAGATCATCAGAGTTGATAACCCCAAGATCCCTTTCCTGCTTGGTGCATGCTATATCCTCACCCCTCAACTGATGTATTGTGCCATGGTTTTTGTGCCACATATGCATTATCTTGCACTTCTTTGCATTGAATTGCTATCTCTGCAAAAGGTTCTTCGGGCAAGAACCAGAATTTCAACTGCCATACCCCTGACCATTCTTCAATTTTCTGCAGGTCCCTTCTCATTTTGTCTACACCCTCTGGTGTGTCTACTCTGTTACAGAGCTATGTGTCATCAGCGAACGTGGAATTCTGCCTTCTAGGTCCTGCACAATGTCACTGATGAAGATGTTGAATAGGACCGGTCCCAGCACTGATCCCTGTGGTACCCCACTGGTCACTCTTCCCTGTGGAGGACAGCCATTTACTACCACCTCTGTGTCCTGCCACCCAGCCAGTTACCTACCCACCACACTACTGTCCTGCCCACACCCATATTCCCCAGTTTGTGTAATAGTCTTCTATGTGGCACAGTGTCAAAGGCCTTGCTGAAGTCCAGATAGGCCATGTCCACTGCCCTCCCCTGATCCACCTCCCTAGTCACCCAGTCAAAAAATTCAACAAGGTTGGTCTGACGTGACCTCTCCCTGGTGAAACCATGCTGCCTTGGGTCCTGTAGTCCATTGACAACCAGATATTCCACCAATCTCTCCTTCAGTAGTGCTTCCATGATCTTCCCCACTACCGAGGTGAGGCTGACTGGTCTGTAGTTCCTCACTTCCTCTTTGTTCCCACTTTTGTATAAGGGGACTACATCTGCTGTCCTCCAGTCTTTGGGCACCTTCCATGTTTCCAGTAATCAGTTAAACAGGATAGCCAGAGGTTCAGCCACCACCTCTCTTAGTTCTTTAAGGACCCTGGGGTGCACCCCATCTGGCCCCATTGCTTTATCAACTCTTATTATTTCCAGTTCCTTCAGGACCCTTTCTCATGTAAAGGGACTTGTGTCCATTTCTGCACCATTCTCACCCTTTGTACTCCCTTCAGACCCATTACCCTCCTCTTCCTCAGTAAAGACTGAGCAGAAATACCTGTTCAGTATGTCAGCTTTACTGTTGTCATCATCCATGCGGCCTCCATCCTCCCCCCTTCAGTTTCATTATCCCTCCTTTGCCTTTCTTTTTTCACTTATGTAGCTGTAAAAGGTTTTGTCCCCTCTACCCACTGATTTTGCAATGTGCTGTTCTGTCTGAGCTTTGGCGTCCCTTACTGATCTCCCTGCCTCCCTTTGCTTCTCCTGGTACTTCTCGCTATCCCCTTCTGCCTGTGTCTTTTTGTATTGCCTTTGAATGCAATCGTTTTGGCTTTCACTTTCTTTGCTACCTCTTTGGAAAAACCATAATGGTATCCTCTTCCTTTTCCTCTTGCTAACCTGCTTAATGCATAATTCTGTTGCCCTTGTAATCCCTGTTTTAAATACTGCCCACTGTTCCTCAACCCCTGATTCCTGCCCCATTCCCCTTAATGCCTCTTTCAAGTTTCTCCCCATTTTCCCAAAGTCTGCCCCTCTAAAATCCAGGATACGTGTTTTTGTGTGGTTTGGTTCTGCTCCTTCTGTGATTTCAAACCACAATGACTAGTGGTTACTGTTCCCCCACTATTACCCCCATAACACCGTCCCTGTTTGTGAGCACAAGGTCCAGTATTGCCTTCTGCCGAGTTGGTTCCATGACCAGTTGCTTGAGGAAGGCACCCTGAAGGGAGTCCAGGATAAATCTGCTCCTAGTTGATGCTGCTGCTGGGATGCTCCAGTTCATGTCTGGAATATTGAGGTCTCCAACCAGTACTACCTCACCCTTTTCTGCCATGCTTTGGATGGCTAGCATCATCTCCCTGTCTGTTTCTTCCTCCTGGGCTGGTGATCTGTAGACCACACCTGTGTGGATGGCTGGCCCCATTTTCCTTTCCAGCTTAACCCACAGTATCTCTCCCCCATTTTGTTCCTCCTGGATCTCTGTGGCCCTTATGTCATTCTTCACATACAGTGCCACTCCTCCTCCCTTCCTACCTGCCCTGTCTCTTCTTAATATTTTCCCACTCCACCTATCTGATTGTAACCCTATTGAATCTTTCACTGTAACACAATATGACATCTATCAACTTGTACTGTTCTGTTACTTGTATGTTATTTTTACCCCCAGGTCGCCCCTGAAAAAGGGACCTCCAGGGCCCAGTGGGCCTACCTGGTCAACAAAATTCAATAAATAAATTAATAATATGTTGTAGCCAGGTATGGCAATCTCCCAGTCGTGGTTATCATTACACCAGGTTTTAGTGATGGCCACAATGTCCAGGTCTGACTGCACCATGACAGCCTCCAGATCTTCCATCTTGTTGCTAAGGTTCCTGGCATTGACACACATGGCTTTCCATGATTTGACCTCCCTAGACTGTTTAGCTGTTCTACTCCAGCCCCTTCCCTGGTTGTCCTTTATTCCTGATTCTCCTTGCTGTCTGCCCTCCTGCTGAATTTTGACCCTTTTCTGCCTGTCCACTTCTTGGTCAGTAATCTCCATCTTTTGCACACTGCTTTGTAGAGATATGCACTCCTCCGGTTCACTAGTTCCACTGCTAGTTGTGGGGGGTGAGCAAGTAGGTACCCTCCTTGCTGGCCTGCCACCCCCCTTGGCTAGTTTAAATGCTTGTCAATGTAGCATTTAAACTTATCATTGAGTGCTTGGATTCCCCTCCAGGATGGATGCAGGCCTTCAGGCTTGAACAAACCGCCATCCCTCCAGGTGGGTCCTCAGTCACCATTGAGTCCAAACCCTTCCTCAGAGCACCAGTTCTTCAATCATGAGTTAAAGTTCCTGGTGCATGCATCCCTATGCTCTCCCTTGCCTCTCGCAGGTAGTAATTCTGAGAAGGTAACAGAAGTAGCTACTTGCTTGAGACCCCTCCCCAATTTCCTAAACTCTTCCTGAACTTCCTTTGGCTCCCCATTTGCCAGGTCATTAGTACCTAGGTGGATAATGACATCCAGCTCACCCTCCCGTCTTGCCTTCCCAGCGATCCCCAGGATCTTCCTTCCATCCCTTCATGCCGTGGCACCTGGTAGGCACCTCACTTCCCTGTCCTCCCCTTCCTGTGTTCCTAGCAGGATCCCTCTTATGATGGAGTCCCCCTCCAGGATTCACTTCCTCCTCCTCTGGGGTCCACTGCTCTCCCTGCTGAGGTCACCTCCTTGGCTAACCTCCGCATCTTTCCTTCCACTTCTCTTGGTACTTCTATTTGGTTGTCCCCTTTTGCCAGTGTGGCATATGAGTTCTTGAGTGGAATAGGATCTGGGATGTGCCTCTGCCTGAATGCCCTAACTCCCCCTGAGTCCACTGTCATCCAAGTGCTCCTCGTTCTCGGCATTCTTTGAGGCAGTGGTATTGGACTAGGTGGTCTCTGGATAGAGGTGGTGGGACTCCTGACCCAGTTTACTTCCGCTCTGAGTCTGGCTACCTCATCCCGCAGTCCAGAGAGATGCATGCAGATAGGGCAACACCTCAGTGTCCAGAAGGTCTGCCTGAATATGGCTGCCCCACAGCCACTGCATTGCACTACTCCCCACATTATACTGCTATTCCACTACTTGTCTGTTACTGAAGCTCTCCTAGTTCCCTTTTTATTAATTTACTGTCCTAAAAATCCTGCCACTGATCCTCAGATACTTTTCTTTAAAAAAATAAATAAATAAATAAATGGGTCAAAACACTAGTGCTGAGGGTGGGCTTCTTCCCCCATATGCCCCTCCTACTCCACACCCCCCTACTATCCCCTGTGTTTAGCGCCTGTCAATCAGATTTAACAGGGCATATAATTAAGAGTTGGGGGAAGGGGAGGGGGCCAAAATTTGCAGCAATTAAAGACAGCAAAGAAATACACCACCACTACGTTTTATATTTTCAACAGCCCAAAAACAGTTCTAAGTAAAGACAGCAAAGAAATTACAGTGTCATTAAAAGCCCACAATTTAAGTTTAAAAGAAAAATAGCTGTTACCAGTTACTGTAAAGCACTGAAAAGAATATGTTTACTTCCCCTTCTGCTTAAATCATAATTAAAGAGGGCAAGGGTTCTACTCCAGGTATTTCCTAACAACAAAAAAGACTGAAGAGTGGTGGCTTATACTAGACCTCAGACATCTAAACAAGTACTTGGTGAAACCCAGTTCAAAATGGTCACAATGGCAATAATCATGCCAACACTACAAAAAGGGGACTGGCTAGCATCTTTGGATTTAAAAGATGCATATTTTCACATCCCTGTCAGAGAATCACACAGAAGATATCTCAGGTTCACCCTCCCCTCAGGCCACTACCAGTTCTCAACACTTCCTTTTGGCCTTACCTCTGCACCAAGGGTGTTCACAAAGTGCATAACAGTAGTAGTGGCACATCTCAGAAAGCTGGGTGTCACAGTGTTCCCATATCTGGACAACTGGCTGATTGTAGGAAAATCCCAAGTGTTAGAATACTTACTGCTAGCTCAAGGTGCTCTCTCCTCCCTGGGGTTTCTTCTAAATGCCAAGAAGTCAGTTCTCACCCCAGTCCAAGTATTGTAGTTCATAGGGGCAGAACTCAATACAATTCTGGGAAAGGCTTTTCTACCCTTGGAAAGATGCAGGCTATCCAGCTTCTAGCAAGCTCATTCGTCCTGGGCAGGCCAAAACCAGCATCTCAGTTTCTACAGCTGTTAGGCAACATGGCTTCAGCAACAAGCACAGTCATGGGTGCCAGATTCCAAATGAAGGACATTCAGTTTCACCTCAGGGCCCATTGGTCCCAGAGGTGAGATCCACTTTCAAAACTAGTCCCTGTAGCAAAAACTCTTCTACAGGCCCTTCAGTGGTGGAGGGATCCAGACAACCTAAGGGAAGGGGTATCTTTCCAGCAGGAGCCCCCCCTCTTTAGTGCTCACAACAGATGCCTCTCTTTTAGGATGGGGTGCCCACCCAGGGGACCACACAGTTCACGGCTCCTGGAACAGTGCAGAGTTCCTCCTGCACATACATCTCTTGGAGTTAAGAGCAGTTTACCTGGCTCTTCAGGCCTTCACTCGTATTATAAAGGGAAAAGTGGTTCAGATCAGAACAGACAGTACCACCACAATGTATTATATCAACAAACAAGGAGGGACAAGATCCACTCCACTGTGCACAGAAGCAATGAAAATATGGAGCCTGATTTACCCCCAAATGCCTCTATACAAGCAATTTATCTGCCAGGGAAGGAAAATACCCTTGCAGATGGTTTGAGCATGATAAACCAGGCCCATCGCAAATGGGCACTGAACAGCCAAGTAGTGCAGGTCCTATTCAGGCGATGGGGAACCCCAGAAATGGATCTTTTTGCTTTCCACCAGGATCACCATTTACCCTTTTATTGCTGCAGGGCTCCAGTGAAAGGGACTATTCTAGGAGCGTGGATATGTTGTTCATCCACACTGTTTGGCATGTCCCTTTCCCCTTTAAATCTTGCCGGAAGTCTTCAAGCTGTCTCCTTCCACCCACCCGGGTGGTATAAACCTCGGCTCCGCCCCATGATGCCAGATCTTCCTTTCCGCTGGAAGATACAGGTTCCCTCGTGCTTCTCAGCATTTCTTAGGCCACGGATTCAAAGCGACAGCTTTTAACGCATCTTACCTTAAAACTCGTTCGAGTTAACAATTCCGATGGTAGCGCATTGGACATGGAGGATAAATCTGCTCCCGGATTTCGCCGGTGTTCCTGCGGCCAGAAGATGTCGCGCACTGATCCCCACCTAATGTGTGTCTACTGCCTAGGTGTTGGACATAACACCTCCACCTGCACGTTCTGCCTGGCCTTCCATCCCAATGTCCTGGAAGACCGCTTGGAGTGCCTAAAATTGGGGAGACCGGAGAAAAGGAACCCGTCGGTAAAATCGAAGGAGGCAAGGTGGGCAGTTTCCGTGGCTGTGTGATCCGCTGAACAGTTGGAGCAAATGAAGGCTTTCGAGGAGGAAGCGGCTCAAGCTTCGGCCAGTCGGAGCTTTTTTGTTCCTCTGAACCTCGGTTCCACCTTTTTGGGCTCCTTCAAGGAGTTGCGCCAGTCTGTCCTCACCAGGGGGTGAGGCACTCTCCGGCTCACACTCCTCCCGTCCTCGGAAGAGTGAGAAGGACCCAAAGTCTTCGTCGAAACGGAGACGTTCTTGTTACCAAGAAAGGTCCGAGTCCCAGGAACACGCGGTCTCAACCTCGGTCGAGATTGCATCCTCGGCCGCCGGCTTCATGGATCTTCCGTCTGGCCAAGAGATTGAGGAAGTGGCTGACGAGGTTGAGATTTCTCTCGACCTGATCGACCCTATTTCGCTGACTCCAGTCGACGATTCTTTAGAAAGGACTCAGGTCCTTGTCTTTCCCGATGATGAGACCCAGCCCGCTGGTGTCATCCATCGAGGAAACTGTTCCAGACCCTCAGTTTTCACCGACCCTGGTGTCTCACGATCGACCAAATTGGCCAACCCGATCTCGATCGAGGTCCAGGACCCTCTCGGTCGGACGACCGAAAAAGAGTCATAAGCACTCTAAAAATAGGCATTGCCGCAGATCCTCATCCTCCTTGGACGAGGAGAGGGTTCGACGGAAACTCCGTCAATGCTATGAGGATCTTATGTGGCAACAGCTGATTTTGACCAGGCAGAAGCCGGCTCAGCCATCCATCCCAGCCATCACTTGGCTACTGCCTCCTGGGCCAACGCCGACCCCTTCGGAACCAAAGCCTTCGGTTCCCCCACCCGCTGGGCCGGCCCGTATCCCAGTTCGGCCCATCTCGGTCTCTCCACAGATTCTGGTGGAACCACCGCCTAAGCAGCCTCAGGGAGGGGCTCCCTCGAAAGAGGACCATACAGACACCGGGCTTCCCCAGTGTCTGTCCATCATGGTTACCCCTGACCGCCCCTGAAGAGCACAAGGGGACATAGGCGGGAGACCGTTGTACCACAACTCCTCGGACTCTGACGTCACAGGACTGCACTCCCATCCTGGGGATGATGAGTCCTCCGTGGCGGGTTTAGAGGAGGGTCCTTCCTCCTTTCAAGGCATTCTCCGCCTGATTTCCAAATCCACCAAAATACCCCTGGAGTCTGTCCAGAAAAAGGCGGAGTACCCCCTTACGGACATCCTAAAAAGGGGGGATACCCTGATGGAGGCCTTTCCAGTGGCCGAAGTCATCACTGGCCCGGCCCTTGAGCTCTGGCAGCACCTAGCTTCCTGCCCAGCACCGTCTGCCCACAAGTATGTGGTGCCCATGGGGTCCCTGCTGGGTTCCGCCGACCACCCTTTGGTCGAGAGCCTGGTGACCGCTTCTGTGTTTAGATGTACTGGTAGCTCATCTGACACAAACCGACCCCCGGACAAGGAGTCCAAAAATATGGACCACTCTGCCCGCAAGGTCTACGCGGCCTTTTCCTTAGCCCTTCGTCAGGCCAGTTCGGCTGTCGTTATGGCACACTTCTCTCATGCCCTCCTTGGGTCATTAGATTAAGTCCTCCCTCATCTCCCTGCCGACATGCAGACTACGGTCAAGCAAGTCTGTGATCAGGGCCATGCTGTTACAAAACAGCAGCTCCAGATGGCCCTAGACATGGGGGATTCTTGTGCCCGCTCTTTAGCAGCCACAGTGGCCACTCGCTGCAGGGTCTGGCTGAGGCTATCCTCCTTCCCGGCGGATACCCAGCACAAGTTAGCTGACGTTCCCTTCCTTGGCACTGACTTGTTCAGTCCAGGAGTGGCTGGTCACCTTCAACGTATCGAGCAGTCCAATGCCACCTTGGATGCTATCTCTGCAAAAGGTTATTCGGGCAAGAACCAACAGAAAAGAAAGAAGAAGCCATTTCGGCATTCTTCCCCTGCGGTCAGGCAGCCCTCCTATCAAGGAAGCCAGCAGCAGCAGGCTCAAGCTTGACGCTCACGGCCCAAGCAGGGTCTTCAACAGCCCCGTAAAGGAGGCAGAGGCACAGGTCCAGGAGCCTACTCCTCTAAGCCTGCTCAGTGATGGGTTGGGGGTTGCCACCCCTACACTCGTCATGCCAGCTCTGGGTCCTCCCATGGGGGGCCGGCTCAACCACTTTCATTCCGCCTGGTCCAATATCACTTCAGGCAGGTGGGTTCTAGAAGTGGTCAGTCAGAGACTGCCTGTAGAGTTCGAGCAGTACCCTCCCATCCGAGCCTGCGCCCCTCGGGAGGAAAGGATCTCAGCTTGCACTCAGTCGGCTCTTCGAGACGACATAGATCAGCTCCTCCGCAAGGAGGCAGTAGCTCCAGTGCCGGATCCTCCTACAGACCCAGACTTCGTGTCCAGGTACTTCCTGGTGCCAAAATGGTCAGTGGGGGTTGGCGCCCCATCCTAGATCTCCACAACCTGAATCAATATCTCGGGTCTCTCACCTTCCAGATGGTAACTCTGAACCAGATCATACCATCCCTGGAGTGAAACATGTGGTTCTGTTCACTGGATCTACAGAACGCGTTCTTTCATGTCCCAATCCGTCCATCCCATCAGCAGTTTCTCTGCTTCAGGGTAGAAGGGACTCTGTACGAGTTCTGAGCCATGCCGTTCGGCCTGTCATTGACCCCTCGGGTCTTCACCAAGTGCATTGCAGTGGTGGCAGCCCATCTTTGGCATCGAGGAGTATGTATCTACCCTTATATCGATGACTGGCTCTTGGCAGGATCCTCCCTTCAGGAGGTGGAGAGGTCCAGAAATCTGGCTCTCCAAACCTGCTCTCAACTCGGCCTCCTGATCAACGAGGCCAAGTCAGAACTTGTGCCTGCTCAGGTGATGGGCTTCATTGGGGCAGAGCTCAACTGTTGTCAAGCCAGAGCTCGGGTTCCGGTGGACAGGGCGGAGGTTCTCTCCTCCTTTGCCCGGTCATTTCTGGTTGGGCACTTGCTTCCTGCTCAGGACTTTCTGCGCCTTCTGGGTTACATGGCAGCATTCACCTCAGTGGTCCATTGGGCCAGGTGGCACATGCGCCCCCTCCAATAGGAGCTGGCTGCCCAGTGGATTCAGTGCCACGGTCATTTTGACCAGCTGATCACTGTAACCCAGAAGATGTGGGATGCGCTGCAATGGTGGACCACCCCAGGACGGTTGCTGGAAGGAATCCCATTTGTCTGTCCCGAGCCGACGGTCGTCCTCACAACCGATGCCTCTCTCATGGGCTGGGGAGCCCACATGGGGGACAACAGGGCCCATGGGTTCTGGACCCCCAAGGAGTCCCGATGCCACATCAACCTGTTGGAGCTCAGAGCAGTCAGACTAGCACTGTCAGCTTTCGCTCCTCAGTTCCGGGGTCAAGTGGTTCAAGTCCAGATGGACAATACCACGACCACGTACTACCTCAACAAACAGGGCGGCACGCACTCCCGTCTGCTGTGCAAGGAGGCGCTCTGCATCTTGACCCTCATAAGTTGGCTGCAGGCGGATCTCCTAGCCATTCATGTGGCAGGAGTCTCGAACCAGCTGGCGGATGCTCTCAGCCGCATAGGCCAGGCATCCTACGAGTGGTCTCTCTATCCAGAGGTAGCTTACAGTCTGTTTTCTCGCTGGGGCAAACCGTTGGTGGACCTGTTTGCCTCCAGGGAAAACAACAAGCTAAGGCTGTACCATGTCCTCCCCCTGCAGGGCTCGCTGCAGGGGGATGCCTTCTCAAGGCTGTGGACCCTAGGCCTCCTCTACGCCTTCCCGCCATTTCCCTTGATCCACAAGGTGCTACTCAAGGTGAGGAGGGACAAGGCGAAGGTGATCCTGGTAGCCCCAGATTGGCCATGCCACTTCTGGTATCCACATCTCAATTTCAGCTGCAGGCCCCCAGAGCGGCTTTGTACACGCCCAGACCTGATATCACTGAACCAGGGGAAGGTATTCCATCCAGACCTTCAATCCCTGCACCTCACAGCCTGGTACTTGAGCTGCTAGAGTTCCAGGCTCTGGGTCTTTCCAAGGATGTCTACACCGTGGTGGAGGTATCCTTCAAGGAATCGACCAGGAAATGTTATGCCTTCAAATGATGAGATTTTCCATTTGGTGTAAGGGTAGGAGTCTGGACCCTTATCCTGCTCTGTGGCTAATATTCTCGACTACCTTTGGTCTCTCTCCAAAGGGGGTCTGCGTCATCGACTCCTTAGGGTGCACCTGGCAGCCATTTCTGCTTACCGGCACAGTCCGGTCTGCCGACATTGGCGCATGAGACAGTGGTCGGCGCTTCTTCAAAGGCCTGGATCACATATCCCTTCTGGTGTGTGAACCTCCACTTCTGTGGGATCTGTTGCTGGTTTTGGCGAAGTTCATGGGCAAGCCATTCGAACCTATGCACAAGTGTGCAGTCTCACACTTGTTGTGGAAGACGTCCTTCCTGGTGGCTATCACATCAGCCAGAAGGACAGGGGAGCTCCAGGCATTGGTGGACTCCCTTTATCTGGTCTTTCACAGGGACAAACTTGTCCTGTGCCCCCACCCTAAATTCCTTCCGAAGGTGGTATCAGAGTTTCACCTTAACCAGGTCTTGACTCTGCCGGTATACTATCCTAACTACACCTTGGACGCTGAGTACAGGCTGCATACCTTGGACCTGAGACGTGCTCTCTCCTGTTATAAGGAGCGAATGGTGGAAATTCATGGAGAGGTTCACCAGCTGTTTGTCACCTACGCTGAAGCCGCTTCTGGCAGACCTGCAGCCAAATGGACCATTGCAAGATGGATTACATCATGCATAGGTCTGTACTATGAGTTGGTGGGCAAGGAGCCTCCCAGAGGGATAAGAGCTCATTCTACCCGCCATACTGCTGCATCAGTCTCTGGTTCCAGGGACATCCCTATCCAGGAAATCTGCCGGGCTGCAACCTGGAAGTCAGAAAACACCTTCATTACCCACTACCACATCGACCTTGAGTGTGCTGGGATGCTGGTTTTGGGGCCTCGGTTCTCCAGTCCTTATTTCCCAAGTAAGGGGTGTGTGCCTTGCCTCCCTCCTCCCGGAGAACTGCTTGGAGTCTGCCAAACAGTGTGGATGAACAACATATCCACACTCCTAGAAGAGCAGGTTACTCACCTGAAACAGTAGTTCTAGGAGTGGTATATGTTGTTCATCCACACGCACAACCTGGCTTCCAGTGAGCTAAGATCTGGCGTCATGGGGCAGAACCAAGGTTTATACCACCTGGGTGGGTGGGAGGAGCCAGTTTGAAGACTTCCAGCAAGATTTAAAGGGGAAAGGGACGTGCCAAACAGTGTGGATGAACAACATATACAACTTCTAGAACTACTGTTACAGGTGAGTAACCTGTTCTTCCTGTGGCCGCCCTGATTCTTAATTGGACAGGCAAATACCTTTATGCCTTTCCTCCTTTTCTTCTGATTCTCAGAGTACTCATCAAGCTGAGGTCATAGCCAGCCTTGATGATTCTGATAGCCCCAGACTGGCCAAGACAGCCATGGTACTCCCTGTTGCTCTCAATGTCAGTGAGCAAACCGATCTACCTCCCTCAGAGGTACAGTCTACTGACTTCCTTTCAAGGCAGGGTGGTGTATCCCAATCTCAGGTCTCTCAGACTCAAAAGCTTGCTCTTGAGGACTTAGAGTATCTAGATTCCCAGTACTCTCAAGCAGTTTTAGAAGTCCTAGAGTTACAGAAAACCTTCTACTAAGAAAACATGCTTCAAATGGAAAAGATTTTCTGTCTCGTGTATAGACAAGGCATAATCCCAGCACAGGTTGGCATTCCAACCTCCTAGATTATTTGTCTTATCTGTCATTCCTTGGGATTGCAGCACTCAACTCTGAAGGTTCATCTGGCTTCACTTTCATCTTATCTCTGTAGGGAAGGAGGTATCCCTAGCTCGAATCCCATATTTAGAAGGTTCTTTATGGGCCTTTACATCTGTTTCTCATAGTGAGCCAGTGCCGCTTGGGACCCTTAACATTTGTATTGCTTTAGCTTATATTCCCACCATTTGAACTCTTAATCCTTGCAGAGCTCAAATTTCTTACCTGGAAGGTAGTTTTCCTAGTAGCACTTACCTCTGCTAGGGGGGATAAGTGAGTTAGAAGCCCTATGTGTGGAGAAGGACTGTATTTCTTTCCACAATGATAAGGTAGTGTTGAGAACGAATAGAAAGTTCCTTCCCAAAGTAGTTTCTGACTTTCATTTAAACCAGTCCATTATCCTACCAGTATTTTTTACTGCACACTCTAGCTCTGCTGAGCATAGGCTGTATAGTTTGGATGTGAAGAGAGCATTGAGCTATTATATAGCCAATACTAAGAATCATAGGCAGGACAGACAACAACTGTTCCTTACCTGTGGGGAAGTAGGCAAGGGATCTCAGCCCAAAGAGGACTATATCTAGGTGTAGTAGTCCAGTGTATTCAGTCTCATATTCAGAGGCGTGTGCAAGGTCCCTTCTTCAGGTCTTCGGCCCATTCCACAGGGGCAGCTGCCACCATTGCAGCTGTCAGAGGTCCCCTGTTGATATTTGTAAAGCAGCTACCTGGAGGTCAAGTCCACACCTTTACTAAACACTACAGCCTGGATACTCAGGCCAGGAGTGATGCCACTTTTGGAAGGGCTGTTTTGGAGAGTCTTTTTCCTAAATAGATTCTGCCCACCTCCTAGTGGTACTGCTACATAGTCTACGAAGAGTAATAATATTAGTGGATTCCTGAGGTTAGAAGAAAAAATTACTCACCTGTAGTAATCTTGTTTCTTCCCAGGGATCCACTAACATTATTACTCCCCACCCCCTGGTCCTCCCCTTAGAATCACAGAAAAATGCTCTGTACAGCTGAGATGCTTCTCAGTATGAAGGGTAGCTCACCGGCTGGCACATTTAGGTAATGCTTAGCTGGTAGGTTATTTTCTAAGGGTATATCTGGCTCAGAAAAGAGGACTCATCCTGAGACTGTGTTTTTGTTGGCCCTTTCTTGGCCTATTACTTCTTTTTTACATGGCCCTGTTGGGCATTAGTATTCTAAAATTGTTCATTGTTATATATATTATGGCATCTTTTCAGGCTTCACAGAAATCTGAGGTAGAATCCAGGCAGTTAGACTAGGGCAGTTTGAAAATGAATGCACAAGCTAAACATTCAATAATTAGCATAGCATTCTATTTGGCTCCAGGGCAGTGCTGGCTTAAAGGAGCACTGCAAAGAGTAATAATATTAGTGGATCCCTGGGAAGAAACAAGATTCTAGGGACATGGATATGTTGTTCATCCACACTATCTGGCAGGTTCCTTGCCGCTTTAAATGTTGCCGGAAGGTCTTTATGCTGGCTCCTCCCACCCACCCGGGTGGTAAAACTCAGTTCGCCCATGACGCCAGATCTTCCTTACGCTTGGAAGCTCAGGTTTCTCCTTAACGCCTTTGTTGACTGGATCCTAATTCTTCGTTCACCCAAACTTATTTAAAACATTTCAAGATTTGGTCAAGTTTCTCCCTCGTGCGCCATGCGATGGACAAATCGACTCCCAGATTTCAGCGGTGCCCTTGTAGGCAGAAGGATGTCCAGGACGGACTAGCACTCCATGTGTGTCTACTGCCTCAGCTCTAGAACATGACCCACAGGCCTGCGCGAAAGTTGTGGCGCTTCTGCTTTTGTAACGCCCTGGAAGACCGCGCTGCCTGGCTGACAGCTTGGGCACCCCGAGAAGCGCTACCCACCGGTAAAGTCGAAGGAGGCCCGTTGGGCAGTTACTGTGGCAACTGGCTTGGCTGAGCAGCTCGAGCAGATGATCGCCCTCGAGGAGGAGGTGGACCAGGCCGCATCTTCCTCCTCCTCGGTCACGGCATTTATCCCACTCTCTTTGGGTACCTCATATTCAGCTTCGTTCAAGGAGCTTTGCCAATCCCTTTCCACGAAGGGAGAGGGGCCATCGGGACATTCCTCTAGGTCCAAAAAGAAGGATCCTAAGGGTAAGTCCCATCATCGGCGTTGGTGGGAGCGGGAGAGGTCCCCTTCCCCGGACAGCTGACTCTCGACTTCAGTCGAGGTTGCAGCTAAGGCCGCTGGCTTCTCGGCGTCCCCATCAGGCCAGCCGGCCGAGACACCCGTCGACGCGGTCGAGATTTTTCTCGACCCGTCGGACCAGCTGTCGACTGGTGAAGCCGACAACCCCTCTTCGCCGGTTCCCCCGGTGGAGACTGAGGATCTGCCTGCGCCCCCAGTGCAGCAGTCCCCGGTTAAGGTGTCCGAGCCGAGTGAAGAGCAGGTGTCCCCCGCTCCTTCCCGGCCCGTCCTCGGAAACACCAAGGATCTCGGTCTCAGTCTCGGACCTCTTTCTCGTCTGCCGATCCTGCCGACATCGGGTGGTCTCGGTCTCGGCACTGAGGTAAGCGGCACCACCGCTCGTCCTCGTCCTCCTCCTCAGAAGAGGAGAGGCTTCGGCGCAAATTGCGTCGACGCTATGAGGACCTGATGTGGCAGCAGTTACTTTTGTCCGGGAGCAAGTCGACGCCGACGCCGTCCCCGGCCATCAAGTGGCTGTCACCTGAACGGCCGAAACAACCCCTCGCTGCAGTTGAGATGCCCAAGCCTGGGCCGGTTGTTCGACCGAAACCTGCTGCCCCACCGATTGTGGTGGAACCTCCGCCTCCCCAACCGAAATCGAGGGCGCCGACCCAGGACTCTCAGTCGGCTCAAGGCCTGCCCCCACAGGTTGTTAGGTCACTCTACTCCCGACCGTCCCTCGGCAGGTGGAGGGTGGCTCAGGCCCCAGGCAGTCTTCGAGGACTCCTCTCGAGTCCGGATGGACACTCCTTCCTGTTCTCAGGCGGTTGACCTGCAGTCCTCCGGGGCTAGTCATTGGATGAAAGCCCACCGTCCTTCATGGGTTTGCTTCAGCTCATCTCGGAGTCCACACGGATGCAGCTCCTGAGACCCGTGATTCAATGGGCCAAGTATCCCTGACAGAGATACTGGACTGAGGGGATTCACCCACGGAGGCCTTCCGTGGCTGAGGCCATTGTCAGCCCAGCCTTGAGCTTTGGCAGCAGCCTGCTTCCTGCCCTGTGCCCTCGGCCAGGATGGCTCAGAAAATGTCATGGTCCCCTACCGCATTTGCCTGGGTTTCGAACACCCTTCTGCCGAGGGTTGGTCACCGACAGCGTTTCGGCGCTCCGGAACGCTGAGACATGCACAAGCCCCCGCCAGGAGTCCAAAAAGCTGACTCGCCCAGGCACAAGGTCTACGTTGTGTCCTCCCTTGCCTCTGCCAGGCCAGCTCAGCCGCGGCTGATGGCACTCTCCCACGCCCTCATGGGCTCCCTGGATGAGGTGATCCCTCATCTCCCGGCCGACCTGCAGTCCATGGTCTGGCAGGTTCGGGACCAGGGTAGGGCGGTGGTGAAGCAGCAGCTCCAAACAGCTCTGGACATGGAGACTCCTGTGCCAGATCGGTTCTTGACCACAGTGTGCTATGCGCGCATAGGCGTGGCTGAGGATATCCACCTTCACTGCGGATACCCAGCATAAATTATGGATGTCCCTTCTTGGGGACCGATCTCTTCAGCCCTGGAGTGGAAGGTCACTCCAGTGGATCGAGAAGTCCAATGCCACTCCTGACTTGGGTCATTTCCGCCAGAAGGACAAAGGCCACCGACAGCAGTAGCACAAGTCCTTTCTGTCCTTCAGGCCCGTGCGCCCGTCCGGCAGCACCAGCACCAGGGCCAAGTGAGGCTCATGACTTCGCATCCCAAACCCAAGCCCTTGGCTTCCTCTAACAGGATGTAGGAGAAGGCCCAGGAGGTCCCTCAGCCGGTCCCTCCTCCAAGCCTGCCCGTGACAGGTTGAGGGGTGTCGCCCCCAGCCTCATCACTCCCCCCTGGGTACCCTCCATGGGAGGACGGCTGCACCACTTCCTTTCCGCCTGGTCCGCTATCACCACGGACCGCTGGGTGTTGAGGATGGTAGGAAAGGCCTGCCTCTGGAGTTGAGAGCAAGGCCCCACCCTTCCGAGCCGTGGCCCTCGGCGGGGGGCCACAGGGTCCTGCCAGCCTTGCTGTCTACGCCACGCAGCCGATATTGCCCTGCTCCCTCGAAAAAGAGGTGGGTCAGGAAGGTGGTAGATCCTCCTCCAGACCCAGGGTTTGTGTCCAGGTATTTCCTGGTCCCAAAATGGACGGGGGGCTGGCTCCCCATTCTCGACCTGCACAACCTGAACAAGTTCCTAAGGTCTTGGACCTTCAGGATGGTGACTCTGGCTCAGATAATCCCATCCTTGGAACGAGGCGTGTGGTTCTGTTCCCTGGACCTCCAGGACGCGTTCTTTCTCGTCCCAATCCGTCCGTCCCATCAGAGGTTCCTCTGCTTCAGAGCGGAGGGATCCCTTTACGAGTTCCAGGACTTCCTGGGCCTCATGGCGGCCTGCACCAGCGTGGTCCATTGGGCCAGCTGTTACATGTGTCCCCTTCAATGGAGACTGGCCAGCCAGTGGTCACAGCACTTCGATCCACTGGATCAGCTAGTGACAGTGATCCAGGGGATGTGGAACGCTCTCCAGTGGTGGACCGTTCCAGCACATCTGCAAGAGGGCATCCCATTCGTCCGCCTTGAGCCGACGCTCTCTCTATCGACCGATGCCTCTCTGATGGGTTGGGGTGCCCATCTGGGGAGCACTGAGTGCACGGCCTCTGGTCCCCTCGGGGTCCCGATGCCATGTCAACCTGTTGGAGCTCAAGGTTCATCTAGCCCCCACCGCCTTTTGTCTCGCTTCTACGGGCCAAGTGGTTCAGGTCCAGACGACAATACCACAACCATGTACTACCTAAACTCGCCAGGGTGGGAGGCTCCATGCCTTTGTGCAGGAAGCTCTCCGCTATAATCTCGATGCAGCCTGGAGGCGGATCTTCTCGCCATTCACGTGGCAGAGTCTCCAACACCCTGGCGATGCCCTAAGCTGGATGAGGGGCTGCGTCTCTCATGAGTGGTCTCTCCTGCGGAGGTAGTACAAGATCTCTTCTCCCACTGGGGCATGCCTCAGGTGGACCTCTTTGCTTCTAGGAGAAGTGAAGCTGAGACTGTTTCATGCCCACCCTTCAGCAGGGCCGCTGTAGGGGATGCCTTCTAGGCTGTGGACCCCGTGGCTCTTCTACTCCTTTCCCCATTTCCTGATCCACAAGGTGCTTCTCAAGGTGAGGAGGACAAGGCGCAGTGATTCTGGTAGTCCCAGACTGGCCCCGCCAGTTCTGGTATCCAGATCTCCTCAGTCTCAGCTCCAGGCTCCGGGGCTTTCAGCCCACCGGACCTGATCTCAGTCAGTCAGGGAAGGTATTCCATCCGGACCTTCAATCCCTGCACCTGGCGGCCTGGTTCCTGAGCAGCTAGAGTGCCAGGCCTTGGTCTTATGATGAGGTCCTCAGCGCTTGAGGCATCCTGTAAGGAGTTGACCAGAAAATGCTACTCCTTCAAATGGAAGAGATTCTCTATTGGTGTCAGGGCCAGGGCCTGGACCCTTCCTCCTGTTCCTTGGCAGAAGCATTCTGGACTACCTGTGGTCCCTTTCTCAGCTAGGGCTTGGTCTGCCGACCCTTAAGATTCACTGGCAGCCATCTCTGCTTACCCGGGCCGGGCGGGCAGTGGTGGCGAGGAGAAGGTGGTCGGTGCTTTTTCAAAGGTCTTGATCACATATCCTCCGTGCAAGAACATCCACCTCTGTGGGATCTACTGCTGGTATTGGCCAAGCTCATGGGCGTTTCATTTGAACCGATGCACAGGTGTGACATCTTTCACCTGTCGTGGAAGACTGCCTTCTTGGTGGCTATCACGTCAGCCAGAAGGATGGGAGAGCTCCAGGCACTTTCCATCAGTCTCCTTATCTGGTCTTCCACAGGGACAAAGATTTTGTCGCTCTTCCACCAGTTCCTTCGAAGGTGGTGTTGAAGTTCACCTTGGCCAGGTGTTGACTGGCTCTGCGATGGCCTACCCCAGTCACACCTCGGAGGCTAATACTAGGCTCCATGCTTTGGACCCTAGAGAGAGCTCACTTATTAAGGAGGCGGGATGGCTGAAGTCTGGGAGGTTCGCCAGCTGTTTGTCACCTATGCTGAAGCCGCACTGGCAGACCTGCAGCTAAGCTGGACGATAGGCAGTTGGTCACTCCTCATAGATCTCTTGCTATAGGTTGGCGGTATGGAGCCTCCCAGAGGATAAGAGCTCATTCTCCACCCCCATACCGCTAAACGGTGGCTGCTTCCAGGGATGTCCTTATCCAGGAAATCTGCAGGGCTGCTACCTGAAGTCAGCACACACCTTCATCACCCACTACCACATCGACCTTGAGTCATGCCGGATGCTGGTTTTTGGGCCTCGGTTCTCCAGTCTTTATTTCCCAAGTAGGGGTATGCGCCTTGCTTCCTCCTCCTGGAGAACTGCTAGAGTCTGTAATAGATAGTGTGGATGAACAATTACATCCATGTCCCTAGAAATACAGGTTGCTCACCTGTAACAGGAGTTCTAGGAATGGTATATGTTGTTCATCCACACAACACACCCGACCTCCCCGGCTTTGACGCACAACCTGGCTTCCAGTGGGCTAGATCTGGCATCATGGGGCGGAGCCGAGAGTTTTACCACCTGAGTGGGTGGGAGGAGCCAGCTTGAAGACCTTCCGGCAAGATTTAAAGCGGCAAGGAACCTGCCAGATAGTGTAGATGAACAACATATACCATTCCTAGAACTCCTGTTGCAGGTGAGTAATTTTTCTTCACGCCTCCCAGACAAAGACTCCAGGAAGGTCAATGCCATGGCCAAAAAACAGTATTTGGCATCTTTGGGACTCAGGCAGGCTTAACTATATGGCCTACACAGCCAGGTACCAGAAGTCCAGGTGGGATACAGTTCTGGAACTGGCTGAATAGGCCTCCTCCCAGCTAGCCAGAGAGCTGAAGGAGGTGGCTGCTGATGGAATCGAGGCATCTAAGGTACAATTCCATGCTGCTGTGGACTCCAAAGATGTGGCATCATAAGTCATGGCTACATCTGCCTATCTCAGGAGACATGCTTGGCTCAGATGTACTAGCCTTTCACAGGATACCCAGGCTAAGGCTGTGGATTCCCCTGTAGTGGGTAACTCTCTGTTTGGGGAGCAGACAGAGGCTTACATGAAGAAAATGGATGAATACAGGACCACCTACAGAAGTGCAGAGGCCAAAGAGAGGCAAGCCACTCCTCAGAGGCAGCAGTCTAGGGGCAGGGGTAGGTCTTTCCACCAAGCTCAGGCTTCCTCTCCTTTCCCACAGAGAGGGTTCTTTCAAGGAAGAGGCAGGAGGGGGATGAGTAGGGCTGCATCCTCTTCCCAGTCTAAGGCTCCCGCCAAGCAGACACCCTGATGTCAGCCCGGGTCGATTCCCCCATTCCAGTAGGAGGCAGGCTGGCTGGCTTACTACTTCCAGGCCTGGAAGTCTGTTACCTCAGACAAGTGGGTCCTGGAAGTAGTAAGTCAGGGACTAGCCTTCAGCTTCAAAAGATTCCCAAAACTGAGAGTCTGTTTTTTTCCACCTGCATCCATCTCAGAAGCCCTTGATCTAGAGGCAGAGGTTTCTTCTCTACTGGCTCTCAGAGCTGTAGAGAAAGTTCCTACTCAGCACAAGGGCAAAGGTCTGTACTCCAGGTACTTCTTTACCTCCAAAAAGCAGGGGAGTGGTGACCCATCCTAGACCCTAAGTTATTTGAACAAACACATCACAAAACTAAAGTTTGAAATGGTGACTCTGGGAATAATTCTTCCCTCTCTAAGGTCAGGGGATTGGCTAGCATCCCTGGACCTCAAGGATGCCTATTCCCATATTCCTATCTGGTGCTCCCACAGAAAGTACCTCAGGTTCGAGCTGCCCTCAGACCATTATCAGTTCAGAGCCATGCTCTTCGGCCTAACATCAGCTCCAATGGTGTTTACAAAGTGCCTTGCAGTAGTAGTTGCCTTTCTCAGAAGGCAGGGTATTTCCATCTTCCCATATCTGGACGACTGGCTAATTGTAGGTCAGTCCTCCGACCAGGTTAAGTCAGCTCTACAAATCACTCAAGACTTTCTCAGTTCTCTGGGGTTTCTTCTCAATCTTCCAAAGTCTGTTCTCAAACCAGTACAACTTCTTACTTTCATAGGAATAGAGTTGGATACTATCCAAGCAAAGGCCTTCCTTCCTCTGGCAAGGGTAAAGGCCCTCACAGATCTTGCTTCCTCTTTTCGACCTATGGTCTCTTGCCCAGCAAGACAGTTTCTTCAACTCCTGGGCCACATGGCAGCTTCCATTGCAGTGGTGCAAGGATCCAGGTTTCACATGAGGGACATTCAGTTCCACATAAGGTCCTTTTGGTCTCAGAAAAGAGACTCTCTCACCAAATTGATTCCAGTGACTCAGACTCTGGTCCAAGCTCTCCAGTGGTGGCTGGACCAGTACAACCTCAGACAAGGTGTTCCATTTCTCTCTCAAGTCCCCTCAGTAGTCCTTACTACAGATGCTTCTCTCCTAGGCTGGGGAGCCCATTTGGGAGCTCTCACTGCTCAGGGGGTTTGGTCTCCACAAGAGTCTTTCCTTCATATCAATCTGCTGGAACTCAGAGCAGTTTTTGTGGCCCTTCAGGTCTTCTTGGAATCAGTCAGGGGCAAGATGGTGCAGGTCAGGACAGACACCACCACCACAATATGGTACATCAACAAGCAGGGAGGCACCGGGTCCACGGCCTTGTGCACAGAGGCCATGAAACTGTGGTCTCTAGCCTATTCCCTTCAGACTTCCCTGATAGCAATTCATCTCCCAGGAAAGGACAATGTACTGGCAGATGCTCTGAGCAGAATCTCCCAGGGACATCACGAATGGTCCCTGGACCCTCACATCCTACAGGTCATCTTCACCAGATGGGGCACTCCAGAGATAGATCTCTTTGCAGCCCCGGACAATCACCAACTTCCTCTGTTTTGTTGCAGACCTCTAGTCCTGGGGACTGTTCCTCTGGATGCTCTCATTCTAGATTGGAAGGTCAGGTTTCTCTATGCCTTCCCTTCCTTCCCTCTGTTGTTCAGAGTCCTGATCAAAATCAGATCTCAGCCCTGCACAGTGATACTGGTGGCTCCAGATTGGCCAAGCAGCCTTGGTATCCTCTGCTGCTGTCTCTGGCAGTGTCACGTCCCCTGTTTCTTCCCAAGAGATACAGTCTCCTAACCTCCTCTCTGGAGGATCTGGTACCTCAATCTCCAGTCTCTCAACCTCAAGGCCTGGCTCTTGAAGAATTAGAATATACATGGTTGCATCTTTCTCAGGGAGTTCTGGATATTTTGAAGATTTCTAGGAAACCTTCCACTAGAAAAACTTATTATTCCAAATGGAAAAGATTCAGCAATTGGCATTCTCAGAAGGGCATTTTGCTTGATTCTGCAAACATTGCTACAGCCTTAGATTATCTGGTTCACCTTAATGGTCTGGGCCTTAGGCCTGCAGCTCTGAAGGTTCACCTAGCAGCTGTGTCTGCATTTCTTTCAGCAGGGAAGGGCTCTTCCCTGGCATCTCATCCTGTTTTCAGGAAGTTCTTCAAAGGTCTGGTTCACATTAACCCTCCCTTTTGAGAGCCTAGTCTGGCTTGGGATCTTAATGTCTGCATTGCTCAGTTTATGCAGCTACCCTTTGAACCTTTGGCTCCGGCCAAGCTTAGTACTTGACCTAGAAAACTGTGTTCCTGGTAGCTATTACTTCTGCCAGAAGGATTAGTGAATTACAAACCTTGTCAGTTGAACCTGACTTCATTTCCTTCCGTAGGGATAAAGTGGTCCTAAGAACCAGTAGAAGGTTCTTACCCAAAGTGGTGTCAGATTTTCATCTGAACCAGTCTGTCTCTACCTGTGTTATTCACTGACCACTCTTCTTCAGGGGAAAGAAGGTTACACAGTTTGGATGTTAAAAGGACTCTTAGTTACTACATAGAGCATACTAATGCACACATGCATGACTGTCTTCAATTGTTTCTCACTTATGGTGAAGTGGGGGAAGGTAAGCCTGCTACTAAAAGGACTATTGCCGGGTGGATTGTCTCTTGTATACAATTCCGCTATGACAAATTGGGAAAAACACCCCCTTCCGGCCTGAGTGCTCACTCGACTAGGGGTACAGCTGCCACTCTGGCTGCGGCCAGAAATATACCCTTGCTAGAAGTCTGTAAAGGAACCACCTGGAAAACAGTCCATACATTCACCAAGCATTACTCTCTGGACATCCAGGCTAGGAGTGATGCTAGGTTTGGCACAGCAGTACTGCAGATCCTGTTCCCAAAGTAGGTTCTGCATTCCCTCCTCCTGGGGAAACTGCTTGGTAGTCTGCATATTGTCAGAATACAGCAAGACTTCATGTTGTTTGAAGAAAAAATTACTCACCATAGTAATGTTTCTTCTAATGGAGTCTTGCTATGTTCTGACCTGCCTCCCCTCTCAGAACCTAGTTTTTGGGAAGTGGGCTGGCAGGTACAGTGTTGCACCTTAGGGGTGTACCTTGTACTCCCCTCCTCTTTGCAGGGGGAGTAGTTCTGTTTATATAGTATTATATTGTCACTACCTTTTTTCTTGGGTTCTTGACTTGAGTCTTTTTGGGACCCAAATTGTTGCCTTTGGCTTTAAGTAAACAATTTCCACTTTTGAGTACTAGTTTGCTCATAAGAATCTGATGGTTACACTGGTAAGTACCAGAGACAGAGGTTTGAAAACCGAGCTCGAGCTCAACGTTCTGTGCTTCTGCATAGAGTTAACTCTTTCCTCTCCAAGGCAGTTCAAGTGCTGGGGCTAACTGCATATTGTCTGAATACAGCAAGACTCCATTAGAAGAAACATTACTAAGGTGAGTAATTTTTTCTTCTCGCAGTGGGCACCCCTCAGATGGACCTGTTTTCCTCCCCAGACAACGCCAAGCTTAGGCTGTTTTGTGCCTACCTCCCCAGTGGGGAGCAGGTATTCTTCATGAGGCCCTGGGCCTCTTTATGCTTTCTCTCCCTTTCCTGTGGTTCACAAGGTCCTGCTTAGGGGGACAAGGCATTGATGATTCTGGTGGCTTAAGACTGGCTGTGCCAGTTCTGGTACCCTGATTGCCTCGGCAGCAGGCCTCCACGGCATCTGCCACTTTGCCCAGACCTGTTTTTGTGCTCTCGGGGGAAGGTCCTCCACTCAGACCTTCAATCCCTGCACCTGACAGCCTGGTTCCTAAGCGGCTAGAGTTTCAGGCTCTGGGTCTCTCCGAAGAGGTCCTCCTTCTCACCCCAGGGGTCCTTTAGCATCAGTAACTGTATGCAGTAAGCTGGCTAGGTTGAGCTGCCTTGGAGGGGGAGTTTATGATAATGAATCAAATGAATTAGCCAATCAGAAGAGTTAGAGGATTTGCTGAGTGGAGCTTGCCCAGAGGTCACTAGAATTTTTTCTCCACCTGACTAACACTACCTTTGGGGTGCTCTCTCACTTTTGGCCATAGAGAAAATTTGAATAAAAGTTCTTGCTATTTTCTTGCATCTGTGCTGAATTTGTGAGTATTTTATACTCACTTGCTTTATTTTTCTATTTTTTAGCAGTTCTTGGGAACTGCAGTTTCTCTTTTTCCACGGTTCCCTTCAGTTATTTTGAAGTAAAATAAATAGCGTCTTCGGTGTATTCGATTATATTTTGTTTTATTTAGTTAACAGTTCCCGGTTTTCTTTGGGAACCGTCATTTTTCTTCATTTTAAGTTACTTTTTCCTTCAGATAGTCATGGTTCTTTACCGCGAAGGAACCAACCACTAAGCTTTATATTTCCCATTTGGGAACATTTCTTTCTGTCATTTCTGACAATTTGGTATGTCAGAAAGACCCAAGAAAAGGACTGGAACTACAGTTTTAAAAATTGTTTAAAGTGTTACAAATTTGTGACTAAAGCAGACAGCCACGACTTGTGTTTACAGCATTTAGGTCCAGACCATTACTGTGTTCTTTGCTCTAAATTTTGTTCAAAAACAATAAGATAGAGAGCCAAAAGATTGGAAATTATGGCTTCTCAGTCTGCTTCCCCCTTTGCCAAAACTTCTGAAGAGGGGTACTCTTCCCAGGCTAACTCCAAAGATAAGTCCCCCCAAGGGCTCCTCTGAGAATAAGTCAGACAAGCACAGTAACAATAAAAATGGTGACTAGCCAAAAAAGAGACAAGAGGAACAGGTCACTGATGAAATGCCTACTAAAAAGAAATTTAAAGAAAAGCATACTACTGCCCCATCCGCGTTAAGGCAAGGGGAGATGCCAGTGGCACAAAAATAAGAGAGTGAGTCGCTTAAAGAAAAAAAGAGAGTCTCTGACAGAAAAAGATTTACCCCCATGTGGAACAGGTGGCCAAGGCTTGGCACCTATACCAAATATACAGAGTATGGGCAGTATTTTCTCTGCCCCTTCTAGTCCTGTGTACCATAGCACTTCTGTCCCATCTTTTGGCCCAGATTACTACTATGGCACGGGAGATGGGGATGAGGATGACAATGAGTCAGAAAGTCAGCCCCTTGAAACTGATGTCTCACCAGACCAGGGGTTTGGTACTTCACCAAATGGCCAGGACGATTTTTCCTTCCTAGTTGCCTTTTACAGCACTTGGTGGATACTCTGGATCTCCCTACCCAGGAAACCGCAGAGGATGAAGAGGAGGATGAAGACTACAGAGAGGTGATGGGTTTTCCACTTCCCAAAAGATAGTGCTACCTATTTACTAATCATTAAAGACGACTCCCATTTGTCTGGAGTAGACAAAAAAGATTGAGAGGAAATATGTATGTTCACCCAAGCCATGAAGAAGTAATGCAGGCTGCGACTTGTGACAAGGCTAAAGTCCCACTATCCTCTCAGCCTATTGAAAAAGAGTCCAGAAGACTGGACTTTACGGCAAAGAAATCTTACCACAGCTTTCTTACTTTTGCGCCCATCTACTTACTTGGCATACTCTGCCAAGTATCAGAAGGCCTTATGGAATTTGATGCTGGCCATGTTGAACCAGAAATCAGATTAGATGGCGCAGGATATTGCTGAGACTGTGAAAAGTGGATTAGAAGCCACTAAGTACCAGATCTTACTTCGAGAGGAAGCTCTTGCAGCAGGTAAATACATGCAGGACTGACGCCACCTGGCGGCAGATCATGGCAAAACTCTTATAGCAGTACCTAGGGGACCGACATCCCATCCAGTATATAGGAGGCAACGGTCCATATGTGCTCCAGTTCTTTCCCACCATTGGCTCTCGGCTAGCTCTTCGCCAGTACTGACCATAGCTTACCTCAGTTTACCTTTTTCTCAAAAATTTAGATTAAATCTTCTATATGTCCATTCCACTGACAGGGCACACAAACAGGTGCTCCTGTGGGTGTCCGATTCCCTCCAAGGACGGTCAGTCTGCTTGGACCCAGATCATGACACCAGCACCTGCTCCCGCTGCCAGGCATTTAACAGCAGGACCTGCATAAGGCACCAAACATCGCTCCAAGCCTTTCTTGCGCAACAGTTGGCCACCATGCAGTGAGACACTTCATCTGGAGGGGATTCCCAAGATCGCTCGCCCACTAGGAAGAAGCACCATAAGGAGAAGCTCAAGGATTGGGAGAGATCCCACTCGAGGTCCCGGTCCTCCGGATTGCATGCAGCTTCCAGATCATGCTCTTTGGGCCATGAGTCCTGCCTGATGACCCTGAAGCCAGCTGTTCCCTCGACTGCGTTGGCTGCTCTCTCTCCAAGTCCACCAGCTCTTCGGCTTCTTTTCAGCCGATCAAGGTCCATCCTCCCCCAGCTTCATCAGGGAGATCTGTGGACTCAGATAAGACCCCCTTCCACTCAGCCTGTCTCCAGTGCCAAATCCTGGGAAGGGAAAAAGTCCTCTGGTCATTCGTCTGGTCAGGCATCCTCTTTGTCTCCAAAACCTAAGTCTTCTGACCGTCATTAGCCTCTGGAGTCAGAACGGCATCCATCAAACACGACTCGCAAATCCTCCGACCGCCATCAGCCTCTGGCTTCAGAAGGGCGTCCGTTGGACAAGAAACACAAGCCGGCCTCGGACAGCCACCCTGCCATCTGCCCTCTGGCTGCCATCCGGCCACCACTGGCTAAGGTTACCCCAATGCCAGCAACTCTGGCCAAACGTGATGCTGGCTCTGATGTCACTCCATCCTCTGAGGAGCGGACGCCGGCCCGTCAGCCATCCGAACCTGACGACACCCTTGAAGACCAGGCCCCACCGTCGTCGCCCATATGGCCGCCACTGATGCCGGACTGGTCTGATGCCGGTACCGATGCCGTTACTGGGATATTGACGCCTCACCCAGCTCCTAGCTCCCTCAGGCTAACTATGTCCCAGGTTAAGGAGCTTTTTCCCCACTGGTGGGGGACATGAAACCCAACTTGCTCCCACTCCTCAGCCTGATTCAGTTCCTGAATCTCTGCCAAACGATAAAGAGGCCCCACAGCCTGCTGGTGATGATACTAGGAGACCCTGCTCTCCTCGCAGTCCTAGAAAGCATCCAGACAAGTGTAGGCACAGATGGTCTCATTCTAGAAGATCCTCCTGTTCTGCCTCGCCTGACCAAAGGCACAAGCGAAGGAGACAACACTCTCCTTCCCCCTCTTTATCAGACACGTGTGTCGACTCTGACTCCTCTTCTCCCACTTCCAATGTCCAGTCTCTGCCTGGGGATACGGAGGATCAACGCAAATCTCTGCCAGATGGCCCCAGTTTTATGGAAGTCATGCGCCACATGCAAGAGAACATGGGGTGGGACACGGAGGCTCTTGACCCGGAGCACTTGAGGCTGGTGAAATATATGCACCAAAAGCACCTAAAGCCCATGGTCATCCCACCTATAGTGGTCACCTTCCAGGATGTTACCCAAGCTACCTGGAGGCATCCACATTCCTCCTCCACAGTTCCCAAGAAAGCGCACCATCTTTACCGGGCACCTAAAGACCATCCCTTTCTGGCTGAACAACCAGCCACAGATTTGGTGGTGATTTCGGTGGCTCGTGACCTTTCTGAGACGCCCAAACACCTGAGCACCCAGCCGCCTAACAGGGAGTCTGAGCAGCTGGATTAGTTGGGCAGAAAGTTGTACACGTCTCAACTTCCTGACTCATATGGTCCTGTTCCAGAATGCCCTCTGGGAACAAGTGCTGGACATCCTGCAAGGCATGCCTGACTGCCCACAAAGGACAGAACTTGCAAAATTGCTCCAGATGGGCTCGGACGTTGGTACACATGTCTTGAGGTCTGTGTATGACTCTGCAGACACATCTGGAAAGGGCGTCTGCCATGGGCATTTGTCTCCAGTGTCACTCTGGGTTTCAGGGTTCACACCAGATGTTCAGTCGAATGTTCTGGATACCCCCTTTAAAGGCTCTGTTCTTTTCGGGGAAGAGTCGGAGAAGGTGATTTCCAAATTACAAAACTCTGGTAAGGCTGTCTGTACCGTGCAGTCTATGTACCACCCAAAATGGGGACAATTTCGTTGGTCCTGTTTTTGTGGCCGAGGGGGACACCAGCCTCGACAACCCCGCTTCCAGCCACAGCCTCAGTGGGGAGGCTTCTGTCGAAGAGGTGGAACCAAGGGCTCCTCGGCCTCCACCTCTCGACAGGCTAAACGAGCCCCAGCTGCCTTTCCCCCTCCCCCAAATGCCTGACTATTTAGTTGACCCTTCTTTCCTCGATGTCCCGTCAGGACAGCAGGTGAGAGGCCACTTTTTTCTGTACACAGAAGTGTGGAGAGAAGTGACCTCTGACCAGTGGATCCACAATCTCGTGGAGTTCAGGCATTCCATTGAGTTAAAAGAACTTCCCTCAGACAGACCACCATCCCCATCCTGCCATCCAAGAGGACACAGAGAACAAATACAACAGGAGACTTGGGCTCTACTAGCCAAAAGAGCCATAGAACCCATCCTTCTGGCAGCGAGAGACTCGGGCTTTTATTCCCACTTCTTCCTGGTTCTGAAAAAGACAGGGGACTTGCAACCCATCTTGGACCTCAGCAATCTGAATCTGTGGGTTTCCTACAAAAGATTCAGGATGGTCTCCCTCCCACGATCTCAAGAGGAGACTGGTTGACGTCTGTGGACATGTAAGATGCATATCTGCATATCCACATCGCCAAGGGACACAGAAGATTCCTGAGGTTCAGATTCGAAGGAAGACACTTCCATTTTGAGTCCTTCCCTTTGGTCTTTCCTCAGCCCCAAGAGTCGTCACGAAGTGCATGGCAGTGGTCACTGCAGCACTGCTCAGGATGGGCCACTTTGTGTTCCCCTACCTGGACAATTGGCTCCTGCTGGCTCCCTCCAGGGACTTCCTTCAAGAAACGATTCGGGACACCCTCGCCCTGTGTCAGCGTCTGGGCGTCACGATATATCCTGACAAGTCATTTCTGATTCCCACCTAGAACCTGCAGTTCATAGGGGCTTTATTGAACACTGTTCAAGGGAAAGTTTTCCTGCCAGGAGATCGGGTAGAGTGCATTCGGGCTCTGCCGGCCTCATTTTTTCAGCCTCTATAGTACCCACCAGACTACTGCTGAGGTTACTAGGCCACATGGCAGCAGCCATAGTCTGTTCCCTTCAGAAGATTGTGGATGAGAACAATTCAGTGGACCCTCAAGGTCCAGTGGGACCAGAATTGGGACGACCTCAATGCGCGGGTCAAAGTCACTGAGCCAATCCACCAGGAACTTCGCTGGTGGATGTTGTCACAAATGCACTCAGCAGGTTAGGCCTTCTGCTCCCACAGTGCCAACCTCAGAGCACAATAGTGTGAACAGGTAACAGACAGGGTCTGCTTGTGGCTCCGAATCACCATTAGTCTCATGTTCTGGGGGGATTCAAACTGTGAATTTTATGCTAGCGTACGCAATGTACAGGCGCAGATACGTACCCTCCTCGGGGATTGCGGTACAGTCTTATGCCAGGGGCACCCAACGAGGCTTCCAAAATCAACCCTTAAAACTATGAGACCTTAGGCATATTCTTACCTTTTCCCAGTTTAGTAACACCATCAAGCTGTTTGAACAATTGTCAGACTTAACCATCTATATATCACTTGCAAAAAAGAACTGGCAGACACCCAGGCAGTTTCTTGAGAAAAATATTTTACTAAAAGATGATAAAAATATGTAAAATGTAAACACAGAACAATATATCAAAGAGCATACAATCACTTAAAAGAAAAGCAAAGAAAACTACAGAACAAACTCCTACCAACATACAGTTAGATCTTTTCTATCTAATGTATTACCTCTAAGTGTTTATCAGAGAGGTTTTTATAGAGTCCCAAAATAATATGTCATATTCCCCATTTACAAGGATACATTTCTACTCCATCTCCCCCACCCTCTCGGTGAGTCATCTAGCTCCTCCTTTTTAGAATTAAAAAAATACAAACATGATGTCCTATCAGGAGGTATATTAAACAAGGTGACATCAGCGAAAATTCCGCTTCCTAAATATGATTCCTTAATGAAACATTTTTCTCTTTGATCTTGTATGGATCCTGTTCCCAAGGCATCTTCAAAGGGTTTTACAACTTTTAACACCATGGTGGTATCAATGTTCTTATAGGAATCAAAAAACTTTACGAGTCTTATATCCTGGCAGCTGGGTCAGTTCTAATTAAGACAAAAAAACAGGAGACCTTTAATCAGGTCTCTGGTCTTTTTAATTACTTCCTGGTTTTAGTTTAATATATCCTGTAGCTTCACTGAAACCTGGGGAGGAGGCACCCATAAGCACAGGCTGTCTTATGTGAGACAGTCACCTACTATATTTTTATATTATAAATATCACATAACAATCATAACCAGCTGGCCAAGCATCACAGATGTCATCCTTCAAGTTCCTGGAGGGAGTTCAGTTTCAGCCCGGAACCCCTTCGCAGACAATGTACATGGACGCTTCAAATACGGGATGGGGCACACACTTAGGGGATCACAGGACTCAAGGTTCCTGGTCCCCGTCAGAGGAGAGTCTACACATTAATGTCCTCGAGTTGAGAGTGGTACTTTATGCACTGCAGGCTCTGGACTCTGTAATCTTTCTGGGTCACCTTCTTGTCCAGACAGACAACACCTCAGTGGTCTTTTACATCAACAAACAAGGAGGTACCCACTCTTACCCTTTCTGTCGAGAGGCCATGAGAGTTTGGGATTGGGTCATCATTCATCAATTGACCAGTTCCGCTATTCACATTCCAGGGATCCAGAACGAATTAGCAGACGCCCTCAGCAGGTCGAGTTTGCAGGCCCACGGATGGTCCCGCCATCAAACCATAGCCAATGATCTGTTCACCAGGTGGGGGACTCCAGATCTTGATCTTTTCATGTCTCCATCCAACGCAAAACTGCCCAGTTTCTGCTCGCTAGATCCAGGCCTGGTGTTTTTTTGCGAGACGCCTTGTCCCTCTCTTGAAAAGGGAGGTTCCTTTACATCTTCCCTCCCTTTCTGCTTCTACAGAGGGTCCTCCTCAAAGCGCAATCAGAAGGGACTACTATGATCCTGATCGCTCCGCTGTGGCCTTGTCAGATATGGTTCCCCTTGCTACAGTGTCTTTCGGTGGAACCTCCTGTACCCTTGCCAGTCTCAACCTATCTTCTGTGTCAGAACAATGGGTCCCTAGTTCACCCGAACCTGAGTTCCCTCCAACTGCATGCCTGGCTCCTTGGGACCTAGCTAAGCTTAGGTTCAGAGTCTCTGATAAGGTAGCACAAGTCCTGGTGGAGATGAGGAAACCCTCCATGAGAGCTACTTATACAATGAAATGGAAACGTTTCTGTCTGTGGGCCACAGCGAGCCATTTGGATCCATTGGTCTGTCCAATCAAAACAATTCTGGAGTACCTGCTTTCCTTTTTTTTTTGTGTTATTTTCTGTTTTTAGCGCTACCCACTGCCGAGCTTTTGCCCGGTAATGGACCCTTCAGCTGTGGCTCCCACATTAGCAGCCCTCCTGGTACCCCCTAGCATGCCCCACAAGCCGGAGGTCACAGCACCCGGCCTCTCTGAAGGGTGCTGTGAATGACGGGATAGGGCGGGAGTCGGCCTGGGAACCAATAGCAGCCGGGGCGAGCATCATGGAGGTGATGGGTAGGTTTAGCTTTTTCCCCGTAGGCACGGGTGGGAATGTGCAGCGATGCCAGCGTCTGTCCTGCCCCCCTGAAGCCTTGCTGGTGCCGGTCACTGTGGTGCCCCTGGCCTCCTCCAGGGGTCCCTCGAGCGCCAGTCACACACCACACCCTTCGCCCACAGAAGGAGAGCAGTCTGTGGGATGCTCTATCATCCTCCCCCGGCTGGCCGTCCAATGACCAAGGTCCATTCCTAAACCTGGGTCGCCAGTGTCACAAGCGGAAATCCAACCACTGCGCCAATGGGCCTGCAAGTACCTGCTTCTCTTATCGGAGTCAGGTTTAAGTTACTCCTCCATTAAGGTACACCTGGCCTCTCTTTCTGCCTACCATGCCCCTGTTCAGGGCAGATCAGTGGCTCAATTGGAGACATCCAAAGCCTTTCTCAGAGGCATCTTGCACATCAGACCCCCCTATCCGGGACCCCGTTCCTCCTTGGGACCTGCTCTTTGTGTTGGAGAATCTGACACTCCCTCCTTTTGAACCAGCCTCGGATTGTGAGCTGAGTTTTCTCTCTTGGAAAACGTCTTTTTTTAGTTGCTGTTACTTCTGCTCAGAGGATTTCCGAGCTTCAGGCGCTCATGTGTAAGGAGCCTTACCTGATTTTTCACAAGGATAGGGTAGGCCTGTGCACTAATCCTAAGTTCCGACCTAAGGTGGTGTCAGAGCTCACATTGAACCAGGCGGTTCAGCTCTTTGTGTCCTACCCAAATTACTTTAATAAAGGGAAGGCTGTTCTCCACATCCTGGATGTTCATAGAGCTCTGCGATTTTATTTGTTCAGGGCCAAGGAGGTCAGGAAATCCAACCAGTTATTTTTGCCTTTTGCTTCCAGGTCCTTAGGCTACTCAGTCACCAAATAGATGCTTTCACATTGGTTGGTGAATTGCATCACTTTCTGTTTCTAGAAACATGGCAAAGCCCTTTCTGGCCCAGTCAAGGCTCACTCCACTAGAGCAGTAACAATGTCATTCACAGCTCTCAAGAGGGTATCGGCAGCGGTCATTTGTGCTGCAGCTACCTAGCACACTGTTTGTACCTTCATGAGGCATTATAGTCTGGATATAGCCTCCAGAAGCAGAGCTGGAGTCGAACTTGCGGTCTTGCAGGGCTTGATCTCCTGAGGGATTCTCCCTGGCATTCTGTTCCTTGTCTCTCCTTTTCTTCCTCCCAAGTAGTTGTCTTTAGTTTTATACTGCTTGGAAATCTGTCCTACATGTCATTACCTGCTGCAAGAGCTTCCTCTCGCAGTAAGATAGTACAGTTACGTAAGAACTTACCATAACACTAGATCTTCGAGAGACGCTCTTGCAGCAGGTACAGCTCTCCCTCACTCATCCCCCGATGATTAGGCTCTTCCTGCATTGGCCATGCTGACTCCTTTTTGTTTGGTGAGTGGAGTGCGGACCATTTTTTCTTTCCTTTAATCCTGCAGCCTCATGCAAGATCTGCCAATCTTCCCTTGTCAGTCTTCACCATTTATTACTGATTGGGTGGAAGCCGGAGGCGCACACCCACTATGGGAGAGTTTTTTTGAGGCGGGCCGATGGCGCGGCCCCAAGGCGACACACTATGTGGTGCTGTGAGGCGCGTTAAACACGCAGACTCTTCCATCCCAGTTCTGTTTCTCCCGCCCGTCGAGGCTGCTGTCTGCTGCGCGAGTTTCAGTGCTAAGTATACCACTAAGCTTTTCTGCTACTCCGTTGTTCATCGACACCGTCCGCGACTCCTCAATCCCGGTTCTGTCCCAATGCCGGTAAGTTAGTTCCTTTTATTTCTTAACGGCGCCGGGAGCTTTTTCTGTATTATATTTTATTTCACATCATGTCTGGTTCAGGAGCTAAACGTAAGTCTAAAGCGGGCTGTGCCCCCATACGTCGGTGCTCCTGTGGGCGGCATTTCTCCGTGATGGACCGACATGATGTCTGCCTTCGGGACCTAACCATGATATGGACAGTTATGACACCTGTTTCTCGGACCGCCATGTTCTCAAAGTCCTTGCATTCAAAATCGGCATGGCCCCGCCGACTTTTGGAGGATGGCGTCGCTCTCGGGCCAGGTCTCTAGACCCTTCCTCCAGGTCCTCTCCCAGGCCTATACGGCCTGGTGAGGAGGAGGTCTCATTTTCAAGCCTTGCCAAGGAGGAGGCTTCTTTTACAGTGTTGGAGGAGCGTCATGGCCCCTCCCTGGGCTGCGATGGAGACACCACCTCGGCAGTCACCTCTTCGGAGGTGCAGGCTCCCTCAGTGTCGTGGCCCACAGTTTCTGGGTCCGGCATTGGTGGACTCTCCATGTCGCCTTCCGGCCCCATCTTGGATCCTGGCACCATTTGCAGTGCCGGTGATTGGGGTGGTGCCGTGTGTGGTGCGGTGCTGTATTGGTTTCCAATGCCGCTTGTGGCACCACAGGTCCGGTTGACTTTGTTAGCGGTGCTGTGTTGGGTTCCGGTGCTGTGGGCGGTGCCGGGGACCTTGCCGGAGCCGTGGGCGAATCGGGACTGGGCTCTGGAGCTGCGGGTGATGCGTAAGGATCACACGGCGTCATGCTTGACTTCGGTGCAGCTAGTGGTGCTGTTTCTCAAGGGACTCTTGGGGTGGCCAGCATCGAGGTCCTTCTGCTCAGCTCCTCCTCGGAGACAGACTATTCAGAGGTTGACCCGACTTGGCGCCCCGATTCTTCGGAATCAGTGTCGTTTCTGGAATGCAGAGTCAGGTGATCCAACATTCCCATTCCTGAGTCCCCTGATCCATCTTCCTCCGAGGATCTCCAGGCTGGGGGTGGCCTGGAGTCCATCGGGGAGGGCAGTTTGGAGATTAAGAAGCGGGCTGTCTCCTCGGAGGGGGCTGTGGCTGCTGCCATTCCCGGTGCTGCAGCGCCTTCTCGGGGTGGACTAGGGGTTCTGTCTCCAGGGCGCCCCCCCGGGAGGCCTCAGGTTTGACGGAACCTGTCGCTGGGGTTGAGGAGGAGGGCATCCTCAGAATCTGAGCAGTTGAGAGGCTGGGGTGAAGGGCATCGAGTTCCACCTTCCGCACCTCGGGGTGTAGGGAGGAGCCGAACCCCGCCTCTCCCTCTTAGGCTCAAGAGACTCCTCTGGTGGCATTGCTGCAGTTTGCTCTTCTGGACTCTTGCAACCCCAGGTGCATCACAGGGGAGGTTCCCCATCCAGGCTCTTCCAGAGTTCGCTTCCCCAGGGGTCCGTTTTGCGACCTGGTTTGATATCTGGGATCCCGCCAGCTCGGGCTCCGTTCCCCGGATTTCAGAGCCCTAGCAGAGGACAGTTGCCTTCTTGTAGGTGCCCCTCTCCCATTCCTCTGCAGCCTCCTCCCTCTCCTCCAGGCCATGTCGGTCCTATGGGCCCGTTATCCTGGGAAATGTTCAGAGGTTCTACGGAGGCCTTCCTCTCATATGTTAGGTATATGAATGAGTGGGTGTTTCGCATCTCCCCACTGCCGCAGGAGTCCTCTGGACATTTGAGCTCCTCATCTTCCTCGCCTCCCTCCTCCGAGGGAGAGGAACCTTTTGCTCACCTTTCATCCGACACTGATTTCATGGAATATCAGCGATTCCTATCGAGGATGGTTAAGGATCTCCAGATCTCTTTTCTCAGACATGACAATACTGAGCGAGAGACGTGTGAATTCCTTGGGGAATTCAGTGCCCAACATCTGGTGCTACCATCCAGGCCTATTCCTTTCCAGGAGGCGTCTATCTGCACCTGGCAGTCTCCAGCCACCCTTTTTCCAGCCCCGGTAGACTGCAGGAGGAGGTGTTGTGCCCCATTGGATTCTCTGGGTACACTCCCCAACCCGCCCATGGGATTGGTGTCCCTAGAGACTCCCTCCGGGCTCTGTCACCTGGCATACGACCATCCACCGGACTCAGATTCCCTACAATTTGACCGGTGGGGGCGAAGAGTGTTCTCTTCCTCTCATGCGATGTTATGCATTGTATCACATCAGGCTCAACATGCTGCCTACAGTAGGCATTTATGGTCTATGCTCTCCCAAGTCCTAGCATCAATGCCTGATACGGAGCAATCCAGACAAGCTATTGCCCTCTCCGCTATAGGCCTGGAACTGGCAAAGCACCAAGCAAGAGCATCCTATGACGCCAATGAGGTGGCTTCCAGGCTTGCGGGGACAGCGATCTGCATTAGGTGGATGGCATGGCCCGTCTATCAGGTATCACCCCTGGCCCTGCGTAGTGTGATCCGATCCGCTTTCTGAGGGAACCGCCTCTTTTCCACCAGGGCTAAAAGGCTTCTTGGGCTTCCTCCATCTCCGAGGGACACCTCCTTGCTCTCCTTGGCCTTAGACTCCTGTCTTTAAGGCCAGGGTCTCTTCCTTCCCTCCTTCTGCTTTTCACCAGCAGCAGGCTGAGGGTCTTGTTCCCTCAGGGTTTTTCCTAGTCCCCCTTCGGGGGGGCTTGGTACTCACCCAAACAGTAACGAATGGTGAAGATTGATAAGGGAAGATATGGAAATGACGTACCTACCATAATTCTTGATCTTCTCTTGTATCTTCATCATTCATTACTGATACCTGCCCACCTTCCCCCAACGGGCCTCCTCCTTCTTTGGCATCTCCTCCTCCCTGCTCATTCCTCCCCTCTCCTTTTCATGCAAAAAAAAAACATTTCTTGAGCCTTCCATTCTTCTCTCAGAATGGATCCTCTTATTTGGTAGGGGAGAGGAATGAGTAATATTTATCTCTATCCTAAGGGAACTCTTTCTGATTGTCCATGGGGGTGACCTCTTGGCTCCTTCTTAATCCATGTTGTTCAATTCACAGTTAAAGAAATCGTTCCTCTTGGTTCGGTTCCTTTTTCTAGGTCCCCTCTGGCATGTCTAAATCTCCTGTTGCGCCAGCCTTTGCTAGTCAAACGCTGTCCTGGCAATCCATTTCCTTGATCTGGTGATCTGTTTTGCCTAACCTTTGGGGAGTCAGACTGAGTTTCCACTCTGTCCTTTTCGCAGGGGTGCCCTCTGTGGGGCTTCAAATCCGCCCCCCCCCTCCATACGCACATCTGTGTTAGTACGAAACAGAGTGCTAGTGGGCTTCCTTCCCCTTCCTAGTTGGGCTCTCTCCTTTCAGAACAGATTTTCTGCCTGGGCAGTCTGTGAGCTCTTAGCTGGAGTGTAAGGGGTTGGGGATAGCGGGTGGTGCAGAGAGTCTGCCTCTTGTGTACCAAGCTGTGCAAAGGTTCAGTCGAACGTTTTCATCAGTCTTTGCTAAATGGGATCCTTGCTCCCTTTCTTGGTCCCGAGCTTATGAGCCTTCAAGCCAATCCTCACAACTTGGCAGAGCTTCTCCCTCCTCCCAACATCCCCTTCTCTCTTCTTCTTCTTCTTCTTCTTCTTCTTCTCTTTCTCCCTTATCTGTTCCTCCCTCGGAGCCGCCCCAGGAGTGAGGCCTGCGGTCCCATAGGGTGGGTTCTCCTCTTTCCTTTTCTCTATCGGCTTATTCCTTTTTCAGTTTATATCCTTTCTTTTACCTATCCCTCGGCTCTCTTGCCTCGCTCCCCTTTTCTCTTCTTCTCATTTTTTTGCCTCTCTGGCTAACAGAACTGGGATGGAGGAGGAGGAGTCTGCTGCACCTAACGGCCTCCCCTCGCACAGCACATAGTGCATCACGCTAGCAGCGCCATCGCGCTGACTCTTCTCCCCAAAAAACTCCTGTGGCGGTGCGCCTCCTGCTTACACCCAATCAGTAATGAATGGTGAAGATATAAGAGAAGATCATGAATTACGGTAGGTACGTAATTTCCATTTTTCCAGCATCCAAGAACTGGAGCACGTGGGGACCGGCGCCTTCTCTGTACTGGATGGGACGTCAGGGGTGGAGCCGACGTAAGGAGGGTGGTCCCTTAGGTACTACTAGAAGAGTTTTGCCATGATCTGCTGCCAGGTGGCATCAGTCCTACATGTAATTAATTATCTGCTGCAAGAGCTTCTCTCGAAGATCTACTGTTATGGTAAGTTCTTATGTAACTGTACTTTTCACATGGCTGTGGACAATAATGCAGCTACCTGAGTCACGACTCAAGCCATTTCGCTCAGGCGCCTGGTTTGCTTAAGAACTACAGATTTAACACAGGATACCCAGTCTAAAGCTATGAACTTCCACGTCAAAAATGATTCCCCGTTTTGGGGATAAGACTGAAGCATATTTGAAAAAGGAGGAAGGGTATAAAACCACCTATGAGAGCAACTCTACAAAAGAAAAGGCCTCTACTTCCCAAAAAACCCACTACAGAGGAAACAGAGGCAGGGGATTTTATCCTAGGACATTTTTCCCTATGCCAATGCCCATGGGGATTTCTCCCAAACTAGACGTTTCTATAGAGAAAGAGGCAGGAGGGCCAGAAAAGAGCTGCCACCACTCCTGCACCTGCTACTCAGTGTAAACCCTGAATCCAACAACCATGTCGCCTCCCCAGTCCCAGTAGGGGCCAGGCTGTCCCACTACCTGCAATCCTGGAACCACATTACTACTGACAAGTGAGTCCTGGAGGTAGTGCAAAAGGGTCACATCAGACTGCTGGAGTTCAGAACCATTTACCTTACCCTAAAGACCTTTGCTCCCCAGGTAAAAGGTTAATCAGTGCAAATCAGGACAGACAACATCACTGCTATGTTTTACATAAACAAGCAGGGTGTGGCATAAGGTCAGCTGTGCTTAGCACAGAGGCAATGAAAATTTGGTATCTGGCTTACTCTCTCGATGTAAGCCTCTCAGCCATATACCTCCCAGGCAAGGACAATACCCTGGTGGATGCACTGAGTTGCATCAGACAAGGGCACAACAAATGGATGTTGAACAAACAGCTCCTTGCTATAGTATTCACGACCCTCTACCTTCGATTATGGAAGACAAGTCTTCCCCCAGATTTCACTGATGTCCCTGCGACCAGAAGATGTCGCGCAGCGATCCCCACACCGCGTGTGTCTACTGTCTCGGTGTTGACCATGACACCTCAAAGTGCAATCTTTGTCTCGCCTTTCATCCCAACGTCCTTGACAACTGTCTCGCATGCTTGAAGTTGGGGAGGCTGGAGAAACGGAACCTTCCGGTGAAATCTAAGGATGCTTGGTGGGCGGTTTCCTCTGCTGCGGGATCCCCGAGCAATTGGAATGAATGCAAGCATTCGAGGAGGAAGCGGCTCAGGCTGCAGAAACTACTTTGTGCTTCTTTGTTCCGCTCAACCTGGGCTCCACCTTCTCAGGCTCCTTCCAAGAGTCGTGCCAGTCTCTCCTGACCAAGGGGAAGAGTCCTATGGGCATGCACTCCTGTCGGTCCCGTAAGCGGGAAAAGGACCAGGAGGGATATTCTTCTTCCCCACGGAGATGCTCTTGGGATCGGGAGAGCTCTCGATCCCAGGAACTGGCAGTCTTGAACTCGGTCGAAATTGCCTCTTTGGCCACTGACTTCTTGGCTTTGCCATCTAGCAAGTCAACTGAATTGTCTATTGACAATGTGGAAATCGTCATCAACCCGATCGACCCATTGTCGCCAACTCCGGTCGACTGTTCTCTCGATCGAACTCCAGTTCTTACTTTCCCCAACGAGGAGACCCAGTCTGCTGGAACTCCCATCGAGGAAGTGGTCCCCGACCCTGGGAAATCACCGGTCCTGCCGGTGTCTCCCGAGCCACCAAGTCAGCCTGTCCGATCTCGTTCGAGGTCCCAGACCCCCTCGACTGAAAGGCCGAGGAAGAGCCACAAAGGCTCTAAAAAGAGGCAACGCCATCAGTCGTCTTCGTCCTCTTCGGATGAGGAGAGGCTCCGGCGGAAACTCCGGCACTATAAGGACCTTATGTGGCAGCAGCTGATTTTGGTCGGGCACAAGCCGAGCCCGACTTCCACCATGGCCATTACTTGGCTTTCGCCTCCTAGACCGAAGCTGACTCCTTTGGAGCCGATCAAGTCGGTTCCCCCACCCGTGCATCCGGCGAAGCCTCCGGTTTGGCCTAAACTGGTCTCTCCACCGATAGTGGTGGAACCACTGCCCAAGCAGCCTGTGGGAGGGGCTCCTTCTAAAGAAGATAGGCCAGACACTGGGCTTCCCCGGTGTCTTTCATCACTGTCACCTCAGACCGGCCTCGGTGGGTTGAGGGCGACCTGGGCAGTCGACCGTTGTATCCAGATTCTTTGGATTCGGATGTGACCGGCCTGCATTCTCATCCCGGGATGACGAATCAGCCGGTGGGTTAGAGATGGAGGAAGGTTCTTCGTCCTTTCAGGGCATTCTTTTCCTCATCTCTGAGCCCACAGGGATGCCCCTGGAGCCAGTCCAGAAAAAGGCAGAGTACCCTCTCACGGACATCCTCGAGAGGGGATACCCTGACGGAGGCTTTTCCTGTGGCCGAGGCCATTGTTGGCCCAGCCTTAGAACTCTGGCAGCGCCCTGCTCTGTCCAGCACCGTCTGCCCACATGGCCCGCAAGTATGCGGTGCCCATGGGGTCCCTTGCAGGGTTCACAGAGCACCCTTTGGCCGAGTGCCTGGTGACGGCCTCTGTGTTCAAGCGTACTGGCAGTTCTGCCGACACTGACTGATCTTCCAAGAAAGAGTCCAAGCTCTTGGACTATTCCACCAGGAAGGTCTATGCGGCTTCTTTCTTGGGCCTTCGTCAGGCAAGTTCGACCGTCATCATTTCGCACTTCTCCCATGCCCTCTTGGGGTGTTTGGGTGAAGTCCCCCCACATCTCCCCGTGGACATGCAGACCATCGTCAAGCAGGTCCAGGATCAGGGCCGAGCTGTTGCCAAGCAGCAGCTTCAGACAGCCCTGGACATTGGGGATTCTTGTGCCTGTTCGATGGCAGCCGCAGTTGCCTCTCATCGCAGGGCTTGGCTGAGACTCTCCTCCTTCTCAGCGGATACTCAGCACAAACTAGCTGATGAGCCTTTCCTGGGCACCGACCTTTTCGGCCCAGGTATGGCTGGTCACCTTCAGTGCATTGAGCAGTCCAATGCCACCTTGGACGCTACTTCTGCCAGGGTTCTTCAGGCAAGAACCAGCAGAAGAAAAAGAAGAGGCCTTTTTGGCACTCTTCCCCTGTGGCACAGCAACCCTCCTTTCAAGGAGGACAGCAGCAGGCTCAAGCTTGGCACCCCCAGCCCAAGCCCGGGCCCTCCCAGGCCCATAAAAGAGGCCAAGATTCAGGTCCTGGATCCTCCTCCAAGCCTGCTCAGTGTCGGGGTGGGGGCTGCCTCCCCTTCTCCCGTCATGCCAGCTCTGGGTCCTTCCATGGGGGGCCGGATCAACCACTTCCTTTTTGCCTGGTCCGCTGTCACTCCGGACAGGAGGGTTCTCGAAGTGGTCGGTCAGGGGCTGCCTCTGGAATTCGAGCAGTACCCTCCAAGCTGAGCTCGCACCCCTCTGGAGGAAAGAGTATCCGCCCAGACTCAGTCAGCTCTCCAAGACGACATTGCTCAGCTCCACCTCAAGGAGGCAGTATCTCCAGTGGTGGATCCTCCAGCAGACCCAGGCTTTGTCTCCAGGTACTTCCTGGTGCCCAAGTGGATGGGGGACTGGCACCCCATTTTAGATCTGCACGACTTGAATCAAAATCTCATGTCACGCACATTTCAGATGGTCACTATGTCCCAGATCATACCATCCTTGGAGTGAAACGTGGTTCTGTTCACTTTATCTGCAGGACGCGTTCTTTCACATCCCAATCCGTCTGTCTCATCAGCGGTTCCTCCGCTTCAGAGTCGAAGGCACCCTGTACGAGTTCTGAGCCATGCCGTTTGGCCTGTCATCAGCCCCACGGGTCTTCACCAAATGCATTGCAGTGGTGGCGGCCCATCTCGGGGGGGGTCAAGATTTATCCCTACCTCGACGATTGGTTCCTAGCAGGTTCCACCCAACAGGAGGTGGAGATGTCCAGGGACCTGGCCCTCCAGCCCTGCTTCTAACTCGGCCTCCTGATCAACGAGGCCAAGTCGGAACTCATGCCTTCCTAGGTGATGGGCTTCATCGGGGAAGAGCTCGATGCGCATCAAACTAGAGCTTGGTTCCAAGCGGACAGGGCGGAGGTTTTCTCCTCCTTTGCCCAATCATTTCTGGTTGGGTAATTGTGCCCTGCCCAGGACTTTCTGCGCCTTCTGGGTTACATGGCAGCGTGCACCTCAGTGGTCCCTTGGGCCTGGTTGCACATGCGCCCCCTTCAGTGGGAGCTGGCCGCCCAATGGACTCAGCACCACGGTCATTTCAACCAGCTGATCACTGTAACCCAGAAGATGTGGGATGTGCTTCACTGGTGAACCACCCAAGATTGGCTGCAGGAAGGGATCCTGTTTGTCCGCCCCGAGCTGACAGTCGTTCTAATGACCGATGTCTCTCTCATGGGCTGGGGAGCCCACATGGGGGACAAAAGGGCCCATGGGCTCTGGACCCCTGAGGAGTCCTGATGCCACATCAACCTGCTGGAGCTCAGAGCAGTCAGACTGGCACTGTCAACTTTCGCTCCTCAGCTCCAGGGTCAAGTGGTTCAAGTCCAGACGGACAATACCACAACCATGTACTACCTCAACGAACAGGGCGGCACGCACTCCCGTCTGCTGTGCAGAGCGGTGCTCCGCATTTGGACCCTCATCAGCCATTTTGAGGCAGATCTCCTAGCCATCCATGTGGCAGGAGCCTCAAACCATCAGGCGGATGCTCTTAGCCGCTTAGGCGAGACATCCCATAAGTAGTCTCTCCATCCAGAGGTAGCTTCCAGCCTGTTCTCCCACTGGGGCAAACCGATGGTGGACCTGTTTGCCTCCAGGGACAACACCAAACTGAGGCTGTTCCATGCCCACCCCCTCAGCAGGGCTCACTGCAGGGGGATGTCTTCTCAAGGCCATGAACCCCAGGCCTTCTCTAGGCCTTCCATCCATTTCCCTTGATCCATAAAGTGTTTCTCAAGGTGAGGAGAGACAAGGCGAAGGTGATCTGGTAGCCCTAGACTGGCCGTGCCAGTTCTGGTATCCAGATCTCCTCAGCCTCAGATGCTGGCTCCCAGAGAGGCTTCCGGCACGCCCAGACCTGATATCTCTCAATCAGGGGAAGGTATTCCATCTGGACCTTCAATCCCTGCACCTCACAGCCTGGTACCTGAGCGGCTAGAGTTCCAGGCTTTGGGTCTTTCTGAGGACATCTTCACCGTGGAGGCCTGGACCCTTTGTTCTGTCCAGTGGCTAACATTCTTGACTACCTTTGGTCTCTCTCCAAAGGGGGTCTGCAGTCATCGACCCTTAGGTTACACCTGGCAGCCATTTCTGCTTACCGGGCGCAGGTCGGTCAGCCGACATTGGTACAGGAGACAGTGGTTGGGCACTTTATCCAAGGCCTGGATCACATATCCCCTCCGGTGCGTGAACCTCCACCCCCGTGGGATCTTCTGCTGATACTGGCAAAGCTCATGGGCAAGCCATTCGAACCAATGCACAAGTGTGCCTTGCCACACTTGTTGTGAAAGATGGCCTTCCTGGTGGCTGTCACGTCTGCCAGAAGGACAGGGGAGCTCCAGGCACTTTCGGTGGACTCCCCTTATCTGGTCTTCCACAGGGACAAAGTTGTCCTACGCCCCCAACCGAAATTCCTTCTGAAGGTGGTGTCAGAGTTTCACCTTAACCAGGTGTTAACTCTCCCGGTCTACTAACCCAACTATACCTCGGAGGCCGAGTACAGGCTCCATACTTTGGACCTGTGACGCACTCTCTCCTGTTCTAAGGAGAGGATGGTGGAAATTCAGGGAGAGATTCGCCAGCTGTTTGTCACCTACACTGGAGCCACTTCTGGTAGACCTGCAGCAAAGCAGATGATTGGAAGATGGATTACATCATGCACAAGTCTGTGTTACGAGTTGCCGGGCAAGGAGCCTCCCAGAGGGATAAGAGCTCATTCTACCCAACATACCGCTGCATCGGTGGCTGCTTCCAGGGACATCCCTATCCAGGAAAGCTGCCGGGCTGCTACCTGGAAGTCAGCAAACACCTTCATTACCCATTACCACACTGACCTTGAATCATGCCGGGATGCTGGTTTTGGGGCCTCAGTTCTCCAGTCTCTGTTTCCTAGGTAGGGGGTGTGCGCCTTGCCTCCCTCCTCCCAGAGAACTGCTAGGAGTCTGCCAAAGAGTGTGGATGAACTACATAGCCACGATCCTTAAAGAACAGATTACTCACCTGTAACAGTAGTTCTAGGAGTGGTATATGTTGTTCATCCCCACGCACCCACCCGACCTCCACAGCTGCGGACGCTCAACACCTGGCTTTCAGTAGGCTAAGATCTGGCGTCATGGGGTGGAGCCGAGGGTTGTACCACCCGGGTGGGTGGGAGGAGTCAGCTTCAAGACTTCCGGCAAGATTTAAAGTGAAGGGGACATGCCAAAGAGTGTGGATGAACAACATATACCACTCCTAGAACTATTGTTACAGGTGAGTAACCTGTTCTTTCTGGTGCGAGAGGAAGCATGTAAATCCTCTCAAAGCCTCAGTCCCTCCAGTGTTTTAGATTATTTGGTTCACTTACAGGCCTCATCTTTAAAACTTCAATTGGCTATAATTTCCACTTACCTGTCTATAGGCAAGGACAAGTCAATCATTTCAGTGCCTGTTTTCAAAAACTTCTTCAAAGTCCTCCTCCATCTTCAGTCCCCAATTAGGGAACCTGTTTCCCCTTGGGATCTCAACCTGTGCATTGCCAAGCTCATGGAGCCACCTTTCGAGCACATGACTACAGACCATTTAAAATATGTTACCTGGAAGACCATCTTTTTGGTTGCCATCACCTCTCCAAGAAGGATTTCAGAGTTGTAGGCACTCTGTACTGAACCAAACTCCATTATCCCTCACAAGGATAAGTTATAGCTCAGAACGAAGAGGAAATTTCTGCCCACGGTGGTCTCTGAATTCCACTTTAACCAGTCTATTACACTACTTGTATTCTTTACTGAAAAATCCACTCTAGGAGAACAAAGGGTCCACAGTTTTGATGTGAAGAGAGCTGTATCTTACTACTTGGAACACACCAAGCAGTTTATGGGCTCTGCCACTCCACTTTTTCTCACCTATGGGTGGGTAGAGGAAAGCCAGCCACTAAGAGAACTATCTCTCGCTGGATTATCTCTTGCATTTAGTTTTGTTACAAGGCTGGTAAACAGCCCCCGTTGGGCTTTGGGGCCCATTCCACCAGGGGCACTGCTGCCACAGTGGCAGCTGGAAGGGATATTCTTACTTGATGTCTGCAAAGCAACCACATGGAAGACTGTACACACATTCACAAAGCATTATTGCCTGGATGTACAGTCCAGATCTGATGCCAGATTTGGCAGGGCGGTACTGCAGAGCCTCTTCCCTAAGTAGGTTCTATACCCACCTCCCAGCTGCACTGCTTTGTAGACTGCATACTGTTACTAATGCTAAAGGACACCTTGGTCAAGAAGAAAAAATTACTCACCGTAGTAATATTATTTCTTCCAAGGTGTCCTTTAGCATCAGTAAGCTCCCACCCTTCCTCCCCAGGTGACCTAACTGAAGAGAACTGTTTCCTTTATTGTTGCCAAATTTCTTGCTGAGCTTTTGAATTGCATTTAAAGCAAAGTTTGCATGTTTTTTTCTATTGTTCATTGGTCCTGCGGTTGCATGATTTTTAAATCCTTTTGGTTCACACTGGGCATGTTCCCATTCTAGCTTCGAAAAAATTCTGCTGCCCTCTAGGCAAGATCTTCCCTTGTCAATCTTCACCATTCATTACTGCTGGGTGTAAGCTGAAGACATGCACCCGCCACAGGAGCTTTTGTTTTCCTCCTTTTTTGGAGGGAGGAGTCAGCACGTGGCTAACGCATGGAACATGCGGGTTGGCGTTAGGCACCGTAGACTCCTCCTCCATCATAGTTCTGTTTCTCCAGCCATCAAGGTCGCACCTGCTGCGTGAGTTACGAACAGTTTTCGATTACGCCATTAGGCCTTTGTCTTTTGACGCCGCCATTCTCCTTCATCCCGGTTCTCTCATCCCGACACCATTCGAAGTACGGTAAGACCGTTCCTTTTACTTTTTTCGGTGGCGCCGGGATCTTTTGCTCAGTTTGTGTTTTAATTTCTCATCATGTCAGGTTCTGGGGCAAAAAGGGTGCCCCTGAGGCTGACATTTTTCCGTTTCGGACCACATGATGTTTGCTTGCAATGCCTGGAACCCAGTCACGATACGGATCATTGCAATGCCTGCTTCTCTATGGACCACCATGTTCTCGAGATTCGCGTGTGTTTAAAGTTGGCAGGGCCCTGTCAACTTTTGGAGGGCAGCGTCGCTTGCGGGTCACCAAGGCCAGGACTCTTGACCCTTTCTCTGGGTCCCCTCTCTGGTCTATACGGCCTGGCGAGGTGGGGGCCTCCTCCAATTCTAGCCTTGCTGAGCAGGAGGAGGCCTCTTTTGCGGTGCCAGAGGAGCAACGCACTTCCCTGCGGAGTCGCGTTGCTGGCGCCACTCACCTCCACGGAGGTGCAGGCTTCCCGCAGCAGTGCCGTTCGTGGCACCGCTACCAGGGGCTCTCCCAGGATCACTAGACTGGAGGTCTGCCTGGTCACTTCTTCAGAGGGGGGATGACTCACAGGCCAATCTGGACTGGCACCCTGACTCTTCAGAGGTGGAGAGTCTCTTGGGATGCGGTACCAGGCAGCCCAATGTCCCTATCCCATAGTCTCCGGAGCTTATTGTTCTGGTGGATCCTTCAGCTGAGGGTGGCCGTGGATCCACTGGGGACTACGGCCTAGGGGGTCAGGGTGGGGTAGCCACCCCTGGAGAGGCTGGGGCAGCTGCCATTCCTGGTGCTGCCTGCCCCTTCCGGACTGGGGCCTCCTCTTCTGCGGTCTCCCTTGGGAGGCCTGCGGGATTGGGTGACCCAAATTCACTAGGGTCGAGGAAGAGGACAGCTTCCAAGTCCATGGGGTTGAGAGGGCTGGGGCAAGGTGTGGCTACCCCCTTTCACTGCCCTGTGGAGGGGTGGGGAGGAGTTACAGCTGAACCCCACCTTTCCCTCGAGGTCTCCAAGGCTTCCTTGGTTGGCAGCACAGAGGGTTGCCCTTCTGGACACATGCAACCCCAGTCACGTCACAGGGGAGATTCTCCCTTAGGGCTGTTCTGGAGTTTGCCATCTCAGACACAGCCTTCGCAACCCGGTGTGACCCCAGGGTCCCCCCATTCGACGGGACCAGTCTCTGGGTCTCAGAGCCCTGGCAGAGGCCGGGCACTATCAGTTCGGTGCCCATCACCCATTCCTCTGCAGACACCTCCTCCTCTCTCAGGCCACGTGGGTCCCACGTGGCCCTTAATTTGGGAGATGTTCAGAGCCACTGCAGCGGCCTTTCCCACTTATGTCAGGGCCATGGACAAATGGGTTTTTCGCCTGTCTCCCCCCCCACAGGAGTCCTCTGAACATACAAGCTCCTCTTCTTCCTCGTCTCCTTCTTCCGATGGAGAGGAACATTCTCTCCACCTATGCTCCGACGCTGATTTCACTGAATATCAGCGGTTCCTTTCGAGGCTGGTTCAGGCGTGTCACATTTCTCATGTGCTGAGAAGCAATGCCAAGCAGGAGACATGCTCATTCCTAAGTGAATTCAGCACCCACCACCTGGTGGTGCCCTCCTGAGCCGTTCCTTTCCAGGAAGCATCTGTCTGCACCTAGCAGTCTCCAGCTGCCCCTTCCCCAGCCCCAGCGGACTGCAGGAGACAGTATTGCACTCCCCAGGAGTCTCTAGGTTTCCTACGTCACCCGCCTTCGAGGCTGATGTCCCTGGACTCTCCTTCCGGGCTTCAGCGCCTGGCTCACAACCGACCCCCCGGATCCGGATTCTGCAGAATTCGACCAGTGGGAATGCAGAGTTTTCTCTTCAGCTCATGCGTTAATGTGCATAAGTTCCCATCAGGCTCATCACGCTGCCTATAACAGGCACCTGTGGTCGATGCTAGCGCAGGTTCTAGCATCTTTGCCTGACACAGAGCAATCTAGACAGGCCATTGCCCTCTCTGCTCAAAGTCTGGAGCTTCAAGGCACCAGGCAAGGGTGTCTTACTATGCCAATGAAGTGGCATCCAGACTAGCAGGGACAGCAATCTGTATTAGGTGGACGGTGTGGCTTTGTCTATCCAGGTTGTCACCCGTTGCCCAGCACAGGGTGATTTCCTCCACTTTCCAGGGGACCTGTCTTTTTTCCCCCACAGGGCAAAGGAGAGTTTTTCAGGGGCGTCTCCCATCCCCCTGGCCACGGGGGACACCTCCTCATCCTGAACAGCCTTATGGCTCTAGGGTCTCCCCCTCCTGCACCTCCCCCGCAGGAGGCTGAGGGATCTGTTCACTCAGGGTGGTGCCAGGTCCCCTCTGAGGGGGCTTGGTGCTTACAAGCAGTAATGAATGGTGAAGATTGACAATGGAAGATATGAAAATTACGTACCTACCGTAATTCTTGTGTCTTCACCATTCATTACTGATTCCCACCCTCCGTCTCCTCATGGGCCTCAGTTCTTGGGTGTAGCCTCCACCCTGGTCGCCTTCCCCCTCCTAGAGGCCAATTGGGAGCAGAGTCCCCCTGGTACCTCAAGGCTCTCCATTCCTTCTCTAAAAAAGTCACGGAGCATCCACCATGGAGGAAGGCGTATAGGGCCTTCGCCCTAGCCTCTGAGGGAACTCCCTCAGATTCTCTAAACAATACACTAGAGTGTCCCCCGCTTGGGGCTTGAATTAATCCTCTGGCTTATGTCACCCTCTGGCTGTCTTTTCTTCAGTCCAGTCCTAAGAAAGTCCATGGGAATTTCCTCCCTCTCTTTTCTTTTACACGGATGTCCTGTGGTTCTCTTCTCCTGAAGTGGGAACTACATCTGTACTTCTGTGGGAAAACTTCTGCTAGTTTTCTTTCCCTACACCTAAGTCAGGACTCACTCCTCCGAGCAGAACTGTTTACCCTCCAAGGGATAGTCTGAGAGACCTAGGCTTAGGATTTCATAATGGTTACAGATAAAGGGTGTGAGGAAAGGTCTGCCTTTGCCAAGTCTGTCAAGACCAGTAATCCCCCTTCAGATCTGGGTTCTATAACCTCTTCACTGGTGGGATCCCTGCTTCCTTGTTTTCAATCCCGCAAGGGTTTTGAAACTCTCAAGTCAGTGGTCCTCCAGTTTATCGAGGCAGATAGTCCTTCTCCTTAACCATCTTTTATCCCTTATTTACTTTTCTTCTGGCTTTCCTCTTTCTATCCTTTACCTTCTTTTCCGAGACCACTCAATGATTGAGGCCCTATGGCCACTTAGGGTAGGGTTCTCTCCTTTCTGTCCTCTAATCGGCTTATACCTTTTTCAATTTATATCCTTTCCTTTGTCTATCCCTCAGCTCTTTTGGCTCACTCCCTTTCTCTAGAACCTGTTTCTACCTCTCCAGCTCAACAGAACTGGGATGGATGAGGAGTCTGCGGCACCTAAAGGCCAACCCGAGTGCTCCACGAAGTGCGTTAGCCATGTGGGTGGCACCATCGGTGCCGACTCCTCCCTCCAAAAAAAAAACCTCTTTTGGCTGGTGTGCGCCTCCGGCTTACATCAAGCAGTAATGAATGGTGAAGATACAAGAGAAGATCAAGAATTACATTGGGTACGGAGGCTTCCAGTTATAATGGAGGCTAGGTAGACGTGTCCTGCTTTGCTCCACTAACCCCCCCCCACTGAAAACCACCTTGATTACTCCTGTAGTACTAGTACCGACAGGGAATTAGAAGCAGCTATCTCTACTCACCGCTTTCAGCCAGTAATCGTTGATTGTCCAGCACATGGACGTCAATATGAAGCCCCAAAGACCGAAGCATACACCACTGCCATCCCCTGCAAAAAGCAATAAAGCCAGTGGCACCAGGCCTTCTGACCAGGAGCCTACATCTGCATTGGTGCCGCTAACTGAGGCGACCTTTTTCGAGGGATTAGCTCCCATTAAGGAATCACTGCAGGCGGTCGTGGGTGATCTACAGACTTTGAAGTCCTCGCTTGCTCAGCTCACAATACACACCAGGGATAATGAAGCCCGGATATCCTCGCTTGATGACTGGTGGGCCCGCCTAGACCCTGAAGTGGTCACACTGAAGCAGCGTCTGAAAAAAGCCGAAGATAAGCTTGAGGATTTAGAAGGCCGCTCTCGGCAGAATAATTTGGTCACTCTTGGCTTACTAGAGGAGGAATAAGGGGTGAATCCTATCTTATTTGTGCAGAAGCTCTGCATTAAAATCACTGGGCCTTCTCCTAACGGCCCAATGTACATTGTAGAGAGGGCACATCATTCCTTACACCCTATACCACCATCTGGGTCTCCTCCATGTCCTCTCATTTTTTGCCTGCTGAATTATCTCGACAAGCAAGTCGTCCTTGAAAAATTGAGAGACACTAAAGATATACAGTGGGATAATGCCAGACTTCAAATTACTCAAGATCTCCTGATCACTGTATGCCAAAAACACACGGAGATGCATCCGTTGGTGTCTAAACTTATAGCTGCGGGGATACGTTTTCGTATGCGGTACTCAGTGACTCTGCAAGTTAACAAAAGTCAGTGGCTCTCCTATTACTCTCTAACCGTGGCTACTGATGCCCTTAAGAGGCTGTACCCCAACCTTATCAAATGACATATTCCTTATTTGGGGCTTAATGATCCAGCTTATTAGAGACTGTTGAACTTAGCTGAATATTTGATCAGGCTCGAGCCTTAAAACTACCACGGCTCCTACTGTACCTGGGAAATATTCAGGATTCAATACCCTTCCTTGGTCTATCTTCTACCCTTCTGTGTATGCTTCCATGTTCTAGTGGTCTCTGCAAGATCTTTACCTTGGGACAGACCTGGACTCTCGTTTGCTTTGCTGTATGGCTTAATGCTCGATTTGTTTGACTGCCATTCACATATGTCTATATTAATGTTTCCTAAGTGTTTAGATATCCTATTTGGCTAGTTTATAACTTTCCAATCCTCAAAGATAGCTGTCTTTGGTTATAGACTTTCTTGTTACTAGGGTCTAAGCAGCGGGGGGGGGAGTAAGGGCAGTATTCAATATCTAGCGGCTGATGAAAATTACAGTCGAATAGAGGGTAGGAGTACAGTCATATGGACTGGGGGATCTTGTTACTTATGTTGGGATGGGCTTAAGTTTTTTTGGGGGGGAGGCCAATGCCTTTTACTTAACAGATATGGGTTGTTGGGTTGGGAGGGCTATGGAAACAGGACCGCTCTATTTCATCATGAATCACGATCTAGACAACTGCCTAACCCAAGCGCTTTAGCTAATATGGACATGGTCACAGTTCCAGACTATTATAAATGACCTGCTCCTTAACACTACCTTTTCCTGTCCAATTTTTAGTTTTGCACCATGGCTGTGAGATTTGTATCATGGAATGTCAAAGGTGCAAGGACACTGATTAAAAGGTATCAAATACTGAGGCATTTAGAATCCTTGCACTGCGACTTCGCCATTCTACAAGAGACACACTTGTTAGCAGAGGAGGGCACCCTTTTTAGGAGATGACAGGTGGAGCAAGTTTATGCTGCTCGGAACGCAACAGCTCGAAGGGGCGTAGCCATTCTTATCAATAGAAAAACTCAATTCCAGATTTATCAAACCCAGACAGATCCTCAGGGCAGGTTTCTGTTCATAAGGGGCTTTTTAAATCATGTAGAAGTACACATAGGGTCCGTGTATGGACCCAACTTGGATACCCCTGAATTTTTTACAACCCTTTTGACCACCCTCAACTCATACCCTCGTTACCCACTGTTATAGTTGGGATTGGAATTTAGTTTATTCATCAGATCTAGACAGGTCATCTGACAAACGAACCAACTCTCCCCAGCTCAGTTAGCCCACCGGGAATTTATGGATGACTGTGGGCTAACGGATCCCTGGAGACAACTGTATCCGAGTACCAAAGGATACACAGTTTATTCCGCTGCACTCAGATCCCTTTCACGTATTGAGTATTTTTTAGTATCCCACACCATTTTAGCAGGCTTGTTGGGTTGCGGTATAACTCTGAGAACCTATCAGACCATGCCCCCGTGTGGTTGCAGGGCATCTTACCTTTACATACTGAGAGTAGGGGGATTTGGAAACTAAATTTCCAGTTACCACAGGATGAACAAATAGTGACCTCCCTTAAAGACACACTAAAACAATTTGTACTTAATAATCAGAGCAATACGGTCTCCCTAGATAAATGGTGGTGTGCCCAAAATGCGTAATCTGAGGGGGATGTATTTGGCTTTCCTCTACTAGGAAAAGGAAGTGGGAAGCCCTTTCCTCATCTCTCCTATCACAAATCAAAATCTTAGAAGACCAGCTCCCTTCTTCCCCAGCTGACGACATACTGGAACAGCTAACCCGACTCCGGAATCAATATGGCAACTCCCTTAAAGAGCAAGCTCAATATGCTGTCTTTAAAACACATGTAAAGTATATTGAGCAGGGAATAAAGCCAGCCACTTACTGGCCCTCCGCTTGTGGAAGCAGGAGGAGTCCAGAATAGTAGCTACTCTCAACTCTCTCAAGGACAGTTCTCTCCTTACTACTCCGAGGGCAGTAGTGCAAGAGTTCGAGCCATACTACACAACATTGTATTCTTCCCCACGGGACACTCCTCAAGAACCAGAATTCCGGTCCTATTTAAACACGCTCCCACTTCCTTCACTTTCACAAGAGCATGCAGATTATCTAGTAAGAAATATAACCCAACAGGAACTGGCAGAAGCTATTCGCTCTCTACCAAATGATAAAGCACCAGGACCAGATGGCTCCCCCCCCCCCAGCTTCTTGGCTGCGAGACTGGCGGCTGTATGGACACCACTGTTAAGTAGAGAGCAAGTGGGATTTGTTGCTGGGTGATCCTCTTCTGACCATCTCAGGAAGCTCTTTCACATCTTCTCCGTATCCAGATATGCACCGCATCCCATGACTCTGGTTTCTCTGGATGTGGAGAAGGCGTTTGACAGAGTGAGCTGGACATTCCTGTTTGAGGTTCTAAGAAGATTTGGGCTCCCCCAGCAATTTATAAAGTAGATTAAAGTCCTCCACACATGCCCCACAACTAAAATATATTGTAATGGCCTCTTCTGCAACTTATTTCCCCAATACTCAGGAACACGGCAGGGGTGCCCTCTCTCACCACTTCTTTTTAATCTATACCTGGAACCCTTCTTTATCAACTCCAGAATTCTCCTCTAGTTAAGGGAATCCAGGTTGGAGAACAGATTCTATGTCTCTCTGCCTATGCAGATTATATTTTGCTGCATATTACTGATCCAGAAACCTCGCTGCTGGCTGCCTTGCATATTATAGCCTCCTATGGGGCTTTGTCCAGCTACAAACTAAATATAAGCAAGTCAACCATAATACCTCTGAACTCCCATATTGACAGGACCCAATTGGCAGGCTTACAAATGGAATGGTCTATCCCAACTCACATATCTTGGTCTCCGATTATCTACCAGCATGTTTCAAATTAAGAAATTCAATCTGGATACCCTATTAGAGACCATCAAACAGGACTTGGACAGATGGGCCCCCTTATATTTGTCACTACAAGGCAGAATTAGTGTAATTAAAATGAACATTCTCCCCAGGGTGTTCTATCCCCTGAATATGCTCAACTTCTATCTTCCCCCAAACATGGTTTAGTAAACTGCACCAAATAATAACTACGTTCCTTTGGAATTCTAAACCCCCAGGAGGTCTTACGACAGACTGGGTGCTAGTAAACAGCATGGAGGGTTACGTTTGCCTAACTTTTTCCACTATTATCTAGCCAGTCATCTGCCAAATATCTCCATTGGTACCCTCTGGTATCTTTTACAGGCAGGCATTGAACATACACCAACTTGGCTACAAATTGAGCGCCAAATGATCTGACAGAGTGGCAAATCTCCCTCTAGCTTACTCTATATTTCTCCTAAACTTTGCCTGATTGTCCTACGGAATGAATTGATCCATATGTCTCTAAAAGTACATGCTCAACTTTGTAAGGCCCTCAAATATGATAATAACAGGGCTGTTATACAGCCGCTCTACTTAAACCCTCCATCCTTTCTACCATCGACTATGGATTGGTGGTCTATGGCACAGCAGCAGACACTGCACTAAAAAGGATTCACATTGCCCTCAACAAGGCATGTAGGCTCACAATGGCTGCAGATTGAAATACCCACACCTGCTCCTTATATGAGGAGACCATTTGGCTACCACTAAAGAACAAGATTACATTCCAGACATGTCTCCTTGAAAAAAGACGCTAATGGGTAACCCCCCCCATGCATTTCTAGCATCCTAACACCAAGTGCTACCAGCTATACCACCATAGGCAGGATGAGGGGGGCCCTATCAACACCTTTCCATCGAACTGTGCAGGGACAGCGTGCTTTCAGCTATAGGGCCCCCCAATGGCTCAATGAAATCCCAGTGCACATTCCAAACTCCCAATGCATCTCGTAATTCAAAAATGGCCTAAGGCAACACCTTCTTACTAGGACAGTTTGTGACTGCCACTAGGACTCTAACACCCATAATGCCCACTCACCCACACTCTCCTTCCCCTTCCTTTTACCCCCACTCTTTCCCTTGCCCTATCCCTCTGTCTTCCTCTCCCGCTGTGCCTTTTCCCCCACTGGATCAACCTTAAAACCAACTTACTACCACTACCTCCCAACCTCCTAGACAAAGCCACTTCTTTTGGCCGCCCACTCTCCCCCACCCCCGTCTCCGCTGCCCCTCACCTTGACTCCTCCTCAGGCTCTCACACTAGGTGTCACACCTCTTTATCTCCTTCGCTACATATAAACATTGTCCTTTACCCTAGTTGAATGCCCTTGACACTGTACTATCACCATTGGTACTATGAATGACAATTGTAACCTAATTGTATACTAGCTACCTACTATTTGAGTATTGTATATAAACTGTTTGTTATTGTTGTCATTGTCACTGTTCGACATGGAACCTTTGTAAAAGAGCTCTGAGCTCAAAGGTATGATCCGAACCACTAAATAAATATAAATAAAATAAAACCCTAATTATATGTTAGTTGGCCAATACCTGCGACCTCCTGGGCACCCTCCCTATAGAGATACTAGGATTTCTGACTTACTAGACCAGGGTCAAATTAAATCCACCCCTGCACTCTTGCCCCTTCTGCAGTTCTCCACTAATCAAATCTTTAAAGGTTTCCAAATCAGGCAGTTACTACTTGGTAAATTTGGTAGCGATACCTGGAACATTGACCAATCAGACCTTCTGGCCCAGCTTTGTAACATAGCCTGGAACCCAAACGCTGTATCCCAAATTGTGGCAGTGTTGTATCTGACTTTTTTCCCTAATAACGGGGACATTCATCTTACTGGTCAGATCAATTCCCAGATAGTGGCCTACAATGGGATAAAATTTGGCAGGGGGTCTAGTTATACACCTCTAATGACAAACTTTGGGTTATGCAACTTTATATTCTGCACAATTTATATTTTACACCGGCTAAGTTGATGCAAATGGGCAAGCTGACTGACGCAAAGTGTAATCGGTGTGGTGAAGGGGAGGGTACCCTGCTCCACATTGTTTGGTAATGTCCTTCAATACAACCTCTATGGGAAAGTATACAGGCCAAGCTACACCCCCTTTTAGGGTTGGAGTTACTTTTTACATCTGAGATTTGTGTGTTAGGGGACTATTCCACAATTCCAATCCGAGAAATGAGATATGCCATGTCCCTTATTTCTTATTCCATCAGAAAACTAGTCTTACAGCATTGAAAAGAGCCTGTCCTGATTTCTTACCCAGAATGGCTAAATGAATTTCTACATAATTTATGCATAGAGAAAACAATAGCATCCCTGAGGCATGCTCCCAGCAGTTTTGATAAAAATTGCGGTAAGATTTATGCACTGACTTTGCTCACAACATAAGGACCATAGACATTTTTCTCCCTATTGCTACTTCCCCATGCTAATATCTGGATATGAAGGCTACAGCCCTTCTGAAAATTATTGAGACCTGTCTTACTATTACTATACTATATAGCAATAGGTCTATATTACACTGTTCTTGATTGGTCCTGTCTTCCAGGGGAGGCGATAGGGGATGGGGGAGGGGGAGTAGAAGAGTAGGTAATATAGTAATAAACTCCTGGTTCAACTAAACCCCATGGCATTAACGTCATGTTCTATGAGATGTTCTGCTCACTGCCTTACAATATCCATGTACTATTTTGAAAAATTAAATAAAGTTTATTGAATTAAAAAAAAAAAAATTACGGAGGGCACGTAATTTTCATCCCCACTCAGCACACCCTCTAACTCTCTTCTGATTGGCTAATTAATTCATTTGATTCATTATCATAAACTCCACCTCCGAGTCAGCTCAACCTAGCCAGCTTACTGCATACTGTTACTGATGCTAAAGGACACATTGGAAGAAATAAATTTACTATGATGAGTAATTTTTTCATGTAGTTGAGGCCTCTCGGAAGGAGCTGACTTGTCGATGCTATGCCTTCACATGGTAGAGATTCTCCATTTGGTGCCAGGGCAAGGAGCTGCACCCCTTGTCCTGTCCGGTGGCTAGCATCCTCGACTGCCTGTGGTCCCTCTCACAGTTGGGCCTTCAGTCGATGACCCTCAGGGTGCACCTGGCAGCGATCTCTGCATACTGGGCACGGGCTGGTATGCCGATGGTAGTACAAGAGAAAGGTGGTCAGGAGCTTCTTTAGGGGCCTTGACCACATTTCCACTCCGGTGCGTGAACCACCACCACCACCACCTGGAGATTTGTTGCTGGTGTTGGCGATGCTCATCGGAAATCCATTCCAACCGATGCACAGGTGTAGTATGTCTCACCTGTCATGGAAGACCGCCTTCTTGGTGACCATCACATCCGTCAGAAGGATCAGTGCACTCCAGGCGCTCTCAGTGGAGTCTCCTTACCTGGTCTTCCACAGGGACAAGATTGTCCTTCGCCCCAACTCAAAGTTCCTCCTGAAGGTTGTCTCGGAGTTTCACCTTAACCAGGTGATCAATCTCCTGGTTTACTTCACCAGCCACACCTCGGAGGCCGAGCACAGGCTCCACACTCTGGACTTGAAGCGAGCATTTGCCTACTATAAGGCACACACAGCCGGAGTTCAGGGAGAGGTTCGCCAACTGTTTGTCACCTACGCCGGAGCTGCACCTGGCAGCTAAGCAGACGACTGGCAGGTGGATAGTCTCCTGCATCAACCTCTGCTATAGGTTGGCTAGTAGGGAGCCTTCTGTAGTGCTTAAGGTTCATTCCACCATACATACCGCTGCCTCGGTAGCTGCTTCCAGGGATGTCCCTATCCAGGAAATCTGCAGGGCTGCTACCTGGAAATCGGCACACACCTTCTTTTCCCATTACCACATTGACCTTGAGTCATGCTGGGATGCTGGTTTTGGGTCCCCTGTTCTCCATTCTCTGTTCCCTAAATAGGGGGTGTGCACCTTGCCCCCTCCTCTGGGAGAACTGCTAGGAGTCTTCCAGAAGTGTAGATAATACACCATATCCACACCCCTAGAAAAGCAAGTTACTCACCTGTAACTAGTTCTAGGAGTGATATATGGTGCACATCCACACAACCCGTGGCACATTGGTCTGGCTTCCCCTTCAGACAATCAGAAGAAGAAAAAAGATAGAGAGAGGCACAGAGAGCAGGAGCGCCATGAGGACCCAGACCAATCCTCATCCAGCACGCCTGCGACCAGCAAGGCCCTTTCCCCGCCACCCACCCTCGTGGTGACTCAGGCAGCTTTCAGAACATCCTCCAGTGCACCATCTTTCAACCCATCACTACCGGTAAGTCACCTGCTGGCTCCTCCGGCGAACACCCGGTACTTGCCAGTAAGTCGGACCCGGGGCCCACCTGGCCACTGATAAGTCGGACCCCACCCAAAAGCAGCCAGTGGTCCACCTGGCTTCAACCAATAAGCCGGTCGAGGGTCCTACCCTCCACCGCCCAGTCGCTGTTTTGCCTGATAAGTCAACCATCTCTGACAACCGCCCAGGCATTGCTCTCCCGCCAGGGGCTCACACCGTCTCACCCGACACCTGGCAGAGTGATCTGGCTTCTCCCAGTCAGCCCTCCCCCTGGGCCTTGCCCGGCTGGGAAACTTCCTCTCCACCTCCCCCAGTGGTTTCCCCTGCCTCGCAGCCTATGCCTGGGACAGAGGAGGAAAAAGGACGCCTATAAGTTGTTCTTTCCTCACTCACTTCTACAGCAGTTCCTCAGGTCCCCCCGAGGGATCCTCACCCTTCGTCAGCTGCTTTGATGTCGGGTCACCTCATGTCTGCTGCCCCTCTCCTGACGTCAGCAGCACTGTCAGGTACCTTGCAGCAGCCCCCTATGTCAGGGCCTATTGACAGGCCTCTCACGTAGGGTCTGACATCCTTGAGGCTCACGTCGGCTAATCTCATGTCAGGAGCTCCGATGTTTGTTCCTTTTTCGTTGGTTACCCTGACGACAGCTATCCTGACATCAACTGTCATGATGTGGGGTATTTATTCTGGCCCATTAAGGCCTATTGGTCATGACCTACTGTCCGGACATTTTTCTGTACATCAGGTATTACTCTGTCCACTGTCGGGTTCGTCAGTGCCCCATTACTCCCAGGGCTACTTCCCTGGATACCAACAGGGATACTCATATTAACAAGGGTACCCCCTCCTCATTTTATGGGTTAAGGAGCTCATTTTTATTCACCCCCAGCTAACCCACCTCCTCCTCCACAACCAGACTTACAGGCGATGATCCAGTCATGTTGGAAGGATGCAAGGTCCCAGCTTTTTTCAGACCCGGAAAGTAGGCTTCCTAGTCCAGTGGTAGTATCCCCTGCCGCTCGACATACGGTGCATGTCTTGGGTACTACCCCTCAGGACGTTCCTCTCCCAGACTTTTGAGTGTCCAGAGGGTGAGGAGCCACCAGACTCGGACGCTGATACGTCCGAATCTCCATCTGATGAGCTATCCTCTCCTCCTAGGGGCAAAGAGTCTCCTAAGTCCCCTCCGGGGGACCCTTCCTTCATGGAACTCCTCTGCATTATCCAGCAGGAGAGTGGTTGGAATGTGGAGGATCTGGATCCTATGTGAAAGCGCTTGGCAGAGCATCTCGATTTAGAGGCTGCCACCCCATCCCAGTTCCTCCTTGGATAGCTCCTTATGAGGACCTTATGTCCACTATGTGGAAACTGCCACACTCCATTCTTGCTGTCCCTAAAAAGGCAGACAGGATATATCACTTACCTGAAGGAGTTCCCTTTCTGAACTCACACCCTAAGGCAGATTCTATAGTAATTACTGCCACTTATGATCACTCAGCTAACCCCAAGCACATGAGTATGTCTCTCCTGGACAAGGAGGCCAGACAGATGGAGCAGTATGGCAGAAAGGTCTATTCCTCAGCCACTTGTGCCCTGGGCTCATTGAATTATGTGGCGCAGGTGGTGTCTTTTCAAAAAGCCACTTTGGCCAAGTTGGAAGACAGGATTTCCTCTCTGGAGGATTCTGACTCGAAGGTAGAAATCGCTAAGGATCTCCGTCTTTCCAAAATTTCCTGTAGGCATGCTCTTAGGGCAACCTATGTTCTAGGAGTGTGGTTATGTTGTTCATCCACACTGTTTGGTATGTCCCTTCCCCCTTTAAATCTTGCCGGAAGTCTTCAAGCTGGCTCCTCCCACCCACCCGGGTGGTATATACCTCGGCTCTGTCCCATGACGCCAGATCTTCCTTTCCGCTGGAAGATACAGGTTCCCTCATGCTCTCTAAGCATTTCGTAGGCCCTGAATTCTAATTGTTTTAAAACTCATTCAAGTTAGCGATTGCGATTTTACTGCATCTGCCATGGAGAAAAATTTTCCCCAGTTTGCGCGTTGCCCTGCGACTCAGAAGATGTTGTGCACCAATCCCCACCTAACATGTGTCTACTTGGTGGACATGACACCTCATCGTGTGGTTTTGCCTTGCCTTTCATCCCATCCTGGACTACGCAAGAGCAGCGTTTAAGCTGGGAGACCAGAAAAGGAACCCACCGGTGAAATCGAAGGAGGCAAGGTGGGCGGTTTCCACGGTTGCGGGATCCGCCAAACAGCTGGAACAAATGAAGGCATTTGAGGAGGAAGCAGCTCAAGCTTCAGCCAGTCGAAGCTTTTTCGTTCCGCTTAACCTTGGCTCCACCTTTACGGGCTCCTTCAAGGAGTTGTGCCAGTCTCTTCCCACCAGGGGTGAGGTGCCCTCGGGCTCGCACTCCTCCCACCCTCAGAAGAGGAATAAGGACCCAGGGTCTTCGTCCAAGCGAAGATGCTCTTGGGACCAAGTCCCAAGTCTGAGTCCTAGGAGCATGCGGTCTCGACTTCGGTCGAGATCGCCTCCTCAGCCGCCCGGCTTCACAGACCTTCCAGTCTGGCCAGGAGACCGAGGAAGTGGCCGTACAGGTTGATTCTCAACCCAGTGGGCCCTTGCCGCTAGTTTAGCCTAATGACTCTTGAAAGGACTCTGGTCCTTGTCTTCCTGATGAGGCGACCCAGCCTGCTGGTGTCCCCATTAAGGACCCGGTTCCAGACCCTCGGTTTTCACTGACCCCGGTGTCTCTCAATCGACTAAGTCGGCCTCCCCGATCTCGGTCGAGGTCCAGAACCCTGAAAAAAAGTCATAAGCACTCTAAGAAGAGGTGACGCCACAGGTCCTCATCCTCCTTGGACGAGGAGAGGCCTCGGCGGAAACTCTGTCGACGCTATGAAGACCTCATGTGGCAGCAGCTGATTCTGTCTGGGCAAAAGCCGGCTCCGCCACCTACCCCGGCCATTACATGGCTTTCACCTCCCAGGCCGAAGCCGAGCCCTCCGGAACTGAAGCTTTCAGTTCCTCATCCCGTGGGGCCAGCCTGTATTCTGGCTCGGCCGATCTCGGTCTCTCCACCGATTAGGGTGGAACCAGTGCCTAAGCAGCCTGAGGGAGGGGTGCCCTTGAAAGAGGACTGACAAGACACCGGGCTTTCCCGGCGTCTGTCAATTACTGTCACCCTGGATCGCCCTCGGTGTATCGAGGGTGACTTAGGCGGCAGACTGTTATACCACGATTCTTCGGACTCGGACGTCACTGGATTACACTCACATCCCAAGGATGATGAGTCATCCGTGACAGGTTTGGAGGAAGGTCCTTCCTCCTTTCAGGGCATCCTCTGCCTCATCTCCGAATCTACCGGAATGTCCATGGAGTCCATCCAAAAGAAGGCGGAGTACCCGCTCACCGATATCCTCAAGAGAGGGGATACACCGATGGAGGCCTTTCCGGTGGCTGAGGCCATTGTTGGCCCGTCCCTTGAACTTTGGCAGTGTCCTGCTTCCTGCCCAGTACCGTCTGCCCGCATGGCCCGCAAGTACGCGGTGCCCATGAGGTCCCTGGCGGGGATCACAGAGCATCCCTTTGGCCGAGAGCCTGGTGACCGCCTCTGTGTTCAGCCATACTGGGAGTTTGGCCGACACTGACCGACCCCCGGACAAGGAGTCCAAAAATATATACCACTCTGTCTGTAAGGTCTATGAGGCCTCTTCTGTGGGTCTTCGTCAGGCCAGCTCGGCTGTCATTATGGCACACTTCTCTCATGCCCTTCTCGGGTCATTAGACAAGGTCCTCCCTCATCTCCCAGTGGACATGCAGACTGCGGTCAAGCAAGTCCAGGACTAGGGTCGTGCTGTCACAAAACAGCAGCTCCAGACGGCCCTGGATATAAGAGATTCTTGTGTCCGTTTTCTGGCAGCCACAGTGGGCACTCGCCGCAGGGCTTGGTTGAGGCTTTCCTCTTTCTCGGCAGATACTCAGCATAAGCTGGCTGATGTGCCCTTCCTAGGCACCGACTTATTCGGTCCCAGAGTGGCTGGTCACCTTCAGCGTATAGAGCAGTCTAATGCCACCTTAGATGCTACTTCTGCTAAGGGTTCTACGAGCAAGAACCAGCAGAGGAGAAAGAAGAAGCCATTTTGGCATTCTTCCTCTGTGGTCAGGCAGCCTTTCTACCAAGGAGGTCAGCAGCAACAGCAGCAGCAGGCTCAAGCTTGGCACCCATATCCCAAGCAGGGTCCTCAACAGCCCCGTAAAGGACGTTGAGGCACAAGTCCAGGAGCCTCCTCCTCTAAGCCTGCTCAGTGACGGGTTGGAGGTTGCCACCCCTACACCCATCACACCTGTTCTGGGCCTTCCCGTGCGGGGTCGGCTCCACCACTTTCTTTCCGCCTGGTCCGATATCACTTTGGACAGGTGGGTTCTCGAAGTGGTCGGTCAAGGACTGCCTCTAGCGTTCGAGCAGTACCCTCCCAGCCGAGCCTGCATGCCTCGGGAGGAAAGGATCACAGCTTGCACTCAGTCTGCTCTTTGGGACGACATAGCTCAGCTCCTCCGCAAGGAGGCAGTAGCTTCAGTGCCGGATCCTCCTACAGACCCAGGCTTCATGTCCAGATACTTCTTCGTGCCCAAGCGGACGGGAGGTTGGCGCCCCATCCTAGATCTCCATGACCTGAATCAATATATCAGGTCCCACATGTTCCGGATGGTAACTCTGAACCAGATAATACCATCACTGGAGCAAAACATGGTTCTGTTCACTGGATCTACAGGACGCGTTCTTTCATGTCCCAATCCGTCTGTCCCATCAGCAGTTCCTCCGCTTCAGGGTTGAGGGGACCCTGTACGAGTTCCGAGCCATGCTGTTCAGCCTGTCATCAGCCCCATGGGTCTTCACCAAGTGCATTGCAGTGGTGGCAGCCCATCTTTGGCGTCGAGGAGTCCGAATATACCCTTATCTCGACGACTGGCTTTTAGCAGGTTCCTCCCTTCAGGAGGTGGAGAGGTCCAGGGATCTGGCTCTACAAACCTGCTCCCAACTCGGCCTCCTGATCAACGAGGCCAAGTCGGATTTCGTGCCCTCTCTCAGGTGATGGGCTTTATCGGGCAGAACCCACCTTGTCAAGCCAGAGTTCGGCTCACTGACAGATAGGGCAGAGTTCTCCTCCTTGCCCGATCATTTCTAGTTGGGCACTTGCACCCTACCCGGAACTTTCTGTGCCTTCTGGGTTACATGGCGGCGTGCACCTCAGTGGTCCATTGGGCCAGGTGGCACATGCGCTCCCTCCAATGGGAGCTGGACACCCAGTGGACTCAGTGCCACAGTCATTTCGACCAACTGATCACTGTAACCCAGACGATGTGGGACACTCTTCAATGGTGGACAGCCCCAGACCGGTTGCAGGAAGGGATCCCGTTTGTCCGCCCCAAGCCAACGGTTGTCCTTACGACCGATGCCTCTGTCATGGGCTGGGGAGCCCAAATGGGGGACAACAGGGCACCAGTTCTGGACTACCGAGGTCGATACCACATCAACCTGTTGGAGCTCAGAGCAGTCAGACTGGTGCTGTCGCTTTGGCTCCTCAGCTCCGGGATCAGTGGTTTCAAGTCCAGGCGGACAATACCCGACCATGGACTACCTCAACAAACAGGGCGGCACGCACTCCCGTCTGCTGTGCAAGGAGGTGCTCCACATTTGGACCCTCGTAGGCCAGTTGGAGGCGGATCTCCTAGCCATCCATGTGGCAAGAGTCTTGAACCAGCTAGCGGATGCTCTCAGCCCGTAGGCAGGCATCCCACAAGTGGTCTCTCTATCCGGAGGTAGCTTACAGTCTGTTCTCCCATTGGGGCAAACCGTTGGTGGACCTGTTTGCCTCCAGGGAAAACACCAAGCTGAGGCTGTATCATGCCCGTCCGCCTCAGCAGGGCTCACTGCAGGGGGATGCTTTCTCGAGGCCGTGGACCCCAGGCCTCCTCTACACCTTCCCTCCATTTTCCTTGATCCACAAGGTGTTACTCAAGGTAAGGAGGACAGGGCGAAGGTGATCCTGGTAGCCCCAGATTGACCACGCCAGTTCTGGTATCCAGATCTCCTCAGCCTCAGCTGCAGGCCCCCGGAGTGGCTTTGTACACACCCAGACTGGTTATCACTGAACCAGGGGAAGGTACTCCATCCAGACCTTCAACCCCTGCACCTCACAGCCTGGTACCTGAGCGGCTAGAGTTCCAGGCTCTGGGTCTTTCCAACGATGTCTACACTGTGGTGGAGGCATCGAGAAAGGAATCGACCAGGAAATGTTACGCCTTCAAATGGAAAAGATTTTCCATTTGGTGTCAGGGTAAGAGTCTGGACCCCTTATCCTGTTCTATGTGTAACATTCTTGATTACCTTCGGTCTCTCTCCAAAAGGGGTCTACGGTCATTGACCCTTAGGGTTCACCTGGTAGCCATTTCTGCTTACCGGGCACGGGTCAGTCAGCCGACATTGGTGCAGGAGACAGTGGTCGGGTGCTTCTTCAAAGGCCTGGATCACATATCCCCTCTGTTGCGTGAACCTCCACCTCCATGGGATCTACTGCTGGTTTTGGCAAAGCTCATCGGCAAGCCATTCGAACCAATGCACAAGTGTGAGTTGTCACACTTGTCATGGAAGATGGCCTTCCTGGTGGCTGTCACGTCTGCCAGAAGGACAGAGGAGCTCCAGGCCCTTTCGGTGGACTTCCCTTATCTGGTCTTTCACAGGGACAAAGTTGTCCTACGTCCCCACCCGAAATTCCTTCCGAAGGTGGTGTCAGAGTTTCACCTTAACCAGATGTTGACTCTGCCAGTTTACTACCTAACTACACCTCAGACACAGTATAGGCTCATCTCTGGACCTGAGACATACTCTCTCTTATTATAGGAAGAATGCGAGAATTGTCAGAGGTTAGCCAGCTGTTTGTCACTAAGCTGAAACTCCGTCTGGCAGACCTGCAGCCAAACAGACCATATGAATGGATTACATCATGCATAGGTCTGTGCTATGAGATTAGCTGGCAAGCAGCCTCCCAGAGGATAAGAGCTCATTCTACCTGCCGTACCACTGCTGTACGGTGCTGCTTCCAGGGATATCCCTATCCAGGAAATCTGACGGGGCTGCTACCTTGAAGTCAGCAAACACCGTCATTACCCACTACCACATCGACCTTGAGTCATGCCGGTATGCTGGTTTTGGGGCCTCAGTTCTCCAATCTTCATTTCCCAAGTACGAGGTGTGCAACTTGCCTCCCTCCTCCCGGAGAACTGCTTGGAGTCTACCAAACAGTCTGGATGAACAACATATCCACGCTCCTAGAAGAACAGGATCTTACTTCGAGAAACAGCTCTTGCAGCAAGTTACACCATTAGGACTGAAGCTGGCAGGCGCCAGGACCCCACAGAAATTTTCTAGCTAGCAGTATTCAGCGGGGACCACCCCCGACATCAGTCCTGCCCCCGACGTCAGGCACAGTACATAAGGGGGCAGTCCTCCAGTATCCCCAGTTCTTTTCCCGCCGTCGACTCGCCAGCATTGACATCTCGGTCTCTACCTAGCGCACGACGACTTAGAACTTCAAGGTTTCTACTTAACTAATGTCCTCTCCAACTCCTTTCTTGAGGTCACCTTTTAAGGAGTGTGCTACGAAAACAGATCCTTTCAGGATCTCCTCTCCCTACATGCGGTGCCCAGGCATGAACCCACATTAAAGGCCTGCACCTTTTTGCCAGGATTCAACAGCCGCACCAGGATCTGCTGTCAGAGGCACTTCCTGAAACACCTGCTAGAGAAAAACTTAGTAGGATGGACAAGAACCTTCCTCCAGGCGATTCTTCCTCCAGGTCCTGACTTGCAGGACAAGCACCAGGAGGAAACCAAGGTCAGGTCCCGAACAGGCCTTAGATTCATGGGTTCAGGCTCCACCCATTCGGCTATCTCCCTCAGGGCTCAGTCTCACCCCCCTTGGTGAGATCCGGGCTTCCAATGGTTTCTCGACTCTTCAGCCATCAAGACTTCCAGGCCTCGGCTTCCTCTCCCTCTGGGCCTCTTCAAGTCCTCTGAGCGCCTGGGTCTTCCTCTCCACCCGACTCAGGTCGGTCTCCAACCAGGAGCACAGGAACCTCCTCCCAGGAGGCAGAACCTGATGTCCCTCAAGCGGACTGACGGACCCGATGTCAGCCAAGCATCTGAAGTCGACCAGGTGTTCTGGAAACCCGAGAACATAGGCCCAAGCACCAGATGCTGGCCAGGCGTTCACTGGACTCGAAGTCGTCGGCCAAAGTGACGGGCATCCGGCATCCTGGGCAGACGCCCCCAATCACCGGTAGACACTGGTCTGGGGACTCCACGGAGGAGGACACCGCGTTGCCCAAAGACCAGGTGGACTGACACAGGATGCCGGGCTTCAAGAACCTCCGCCCACCTCGAGACACCCAAGGACCTGGCCGCCCAACCACGACGACAGACCACCGCCACCAGGCCGTCGTGAACGCAGATATTCAAGAAGTAAAGAACTCTTTACTTTCTACGGTGGGACACCATAAGCAGAACGTGGTCTCAGTAAAACCTCCTCCTCCCCTCCTCTCCTACTACTACACCTCCCTCCCCCTCCTCCACCACAGGGCCCAGCAGGACGACCACCAACCCCAAGGAGCAGACTTCACCTCCTGAGGTAGATCCCAGGATTGGAGAAGGCCTCCTCAAGATCTCCATCAGGAGTCTCCCCAGCCAGCGACCAGACATTGTCGGCAATACTCCGTCCGAGAGGAGGACTGCGAAGTCGGATACCTCGGATTACTCAGATCTCCTTCTCCGCTCAGCATTTTGTCATCACCTGACCCACGCAGCCTTCCCAGGTCTCCTCGGATGATCCCTCTTTCTCTGAGATCTTGAGGCACATCCTGGACAACATGGGGTGGGATGCTGAAGACCTCGACCCCGAGAGGCAGCGTCTTGCCTGTTATCTTCGGCAGAAAGACCCAAAGCCTGTGGTAGTGCCACCCTTAATGAACACTTTTCTGGACGTCACCAAGGCTGCGTGGAAGTGTCCACACTCCACTCCTGTACTGCTGAAGAAAGCTGACCGCCTGTACAAGGACCCGAGAGAGGACCAGTACCTGGCTCAACAACCTCTAGCAGACTCCCTGGTCATTCTGACCTCACGCGGCGGTCCCAAAGACCCATAACACATGAGCACACAGCCACTGGACCAGAGTCCAAGCAATTGGATGCCCTTGGGAGGCAGCATGTGTCACGGCTGCCCATGCTCCATCAAGTCCTGAACTACCTAACCCATGATGCACGGTTCAGAACCTACTGGGAACAGGGCAGGGACCTGGTCGATAAGCTTCAGGATGGTGATCAGAAGGTGGGCTCATAACCTTCTCCACACAGGGTCTGATGTGGGGACCGAATTACGAGCGCATATGATTCTCGGATCGTCTGCCAAGCTTCGCTTCAGGCATCTGCCTCCGCAACACTCTTGGCTCTGTATCTCTGGCTTCACCCCGGACGTACAGAAGAACATTCTTGACGTCCCTTACAATGGCGAGGTACTCTTCGGTGAACCCTCGGAGAAGGTGATCACCAAACTCCAGGACGCTGGGAAGGCAGTCAGGTCTGTACAGGCCATGTACAGACCCAGGCCCAATTCTTTTTGTAGAAACCAGAGCTGTTTTCGCAGCCAGCAACAAAGGCAGCAGCCACGTTCTGGCCAGCAACAAAGAGGCACCTTTCGTCAGAAAGCCCAGGCTAAGTCATCCTCAGGCAGAGCCCAACGCTACACTAAACCGGCCCCCACCCCTTCTCTGGATCAACGGGCACAGAAGGTCGGGGGTCACATCACTCACCACTTTTCAGGGTGGCAGTAGATTACCAATGACCGGTGGGTTCTCCAATTGGTCAAGAAAGGTCCCTTCATAGAATTTCTCGACCACCCAACGGCAAGACCTCCCCTGCTTTCCTGTTACTTGGGTCAGCATGCCCTGCTTATACAGCAGGAAGTGCTCGCACTCCTGGAAAAAGGAGCAACAGAGCACGTTCCACAGAACCAGAGGGGTGCAGAATATCATTCTCACTTCTTTCTGGTTCCCAAGAAAACAGGGGACCTCCATCCGATACTGGACCTCAGCGACCTCAACGAGTCGGTCCTGTACAAGTGCTTCCGCATGGTGGCCCTTCCAGGTCTGATTCCCATGCTCAAGCAGGGTGCCTTTCTAGCGTCCTTGGACATGCAGGACACTTACCTGCATATACCCATCGCTCAAGTGCACAGGAAGTTTCTGCACTTCGAGTTCCAGGGCCACCATTATCAGTTCTGAGCCCTTCCTTTCAGACTGTCATCGGCACCTCGGGTATTCACAAAGTGTATGGTGGTCATACCGGTGACTCTGAGGAGACAAGGCCACTACGTGTTCCCCTACCTGGATGACTGGCTTCTCATGGCGCCCTCTCAGGAGGCCTTGATGTCCACCATTCATTATACTCAGTCTCTGTTCGAGACGCTGGGCATATTGATCAATCAAAAGAAGTCACGTCTGGTTCCGTCTCAGACTCTGCAGTTCATAGGCGCAGTTCTGGACACCGTCCAAGGGAAAGCCTTTCTTCCCCAGGACAGAGTGAAACACATCAGATCCCTCATCAGGGACATTTCAGCAAAGAAGACCTTTCCTGCCAGATTGGTCGTTTGCCTGCTCGGACACATGGCTGCGGCCATTGCAACAGTCCCGCTTGCTTGTCTCCACATGCGGGTCACCCAGTGGATGTTAGAGGTAAAATGGGATCAAAAGCAAGCCCATCTGCAGCTTCCAATCCGGATCACGAAAACCATAATCCGGGATTGGCAATGGTGGCTACATCTGAAGAATCTATCGGCAGTCTCCTTCATTGCGCTGTCTTCGATTGTGATACTCTCCACAGGCGCCGCAGGGCTCGGATGGGCAGCACACCTCGACGGTGTCCAGTCTCAGGGCCTGTGGACAGCCCAAGAGACTCATCTTCACATAAATATCCTGGAAATGAGAGCAGTTCTTTACGTCCTGCAGGCCTTCCAGTTGGAGATTCCACCGGGTACTATTCTGTTACAAGCAGACAATTCCGCGGTGATGTATTACCTCAACAAACAAGGAGGCACCCATTCCTACCTGCTTTGCAGGGAGGCCATGAGGGTGTGGGATTGGGCTTTGCAACACGGCGCAAGCCTCATTGCTGTTCATGTCCCAGGAGTGGACAACGTCATTGCAGAAGGCCTGAGCCGCACTCAGGCCAGAGTCCACGAGTGGGAACTACTCCAGGAGGTAGTAGAGGATCTGTTTCACAGATGGGGTACTCCAGAGTTAGACCTTTTCATGTCCCCATCCAACGGAAAACTGCCCAATTTTTGCTCGCTAGATCCAGGGCCTGGTGTTTTCTGGCGAGACGCGTTGTCCCTCTCCTGGGCGGGCATATTGCTCTATGCCTTTCCGTTGATCCAGAGGGTTCTTCTGAAACTTCACAGAGAGCAAGCGAAGCTGATACTCATCGTGCTGTCCTGGCCCAGGCAGATTTGATTCCCGCTACTACACCAGCTATCCCGGGAACCTCCGGTGCCTCTGCCAATCAACTCTCACTTGTTGTCTCAGGAGGAGGGCTCCTTGGTCCATCCGGACCTTCGTTTGTTGAGCCTGCATGCTTGGCTCCTAGAGACATAGCCATTTTTTGACATGGGGTCTCGCAAGAGGTAGCTGATGTCCTGGTGGCTGTGAGAAAACTGGCCACTCATGCCACTTACGCCACAAAATGGCGCCATTTTTGCCTGTGGGCTCAAGCGCGTGGGTTTTCGCCTCTAGACTGTCCAGAAAAGTCGGTCTTGCACTACCTCCTGCCTCTTTTTCAGACAGGCTTGGCCTGCTCCTCAATCAAAGTACACCTCTGTGCCATATCAGCCTATCATTCTCTGATAGGTCAACGCACCATATCCCAGTTGGACATGGCACGAGCCTTCCTGAAAGGTATTCTCCACCTTAGACCTCTGATTAAGGATCCAGTTCCAGCATGGGATCTACCCTTTGTCCTGGAGCAGCTCACGCTGCTACACTTTGAACCAGCCGCGGATTGCGAGCTATGTCTTCTCACTTGGAAGACGTTGTTTTTAGTTGCCGTTACTTCCGCCAGAAGAATTTTTTAACTCCATGCACTCATGTGCAAAGAGCCTTATTTGGTTTTTCACCAAGACAAGGTATCCCTATGGCCTAATCCCAAATTTCTGCCTAAGGTGGTCTCAGCTCTTACCCTTAAGACATCGATCTACCAGTGTACTTTCCCAATTATTCAAATCGAGGAGAGGCCCTGTTGCACACCCTAGATGTGCATAGGTGTCTCCGATACTACCTGACCAGAACCAAACACCACCGAAAATCGGACCAGCTTTTTGTCTCCTTTGCCCACAGGATGATGGGAGCTCCTGTTTCCAAACAGTCGCTATCCAGGTGGCTCATTCAGTGTATCACGTTCTGTTACCAGAAGCGCAACAAATCCTTACTGGGCGCGGTTAAAGGTCATTCCACAAGGGGGGTGGCTACCTCCTTTGCAGCCCTTAAGAATGTGTCCACCTCGGCCATCTGTGCTGCAGCTACTTGGAGCTCTGTGCACACTTTCATCAGGCATTATAGCCTGGATATTGCGTCGAGGCGAAGAGCAGGTTTTGGTCTAGCAGTCCTTCGAGAACTTCTGTCCTAGGCTTTGGTTTCATTAAGGATTTCCACCTTCCCTCCTCCCAATGGTGTGGGATTTCCATTATTGCTTGGGAATCGGTCCTAATGGTGTAACCTGCTGCAAGAGCTGTTTCTCGAAGTAAGATAGTACAGTTACGTAAGAACTTACCGTAACAGTAGATCTTCGAGAACAGCTGTTGCAGCAGGTACTTTCCCTCCCACCATCCCCGCTGGAGGTAGATTCTAGTTCCAGCATCCTTCTCCTAGGATCAGGTGTCTCAGCATTTCTCTAACTGCCATTTCATGGCGGATCCTCAGTCTCCTCTTCTGATGTCATCCAGCGGCTGGGAGTCTCCGGAGGGAGAACTGGGAATTCTGGGGGACCGCCCCCTTATGTACTGTGCCTGACGTCGGGGGCGGGACCGACGGGAGCGGTCCCCGCTGAATACTGCTAGCTAGAAAATTTCCATGGGGTCCTGGTGCCTGCCGGCTTCAGTCCTAATGGTGTAACCTGCTGCAAGAGCTGTTCTCGAAGATCTACTGTTATGGTAAGTTCTTACGCAACTGTACTTTACTCACCTGTAACAGTAGTTCTAGTAGTGGTATACGTTGTTCATCCACACGCACCCACCCGACCTCCCCAGCTTCGGGTGCACAACCTTGCTTCCAGCGGGCTAAGATCTGGTGTCATGGGGCCGGGCCAAGGTTTATACCACCTGGGTGGGTGGGAGGAGCCAGCTTGAAGACTTCCGGCAAGATTTAAAAGGGAAAGGGACATGCCAAACAGTGTAGATGAACAACATATACCACTCCTTGAACTACTGTTACAGGACAGTAACCTGTTCTTTTTGTAGATGCTGTAACCCGCTACTCGGCTACAGCCATTAGCCTCAGGAGGCATGCTTGGCTGCAGATTTCTGGTCTTGCTTCTGACGTCCAGGCAACCATATTGGATGCTCCTTTTAGGGGATCTGTCCCCTTTGGAGGGGACACCAAGGACTTGATCACGGGCCTCCAAGACAGTGGTCAGGCCCTTAGATCGGTCCGTTCTACGTACAGAGCTGGTACGCCGAAGAAGCAGCCCTTTCGCTGCCAGTTCAAGCACCAAGGGAAGCAGGCAGCACCCAAGAAACAGACCAAAAGACAAGCCACCGGCTCTTCCTTTTTCTCTCCACCAGCCACCAAAACCCAGAGACCGTCAGGAGGGCCTGTGCCCCCGCACCTCTGCCTGCTGACTCGCCCAATCTTCCCTCCCCTCCACTTCAAAACATGGAGCCAGTGGGGAGAAGATTCCCCCTTCACGTCCAGGAGTGGGAGGACATCACCTCAGACGCATGGGTCCTACAGCTCATTTCACAAGGCCACACACTAGAGTTCCTGGAGCTCCCTCCAGACTCTCCTCTCAGTAGCTCGCACTACTCCCCGCACCAAGCCCCGTTGGTCGAGGAGGAGGAGGAGATCAGGACTCTGATGCAAAAGGCAGCAATCAAATCCATGCCAGTCGCCCAGAGGGGCAAGGGGTTCTACTCCCACTTCTTCCTGGTCCCAAAAAAGACGAGCGATCTCAGACCGATCCTGGACCTCAGCAGTCTGAACCTCTTCGTCGAGTACAAGAGGTTCCACATGCTGACTGTTCAGAACCTCCTGCCCCTTCTGCAGCAGAATCACTGGCTCTGTGCTCTGGACATGCAGGATGCTTACCTGCATATCCCAATCTTCCCTGGCCACCGCCGTTTCCTGAGTTTTTTTTCCCAGGGGAGCACTTTCAGTTCACAGCTCTCCCCTTTGGCCTGGCCTTGACACCCAGGGTTTTCACCAACTGTCTAGTGGTGGTAGCAGTGGCCCTACACCGCCAGGGTGTAGCGGTGTTCCCATACCTGGACGATTGGTTAATCTCAGCTCCATCCAGGAACAACCTTCTGGACTCACTCTCGGTTATCCTGGACTTTTTTTCCCCCGACTAGGGATTACAGTCTGTTTCCCCAAGTCATCTTTAACCCCCTCTCAGATTCTTCAATTTATAGGGTTGGTTTTGGATGCGGTCCAGTGCAAAGCCTCTCTCCCCTCAGACAGAGTGGAGACTCTCTGAGAGCAGGTCATTCTGGTGATCTCGTCCAGATCTCTTCCAACCAGAGCGCTGCTACGCTTGCTAGGCTTGAAGGCAGCCTCCATCTCCACAGTTCCTTTAGCCAGGTTGCATATGCAGATCTCCCAGTGGACTCTTTGAGTCCAATGGAATCAGCGCTTGGATGATCTGGACCACCGTATTCTGATCTCCAGAGCGGTCAAGAGGGATCTCCAGTGGTGGCGAGACCCTCTCAATCTGTCCAAGGGACTTCCCCTTTGAAGTCCCCCCCATGGACCTTCACCACGGATGCTTCGTGCCTGGCTTGGGGAGCGCACCTGGGGGACCATCTAACCCAAGGTTCATGGTCCCAACTGGAGATGTCTTTGCACATCAACATTCTGGAGATGAGGGTGATCTTTTACACCCTTCAGACCATCCTATCGGGTGGAACACTGCTAGTCCAGACAGACGATGTGTCAGTAGTCTGGTACATCAACAAACAGGGAGGCACCCAATTGTACTCCCTGTGCAGGGAGCTGATGTGGGTGTGGAATTGGGCAGTCCACCACAACCTGTTCCTCACAGCCATGCACGTTCCTGGCGTTCATAACGTACTGACAGAAGGCCTCAGTTGGATGTCGTCCATCGCCCACGAGTGGGAATTAAGTCAGGAGGTAGCAGACACTCTCTTCCAGAGATGGGGTCACCCAGAACTCAATCTATTCGCCTCCCCATCCAACGCAAAACTTCACAGCTTTTGCTCACTCATTCCAGAGCCTGGAGCTTTCTGGCACGCCACATTGTCTCTATGTTGGACAGGGAAGTTCTTGTACGCTTTCCCTCCCCTTCCCATTCTTCATAGGGTAATTCTCAAACTCCAGACAGAGAGAGCTCAGATGATCCTAGTTGCTCCTCTTTGGCCGAGGCAAATTTGGTTTCCCCTATTGCAGCAGCTCTCAGTGGAGCCCCCAATTCCTTTACTTCTCAGACACGACCCATTGAGTCCGTATCAAGGCAGACTGGTACATCCAGGACTCAGGACATTGCATCTTCAAGCGTGGCTCCTTCAGACATAATCAGAGCTCACGTTGGGTCTCTCAAAAGGTCGCTCAGGTCCTGGTGGAAGCCAGAAAACCATCCACCAGATCCACTTACGCCATGAAATGTAAGCGTTTTTCCATTTGTGTGACTTCTAAAGATTTAGATTCCCTTTACCGCCTCTGCTCCTCAGGTCATGGAGTACCTCCTCCACCTGTCCGATTCAGGGCTGTAGTATGCATCCCTTAAGGTCCACTTGTCGGCCATCTCGGCCTACTAGGTACCGGTGGAGCGGAAAACCATAGCTCAGTTGGAGGTCTCTAAGACCTTTTTTGAAGGGGTTCCTCCACCTAAAACCTCCCATTCATAACCACACCCCACCTTGGTATTTGAATTTTGTGTTAGAGAAGCTTACGCTTCCTCCCTTTGAACCAATGATGAGCTGTGACATGCGCTACCTTTCTTGGAAGGTGCTATTTTTAGTTGCTATTACTTCTGCTCATAGGATTTCTGAGCTTCAGGCCCTGATGCATAAGGAGCCTTATTTGATTTTTCACAAGGACCGGGTGGTCCTCCGCACCAATCCTAAGTTTCTTCCCAAGGTGGTTTCCGAGTTCACTTTAAACCAAACTGTTACTCCCAGTTTGTTACCCTAATCATTTGAACAGAGGGGAGGATCTCCTTCACACTTTGGATGTTCACAGATCCTCAGATACTGCGTTCACTGTACTAAGGAGTGCAGAAAATCTGAACAGCTTTTTGTTTCCTTTGCACCCAAATCCTTGGGATTGGCAGTTTCTAAACAGTGCCTTTCTAAATGGTTAGGTAATTGCATTTGCTTCTGTTACCAGGGAAGCACCAAGGGAGGTCAACAGTGAAAATGCCGACCTCCCGCACAGCCACGGCACAATACCGACACCTGTATTGTGCCATCGGAACCATAAGTGTTTTCTGTGGCGGGCTGTGCCACCTGCACCCCCCATCTGGGGGAGCTATGCCCCCTCACCCCCCGGTATTTTAGATTATCAACTCCAGGTCAGAGTTGTACCAGAAGGGGGCGGAACACCGGGGGAAAGCAAAACACGAAAAAAGGACCATTACAGCGGCTGTCACCGTAATGGTCATTTTTCGTGTTTCGCTGTCGACGTGTCTAGCTGAAGGGGTGCACCAGTTACCAGAAGTACAACAAGCCTCTTCCGGGGGAAGTCAGAGGTCACTGCTAGGGGAATGGTTACCTCTACGACATTCCTGCGGAATGTTTCTGCAGCAGAAATCTGTGCGGCAGCAACCAGGAACTCTGTCTTCGAGGGTGGAGCTCTTGCAGCAGGTTAGTACCATTAGGACTGAAGCCGACAAGCATCAGAACCCCATGGAAAACTTGTAGCTAGCAGTCTGAGGCAGGGGACCATCCCCAACGTCAGCTACGCCCTTCGTCAGACGTGGTGAAGGGGATGGTCTCCTGGCACCATCTCCGTTCTTTTCCTGCCGTCAACCCACGTAGTTTGGCTCCTCGGATGCCTTCCTTTGCAGTCAATAGCCATCGAACGTCAGAAGTTCTTAGTTCTTCAAAAAACCTTTCAAACAGAACCTTGTGTATGTCATTGCCCTCCCCACCATGGCGAAAGTCAAATTGTGCGTGAGGGAAGCAGATCCCAGCCAAAGATGGCCATGCGGCCTGCCTCCTCTGCCTAGGTCTGGAACACCAGCCCGACGCCTGCACACATTGCCAGAAGTTCAACCAGAAGACCCGCACCAGGAGGGCCAGTGCACTCAAGACCTTCCTGCTAGAAAAGAAGCTTGCAGCCATGCAGCGAGGATCAGGAGCCAGCTCATCCTCTCCCACCAGGGATTCCCCACCCAAAGAGAGGTCGTCAGGGGGGACACTTCACCACAGGGATAAGGATCGGGCCAGGTCTGAATCCTGCCCTAAGTCACCAGCCAAACAGGCCGCAACTTCCTCATCCTCTGACCGGAGGTCCGGTTCAGTTTCTGCCCAGCTGTCTGAACCTTCCCGCGTCTAAGTCCACTCCCGCCTCTTCTCAGGGCAAACATCGGGAGTCGGCCTCGTCGAGACACCATCACTCTTCCTTGGCTCATTGACCCCTAAAACCTTCTGGGTTGACCCAGGAAAGCCTGTCCAGGGCTCAGGACAGGCCCAGCTCTTCTGATAAGCGTAAGTGATCGGAAGAACCCTCAGGTAGGCAGGAGGTCGCCCGGGCTTGGACACCTCCCCCTCCGGCTAAGGTGCACCCTCCTCCAGATCAGCACAAGCCTAGCTGGTCGTCTGCTCCGTCAACCCGTTCCCCAACGCGTGACACAGGGCAGTCACTGGATGAAGACCAGCCGTCCGCCCCTCCTCCAAGGGACCAGACGCCTGACAAAGCCACACTGGACACCAGACCAACACATGAGGGCGTTGCAGGTCGTCGGCCTACTGACACCAGGATCCCGGACCCAACGCCTGCCAAGCCAGATGCCCACACCTAAAGACCCGTCGCCCAGCCCCTGCGGTCGTCCCAGTAGCGGACATCGGGAGTCTGTTCACTACATGGTGGAATACAGTGAAAGGGGATCTTCTGTATAGACCCTGTGACACTGTCCCTCCTGCTCCACCCATGGGTTCCCCTCCCACCCCAGAGCCTTGGGGGTGAGGGCGAGCACCCACGTTCAGACCCTAAGTGAAAGAGAAGGAAACGACCCTCATCTCTGTCTCCTTCTTCCCCTCCTGTCACATCCTCCTCAGTTGAGGGTGACGTGGATTCAGAGCCTTACTCTCACGAGAACTTTTGTCCTCCCGGGACCTAAAGAGTCCCCCCCCAATGATCCCTCATTTCTGGACATTATGAGGCACATCCAACAGTCGCTGTGGAGGTAGACAATGGACCTCGTCGAAGCTATGCCTGACCACCTCGTAACAAGAAATTCTGGTGTGTGCCCAGTTGGGATTAGATGTCAACAAACACACCCTTAGGTGTTCTTACGACGCCGTGGATATGGTCTCCAGAGCAGCCACCTCAGGGTCTGCCTGAGAAGGCAGTCATAGCTTAGGCTCACGGGTTTCCAACCGGACCTACAAGTCTGTTATGGATTCCCCCTTTCAGGGTCCCGTTCTGTTCAGCCCAGAAGTTGAACAAATGGTTAAGCAACTTCAAGAGTCGGGAAAAGCAGTGGCTGATGTGCACCACGTGTATAAATCTCAGCCTCAGGAACCCCACTGGTGCCCTTTTTGCAAAGGACATGGGCAGGGACAGGGGAGTAAACAGTCCCACTGTAAGGGGTTCAAGAGGCGGGGCCACCCTGCCCCTCAAGATTCCTTGGGCCCCATGCAGCCCAAAACACCCAGGGCACCCCCCAACCCCCTCAGCCTGATGCCCTCTGCCCCCCTCCTCCCTTCAGGGACAGGCAGAGCAAGAAGGTAGGAGGGCAGTTTGCACTCTACCCACTCAAATGGTCCAGTATCACTGTGGACCAATGGGTACTGGATACCATTCAAAAAGGGTACACGATAGAGTTCACCTCTATCCTGCCAGACAACCCACCCCCACCCCCTCCGAACCATTGCCCACCTGAACACAGTCTCCTTCTAGAAGCAGAGATTCAACAGCTGCTAGAAAAAAGATCCATCCAAAAGATTCCATAGGCCCAGAAGGGAAGGGGTTTCTACTTCCATTTCTTCCTGGTCCCGAAGAAAACGGGAGACCTTCATCCCATTCTGGATCTGAGCCAGCTCAATCTCTCTGTAAAATACGAGAGGATTCAGATGCTCACTGTGGCAAGTCTCTTCCCCTTACTCCAGCAAGGGGACTGGTTGTGTTTCCTAGATGTGCAGGACGCGTACATGCATATCAAGGTCCTGAAATCTCACAGAAGGTTTCTGCGCTTCAGCTTCCAGCAAGAGCACTACCAATTCAGGGTACTCCCCTTTGGCCTTTCTTCCACCCCCAGGGTTTTCACCAAGTGTCTGGCGGTGGTAGCAGCGGTCCCTCGAAGGAGAGGCCTCTTCGTCTACCCTTACCTGGACGATTGGTTCCTCTGCGCTTGGTCAGAGGAGGAGCTTCTAATCACCTTGCGAGAGAGAGAGACTTTACTTTCCTCCCTTGGGATCACAGTAAACTGGCCAAAATCACACCCTTGGCCAACCCAAAGGCTGCAATTCATAGAGGCTATTCTGGACACCGGGCAGGGCAGAGCCTTTCTGCCTCCAGACAGGGCAGACTGCCTTCGGGATTTGGCCAGCAGGCTCCAGAAGGCCCCCTCAGCCCCTGCCCAGGTTGTTCTGCAGCTTCTAGGCCATATAGCAGCTGCCATAGCCACAGTACCCTAAGCCAGACTTCATATGAGGACCCACCAGTGGGACCAGTCGGTGGACGATCTGGATCTCAGAATCTGGATGTCTCGGGTGGCACACTGTTCCCTCAAATGGTGGCTCCGTCACGACAGTCTAGCGGGAGGAGTTCCATTCCGGAGACCCACCCCTCTCCAGACTTTAACCATAGATGCCTCTCTGTCTGGTTGGGGGGCTCATTTAGGGGATTACAGGACCTGGGGGTCTTGGTCTGCCATAGAAAGCTCTCTACATATAAACGTTCTGTAAATGAGAGCTGTGCTGAATGCACTTATCACATTCAGAGACCAGCTCTCGACGGGTCATCTCCTGGTGCAGACAGATAACACACCAGTGGTTTTCTACATCAGCAAGCAAGGGGGGACTCATTCATGACCCCTTTGCAGGGAGGCCATGAGAGTGTGGGATTGGGCAGTAGAACACTGTCTGGTTCTCATGACAGTTCATCTGCCTGGGGTTCAGAACGTTCTTGCCAACAGTCTCAGCCACTCTACCTCTCTGAATCATGAGTGGGAACTGCTCCAAGAAGTCGCAGATGACCTTTTCGGTCACAGAGGCTGTCCAGAGTTGGACCTCTTTGCATCCCCGTGCAATGTCAAACTGTGAAATTTTTGCTTGCTTGTTCCAGGGCCTGGTGTTTTTTGGTGCGACGCATTATCCCTCTCTTGGACAGGGAAGTTCCTGTATGCCTTCACTCCTTTTCCCCTCATTCAGAGAGTACTGCTCAAGTTGCAATCAGAAGGAGCCAGAATTATTCTGGTGGTTCCTCTTTGGCCCCATCAGATCTGGTATCCGTTGCTCCAGCAACTGTCACTGGAGTCTCCAGTTCAGTTGCCACTCTCCACCCACTTGCTCTCACAAGAGCAGGGGACACTCGTACACCCTGCTCTTCAGTCTCTTCACCTGCACGCATGGCTCCTGCAGTCCTAGCGGAAGAGGGATTAGGAGTGTCAAGCAGGGTGGCTGAGATCTTGGTTGCAGCGAGGAAGCCTTCCACCAGGGCCACCTATGCTCTGAAATGGAAACACTTCTGTCTGTGGGCTACAGCCCCTGCCCTAGATCCCCTGGGTTGCCCATCTAGGCACATGCTAGAATATCTCCATCACCTTCTGGATTTAGGACTGAGCTATTTGTCCATTAAGGTGCACATGTGTGCGGTTTCCACATATCATAATCCTATCGGAGATAAAATTCTGGCACAGCTCAACATCTGTAAAACATTTCTATGAGGGGTTGTACATATCAGACCTCCCAGGAGACACATCGTTCCTCCTTGGGACTTACTTTTTGTCCTGGAGAAACTCGCCCTTCCTCCCTTCGAGCCAGCAGCCTCTTGCAAGCTGCATTTCCTCTCATGGAAGACCCTCCTTTTGGTAGCCATTACCTCCGCTCGAAGGGTTTCTTAGCTCCAGGCCTTGATGTGTAAGGAACCTTACATAGTTTTCCACAGGGACAGGGTGACCCTGCGCATGAACCCGAAGTTCATGCTGAAGGTGATGTCAGTGCTGACTCTTAACCAGGACACCAACCTTCCGGTTATTATCCGGAATTTATTAACTGAGGTGAAGCAGTGTTGCACACCTTGGATGTTCACAGAATTTTGAGCTTTTACCTCCACAGGACTCGCTCCTCCAGACAGTCGGACCAATTATTTGTCTCATTCGTCAAGTGAATGTTAGGGGCTCCTGTTTCAAAACAGTCACTAGCCCGTTAGCTGGTGCAATGCAATACTTTCTGCTGCCAGCATCATAACAAACCACTTCCGGGAACAGTCAGGGGCCACTCTACCGGGGCAGTGGCCTCCTTCTTTGTGGCACTCAAAAATGTCTCCTCGGCAGATATTTGTGCAGCAGCTACATGGAGTTCAGTCCACACTTTCATTAGACATTACAGCCTGGACATTGCATCCAGAAGGAGAGCAGGTTTTGAACTAGCAGTCCTGCAGGGCCTACTCTCTTAGATGCCTTTCTAATATGTTTCAGCTGTTTTTTAGCATCTCTCCCTACCACCCTCAGACCTGGGTCTATCCTTGAGTACTGCTTGGGACTCAGTCTAATGGTATTATCTGCTGCAAGAGCTCCACCCTCGAAGACAGATAGTACAGTTACGTAAGAACTTACCGTAACAGTAGATCTTCAAGAGGAGCTCTTGCAGCAGGTGGCTTTCCCTCCATCCCCCAGGATAGTATTTTGGCTGTTATATCACCAGAATATGGTGGGGACTTCCTGCTTGGTTCTCCAGTTTGGTTTCTAGCTGGGTCTCCAGCGGGAGAACTGAGATGGTGCCTGGGGACCGCCCCCTTTATACCATGTCTGATGTCGAGCATAGCCGACGTCGGGGTGGCAGTCCCCTGCCTCAGAATGCTAGCTACAAGGTTCCGTGGGGTCCTGACGCCTGTCAACTTCAGTCCTAGTGGTATTACCTGCTGCTAGAGCTCCTCTCGAAGATCTACTGTTACAGTAAGTTCTTGCATAACTCTACTTTCCATCCATACCTTCACAAAGCATTACAGTCTGGACATTGCCTCTAGGTGTAGGGCCAGGTTAGGTCTTGCCATCTTGCAGGGCCTACTGTCTTAGGCTGGTCCTGTGCTGTCTTTCTGTTGCTCCTCCTCCCGTGACTCTCTCAGTCTTTCTATGAGTGACTGTTTGGGATTCAGTCCTATATGTGATGACCTACTGCAGGACCCTCTCGAAGTAAGATAGTACAGTTATGTAAGAACTTACCGTAACAGTAGATCTTCAAGAGAGGTTCCTGCGGTAGGTCACCTTTTCCCTCCCTCATTCCCCCAGTTCTTTTGCATTTCTTTGTCATTTTGAACTGGGCTCCAGGATTTCATCCTTTCTCCTGTCTCATCCTCCTTGGATCTCTGGCGGGAGAACTGGAAGGTGGGCATGGGGACCGCCCACTATATAGGGTCATGCTGATGTCCATCACGTGATGTCAGGTGGGCAGTCCCCCGCCAGACACTGCTGTAAAAGTTTGCCATGTGGTCCTGATGCCAAAGGGCGCAGTCCTATATGTGATGACCTACTGCAGGAACCTCTCTCGAAGATCTACTGTTATGGTAAATTCTTACGCAACTGTACTTTTCCCTCCTTACCGCTCTCGCGCTGAGTAGGTCCTTTGCTGTAAAATCTTCGAATTTACCTCAAAACTTCAATTTAAAGTTTGTCTTCACTTGATCCTCAATCGTGATCACGATGGACGACAAGTCCGCTCCTGGGTTCCGTCAGTGCCCTTGTGGGCAGAAGATGTCCTGAATGGCTCCACACTCCATGTGCGTGTATTGCCTGGAGCATGTGCATGATCCCCAGGCCTGCGACTTCTGTCACTCGTTTCACCTGACCGTTCTTGAGGACTGCCTTGCCTGACTCAAGTTAGGCCACCCGGGGCCAATGGAACCCACTGGTCCAGTCAAAGGATGCCTGTTGGGTGGTCTCCATGGCTCTGGGGTCTGCTGAACAGTTTGAGGCATTTGAGGAGCAGGTGCCCCAGGCCGCAGATCACTCCTCCTCCTCATCTTCTGCCTTCATGCTGCTCCAGCTGGGCTCAACTTTCCTGGGATCCTTCAAGGAGTTGTGTCAGTCCCTGCCTACCCACTGTCAGGGGCCCTCCAGGCACAAATCTAAATTCAAATGAGAGTCTAAAAAAGAAAGGACTCGCTGTCATTCATGGGATCAGGAGTGCTCTCAGTTGAGAGCTTCCAGTTCTCACACTTCTCCAGATCCGACTTCATTCGAATCCTCAGCCCTGGCCACCGGCTCCATGGCAACCCCGTCATGCCAGTTGGCCAAGACGGTGGTTGAAGTCCCAGCTGAGATTTTTCTCAAATGGACTGACCAGTTGTCGACTGAAGAGGCAAACACTTCTTTGTCCAGGACTCCAGTCCTGACTCAGACCGCTGGAGGGATGGATCAGTCTGCTGACCCACTGCCTCAAGTCTCCGACCAAGACCCGGAAGAACCTGGGCATTCGCTGACTCCCTCCAAGACCTGCCACCAATCCCATCGAGGTTGTGGTCCTATTCCCATGGGTCAAGCGGCTCCCACCAATGTTGGCGCTCCCTCTCTCGACACCATGGGACGCAGCGTTGCCGCTACTCTTCGTCCTCAGTTGAGGAGAGGCTTCAGCGCAAATTGCATCGAAGCTACGAGGACCTCATGGCAACAGCTGGTGTTTACCGGTATGAAGTCAGCCCTGGTTTCTACACCAGCCATCACTTGACTTTCACCCGACAGGCCGACACCTTCTCTGCCTAAGGAGCCGACCAAGACTGTTCCAGCTCAGCTGACCCCGTCATCTCCACTGATTGCCTTGGAGCCGCTGCCTAAACAGCAAATAGCCAGCGCTCTGACTAAGGAGTCTTAACTGGCCAAGGGGTTTCCCCATCTGTTACCATGACCCCTGACCGTCCTCTGTGGGTCAGTGGGGACTGGTGGTTGACCACTTTTCAATGACTCTTCAGAGTCAGAGGGGTTCTTCCTTGCACTCCTGTCCGGTCGACAAGGAGTCGGTGGGGGATCTCTTGACTGACGATGGCCCTATTTCCTTTATGGGTCTTCTTCGGCTGATCTCCGAGTCCACGGGTCTTAAAATGAAGCCCGTCCAGAAAAGGACCTGCTTACCGAGATCCTCGACTGGGGGGATTCTCCTACGGAGGCCTTCCTGGTGGTGGAGGCCATTCTTGGCCCTGCCTTGGAGCTCTGGCAGCGCCCAACTTCCTGCATTGCACCCTCTTCCCGGATGGCCCGAACATACACAGTACCTACTGGTTCCCTGTCGTGATTCACTGAACACCCCTCGGCTGAGGGACTGGTGTCTGATTCAGTGTTAAGGTGCTCGGGCAATACTGGGGATGTCAACAAGCCGCCTGACAGAGTCCAAAAAGTTGGAACATGTGGCTAAGAAGGTCTATGCTGCCTCCTCACTTGGTCTTTGCCAGGCGAGCTTGGCCTTTCTTATGGCTCACTTCTCCCATGCCCTGCTGGGCACCCTGAATGAGATGCTTCCTCATCTGCCATTGGACTTTCAGACCACAGTCAAGCAGGTCTGGGACCAGGCCTGGGCTGTAGCAAAGCAACAGCTCCAGACTGCATGGACACTGGGGACTCCTGTTCCCATTCTGTGGTGACCTCAGTGACCATGTGCCACAGGGCTTTGCTGAAGATCTCTACCTTCATGATGGACACTCGGCACAAGCTGGCAGATGTTCTCTTTCTGGGCACCAACCTGTTCGGGTCGAAGGCCACCTCACCCGCATCGAGAAATCCAGTGCCACTTTGGACTCTGTCATATCTGCACAGATGGACCCCAAGGGCTCTAAGCAGCAGCAGAAAAGGAAGCCCTTTCCATCCACAGCTACTCCTGTGGCCAAACCAGCCCAGCCCCTGGCCTGGCGACCTCAGCCAAAGTCAGTGGCCTCGGTCGTCCGTAAGCCTGGAGGGAGCGGCTCCTGTGGCTCATCAGCCGGGCCTCCCTCCTCCAAGCCTGCGCAGTGACAGGATGAGGGGTGCCTCCCTCATGCCCATCACACCTCCCCTGGGTCCACCTGTAGGAGGCCGGCTCTGCCACTTCCTTTCCGCCTGGTCTACTGTCACCACGGACAGGTGGGTCCTCGAGGTGGTCGGTCAGGGTCTGCCTCTGGAATTCGAGCAGTACCCTCCTTGCCGAGCCTGTGCCCCACGTGAGGACTTGGTATCCGCAGACATTCTGTCAGCTCTCAGAGATGACATAGCCCAGCTCCTCTGCAAGGAGGTCATGGTTCCTGTCGTGGATCCTCTGGAACACCCAGGGTTTGTCTCCAGGTACTTCCCGGGACAGGGGGCTGGTGCCCCATTCTAGATCTGCACAATCTGAACAAGTTTGCCAAGTCGCACACCGTCAGGATGGTAACTCTCTCAGATCATACCATCTCTAGAGCAGAACATGTATAGTTCTAGGGATGTGGATATGTTGTTCTATCCATACTTTCTGGCAGATTGCCTTCCACTTTAAGAGGTGCTGGAATGTGTTCCGGCTGGCAGCTCCCACCCACCTGGGTGGTATAACCCTCGGCTTCGACCCATGATGCCAGATCTTCCTTTCTGCTGGAAGGTACAGGTTCCTTCCTTAGCGCTCCCTCGTGTGGTAGGCCATGGTTCTCGAATTTTCGGATTTGCTTCCAAAACTTACCTTAAAACTCATCAGAATTTTGTCTTCGGTTCCTTCTCTCGCTCCCACAATGGAAGAAAAGACCATTCCCAGGTTTCGCCAGTGTCCCTGGGGAGAAGATGTCGTGCACCGACCTTCATGCCACGTTCATGTATTGCTTAGGACCTCCACTGCATAACCAGGTTTGCGATATCTGTCAGTCCTTTACACCCATCGGTTCTGGATGACCGTGCTGCCCAACTCAACTGTGGTGACTGGAGAAGCGTTACCCACTGGTCAAATCTAAGGGCGGCTCATTGACTGGTCTCTGTGGTTACAGGTCCGATGGTATCTGGACAACAAGGCCTCGAGGAGGCGGCCCAGGCTACGGCTATTTCTCTTCATCTTCGCCTCTGTTCTGCTCCAATTGGGCTCCAATTATTCGGCTTCCTTCAAAGAGTTGTGTCAATCCCTCTCCACCGAGAGAGGGTCCTTCTGGAGCACACGTTTTGCGCTCTTGCAAGAAGGAGTCGAAAAAAGAGAAATAACGTCGATGCTCTTGGGATTGGGAGCTATCCCATTCTCTTGAGACTCCAGTTTCGACTTCGGTTGAAGCCGCGGCCGCTGGTTTCATGGAGCCCCCACCAGACCAGTTGGCTGAGACACCAGTCAGTGCAGTCAAGATTTTTCTTGAACCGATCGAGAGGTTGTAGTCCAAAGAGGCGATAACTCTTTTTTTCAGACTCTGGTGCTTCTGGTGTCCTCTGATGGGTCAGCTCAGCCCACTGGGTCGAACCCGCCAGACCAAGACCCTGACCTGGAAGAGCTGCGGTGCTCCCCAGCTCCTTGCGATGCTCCCCGTCAGCCACACCGATGGTCGAGATCGAGGTCTTGGTCTTCTTCCTCTGAATTGGACAGATCTCACAGTCACCGGCGATCTCATTCCCAGCATCATGGAAATGCTCCTCTTTGTCCTCATCAGCTGAGGAGAGGCTCCAGCGCAAATTGCGTCTGCATTACGAAGACTTAATGTGGCAGCAGCTGGTCTTGTCCAGTCCAAAACTGACCCCGGTTTCTACCCCTGCTATCAAGTGGCTGTCACCCAAACAGCCAACGTCGGTGCCCGTCACCCCCTTGGAGGTACTGGCATAGGCTCTGCCGGCTCAGCCGAAGCAGGCTACTCTGCTGATCGTGGTAGAGCCACCACCTGCCGAAATCCAGGGTTCCAACCGAGGAGTCTCAGCCAGCCAAGGGGCTTCCCTATCAGCTGTCAGTCACCCTCACTCCCAACCACCCAAGGCGGGTCGAGGGTGACTCGGGTGGATGCTCACTTTACGTGGACTCCTCAGAGTCTGAAGACTCCTCACTGCACCCACATCCCATCAACATGGAGTCCCTGGTGGGGGGACCTCTCCACTGGCATTCTTTGGCTCATCTCCGAGTCCATGGGGATGCAGTTCAAGCCGGTCCAGAAACGGGCTCAATATCCCCTTACAGAGATTCTTGATGAAGGGGAATCTCCTACGGTGGCCTTCCCTGTGGCCGAGGTCATTGTCGGCCCAGCCCTGGATCTTTGGCAGTGTCCTACCTCTTGCCCTGTACCTTCGGCCCGGATTGCCCACAAGTACATGGTTCCATCCGGCTCCCTTTCAGGGTTTTTGGAGCATCCCTCGGCTAAGGGATTGGTGGCTGACTTCATTTTTCGGTGCTCGGGCAATACTGGAGACGTCGATAGACCACCAGATAAAGAGTCCTAGAAACTGGACCATTCGACTAAAAAAGTCTAAGCTGCCCTTTTCGCTCAGCCATCGTCAAACTAGCTCGGCCGTGCTGATGGCACACTTCTCCCATGCCCTTTTGGGCTCCCTGGACGAGGTGATTCCTCACTTCCTGGTGGACCTCCAGATCATGGTCAAGCAGGTCCGGGACCAGGGGAGGGCAGTGGCGAAGTAACAACTCCAGACGACTCTGGATATTGCCGATTCATGTGTCTGCTCTGTTGTGGCCGCAGTAGCCATGCGCCGTAGAGCTTGGTTGAGGATCTTGACCTTTACGGTGGATACCCAACACAAGCTGTCGGATGTCCCCTTTTTGGGCACCGACCTGTTTGGGCCCAGTGTGGAGGGCCACCTCCAATGCATTGAAAAGTTCAATGCCACCCTGTACTCTGTGACATCCACCCAGAAGGACAAGGGTCCTAAGCACCAAAAGCGCAAGCCCTTTCGGTCTTCCACTCATGCGGCTAAACCAGCCCAGCAGCAGCAGGGCCAGCAGGCTCAAACCTGGCAACCTCGGGCCAAGTCAGTGGCCCCCTCGGCAGGCTCCTCCTCCTCCAAGCCTGCTCAGTGATGGGTTGGGGGTGCCACCCTCAATCCTGTCACGCCTCCCCAGGGTCCTCCTGTGGGGGGCCGGCTCCACCACTTCCTTTCCTCCTGGTTCGTTATCACCACGGAGAGGTGGGTGCTGGAAGTGGTCGGCCGGGGTCTGCCTCTGGAATTTGAGCAGTATCCCCCAAGCCAAGCCAAGCCCCACAGGAGGATTTGGCGTCCGCTGTCACTCAGTTGGCTCTTTAAGACAACATCGCTCAGCTCCTCCACAAGGAGGTCATGCGCAGAGTTGCGGAACCTCCAACAGACCCAGGGTTTGTTTCTAGATACTTCCTGGTACCAAAACGGATGGGGGGCTGGCCACCCATTCTCAATCTGCACGACCTGAACAGGTTTCTCAGGTCTCGCACCTTCCAGATGGTAACTCTAGCTCAGATCGTTCCATCTCTGGAGCATGTGATTTTGCTCCCTGGATCTTCAGGATGCGTTCTTTCATGTCCCGATCCATCCATCCATCCCATCGAAGGTTCCTTCACTTCCGAGCTGAGGGAACACTCTACGAGTTCCAGGCCATGCCCTTCGGCCTCTCATCGGCCCCCAGGGTCTTCACCAAATGCATTGCGGTGGTGGTAGCTTTTCTGAGGCGCCGAGGGGTCCGGGTTTATCCCTACCTTGATAACTGGCTCATAGCATGTCCTCCAGGCAGGTGGTGGAGCGGTCCAGGAATCTGGCCCTCCAGACTTGCTTCAAGCTTGGCCTCCTGATCAATGAGGCCAAATCTGAACTCATGCACTTGCAGGTGATTAATTTAATCGGGGCAGAATTTGACTCTTGCTGAGCCAGAGCTCAGCTCCCGGTGGACAGGGTGGAGGTTCTCTCCTCCTCTGCCCAGTGATTTCTGGTTGGGCAATCACGCCCTGCCCGAAACTTCTTGCATCTTCTGGGCTACATGGCGGCCTGTACCAGCATGTTCTGTTGGGCCTGCTGACATATGCGTTTCCTTCAATGGGAACTGTCCAGCCAGTGGTCTCAGTGCTCAGGTCACCTCGACCAGCTGGTCACCATGACTGAGAGGATGTGGGATGGCCTCCAATGGTGGCTCATCCCAGTTCATCTGCAGGAAGGCATCCCATTTGTCCGCCCGAGCCGATGGTCATCCTGACGACCGACACCTCTCTGATGGGTTAGGGTGCCCATCAAGGGGAGCACAGAACCCACAGGCTCTGGTCCCCTCAGAAATCCCAGTGTCACATCAGCCTGCTGGAGGTCCGAGCAGTTTCGCTAGCCCTGACCGCATTCGCTCTGTTCATTCAGGGTCAAGAGGTTCAGGTCCAGATGGACAGTACCATGACCATGTACTATCTCAACAAGCACTCCATGCCCCTATGCAAGGAAGCTCTCTGCACTTGGACTTTCATGTTCAGCTTAGGTGCAGATCTCCTAGCCATCCATGTGGCAATCAGCTGGCCGATGCTGTCAGCCGGTTGGGCGAGGCATCTCACAAGTGGTTCCTCCATCCAGAGCTAGTACAAGATCTGTTCTCCCAGTGGGGTACCCCTCAGGTGGACCTGTTCACCTCTAGGGAGAACGCGAAGCTGAGACTGTTCCATGCCCGTCCCCCTCAGCAGGGCTCGCTGCAGGGGGAGGCCTTCTCAAGGCCCCGAGGACCCCAGGCCTCTTCTGTGCCTTCCCTCCACTTCCCTTGATCCACAAGGTGCTTCTCAAGATTAGGAGGGACAAGGCACAGGTGATCCTGGTAGCCCCAGACTGGCCATGCCAGTTCTGTTATCCAGATCTCCTCAGCCTCAGCAACTGGCTCCCGAGGCGTCTTCCAGCATGCCCAGACCTGCTTTCCATTAGTCAGGGGAAAGTACTCCATCTGGACCTTCAATCCCTGCACCTGATGGCCTGGTTCCTGAGCAGCTAGAGTTCCAGGCTTTGGGTCTGTCTGATGAGGTCCTCACGGTTGTTGAGGCATCCCGTAAGGAATCGACAAGAAAATGCTATGCCTTCAAATGGAAATGATTATCCATTTGGTGTCAGGGCAAAGGGTTGGACCCCTCGTCCTGTCCAGTGGCTAGCATTTTGGACTACCTGTGGTCCCTCTCCCAGCAGGGACTTTGGTCGATGACCCTTAAGGTGCACCTGGCAGCCATCTCTGCTTACCGGGCATGGGCTGGTCAGCAGTCGGTGACGCAGGAGAAGGTGGTCTGGTGTTTTTTTTAAGGGAATAGATCTCATATCCCCTCCGGTGCATGAACCACCACCTCCATGGGATTTACTGCTTGTTTTGGCAAAGCTCATGGGCAAGTCATTCAAACTGATACACAGGTGCGATATCTCCCACCTGTCGTGGAAGACCGCCTTCCTGGTGGTCATTACGTCAGCCAGAAGGATCGGGAAGCTCCAGGCACTTTCGGTGAAGTCTCCTTATGTGGTCTTCCACAGGGACAAGATTGTCCTGCACCCCCACCTGAAATTCCTTCCAAAGGTGGTGTCGGAGTTTCACCTTAATCAGGTGTTGACTGTGCCGGTGTACTGCCTCAGTTACACCTCTGAGGCCAAGTACAAGCTCTATTATTTGGACCTGAGATGAGTGCTCACCTACTACAAAAAGCATACGGCGGACGTTCGGGGAGAGGTTTGCCAGCTGTTTGTCACCTACGCTGAAGCCACACCTGGCAGACCTGCAGCCAAGCGGACAATTGGCAGGTGGATCACTTCCTGCGTTGATCTCTGCTATAGCTTGGTAGGTAGGGAGCCTCCCATAGGGCTGAGAGCTCATTCTACCTGCTATACTGCTGCATCGGTGGCTGCTTCTAGGGACGTCCCTATCCAGGAAATCTGCAGGGCTGCTACCTGGAAGTCGGCAAACACCTTCATTTCACATTACCACATTGACCTTGAGTCACACCGGGATGCTGGTTTTGGGGCCTCAATTCTCCAATCTCTGTTCCTTAAATAGGGGGGGTTGTGCCTTGCCTCCCTCCTCCCGAAGAATTTCTAGAAGTCTGCCTGAAAGTGTGGATAGAACAACATATCCACATCCCTAGAAACACAAGTTTCTCACCTGTAACAGTACTAACAGTGGTATATGTTCATCCACACTGATCCACCCGACCTCCCTGGCTTTGACGCGCACTTCTGCTTCCAGCAGGTAAGATTTGCCGTCATGGGGCGGAGCTATGGGTTATACCACCTGGGTGGGTGGGTGGAGGAGCCAGTTTGAAGATGTTCCGCACCTCTTAAAGGGGAAGGCGATCTGCCAGAAAGTGTGGATGAACAACGATACCACTCCTAGAACTACTGTTACAGGTGAGTAACCTGTGTTTTTACTCCCTTGATCTTCAGGACATGTTCTTCCATGTCCTGATCTATCCATCACACCAAAGGTTCCTCCACTTCTGAATCGAGGGAACCCTCTACGAGTTCCAGGCCATGCGGCCTCCCCTCAGCCCCCAGGGTCTTCACCAAGTGCATTACAGTGGTGGCAGCTTACCTGAGGCGCAGAGGGGTCTGGGTTTACCCCTACCTGGATGACTGGTTGATTGCAGGTCCCTCCAGGCAGGAGGTGGAGCCATCCAGGGACCTGGCCCTCCAGATCTGCATCGACCTTGGCCTCCTGGTCAGCGAGGTCAAGTCGGAACTCGTGCCTTCACAGGTGATCAGCTTCATTGGGGTGGAGCTCAACTCTTGCAGAGCCTGGCTCCCGGCAGACAGGGTGGAGGTTCTCTCCTCCTTTGCCCAATCATTTCGGGTTGGGCAATTGTGCCCTGCCCAGGACTTCCTGCACCTCCTGGGTTCATGGCAGTCTGCACCAGCATATTCCGATGGGCCTGCTGGAGAATGCGCTATTTACAGTGGAAGGTGGCTGGCCAGTGGTCTCATGCAAGGGTCACTTTGACCAGCAGGTTACTGTGACTCTGCTGATATGGGATGCTCTCCAGTGGTGGTTAGTTCCAGAGCATCTGCAAGAAGGGATCCCATTTGTCCACCCAGAGCAGACGGTCATCCTAACGATCGATGCCTCTCTCATGGGCTGGGGTGCCCACCTAGGGGAACACAGAGTCCACAGGCTCTAGACCCCCAAGGAGTCCCAATGCCACATCAACCTGCTGGAGGTCTGAGCAGTTCGGCTGGCGCTGACTGCATTCACTCTTCACAATCGGGGTCAGGTGGTTCAGTTCCAGACGGACAACACCACGACCATGTACTACCTCAACAAACAGGGCGTGACACACTACCTGTCTCTGTGAAAGGAAGCTGTCCATGTGTGAACCCTCGTCTGCAGCCTGAAAGCCGCCCTCCTTGTCATCCATGTGGCAGGAGCCTCCAGCCAGTTGGCTCACATCCTCAGCCATGTGGGTGAGGTGTCTCATGAGTGGTCTCTCCACCCAGAGGTAGTACACAGTCTGCTGTCCCAGTGGGGCACCCCTCAGGTGGACCTGTTCACCTCCAGGGACAACGCAAAGCTGAAGCTGTTTTGTGCCCCCCCCTTCAGCATGGAACACTGCAGGTGGATGCCTTCTCAAGGCCCTGCATCCCAGGCCTCTTCTGTGCCTTCTCTCCACTAACCTTGATTCACAAGGTGCTCCTCAAGGCCAGGAGGGACAAGGCACAGGTGATTCTGGTGGCTCCATACTGGCCACGCCAGTTTTGGCACCCCAATCTCCTCAGCCTCAACAGCAGCATCCTCCTGAGGCATCTTCCTCTATGCCTGGACCTGCCTTCCATCAGTCGGGCGAAGGTTCTCCATCTGGACCTTCAATCTCTGCACCTGACAGCCTGGTTCCTGGGTGGTAGAGTTCTGGGTTTTGGGTCTCTCCAAAGATGTCCTCACTGTTGTGGAGGCATCTCGAAAGGAGTCGACCAGGAAATGCTATGCCTTCAAGTGGAAGAGATTCTCCTTTTGGTGTCGGGGCAAGGAGTTGGACCTTTTGTCCTGTCCAGTGGCTAGCATCCTTGATTACCTATGGTCCCTCTCTAAGTCAGACCTTTGGCCGATGACCCTTAAGGTGCACCTGGCAGCCATCTCTGCTTACCGGGCATGGACTGGTCAGCAGTCAGCGCAGGAGAGGTTGGTCTGGTGCTTTTTTAAAGGCCTTGACCATATTTCCTCTCCTGTGCATGAACCACCACCACCTTGGGATTTGCTGCTGGTGTTGGCAAAACTTATGGGCAAGCCATTTGAACCTATGCACAGGTGTAGCATGTCTCACCTGTTGTGGATGACCACCGCCTTGGTGGCTATCACGTCAGCCAGAAGGATCAGTCAGCTCCAGCTGCTTTCAGTGGAGTCTCCTTACCTTGTCTTCCACAGGGACAAGGTTGTCCTGCACCCCAACCCGAAGTTCCTTCCAAAGGTTGTGTCGGATTATCACCTTAACCAGGTGATTAATCTGCTGGTGTATTTTACCAACCACACCTCGGAGGCCAAGCACAGGCTCCATATTCTGGACCTGAGGTGAGCGCTCGCTTATTACAAAGAGCCCACGGCTGGAGTTAGGGGAGAGGTTCATCATCTGTTTGTCACCTATACTGAAGCTGTACCTGGCAGACCTGCAGCCAAGCAGATGATTGGCAGGTGGATTGTTTCCTGCATTTATCTCTGATGTAGGTTGGTGGATAGGGAGCCTCCCATAGGGCTAAGGGCTCATTCCACTCATCATACCGCAGTGTCGGTGGCTGCTTCCAGGGACGTCCCTGTCCAGGAAATCTGCAGGGCTGCTACCTGGAGGTCAACACACACCTTCATTTCCCATTACGACATTGACCTCGAGTCACACCAGGATGCTTGTTTTTGGGGCCTTCATTTTCCAGTGTCTGTTCCCTAAGTAGGTGGTGTACGCCTTGCCTCCCTCCTCCTGGAGAACTGCTAGGAGTCTGCCAAAAGTCTGGATAGAACATAATGGGTTACTCACCTGTAACCAGCAGTTCTAGGAGTGATATATGATGTTCATCCACCCAACCTCCCCTGGCTTTGGCACACAACATTGCCTCCAGCGGGCAAACTCTGGCATCTTGGGTTGGAGCCATGGAAGTTACTACTCGGTGGGTGGGAGCAGCCAGCTTAAAGATGTTTCCAGCCAAGTCTTAAAGGGAAAGGCAACTGCCAGAAGTGTGGATGAACATCACATACCACTCCTAGAACTACTGTTACAGGTGAGTAACCTGTTTTTTCCTGTCTCTGGGCTCTTTAGTTGTAGCAGAGCAAAGGAAGGGGAAGGGAGAGAGTGGGACTAGTCTTATTTGGTCTCAGCTTGTCCCATACCGTATATATTGAGGGGGGGTGGGCTGTAGTTCCTGGCGATCTCCAAGTAGTTTATTTATTTATTTATTTGCTTTTGTTGACTGGGTAAGTCACACTAGGCAGCCAAGTGCCTATTTTCAGGTGCGACCCAGGAGAGTTACAAACTTAAGTAGGTGGGTACAGTGACAAATCAGTTTTACATACAGTGGGATAACAGGTGATGGAATAGAATGACAACCAGTAACAAGTCACGAACCCGTGGGGTGTTACAGGTGACCCGGGAGAGTTATAAGCTAGAGCATACACAAAACAATGACTGAGTCAAGATTTACATATAACGGGAGAGCAGGCTAAACCAATATGGCACTCAAGGAGGAGATGGTACGCTTTAGAAAGATTTGGGTAGGTGGTTGACAGTCCTCCAAAGGGTTGGGACAAGTGCACATAGGTTCAGTCATATGTTAAGCCGAATAAGTGCCTGCATGGGGGGGGCCTGGTGACCTTGTTCGGGAGGTAGGACAGGGGAGCAGCCGTTACTTGATCAGTGGATGGGAGAATAAGTGCGGTAGACCCTAGGGGGCGCAGAGACCCCCCATGCCTTCATAGTGCAGGAGGCTACGAGGTGCATAGACAGGTGGAGGAGCCCTTCAGGAAGTTCCAAAGGGAAGTTTTAAAGCTTGGATGGGAGGGGGGTGGACCGAGTAAGGGCTGGGAATGAATTCCATAGTTTAGGGGCATAGTTGGCGAAGGCCTGATCACCCGCTTGGGTGCGTGTCCTAGGAACCGGACAGTTGAGTGTCGTGCTTGACCTAAGGTGGTAGGGAGAGGTGTCAGGGTTGAGGGGAAGGGTGAGGGCAGCAGGGGTGGCTGATCTTACAATGCTGTCAATGAAGTTCCCTACTACAAAGGTGCGGTGTTTCTCGGGAAGGAGCCACTCGAGGCGTGTGTAGAGGTTGCAGCGGTGAGTCAGGGGTGAGGCAAATAGCGCAAAGCGGCAGATGCTGTTGTAGGCCATGTCCCATTTTGAGAGGCTGGATTTTGGCAGGGGGCAAAGGTCACAAGCCCATAGCAGAGAGAAGGGAGGAGAACACCCCTAGCTAGGGCCACCTGAGCAGCGGGGGTCAGGCAGTTTTTGGCTCTGTAGGCGAGGCCAAGTTTGATGCTTGTAGACTTGCAGACGTTATGGATGTGCAAGGAGAGATCCAGCCGAGGGTCCAGAGTGACGCCCAGGTATTTGACAGTGGCCACCATCTGCAGGGGCGTGCCATCAGCCCCGTAGATTAGTAGGGGGGCAGGGCTGGATTTTGTTTTGTTCAGGGAGCCGAAGAGCATAGTCTGGGTTTTCTTAAGATTGGTGGTAAGCTTGTGTTCCACCAGCCATGATTAGATCCGCTTGAAGTTGGAGTTTAATTGGGAATTGATGGTGTCAATGTCACATGCGCTGTCCAGAATGACAAGGTCATTGGCATACAGGGTGGTAAGCCCATGGGTGGTGACAGAGGGTAGCTCGTTGATGAAAAGGGAGAAGAGCGTCGGACCGAGGACGGATCCCTGTGGGACTCCACATTGCACGGTGGTGGGGTTGGAGAGAGTCTGGTTAAAGTTGATGTATTGCTTCCTACCAGAAAGGTAATTGAGGAACCAGGCATGGATGGAGTTTGAGAGTCCAAGGGAGAGAAGAGTGGAGCTAAGGAGGGAGTGATCTACCCTGTCGAAGGCTTTGGAGAGATCCACGAAGATCGCTCCAGTGAGGTAGCCCTGGTCAGTTGCAGTTCTGATCTGCGAGGTGACTACAGTGAGGGCGGTAGTCATGCTGTGTCCCTTCCTGAACCTGTGTTGTGCTGGAGACAGGAGGTTGTGTTCCTGTAGGTACTCAGTTAGCTGAGAGGCCACAACTTTCTCCAGAATTTTGGAGGCAGCCGACAGGATAGTTATAGGTCGGTAGTTCAGGGGGTCTTTGGGGTTTCCTTGTTTAAGAACAGGGGTAACCTTGGCCACTTTCCAGACATCTGAGATGACACCAGTGGTTAGAGAAGAATTGAGTATATGCATTATGGGCCTGGCGAGAAGGTGATTGCATTGATTTTTCCCTAAGTGGGAATATACTATGGAGGCATTTCTCTAATATAAACACTTTTATTGCATCCTACTTGAAAATGTTTTGGGTGGCAAGCCTTTGCTGTGAGACCACTACTGTTTTTTATACTGTTTCATATTTTACACCTGACTAGAGCCAGTTGCTGCCATGTTATGCCATTTTTTTACAAAAATGCATAGGCCATTAGAACTATCTTGCTGTTGGGGGGTTGGGGATAACTGCATTTTTAGTGACTGGCTCAGTCTGTTTTTTCCTGACTACCTCTAGCCCCCAACATGGGGGGTACTTATCTGTATGTGTGTGTGTGTGTATAGTCAATGTTAGCAGTGGCCCAAGGCCACCAGAAAGTGGTTTGGGCCACAAGAGTTGCAGTGTTTGCTGGCTCGATTGGCCAGCACTGTTTTACAGGCACTGCACCTTTAAGACCTGGCTGACACTCTTCCACATAGCTGTTTGAGTGTTGACCAGTCAGGTGCAAGTGCATGCACACATTCTCAACTCAGGAGGCAATTGGGGGACATGAGGAGATGCAAGTCAGGAGCCCAGCATGGCATGATATGTAAACCATGTGATGATTTCAGGGTTCCCATTTGCATCACCTGACAGTGAGTGTCCTCTGTCCGAACACACATTCAGTGACAGTGGGGATTCAATTGGGTGGCAGATTGGCAATGGACAGATCAGGAAATGCAATCCAGACGTATCGTGAGTTTGGTTAAGTACTGTCCCTTCTGACCTCACCACTAGAATCTACTTAGGTGCTGGGTGGAGTCGAGTCACTGTTTCTGTGCCATGGATAGTAGCTCACGTCTGTCTGTCCACAATTTTTATATAGTTAAAAACACACTGCTGTGCTGTACTTAGGTTCTACAATAAAATCAGTATTAAATCTCACTCGGGCAGCAGTCAGTGGTGAAAGCAGGGGCAGGAGCTGGCCCAGAGCTTGCTGCTTGTGCAGCTATTAGATTTTATTTGAAAAAGAAATCAGAAATCTCTAGACTCAGGCTGCAGTCCGTGGTGAAAGTGGGGACAGGGGCTGGTCAAGAGCTTGCTGCTTGTGCAGCTATCATTTGCTAGGGGGAAAAAGTTTGTAAGTTTATTTTATTTTGAAATGAAATCTCGGGTAGCAGTCAGTGGTGAAAGTGGGGGCATGGGCAGGACCAGAGCTTGCTGCTTGTGCAGGTGAAGCAAATTATTATAAAAAAAATGTATTTGCTCACTAGCTTATTCAATGAGTTCTGCAGGCTGCTTCAGTGGTATAAGTCCTGCAGGGGCTGGCACAGAACTTGCTGCTTATACAGTTTGATCAAATTAAAATTGTTATAAAAGAAAAAGCGTATTGGCTCACTAGTTTATTGAACAGTGCATCAAGTTCTGAGAGGAAATCACTCGGGATGCTTCAGTGGTGAAAGTGGGGGCAGGGACTGGCACAAAGCTTGCTGTTTGTCTCAGTACTCTCTAGGCACTAAAAATCACAGTCCTTTTGATGTCTCAGTAGCAGAAATTACCACCTGTACTAATTTACAAAAAAAACAAAAACAAGCATTTGTTAGTGCCAAATGATCTTATCTGTGTCACTCTTCACCATTCATCACCTTTGGGTACTTGGCCGGAGGTCATGACCCCACAGGAGCTCTTTTTTTTTTTTCTGGATGGGCGGGGTCGATGCACTGCATGGCGCTCGCTGGTTGGCCATTAGGTCTCGTCAACTCCGCCCTCCCACCAGTTCTTCATCTCCCGCTGTCGAGGTCACCTTGTGGGAAGCTCTCAGAAGAATTTTCAGAGGCCTACCTCTACCGATGAAGCCTTCAACTGCGTATTCTCGACCCCGTGTTGCTTCATAGTCCATCGACTCAGAGTATCCTGCCGGTTCTGTTCGCTCCACTCGATGTCGCCTGATAAGACTGTTCCTTATTTTATTTTGCGACGTCGGGTCTTGTTTTTGTGTTCTTTTTCCCATAGGTCATGTCTCGGGTGGAGGGCAAGAAAACTTAAGACGGACGGCCCCCCATAATGGTCGGCAGTGCCCACGCGTCAGAATTCTCTGTCACCGACCAGCGTGACCGTTGCCTGGTGTATCTTGGCCTGCTTCACGACATGGATTCATGCTATGCCTGCTTGTCCATGGACTGCTGGGTCATCGAGCAATGCGCGTGGAAAGTGGGGTGAGCTCCATCGACTTTCGGGGGATGGGCGCGCACTTGTCGGGCCAAGCTGCATTCTCTCGGCCTTTCCTCCGGGTCCCCTCCCAGTTCTATACGGACTGAGGAGGAGGGAGCCTCTGCCTCTTGTAGCCTAGCTGTGGCAGAGGCCCCTTTCATGGTGCAGGAGGCGCAGTCTATCCCCTCCGGAAGACAGGCGGGAGGCACCGCCTTGGCTATCGCCCCTTTGGGGGCGAAGGCTCCCCCAGTGTCATACCCGCGGCTCAGAAGGCCTGGGTTGGCGCTGTCTGTTGGCACCATTCTGGGCCTCGGTGCTGTTCACGGCACCATGGGCCGTGATGGCGCCGTCATCAGCGTCGATCTGTCACTCGGCACCATTGCTGCTGTTGGCACTGTTTGTGGCACTGATGCTGCTGTTGGCACCGTGGGAGACTCTACGGTGCCATCCCTGTTTCTCACCACGGCGCCATGTCCAGTTCTGGACCGTTCACGGCTCCAAGCATGGGCACAGTGCCATGGGGGTTTCGGAGCTCGACGCCGTTCATGATCTCAACGCCACTTGCAGCGTCGTGGGTCAGGACAGTGCAGTGACAGGCTCCAGCTCTGAGACTTCTGCCCTTGTTGGGGCCGTGTCCTCTTCTGGCACCATTCGCGGTGCAGAGTGGGGGACATCGACGTCAGCTCTGGTGCAGTCTCTGGTTCTGGTGCCCTGTTCAGTGAGGATGGCAGTGGGTGTCCACGCACTGTGTGGCACAGGACTTTGATCTCCACCTCTTCGGAGGAGGAGTCGGATTTGAGTCAGACATGCAGTCTGGCTCCTTGGAGTTGGCTGCTGGCATGGACGCCCTGGTAGTGTCCTTAACAGACCGGAGTCAGCCCCCCTCTGAGGAGCGGACAGTGACTGCCGGGGCCTGGGTCAGGGATTCTGACCAGCAGGTAGCGGTGCAGGCCACTATTGTCCTGCATCCTGGCCTCGGAGGGTTCTCTGACCCCTCAATGGTGGTACCCTGTCAGGTGGTGTGCCTGGATTGCCCAACTTTGTGGCCGATTAGAGCACCCACGGGAGGGGAGGGTGCTGCTCCCTGGATAGCTCTTTCGGGGGCTGACCAGGGCTGCCAGCTACCTAGGCTGGCTCTCTTGAGGAGGAGGGTGCTCTTGGATTCTGAGGGGTTGAGGAGCATGGAGTCTATGCGGCGGCCTTTTTCCGGAGCCCACCTGGGCTCTGGGAGAAGCCGTAGTGCGGATCTTCGCCCTTCCCTTTCGGTTTGCTCGAGAGGGCCCCATTCTTTGGAGGTAGGGGACCATCCTTCTGGACCTACACAGCTCCAGTTGCCTCACAGGGAAAATCTTCAGGGCGCAACCTAGGCAGTTCTAGTTTGGTTGATCAACTGTCAGCTGTGGAGTTTTCCAGAGCTCCTTCCTTCCCTAGGGCTCCTGGTGTGTTCCCTAGCCCAGGCGGAGGTCAGCCGATTCTCGTTGTTGGCTCTGCCCCCATCCTTCTGTCCCATTCTCCTGCACTCCCAAGCATTCTTGGTCCTAGTGGGCCTCTCTTCTGGGAGCAGTTCAGAGCTCAGCCTGCCCAGTTTCCCTCTTACATTAGAGCTGTGGACAGACAAGTTTTTCAACCTCCCCCTGAGCAGCCAGCTTCTGAACCTTCGAGGTCCTCTGACTCTTCATCCCCCTTTTCTGGGGGAGAGGAGCCATCTGTCCACATCTCTTCAGCTGCTGATCTCGCTGAGTATCAGCGATTCATCGTGAGGATGTTAGAGGACCTGCACATCACCCCTCCCACTCAACACAATCCAGAGCACGTGGCGCATGCCTTTCTGGGCGATTTCAGTGAGGACACCCTCGTGGTGCCTCCCAGGCCTGCTCTCTTTTGGGAGGCATCATTGTGTTTCTGGCAGAGACCCTTTTCCAGAGTTCCTGCCCCTAGGGATCTCTGCCAGCAGTTTCGCACCCCCCTGGAGTCTCCAGGTTCCATGCCTCCTCCTCAGTCAGGATTGATGCAACTGGACACTCCTGATGGATTTCGCGCCCTTCTCGGTGACTGGCCCCCAGATCAAGACCCCTAGGATTTTGACTTCTGGGGGAGGAGGAGGATGTTCTGCTCGGCATGGTTGCTGCTCTGTATTGCAGCACATCAGGCCCACTATGCAACCTCTGACAGGTTCCTGTGGTCTAGGCTGGGTTAGCTCCTAGCATCCATGCCTGACATGGAGCAAACCAGACAAGCCATTGCACTCTCTGCACGTTGCGTGGAGCTAGCAAGGCACCAAGCAAGGGCATCGTATGATGCCAGTGAGGTAGCTACCAGGGTCGTAGGGACAGCAATCTGCACTAGACAGACAGCATGGCTGCATCTTTCCTGGTTGTCACCCTTGGCCTGGCATTGGGTGATTAACTCTGCCCACCAGAGAACCTATCTCTTCTCCCATAGAGTGAGGCAGCATCTATCGGAGCAACTTCCTACCCCCTTGAGGGGGTCCCCGTCTCACTCCCCCCCCCTCAGGCCTCTCCAGACCCGTGAAGGTTCTTCTTCTTAGTGTGTCACCCACTGAGAGCTAAGAGACTCATCCCCTTAGGGTTATAAACCCCCTTCGGGGGGCTCTGCTCTCACCCAAAGGTGATGAATGGTGAAGATTGACACAGATAAGATATGGAAATTATGTACCTACTGTAATTCTGATCTTTCTGTGTATCTTCACCGTTCATCGCAATCCCACCCTCCATCCCCCTGGGGCCTCAGTCTCTGGGTCCCCCTCCCTCTCTGTGCCCCCCTCTCTTGCCCTCCTCCTTTATGTTGGTCAGGAGCAGGGTAAACTGGGTCACATAGGGGGATAGTTTTCTTTAGGGGTAGAGTGGTCAGGATTGGGTGCACTCCTTCTTCAGTGCTTCAGCTCCACCCCTGTGGGGTAAGGGTTGGCAGTTGCCCCCTTTTCTTTCCTTCTCCCCTTCTTCCCTTGATTTCCTTGTCCTGTGGTCATAACCTCAATTAATTTAAGAAACTAGATTTCTTGCACCAAAATCTCATTTGAGAGGGGGGAGATATCCCTGTTTTCCTGTCTTTTCTTCCAGAATAGCCGATTCTGCTTGTAGGAGTTTTTGCCAGTAATTCTGTGCCTGCAATTCTGGCAGTTAGCCTCTTGGCTACTCCTTCACAGTTCCTATATAAACTGGAGACAGGTCAAGGTTACAGGGTATGGTTCTCCTCCCCTCAATTTTTTCCTTACTTCTAAAATCCTTAACCCTCCCTCCCTCCTCCTTTTCTACTTCCAGAGATTGGGGCCCCTACCCAATTCCCCTTAGTCTTCGAACTTCTTCTGTCCTCTCAGTCATTTATTTCTCCTTTTAGTTTTATATCTTTTCTTTTGTCTGTCCCTTGACTTCTTGTCCCACCCTCCCAACCCTTTTTCTAACCTCTACGGTGACTCAGAACTGGCGGGAGGGTGGAGTTGACGACACTTAATGGCTGAACCCGTGGAGCACCCATGCAGTGCGGCCGCCTCGAGGGCAGCGGCCGAGTGAAAGCGTCCCATCCAGAAAAAAAAAAGGAGTTCTACAGGGTCATGACCTCTGGGCAAGTACCCAAAGTTGATGAGTGCTAAAGATACACAGAAAGATCAGAATTACGGTAGGTACGTAATTTCCATTTTCCTTGCATGGATGTCTCCAAACAAGGACTGAAATCCAAGGCAGATAGAGGCATGAGGTAAGGGGCTGGGCACATGGACAGAGGACAAGAGCCCGGTCCGAAATGAGGAGTGTGTACCATAGCATCAGGCTGCACAATACCAAACAGCAATCTGGAAAGCAAAAACTATCCCTCACAGGAGGCAGTGTTCAACAGGGAGACAAAACAAGACACAGGGAAGTATGGCGAATCCGCATGAGCGGGGTGTAGGCAAGGAAATGCGTGGTCGCAATTCTGGTAGCAGACCCTGCCACCCAGGGGCCCCAAGCACAGTGGATTGGGAGCATTGGACTGCAATGAGCAGACCTGTTATGGGATCAAGAAGCGGGGGCTGGGGAAATGAGGGCTGGAGAGATCACAAAGGAGAAGCCCAAACAGTTCAAAAGGGACAGGCACTGCAGGCTACCAGAAGGAAAACAACAGTAAGACAGGGATGAGCCATGGGAGGTGGGCTGGGAAAGGGAGTATGAAAATGCTGGGTAAATGGAGAGCCAGAACGGAGGCAGCACAGAGGCAGACAGGGAGCAAAAAAACAATAAGAAAAGCAGCAGGGGAGAAAAATGGGACATGTACCTGCAATGGGCAGAAGCCCCAAGATCCCAAGCAATTGCAGGAACTGTCTCAGGTCCAAAAACACATCACAGGGGAGGGCAGGAACTGGAAAGCCAAGGGAACAGCCAGGGAGCGGTGGGGGGGGGGAGAGTGAGGAACAAACAAATGACCAGGGAAAAGAGGCAGCAAGAGGAATGAAATGGAGAAGGCACAGCCCACAAGCTACACAGGAGCCCAATGTGCTGGAAGGATTTTCACAACCCTCTAAGGAGGGAACTGGTGAGGAAAGCTAAAGCCACTCAGCTGCTTCTCAGATGGGTTAATGCAAATGAAAGTACTGAAGTGCTCTCTCATTGGAGTGTTTCAGTCCTTTCAAGTGCACAAAGTTTCCAACAGTGAAACTGTGATCACTGTCATACTCGGCTTGTGTGGTCATTGGCTCTACATTGGGTTAGTCTCTGACACACCTGTGAAATGCCATTCTCTGAAGCAAAATGTTAATGCAATAGTTAGAGTTAACTGACAAAGAACATAGGGGTGTCCAACCTCAACACCCCATTTCCCACACTGCACAGACTCACTGGTGGGGGGGCCTCTCTTGGGGCTGTCAACCCTAACGCTCACCCCATTCCAGTACAAAAGAAGGTGACATGGTTACAGCATAGGTGAATGGGGTGAGCGTTAAGGTTGATGGCCCCAAGACAGCACCCCACCCATCTGTGGGACTATTCAGGGTTGGGAATGGTGCATTGGGGTTGGAAACCCTAACGCCACATTTCTCTACTTTTGTCAGCTTAACCCTAGCTAATGTATTAACAAAGTTTGTTGCGAGTTATTTCCTTACTTTCTGAGATAGTATAATGGTAAACTTATTTTACTGTGAGAGCGTAGGGTCCTTTGGACCCTGCACTCCCATCCCTTCATAGATGCATATATGCATCTAGCTGGGGAAGCACAGGGAACTCTGGCCCCTCCCTGTGCTTCCAGTTATAGCACAACTGTCACCAAAGCCATGTTATTACTCCACGTTATGTACCAAGTGCAGAAACTTTTTCAATCCCCACCACCACGTAACTCCACCAAACACAATGCCAATCCACAGCACAGGTGCCAAAACACATTTTGGACAGGATTTGAAAAATGACAGCTGTGACACACAGGAGGTGGTGTAATAAGAAGGCTGTGTTGAAAATGTGGGCTCAAAATATTCAAAATTCACAAAGTTACGAGCATGTGTAGTGAAATTGCAACAAATAGTCACTCTTAAATCATTTTGACCCCAAATTTCCAACACAGCCTTCTTATGACCTCATCGCATGTACCCAATAAAGAAAATTTTCAGACCCCTGCCAAAATGTAATTCTGAGCAACTGCAGCACCATTCTGTGCTGCAGGTGTGAAAATACATTTTGGCCTGGATTTGAAAGTGTCAGCTGTGTCATACATGAGGTGGGGTGATAAGAAGACTTGAAAATATGGGGTGAATTTGTTAAAAAATGTTTGTATCTTCCTGGACATAAAGTCTTCACCACTCATTCACACTAATGGGATCTGCACCGGAGGCACTAGGACCCAGCGGGAGCAAACTTTTTTGCTAGAGGGTCGGTGCCGGAGATGGAGCCACGAGGAGTGGCACCACGAGCCTCAGCTTGTGTGGTAATGACTATCTCGCCGACGACCCTCCAACTGCCTCAGTTCCTTTTTTCCCGCCATCGAGTGCGCTTCAGTGATGACGTCGCTCGCCCACCAGGAGTCAAACTTCAAATTTGCAGCTTAGTTTTCAGTTTATTATTTTATAACATTTTCTCGAATAAAGTACCACTACAGTAATTTTTTCTTAAGAAAGAAGTCTCAGCCTACATTGACGGAGTCGACCATGGACGGGTCAGGTGACGGTAGGGCGACTTCATATGAAAGCTGTTCAGTCAGCTGGGCTGGGTCCGGTCCGTCGCCTTCTCTGGAAGGGGGGTCTGACAACAGTCAGTCCAGTGCCCAAGGGGAGGGACGGTCCCCCTGGAAGCATAAATGGAAACGGTCGCATTCTCAGTACCGTTCGGCCTCGAGCTGTTCTTCAGCTCATAGGTTGAGAAAGAGAAGGCATCACTCGAGGCCGCCCTCTGATATGTCTGTGCGTCGATGGTCGGTCATTGGGACCAATTGCCAGTCTCCTCTTTCCGAGGTGCCAGTTTCTGGTTCTGGTCGCCAACCTCTTCGACATCAGAGTCCTTCCCCGCCTTCTGGTAGGGCTTCTGATGAGCAACTTCATCAGTGGGCCGCTCTGATGGAACAATGGGCTTGGAGGTTGGTCCAGTTGCCTGGCCCGGTCACCCTGGGGCTCTCTGGGTGATTGAGCCTCCTTAGTTGCGCGGCGCCTTCTTTGGTGCTGTCGACTCCGTGCTTAGGTGTCCCCCCTCACATGGCTGCAGCACAGAGGCCACACCAATGCCTCAATCTCCTGATATTCTTCCTCTTTTTCCCTCAAATCCTGGTTTTTGGAGTCCTGGGTTGATTTTGGCGCTGGTGGGTCGCTCGGTGCTGACTGCGGTGCTGTGCGGCCTGTCGGCAGTGTGTGGGTTTTCAGCTCCGTTGGCTTTCTTGGTGCCATGTGGCCTTTCGGTGACATCCTTGGTGCCGTGCGGCTTTTCGGTGCTGTGTTCCTTGGTGCCAAGGCCTGGCTCTTTGCCTGCCAATCCTCAGGGCCTCTCCTCTCCGAATTCTTTTCCTTCCTCTTTTTCTGATGATTTTCATTCCTTTCCTGTCCATACAGTCCCTCCTGGACTGTCAGGAGATGATGTTGAGCCTGACCCAGATCTGAGACTGGGTGATGATGTGGAAGGAGCAGGTCCTGATCCTGCTGCAGAGCCTGTGGTTGAAGACCTGTCATTTAAGTCTCTGCTGAAAAATTTGAATTCCACTCTTTCTCTCCAGACTATGGACATCGATACTGGGAAGCTTTTGAGACTCCAATACCTTCATGTTCCAGACATCCTTATGCATTTAACTCTCCCGGTACAACCCTCCTTTGAGACGCTTTCTCAAATGGTATGGAGTAATCCTGCTCTCATTCCTTCTGTGGCTAAGTCCATAAATAGTAAATACGCTGCTCCCAAGGATCGACCCATTTTGGCATCCCAAGCTTTTGCAGATCCTATTGTAGTCTTGGCAGAGAATGATAAGGTTCCACCCTAGGTATGTATATTGCCAGCTACCAGGGCTATTTCTCTCAATATGAGTATATTCTTTGGCATTCGCTCAAACAGATGGTTGAAGCTCTTCCGGAGTCGGACACTAGTTCAGAGCTTCTTCAAACCATAACTAGAGGTATCGAGTCCAACAACCAGCAGGTTAAAGCAGCTATGGACGCCTTCAATACTGCCTCCCGAGTGGTGGCGGCAGGCATTTTTACCCGCCTTCATTCCTGGCTGCGCACTTCAGATTTCACGAATGATGCCCAGCAACAGGTCATGGTGTTGCCCTTCGATGGTGTGTATCTCTTCAGCCCTCAAGTAGAACAGGCTCTAGAGGCCACACAAAAGACTAGGTCAGCCATTAAATTGGCTTGACCTCCTCCCGCCTCCCTCTCGAGGGGATGTTAACAAATGCCAGTTTCATAACCGTCAGTCCTTTCAGGGCAAAGGCAGGGAGGTTTTAATAAAATAAAGCCCTCAGCCTCAGTCTCAAAAAGAAACACAATAGAAGGTGCAGGACCCAAAGCGCCCAGTGCCGGCTTCTGAGTTGTTGGCCCAAGTCCCACCTCAGCTGCCCGAGGGGGACTCTTCCTCAGCAGTGGGAGGTCATCTGACTCAATTCTACAATCGGTGGAAGTCCATAACATTGGACAAATGGGTCCTCCGGATAATCCGCAAGGGGTATTCCCTCAATCTTTTAGAGACCCCTCTGGAGCGTTCCCCCAAATGACAGCCAAAGCTGTCAGTACTTCAGTCAGAACTTCTCTCCTCCGAGATACAAGGCCTTCTGAACAACAGGGCAGTGGAAGTAGTTCTGCTGGATCAACGAAACACAGTGTTCTACTCCCATTATTTTCTGATTCCAAAGAAAACTGGGGGCATGCGCCCCATTTTGGACCTCAGAGAATTAAACAAATTTCTTCCCAAAGAGAAATTCAAAATGATATTGCTAGGAACTCTGTTACCTTTGCTTCATCAACACAACTGGTTAGCCTCCCTGGACATGCAGGATGCCAGCATATTCCTATTCAACCAAAGCGTCACAAATACCTAAGGTTTGTGGTTTTGGGACAGCATTATCAGTTCAGAGTCCTGCCCTTTGGGCTATCCTCGGCACCACGAGTTTTTACAAAGTGTTGTGCAATTCTCGCAAGGCATCTCAGAAAAATCGGAATACAAGTGTTCCCATATTTGGACGACTGGCTTCTAGCAAGTCCTTCCAGGCAGGGAACTCTAGATGCCGTAGCCATGGCCTCACACTTTCTCATGTCCATGGGAGTCCTGCTAAACCTCAAAAAATCACAGCTGCAGCCCTCCCAGAGGCTCCTTTTCATAGCAACTCTTCTGGACACCTCCTGTGCGAAAGCATTTCTTACAGAGGACAGGAAAAACGATATCCTTCAGATGGCCTGATACATCGCAGAGAACAGCTCGGTTTCAGCTATCTCAATGCAATGGATACTAGGTCTCATGGCATCCTCGGTGTTCACTGTACCCCTAGCAAGCCTTCACATGAGAACCTCTCAATGGATGCTCAGTTCTCAGTGATCCCTGACCACTCACGCTCAGTCCTTTCTCATCAAGGTGACAGAACCTCTGAAGAGATCACTCACCTGGTGGTCGCAAGAGGACAGTCTTCTGGAAGGGTATCCCTTTGCTCCTTTGGATCATCAGATTTCCATTACCACGGACGCGTCCCTGATGGGGTGAGGAGCTCACTGTCAGACTCTCCACACTCAAGGTACATGGACTCAGCATGAGTCCCAGCTTCACATAAATGTCTTAGAAATGAGAGCCGTCCTTTATGCAGTCCGGGCTTTGAAGGACATTCTCTGTCACAAGAACATTCTCCTTCAAACGGACAACAATCAATCAATCAAGTCTTTATTTAACCAGGCGTTCATCGTTGAGCAGAAGCTCATTTGCAAGATGGACCTGGGTGGAGCATGAACAATTGTATATACAGGTCAACACAGGTATTTACAAGGCAATACAGATAATACTGTTTACAGAGAGGAAGAAAAAGAAGTTCATATGTACGAAGAATTATACAGATATTGTACAGATTACAGGGTATTTACATACATAGAAGTGTCTATAGGAAGATAAAGCAGGTTAAGGTTTCAGGAGGAAGTAACAGAAGAAAAAAAAATATACACCAGGTAGAGGTGAAGGTAGGGGGAGAAGGGAGGGAGGTAGGGGAAGAAAGGCTAGGAGGGCACGGTGCACAGAGAGGAGTTGGTAAAATGGGATGTAGAGAAGGTGGATGGAGAAAAGGAGTATGTGTGAGCCCCGGGATTGAATGCTATAAAGTATGGGGCATGGTAGGATGTCGCAACCCAGGGTAGTGAGCTCCTATCCGAGGTTGTGAAAGGAAGGATAAGAGGATGGACGGGCCTAGTGTTGATAAGACAGGGGGATAAGAAAGAGAACAATTAGGCTTGTGAGGAGCAAGCTGGGGGGTCAGTACTTAAAATTGGGTCTAGGCGTGGCTATATACCAGTGCAGACACCGGTATTGGGTCTGAGTAGGTGAAGCAGTTACATACTTCTCTGATTGTATGGAAATAAAGCGTCTTGAAGGCATTTATACCGATTAGAGTGCTTAATTTGAGGGTTTTTTGTAGATCGTTCCATAAGGTAGGTAGCACGTAGCTTATGGCTGCCCTGCCAAAGCGGGATTTTGCTTTGGGTACTTTAAGTGTAATAGCTGAGTAACTTCTTAATGCGTATTTCCCAATTATACTCAGGGGAAGACAGCAGGAGATCTAGTAAGGCAGCTTATTAGAGATGTCTCTATAGGTCCAGAGAGCGGCGTTTCTGTGGTGCCTGAACTTTAGTGATGTCCACCCCACTGCTGCATATAGGGTGCAGTGATGCATGTCGAAGGGAAGTCCCATTACAAACCTCAGTGCTCGATGGTAGAGTGTGTCCAGTTTAGCCATATAAGAGTTGGGGCATTGGCTGTAGAGGAAATCAGCGTAATCAACCAATGATAGGAAAATGGATTGGACCAGTTGTTTTTTGGCATCTCTGGTGAGAAATTGGTTGATTCTAAAAAACAGGCCAAGCCTTTGCCGAAGTCGTTTTAGCAAGTCCTCGATATGTTCCATGAAGGAGAGTCTTTGGTCTATCCAAACTCCCAGATATTTGAATTTTGTAACAAATTCTAATTTTTCACCTAGAACTGTGGTAATTTGGGGAACTGTCCCACTGGACACAGGGTTAGCTGTACGGCTGAAAGGGGAGAGGACCATCGCTTTAGTTTTTTTGGCGTTAAAGAGTAGCTTTTTTTGGAGGAGTTGGCCTTGCAAAAGTTTGAATTCTGACTGTAGGTCACTGCAGGCAGCTTCAGGTGTTGGGCGACTCACGTAGAGAACTGTATCATCTGCAAACGGATGTTGGCTTCTTTTATACAGTTGTCGATGTTATTAATGTAGATTGCAAAAAATAAGGGCCCTAATATAGAACCTTGAGGTACCCCTTTTTGCAGAGTTTTGAAGGGGGACAAGCCTCCCTTGGCTTTAACTTGTTGAAGGTGCCCTGTAAGATAGTCAGTAAACCAGCGCAGAGAAGAGGGGTCCACACCTATGGTTTGAAGGGAGAGGAGGAGCAGACTATGGTCGACGGTGTCGAAAGCCTTGCTTAGATCAAGGAAAACAGCACAAATAAAGTTTTTGCTCTCAAGATTACGCTGATTACAACAAAGATTACAACAAAGCAGTGATGTATTACATCAACAAGCAGGGCAGTGCTCACTCTTACCCCTTATGCAGGGAAGCGATGAGGGTGTGGGAATGGTGCTTAGAGCACAAGGCTCTAATTCATGCGGTCTACCTGCCAGGGGTGCAGAACAAACTGGCAGACTATCTCAGTAGAACAGAGACAGATCCTCACGAATGGTCTCTCGACTCAGCTATAGTTCAGTCACTATTCGAGGAGTGGGAAACTCCAGACCTGGACCTTTTTGCATCCCAATTCAACACAAAACTGCCTCTCTTCTGCTCCAGAAATCCAGGGCCTTGCATTTTCTGTCAGGATGCGTTCAGGCTGCAGTGGACAAAACGCTTTCTATACACCTTTCCGCCTCTTCCTCTGATTCAGAGAGTACTTCTCAAGTTCAAGTCCCGGGGGACAAAATGATCCTCATTGCTCCCTTCTGGCCTTGACAGATATGGTTTCCATTGCTCAACAGTATGTTGGAAACCCCTCCGAAACCGCTTCCACTTCAGACGAACCTTCTGACTCAGGGGCCTGTGGTCCATCCCAATCTGAGATCGCTTCACCTTCATGCTTGGCTCCTAAAGAGATAGAAGTGAACAGGTTCAATGTCTCTCGTAGAGTTTCAGATTCTTCTGGCTGCACGCAAGCTAGCCACTAGGAAAACTTACACAGCCAAATGGAAGCGTTTTTTGCTCTGGTGTGCAAAATCCTCTTTGAATTCCTTTTCCTGCCCACCAGATAAAGTTCTAGAGTACCTTTTGGACCTCTCAAATTCAGGTCTGCAATACTCTACTGTCAAAGTTCACCTTTGTGCCATTTCAGCTTATCATGAGCCAGTACTTTCCTTGTCACTGGCTCAGTTACCTGTAGTTAAGAGGTTTCTTAAAGGAATTCTACATACCAGACCTCCTATCAGACATCTAGTCGCAGCCTGGGACATTAATCTTGTGCTAGACATGCTCACTCGAAAACCTTTCGAGCATCTAGCTACCTGTGAGCTGAAATTTCTCACTTGGAAAATGGCCTTCCTGGTTGCCATTACCTCGGCCCGCAGGGTCTCTCAGATACATGCCTTGGTCACAGACCCTCCGTATACTGTGTTTCATAAAGACAAAGTAGTTCTTAGGACCCATCCTATGTTTCTCCCTAAGGTTGTTTCAGAATTTCATCTAAACCAACCTTTGGTCCTTCCTACTTACTTTGCAAACTTCCAAAATGAAGGAGAGCATTCTCTTCATTCCTTGGACATCAAAAGAGCTTTGTGCTTCTATCTAGATAGAACAAAAGATTTTCACAAAGCTCAACAACTGTTTGTTTCCTTCAGCGAGACCCGACTTTGTCAACCTGTCACTGTCAGATGTATTTCAGCATGGCTGGTGGCATGCCTTCGCCACTGTTATTCCATGGCGCAGGTTAAGTTGGAGGGCAGAGTGTACACTCACTCTACTAGAGCAGTCGTGGCATCCCTAGTGGAAATCCGCAATGTGCCCATTACAGATATATGCAGTGCGGCCACCTGGAGCTCAGTGCATACTTTTGTCAAACACTGTGCCCTGGATGTCCATGCCAGACGACATCTTTCATTTGGCAGGACCATCCTTAATGGACTTCTGTCCTAAGATTGTGAGCTCTTGGTCTCTCCTGCTGCCCTCTTGGGGGATTTTTAGCTCGGTACTCTCCCATTAGTGTGAATGAAAGGTGGAGACTTTATGTCCAGGAAGATATGGAAATTACGTACCTACCGTAATTCTTGATCTTCTTGGATGAGTCTCCACCACTCATTCACACGCCCACCCACCATCCCCCGAGCTCACCTCTGTTATTGGTCTTCACTCCCTCAATCTTTAGGCTGTAAAGACTTCTTTGTTGACCCTTCTTATACGGGTCGTCCGGACTATCTTATGTCCGTCTTTTGTTAGGCTATGTTTCTAGGTTAGTTGCGCTGCACCTCCTCGGAAAAAAAGGTACTGAGGCGGTTGGAGGGTCGACGCTGAGATAGTCATTACCGCATGAGCAGAGGCTCGCAGTGCAGCTCCTCGTGGCTCCATCTCCAGCATCGACCCTCTAGCAAAAAAGTTTGCTCCCGCTGGGTCCTATTGCCTCCGGCGCAGATCCCATTAGTATGAATGAGTGGTGGAGACTCGTCCAAGATCATCATGAATTACAGTAGGTACGTAATTTCCATTTATTGAATGGTTGACTTTATAGCTTAAAGTTCTGTTTTTGCACAAAGGACAAATCAGAAATTTTTTTGAAAGAACGGGTATAAAAATGCTTTCTTATACATATAACAAATTTATTCTAATACAAGATTCAGGAAAATAACTTGAAATTGGAGATCTGCAGAATGACTAAGGCTCATCATGTGCTGGTGTTCTCCCTGCAGGATCTCATCCAGAGACTGTTTAAATGGACTTTGATCCTCCTGTAAAATACAGAATATGAAATGTAATAAGGCACGTTAATGGAATGTTCAGTATCTGTTATGATTATGCACATGTTATGGATGATGTATATGTCCTATGTATTTTAATAAAGTTATTTCAAGTTAAAAAAAAATATGGGGTGAAAATATTGAAAATTTCCAAAGTTACAAGCATGCATAGCGAGATTGCAAGTAATGGTCATAATGCAGCCATTTTTTAAAATTTTGACCCCAAATTTTCAACATAGCCTTCTTATGACCCATGTCATGAACAATATGACTGTCATTACATAAATGCCACCGGAAAGGTGATTTTCAGCAAGACTGCAAAATCACTTTTCCGGTGGGAGTTGCCTAATGACAGTCATATTGTTCATGAGGTGGTGTCCCCAAAAGGCCATTTTGAACATTTGGGGGTGAAAATGAGGTAAAACATCTGAGTTATGCATAAAAATTGAAAACCCCTCATTTAAATACATTGAAGCGCATTTACCTTCGTTTTTCATATTGCAGTCACCGGTTCCAGCAGCAAGACGCGTCTTCGATCAGGAGAGCGGTTCTTGAACCTGGACATTTCTTGAGGTGAGTGAAGGTCTGTGGGGACATCATGGGGGTGTGGGGAGGTGGGTACACAGTGGGAGGTTGGGTGGGGAGTGCTGGCGTGATTGACAGAGTTTTTTTCAGGTTTAAAAAAAGTTAAAAAGACATCAAGGGACTTCTTCTGTTTGCAGGTGGGGGGTGCGGGCGTGATCGACACTGGACTTTTTTTTTCAGGTTTAAAAAAAATAAAAAAAGACATTGAGGCCAACCTGTTGGCACAGCAGTTGGATTTCTGCTTGCGATGCTGGTGACCCGGGTTCAGGAATGGACCCAGGATGCCAGAGGGCCAGCTGGGAGGAGAAGGCTTGAGCATCCAATGACTGCTCACCTTCTTCCTGGGGGGGAGGATGGGGATGTGGTCCGGCACCTACTGGCTCCTGGTGGAAGCCAGGAGATCAGTAGCGTGTCGGACCCGCTGACTGGGGAGGCATGGTGGACGTCGGTGTATACCATCGGGAGAAAGCCTGAAAAAGCTCCCCGCTTCACTGGATGATGGTTGCCCAGTCTCCCGCTGCCACAGAAGCCCTGGGGTTGGCCCCGGAAGACCACCCCCACTTGTGCCTTTCCCCTTGGAGGTGGGGGACCCACCCATTGAAGGGTTACACCTGGTTACCTCTTCTGGGTAGCTGTAATGTGCGGTGGTGGCGAAGGTGGCCAATAAGCGGAGGTGGAGTGAGTGGCTGCGTCCATTGGTGGCCCGAAGGAGAGGTCGACAGGGAGAAGTGGAGGAGGGGGGGAAAAAGACATTGAGGGACTTTGTTCCATTTCAGGGGGAAAGAAAGGGATGGGGGGATACCACTAACCACCAATGAAAAATGGGCACTGGAGAGTGGGGAGTACCACTAGATACCAGGAATAAAACATGGGAACATTGTGACCCTTCCCCCAATAAAAAAGCAGGTCTGTATATACATATATATGTATTTGTTCATTAAAGGCTTTACTGTATACTAGCTTCTGGGTTTGAGCTTGAAAGGTTGCAGGCTAACAGCTGCACTTTGCAGGAACTTGATGGAGCTGGGAGAATCAAGAACAGTGTGCCTGAAAAAAAAAGGGAGGGTAAATAACAAAATGTAATTTTAGAAAAATGGACAGTTGCAGGGATGGACAGCTTTGAAGAGAGACCAGGTGAGGGAGTGTGTACACGTAGTGAAGGTTTTTCCCTGTTGAATTTGTCATCATTCTGCAGTAGGGAAGACTAGGAAAACATCGCTCCTGTCAGGCACAGTACAATGGCAGTAGTGGAGCTACCGTTCTGTGTCCTTAAGTTATTGAGTGCTTTACCTTAGAGGCTGTATTTTTTTGTTTTTGTTTGTTTTGTTTTTATGACTGCACATAAATTCCACTTCTATTCTTTTGAGGTCCATCTGCTACTTTTCTGTCCACCACAGACAGTAATGAAATTAAGACAGCGCTGCCTGATGGAAAATGTATTCATGTTTTGGCTTTGCATATGATTTCATTTGTGTTGCAAGTAGAGTCTTGCTTGATTTGGGAAAGAAGAAAAGATTTGAGAAGGAAGGGAAAAAAACTTAGATACTGATGGTGGTGTATGGCGAGATAGAGAGACCGCTAGATCTTCCCTTGTCAGTCTTCACCATTCATTACTGCTGGGTGTAAGCCGGAGGTGCGCACCCACCACGAGAGTTGTTGTTTTTTTTTTCAGAGGAGTCGGCGCCGATGGCACCGCCCCCAAGAGTGACGCATCACGTGATGCGCGAGGGGCAACCGTTAGGCGTCGCAGGCTTCTCCTCCGTCCCAGTTCTGTTTCTCCTGCCATCGAGGCTGCACCTGCTGCGCAGAGTTATATTTTAGTACCTGCGTCATAGGCCATGTGTCAATTTTCAATGATGCTCCTTCATCCTAGTCATTTCCCGACGTCATCTGCTGGTAAGACCGTTCCTTTTATTTTGTATTTGACGACGCCAGGAGCTTTGCTGTTTATATTATTTGTTTCGCATCATGTCAGGTTCGGGGGCAAAATGTAAGTCTAAGGCAGGCTGTGCCCCTATGTGTTGGTTCCCCTGCGGCCGGCAGTTTTCTATCATGGACCGGCATGATGTTTGTCTTTGGTGTCTGGGATCCTACCATGATATGGATCATTACGACTCCTGTTTCTCCATGGATCACCATATGTTAGAAATCCACGTGTTTAAAGTCGGAAGGGCACCGCCGACTTTCGGAGGACGACGTCGCCCGCAGGCTTCCCAGGCCAGATATCTCAACCCTTCCTCCGGGTTCCCTCCTGGGTCTATACAGCCCAGTGAGGAGGGAACCTCCTCCACTTCTAGCCTTGCTGAGGAGGAGGGTTCTTCTTCAGTGCTGGAGGAGCAGTGTGCTTCCATCCCGGGGTCACACCGTCCCGGCAGTCACCTCCTCGGAGGTGCAGTCTCCTCCAGTGTTGCGGCCCCCGGTTGCAAGGCCCGGCTCTGGTGGACCCTCAATTTCACCTAGCATTGCCGCCATGGAGTCTGACACCATCCACAGCACTGGGGACTCGGGCGGCGCCGTTGGTGGTGATGCTTTGGGTTCCGGGGCCATTCGTGGCACCAGAGACTTGGATGGTGGTGTCGCTGTGGGATTCGGCACTGTTCATGGTGCCGGGGACTTGGGCAGCGCCATTGGCAGTGCTGTCTTGGGTTTCAGCGACGTCCGCAACACCAGTGACTCGGGTGGCACCGTTTGCAGTGCTGCTGGGGTTCCCCATGCCGACGGAGGTGTGGTTGACTTCTGGCACCATTGGCGTTGCGGCCTTTGGCGGTACCAGGCCTGGTGCCATTTTGGGTGAGGTTCTTGTGGTCACCTCGATGGAGTCTGCCCTGGTCGTCCCCTCTTCAGAGGAGGATGACTCGGGGACCCCGGACCGGCGACCTGAGTCTTCTGAGTCGGAACCTCCTGTAGGCTGTAGCGCCAGGCAATCCAGTGTTCCTCTCCCAGAGTCCCCAGAGCTGGTTAGCCCAGATGATTCCATGGTTAGGGGTGGCCTGGAGTCTTCTGTGGTGGACCCTTCAGGGGATCCGGAGGGGATGCCCTCTTCCTGGAGGTCCCGGGCAGCTGCCATCTCTGGTGCTGCTAGAGCCCTTCAGGAGAGGGTGGAGGACCCTGCCACAGTCAGTTCCCTTCGGGGGCTTGCTCAGCAGGGACCTTCCCCACTGACATTGAGGAAGAGGGCTGCTTCGGAGTCCAAGGGATTGAGACTTCGGGGTGAAGAGCGGCAACGAATCCCCACTGCCCTGCGGGGTGTGGGGAGGAGTCGTAGCGCTGATCCCTGCCTTTCTCTCAAAGTATCTAAAGCGCCTTCTAGTGGCAGTTCTGAGGGTTGCTCTTCTGGACTCATGCAATCCCAGGCGCGTCACAGGGGAGATTCCCCTTCAGGGCTCTTCCCAGGTTTGCCTCCCTCTCTCTTTTTTCTTTGCAACCCAGCATGATCTCAGGGTCCCCAATCCTGGTGGTGTTGCTCCCTGGATCTCAGAGCCCTGGCAGAGGCCAGGCACATGCTGTTAGGTGCCCTTCGCTCATCCCTTTGCAACCACCACCCTCTCTCCCTGGCCGTGTGGGTTCAAAGGGTCCTTTAACTTGGGAGACATTTAGAGCTACTTCGGTGGCCTTCCCAACTAATGTCAGGGCCATGGACAAACAGGTTTTCTGCCTGTCCCCTTCTCCACAGGAGTCCTCTGAACATTCGAGCTCCACTTTCTCCTCGACTTCCTCATCTGAGGAAGAGGAACTTTCTGTCCACCTTTCCACTGATGCTGATTTCACTATCAGCAGTTCCTTTCGAGGCTGGTTTCAGAGCTTCACATCTTCTACATCCGTAGGGACAATACTGAGTGGCAGACGTGTGTATTCCTTAGTGAATTCAGTGCTCGCCATCTGGTGGTGTCTTCCTGGCTGATCCCTTTCCAGGAAGCGTCTATCTGCACCTGGCAGTCTCCAGCCACTCCTTCTCCAGCCCTGGCAGCCTGCAGGAAATGGTATTGTGCCCCCCATGAGTCTCTAGGTTCTCTGCCTCACCCACCTTCAGGCTTGACATCCCTAGACACTTCTTCCGGGCCTCGGCGCCTGGCGCATGACAGACCCCCTGATCTGGATTCTGCTGAATTCCACCGGTGGGGACGAAGGGTTTTCTGTTCAAGTCGTGTGTTAATGTGCATCAGTTCACATCAGGCACACCACGCTGCTTACAACAGGCATTTGTGGTCAATGCTATCACAGGTCCTAGCATCTTTGCCTGACACAGAGCAGTCTAGACAAGCCATTGCCCTCTCTGTGCAAGGTCTGGAGCTTGCAAGGCACCAAATGAGGGCATCCTACGATGCCAATGAGGTGGCGTCCAGACTAGCAGGGACAGCGATCTGCATCAGGTGGACGGCATGGCTTCGTCTCTCCAGACTGTCACCCATTGCCCAGCGTAGGGTGACTAGCTCTGCCTTCTGTGGGACCCGCCTGTTCTCCCGCAGGGTGAGGAGGCTTCTTCAGGGGCAACCTCCCTCCCCCAGCCCTCGGGGGACACCTCCTCATCCTCACCAACTTTAGACTGCCCTAGTCTGCTGGTTAGGGTTTCTCCTTCCTACTTTCCACCAGTAGGAGGCTGAGGGATCTGTTCCCTCAGGGTCTGTCCAAGCCCCCTTCAGGGGGGCTTGGTACTCACCCAGCAGTAATGAATGGTGAAGATTGACAAGGGAAGATATGAAAATTACGTACCTACCGTAATTCTTGATCTTCTCTTGTATCTTCACCATTCATTACTGATTCCTGACCACCTTCCCCTCACAGGCCTCCTTCCTCGGCGTCTCTCCCTCCCTGCTCGTTCCTCCTCCTCCTTCATTGGCCTTTAAGCCAAAAAAAAAAAATAATCCTATCTTGGTTTCTTTTTTTCCGTTCTTTCAGAACGGACCCTATTTCCTCAAGGAAAAGGGGAAACGAGCGGAATTTATTCTATCCTGAGGGAACTCTTTCTGATTGCCCTTAGGGGTGACCTCTTGGTTTTCTTAACCATGTTATTCAATTCACAGTTTAAAGACCATCCCTCTATGGCTCAGGTCCTTTTTATCCTGGTCCCTCTGGCAGGTCTTAATCTTCTTGTATCACTTTCTTCTGGTTGGTGCTTTTCCTGGCACTTCAATTACCTTGAACTGATACCGTTGTCTTGCCTTCAGGGAGTCTGATTGAGTTCCCACTCTATCCTTTTCAAAAAAGGGGTGCCCTCTGTAGAGCTCACTCCCTCCCCTCACACATCTGTGTTAGTGCTTAACAAGGTGCAGGAGGACCTCTTCCTCTTTCTAGTTGGGTGCTCTCTTTCCAGAACAGAATTTCTGCCTCGGCAGTCTGTGCACTCTCAGCTAGAATTTGAAGAGTTGGGATGACGGGAGGATAGAGATTCTGCCCTTCTGTCCAATCTGTGCAAGCAGTTTGGTTAAACCTTCTTCAGTCTTATCAAGCGGGATCCTTGCTCCCTTTTTTGGTTCCGAGCTTATAAGCCATAAACCGATATACCAGTGGGCAGAGTTCTCCCCTCCCAATATCTCTTGTTCTCTTCCCTCTCCTCTTCTTCTTCCCTTTTCTCCTTTTCTTATCTGTTCCTCCCTTGGAGCTGCCCCAGAAGTGAGGCCCTGCAGTCCCTAAGGGTAGGCATTCCCTTCTTTTTCTGTCCTCTACCGGCGTATTCCTTTTTCATTTTATCTCCTTTCCTTTTTTTTATCCCCCGGCTTTCTTGCCTCGCTTTTTTTTTCTTTGTCTTTATTTCGCTCTCCGCTAACAGAGCTGGGATGGAGGAGGAGTCTACGACGAAAGTCGCCCTCGCCATGACACGATGCGCCACTCGGGCCGCCCTCTGGGGAAAAAAAAAAAAACTCCTGTGGTGGGTGCGCACCTCCGGCTTACACCCAGCAGTAATGAATGGTGAAGATACAAGAGAAGATCAAGAATTACGGTAGGTATGTAATTTTCATTTCTGGTGCCAATACTGTGTGCGAGACAACCAGTATTTTCTTCATTCTCTGTAGGGCAGATGGACATATATCTGCGGTACGGAAAACAATCTCACCGTCAGTGAAGACTGTGAAAGATTTTCATAGACCAGGTTTGTTTGAGTCACAACTGTGTGTGAATTTTACTTTTACACTGTGTAACATGATGCTGGGGGGGATGGGTGAGGAATGGTAGATCGGCGACAGATTAGGCCTCCATAAGCAGGTCATCAAACATGGTGTCAGTTGCTTTATGCAAATGAAAGGACTGAAGCGCTCTCTCATTGGAGCGCTTCAGTTCTTAAATACACAAAGTTTCCAACTGTAAAACAGACAGCAACATCATACTAAGCTTGTGTGGTCATTGGTCTGTCAGGGACGAACCTAATGTAGATCGCTCTGCATTGGGCTAGTCCATGACACACCTCTGAAATGCCGTTCCCTGAAGCAAAGCAAAATGTTTCTTGCGCACGCGCAAGGAAACGTAAAAAAGGGGGGGAGTGTGTGATGTCAACCTCCACAGAGACCTAGTACTGTAGTGTCCAAAGTAAGAAAAACATTTCAGTTGGTTATTAACTGTCTCAGATGATTGTCCTGTCTTATCTTGTTCTCATTTAAGTCAGTTCAGTCAAAGCTGTGCCAGTTCTAAGTGTCCTCAGAAAGAAACTTCATTCTATCGTATCTGTCCTCAATTTAGTCTGTGTGTTTGAGCTGTGCCATTATTATCTCAGTGCTTAGGTAGTAAAGGTGACAATGCTGTTGATGTCTCAGTAGCAAAATAAAGAAAAATGTGATCTGTATGCATCCACAGAGCAATACCATTAAAAAATAGATGTTCTTGGAGAATATCTCTTTCATCAGGCCACACCTATGGAACTATAAGCCTCTAGGCACTAGGACCACATAGAAACTTTGCAGGCAGTCAGCTGGAGCCGTCCACGATGATGTCAGACAATGGCTATTTACCTGCTGTTGACCATACTCTTCGGACTGCTGAAGGAAACGCCACTGTAATAGCTGCCATTTTATTTCTTTTTTCCAAAAAGTAATCACTTTTATGGTGATTTTCAATGACCTGCATGTTGTAGAAGAAACTGTCGAAATTGTTCTGGTGTTGTGTGTGTGGTTAGAAGATCTACAGTGGCGACTCCCACAACATATGTGTCTGCTGTGTAGGCCCGGACCACAACGTGAAAGCCTGTGGAATCTGTAGAGCTTTTAATTCTGTGACCAGGTGATGCCGTAAGAGGACCCTAGAAAAATTCCTCCTTAAACAGAAGGTGGCTAGTATGGAGAAGGGAGCTCAAGCATAAGAGCACCACCACATCCCCAGTCCCATCTTCCAAGTTCATGTGTTCAAAATCCCAAGACAAGGTGTCAGGGAGTCACAAACACAAGCACAGGGACAAGGAGAAGGAAAGAACCTCCCTGGTGCATTCCAGATTGCCCCTCCACTCAGCAGGTACAAGCTTCTCTGTGCTGTCATCTGCTCCAGTGGCAACACTACTGTCCCCCGACTGTCAACATGACACCAAGATCAGGGCCTACTACAGCTGGTACATCGCTGTCGACGTTGTCAGGGACTCTGCTTCCCCGTCGTCATCTCCAGTCACACCTGTCAACCACAGGGGCGCCGACACTCATTTATTTCTTTTATTTATTTAGATTTTGGTAACCGGGTAAACCCACTGAGACCAGAGATCCCTTTTTCATGCAGTCCTAGCCTCCTTTTCGGATATGATTCGACACCTGCTGCCTTACCTCCTGGTTCTATGGGGTCCATCAACAGGGCCTACTACTAATTCCCCCTCAACACCACAAGGGTAAACCGTTGCCACAGCTGCCTCCTAGAGTGCCAAAGACACTGCTGGCCTGCTTCCTTCTGCCCATCGACCCACTCAGTGACAAGTACATGTGTAATCCTGACCTGATAATGCTGGATGAGGAATAGGAGGAGGAGGAGGATTATACTGAAAGCCCTTTTGACAGGGGCACCAACTCCACTGGGTCCAGTTATAATGAGGACTCTGTGATAAATGCACCAAGGTCCCCACCAGAGGATCACACTTTCCTCACCATGATGCAGCAGTGACAAGCTGCCATGGGCTTTGATCTGGAGGAACAGGACACAACCAAAAGAACCTCATAGAGTTTCTGGAGTTGCCAGAAGCTCCTGCAATTGTGTTGCCACCTTTGTTGCATGGTACAGACTCAACAATATCCCAGCTGTACCACAGAAAGCAGATAAAATGTGCATGGCCCCTCTGGGAAATTATTTTTTGTCGCCCAGTCTGAGGTAGACTCAGTAGTTGTTAATGCTGCCCACAACAGGTCCAGGGCACCTAAGCACCTGAGTTTCCTCACAGCTGATAAAGAGTCCAAGAGGTTGGCTGTTCTGGGAGAATGACTTTTGCCTCAGCATCATTGGGCCTTCGCATTGTTAACTATCAGGCCCACATGACGAATTAACAGAACACCCTCTGGAGAAAGGCTAAGGCAGCTGCACAAGTCTTGCCAGAGGGCACTCCAAAACATGAGCTTCTTAAAGCCCTTACTGCTGGGGCTGTTTTGGACAAGCATCTGCTCCACACAGCCTGTGATGTTTCAGATGCTTCTGCAAGGACTGCTGCCTCTGGCATTTGTCTCAGGAGGTACTCCTGACTTAGGGTGACAGGCTTTGTGAATGATATGCAACAGTGCATTCTCAGTTCCTCTTTTCAAGGACATAAATTGTTTGATGCTGTGGTCCAAGAGATCCTATCCACTCATCAGGCCTCAGGAAGAACCTTGAAATCTGTGCATTCCCTCTACCATACCCAGCCTAGAAGTAGGATTAGGGGTCCCTTTCATCCGGCTGGTGTCAGACAGCACACAGCAGCCAGACAACCAAGCAGGAGCAAGGGAGCAGGAGCCTTGTCAGCCCCCAGTACTACCCCAGGTGCCCATTCAAAAGCCCCTAGAGGTGGTGGATCGGGGGAGCCACCCCCTCCTGCTCAGCCTTACTCCTTGTAAATCTCCCAGCCACCTTTACCTCCAGGGCTGGCTGCAGGGTGGTCATTTCTCCCTCCACTTCAATCAGTGGAAAGAGGTGATGACAGATGCATGGGTTCTGGAAATCATAGAACAAGGCCATGCTTTGGAACTTCTAGACATACCTCCAGATCATCCACCACTATGATGACCCATTATCCTCCAGAACACCTACCCTTGCTTCTGGAGGAAATACAGATTTTGTTGCAGAAGAAGGCCATAGAACCAGTGCCTCTAAAAGAAAGGCACACAGGATTTTACTCTCAGTACTTTGTGGTCCCAAAGTGGACAGATGACCTGTGGCCTATCCTGGATCTCAGGGAGTGGAACCTCTTCATTGAGTACAAGAAGCTCAAGGTGGTCACCCTGCAAGGGCTACTTCTGCTGCTGCAAGCAGGGGATTGGATCTGTTCCCTTGATATGAAGGATGCTTACCTCCATATCAAAATCCAGAAGCCTCACAGAAAATACCTGAGGTTCCTGTTTCAAGGGCAACATTAACAATTCAGTGTGTTGCCCTTTGTCTTGCCTTCCACGCCTTGTGTCTGTAACCCCCGGACCCCTGCCTTTTTGCAAAACGACAGGTGGTATGCTGTTGAACCTGACAGCAGTACCTGGTGGGGACTGGGTTCGGGGGGGACTTGGTTACTCGGCACAGGGGGCCTAGGTTTGGCTACTCTGCACAGGGGCACCCAAGTAAATCCGAACACAGGAAGCAATAACTGTAATGTCCAAAACCAGGAATGGGATTCTACAGTGTGGCTTTTATTCACATCCAAACTGAACAAACAAAGCATAGACGGACCCCCATGGGGCTACATTCCTGGTAATGCAGATTAGAGACAACAGAACACTTCTTCACATTTCCAGCCCTCAGGCTCTAAACCCATCAGGCACACAGCCCGGACTTGCATGCAGCTTTGGGTACACAGCCCAACTTATACACTACTTGGGTTTTCCCCACTGGCCCGGCTTCCCGCCGGCCACTTGATCCACGGTCCATTATGGGAATGAACCAGTTTTCCTGTTGGTGGCTCCCCAAACCACCTTAGAGCCTTTGACTCCTAGAGGGAATTTTCCATCCCACGTCTGGGTACTTACCTCATCACTGGCCAAGTGCATGAGGCAAAGTAGAAATCCACAGAGCAAATCCGTAGAGGTGGACCTGGTTACTAAAGATGGGGGGTTCCCCACCTCCAGGTCCCACAATCCATACCCGGCCATTTTTCTGGAAACTAAACAACTCTTTTGAAAGCTTGGCAATGTAGATTACTGGGTAGACATATGTCACATCTCCTCTACATGTCTTGACTTCCCCTATGTGCTGAACTTGAACATACTTTTACTTTTGGCTAAGCCTATTACTCTAGGCCTCCCACTACTTCAGTAGTCCAATCCCCACTTTAACACAGTTCAGGATGAAACATGGGCCCTTTAGAAAGAGCAGAACTCACCCTCTGGTTTCAGGTGCCCCACAGGCGAATCACAAAATCTTCTTGTACCCCACACACGTTGACAAAATAAGGCAGCTTCTTTCTCCAGCAGTAGCCAGGGGGTTGCCCCTGGAATAGCAGGCAAACCTTCCTGCCCCATCCCCTGAGGGATGGGGCACAGAGACCCTTATCAGCGGTCTCCACCACTTTAAAAATAGCTTACTGTGTCTCTCTTTAGGTGGAAACACACCCCTTTCCCTAAATGTAACCCTATTTCAGGGCTGAGGCTCCAAGAGCCTGAGCACAGAGCTGCTGTGCTCCTCTCACAACAATCTCCAAACTCCAACTACCTCAGACTGACTGTTTAAACCTCCCAACATTCTACTCTAACTCCCTTCTGCAGATTCCATTGTGGCTCATGCAGCTGCGATAGTTCTATGGTGATGTCATCCCTCAGTCTCAGCTGAGACTGAGAACAGAGTGAGACAGTGTGAAATCCATTTAACTGGAGTTTCACAAGCTGCCTTCCCTGCCTACCACTAGGTCTTACTGGGATTCTAGTAACCCTGGGTAACAAGGGGGTTACACTCACCCTTGACCAGGAAAATGACTGTCCGCAGTCATTGTTTACCCGGCTTAGGCCATCCCACCCTATGTGCTACCTGCGGAGGGGGGGTGATCAGGCCCCCTCCTACCATGTGTGAGCACAGGCAGGAAACACTAAGGGCCTAGAGGCCTTTAGCTGACATATCAGCCTCTACTCTACCCACTTACTATGGGTGCCTAGTGGCTCTGGTAGAACTATCCAGAGCATAGTCCTAATAACTCAGCACTGCAGTCCCTATGGCCATTCAGGACCACAGCCTGTCTATCCCCCCCAGCCCTCTAAGGAAAATCTGTCTGCCTCTAACTTAATACCCGAAAACAAAAACAACCTGGGGACCTCCCCGACCTTGGGCAACCTACAACCACACACCAAGAAACTAATACCACACCATTACATCACTTTACTGACTCCCTACCCCCATAATCACACCTGTGGAAGGAAAGGGTTACTACAGTAGCAACAACAATAACAACCACAGTACTTTAAATTACTACATACTACTAGTACTAGTACTAGTAAAGTACTAGTGAGGAACTCTGATGAGACCCTCCTCCTCTTCTTGTCTTCTCTTCTATCTTCTTCAGGAAAACCTGCAAGAAAAAGAAAGACAACACACATTCCTAATCTGCAAACACAGTCTACCGAAACCCCTACCATCGAAACACTGAAGAATCCCAAAAATAATTTTTTTTTAGAAAAGGTAGAAAAACAGTATATACATCAGAAAACAGTAGAAAAATAATGACATTATTTACAATACACATTTGGGGGATGGAGTGCCCTAAAAGTCCAAACTAGTGACCACAGTGCCCGAAGGCTAGTCCATTAAAGAGTCTCTCCTGGGTCGGAGCCCGGTGAAGCACAGTTCTAGCAGGCCAAAGTCCCGAAGGGGAGAGTCTTTGAGGACAGTTCACACATTCTGGAGTCTGCTAGTGTAGGGTGTGTACTGCAATGTCATAAAGATAGAAAAGTTCGGACTTACCAACCCCTTGTAGAACGAAAAATTTGCACCGACCTGCTCCTCTGCCGAAGACTCTCCTTGGCAGCATTTCTTCCGATACAGCAGGGCGGACATCTTCCGGGAACTACAGGAGGGCACGTCTGGGAACTGCTGGGTTGATGTCATCTCTGGAGATGGAACCTTAGAACAGGAACAAAAAAGGAAAACAGCTGGTCTGACGTCATCCGATTTCCAGGCGATGAAGCAGGATACAGCTGGGCTAGTGTCATCTCTGGATCTGAAGTCATCTGGTGGGCCAGTCGATGGATTCTGGAAAGGCCAGTACACTATAGAACTGATGAATGTGGGGCACCTGAGTCCTGAATGTCCATACTGGTGGATCAATAAAGGCACTGCACAGGCTGGTGTGGCAGTATTGACTACCACTGCTCGGCTTTCCATCTAGTAGGCATGGGCACATTTGCCGGGAGGTCCTTGCATTGAGACCAGTAGTACCGGGGGTCAGGAGCTTGAATTATTACCCCGTCTGGGCGCACATAATTCACACAGTGGAAGGTTTCACGTCCCTCTCTGTCCATTATTCGCACTCTGTCCATAAACAGTGTCCTGCCTCTCTTCCACTGGGTATATTTCTCATGAAACAGTCTGTTCTTGACATGCTTGTTTGCACCAGGATGCACACATTTCATTGCTTCGGCCCAGATCCAGGATTTCCTGCTGTTCTCAATCTCCTCCCAGACTCTCCGAGGAAAGGTAGGAAAGGTCATCCCATAGATCTCATTCGCCTTCCTACGAACCAGCATCTCCTCTTTACTAGCTTTGGTCAACCTGAGACCGCTGGTCTGGCTTTGGGGCGGCCAGTCCTGGTTCTGCCAGCTACGCATCCTCAACGAGATTAAAAACGGATCCCTGACTTCTTCTTCTTGCATAGCCAGGGCAGTGGCATCACCACTCTCTTCCATGCATTCCTCTGAGGCAAGAGCTTGAGGCTGTGTACCCGTTCCTTTTCTCAGGCCACATAGGTTCCCCTCATCTTCTTCCTCACTGAGGATCTGAGCCCAGGAGTGAGCAGTCGTCCTCTCTCCGACTATCCACCACACTAGCGCCGGAGGTCAGTTGACACCTCCCATTCAAAGGCCTCCCGCATCTCATCTTCTCCTATGAGACTTGGGCTAGGCCCCCCCCAGGGGTCTACTGATACTTTATCTGAACTTTCCTTCTGAGATCCAGCATCTGAAACTTCAACATCTGGTTCTGTCTCTAAATCTGCACCCTCTAGCTTTGTGCCACACTCCCCCGAGGGGCCTTCTTCAACAGGCTCTGCCTGGTGCTGCATGCTGCCAACTACAGATTCCTGAACCTTTGTCCATGTGGGAGCCAAACGAATCTGGGGCACTTTATACAAGCCATATTTTTCTAGGCATCCAGAACAGTGAGGTACCATGAAGATGTCCCTTCCAGCATTTAAGCATATTTGACACACTTGCACTGGATATCCAGGAATTGTCACATGAGGAGGCAGTTGTCCTCCATAATGACACCTTTCAATTTCCCTTAATCTATTTACTGCTGCTGTTACTGCAGCCCGGGTGTGATCCGGGTAGCGAGCTGGTCCTGAGGCAATAACTGCAGGGAAAACAAACAAAAGCTCACTGTTACTGAAAGTCCTACTTTACTGAACATCTTCTTTACTTTTAAAATGGCTCCTCTGCTGCTGTGTTTACTTTACTACCCCAACCTGTAATGGCGGCGGCAGCTCTCCTGTGAATCAACATTCAGAAATTGGGTCAAGCCACTCCGCATCTGATTTACACACACTACTGACAACTTTTGCTCAAACTGCACAAACTTGCACTGTTCTTTTTCTAATACATTTACATGATTTTCCACTGACTTTTCACTTGCTGGAAACATTTCTTTAACTCACAGTCCCTTAAAGCCTCAGGATTTTAAGCACAGGATTGCCTGTAAACTAGTGCTGCACATTTGGCTACAACTCAGTCTCTCTCTGGCTTCAAAACTTTAAACTGACGCTGAACTTATAAATATGCACACAGTCAATGGCCTAGCAGACTTGCACTTGCTGGTAAAACTTGACACAGTTGTTACTTGCAAAGCGACTACACTGCTGCACACATATTTAGCTGGCTTTTGGCAGAAAATCACTGTTTGAGCAACTTTTACTGTTGGTACTTACTGTTATCAGTAGCTGTTAGCTGCGATGGAAAAACCGCCTGCAGCCAGTCTTGGAGGCCTCAGAACGAGAACGGGTGGGCAGTCCTGCCGATCGTCTCCTCGATCGTCACACTCGCAATTCAGACGATCGAGATGCAGGTTGAGCCCGATTTTGAACAGACAAGTCTATTTTTAACAGTTTTACAGCATTTTTTAATCACTGCGACTCTCCTCCACCAACCAGTACACGCACTCCACTCACACTCCCTCTCGAATGCCGGGCAGTCACTGTAGAGCTGGCTGAGGGGCGGGACTGATTGCAGCCTCGCCAATCACACGACGCCAAACAAATGAGCCTCTTCTTCCTCGTGAGTGCTCTTCTCCTCACGGCGATCGTCGAGCAGGCAAATTTAAACTGCAGAAACCACTTTTTTTTTTTCTTCAACTGACTCCACGGTGGGAGCCCATTTCGGCCATTTAGCATGGTCATTCACAATGCAAGTTTCCCAGTTCACTCAAAAGCATTTCCAACATCCAGGGCACAATTTTCCTGTTGCTACCCCTAGTCTTCCACACTTTTCTTTATCACACAGTTCTTTTAAAAGCATTTCCAACGTCCAGGGCAGAATTTTCCTGTTGCTACCCCTAGTCTTCCACACTTTTCTTTATCACACACAGTTCTTTTAACAAGTATTTGTCAATGCCGAACGTTTGCTTGCAGGTATTTGCAGTGGTGTTTGGCACGTATGTTTCTTTACCCTAATGCCCTGTGCGATTGCTGGTATTTGCACAGTAAATTTTCAGCATGACCTTTTTGTTACCCCCATTGTGCGCTACATAGGTGGAAACACGTTTTGGGCAGGATGTGAAAAATGACAGCTGTACTGCTCATAAGGAAGTGTGGTAAAATGGCAATGTTGAAAATCTGGAGGAAATATTGAAAATTCTCAAACTTATGAGCTATGAGAACTGCACAACGACGCTCGTGAAACAGTTATTTTAGGAATTTGTTCACCAAATGTTCAACATAGCCATTTTAAGATCTCTGCTCATGAACAGTGACACTGTGATTTTCGTAATGTGTCCCATACATTGAGTTCGCACACCGACTGCGTCATTGTGCGCTACATGGGCGGAAACACGCTTTTGGGCAGGATGTGAAAAATGACAGTTATACTGCTCATGAGGAGGTATGGTAAAATGGCAATGTTGAAAATCTGGAGTGAAAATAGTGAAATTGCGAAACTTACTTAGCTACGAGAGGAACTGCGCAACAACACAGTCGTAAACAGTCATTTTTAGGAATTTTTCACCAAATTTCAACACAGCCATTTAAGACCTCTGCTCATGATTGGTGTCACTGTGATTTTCTTAATGTGTCCTATACATTGATTTTCAAGACACCGACTGTGCCATTGTGCGCCATAGGGCGAAACATGTTTTGGGCAGGATGTGAAAATGAGAGCTGTACTGCTCATGAGGAGGTGTGGTAAGATGGCAATGTTGAAAATCTGGAGTGAAAATATTGAAAATTCGCAAACTTACGAGCGTGCATAGGAACTCCACAACGCATGCTCGTAAAACAGTTATTTTTAGGAATTTGTTCACCAAATGTTCAACATAGCCATTTTAAGATCTCTGCTCATGAACAGTGACACTGTGATTTTCATAATAATGTCCCATACATTGAGTTCGCACACCGACTGCGCCATTGTGCGCTACGTGGGCGGAAGCACGTTTTGGGCAGGATGTGAAAAATGACAGCTGTACTGCTCATGAGGAGGTGTGGTAAATGGCAATGTTGAAAATCTGGAGGAAAATAGTGAACATTCAAGAAACTTCATTTAGCTGCATGAGAACCGCGAACGCATAGTCGTGAAACAGTCATTTTAGGAATTTTTCACCAAATTTTCAACACAGTCATTTTAAGACCTCTGCTCATGATCAGTGTCACTGTGATTTTCTTAATGTGTCCCATACATTGATTTCAAGACAACGACTGTGCCATTGTGCGCCATATGGGCGGAAACACGCTTTGGGCAGGATGTGAAATGAGAGCTGTACTGCTCATGAGGAGGTGTGTTAAAATGCCAATGTTGAAAATCTGGAGTGAAATAATGAAAATTGCGAAACTTACGAATGCAGCGCGTGGAACTGTGCAATGCACGCTCGTAAAAGTCATTTTTAGGAATTTTTTCACCAAATTTTCAACATAGCCATTTTAAGACCTCTGCTAATGAACAGTGTCACTGTGATTTTTTTAATGCATCCCATACATTGATTTTGCACACCGACTGCGCCATTGTGCGCTACATGGGCGGAAACACATTTTGGGCAGGATGTGAAAAATGACAGCTGTACTGCTCATAAGGAGGTGTGGTAAAATGGCAATGTTGAAAATCTGGAGTGAAAATATTGAAAATTCGTGAACTTACGAGCCTGCGTAGGAACTGCCGTAACGATCGCCAGAACAGTCATTTATTTTGACCAAATTTTATTTTGGGACTTCTTTCATGAATGATGTCACTGTCATGGTGAAAGATCAGTCCGGCGGTGATTTTGCAGTCACTGCGGAAATCACCCTTCGGGCCCTAATAATGCCATGACAGTGACATCATTCATGAGAAGGGTCCCAAAACCCTATGTTGAAAATTTGGTCAAAAATTCCAAAAATGCCTGAGATATGCAATAAGTTGAAAACCCCTATCTAGCCCATTTTACAGCTTACTGGCATTTCCTCAGGTGCGTAGTCGGCTTTGAAGAGTGCAGGCGTGTTCCGGTCCACCGAAGATCGTCCCGAGCTCCGGAGGTAGTATGGGGTGAGGGAGTGTGGGGAGGCTGGAGTGCGCGGTGGGTGGAGTGCGGGTTGTGGGAGGGACTGGGGGACTACATGGGACCGTTTTCTTTACAGGTTTAAAAAAACGGACTACAGGGGATGCTTGCCACGCTGGGGTGGGCTCCAGCATGGCAGAAGATGGCCGGGGCCGAGGAGTCGACGGGATTGGGCACCCTGTCGCAAACAACGCTGACATTTGCCACGCTGAGGTGGGCTCCAGCGGCACCAAAGCTTTGGGGCGGCGTGATGCGGGGCCACGTGACGCTCTGTATGACAGCGTAGTTTTGTTTGAAGCCAAGACCACCGCTGTCATACACAGCTCCCGCACCCATTGGTGCAGGACTGCCACGCCTGCTCAACCAAGCAGCGGATTGAAAGGGAGAGGCACACCTCCAAAGTGTGCTACTCTCCCAAAACGTCCTTGCGATGGCAAGTGTTTAACGAAAAGCAGCAAAACGCTGCAAACAATTGATGCAGGACAAGGGCACACTCTTTTAGCTTTACTGCTCCTTGGTAAACAGTTGGCATTATAACAGCAGCATAAGATCCACAGCACACAGCGACACACTAGTTAGCCTTGCTTCAGCTTTTTGGGCTACCCACTGCTAGATAGCCAAAATGCTAGCCCCCCTTGCCCGAGCACCATCCTCCCAAAATTAAAATCCAAAGTGGTGCCTCCATTTTTGTAACCCCCAACCCCTGTCTTTTTGCAAAATGACAGGTGGCATGCTGTTGAAGCTGACAGCAGTGCCTGGTGGGGACTGGGTTCGGGGAGGACTAGGTTACTCGGCACAGGGTGCCTAGGTTTGGCTACTCTGCACAGGGGGCACCCAAGTAAATCTGAACACAGGAAGCAATAACTGTAATGTCCAAAACCAGGAATGGTATTCTACAGTGTGGCTTTTATTCACATCCAAACTGAACAAACAAAGCATAGACGGACCCACACAGGGCTACATTCCTGGTAATGCAGATTAGAGACAACAGAACACTTCTTCACATTTCCAGCCCTCAGGCTCTAAACCCATCAGGCACACAGCCCGGACTTGCACACAGCTTTGGGTATACAGCCCGACTTGTACACTACTTGGGTTTTCCCCACTGGCCCGGCTTCCCCACTGGCCACTTGATCCGCGGTCCATTATGGGAATGAACCAGTTTTCCTGTTGGTGGCTCCCCAAACCACCTTAGAGCCTTCGACTCCCAGAGGGAATTTTCCTTCCATCCCACGTCTGGGTACTTCCCTCATCACTGGCCAAGTGCATGAGGCAAAGTAGAAATCCACAGAGCAAATCTGTAGAGGTGGACCTGGTTACTAAAGATAGGGGGGTCTCCCACCTCCAGCTCCCACAATCCATACCCGTCCATTTTTCTGGAAACTAAACAACTCTTTTGAAAGCTTGGCAATGTAGATTACTGGGTAAACATATGTCACATCTCCTCTACATGTCTTGACTTCCCCTATGTGCTGGACTTGAACATACTTTTACTTTTGGCTAAGCCTATTACTCTAGGCCTCCCACTACTTCAGTAGTCCCATCCCCACTTTAACACAGTTCAGAATGAAACATGGGCCCTTTAGAAAGAGCAGAACTCACCCTCTGGTTGCAGGTGCCCCACAGGCGAATCACAAAATCTTCTTGTACCCCACATTTGTGGACAAAATAAGGCAGCTTCTTTCTCCAGCAGTAGCCAGGGGGTTGCCCCTGGAATAGCAGGCAAACCTTCCTGCCCCATCCCCTGAGGGATGGGGCACAGAGACCCTTATCAGCGGTCTCCACCACTTTAAAAATAGCTTACTGTGTCTCTCTTTAGGTGGAAACACACACCTTTCCCTAAATGTAACCCTATTTCAGGGCTGAGGCTCCAAGAGCCTGAGCACAGAGCTGCTGTGCTCCTCTCACAACAATCTCCAAACTCCAACTGCCACAGACTGACTGTTCAAACCTCCCAACATTCTACTCTAACTCCCTTCTGCAGATTCTATTGTGGCTCATGCAGCTGTGATAGTTCTATGGTGATGTAATCCCTCAGTCTCAGCTGAGACTGAGAACAGAGTGAGACAGTGTGAAGTCCATTTAACTGGAGTTTCACAAGCTGTCTTCCCTACCTACCATTAGGTCTTACTGGGATTCTAGTAACCCCGGGTAACAAGGGGGTTACATGTCTTTACCAAATGCTTGGCAGTAGTAGCAGCAGCCCTTCACAGTGAAAGCCTCTATGTTTCCCCTTACCTGACGACTGACTATTGAAAGCCCCCTCCAGGGATCACCTCCTGCAGACTTTGTCTCGAACCAGACAGCTGTTTGCTCTGGAGGTGACTGTCAACATACCAAAATCAGTGTTGACCCCTTGCCAATGACTGTATCATATAGTAGCAGTATTGGACATGACCCAGGGCTCAGTCTTCCTGCCTCTGGACAGGACCCAGCATTGGTTGCTGAAGCATAGTTGGTACACAACAGCAGATATGTCTCGGCAAGGACGTTTCAGTGCCTGCTGGGCTTCATGGCAGTAGACATAGTGACAGTACCCTTGACCAGGCTGCACATGTGAATTCCTTAGTGGACCCTGAGAGTCCAATGGGACCAGCCTACAGACGATCTAGAACAAATGGTTTTAATCACGTCCTCTGTTCACAATGTGCTCAAGTGGTGGAAGGAACCCAGCAACCTATTAAAGGGGCTTCCCTTCCTGATCCCCCTTCCCTCTTCAGATTCTCACAACAGATGCCTTGGGTATGAGTTGGGGTGCCCACCTGGTCTTCCATCAGACACAGGGTACATGGTCCCCAATGGAGGGCACCTTGCATATCAATGCACTAGAAACGCGAGCTGTCCTGTGTGGACTCTAGGCCTTCCAGAACCATCTGTCTCCATTCCCTCTGCTGGTGCAGACAGATGTCAGTGTGACATATTACATCGACAAGCAATGGGGGGACTCACTCTTATCCCCTGCGAATGGACGTGATGAGAGTTTGGTATTGGGCACTGAAACACGGTCTAGAACTGTCAGCAGTACATGTTCCAGAATCCAGGCATCTAAAACGTCTTGACAGACAGGCTGAGCAGATCCTAGTCTAAGATGCATGAGTGGGAACTGCTGACTTCCATCATCAAAGACCTGTTTGACAGATGGGGTTGTCCAGAGTTGAACCCTTTTGCATCCCCACACAACACAAAATGTCCACTTTTCTGCTTACTTGACCTAGTGCCTGGAGTTTTCTGGTGAGACATGTTGTCCCTGTCTTGGAAAAGGAGATTGCGGTATGCCTTCCCTCTAATTCAGAGATTGCCACTCAAGCAACAAATGGAGGGGGCAACTCTGATACCCATTGCTCCCCTATGCCCTCAACAGATTTGGTTCCCCTTACTACAGCAGCTAGCAGTGGAACCCCCAGTGTCTTTGCCCCTGTGCAAGGGTCTGCTGTCACAGAAACAGGAAAACCTGGTCCATCCAGACCTCAGATCTCTTCCATCTGCATGCATGGCTCCTGAAGACATAGCTATTACATGTTTTGGGGTTTCACAAAAAGTAGCTGATGTGTTAGTGGCTGCTAGAAAGCCTTCCTCCAAATCCACTTATTCTGCAAAGTGGAAGCATTTTGCCTTATGGGCCACTTTCCACCACCTGGATCTGTTTACCTGTTCAGTCAGTCAGGTTCTACAGTATCTGCTGTCCTTACCGGATTCAGGCCTACAGTACTCCTCTATCAAAGTGCACTTGGCTGTCATGTCAGCTTTCCATGTGCCTATAGAGGTTCATATAGTTGCCCCGCTGGAGGTGGCCCGTACATTCCTGAGAGGCATTCTACATCTGAAGCCTGCATTCTATAATCCAGTCCCAGCTTGGGACTTGGAACTTTGTTTTGGTAAAGCTTACTTTGGCTCCTTTTGAGCCAGCTGCAACCTGTGGCTTACGCTTTCTTTCTCGGAAAGTGTTATTTCTAGGAGCATGGACCTGTTGTTCATCCACACTCTTTGGCATGTCCCTTTCCGGTTCACCGGAAGTCTTCAAGCTAGCTCCTCCCACCCACCCAGGTGGTATATACCTCAGTTCCGCCCCGTGATTCCAGATCTTCCTTTCCACTGGAAGATTCAGGTTGCCTACCTCGTGCTCACGCATTTCGTAGGCCCTGGCTTTCAAAACTTCGGTTTTACCGAAATTAAAAATCATTCGAGTTAGCGATCGCCTTTTCGCATCTTCGATTATGGAAGAGAAATCTTCCCCCGGATTTTGCCGGTGTCCTTGCGACCAAAAAATGTTGCACACCAATCCCCACCTCACGTGCATCTACTGCCTTGGTGTTGGCCATGACACCTTGTCCTGCAGCTTCTGCTTGGCCTTCCATCCCTACGTCTTGGACGACTGTCTTGCACATTTGAAACTGGGGAGACTGGAGAAGAGGAACCCTCTGGTAAAGTCCAAGGAGGCTAGATGGGTGGTTTCCACGGCTGCGGGATCCGCCGAGCAATTGGAACGCATGCAAGCATTCAAGGAAGAAGCAGCTCATGCTGCAGACTCCTGAAGCTTCTTTGTTCCACTCAACCTTCTCGGGCTCCTTCAAGGAGTTGTGCCAGTCTCTTTCCACCTGGGGAGAGGCGCCCGTGGGCTCGCACTCCTCCTGATCCCATAAGTGTTAGAAGAAACTGAGCAAGTCTTCATCTTGGCGAAGGCGCTCTTGGGACCGAGAGGGGTCTCAGTCCCAGGAGCATGCGGTCTCGACCTCGGTCGAGATCGCTTCTTTGGCTGCTGGCTTCACGGACCTTCTGTTGGGCCAGCAGACCAAGGATGCGGCCAATGAGGTCAAGATTGTTCTCGACCAACTGTTGCCAACCCTGGTCGATGAATCTTTAGAGAAGACTCCGGTCCTTGTCTTCCCCAATGAGACCCAGCCCGCTGGTTTCCCCATCGAGGACCCAGTTCCAAACCCCTGGGTATCACCGGTCCTGCCAGGGTCTCCCGAGCGACCGAGTTGGCCCACCCAATCTCAGTCAAGGTCTAGAATCCCCCTCATCAGGAAGGCCGAGGAAGAGCCATAAGCGCTCCAAAAAGAGGTGACGCCATCGGTGGTCCTTGTCCTCCTCGAATGAGAAGAGGCTCCGTCGGTGGAAACTCCAGCGGCGCTACGAGGACCTCATGTGGCAACAGCTGATCTTGTCCAGAAATAAGCTGACTCCGGCTCCTACACCGGCCATTACTTGGCTTTCGCCTCCTAGGCAGAAGCTGACCCCTTCGGAGCTGAAACCTTTGGTTGCCCCGCCCGCGGGGCTGACGCGACTACCTGTTCGGCCTAAGCCGGTCTCTCCACTGATCATGGTGGAACCACCACCTAAGCAGCCTGTGGTGGGGGCTCCTTCCAAAGAAGACCAACCAGACACTGGACTTCCCCGGTGTTTGTTGGTCACGGTCACCCCAGTTCATCCTCGGAGTGTCGAGAGTGATTTGGGCGGCAGGCCGCTGTATCCCGACTCCTCGGATTCGGACGTCACTGGGCTTCATTCTCATCCTGGGGATGATGAGTCGTCCGTTGGCCTAGGGATGGAGAAAGGTCCTTCCTCCTTCCACAGGATCCTTCGCCTCATCTCTGAGTCCACAGGGATGCCCCTGGAACCCATCCAGAAAAAGGCAGAGTACCATCTTATGGACATCTTCAAAAGAGGGGATACCCCGATGGAGGCCTTTCCTGTGGTCGAGGCCATTGTTGGTCTGGCACTCAAACTCTGGCAGCGTCCTGCCTCTTGTCCAGCCCAGTCTGCCCGCATGGCCTGCAAGTACGCATACCCATGGGATCCCTTGCGGAGTTCACAGAGCACCCTTCAGCTGAGAGGCTGGTGACCGCCTCTGTGTTCAGGCATACTGGCAGGTCTGCTGACACGGACCGACCTCCTGACAAAGAGTCCAAGCTCTTGGACCATTCAGCGAGGAAGGTCTATGCGGCTTCCTCCTTGGGCCTTCGTCAGGTAAGTTCGGCCGTCATCATGGCACACTTCTGTCACGCCCTTCTCGGGTCGTTGGATGAAGTCCTCCCACATCTACCCGTGGACATGCAGACCACGGTCAAGCAGGTGCGAGACCAGGGCCAAGCTGTTGCCAGACAGCATATCCAGGTGGCTCTGGACATTGGGGACTCTTGTGCCCGCTCAATGGCTGCCACAGTTGCCTCTCACCACAGGGCTTGGCTGAAGCTCTCCTCCTCCTTCCCGGCAGATACTCAGCACAAATTAGCTGATGTGCCCTTCTTTGGGACTAACTTGTTCGGCCCTGGAGTGGCCAGTCACCTCCAGCGCATAGAGCAGTCCAGTGCCACCTTGGAAGCTACTTCTGCTAATAGTTCTTTGGGCAAGAACCAGCAGAAGAAGAAGAAGCCCTTTTGGCACTCTTCCCTTGTGGTTCAGCAGTCCTTCTTTCAAGGAGGACTGCAGCAGGCTCAAGCTTGGCGCCCTCAGCCCAAGCCGGGACCCCAACAGGGCCGTAAAGGAGGCCAAGGCTCAGGTCCTGGAGCCTCCTCCTCCTCCAAGCCTGCTCAGTGACAGGATGGGGAATGCCACCCCTACTCCCGTCATGCCAGCTCTGAGTCCTCCTGTTGGGGGCCGGCTCCGTCACTTCCTTTCCGCCTGGTCTGTCATCATGTCGGACAGGTGGGTTCTTGAAGTGGTCGGTCAGGGACTGCCTCTAGAAATCGAGCAGTACCCTCCCAGCCGAGCCTGTGCCCCTCAGGAAGAACAGATTTCTGCACACACCTAGTCGGCTCTTCGAGACAACATAGCTCAGCTCCTCCTCCTCAAGGAGGCAGTGGCTCCAGTGGTCGATCCTCTAGCAGACCCAGGCTTTGTGTTCAGGTACTTCCTGGTGCCCAAGCGGACAAGGGGCTGGTGCCCCATTCTAGATCTGCATGACTTGAATCAATATCTCGGGTCACGCACCATTCGGATGGTCACTCTGTCCCTGATCATACAATCCTTGGAGCAAAACATGTGGTTCTGTTCACTGAATCTGCAGGACACATTCTTTCACGTCCCAAGCCGTCTGTCCCATCAACGGTTCTTCCGCTTCAGGGTCAGAGAGACCCTGTACGAGTTCCAAGCCATGCCGTTCGGTCGGTCATTGGCCCCATGGGTCTTCACCAAATGCATTGCAGTGGTGACTGCCCATCTACGGCGTTGGGGGGGTCAGAATTTACCCCTACCTTGATGATTAGCTCCTAGCAGGTTCCACCCAGCAGGAAGTGGAGAGGTCCAGGGATCTGGCCCTCCAGATCTGCTCTCAACTCAGCCTCCTGATCAACGAGGCCAAGTCGGAACTTGTGCCTTCTCAGGTGATGGGCTTCACTGGGGCAGAGCTCGACTCTTGTCAAGCCAGAGCTCGGCTCCCGGTGTACAGGGTGAGGTTCTTTCCTCCTTTGCCCAATCATTTCTGGTTGGGCACTTGTGCCCTGCCTGGGACTTTCTGCACCTTCTGGGTTACATGGTGGTGTGCACCTTCATGGTCCATTGGGCCCAGTTGCACATGCGCCCCCTCCAATGGGAGCTGGCCACCCAGAGGACTCAACACCATGGTCATTTCAACCAGCTGATCACTGTTACCCAGAAGATGTGGGATGCTCTCCAATGGTGGACCACCCAGACCAGTTACAAGAAGGGATCCCGTTTGTCTGCCCCGAGCCGATGGTCATCCTTACGACCGATGCCTCTCTCATGGGCTGGGGAGCCCACATGGGGGACAAAAGGAACCCCGAGGAGTCCCAGTGCCACATCAACCTGTTGGAGCTCATAGCAGTCTGACTGGCACTGTCAGCTTTCTCTCCTTAGCTCCGGGGTCAAGTGGTTCAAGTCCAGATGGACAATACCATGACCATGTACTACCTCAACAAACAGAGTGGCACGCACTCCCATCTGCTATGCAAGGAGGCGCTCTGCATCTGGACCCTCGTGAGCCCATTAGAGGCAGATCTCCTAGCCATCCATGTGGCAGGAGCCTCAAATTATCTGGCGGATGCTCTCAGCCACTTGGGCCAGACATCCCACGAGTGGTCTCTCCATCCAGAGGTAGCTTACAGCCTGTTCTCCCGTTGGGGCAAACCAATGGTGGACCTGTTTGCCTCCAGGGAAAACACCAAGCTGAGGCTATTTCATGCCCACCCCCCTCATCAGGGCTCGCTGCAGGGGGATGCCTTTTTGAGGCCGTGGACACCAGGCCTCCTCTATGCCTTCCCTCCATTTCTCTTGATCCACAAGGTGTTACTCAAGGTGAGGAGGGACAAGTCCAAGGTGATCCTGGTAGCCCTAGACTGGCTGCACCAGTTCTGGTATCCAGATCTCCTCAGCCTCAGCTGCAGGCCCCCAGAGCGCCTTTGTACACACCTGGACCTGATATCGCTAAATCAAGGGAAAGCATTCCATCCAGACCTTCAATACCTGCACCTCACAGCCTGGTACCTGACTGGCTAGAGTTCCAGGCTTTGGGTATTTCCGAAGATGTCAACACCATGGTGGAGGCATCTAGAAAGGAATAGACCAGTAAGTGTTATGCCTTCAAATGGAAAAGGTTTTCCATTTCATGTCAGGGCAAGGGCCTGGACCCTTTGTCCTGTCCATTGGCTAACATTCTCAACTACTTTTGGTCTCTCCCCAAAGGGGGTCTACAGTCATTGACCCTTAGGGTGCACCTGGCAGCCATCTCTGCTTACCATGCGTGGGCCGGTCAGCCAACATTGGTGCAGGAGACAGTGATTGGGTGGTTTTTCCAAGGCCTGGATCACATATACTCTCCAGTGCGTGAACCTCCACCTCCGTGGGATCTACTGCTGGTACTGGCAAAGCTCATGGCAAGCCATTCAAACCTATGCACAAGTGTGCCTTGTCACACTTGACGAGGAAGACAGCCTTCCTGGTGGCTATCACGTCTGCCAGAAGGACAGGGGAACTCCAGGCACTTTCGGTGGAGTCCCCTTATCTGGGCTTCCACAGGGACAAGGTCGTCCTACGCCCCCACCCGAAATTCCTTCTGAAGGTGTTGTCAGAGTTTCACTTTAACCAGGTGTTGACTCTGCTGGTATACTATGTTAATTACACTTCGGAGGCTGAGTACAGGCTCCATACTTTGGACCTGAGACATGCTCTCTCCTATTACAAGGAGAGGATGCCGGAAATTCGGAGTGAGGTTCACCAGCTGTTTGTCACCTACGTTGAAGCCACTTCTGGCAGACCTGCAGCGAAGCAGACTATTGCAAGATGGATTACTTCATGCATAGGTCTCTGTTATGAGTTGGCAGGCAAGGAGCCTCCCAGAGGGATAAGAGCTCAATCTATCCACCATACTGCTGCATCGGTGGCTGCTTCCAGGGACATTCCTATCCAGGAAATCTGTCAGGCTGCTACCTGGAAGTTAGCAAACACCTTTATCACCCACTATCACATCGACCTTGAGTCACGCCGGGATGCTGGTTTTGGGGCCGCAGTTCTCCAGTCTCTGTTCCCTAAGTAGGTGGTGTGCGCCTTGTCTCCCTCCTCCCAGAGAACTACTAGGATTATGCCAAACGGTGTGGATGAATAACATATCCACACTCCTAGAAGAACAGGTTACTCACCTGTAACAGTAGATCTTCCCTTGTCAATCTTCACCATTCACTACTGCTTGGGTAGTGCCGGAAGCACGGACCCGTTACGGGAGATTTTTTTTTTGGAGTCGGCTCCAGTGGTGTCACCCATGAGAGCGACGCACTGCGTCATGCGCGAGGGGCAGCCGTTAGGTGCCGCAGACTACTCCTCCATCTCAGTTCTGTTTTTCCCGCCGTCAAGACTGCACCTGCTGTGCAGTTAGGATTTTCAGTACTAGGCCTAGTTGTCATTTGTCAACGCCGTTTCAGACTCCTTCATCCTGCCTTTTGCTCAATGTCAACACTAGTAAGACCATTCTTTTTTCTTCCCTATTTTTCGGCGACGCCGAGAGCTGTGCTTTGTTTTTGCCTTAGTTGTTTCGCATCATGTCAGGTTCGGAGGCAAAACGCAAGTCGAAGGCGGGCCATGCCCCTATGCGTCGGTGCTTCTGTGGCTGGCATTTTTCCATCATGGACTGGCATGGTTTGTCTCCGTTGCCTGGGACCCAACCACAATATGGATGCGTGCGATGCCTGTTTCTCGATGGATTGTCGCATCCTGGAAGTCCGCGCGTTCAAGATCAGCAAGGCTCCACCGACTTTCGGGGGACGGTGCCGCTCCAGGGATTCCCAGGTAAGGTCTCTAGACCCTTCCTCCGGGTCCCCTCTCAGGCCTATACGGTCTGGAGAGGAGGAGTCCTCATCTTCTCTTGCCGAAGAGGAGGCCTCTTCGCTGGTAGTCGGAGGAACGCTGGGTCCCTCCCGAGCCACGTGTGCGGGACACACCACTGTGGTCACCTCCGGAGAGGTGCAGGCTCCCCCAGTGTCAAGTCCCAGGTCTGCTGGACCCTGCATCGGTGGACCCTTGACGCTGCCTTCCGGCGTCGCTTGTGGCACCGTGGGCCGGTTGGTTCTTCTAGAGGTGCTGAGTCAGGTCCCGGTGCCGAGGGCGGTGCTGTGGGTCTGGCCAGTGCCATTGGGGAGTCAAGGCCGGGTCTTGGTGTTGCAGGGGGTCCGGGGTCGTCCGGCACCACCGCTGCTGGCACCGGTGACATTCGTGGTGCCGTTTCACTGGAGACCCCTGGGGTGGCCAGTATTGTGGTTCAGCTGGTCTCTTCCTCCTCGGAAGAGGATGATTCAGATGTGGACCCATTCTGGCACCCTGACTCTTCAGAGTCAGGGTCTCCGGTGAGATGAGGTGCTAGATGGCCCAGCACACCTATTCCTCTGTCTCCTCTGCTGTCCTCCCCTGAGGCCTTCCAGGTTGGAGGTGGTCTGGGGTCCCTGGAGGGGGATGGCATGGAGGTGGAGGGAAGGGCTCTCCCTCCTGGGGGGATTGTGGCAGCTGCCGATCCCGGTGCTGCTGCACCTCCTTGGGGTGGGGTGTCACTGGGGTCGAGAAGGAGGGTGTTCTCAGAGTCTGTGGGGGTCGAGAGACCAGGATCAGGCACCTTGGTCTTCACCTGCCACCCCTCAGGGGGCAGGTACGAGCCGTAGCGCCGGGCCCCGTCTTTCCCTCTCGAGCCCCAGGGACCCTTCTGGTGGCATTGCTGTGGGCTGCCCTTCTGGACCCATGCAGCTCCAGGTTCATCACAGGGGAGGATCCCCTACTAGACTCTTTCAGGCTTCGCATCCCCAGGGTTTCATTCTGTGACCTGGTTTGTTATCCGGGATCCCGCCATCTTGGGCCCCGTTTCCCAGATTTCAGAGCCTCAGCAGAGGACAGTTGCCTCACCCTAGGTGCCCCTCTCCCATTCCTCTGCAGCCACCCCACCCTCCCAGGCCTTGTCGGTCCTACGGGCCCATTATCCTGGGAGACGTTCAGAGGCTCAGCAGCGGCCTTCCCCTCATATGTTAGTTACATGCATGAGTGGGTGTTTTGCCTATCCCCACCACCGCAGGAGTCCTCTGGACATTCGAGCTCTCCATCATCCTCGTCTCCCTCCTTGGAGGGAGAGGAACCCACTGCTCATCTCTCCTCCGATGCTGATTTCACTGAATATCAGCGATTCCTTTCGAGGATGGTGAGGGATCTTCGTATCTCCTTTGTTAGGCAAGACAATACCGAATGGAAGACGTGTGAATTCCTCGATGAATTCAGTGCCCAGCATTTGGTGGTACTATCCTGGCCTGTTCCCTTCCAGGAGGCATCCATCTGTTCCTGGCAGTCACCAGCTACCCTTTCTCCAGCCCCGGCAGACTGCAGAAGAAGGTACTGTGCCCCATCGGAATCTCTAGCTACTCTCGCCAACCCACCTGCAGGATTGGCATACCTAGAAACTCCCTCCGGGTGCCGCCTGGCGCATGACCGTCCACTGGACTCAGATTCCCTACAATTTGACCAGTGGGGTCGAAGAGTGTTCTCTTCCTCTCTTGCGATGTTATGCATTGCATCACATCAGGCTCACCATGCTGCCTACAGTAGGCATTTGTGGTCGATGCTTTCCCAAATCTTAGCATCAATGCCTGATACAGAGCAAACCAAACAAGCTATTGCCCTCTCTGCTATAGACCTGGAGCTGGCAAGACACCAAGCAAGGGCATCTTATGATGCAAGTGAGGTGGCTTCCAGGCTTGCAGTGACAGCGGTCTGTATTAGACGGACGGCATGGCTTCATCTATCAAGGTTGTCACCCCTGGCCCGGCGTAGGGTGATTCACTCCACTTTCCTGGGGACTCGTCTCTTTTCCTCCAGAGCTGGAAGACTTCTGCAGGGGCTTCCTCCATCTCCCCGTCCTTGGGGGACACCTCCTAGCTCTCCTCCACCAATGGCTTCTCACCTAATTAGCCCAGGGTCTTACCCTCCTGTTTCCCACCAACAGGAGGCTGGGGGTCTTATTCCCTCAGGGTTTCTTTACCCCCCCTTGGATGAGGGGAGCTTGGTACTCACCCAAGCAGTAATGAATGGTGAAGATTGACTAGGGAAGATATGAAAATTACATACCTACCGTAATTCTTGATCTTCTCTTGTATCTTCACCATTCATTACTGATACCCACCCACCTTCCCCTCAGTGGCCTCCTACTGCGGCGTCTCCCCCTCCCTTCTCGTTTCTCTCCTTTCCTTTGGCCATTATGCCAAAAAAAAAAAACTATCCTGGTTTCCGTTCTTCTTGGGCAGATCTTTTTTCCTCAAGGTAAAGGGGAACGAGCAGGACTTTTTCTCCCATCCTGAGAGAACTCTTTCTGACTGCCCCTAGGGGTGACCCCTGGGCTCCTTAGCCACGTTGTTCAGTTCACAGCTGAAGAGACCATCCCTCTATGGCTCGGCCTCAAAATCAAGGTTCCTCCTGGCGGGCATTATTTAATTGTCAGCTTCTTCTGGTTGGTGCTTCTGCACTTCTTAACCTTGAACTGCTACCCCTGTCTTGCCTTCAGGGAGTCCGATTGAGTTCCCACTCTATCCTTCATACAAAGCTGCCTTTTGTAGGGCATAACCCCTACCCACACACTTCGGTGTTAGCACTTAAGGTGCCTAGGGGGCTTATCCCCCTCATAGTTGGGCGCTCTCCTTCTGGAACAGATTTCTGTCCAGGCAGTCTGTAACCTTTCAGCTAGAGTGTAGGGGGTTGAGATGATGAGAAGATAGAGATCTGCCCTTTGTGTGCAATCTATACAAGCGGTTCAGTTGAACCTTTTCTCAGTCCTATTAGGAGGGATTCTTGCTCCCTTGGTTTTGGTTCCGAGCTTATAATCCTCTCAACCAATATATCTATGGGCAGTGTTCTCCCCTCTCAGCATCCCTTCTTTCTTCTCTTTCTTCTTCCTCTTCTTCTTCCTTTTCTCTTAATCTGTTCCTCCCTTAGAGCCGCCCCAGATGGGAGACCCTGTGGTCCCTTAGGGTAGGTATTCTCCCTCTTCTATCTGTCCTCTACCAGCTTATTCCTTCTTCAGTTTATATCCTTTCCTTTTTCTGTCCCTTGGCTCTCTTGCCTCGCTCTCCCCTTTTTTTCCTTTACCCTTTATTTCGCCTCTCCAGCTACCAGAACTGAGATGATGGAGGAGTCTGAGGCACCTAATGGCCACCTGCATGACACTGCGTCACCTGCATGTGCTGCCATTGGAGCAGCCTCCAAAACCAAAAAACCTCCCCGTAGCGGGTGCGCACATCCGGCACTACCCAAGCAGTAATGAATGGTGAAGATACAAGAGAAGATCAAGAATTATGGTAGGTACAAATTTTCATTTCTAGGAGTGGTATATGTTGTTCATCCACACTGACTCACCCGACCTCCCCGGCTGTGGATGCACACAACCTGACTTCCAGTGGGCTAAGATCTGGCATCACAGGGCGGAGCCAAGGTATTTACCACCTGGGTGGGTGGGAGGAGCCAGCTCGAAGACATCCGGTGAACCAGAAAGGTGCATGCCAATGAGTGTGGATGAACATCATATACCACTCCTAGCACTACTGTTACAGGTGAGTAACCTGCTCTTCTCACCCCAGGAATCCTTTAGCATCTATTATACAATGGCAAGAAAAAATCCTGGTCTCTGATTAATCAGTCTTGGGCTGGACCTGTGATGTTATCCCAGTACAACATCACGGGTCTAGTCTCAGCCTCACTGTGAACCTGCAGATTAATTTTTGCTTTTATCATGTGCTGATGATGTGCTTGATTGTTTCATCTTCTTTTGAAAAACAAAAATATTTTTCCACACAAAAGCATCTTTAAAATGATTTTTTTTATTCTGTATAACAACGAGCCATTGTATAATAGCAATAATGCCCTCCAGGGTGTGTGTCATTTGGGATAATGTCACGCCTCAGTTGTTGGACACACTCGGCCTGCGGCCTCGTGCCCAAGCACCTGAGGTGTGACATTATCCCTGCACAATACACACCCTGTCGGGCATTGTTGCTTAATTGACAGATGCAGTATGCCAGCTGGGTTCAGCTGCCCCGGAGAGGAGGAGTCAATGCAAATGAGGAAGGCGTTGGCCAATCAGGATACAGTTAGATTAGAGTGCTGCCTGCAGTCAACCTGAGGGACCTCAGAACTTTTTCTCTGCTGAACTGGCAACACTGCCCTGGAGCTCTCCTCTTCAGAGATCTTCCTGTGCCATTTTCTTTCTTTTTTAGTACTGCTTTTAAGGTATTTTGTATATTTTCTTCATTTTATCTATTTTTACCGCATCTGCGCTAGGTTCCGTGCAGTTGTGGGATTTTTTGTGTTTTCCCACTTCGGTGTTTTTTTCTGAAGTAAAATTTGCCCGCATGCACGATAAATTGCATCGTTTTTATTTAATTGGTTAGTTTTTAGTATTTATCGGTGGTTTTTAACAATTTTGCGCTAAAATCATTGATTTGTTTTTTCGCGCGCCTGCACATTTTTTCCTTTGCACAGCACCAGCCGAATTCTTGGAACCCTTTTTTCTCTATCTAAATTCAAAATGATTGATATTTGAAAGGTAATCCCCTCTCTTTTGGAGTGAGACTCTCTTGTTTACTGTGCAGTGGGCTTTGTTGACAAGAAGTGCAGAGGTGGTTCTGTTTTTTCCCCTTTTGGAAAAAAAAATCTCAAAGTTGATTTTGATTTGTTTAAGCTTTGGCCTAACTATTATTATCTAGACTTTCAATCTACCTCCCCTCCTCTGAAAGCGCTGAGGAGGGTACCTCAATTTAACACATAAGAAATGACAAGTCGCCTTGGGACTTGTATTATTACAAGTCTGGTTCTGTAGTAGTTGTTTCTCTGTCCAAGCCTTTAGTTTGAAAATAGGCAGGGTGCCCTCTTCCCTGCACAAAGATAGAGATTAATCTCCTCTGACCCTCCCTCCTGAAGGACTTAGGGAGTCATCAGGGGTTGATAAAATTATGCCTTCTACAACTGAATTTCTGAGAGCTTGGCAGTTATTCCAGACTTTATATTTCTGGGCGTGTTCTCGGCTCCTTCGGGTCCGAGTATTCCTCTCCATGTTAATCCTTACGCCCAAGGACATTATTGTTATTATTATTATTAGTAATTTGGGAGAGGATTTTCCTTCATGAACTCCTCTCGGGGCCCATTAATTCCAGTCGGTCACCCTGAGGTTGATTCAGGTTTTGGTATAATGAGGCATTTATAATCAACCGGTGGACTCCCTGGACTTTTCCCTCCAGGACGACACCGATAAAGAGGAGGAGGACGACAACTTCATAGATCAGGTGATTGCTGTCCTCCAAAGAAGTTGACAACTCTCTGAAGACACCGATAGGTAGGTTCTAGAAACTCTTCCTTCTCTTTTGGGGTTGACAGAAGCATTCAGAGGAAATACCAGCTCAGTAAGTGTTCTGCTGTTTTCATCTGTACACTTTCAGACTAAAGAGAGTTACTGCAAACAGCGGCCTGCTTCTCAGCCTTGGGCCATTGTCTGCTTTCCCTCCAGAGATAGACTCTAGATAATCATATACCATGTGTAAAAAAATTTACATAATGCCTCCTACCTTAGTAGCATATGCTATTAGACATTGAGTTTTTTGATGTATCCTATCCTTGCCATAGTGCGACAGCTCTGGAGCACTATTCACAAGGAGGCTTGCTGAAATACCCAAGTGGCATATAGTAGCATTATGCTCTCATAGCCTTAAGTCATAATGTTACAGCTTCTAGAGTCTTGGCGTAGGTCATTTCCCTCAGGCTTGCCTGTCTGAAAAGTTCCAGCCTTTTGGGTTATGCTTGGTGCACATTTTGGTTTGTCTTTATGGCAAACTAAAGCTGACAGGCACGTATGGATGAGTTTAACTTTCCTAGTACTCGTTAAGATAAGCTGCCTTCCCAGAAGTCTCAGGATATGGGGGGATTCGGGTAAGAATTATTCTCCCTTTAACCCTTTTTTCCCTATGCCAACACATTAGGAATTTTCCAAATGTAAAGTTTCCCAGGGGTTTAGGCAGGAATGCTCTTTTCAATCCTGGTAATCCCTTTTTCTTCAGTTACTTTTCTTCTTGGTTCAAGTTTTTAACCCTTCTTTGGTTGGTAAAAAAAAAAATAAATAAAGGGAGATATTGACGTGTATATATATATATATATATATATATATATATATATATATGTGTTATGGTTGCATGATAGTGCTACCATAGTTAAGGTTGAGGAGCCATTTATATGTTAAACCTAAAATTTTGCACCTTAATAACTTTGCAACCATTCAACAGATTTGCCTGAAATTTGGAATACATGATCAAGAACCATAAATCTTGGGATATGCCAACCTTCATACTGTTTGGATATACGGCTGCGGAGTTATTAAGCGTGATCTGCCCGCACATTTACGCTTTTTTGAATTCTTCGCTCATCCCTACAGGTCGCACGGTCTGCCCAACCGGTCCGAAAATTTCAGGGAACGTGCAGCCAGGGTCTCTAATGTGCCTTTTGAAGATTTCATGAAAAAATATTGAACGGTTCAAGAGTTATTCAAAAAACAATTTTCCATTATAAGTCAATGAGGAAAGCTAACAAAAAGTGCGACACTTTCGCAAATGCACTTTTTAGTGTTGCAAATGGCCCTAGTAGTGTCGCAAATCTGCCATTTTGTTTTCAGTTAGTGATCAGAAAAATGCTTGGCATTTAAATTGGGTCCCTCTAGAGACACAATTCTTTCTGTGTTCACTTAGTCGGACCCTTAGGATGCTCGCCATGTCTTTATTTTGTGGTTAAACACCCCAGAAATATGTTTTTAAAATGTTTGGAAACAGTAGTGTCGCACTCATGACACTCACAAATCTGTGTGAAAGCTTTCACAAATCACGACACTACTTTGCGACACTATGCCCAAAATAACAGGAATTCTTTGCCACCCTGCTACAAATGAACGGTTTGGTCTTTTGGGCTGAAATTTGGAGGGAAGGCAGCCAACATCTCACAGATGTGCCTTTTGGTGGTTTGGTGACAAAATATTGCATGGATGCAAAGTTACAGTACTCCAAAGTTGACACTTTTTCCCATAGACTAACATTGTGGCGTCCACTGCATAACAGGAATTCTTTGCCACCCTGCTGTAAAATAACTCTTTGGTCTTTTACACTGAAATTTTGAGGGAAGAAAGCCAACATCCTACAGATGTGCCTTTTGGTGGTTTGGTGAAAAAAATATTACAGGGCGGCAAAGTTATGACTCTCCGAACGTCTCTTTTTTCCCCATAGGATAACATTACAGCGTTCGCCGTGCCTTTCAGGGCCCGTATCTCGGAAATGGTGCAAGATACGGACTTTTCATCAGAAAAATGATTACTAAGTGCAAAACCAGCCAGGAAAGTCATAAATCATATGACTTTTTACATTTTTTTTCGTCGTCACGGTTCCTGAGATATAAGCAATTTAGTATTCCAACTCCTCATTTTCTGCTCCGAGACCCATTATTATGCATACATTCTTTGTACTCACTGTCTTTCTCTATGCAACTTTTGGGAAAACCAGCCTGTGCGCATATTACTGTTACCCTTACCACTTCTGCTTGTGGTTCCGTACCTGCTTCACTTACCATTCCTGTCTTCGCCACCATGCGCGTTACCCTTTGCGTTTTCTTCAGTAGCATGTCAGCAGTGGGATCTAGAGCACTAAAAGGACAAAGTCATGAAAGGGTTCCCTTCTTCTTGGGAGTTGGACCTTTTTTTCAGGCTATTACCTGAATCTGAAAGGAAAATAGGGAACAGCAAATCACTATCAACTTTCACAACCTGGGGTCAGGATGCTTCCTTGACTCAGGTCTTTCTTTTGCAGGAATCTTTTGCAAATGTAGGGTGTCTCCTTCAATACATTCTCTGTTCTCAGTTCCTTAGCCCGGGTCAGGCGGCTACCAGTTTTTTCTTCCATGCCGTTTAGACTGCCTCCAGAGTGTTCTCAGATACGGAGTAAAAATCAGGCTGTTCTCCAGGTATCTGGGTAGGTTGGCGTTTCTCTTCTGAAGACAGGGAATCTCTGGTTTCCCTTCTCAGCGGCTTGGCCGACCTTAGCCGAATGTCCTTGACTTTGGTGTTTCAAGCCGTAAGTCTGACACATTATTTCCTACAGGCTTGGGTTTTTTGTACCTACTAGAAAAAAGTTCCCTTACCATCTAAATCTCAACAACTCTTAGGGGGTAATGCTCTTCTCTTTTCAGGGGAAGTTCATTCCCTGTATATTGTGCATAATTTTGTCACTAGACTAGACCTGTAGGTCAGATTCCAAATAAGAGAATTTTTCATGAAGCCTGAACTATGTTACAAGCTGGACCGGTGTAAGGAAAAAATGAACTTCACACCTCTCCCCTTCAGATCTTCGGTACAGAGGCTTCCTTCTGGTAGGTGCTTCCCTTCAGAGGGTTCCATCTTTGGGTCTTGGTTTCTGAGAGAGTTCTTCTTCTTTCATCTGTCCCTGGAATCTCAGAGCATTGCTATCAGGCCTGCATTTTTTCAGTCCAGAGGTCATTTAGTACAGAGAGGACTGGATGATTTTACAGTCCTGTATCTCACCAGCGAGCATTTGGGACACAAGGCTTTCAATCTCTCCACAGTAGCTATGAGTTTTGATCTCTAGCTGGCTTCTTTGGAGGTGTCTTAGTCACTTATCCATCTGTCAGGCAAGTGGGCCCTTTGGCAGATCCTCTAAGCCGCATTAGTCAGGGCCACTGCATGTGAGCCCTCAGCACACAAGTCCTAGCCACATCATTCAGGGGGTAAGGTCAGGTCCAGATCTGAATTTTTGCCTCCAGCCTGATCCACCAGTTTTTTCCTGTTGCAGGCCCCAACTTGGGTTTCCTTCCAACAGACTTTCTTATCTCAAGACTGGTCGGAGAAGTTTTCTCTCTCCCATATATCCTTTGTTTCCTGAGTACCTCTCTAGTTAAGGAATCAGCCACCATGATCCTGGTGGCTCTGGACAGCCTTGGTACTTTCTGATAAAAAATATTTCAGTTAAACAGCCTCTGGCTGCTTTTGTTTCTACAAGCTACTTCCTTTCTCACACAGGAGTAGCGTTTCTCAGCTCCTAGTCTTTTCTCCTCAAGGCCTGGTTCTTGAGAGGCTAGATCTCCTGGAGTTCCTGTATCCAAACAAGGCCTGGAACATCTATGAAAAAAAAAAGTTTTAGTATCATGAAAACCTCAGTTTCCTAGTGGAAGCGTTTTTCTCCCTTGGTACAAGGACAAGAGCCTAGTGTTTTTGCAGTCCTCCTTCCTCTCTTGACTGGATTATTTAGTTCATATCTAGGCATTACTGTCTTGTACATGAAACTAGTTTAGTCTTTGTGACTTTACTGTAAAAATATAAAGGGTTTTATTTTCTTACTGACAGTAGGCCTCTTTTTTGGGAGTACACCTAGCTGTTACTCGGATTCTTTTTCTGTCAGGCAAGAAGAATCCGTAATTTCTCAGACCATTTCAAAGAATTCCACAAGGGGCTGTTTCACCTCCAGACCCTTCTAGGGACTGGAGTTTTTTCCCATGGAACACAAACCTCTGTATATTCAAGTTCATGGGTGTCCTTTTGAACCTGTGGCAATTCTGTCCTGAAGTGAGTAACATCGAAGACAACCTTTCTGCTTGTCTTTTTCCTCTGTCAGATGAGTTTCTGGGTTTTCTTTTAGGCCTAATACTCTCAGTGTCTTTAAGAAGAATTTAGACCTCTGGGTGGATAGGAAATCCTTTTCCCAGGTGTCTACCATTTCCACCTTCATCAACCCTTTTTCTCTGCCTGTACTGCTCTCAGGCAAGTCCTGTCTAGGCTATCTCAAGCTGCTCGTATGAGGCATGAATTAGTCCTGCCGGTCTGTGTCAGCGGCAAGGGTGTAGCCACCGACATGCCACGGCATGCTACATTTCAGTGGGAGGGTAGTGGGAGCTAACTGGCGTCTAGGGTTTTTTTTTTTTTTGGTTGTTTGTTTTCACACATTTCCCCAGCCGCTCTCAAGCATTTTCATTTTTTTTTAAAGGTGCTGGTGTGGTGGGGGGTTAAACATATGACATGCCCCAGCCAGCGGACCTGATTGAGATGGCAAACGTATCTCTCAATCCGGTCCGCTTTGTAAGAAATGAAGGCGACTATAGTAAGGGGCGTGTCGCGCGGGCTCTTTAAATGCCCACGGATGTCGTTGAGTTTTCTTATTCCTGTTCTTCTCTGGAGATGTGGACTACTAACTCGAGACGTGGAGAACGAGTGACTAGCGGCGAGTGCTTTCTTTTTGCAGCAGCTACTAAGTTGGCGCCGGTGGTGAAGTTGGACGGAGCCAGGAGGAAGCTTTTAGAGTCAGAGTCATGACTGTGGGAAGGAACTAGGAAGAAGAATCGACAGTGGCGGTGCAGCAACAGAACTTTGTCATCACTGTAGTAAGTAAAGTTTAATTTCCTTCACCTGAGCCAGGCATTGCAGGGTCGGTCAGTCAGTGAGTGAGAGACGCCCAGACGGGACTCGGGCTGATAATACACAGCTGGCTGCTGCGGCTGCCAAGGGACACAAGTGTTCAGTCCTCCTTGATTCAGTGAGATCGGTCCATGATCGGTCAGGACAGTCACAGGAGGTCATCACAATCCAACTCCAGTGCTGACTCTGAGCCCAGGCAGGCTATTGTGGTTGAGGGAGAGTGAAAGGTAAAAGAGCTATAAAATCATAACACACTCCTCAGACTCGCTACTATTAGCCTGTGTGTGTGCATGCCAGTGAGGGTGCCTAGACTCTGTAGTATGCCTGGAGTGGGACCAGATGGATGGTCCTGGCTTGTGGAGGGGTAACACACAGCTGACTGAGCCCCTGGCAGGATTCGACGAGATGCGTCCGGTAGGAATCAGAGCCGCCACTGCCCACAGGTGCTGAGAGCTGAGGGAGACAGTGAGTGACTGTCTCTGTGCCGCACTACTGACCACTCAGTTGTCAGTGCCAGTGGAGTCAAGGAGCGAGGGAGCTTTTGCACCATTGCAGCAGAGCAGCCAGCAGCAGATTGAAGACTAGAGTGAGCAGCAGCAGCATGAGCATGGTGTCTGTGTGGTGGTGAGTAAAAAAGGAAAGTAAAGGAGTGGCGGGATGGGGCTTGGGACTCTTTGGGAGCACATAACACAGGCAACTTGGCACTATTGACTGGCTGGCTCAGCTGGCTCATTGTCTGGAAATGGTAGGGGATTGATGCAAGCCTTGGATGAACTGAATAGGTGAGTGAGTAAATAGATGGGTTGGTTTATGGATGGCTATTGGCTAGAAATAATGGATGAATGGATGGTGGGCACGTGGGTGGGGATGGTTCAGTAAAGAGGTGAATAGAGGTGAATAGATATAAGGGCAGATGGAGATGAATCATCTATACATTGAGAGAATGGAAAGAGTTGAAATATTAAGTTCTTTTGGTGTGATTGTGAAGATTTGATTTGTTTTTCAACAATCCTCCATCAAAGAACTGCAGACTTACTGTGCTATTAAAATCTAGCACAACAGATTCTAAATCACTGTGCTCACTCTACATACTGGTGAAACTGCAGCTAAGGATTGGATATGTTTATAAAAAATTCTTGCCATGTGAATATCCAGCTTTGGCAGGTCTAAGCTGTCAGCTGATATGTTGGGGTTTCTTGGGGGAGTCTGCAGCCTGAGCGTGACAGGTCATTTAAAGTGTTTTTTTTTATATCTAGGTTTTTTTCTAATTTTTATATAGGTTTTTCTCCACAGGTGGTGTGTGGGCGGGCTCTCTGATGTGTCCCTGTCTGCTTCCTCACAGCTGGCACCTGCAGTACCATTCCATCATGCCTGAGATCCCCCACAGATTGCCCCCTGTGGTGGGACTGGGAAGGGGAAGGCTGCATGCCCCCAGTTGGTGACACACATCCAGACTGGGCAGGGTGTTTAGTCGGCATGGGACAGACGTAGGTGGGCAGGCCTTCATGTAGCCCATGCCAACCCAGTGTTTTTTGCCTGTTTCCACTGCCATGACAGCACATCAGAGGGGGTGTGTGTGTGGAATTGTGCACGCCCAGTGGGATTGGGGTCCCTCCCTTCCAGTTGCTTGTGCCTGCACCAGCAGCAGGCCATCATCCAGTGGTGGTCAAGGGCTGACAGCTAGCCACCCCTCCCCAGGAGAGCAGCCCCTGGGACACTATCTGTCTCACACTGGCAACCCATGTTCTTTCCCAAACATGAGTTGTGGGCATACATGTGGTAAGGCAATCGAGCCTCAGCCTTCCATGCCACTGGGCTGGTTTTGAGTTGTATATTGGCATTTTACCTATTTTATAAGGGAAATAACACCCCAGGAATGTGCATTACATAGGATTTACCTCCTCTGTGTGGAGACACTCGGCTGCACCTCCTACCTCTCCTACACCCGGGGGCATGTGGAAATGCAGCTGCATGCATACTGTATTTCTTAAGCTTGCATGTAATGCATACATATGCGCACAGCTGTGCACATGTACAGTTTATGTACACCTGAATGTTAGTCTCGTGTTTGCTATACTGTATATATGGTGTGTGTAGTTGCTCTGTGTGGTGCAGATTCTTAAAGGCACTGTCAGCTTTCTCCCTTCATTTATGGGCATATGTATACAGTGTAAGTTCTGGCACAGACCCATTCTACATGTACTGTAAAATACACCTAGCAATATCTTGTACCTTTTCTCCATTTTCACAAAATCAGTCCCCTCAACTCCGCTTTCCAGAGCTAACGCCAGGTTCAGAACGCATCGGTATAAGCGCAGTCGTGAGGCACAATTTTATCATGCCACTTGTGATTAGAGGTTTCTCCAATAAACGATTAAATGCTGAATTGTTTGTGGTACCTAAAAAAAAGAGCACTGAGAGCATGGCATAGTAAAATGTTGCCTCACCACTATGATGTGCATTCTGAACTGGCTGACCCCAGTGGTGAAATACTTTCAGATCAGGGCTGAGGGAATCTTGACTTTTATGAAAAATGAGCAAAATGGGTACAAAGCTGTGTTTTTTATATCACTGGGTGTATTTTGCAGCACATGTAGAATGGGTCTGTGCCAGAACTTACACTGCATACATATGCCCACAAATGAAGGGAGAAAGCTGACAGTGCCCCTTTAATATTGAGTGCTAGTGTAAAAAAGAAAATGAAACAAAAGTGGTGTTGGTATTTGGGCACGGAAGAACAGGAAAAATTATTGTTTGAAGCACTATTGATTTTTTTGTAACAGCAGCTGATTTTTCAGTCTGTGTGAAGCATGTCTGCAAGTCCCTGTGTTGTCAGGAAGAAATATTAGTGTCTTAAGATTAATAATGGTCCTCTAAAGGCCTGTCTTAATTGGCCAGCCTGTTCCCTTACATGTACTGTCTGTAATTTATGGGCATTGTTTTATTGATCTGGCTCTGGCAAGTTTTAATTTAAAGTGGGGGGAGAGAGGCACAAAATTAATACCATCAACACAGCAGTCTATTTGTGTTAGCCAGCCAGAGGTATGGTATGTGTAAGTTTACATTTTCTTGAAACTTGCCTTTATTGCCAATGCCCTTTCTAGGTAATACTGTAGCAAGAAAGGTGAAAGGGTTCATTGGTGAAAGGTGGGGTTTAAACTTGTGAAGGGGGATGGATGGGGGGAAGAGACTGTCGAGGGGGGGTCCGGAAAAGGAGGGACTCTGTCTCCACCCTCCTAGGGAGATGGAGAAATGCAGGATAAGGCCGACTGGTAAGGGGCACACTGGGGGGAGATGGAGGCCCCCATGGGAACATGAGCAGGAGAAATGTGAGTATAGGGAAGGGGTGGAGGGTAGTCCTGCTAAATGTGGGGGAGCCGACTAGGGAGGCACAGATACTGGACATAGTTCTGGCGGACAGTGACCAGATTGGGGGCCTGGAGGTAAGGGACTCGGCAGGGAGTGACCATGCCATGGTCTGGTTCCGCCTGGACCTAGGAGGGGTAGAAGGCTGCACAAAGATGCAGTGCTCCCATATTGATTTGGCATTTTCCCTGTAACTCCAGGGTGATATTCCTGTGTTTTCCTGAAGATTACATTATTTCCAATGGAAGTTGGATTGCCCTGTTTTCCTGTATAACCAATGCAAGTCTATGGGAAGAGTTTTCCTGTAGACGCCTCCAAATCCCTGTAAAATACAGGAATCCCTGTAGATATGGGAGCCCTGAAGATGGAGGTTACTGACTTCAGGGGGGTGGATTTCAAGGAAATGGGAAGGATACCTAAAGGAGCATTTGGACGGGATAGGGCCGGACATGGACACTGACAGTAGGTGGGAAATCATCAGGAGGGGGGTGCAGGATGCTACCAGCACCTGTGCAAGAGTGAGACACAAATGCGGTAGTGCCTGAAAACCCTGCTGGTGGACCCGGGAGGTTCAGGAGGTGGTGAGGGGAAAGAAGGTGGCCTATGGATGTTTCAGGTGCTCAAGGAGTGAAAGGGATCGAGGTGGGTACGAGCTAAATATGTACACATTGGAAGACAGAATGGACCGGGGCATGATGGAGGTCTTCAAGTACATGAAGGCTTGAAGCAGGGAAAACGTAATCCTTTTCTTGTTGGCATGTTGGTGTGCTTTCAGAATATTGTGGTATTTCTGCCAGTTGACACCTGGGCTTTTCGTTCTGTGGGTCCCACAGTCATTAGTAGTGATTTTTAGAGCAGTAAGCTACTGTCAGTTGTGGGGGTGGGCGAGTCTCTTCACATACTCTGGGTGGAAGAGTTGTATTTTATAGGTTGACATCAGAAGGCTGTAATTTTTCATTCTTCTGCCAGGCTTTGTGCTTTAATATGCAAACATACAAAACCAGTAAGCCAAGATTACAAAGTAGCAGTTTCTTTACCAGAGGCTGCATGGTAAGACTGCTTATACACTCTGCTCAGGCTGTCTGGTTGTGGGAGAGGGAGACTGATAGGAAAGGGGACAGGAGCAGGGGCGTGCTGTGTGAATGTGATCTACTTGATTAGAGCACCAGATTTGGAACCTGGAGATCAAAGGTTCAGGTCCCACTATGGAAACTGACTGTGATGTGATCCTGGGTAGAACTAAAGCAGGAGCCCACTGGAAGTGAAATGTTGTGTTAAAGCTGAGGTAGTCTGAGTAAATAAGTTGGATTATTATTATTATTGTTTGTTTATTTAGAAATTTTGATTGTATAGTTTAATTGTGTTAAGTGGATTTGGTGTGGTTAGTTTTAATATTTTATTATAATTTTATTGGATTTCTGGGGTATTTTGAGAGCATTGTTTTGGCCTGATGTCTATGGATGCTGTTAGATACTGTTGCTCCACCCCCCCCATCATGCACTATTCATCCGCCGCTCTTCATGCCCTCCGCCCTTTCTTTGCTCCCCCTTTGCTTTTCCCTGTTTACCAACACTGCAGGGCTTTGGGAATTGCGCGGAGTGGGGTTCGGAGGGGCTGGGGGCGTGAACAGTGGGGGATGGTGGGAGGGGGGTGCTCGCGTTTGTATAGTTAAGTCCAGAAGACGCCCTGGGGCGAAATGGAGTGCTGAACGTGGGCCTTCCTGTTTGGTCCCCATACCCAAGGGCACCATCATTCCTCTAAATGATGGGCCGGTGGTCCGGGCTTCCCAGGAGTCCTATCCAACTCGGGCAGTGTTGTGCAATTTCAGGTCAGTTGTGAATAAGACTGCTATTATACTGGACTTGGTAGGCACGGCGGACATCGTCTGTATCACCGAAACCTGGCTGGATAGTAATGCTGCCCCAGTTTTGGAGGCGGCTATTCCAGCTGGGTATTCGGTGATTCACCACCCGAGATTGGATCACAGGGGCGGGGGGGTTGCGGTCTGTTTCAAGACCGAATTGGACCTCGCTAGTATTCCAGTGGAGGAGACCAGATCCTTTGAATGTGTTGTGGTGGCAGGTGGGGGCTATAGAATGGGGCTTGTCTATCGTCCACCCGGTGACGAGGCACTATTTCTAAAGGAAGTGGCGGATTTCGTCATCGACCTGGTTTTTGAGTCGCCCAGGTTGATGGTGCTGGGTGATTTTAATGCCTGGATCGACGATGAACTCTCGCAATTTGGCCAGCACTTCCTCCAATTGATGTGTTCATTGGGCCTCTCACAGGTGGTTACCTCTGCCACTCATAAACATGGCCATTCTCTCGATCTGGTCTTCCTGCTGGGGTTGGAGGCCTCCGATGTGGGGGTGGAATCAGTTGGTTGGTCTGACCACTACACTGTGAGGTTCAATTTTTGCACCCCACTGCGTAGATCTGCCCCAGTGGAGATGGTTAAGTACCGCCCTTTACGGGATGTTACTCCCACTGGTCTAACTGCGGTTCTTGACCTATCAGAATTTCCTGGGTTGAGCTCTAATCCTGAAGCAATGGTGCAAGCTTATAATAAGGCTGTCACCTCTGCTTTGGATTTAATTGCTCCCACCCGTGTGCGGCCTCTCTCCCTTCGCCCCCGATCCCCCTGGTTTGATCAGGATCTGAGGGAGTTGCGGAGATTAGGTCGCAGGTTGGAGAGATGTTGGTGGAAGTCAGGCTTGGATGCCGACCATCTTAGACTCCTAGAGCATTACAAACTCTATCAGTCTGCAATTACTCATAAGAAGGCAGTGTTCCTGTCCGGAGAATTGCTGCTGCTCAGAATCGACCGGCCCAGCTCTTTCGACCGTAGACAGGCTGTGCAGCCAGCCTGTCTGCAGGTTCGTTGTACTTCACAGTTGCAGTGTGTGGAGCTTGCTCGATTCTTTGCAGATAAGGTGGCGACATTGGGGCTGAGATTTTGCAACTCCTCCATGGGGATTGTGGTTGCCCAGCCCTAGATCACAAGCACACCGTTTAACTGGAGTTCCTTCATAAGGCTGGAAATTGAGGATGTTAGAGGATTGTCCAGGGTATACATACCACAAGCTGTAGTTTAGACCCGGGTCCCACAGGCCTGATTATGGGATGTGGGGAGGTTATCTTCCCAGTTCTAGCCAGGATAGTCTGGTGTTCCTTAGACACTGGTGAATATCCCCGCTCCCTGAAGGAAGCGGTGGTGACACCAGTGTTGAAAAAAGCATCCTTGGACCCCGACTCCCTGGCAAACTACAGACCTATCTCGAACCTCCCCTTTGTTGGGAAGCTAATCGAGAAAGTGGTGGCAGCCCAGTTGGACAACCATCTTACCATCCATAACATCTATGATCCTCTTCAATCAGGCTTTCGAAAGAGGCACAGCACTGAGACTGCACTGGTTCGGGTCCTCAATGATCTCCTGATGGCGAGAGACCAGAAAAAGCGATCCATTTTGGTCCTCTTTAGATCTGTCAGCAGCATTTGACACGTGAGACCATGGGGTGCTGCTTGGCGCCTGAGATGTATCTGTGGGCTTTCGGGCCTGGTACACCGCTGGTTTACTTTCCTCCAGGTAGAACTCAGAGGGTGGTATCGGGATTTTTCTCCAATCCACCGCTCTGACCTGTGGGTGCCTCAGGGCTCTGTGCTGTCCCCATGCTGTTTGGTGTACACGCTTCCCTCGGAGACATTGTAAGATGATATGGGCTGGAGTTTCATTGTTACCGATGATACCCAGCTCTATCTGTCTTTTGTGCCCGACCAGAATAGAGCACTCTCAGTGTTTAATAACTGTCTCAGTGAGATCCAGGATTGGATGAGGTCCAGTTGGTTGAAGTTGAACTCGGGGAAGACGGAGGTGCTGGTCGTGGATCATGGCCGCCGGATTGAGAGGTCGGGGGCACCTCAAACCTCTGGTTTATTCCTAGGGGATGCGGAGCTCCTGATCTCTGAACGGGTGCAAGACCTGGGGGTGATCCTTGACTATCAGCTGACATTGCGTGCGCAAGTGTCAGCGGTTGTGAAGGTATCCTTCTACCATCTTAGGAACATCACCAGGATCAAGCACCTTGTTCCATCCGGCAACCTACCCATTCTGATCCACTCTTTTGTGACCTCACGTCTGGACTACTGCAACTCCCTTTACTTTGGGCTGCCTGGGGTTGATATCCGCCGCTTACAGCTAGTGCAGAACTCGGCAGCCCGGTTGTTAATGGGGACTTCTCGTTCCTCCCATATTACACCGGTGCTTCGAGATCTGCACTGGCTGCCGATTCAGTGGCGGATCACCTTCAAAGTCGGGCTTCTGACTTACAAAGCCCTACACAGGTTGGGCCCTCATTACCTGAAAGAGCTTCTGGTGCCCTACCTACCGATGCGACCACTCCGCTCGTCCAACGAGGGGTTGCTAGAGGTCCCGAGGGTAATTTTAAAATCTTCTGGCGCCCGAGCTTTTATGTTCATGGCGCCGACCCTCTGGAATTCTCTACCACGTTGGATTAGAGAGTGCATGACGGTGGAGGGTTTTAAAAGGGGCTTAAAGTCTTTTTTATGGAGCAAGGCATTTGCAGATAAGTTGGATGCCAATTAATTGTTTGTAGCAAACTGAGTTTTTAAATGTGTTTTTATATGTTTTTATTGTATTTTATTGTAATGCACCTTGGTTTTGAGAAAGGCGTATATAAATAAAGCTTATTATTATTATTAATGAAAATATCTGGTGGGTTACTATGAATGCCTTCTGGTTTGCTTGAAATTCTAGGTTTAGCAAAAATCTTCACTTGCCCGCCAATAGCAACATTTTCTATTCACAATTTTGTTTTGTCATCTAGCTGTTTGGCATTCTGGTAGTTTGCCACATGCTGCTTCTACTTGGGTATCCTTCTTGTGACCTCCCAGTCCCATCTCCTCCCCCACCACCAGTTGATGCAGACGTGGATTCTGGAAGGTTGCTGGCATTTGGGATTTTTTTATTTACACCCCTTACTCCATGCAGCATTCTAGGGTGGGGGTACAAAGTCAAACAAATGTGTAACTCTGCTCAGGCTCCATCAGGTACTGGGGGGGTAATATTCATTCAGTGTTACTGTGGCAGTGGCGGGGGTACTTGCCAAATCCAACATGTTCACTCACTTACTGCTGGCAAATGGCTTACCATTTCCAAGTCCAAGACGGATATAAAAGATTATGCTAACTACACATTCACTTGTGGCAGCCTAAATTTGCAGTTGTCGGCACCAGGATAATGCTTTACTGTAACTATTAAAATGAGCACTTAATGATTACAGGGCCAATGATTAAAGTTAATGCTGACCATGAAACACAGGTGATGTGCTACATTTGCTAATTCATTACTTTCTATTATGACATAAGTGCTTGTTTTAATACTTACACTAAGGCATTATCCAGGTGCCGACAGCTGCAAAGTTAGACAGCCAAAAGGTGCAGTTCATTATCTTTAAATATTACTTTGGAACTGAATTAATACTTCGGGGGCGTTAACTCATTGAGTGTCACTGTCTGTGTGGTAGTGGTGGTGGTCAGGGTAAACAAGTCTGATTTTAAACTGCAATTTATAACTTCCACATAGTATGACAAAAGCAAACTTTGTTCTTGGGTCCACGAGCTGATCGGTGGGATGCAGTGGTCATGGCATACATAGACACTGTCGGCAGATAAGTGCCTATAGCCCACCCAGTCTGCCAATGATTTGAGCTTGTAAGTTGCCATTGGGTTGTGCATTTCAGTACTGTGCTGGACAGCCCAGGTTCCAGATAAATTGTCTCTGTGCAGCTGGTTGGCGCAATTGGACCAGTATCCCCGGTGGCCTGGGTTCAAGTCCCAACTGAGGCACTTTCTATCTCCTGTTTGTATGTGTTTCATACATATGCATACAGCACTCCTGTGTGATTGTCACAAGTAAATATTTGTACTGCCATCGGGTTGTGCATTTGAGGGCTGTGCTGTACAGCCCAAGTTCCAGACCGGGGGGGGTTCGGACCTTCGGGGAAACTGTTGCATTACATTTATGGCTTGACTAGGTTGAGTAAACCTTGTCCTTTGGCACACAGGAGTGTAGAGTGCATATACTGTGCACAGCACTCCTGTTACAGGTAAATATTTGTTCAAGGGCACAGCCTGCAGCCTTAAACCTTTTTGCTTGGAACATCCCTGGCCTGCTTCTGTATGATGTGCATAGACACTGTCAGCAGGTAAGTGCCTACAGCCCACCCAGTCTGCCCATTTCAGCTTGTAAATGCACTGTTTTCCTAGAAGTCTGCCCCTTGCCCTTCATGAATTCCCTTATGTCTATCCCATGCATTCCTAAATCCTGTGTTTCAAACCCCGCTACTTCCTCTGGCAGGGTGTTCTACTTGTCCACCACCTGTTCTGTTACATTCTTCCTCATGTTTCCTTTGAATTGCCCTCTCTCAAACGTCATCTCATGCCCACTACTCCTGGAAAATCTCTTTTGAAAATGTTCCGGCACACAGTTCTCCCTGTAAGATACTTGTATGTCTTGTATGTCTATCATATCCCCTCTGTCTCCCTCTTTTTCTGCAAGGATGGGAGTACATATTCAAGTCCTTCAACCGTCCTCATATGGTACATGGATTGCATCACAAGTCCTATATTTGTTGCCCTCCTTTGAACCTTCTCTACCCTGTATTATCCAGTTACAGAGCTTTGTAATCAGCAAGTCTGGACATTTGGCCTTCCAGGTCCATCACAGTCACTGAAGACTTTTTTTAATTTTTGTTTAATTTATTATTTGTTATACTTGTACATTAGATGAGCTAAACACCCATCTTTTGTCCTTCAGTCTTTGGGCACCTCCCCAGTTTCCAGTGATTGGCTAATTAGATTGCCAGAGGTTCAGCCACCACCTTGCTTAGTTCTGTAGGACCCTGGGGATGCACTCCATCTTGCCCCATCGCTTTATCAACTTATTCCTTCAGGACTCTTTCTCCTTTAAAGGGACTTGTGTATCTGTGCACCATTCCCACCCCTTGTACTCCCTTTGGCCCCATTACCCTCCTTATTTAATTTAATATGGTGTTTCCTACTTCCTCCCACTGGCTGCTGCAATATGTGCACAAGTGATCAATATCTGTGATTATGAAAAATGTAAACCTTACAGGCAGTCACTACGTGGGGCAACATTTTCTTACAGTAGTCCTTCCACCCTCTGCAACTGATGCATTTCCACCCTGTTTCTCTATTTCCACCATTTGTGTGGAGGGAGTGGAAGTGCATTTCACACTCCAGGGACTGAGGTTTTGCATGCAGTGGGCAGTGCAGTGGCAGCAAGCCAGCACTCTGTCACCACATTATTTCTCTTTACAGGTCTACGTGTGGGTGCCCTTGAGTGTATGGCACTGAATATTGCAGTGTGAATAATGAAACTTAATACAACATAATGCATCAGTGTTTATTCTGAGTCACCGGCCAACACCATATTCTTGTTTGCAAAGGACTTAAAACTACTCTTAACAGTCATGTAAAACACGAGACACAACTTCAACATGCCACTCCGCTTGAAGCAATCTGGCACTGGCTGTTGGCTGGTTGGCTGGTAGAATTGTGTCACGAGTAACGTCACCACATGGGCATCTGTGGATTTCATTTGGCCCAGGCGTGTCCAGCAAATGGTGGGCATTGCAGTTTCTGTAAGAGAACACAATGTTCAGTCATACACAACTCTTATTTCATATACATTGTCCAACCAGAGGAGTTTCTAGGGACCTCTGAAGAACACACTCTGGAAAAAGGAATCCTGCTTGTACTGATCTTTAGCACTTGTTGGTTGAGAATGCATACACACAAGATGTCAACAGTCATCAAATGGCATTGTAAACGGTTTGTTTAAATGCTGTTGGTAATAATGCAGATAGCAATGAGGACGACCCATACACTAAACTGACTACTAATAATTGAGCTTGCCAGAGTTGCTAATGTTGCCTAATTGCAGCACAGTAACACTTTTGGATTCTTGTAAAAATTGGAGGAATGGTTACCAAAATTTTAATTCCAGCTCCCATTCACAGCAGCACAAACAGATCAGCCGATCCCACTGCATGCAGTTCAGTTTGATAGTTCTTGATTGAAGACAAAGGCAGCAACATGAGTGGAAGATTCAATAGTGTTCAAGCAAAGATCAAGGCTGTGGCCCCAGAAGCAATGTACACTGTTTGCAAGACTCACAGCCTGAACACTGCAATTGTCCATTCATGTTCCACAAGACAAATCGCAAATATGTTTGATACAGTAAAGAAAATAATCTCCACACTGAAATCCTCTTATAAGTGCCATAATGCTTTTATATCAGAGCTCAGAGAATTCTGCAATCTACCATCTGACTACGATGATGAGCATGCAGACCGTATTTCATCGATTCCTGCAGCAGAAAACACCAGATGGATGAGCCAAATGGATTCCCTGGCAAGGTTTAAAGACAAGTTTTTAGTGGTAGTTAGCACACTTGAAAATATAGTGGAGTACGACAGTGAAGGAGACAGATCGTTAACTGCAATACTGAAATTTTACTTCCTTGTGACACTGTGTAGTGTGGATTTTGTTTTGGTCAGAACAAAACCACTGCATCTTTACTTGCAGCGGGTCAGCATTAATCTAATTCAGGCTTCTGAAGAAGCCTTCACAGTTATTCAAAGACTGAAGGACATGCGGAAGAGTTCAGAGAGGGCATTTAGGGAGCTGTATCGCAATATCGTGGCTTTGGCAGACACTGCATGTATTGAAGAGTCGGTACCCAGAATATGTGGAAGACAAACACAATACAGCAATATTGATGCTGCCACCCCCGAAGAATACTACAGGCATAACATATTTATTCCATTTTTAGACCACATGATTTCAGAGCTGCAGGAGCAACTAATAGACTGCTGCCCTCAGTTCCTTGCCCAATATCTTGCTCCAAAAGAACTTGGGTTTCTGCAGGAGGCACAGACAGCAGACTTGTTTGCTGCTTACCAGACTGACCTAAGCAGCTTAGAAGACCTGGATTTGGAACTGGAATGATGGCATGCAAAGTGGCACAGGGTACCATTAGCAGATAGACCTGATTCAATTCTAACAACCTTACAAAACCTGAATCCAGATCTGTATCCAAACATAAATGCAGTCTTATTGGTCTTGGCCACCATGCCAGTCAGTGTGGTAAGTGCAGAAAGATCATTCAGTGCCTTGAGGAGGATCAAGACCTGGCTCAGAAGCAGCATGAGCGAAGAACACCTTACAGGACTTGTTCTTCTGCATATACATCAAGACACTGAAGTTGATGTAGAGCAGGTGCTGAAAGACTTCGATCCATGCAGAGACAGAAGGTTTTCGAACGCTTAATGAAACACATCAATTGAGCTGTGCCATGGTAACATCTGGCGATCGTACATGGGGATTGGGAACCAAGTAATATCTGTATCTGGAAGGCAAGGCTGTAGGAAGAGGGAACAAATATGTCCCGTACAAGCATTGTGGGTTTACGTCACAATGCAGCCGCATGGAAAGACGAGGGAACAAAGTCCTGTACAAGCATTGTCTGTGTATGTCACAGTGCAGAATCTGCAGCCACATGGAAAGATGAGAGGAACAAATATGTCCTGTAAAAGCATTGTGGGTTTACGTCACAATGCAAACTGGCAGCATTTGTACACAGGCAACCAGAGGTATGGTGCTCTGTGCAAATGGTTTAAGTGACTGTTGCAATACAGAGCACAAGCGAGTTTGCCCCATCCCGCTTTACTGTGCTGTAATATACTTTGTGTATGTATTGAGTTGGTGACATTTACTGTAGCTATTCCTGGGCTGCAGCAGTACATGACTACTTTTCAGTTGTAGTGAGCGCAGCTCTTTGGTTGGTTTTTGCTTGCTTCTGTGCTTGTGTGGTGTCTTCAGTGTAAAAACATACCATGCTTGTGTGGTATGGGACTCTTTGTAGCAATTGAGAAGTGGTGCAGGATGTCATCCAGAGGTATGGGGCTCTTTGTTGTGAATGGTTTAGGTGATGGTTACCGTACCGGAAGCAAAACCAGAGCACCGTCGAGACCATGGCCCTCTTTTTACTGTAATCTATTGTGGGTATGTTTGACTGTGGCCGTTTCTGTGCTGCAGTACATGGCTGCTTTTCTTTTCAGTAGAAGTAGGAGCTTGCTCAGCTGTTTGCCATCATCTGTGATTGCATGCTCACTGTTCAGTGGAAAAGTGAACATACCATGTTTGGGTGGTATTGGCTCTGTGGGGTGGAGCAGTTTAAAATTGATAAAATTGATCCAGAACCAAACCCAGAGGTGTAGGGCTCTTTGGTGCAAATGGTTTAGTTGATGGTTGCAGCACTGGAAGCAAAACCAGAGCACCATCGAGTTTACCCAACCCTCTTTTACTGTAATCTACTGTGGGTATGTCTGAGTTGGTGACTTGTTACGGTGGTTACTGTGCTGCAATATGACTGATTTTTGGTGGGAGCTCAGTGTGTGTGTCTGTGTGTGTGTGTGTGTGTGAATGGACCTCTGTGGCACTGGCTACCTCGATGAGGTACAGAGGCTTGTCACAATGCAATATTGTAACCAAAAGCCAGTCTGTTAGTCTGATACCTATTGGGGGTGGTGGTGGTGGAGGTGGTGGCATGTCTAGTGTGGAGAGAGTGTGTGTGTGTGTGTGTGTATGGGCCTCTGTCACATTGCAGTCTGTTAGTCTGAAACCTGGTGCTGGTGGTATGTCTAGTGTGATATGTGTGTGTGTGTGTGTGTGTGTGTGTGAATGGACCTCTGTGGGACTGGCTACCTTGATGAGGTACAGAGGCTTTTCACAATGCAATATTGTAACCAAAAGCCAGTCTGTGATTCTGACACCTGGTGGTGGTGGTATGTCTAGTTTTTGTGTGTGTGTGTGTGTGTGTGTGTGTGGACCTCTGTGGGACTGGCTACCTTGATGAGGTACAGAGGCTTGTCACAATGCAATATTGTAACCAAAAGCCAGTCTGTTAGTCTGACACCTGTTGGTGGTGGTGGTAGCATGTCTAGTGTGGAGTGTGTGTGAATGGACCTCTGTGGGACTGGCTACCTTGATGAGGTACAGAGGCTTGTCACAATGCAATATTGTAACCAAAAGTCAGTCTGTTAGTCTGACACCTGGTGGTGGTGGCATGTCTAGTTTGGAGTGTGTTTGTACCTCTGTGTTGGTGGTGGGGTGGTGGTGTGCTGGCATACAACACAGAAAATGACACTAGCATCTGAGAGGACATGGACGGTAGCTCACCTTAACGAAAGGATGGGTAGCAGTGAGGTCCAGTTGGCGTGCACTTCAGAAATTCCTGCCTACACCCCTGGTCAGCAGTCCTAGCAGTTCAGGTACTCTCATTATCATCCCTTCCTTTCCTGCGTTTTCACAGAAAATGAGAAACCAGTGACCAAGAGTATTTTCTCACGGAACTGTTTTCCCGTATTTCGGGTCTGGTACAGCAAGGCTGACATTCAGCCCTTCTCGTGCTTAAGACCTACTTCCTGGAGAGCAGCTGCCTCCTGGGCAGCCTTCAAGGCTATATCCTTACTAGAAGTGTGCAGACCACCTATTTGAAATTTGCTTCTCACATTCAATAAGATCGTTTCTTGGATGTGTAATCTGATAGGATGCCAAATTTGGCAGGACGGTACTTCAGAGCTTCTTCTTCTTAAAATAGGTTTCTGTGCCCTCCTCCCAACTGTACTGCTTTAAAGTCTGCATCTGTCAATAGATGCTAAAGAATTCCTGGGGTGAGAAGAAACAATTACTCACCAAAGTAATATTACTTCTTTCAGGGTATTCTTTAGCATTATTGACATTCCCACCATTCCTCCCCTGGAAACCTTGTCTAAAGGCTCTGTTAGGGGATTTAGCCAAATTTGACGACTTTCATTCTTTCCTGTGATTAAAAATAAATATATAGTTTTTTCTTTATAGTGGGTTAGAATATATGGTGGGCACAGTTTTTGCTCTTTTTCAGCTCTGAAATGTGTTCTGAGGTCCCTCAGGCTGACTACAGGCAGCACTGTACTCTAACTGTATCCTGATTGGCCAGTGCCTTCCTCATGTGCATTGACTCCTCCTCTCCGGGGCAGCTGAACCCAGCTGGCATACTGCATCTGTCAATAATGCTAAAGAATACCTTGGAAGAAGTAATATTACTTTGGTGAGTAATTGTTTCTTTTAGTTGCAATCACTTCTGCTCGGAGGATTCAGAGCTACAGGCTATAATGTGTGAGCCTCGAGTCCTCCAGCAGTAGGTGTGCTCAGCAGCGGTGGGGACCTGGTGTTCAACGTGGGGTTGCTGATGAAGACTACAGTCGAAGACCTGTGGTGTTAATGTATCTAACTTTAGTCTCACACCATTGTTCTCACTTGAGGTCTGAGTTGGAATAAAATTATTTTTTCCACTATTGGAATTTGGAGTTGGTTGTTTCATTTATTCTACATGGACACATACCTACGAATCCTCAGCAGTTGTGGACTGTTCTGATGTGTGCGCCTCCTTATTTGATTTTCCACAAAAACAGTGCGTTTTTGTGTACCAGTCCTAAGTTTTTACCCAAGGTGGTGTCTGAGTTTATTTTAAATCAAACCATCCACCTGTTGTTTATGTCCTACTTATACCAATCTAAGGTAGGTATTGCTTCATGCTCCAGATGTACATAGAGTACTCTGGTACTATATACACCGAACGAAGGACTACAGAAAGTCCTGGCAGCTTTTTATTTCGTTCTACCCTGGGAAAGAGGGCACCCCTGTTTCCAAACAATGCCTGTTCAAGTGGCTAGCGAACTTTATTACTTTTTTTTACATAGAAACATTGAATTTGATGGCAGCTAAGGACCACCTGGCCCACCTAGTCTGCCCATTTCCCTACCTACTTAACTTCTGATCCTACTTGATTTGTACCCTACCTCCTCCTTCTTGCCCCTAGTGTTGCCTTCTGCCTGTCCCATGCATGCCTTTTTTTTTTTTTTACATTTTAGTTATCTCCGGAGGGCCAGGGCATCTCTCGGACTCCACCTCTACTCCCCACCTGAAACCCCCTACCACCGGGAGTAAAAGGGCTGAGTATCCCCCTCCCAAGCCTACGGATGCAGCCAGCCCCCCAGATCCAAGCCCTCCTGGGTGGGACAGCCACTCCTTACCTGGCAACCTTTCTGAAATCTAGATGGTCGGTCCGTGGCTGGGTCGAGGGGCTCAGGAGAGCCAGTGGGAAGGTGGTCTGGTGTTGGGATGTGGGTGTTGTCCTCTGGGGTCACTGTCACCTTCCAGGGTTTTTCCATGCTGTTCCCCCCCAAGACGCAGCATGCAATGATCCAGTGCAACTCCTTCTCCCCAGCATCCATTGTCACCTCGCCCATGTCCAACATCCCTGCTCATATGCTACCCTCGATCCCCATCGGGAGTCACTATAGAGCAGGGAACCCTCTGTAACCCACCCTGGGAGAGGAGAGCAGTCCTCTGAACACTCAGTATTCTTCCTCTCCTGCCGACCCCCAGCGTCCCGAGTTTGTTCCCGAACCCGAATCACCAGTGTGGCGAGAAGTGTGGCATCTAGTGCCTCAGTGCCACTGGGCCAGCTGTCCCATGCATTCTTAAATTCGCCTACCATTCTTGTCCCCACAACCTCCTCAGGGAGGCTGTTCCATGCATCCACCACCCTTTCTGTGAAAATATACTTCCTCACATTGCTCCTGAATCTTCCAGCCTCATATTGTGATGCCTTGTTGTTGCACAGCTTCTTTTCTGAAATATGCTGCCCTCTTGAACTCTGTTGATCCCCTTGAAATATTTGACTGTCTCTGTCATATCCCCCCTCTCCCTCCTTTCCTCCAGTGTATACATATTGAGTTCCATCAGTCTCTCCTCGTATGGTTTCTGGTGTAGCCCTTCACCATTTTCATTGCCCATCTCTGTACTGCCTCCACCCTGTCAATGTCTATTCAGAGATGAGGTCTTTTTACAGGAAGTATTGGTAATGAACTTCCTGGGTAGTTCAAGGGTGTTCCACAAAAGGCATGGCCACTACTATTGCATGTGTCTGCTGCTGATATCTGTGCAGCTGCCACCTGGAGTACTGTCCACTCCTTCACTAAACACTACAGTCTGGACATTCTCTCTTGCAAAAGGGCTGGCTTTGGCCTGGCAGTGATCCAAGGCCTACTTTCTCAGGCCAGTAGGTTCCAGTCACACAGACTGCTCACTGTCATTATTCTCTGGTACTTGTTCCATAGGTGTGACCTGATAAAAGAGAGATCCTCGAAGAAAATATAACAGTTATGTACCTACCATAACAGTAGATCTTCGAGAGACTCTTTCATCAGGCCATGCCATCCCACCCTCCTTCCCCCATTTTGGGCCTACTCTGACCTGGATTGCTCTTATCTGTATTCTAGTCTAACTTTTACCCTGTTTCATGTGGGTTCGCAGAGTACTGGGTTCTCTCCTGGTTCCCTACAGAGAGGTCCTTCGAGCATCATCCCTGGCGGGGAACTGAGGAGATGAGGGGCCACCCATGTTTATGTAGCAGTTGACTTCTCACATCATTGTGGGTGGCTGAGTGTGGTCTAGTGCCTGACAGTTTATAGTTCCACAGGTGTGGCCTGAAGAAAGAGATTCTCTCAAAGATCTACTGTTGGATATTCTTCAGGGGTATCTCAGTCATCAGGTGACACAGAAAAATAGAATTTGATGGCAGATAAGGACTACTTGGCCCACCTAGTCTGCCCATTTCCCTACCCTACATAAGTTCCAGATCCTAAATGATCTGCTGTTTACTTTCTATTACCTACCACTATGGTTGTCTTCTGTCTATCTCATGCATCCTTGAAGTTCCCTATTTAGCCTCTACTACCTCTGCAGGGAGGCTGTTTCATGCATTCACCACCCTTCCTTATATTCCCCCCTGAGTCTTCACCCCCTCGCCTCTAGCCTCATATTGTGACCACTTGTTCTTGCACATCTCTTTTTCTGAAAGATGATGCCCTCCTGAATCCTGTTTATCCCCTTGAGGTATTTGTATGTCATATCCCCCCTCCCTCCTTTCCTGTAGGGTGTATGTATTGAGGTCTTTCAGTCTTTTCTCATATGTTTTCTGGTGCCTTCCTTTCACCATTTTTGTAGCCCTTCTCTGGATCGCTTCCATTCTGTTTATGTCCTTCTGGAGGTGTGGTCTCCAGAACTGGACACAGTATTCCAGATGCGGCCTTACCAATTGTCTGTACAGTGGCATCACCACCTCCTGTTTTACCCTATACACCCCAGCTTCCCACCTGCCTTCCCACTGCCTTCTCACATTGCTTGGCTACTTTCAGGTCATCTGTTATAATTACCCATAGGTCCCTTTCCATTTTTGTCATTGTCAGTACCCCTCAAATCATATATTCCTGTCCAGGATTCCTGTGTCCCAAGTGCATGACTTTGCACTTCTTAGTATTGACTTTGATCTGCCACACTCTTGGCCATTCCTCCAACTTGCTTAGATCTCTTCTCATTCTCTCCCCGCCTCTGGAGTGTTCACCCTATTGCAGATCTTGGTGTTGTCCACAAAGAGGCTTCCCTTCCCTTCTAACCCCTCTACAGTGTCACTAATGAAAACATTGAAGAGGACCGGCCCAGCACTAAGACTTGAGGCATCCTGCTGGTCACCCTTCTTTCCTGGGATTGAACTTTAACAACCGCCTACGCTGAAGGAACTTCACCGTTGGTGAAGCAAGATCCACACAGAAGATTTTCAGCAGTACAGCTGGGGCCACCCACACTGTCGAGATCACCAACCCTTTAAAGGCTTGAGTGGCCCCCGCTCCCTCCTCAGTTATTTCAATTCTTTCCCACCGTTGACTTGTTCACATAGGTCTCCAGGGAAGCTCCAACGCAGTTTTGCGCCATTTTTGCCTACGGCTTTTTCTTACCTATTACTTTTAGAATCTCTTTTTTATAAGAAATGTATTTATTTTGTTTATATCAGGAGTTAATCCTACAACCTCTCTCTTCCATCACTGCAGCTGCGGAAAGAAGATTGCCTCCACAGATGAACTCTGTGTCTGCTGTCTTGGGCCTGACCACAAAGTCTCTGACTGTGAGCTCTGCCAGAGGTTTAATCAAATAACCCATAGGCAGTGCAAAAAAACTTAAAAAAATTTTCCTGATGGAGCAACAGGTAGCCAGTTTCGGGAAGGGGTCCTCTAGGGTCCCATCCTCTCAGTCACTGACAGGGTCATCAAGCTCCCAGGCCTCTAAGACCTGAGACAAGTCCTTGGGGAAAAGTCACAAAAAGGACCAAGATCAAGACCGCTCCCCCCGGCAGTGGTCTCGTTCCTCGACGGCCTCTCCTCCATCATTCGGGTGTTCCTGATCGGCCACACCAATGCACAGAATAACTGTACATCCAGGACCCTGTGCCCTCCAGACCCATACCAACAGCACACCACTCTCCCCCTCAATTCTCGGGGCAGTCAGTCATTGACCTCTGGGTCATCAACTCCTACTTTGTCAATGATGGGCTCATCATTGATGGCCCTCTCATCGAAACCTGACCTCTCTTCTACCCGGGCTACAGGCTCTTTGGGTTCACAGGGCCCATCCGTCAGGTCGTCGATCCCTGCACCATCGACCCCCCTCCGTCAACTAAAATTTACCATCTCCTTTTGAGCCAGCTGCAACTTGAGAGCTATACTTTCCCTTTTGGAAAGCGTTATTTCTAGCTGCTATTGCTTCTGCTCAAAGAATTTCAGAGCTTCAGGCACTCTGGTGTGAGGAGCCTTATTTGATTCTTCACAAAGACAGAGGGCTGGATTTTCAAAACACTAAGACTGCTGCAAGCCCCTGGTGTGCCAAGCATATGGCACATGGGACTTGCGGCAGTCTCCTGCTGGCAATCAGGAATTTCAATTCCTGGTGCCACTCGCCTCACCTTAGACCACATTTTTGTGGTCTAGTGTGTGCCACTCCTGGGGGGCCTTTGTTATGGAGCTTGTGCCAGATATTTGGTGCAAGCTGCCGTAAATCATGGAAACTGTCGCAACTGTGCCCAAGATTAGAAATTCGGGTGCAGTTGCAGCAAAGGGGTTTGGCGCACCACTGAAACCCAAGTCCTGTGGTGCAGGGCTTGATGCAAGTCCTGCAGCTCCTCTTGAAAATCTGGTCCAGGGTGTCTTTCTGCACAAATCCTAAGTTTCTCCCTAAGGTGGTCTCTAAATTTACACTCAACCAATCTAAGGTTCATACTATTGGTGCATTAGGAGCAATATACCAAAGCTCATAATGTGCTCCTGTCTCAGTACCTGTAATACTCAAGGTACCTACCTGATATCAAATTGTCCAGCTTGTTTTTAAATGTTAACTTATTTTCACTTGAAACAATATCTTTTTTTAAACTTTTTTAGTATTTCATACATATGCATAAAACACATCAGTCCTAAGCATATATACTGACATTAGGTACTCATTATACATTACTAAGGGAAGATGAATACATGCTACAATTGGTACAGCTTTATAGGGTACTATCCCTGCTATTTAGCATAAAAAAGGAAATAGGTCATATAGCTTCCAGGCGCTATTATGCAGCCAGTACCCAAATTTGTACATATAAACTGATTTTAAACTCACTGTTTTGTAACTGACCCAAAGGGCCTTGTTGAATCAAAAAAAAAAAAAATAATAATAAAGCTTCTCACATTCTAGAGCTCCTTGAAGCCCCCCTTTACAACAGGGAATGAATCAGCCATCAAGTAAGTAGTATAAGTTCATATATCTCATCAAATGTTAAATTTCAGCCAATCAGTGCATGCCACATCATTTGACAGGTGGGCATGGCCTAAAATGGACCAATCAGAATTGTCCCCTTGTTAAACTGGAAGTCCCTCCCTAAAATGCGCTACCCCTGCCCACTTCCAGTGGAAGTGACGTAAGCTCGATGCTGTGTCCCTCCCCTTGTGTAGGAAATGACACTTGTGTGAACCCATGTCCACTCACTTGTGCAGAAAATGACCCACACTGAAACGCTGGAAGTGACATAACACCACCATTTTGTAAGCGTCCTACGCTCCTTGTTCTCGTACACTTCTTGAACCCCTGTCACCTACCATTTTGTAAGCATCCTGCACCCCTCCTTCTCGTACACTCCTCGAACCCCTGCCACCCACCATTTTGTAAGCATCCTATGCCCCTCCTTCTCATACACTCCTCGAACCCCTGCCACGCCATCTTGGCTGGAACCCGAGCCCCACTGTGCTAGCTCAGACTCTTGTCCCCCCTCATTTCTCCTGCACCCCACTGTCCTGGCTTGAACCCCTGTCCCTCTTTACCACGGTGCCCCTACCGACCCCAAAAAAAATAAGTTGGGGTTTATGTAGTGTTATGTGCCCCCGTCAGCTTGGGTATATAACTGCAGGGGCATGTATGTGTTTTTTTGATTAGGATATTTTCAGAAAGAAGTATCTAGGAGACAACCTGATCGTGCACAGGTTTCACAGATCTGTTTGGAGACCTCCCCCCGAGGGAAATCCATCTGCCTGTGTGAGTACCCTTTTTCTGTTTTATAACAAGTTATAAAATATGTACAACTTGTACCAAAAGGATACCTTTATGTATATGCATGAAACATTTATAAGCTAAAACTGGGACCTGGGTGTAAATAAGAAGATTCAACAGTTTTCTCTGGATAGCATTGCAACATGCTGGCAGTATGATGTGTATGTGTGTGTTTGTAATTATTCTATAGCAATCACAAACTAATAATTTTACCCATCATGAATTAAAATAATAAAATATATCAGAAAAAAAGGAATACACATACCTATAGTTCTCCCCTCACCTCTGTGTAGTATCAAGGAGAAGGCAGAATGAAATGTGAGTGATATTTGTAATGTTTTTAAAAAAGGGGATGGGGTCTACAACAGATGTGCCTCTGACACATGTTACCATGTATAGTATGATGGGGTGTGGTGATGGTTTTACCAAGGGGCAGTCCATCTTACAAAGCTTTATATAAACCCTGCATTTGAAGCCAGAAGGTACAGCTTTTTGAGAGATTCCTCAGATTCTGTTTTATAGACTTGGAGCAGATTATCAAAAACATCAAGAAGAAGATGGCACAGTGCAACGCTTCTCAATTCAACCTCCCAGCAACAGGCCAGACTGTCACACCAACGAATGAAAAGTCTGGAGATGAAAAACCAAGCAAGAAGATGGCTATCGGGGCCCCACAACCCAAGCCAATGTATGTGTACTACATGAGATGTGAAAAAGAATGTCCCACACAAGTCTTTGGTGAATCAGAAAATCCTAAATCTTTCTGTCCTTTTGAAGAGGCACCACTGCAAGACCTTGAAGAGTTGCTGGGGTGTGAATCTGATGCAGAAAAAGAAGTTACTATGAAACCCAAAACAGAGAGTGACAAGAAGGGGGAGCCAGAGAAGATGGGCAGTGAGACACTGCCAAAAAAAGCATCAGAGAAAGTTGTGAAAAAGAAATCCAAGACACAGCCAAGAGGCGCCTCTGCCCAAGAGGTGGATGATGATAATGATGATGCAGCCACAAGCAGTCAAGCCCAGGCTAAGAAAGAGAAAGATAAGAAAAATGAAGAAGAAGAAGGAGCAGCAGTCATATTCGGACAGCATGGATTCGCGACTTTCCACAAATGTACTGCTCGACTATGTTTGCTGTGTGAAAGATACAAATGTGTTTGTTAATGAGATGTGTCAGGACCAGTATGTTAGAAATACAGAGAATGATAGAATGTTTCAAAATGTCACAGAACAGGCTGTGATCACTACCCAACCCTCTTCTTCTTCTACTGAGATTAGACAGGGGCCGTCATGTGAAAAACCAGGCCTCAGTAGTAAACCCCCCAAAATTGACCACGTTATTGTATTGCAAGTACGTTATGTATCATACCATCCGTGGCATAATTGTTGCAGTGATAGAGAGGGTGATACATGCTGAATTTGTTGACGCCTGTCCCAAGTGCGAGATAGATGACCCTAGTCAGAAAAATAATTCTTGTATCACCGATGAATTGACCCTCATAGAATTATACAGAAATGTTTCTGAAGCCGTACATATAGGGCAACTTATGCCTGTGATTTTAGCAATAGCAATGAAACAACAGGGCTTAAATATGACCAACGAAACACTACAACATATTGGTCATGTTTTAAATGATGTGAAAAGAGCTGATGATCCTAAGTGGTATATTAAAAATATGTATCACCAGACAGACAGAGAGATTAGAAGAGAGGCCACATGTCTGGTCAGCAAAGGCCCCTTTAAAAAATTTCTAAAAAGAAGTTCAGGGACCCTGTTTATATTGTAAAAGCCAATACCCCCCAAATTGATATATGTAAACATTTCAGTACCAAAAAGTGTCATATTTTATTTTACAGATAATCATGCAGGATGCAAGTATAGAGAGAATCCAAAGAGTTATGTATCTGATCCTAAGCCATTACTGCCATCCATCACTATTTGGTTCACCTCAGTATGACATTTGCCTTTGTGAGATGCATGCAGCCTCTGAACTGATGATGTGTGCCCTTCCAGAAGTATGGGAGGATACAGATAAATATATAAATGAATTGGTGTTGCCACTTGTAGAAAATGTTAAAATGTTTGCTGATATATTTGTGGAAGATAATGAATGTCTTTGTGGACTTTATATCATGATCGTCATAGTCATATGTGTGTGTACTATAAAGCAGAAAAAACCTTGTAATATTGTACATGTTAACCTGGCTTCTCTGCTTGCTGAAATAATCCATTGGTTAAAAAAGGGCCCTTTAAAAAAAATGTTATAAGGAAATTTAGGAACCCTGTTTATGTTGTTAAAAAAACATTTACCCCCCAAAAAAACTGTTACTTGTTACCATTTTAATATTGTTCATGTTGTTACCCTGGCTTTTTCCGCTTGCTAAACCACACCATGCAGTGAGAGGTCACTAAAACATAGTGCTGTATGTTTTTGTCCAGAGTATACCACGATCAGAAATGCCCTGTCAGTGTGTCCAGAGTCTTATTTACCAACTAGTCAGACACAGAGCTAAACAACCTGGTTTAAATCTACTTACAGGACAAGCACCATCTGTACTTTTGGAGACAGGCCAAGAATTGTTTGACAGTATTCGAGAAGTACCCTTGAAACTAACCACAGACTATTTTAAACAGGAGGGTGCTACTCTTAAGCAAGGGATGGAAGTTATTCTTATGCAGTTTATGCATAGCCCTTATGATCTGGCAAACTTTTTTGGTTTTCTCTGTACCGCTGTTGATCTCTTAGTGTTTAGTCTGCAGAATGGGAGGTCAGAGTCTCATCATACATTATGCTGAAACTGTCGCTTTTCTTGTGTTTAATAAATCTGATTTAGCATATGCTTTCCCTAAATAGTGTATTATGATGTACTGTCATGCTACCGATATTCCAGTCACTCTTGATGTCTACAATGTACCGTGTGATAAATGTTTTTTTCCGCTTGCTAAACCGCACCATGCAGTGTGAGGTTACTAAAACATAGTGCTGTATGTTTGTTCCAGGGTATACCACGATGGGAAATGCCCTGTCAGTGTGCCCAGAGGCTTATTTACCAACTAGTCAGACACAGAGCTGAACAACCTGGTTTAAATATACCTACAGGGCAAGCACCATCTGTACTTTTAGAGACATGCCAAGGTCTTTTTGATGGTCTCCCAGAAGGACCCCAAAAGGAAACTATGGATTATTTTAAGGATGAGGGTGCTACTCTTGAGGAAGCAATGTATAAAATTGCTATAGATTTTATGCATAATCCTTATGATGTGGTACACTTTTGTGGTTTTGTCTGTACCGCTGTAGAATTTTTAGTGTTTAGTCTGCAGAATGGGGGTCTGAGTCTGTAATCATATATTTTGCTTCTTTTATCGCTTTTGTTGTGTTTCATAAATCAGATTTAGCATATGCTTTTCCTAAATAGTGTATTATAATGTACTTTCAGATGGAACGTACTGGCATGCTCCCAATATTCCAGGCAGTCTTGATGTCTACAATGTACCGTGTGATAAAGGACATTTTAAAGGAACCTGTATACTTTGGAAAGCAGCCTGCATTAAATGTCTGCTCTGAAGATGCTGCTGCTTCACTGGCAGAAAACACACCGACTCTGATTAAAGCGTTGCCTCACTTTATATGGAGACTCTATATTGAAGTAATGGAAAAAATTTACCGTAGAGGATTATGTAAGGTGAACGACATTGTAGATGTAACAGATTTTCTTAAAAATCAGGCTATTTTGAGTGGTGTATGGCATGTGTGTGTATGTATTGTGCCCGCCTCATCACTAAGGGGAAAGTGGATGATGCTCATGCTTGTGTAAAACATGCAGCTCAAAAGTTACTGTCTCTGAATATTGTAAAACGTGTAAAATTGGAAGAGCGGAAAACAAGATATTATGTAATCATTGCATGCTTGCTATGTGTTATGCCTTTTGTAGGTAGCAGCTATATGCATTAGTTTATGTATTATAAAGTAAACCTTCAAATACTGTTATGACGTGTGTATTTATAAATAAAATATAATCATGCATTGCACTTTGTTGTTGTCATAGTGTTTTTAAAAGAATAGAAAGAGCACATGCTTTATTTTACTGGTGACAAGAGTTTTGCTAGCTAACAGATGTATCAGGGGTTGACTAAAGAAGATGAATGATCACCTGCTCCAGAATATATATTTTAATGCAAAAAAAGTGTGTGGTTTCACTGGGTGACTCAGCTGTATAAGGCTGCAAAAAAACTTGATAAAGATGTCACCAGGAAAGGTGTTGCAGAATGGCTTGCGAAGCAGGACCCCTATTCATTACGCAAAGCAGCCAGAGTCCAATTTAAGAGAAATCCTGTCATTGTTTCTGACCTAGACAGACAATGGCAAGCTGATTTAATGGATATGAGTCAATATACAAAGTACAATAATGGGTTTAAGTACATACTGACGTGCATTGATGTGCTGTCCAAGTATGATTGGGTAGTGACTTTAAAAGACAAATCAGGCAAGGCAGTGATGCAAGCCTTTAAAACTATTTTTAAAAGTGGACGCACACCTCAGAAGTTGCAGACTGATCAGGGTGGAGAGTTTCTAAATGCCTCCTTAAAGAACCTATTAAAACAAAATAAAATACACCATTTTGTGACGAATCATGAAGTTAAGGCCAGCATTGTAGAAAGATTTAATAAGACACTGAAGTCATGCATGTGGCGTTACTTTACAGCCCAGAATACTTGGAAATATACAGATGTGTTGTCAGACCTGGTGCACAGCTATAACCATACTTATCACAGAAGCATTAAACACAGGCCTGTGGATGTTAACCCTTCCAATGCCCTGGGTGTATGGAAGATCCTCTATGGTAATACTGTTCTTGGCAAAAAACCAAAGGATACCCTTTAGAAAGATGATCACGTGAGACTATCTAAGCTAAAAGGGGTGTTTGAAAAGGGATATGAACAGACGTACACAGATGAGATATTTATTGTGACGGAGGTCTTAAAGACACAGAGGCCCACCTATAAGCTAAAAGACTATCGGGGGAAGACATCAAAGGTACTTTTTATGCTGAGGAGTTGCAAAAAATTGAACCAGATGAGGACAGTGTGTATAGCGTGCAGAAACTCCTGGCAGAGAAAAAGCATGGCAGAAAAACTTGGTATCTGGTAAAGTGGAGAGGGTGGCCCAATAAATTTAATAGCCGGGATGAGGCAACATTTGTTCAGGACATGAGAAGCAGATAAGGCTTAAAATGTTCAAACATGGTTTTTATATCACCTTGCCCAGCAACACCTCGCACAACATTTTCCCCAACAATACTATATCAACTTTTACTGTAAAGTTACCACAAACGCTTGAACTACCTGGTGAATGGGAAGTGGGCTTAGCAGAAATTCAGTACCCTCATACCTGGGACAACGTGCCTGCACAAAAAAACAGGTTCAGTATACTATATCAGCCTCTAAGTGTAGCCCACAGTAAAACACCACGAACTGGACCCTTTACTGAGTCAGCAGCATTTAAAATTCCATCGGGCTATTATCCTAAAATGGCTGGTGTTATTACTCAAATTAATAAAAGCATATTTGAAGTAAATGAACTGCCAGTGGTTTTGGAACAACAAGCCGTTGGGAGAGAAATAAGCATTGACAGTGACATCAAATGCATTTTGTTTACGCAGGGGCAGTTACAGTACCTTTTGGGTTTTAGCGGACTCGAGGTAGGTGTAGGAAAGACTCTAACAAAGAACCCTACAGATATTGATGGGGGCTTTTACGCATTATATATCCACACTGACATTATCACGCATGAAATAGTGGGTGACAGTCTAGTGCCTTGCTGAGATGTGTACCCGTCATGGGCCAAGACAATGAGATAGTGACCGTGACCTACGATAAACCCCATTAACAAACAGTCAGTAAACATCAGATGGATACAGTCACTATTGAAATAAAGAATGATCAAAATGAACCTGTACCATTTCAATTTGGAAAGGTGATCATGAAGTTGCATTTTCACCCCCAGAGAGTGCTTTAAAATTTAAACAAGGATGGTGATCGTTTGACATTATGGGGACCCTGCCTTGTACAGAAACTAACACAAGGCACAGGCAGGATACAGTCTGCCCAGCTTTCATGGACTTCCTACTATGTATGGTTCTGGTATAGGTGGGATATTTTGTAGTCTGTTCAGAAAAGTAGTTCTGTTTTTAAGAAGGGGGTTTGAAATTGCAAAACCACATCTACAAACAGCTGCTAAAAATGTTGCAAAGGATGTTGTGGGGCATGTGACTAGTGCTGTTACTCAGAAGATGTCAGGGGGTGATAAGCCTACTCAGGGTGGTTCAGGGCTGACTGTATTCAAGAGAAGTAAAACAAAGCACAGAGTACACCCTTCACTTCTCATCGGACCTCCCGGCTACTTTAAAAGAGGTGTTTCAAAATGCAAAACTTCACATAAAAAGCATTCAAAGGCAAAAAGATCTTCAAGGGGTTGTAGAAAAAGCAGAGACCTGTTCTAAAAAATAAAACATAGCTTTCGTGCACTGTGGTTCTGAAGAATGCACAAAATCAGAACTTGACTTATTTGCCGTTTCTCCCACACAGACAAGCATTGAAAAAAGCATTTATGCAGAGATACTCCCTCTGGCTGCCCTTTCAGAAAACTTACTGATTGAATTTTATATAGCAGGGAATGGTGAAGACTATTTGGATCTAAACAACACGCTTCTTTACCTGGTTTGCAAAATCACTGAAGCGGATGGTAGCGATATACCTGCAGCGGCCAAAGTGGGCCTTATAAACTACCCAGTGGCCACCATTTTTAGTCAGCTGGATGTGACTGTTGGTGATTGGCTCATCAGTCAGAGCAATAACTGTTACCCCTACAGGGCTGTCATAGAATCTGTGCTGAACTTCAGTGAAGAGACCCTTTCTACCCAATTTACCGCAGGGTTATTTTACAAAGACACCCCGGGGAAACATGAGATCACAGAGACGGTGACAATGAAGGTTTTAATAAAACAAGCTCCTTCACACATCTCAGTAGAGGGGTAGAGCTGCTGGGACACTTGCACACTGACTTGTTTTTTCAAGAGAAACTGATGCTGAATGGCGTGGATATTAAAATTAAGCTGACATGTAACAGGGACAGCTTTTGCCTGATGAGTGGAGATGCTGAGCCTTATAAGCTAAAAGTCATGGCTGCCTCTCTGTCAAAAGGGTTAAAGTGACCCCGGTGTTTGTCTGGGACACTCAGAAGCCCTGCTGACCTCCAACGCTAAATACTCTACAGACAGAGTGGGAATGAAAATGTTCAGCCTCCCTGCAGGCAGCAGGGTCTGCAATCAAGATAATTTGTTTTTGGGACAGTTACCAAAAATGATGGTCATGGGATTTGTTGACAATGATGCTTTTAACAGTTCCTACACTAAAAATCCCTTTAACTTTAAACATTATAGCATTAATTTTGTGGATCTGTATCTGGACGGTGAACAAATCCCCGCTAAACCTTTGCAGCCCGATTTTAGAAATGGGAATGCTGTGAGGGAATATTTTAATCTATTACTAGCGGCAGGGAAAATCTATGAAAGATCGGCCACTAGTTGTTAACTGTCAGGAATTTACCCAAGGGTGCACCCTGTTTGCCTTGATCTCACTCCAGACCAAGAATATGATGATCATTATTCTTTAATTAAAACTGGTAACCTCAGAGCTGAGATCAGATTTGCAGAAGCCCTTCCACAAACAGTTAATCTCATTATCTATGCTGTGTTTGATAATGTCATTGAAATAAACCAGAGAAGAAATGTCATTTTTGATTATATGTGATAAACCGTAAAAATGAACACAAAGCAGCTGGAAAAAATTGTAACCAATGACTCCCATATCTGTGACTGCTTTCTGGGCATGTTCCTCTGTGATCTGCTACCCAAGGAGAGACTGAGAAACCTTTCCGCAGCACTAGTCATCAATACTGACCCCCATGACCTCCCTGGACAGCACTGGTTAGCTGTATACATTTCAGAAAATGGGACTGGGGAGTCTTCGACAGCTATGGTTTTCATCCTGACAATCATGCACAAATGATTGGGTGTTTTTTAAACAGAAATGCAAAAAACATTTGGTACCAAACCACACAGTTGCAAGATACCTTTTCTACCACCTGTGGATTTCACTGCATCTTTTTCTTACACCACAGATGCAAAGGACTTTCTTATGATCAGATTTAAAAAATGTACTCTAATGATTTGCTGAAAAATGATGCCATGGTAACTAGTTTTGTACGTCGCCTTTTCAGACATCTAAACATGTCAGGGCACGTATCAGTGAGGTGGCAACATGTTCAGACTTGTCTGTCTTGTAATGAATTTAAAATTTGCAACCGCTTGTAATTTTATTCAAAACCGGTCACTTATAAAATCATATATAAACTCTCATAATTGTGTGTCTCTGTCAGTTTTTCTGGGGGTCTGTGTTTAAACTTGGGGGGGGGGAGCACCTGTGTTTAAAATTTTCAGATATGCAATGTCTTCAATAATGATAAAAATATATAAAATAAAAGGTATTAATTGTAAAAAAAACATGCCAATAAAATACAACATACATCAGTGGTAACATCATGGATAAGATATAATAAACAGAAGCATCTCCTGTTAAAAAAATGCACACTATATATACCATAGCACTGAGGTAGAATTATGATAAGCACCTCTTTCTAAAAACATGTTAACATATTTAACTATGAGGTATGCTAACATGCATCAATATAAACACTTTTTTTTGTAAAAACAGGATTTACATAGTCAATATGAGGTAGGCTAACATGTATCAATATAAACACTTTTTTGCAAAAGAGGATTACATAGTCAGTATGAGGTAAATGGTTAACATAGGTTGTACACAGCAATCACTGAGGTATATAACATTCATACATAGAGATTGTATTTAAATTTTACACAGTGAGCCATGTAGGTTTTTTAAAAGACTTTCATCTTTTGGGTTTCACTGACCATTGGTCGACTGGAGATGGCTGTGGTTGTCTTGCGCCAGTCAATTTTAACCTTTCCACATAGCTCCTGTTTGCTGAATGAGCAAACACTGAGGTGGGTATTCAGCCACTGTTTTGACAAAAACATCCCAGCTCTTTGGCTTTCTGTGGTCAGGGACTGTGTGAGTGGCTGTAGCCACTCTTACCAAATCAACCATGTGAGATTCAGAAACACCAGTACCTTTATACATTAATTCCCCTTTATCACTCCAAAACACAATATCCTTGTTCTTTGCCATATGTTTTACCAAAAGTTCAGTGTTGCTTTTAGATTGATGAGAAACACTACTTAAAATGTCTTTTTCCATAGTACTAGGTACAGAAGCTGTCTCTGCCGTGTCCGCAGAGGGGGTCAGAAATTGATTCATTTTCAGGCAACAATAATGTTAAACTGGTTTTAGCTTGTTCTCCTTGTCTTACCAAAGTCAGAGAATGCTGTAACACAGCAAAGTATATTTTGGCTTTGTCATATTCTGACAAATCAGTCCGGGACAGTATAGGGCTCATGTCAGTGTCCAAACTGTTAGTTGCAACTTTTCTCATATCCTGATCAGGGTAATTCATTTTAATGTGGTCCATCTGTTGCTGAGGCATCAAATACATTTTCTGAGTAAAATCCATTATCTTTTAGCCAGCAGGCCGGTGATCAAAGGGATGGCAATTCCTAACAGTGTCCCTATAAAGCCACCTGTCTGGTTAACTGTTTTCTTTTTCCTTTTTAAGGTTATTTGTTTATCACTTAAAGTTTTAATGACTCTCTATTTTTTTTTCAGCAAACCTGTTTTGCTGACAGTGGAATATTTTCTTTGAGAGTGTTTCAGGCTATCTCAGCTATAGCTGATATCAGATCATCAGAGGCTGAATATAAAATAGCTTTTCTTAAACTCAGAGGCCCTTTTACTAGTAACTTTAAAACAGACAGATTTCTCTGCAGTCTTTTCGACATAATGACAATACAGTATCAAATATTTTTAGAAGAAGAATGTGTTTTTTTCATGACATATGCCACAGGCCAGTCAGGGGGAAACAACCCACTACGCAGTCTATATTCGTCTGGTGTATTGGATCTTAAATTAACCAGTAAATAGCCATGAGGCTTTCTTGTGGCATCTTCAAAAGCTTCTAAGAAAAATGTTGTCTGACCAGGATACATCTGCGTAGCCAGAGTTATGATCTGCAGCTTGTCTCTGGGGTTTTTAAACAAAATCATGTATTTGGCATTTAGTGTGATGGTCCTGCCTTTTTTACCTTGACAGAACACATTCTGGACAATTAAAAATATTGTCAACTGTTTGTGATGACTGTACTTGGTAAACCCATACTCGACTTCACTATTTTGACAGGCAGAGTCCATTAAATCATCTATAACAACAAAATTTACCTTTCCAGAGGGTAAGAGATCATTGTCAGTCAGTGACATCGGTAGCCCCTCCACAAATTTAATTTGAGGGAACTTTAACAACAATTCATTATACAAAGGTTGCCAACAGCTGTAGAACCAGACAATATTTTCAGGCTTGTGTGATAAAGTGGCATCAGCATGTTCCAACAACTGTTTTATAAAGAAGCTCTTCCCACTATAAGAGGGGCAAACCAACAGACAAGTAAAGGGATGCTGCAACCTGATATCCATTTTTCACAATCAGTATCCGTAAGGAAGTGTTTTAAAATTGTCTTGTAAAACTCGCGTTTTTGTTTCAAGGGACCACTGCTTTTTATTCCTAACAATGCTGGGTTGACTCACAGTAATTTCTTTAGAGATCTGTGACCCCGTATAATCAAAGACCAGGTCCTTCAGACTTTCAAAATTAATGTGTTTACTGCTGGCTACATTAAAGGTAAACTCTTTCACTTTAAGAACAACCTCTCCACTGGACAGCCAGTAGCCGTAAGTTTTTGGGCCTGCGGAAATGAACTCTGTAATGTGTTCATCTGCAGGAACTTCACTGGTTAGCTCCCCTAAATGATCGCCTAGAGGTGGGGTCCAGTTGCCCATTCTGGACACAAAAATGACAGAGTCAATGTCATGGTAAAGGCACCTGTCCTGTAACCTATGTAGCAGGTCATAGAGTTCCACTCTGGCATATACTGTTGTCAAACTAGCTATAAAATTGTTGATGATATTAGAATTTAGGTAATGATCTCTTGTGTATTTCCAGCTTAAACAAGCTGTTTCATCATCGATGAAACAGCATGAGGCTATATCGTAGTATGGCGCAAACACATACTGAAAGAGTTTGTCAGGGTCTGTTACTATGCTCGTGGTTGGCAAATTAGTTCTCTGCCCAAATTTGCCCCAAAGAGAATTTAAAAACAGTTTAGATATCTGTCTCCTTGTGGGGTTAACAGCTATGGCCACAGGGTTTAAATGTACATTTTCCCTTTCAGAATACTGCTGTATGTACCTGACTTTATCCGCTTCATTTTTTACCCATGTAGGGAAACCAGATGTCTCTTGCTTGCCTTTTAGATACAGCTTGATGTAGTCTGCAAAAAGTTTTATGCATGACTCTTTAAAATGCCAAACTTCATAAACGTTAATGATTTTGTATCCTTTTTCCAGTGCCAGGTTTAGTTCTACAGTACAGTAGGTACCTGTAAGTGCCCTTTCCTCATCATTGTGTGCACATGATGTTGTTTGAAGTCTGTTTTCAGCGCATGTGAGACATAATGTAAACACAAGTTTTTTACCAATCCTGGATGGCAGTACTGGGAAAAAAAAGGCCTCTAGGGGGTAAGACTTTTACTTTTCCTAAACCAAAGTACTGAGTGAGGTCATCAAAATTGTCATAAATGATGTCAGGATGACCAACTGGATACTGTTTTGTTTTGTTAACAAAAGGGTAGAGTCTGGTACAATCATAATAATTTATTTTCTCATCAGGCTGCGTCTTATAGTACAGACAAATGGCATTTGTTCTTCCCCCAAACAGTGACTGCCTAGGTTCAAGTGGCTGTGGTAGCTGCCTGTCCCTCAAGAAATTATTCAAACCCTGATCTGTAGCCAGCATTGCTTTCCATTCATGTTCCCACAATACTCTAACAGCAAAACCCTTGCTTCTTAGAAAATGAAATTTGTACATGGTCCTATTGAATAACTGTCCAAAACTAGTCCCTGTCATGTGGTTTCTATCTTTCTCACAGTAACAGATGTTGCTGCCATGAAAAAAACAACCATTAAATTCAAATGCTGTGGGTATTCCATTTATGACAGAATAGCCATCCAAAAAGTATGGACCCACCTTAAATTCACCACCCCTTGGCACGTGCTGAATAGAAATGTTTTCTTTCTCAGATATGTACATAAGCCACTGAATAGCAGGTGTGAAGTATCTCTTTAATTGTCTGTGGTAGTCATCTGGGGGGAGGACAGCGACAGTGCATTCTTTCAAAAATAAAAATCTGTACATGGCCATGCAGACGGAGGCAATCATGATGGACTGGAAGGGGTCTAAGGATACTGTTTCATACTCTACTGTATCACCATATGACTGTTTTAAAACACTTTTGGCTGTCATGTTCATTACTTCTTTCCTAAATTTGACACAGGCTTTTCGAAGAATTTCAACATCTAACAGACAATAGTAGTGAAGCTCTCTTTTCAGATCAAATTCACTATGTCGGTTAGCTAGGTACCATTGCAAAAACTCATGCTTTTCTGCAGGCAACATATATTCAGAACCATAAAACTGAGCATCGGGCAGGGGACCTACATAATTTTCATTAGCCTTGGTGTTAAAAAAAATGGGGAAAGTAACCTTTAGCAATCTTATTCTCAAATCCAAGGGCTGCAGGGATTTTTGCTAGTTTAAAAGGAAGAAAACAATGGCTTTCGATAAATCTGATGTGTAGGGATGTCACTGTGACACAGTAATTTTCCTCCTTGTGTGAGCAATTTAATATCAATTCTGTCCTTGACTAGCTGGCTAACAATAAAATAACTGTCATAGCCTTTGGCATTGTGTGCTATAAATGTGTAGTGTCTAAATGGTGCATCAATAAAATGTCCTACAAAATCTTTTATAAAATCTTCCCCTTCAAATTCCCAGGACCTCTCCCCATCTAATTGCTTAGCATACACAAAATTTGGTATGTGCTCTCCTGTTTCTTGTGTGGCCTCAAAATCAAACACTATATATTTCTCAGAGATTTTTTACATCTGTGAGTGGTGACATGTAACCCAGATGGTTGTCTGCGGTCATGAAAGAACCACATCTGTTACACTGAATCAATTTACATGTAAGACATCCCTTGTAAAAGACAAAACATTGTTCACACAGTTTCATGAATTTACAAGACCCTGTACTCCCATCAGCTCTAGCTAAATGCCTTTCTGGGCATGCTAAAGACCTACAAATCTTTTTACAGTAGGGGCAGGATGCAGTGTCAGTTTCCTGTTCTAGACAATTGGGGTCAAAACAAACTTTGCACTGTTGTGCACAGATATGATTTCCCTTATGGCTATAGGCTACGTCACAATATTCGCATAGGTACCTAGCCCCCGATGATTTATTTTACATTTGTTATACCATAATAATGGTTGTCATGCAGTAATACAAACAGTGTTTTGGAAGTCTTTCTGGCCCTGTTGAAAATGTTTGCCAGTTTCCTTCATTATGATATAAAATCTTAATTTTGACTCCTAAAAAACGTTCAAACTGGGGCACATCGCTGAAAGTGACGGGTTTGGTCTGACAAACCTAGCTCAGCATGCAATATTTTAGCCTTATTCAACAACTGACTATCACTCATATATGGATTTAGGAGTGTGAGAATGGAGCCACCGAAACACAAACTATTATCTCTGTTATTTAAATCAATCAGGTATCATCTCTTTTTTTGTAAAATCCTGCTATACAAGATGGAGCTCAGTGTCCGTCTCCCTCCCACCCCTGAACCCTGGTGATTCCTGATAGTAGTTACCACAAGATGTATAGTGTCATCAGTAATGATTTCCGTATTGCTCTGTAGCATATCAGCTAGCTGATCTAAGAAGGTGGCAGCATTTAACTCATTAGGGCGTGTTTTCCTTGAGAACAAGGGTTGATTTAAAGAAGCAGCATTTAATCTTAACTGTATAAAGTCTCCACGGTGTGTTTGTCTCGTCACCCTGTCCAGCAATTCTTGTGTAGCCTGGTGCATTGCAGCAATGGCCTCTGTAAAAGATTTTATTTTATCTAGATTTATAAACTTATATCGTTGATGGAATTCTGTATCATTACATTTTTTTAAAACGTTCATATTGCTATACAGATTCTAAAAATACTGTAGGGGGTGACCTGTTTGCCAGTTCATCATCATCTTGCATATGTGCCACAACCTGGTTTTCTAATTCACTAGATTGCTGAACATTAGCAACATGCTGTAATAACCTACATTGTAATATTTTCCTGGCAAGCTTTACTCTTCTTTTCAAATTTTCTCAGATTGTTTTATTTTTTTACCCAGATTTTTCCTTTTTGACACCATTTGTTATTTTTTTTTCATTTTGTTAGTGCTGCCTCCCTTTGTACTCAGCTTGTGAGAGCTTCTGTGCTTTCACTTTGTAATTTTATTTTTGTATTTGGACACCATTTCCTCCATTCTCCTGTACTTTTCAAACATGTGGGCCACATTTGCCATCTGTTTCAGCTCTGAGTATGAGAACTTTGTTGCACATAATAAAGAAAATACACTGCTCAGTAAAGTACCTTTACAAAACTCGGATTTAAACATCTGATGATTGTAATCCTCACTAGATAATCTGCTCTCAATTACCAAGCCATTAAACAAACACTCAAATGCATTAAGAATACAGGCTTTCCCAGCATTGATCATGTCAATGTCCCTTTCTTGAAACCTTGGGTGCAATAACTCTTTGTCAGAAACCCTTGTGCTGCTGCTCGTAGATGGCTGTACGTCATCAGATTCACACAACATCTATTTTGCTAATAACTCACACCAGCAGAAACTTTTGAGCACATTTGAAAAATATCACATTCAAGTAATTGTCTCTTTCTCCCTCTCTCTCCTGCAGGGGTTTGCTATGCTGTTGGTAAAAACAGAAAATACACCCGTGTCACTACTTTTGTATTTTCAACATTATACTGTAAGACAAAATTTAAACTCTAAAAACTTACAGCATTTGTTAACCCCCCTCAGTCTCCAATTTTCAGCATTATACTGTAAAACAAATTTAAAACCTGAAACCTGCAGCCTTTTTCCTTACCCCCCCAAACAAAAACTGCAGCATCTACTATTCCTAGTTAAAAATTAAAAATACACACCTTCTGTAGTGGTAAACGGTGCATTATTCAGCTCTTCAAACGATTGGAATAGGGCTTCATTTCCACCCCATGACTCCATTATTGCTTGTTAGATGTTTTTAAAAATTCTTTTAGCTCAAGACGTATTTTTGGCGGTCTCACTCTGTTCTTTTGTCTTTAGCTCTCAGTGTCTTGAAATTCTTATATAAAATGTGTGAAACCACACCCCAAGTACGTGGCTAGTAGTGAAAAAATGTCTGAACTTCTGGTACTGTTCATCAAAACCCCTTCCCCACCCCTTCTCCATGGGGAAATATATAAGTCCTAGGCTACTCCTTGTAGATTTTGTTTTTCACTTCCTGTGACAGATGGAAGGCATTTCATGCTTTTACCGTTTGGCTAAAACTTTGGTCACAGTCTAATTAAAAGGTATGCAGACTGCTTCTTTAAGTCCAAATAAGCTTATGGCTTAGTTAGTTTTTAAAATGTGTAATGAAAATCTTGTCTTTTTTTAAACAACTGCATCCTTTAAATTAATAATTCAGTAAAACAGCTTACATACCACTAATCAGTAGAGAAAACTTATTTTGTCTTTTCTAAAAAGTTAATCATGAGAATCACCTGTAGGGGGTCTAGCAAGAGTAATGTCTTTCTGCTAAAACTTTGGTCACTGTCTAATTAAAACAGATTTTTTTCTCAGTCTTAAGACACAGGCCCAGATATTCAAACTGCATCAGTTTGTGGCACAAGCCCATGCGCCACTCAAAGTAGTTGCGCAGGGGTGTGGCGAAGCGTTCAGTGGGTTGCGCTATGGCGCGGCTAGCAATATTGCCTGGCCACACCCACTATGCATAGCGCAGTGGAACTGCACCAGCACAAGTGGTCAGAGTGGAGCATTGAGATGCGGTGGCACAAGTCCCATTCCGCCATGCACAGCACCTGTGATATTCAAAGGGTGACATGCAAATGGGGCCATAATTTATGCAAGGTGCATGGGGGGCCATTTGCATCTGATTACGGCCCCATTTGCATGCCATTAGCATGCAGGTGGGCCGATCTCCGACGACTTGCGCCTGGCCCCTGCCAGGCAGCAGCTGTTGGGGACCGACGCCCCCTGCAGCCCGATCCGCGGGCATAACATTATCACCCCAGTAGCCCGATCACGGGCAGACATTATCCAACCTCCCACCCCGGTAGCCCGATTGTGGGCATCAGACTTCCCAAGTCCAATATCCCTGGTGGTCAGTGGATCACGAGTAGCCCGATCGCGGGCATACCTTCATCAACCTCCCTCCCGGTAGCCTGATCACAGGCATACCTTAACCCCGCCCCCATTAGCCTGATCACGGGCATAACACAACCCGCCCCCATTAGCCCGATCATGGGCATAGCAACCCGCCCCCATTGGCCCAATTGCGGGCATCAGATTCCCCAAAGCGGAATATCCCTAGTGGTCAGTGGACGAATGGAGCCGATCGTGGGCGGCATTCCTCACCCCAAATGTAAATCCCTGGTGATCTAGTGGACCCCCCACCCTACCCACCCATGGAGCCCCACCCCGCTCCCCGTCAGCTGGCGGATGGCAGCACCCACCGCCTGCCACCCACCACCCACTAACTGACAGCTCGGTATGACTGCCGCCCATTGGTTTCAGAGCATGAGCCAATGGTTGTGCAACCCATCTCATACTAGTCAGTCAGATATGTGAAATTCATTCCATCTGGACCCGACTAATGCGGTATAGGCTGCATGCCAGTAGCTCATGCTCTGAACCAATGGGTGTGCAGCTGACACTGGCAGTCAATCGTCAGCGGGGCAGCAGGTGGTGGGGGGTGCTGCTGCCCGCCCGGCTGACAGGGGGGTGGTGGGGCTCCGTGGGCGGTGGGTGGGGTCCACTAGATCACCAGGGATTTCATACTTGGGGGTGAGGAATGCCGCATCGTGATCAGGCTCTGTTCGGTCCACTGGACCACCAGGGATATTGGGCTTTGGGGGAATCTGATGCCCACTATCAGGCTAATGGGGGGCGGGTTAGGTATGCCGTGATCAGGCTAATGGGGGGCAGATTACGTTATGCCCGTGATTGGGCTAATGGGGGCAGGTTACGATATGCCTGTGATCTGGTTAATGGGGGCAGGTTACATTATGCCGCGATTGGGTTAATGGGGGCGGTTAGGTTATGCCCATGATCGGGCTACTCAGGGTGAGGGGGGGTTGGATGAAGGTTTGCCCACTATCGGGCTACTCGCGGTCCACTGGACCACCAGGAATATTGGACTTTGGAGGGGAGGTCTGATGCCTGCGATAGGGCTACTTGGGGGGGTTACTGTCATGCCCATGATCGGGGCATGGGGGTGCTGCCAGGTGCGGCGGGAACAGGTCGAGGGCCACCCACAGGTGGCAACTGCTGTGTTGTACCCTGCAATGTGGCAGCTCACCTGTGGGTGGCCCTTGACTTGTTCCTTTTTTTTCGGCTCAACTTTGTGCAGGCACAGGTAGGGGTTGCACCTGCGTAACTCTGCGGCCCGGGCTGGATATCGGGCTGTGCAGTTTGACATGGGCACGCCCCACCCTGTGCCTGCTACAATTACTGATGCACCGGCACATCGGGATTTGTGCAGGCACACTTTTCCCTTTTAAATATCACACCGGGGCGCATCAGTGGGTTGTGCATGGTGCAACACTGTTGCGCCATGCCCAACCCTTTTGAATATCTGGGCCACAGTTTATAATAATGGCAGTTCAGTGTCGGCTTAAGTTATGTTTTTAAAAGTCAAAATGGAAATTCTGTATTTTTTCTAAAAATAGCTGCAACCTTTATATCAGTAATTTAGTGTAACATAGCACACACACACAAAGCGTGTATTCTTTTGCACTGACTCTAAGCAAAGCTGCAGATACATTTTAAGAAGACTGTGTGCTTTGAAATGATTCTGAGAGAGAAACATTATCATTTTACATTCTGTCTCTTCTTTGTAACATATTATTTATTTTCTTATTTAGTTAAGCTTCAGATTAGTACCTTTGAGCCATGAGCTCTTTTACAAAGGTTCCATATCAGATAAATTACAGAAACATTATACAGGTAATGGTTACAAACCTACTGCATGACTTGTAATTTTTTGATAGTGTGACTATAGACATTTATTTTGTAACAAAAGCATGAAGCTACATTTTTACAGATCCCTGTAAATACAGGGACCCTGTAATCCAAAAATCTTGAGACACACATGTTTCCAAAGAGAATCAATAGTCCTTTGTAGCCATGGCTGTGTAAATGAAAAACAGATGTTTTTTTCTCATTCTTAAAAGACAAAGACATCCACCACACTGCTAACAGGACCTTGGGCTCCAGAAAGGCCATCTATATTTTAAACATACATAAAAGACATTGCTTTTCCTACGTGCCTAATGAGGGACACACACACACACACCATACTGCCAGCATGTTGCAATGCTATCCAGAGAAAACTGTTGAACCATCTTATTTACACGCAGGTCCCTGTTTTAGCTTATAAATGTTACATGCATACACATAAAGGTATCCTTTTGGTACAAGTTTTACACATTTTATAACTTGCTATAAAACAGAAAAAGGGTACTCACACAGGCAGATGGATTTCCCTCGGGGGGGTCTCCAAACAGATCTGTGAAACCTCTGCACGATCAGGTTGCCTCCTAGATACTTCTTTCTGAAAATATCCTAATCAAAAAAACACACACATGCCCCTGCAGTTATACACCCAGGCCGACAGGGGGCACATAACACTACATAAACCATAACTTATTTTTTTGGGGGTGGGTAGGGGCACGGCGGTAAAGAGGGACAGGGTTCGAGCCAGGACGGTGGGATGCAGGAGAAAGGGGGAAAAGAGTTTGAGCTAGCACGGTGGTGCTCGGGTTCCAGCCAGAATGGCATGGCAGGGGTTTGAGGAGTGTATGAGAAGGAGGGATGTAGGATGTTTACAAAATGGTGGGTGGCAGGGGTTCAAGGAGTGTACGAGAAGGAAGGGTGCAAGATGCTTACAAAATGTTGGGTGGCAGGGGTTCGAGGAGTGTACGAGAATGAGGGGCATAGGATACTTACAAAATGGTGGCGTTATGTCACTTCCAGGGTTTCAGTGTGGGTCATTTCCTGCACAAGTGGGTGGGACACAGGTTCATATGCGTGTCATTTCCTATGCAGGGGGCGGGACACGGGTTTGAGCTTATGTCACTTCTGCCAGAAGTGGGTGGGGCTAGCGCATTTTAGCGAGGGACTTCCGATTTAACAAGGGACAATTCTGATTGGTCTTTTTTAGGCCATGCCCACCTGTCAAATGACGTGGCATGCACTGATTGGCTGAAATTTAACATTTGATGAGATATATGAACTTATACTGCTCAAGTAGTTCAACCTCGGTCAAATCATTTACTCCCTTGTTAACAGAAATTATCTCAGATCCCTCAACTTTCAAAGGAATAGCATTTTTTAAAGAAGCTAGAGACCAGCTCTAGCCCACCACTCTGAAAAATTATGGGATAAGAGAAGTCAGTATTAAATGAATCCCGTTTCTTATTAACTTCTAAACGTGTACTACTGACCTAAATACTAATAAGAACACATCCAACTTTAATAAAACCCCCAAATGACCCTTAGAACTGCCATTTTAACAGATAGGGAAATGCATCGTAACTCTGAGCTTGATATGTTCATTAAGTATCACACTGTACTGTGCGAAGCCCAGGTAAAACGGCAAATATCACTTATTTATTGAAAGGAAGTCTTTCAGTTACATATGTACGAGTTTCCTATGTGGGAAAAAAAAAAGAGTTCCTTGAAAGACAATTTGTCCTTTTCTAGAGAGTCCGGGGCTTATTTTGCTTCGATTAGGTAAAGTAAATATTAAAGGAATAGCAAACCAATCTGGCGATCAGAGAGTAAGTGTTCTTAAGAGGTCAAAATTCAATCCTCCTCAGAGTCATCTTCAGAGAGCCATTCTTCATGCATTCACCGTACGGCAATTTCTCCACACACAATCCTGCTTCCTTTGGGTCGGTGAAGCGATATTGCTTTCTCCCATCTGCAAAATACAGTCGGGCCGGGAAGGCCATGGAGTATGTTATCCCCAAGTCTCTGAGTCTTTGTTTTACACCATCGAAGGCTTTCCTTCTCATTCTTGTGGTGTAAGCTAGATCGGGGAAGAAAAGCACTCTAATCTCATCCTGAAACACAGGGCTTCTGGTTCTAATAGCTCCAAATATAAGGTCTCGTTCTGCCATAGAGGCCAGGGTGAGCAATACAGTTCATGGGTTTTCAGTATCAGTATTAGGCCTCTGAGGAGAGATTCTGTATGCCCGAATGATTTTAAATTCTGTCAGTCCTGTAATTTCAGTAAGCCACAGACCCAGGTAATGCGAAAGGTTGCCTCCTTCAATCCCTTCCACCAAACCCAAAATCCTTATGTTGGCTGAGCGAACCGTGTTCTCGAGTTGTTCTACTTGACTTTTGAGAGCAGCCTGTTCTTTAATGGATATGGCAGTTGCTGCCAGGTCCTTCCCTGACACAGCCTCTGCATTTTTGGTAGATTCTCCCATAGCATCTAGACACATGTCCACTGCTTGAAATCTGGGAAAAGGAATCTAGCTTCTGGTCCATTTGTTACACTGTTTTAGTAAGCGCATTAACAGCCATTTGCAGGGACTTTAGTGATGCTGCTGGTGGTTCTGTGTTAGTTGAAGCAGCTGCTTCCTCCACATGGTCTGGCTGTTTGGGTACGGGTCCACGCGGCTGGAAAAAATCCTGCTTCACCATCTTTGTACGTCCCATTGTAGCTTAGATTTGGTATCCAAACATGCAGAATTCCGTAATAAGGGTGCTGTGGTATATTTTATATCCACTTGGATGATCATTTTCATAGATTTTACTGATTTATTAGAGCTTTTTTCAGGAGCTCCAGAAATTAGCTGTTCCTGGCTGGGCTGCTAGCTCTGCCCCCACTTGAAACAATATCAGCTGGTAAAGCATTCAAACAGTTAGTAATTCTGTGAGACAAATAATACTTACTTTTTTAGATATTAAAATGCTTTCCTTTTAGCTGATATTTGTGCCCTCTTGTTGTAATGCCACCATGCTTGACTTCCAATCCCATATTAATCATTAAATATTGATCCTGAACAGTGTCTCTTATCATTAACAAGTCCCCCCCAAACATCTCTGTTCAAGCAACATAAGTTTTAATTGAGACAATCTCTCAGTATAAGTAAAGTTTTGTAACCCTGTCATTTGCTTAGTGATTCTTTTTTGAATTCTTTCAATTTTAAAAATTTCCTTTTTCCTAAACGGACACCAGAATTGTGATCCATAATTTAACTGTGGACGGACGTATGCCCTTTACAAGGGTGCCAGTAAAACAGGGTCTCTGGATTTTATATTTCATTTAATTGACCATAACACACTATTTGCCTTTGTAATGGCCTCATTAATATGCTTTGATGGACACAGATCACTGCTGACCAGTTACCCAAGATCCTTTTCTAGGTGTGTTATAGAATGTTGTCTACCACATAAGAAATAAGCCTGTTTCATATTCCTATCTCCCAAGTGCATTACCTTACACTTATTGACAATGAACTTCATCTCCCATGCCCACCTAGAAATACTGTCAAGGTCTTGCTGGATTTTTTGTCTTTCCTCTATGCTGTGACAAACTCCACCTATTTTAGAGACATTGGCATATTTAGTATGCCAACTGTTTAAGTTCCTTGTTAGGTCAGCTATGAATGTATAAAAAATAAGAGTGCCTAAAACTCAGCCCTGAGTTACCCCTCTTGACACAACTCCATCCTCAGACACACCTGTAACCTGCGCCCTTTGTGTTCGTCCTTCCAAACATCTGGAAATCCAAGCTATAAATGTGGCATCAATGTTGTAAGTTTAATTTCTAGGGACATGGTTATGGTGTACTTATACACACTTCTGGCAGTGCCCTTTCCCCTTTAAGGCTTGCCGGAACATCTTCAAGCTGGCTTCTCCCACCCACCTGAGTGGTAACTCCCTCAGCACCACCATGTGACACCAGATCTTCCTTTCTGTTGGAAGAAGAAGGTTCCCTCCTTACCGCTGTCGCGCCAAAGAGGCCTTTTGCTTTATTTCTCTGGATTTCAATAAAAAACTTGTCTTCAGGCTATTTCTTCTCACCATTGACATGGACGACATGAAGTCTGATCCGGGATTCTTGAAAATATGCCTGCAGGTTGAAGATGTCACAGACAGATCCACATACCATGTGCATTTACTGCCTGGACCACAAGCATGATCCCCAGGTCTGCAGTCTTTGCCACACTTTCCATCCATCCACTTTGGAGGATCATCATACCCACCTGCTCCTAGGTCATCCAGACGATCGTGACCTGCCGATCAAATCTAATGACCCCTGTCAGGTGGTATCTGTGGCGGTAGGGTCCGCTGAGCTACTTGAGGCATTTAAGGAGGCCGCAGCTCACACCTCCTTGGCTTTTACCTTTTTGCCACTCTCCTTGGGTGTCTCCTTTACTGGGGCATTCAAAGAATTGTACCAGGCCCTTCCCACTCATGGACAGGGTCCCTCTTCCAAGCACAAATCTAAGTCTAAGAAAGAGACCAAAAAATGGTCTCACTGTTGATCATGGGATTGGGAGTGCTCTTGAGCCTCCGATTCCCGTGCTTCTTCAGAGATTCCAATTCTGGTCAATTCCTCAGCCAAGGCCACCAGCCCGATAGTCTCCCCGTTGGGCCAGTTGGTTGAGACACAGGTTGATCTTCCAGCTAAGATCTTTCTTGAGCTGGTGAACCCGTTGTCATCTGGAGAGGCTGATACCTCTGTATCCAGGACTCTGGTCCTGCCTCTAGCTCAGGGGATGGATCAGTAGGCTGATCCGCTGCCCCTTCCTTGGGAGATCCCAGACCTGGAGGTTCCTCAGCCTTCGCTGGCCCCTTCTGAGGCCCACTGTTAGTTCACCCGACAGTCAAGGTCACAGGCCTGCTTTCCATCCCCCAAGTCGAGCAGCTTGCGTTGACGCTCACGCTTTCAGCCCTCGGAGAAGCAGCGTTGCCACTATTCTTCATCCCCATCCTCCTCTGGTGAGGAGAGGCTTCAGCACAAGTTACGTTGATGCTGTGAGGACTTGGTGTAGCAGCAGCTCATTTTTACAAGGATGAAGCCCATTCTGGCTTCAGCCTGGCCATCACCTGGCTCTCGCCACAGAGGCCGACGCCTTCTCTGCCTCAGCAGGAGCCAACCTGTCAGGTACTGGTTCGGCCTTTACCGGTTTCTCTGCCGATTCAGGTGGAGCTGCTGTAAAAGTGACTGAAGACCGATGCTCCAGCCAAAAAGTCTCACCCGGCCTCTGATCTTCCCCATCGGCTTTCAGTCACTGTCACCCCGACCATCCTCAGAGGGTCATTGGGAACTCTGGCGGTAGACCCCTCTTTGGTGAATCCTTGGAGTCTCAGGGCTCCTCCTTGCACTCTCATCCGGTGGACGTGGAGTCAACCAGGGATCTCTCGATGGACGAAGGCCCTACCTCCTTTATGGGCCTGCTCTGTCTTATCTCAGAGTCCACGGGTCTCCAGATGGAGTCCATTCAGAAGTGGGCACATTACCCACTCACCAAGATCCTGGACCGGGGTGATTCCCCTTGGAAGGCATTCCCAGTGGCAGAGGCCATTCTGGGCCCTGAATTTTAGCTGTGGCAGCATCTGGCCACCTGCCCTGCGCTGTCAGCCTGGATGGCCCACAAGTATGCCGTCCCTATCGGGTCCCCTTCGGGGTTCACGGGCACATCCCTTGGCTGAGGGCCTTGTAGCAGATTCCATGTTCAGACGCTGTGGCAACATGAGTGATGTTGACAAGCTGCCCGATAAGAGGTCCAAGAAGCTGGACCATATGGCCAATAAGGTCTGTGCTTCCTCCTTTCTTGACCTTCGCCAGGCAAGTTCGTCCCTTTTGATGGCCCACTTTTCCCATGCCCTTCTGGGCATGCTTGATGGTGTTCTCCCTCCTCTCCCAGCAGACCTCCAGACCATGGTCAGGCAGGTCCGGGATCAGGGCACAAGCTGTAGCCAAACAGCTCCAGACTGCCATGGACATCGGTGACTCCTGCGCCTGGTCCGTGGTGGCTGCAGTGGCCATGTGTTGCAGGGCTTGGTTGCAGATCTTGACCTTCATGGTGGATAACCAGCACAAGCAGGTGGATATCTCCATCCTGGGTACCGACTTGTTCGGGTCCGGGGTCAAGGTGCACCTCTCCCACATCAAGAAGTCCAGTGCCACCTTGGACTTGGTGACATCCACCCAGAGGGATCCCAAGGGCCCTAAGCAACCAAAGAAGAAGCCCTTTCAGAACCTCTCTGCTCCTGCAGCCAAACCAGCCCAGCCCCAAGCTGGACAGCAGGCTTAGGCCTGGCAACCTCAACGGAAGCCTGTGGCAGCGGTCACCCACAAGCTTGGAGGACAAGGCCCCAGTGACTCTTCAGCTGGGCCCTCCTCTGCCTCCATGCCTACCCAGTGATGGGATGAGGGGTGCCTCCCTCATTCCTGTCACACTTCCCCTGGGTCCTCCTGTGAAGGGCCATCTCCACCACTTTCTTTCTGCCTGATCTGCAGTTACCATGGACAGGTGGGTCCTCGAGGTGGTTGGTCAGGGTCTGCCTCTGTAGTTTGAGGCATACCTGCCCTGCCAAGCCCGCACCCCACAGGAGGGGCATAGTGTCCATTGACATCCTGTTGTCCATTTGGGACAGCATTGCCAAGCTCCTCCGCAAGGAGGTTTTGGCTCCTGTCCCGGACCTTCCAGAACAACCAGGGTTTGTCTCCAGGTACTTCCTGGTGCCAGAACAGACAGGGGGCTGGCACCCCATCTTAGATCTGCACGACCTGAACAAGTTCATCGGGCCATGCAACTTCAGGATGGTCACTCTGTCTCAGAACATACTATCTCTCAAGCAGAAGATGTGGTTTTGCTTCCTGGATCTTTAGGATGCATTTTTTCATGTCCCAGTCCATCTGTCCCACCGCTGGTTCCTCCAGTTCCAGGTGGAAGGAATTCTCTATGAGTTCCAATCCATGTCATTCAGTCTGTCCATCACAGTGGTGGCTGCTTAACTGAAGCACCGTGGAGTCCGAGTTTACCCATACCTGGATGACTGGCTGATTGCAGGTCCCTCCAGGCAGGAAGTGGAGCAGTCAAAGGACCTGGCCCTCCAGACCTGCATCTCCCGTGGCCTCCTGGTCAACGAGGCCAAGTCAGAACTCGTGCCCTTGCAGGTGATCAATTTCATCGGGGCAGAGCTTGACTCTTGCAGAGCCAGGGCTTGGCTCCCAGCAGACAGGGCAGAGGCTCTCTCCTCCTTTGCCTGATCATTTAGAGTGGGGCAGTTGCACCCTGCTTGGGACTTTCTGCACCTCCTGGGCTACATGGCAGCCAGCACCAGCATGATCCATTGGGCCCACTGGAGAATACGCTCTCAGCAATGGGAGCTAGCCCACCAGTGGTCTCAGCGCAAGGGCCACTTCGACCAGCTGGTCACTGTGGCCCAATCAGTGTGAGATGCCCTCCAGTGGTGGTTAGTCCCAAATAATCTGCAGGAAGGTATCCCATTTGTCCGCCCAGAGCCGATGGTCATCCTGATGACCAATGCCTCTCACATGGGCTGGGGTGCCCACCTGGGGGAACACAGAGTCCATGGGCTCTGGACCCCTGAGGAGTCCCGGTGCCACATCAACCTGCTGGAGCTCAGGGCAGTTTGGCTGATGCTGACTGCTTTTTCCCCACACATTTGGGGTCAGGTGGTTCAGTTCCAGATGGACAACATCACAACCATGTACTACCTCAACAGGCAGGGCAGGAGGTACTCCCTTACTCTGTACAGGGAAACTCCTTGTGTGGACCCTTGTGCACAGCTTGGAGGCCAATCTCCTGACCATACATGTGGTAGGTGTCTCCAACCAGCTGGCACATGCTCTCAGCCGTGTGGGCATGACGTCTCATGAGTGATCTCTCCACCCAGAGGTTGTGGGACACCCCTCTGTTGGACCTGTTTGCCTCTGGGGGAACACAAAGCTGTGGCTGTTCTGTGCCCACCTCCCTCAGCAGGGAACGCTGCAGGGGATGCCTTCTCAAGGCCCTGGACCCCGGGCCTCCTATATGCCGTCCCGCCATTTCCCTTGATTCACAAGGTGTTGCTCAAGGCAAAGAGGGACAGGGCACGGATGATCTTGGTGGCTCCGGACTGGCCATACCAGTTCTGGTACCCCAATCTTCTCAACCTCAGCAGCAGGCTCCCAAGGCATCTTCCTCTCCACCCAGACCTGTTCTCCATCAGTCAGTGAAAGGTACTCCATCTGCTCCTTCAATCCCTGCACCTGACAGACTGGTTCCTGAACAGCTAGAGTTCCAGGCTTTGGGTCTCTCCGAAGATGTCCTCACTGTGGTTGAGGCATCTTGGAAGGAGTCGATCCAAAAATGCTATGCCTTCAAGTGAAAGAGGTTCTCTATTTGGTGCCAGGGCAAGGGGCTCAATCTCTTATCTTGCCCAGTGGCAAGCATTCTCGACTACCTTTGGTCCCTCTCCCAGTTGGGCCTTCAGTCGATGACCCTTAAGGTGACCTGGCAGCCATCTCTGCCTACCGGGCATGGGTAGATCCAGGGTTCTTCCGCAAACTGAACCCAAACCAAATGTGAACTTTTTCATTTTTGCCCGATCTGGACTGAACTTGAACCAAAAAAAAAAAACAGATGAGTCCAAACCAAATGCGGACCTAGACCATGTGAGATGAGAAGAACCCACATGGAGGCGGTAGAGTGAAATTATTGAACTCAAACTGATGAATTACACAAAAAAACCTCAAACAAAACTGAACTTGAACTCACACTTCTACTTATCAAATCGAACTGAACCAAAATCTGACTATACCCTGCTGAACCGAACTAGAACCCTAAAGACATGAGAATCCTCTCTCTAGGCACAGGTTGGTCAGCAGTCGGTGCAGAAGAAGGTGGCCTGGTGCTTTTTTGAAGATCTTGACCACATTTCCCCTCCAGTGCATAATCCACCACCACCTTGGGACTTGTTGCTGGTGTTGGCAAGGATCATGGGCAATCCATTCAAACTGACGCACAGGTGTGATATGTCTCATCTGTTGTAGAAGACCTCAATACTGTTGCCTATCACATCAGCCAGAAGGATCAGTGAACTCCAAATGCTCTTGGAGGAGTCTCCTTACCTGGTCTTTCACAGGGAAAAGGTTGACCTTCACCCCAACCCGAAGTTCCTCCCAAAGGTAATGTTGGATTTCCAACCACACCTCGGAGGTCGAGCACAGGCTCCATACCTTGGACCTGCAGCGAGCACACACCTATTACAAGGAGTGCACAGCTGGAATTTTGGGAAATGTTGTCACCTATGCTGAAGCCACACCTGGAAGACCAGCAACTAAGCAGATGATTGGCAGGTGGATTGTATCCTGCATCAACCTCTGCTGTAGTTTGGCAGATAGGGAGCCTCCCATAGGGCTACGGGCTCATTCCAGCTGTCATACTGCTGCTTCCAGGGTTGTCCCTACCCAGGAAATCTGCAGGGCTGCTACCTGGAGGTCAGCATGCACCTTCATTTCCCACTACCACGTCAACTTTGAGTCATGCCGGGATGCTGGTTTTGGGTCCTCAGTTCTCCAATCTTTATTCCCTAAATGGGGGGGTGCGCCTTGCCCCCTCCTCTCAGAGAACTGCTAGGTGTCTGCCAGAAGTGTGGATAAGTACACCATATCCACATCCCTAGAAAACCAGGTTACTCACCTGTAACAGATCTTCCACACAGTGGTCTCTTGCAGCAGGTAATATACTTGGGTTGTCACCAGAGGTCACTGTGGCTCATGGCAGCTCTTCTAGCAATCTTTTCCAGGGCCCACCCACACATGACATCAGCTTCCTGTTTTCTATATAAGTGTGGGCAGTGCCTGGTATCCTCAGTTCATTTTCCCGCTGTCTTCAGCTTGCATGCAGCAGCTAGAGCAACTTTAGACAGCAGTCATCGATGAGAATTTGAGCAACCAAACGAATGTCCAAAGAATCTTCAAGCAAGAAAGCGTTATTTAATTCTGCCATTGCGGTAGGAAAATCTACTGCTTTGACAACCATACTACTTGTGTAAGGTGTCTGGGACCCACACACAACACCAGTTCCTACATTCATTGTCAGGATTTCGACCAAGCAACCCGTCATCGATGGTTGCTTGAAATTAAACAACATTTAATGGAGCAGAAATTGTCTCTCATGGAGAATCAGGGGCTCGTCCCAGGAGTCCAACCCCCCACTGATTCTCATCAACGGCACAAAAAGGAGGAGGAGAAGCCCTCCTCACAGTCTGTGCCTAAGCACTCGTCGATGGCCACCGTCACTGGTGCCCCACCGTTGACGGTGTACTCTCAGCCTGCCTCTTCTTCGACGGGGGGTTATACCCTCTCTTCGATGGCACTTTCTAGCGCATTGACTGCAGTTTATAATGAGCCCTTTATGGGTTCCATTGACGCTCCATCAATGGGGGCTTCTCTCCTGTCGACGGGACTGTCATTTTTACAGCATAGCACTCTTTCCCCAGCAGCTCCATCGACGAGGGGCTGCCTTCCACAAGGAAAACCTAATTGCATTTGCTTTGCTTACTGCCCCTCCACCCTCGCAGGTGGGTACCCATAGGGGCCAGGCAGACCGGGATCGGGACCTGGTCTTTACCACCCAGAGGCAAGACCTGCTCAGGCTATGTGTCCAATCCCCTCCATCCTTCCTTTGGTTTCCCAGAAACCCCCTCTCTACCCCTCCTCCTACTCAAAAAGAACTGAATGTTACCACAGTAGTACAGCACGTCTTGCATGCCATGCGGCATGCTCAGCCCTCCAATCCAGGAGAGCCAAGCCATCCATCCCATTCACCCACACCTCCGCCTAAAAGGTTTCACAGTGACATGGATCCTCTCCCACCCTGGTCACCTCCCCTGTATATGGAGGACTACTTATCAGATGAGCCTGATTTCCCAGCAGATTTTACCAGAGATCTAGAGGACAAGGAATTCCAGGAGTTGGATTTCCAACTCCACTCTCCTTTATTGGACCTCTCATTAGAAGAGGACTTGCCCAGACATACGGCTGCCTATCCTCCAGATGACCCTTCTTTCCATGACATGATGGTCCAAATTCAAAAGGTCATGGGATTCTCTACTACTGAACATAAAAAACAACGTAAGAATATGGCAAACTGCTTGGAGTTACCTGAGGAGGCGGTCTTAGTGGTACCCCCACTAATCCAGACCTACCAAAACGCTATGCTTGCAGCCTGGCACCAACCTTCTTCTGTCATGGCTGTTCCCCACAAGGTGGATCACATATACCAGGCTCCTCTGGATCACCTTTTCTATCCACTATGCCTGAGGCTGATTCAGTGGTGATTGCTGTCGCTCATGATCATACTAAACGACCAAAACACATGAGCTCCTTACCTCCTGATAAAGAATCCCGCAGGATAGATTATCTGGGGGAAAAAGATATTTCAATCCAGTACCATGAATCTCAGAATCCTAAATTATATGGGACATATGATCAAATACCAGTGTACACTCTGGTCATCTGACATTGAATTAATCGATAAACTCCCTCCTTCACAGGAAAGGGAACAGTTACTGGCCACAGTAACCACTGGCAGACTTCCGGTGATGTAGTGATCCAGAATGGCAGTTTAGCCTTCGGCTCTCAACCCTACCACCGACAGTCCACTGCAATCCGGAAAGCTGCATCTGCCTGTACTAGAAATTTTACTGGCAACATAAACAGTTTGACTTCAGCGATGGGGTGAATTAAAAAGAAAGGGTCGGTGAGCCCCAGAATAGCTGCACAGAGCAAAAGAGGATGAGTTACCCGCGGCCTAAGTCCCGCACCTTCCCGCTCCTCAGTACTCTCGGGTTCGGGAGAAGAGGACTCCTGTTCGGATTCAGGATCCATTGCGACTCAACTGGAAGCCAGGAAAATACTGCAGCTCCTCCAACGCATCGATGGCGAAGTGTCAGATATACAAAAAAATTTCCGAAACTAGAAGCAAGAACTGCTGACATAGAGAAACATGTGGACAATATGCAAAATGAAAATATGGCTTACAGTCGATCCCTGGCCTACCTCCATAAAAGGGAACAAGCTTTAACAGCAAAAACGGAAGATGTAGAAGCACATTCCCAACGAAATAACATTAGGGTGATCGGGATTCCTGAAGGGGTAGAACAAGAGGACATGCCAGGTTTCATGGAGTTGTGGTTGAAAACAGAGCTGGGTTTGGAGGAAGATACACCCTTAGAAATAGAGAGGGCACACCGTACATTGGGGCCTAAACCGAAACCTGGGGCACCTCCACGAGCTATCCTTATTAAATTTCTGAAATTTCCTACAAAAGAAAAAATCTTACACCGTGCCTGGGCCAAGAACGATTTTAATCTAGATGGAACCAGGGTATACATAGACCAAGATTTTCCTCCCTGCATGGCTGCATGGAGAAAAAAGTTCTTTGGGTGTCAAAACAGCTCGGAGAAAAGGGCAAGAGAGCATACCTGTGCTATCCAGCCAAACTATGGGTCGAACTTCCTGATGGCCCCAAGGTATTTGATTCTTTGCTTGCAGTGAGAGACATTTTGGAAACAGAAGGAATCACCTTGCCAGATTTGAAGGAGGAGATCGTGGAAAGTGAGATTGAGCAGCTACTGTGGTCCCTGTCTCCAGGCGCTAAGAAGCCTCAGAACCCGAATTCAAGGATGGAAGCATTGCTCCCGCTACACACAGACCTTTTGAAGTGGCTCCAAAAAAGGTCAGTCCAGTTGAATAACCGGCAGGTCATTAGAGACTTTTGAAGTTATTAGACACTATGAAAATATTTCCTAGAGTCAGAGGTGGAGAATTGGGGCCTTTTTATTCACCTTACGTTATTCCTCTCCTAGAACTGTATGACGTCAGGGAAGCAATTTTCAAAAGATCCAGATATTGCTCGTACCTAACAAGGCCCTGATTTGTACAGGGGACTGGGGAATTTGTCTTACAAGTTGCTCAGAGCATCTGGAGTGAGGGCTTACATTATGGTGCGGGGTTGGTACTTGATACGCATTTGCAATCTGCTAGAAACTGAAATGGCTCAAGCCAGCATTCTTCTTAATGATCTTCAGTTTACACAGGGGCTTATTTTGCTGTGAACGTCAGGGAATTTGGTCACAAGGAAGAGTCCCCCCTATGCAGAGACTGCCTCCCCCATGTTGTGATTTTGGTGCCCTGGAACTTTTGGATGTCTAAGTAAAAGACTTCCTTTTATAAACAAGTTGACTATATTACAACTTTGATCCTAGGGACATCATGCTATTATTTCTTCATGTTTAGTTAATGATGCAATATAGTTGACACAAATGACTCTCTGGGCATGACTGGAGAAGGGCACGGAAATGAGGGAGGGGATATTAACTGAAATTTCTCCGGATATTAAGGCATTATGGACATCCTTACAAGGGTTTTGAGAAGCAGCAGGTGATTTCTGCCTAACCGATAACTCCTTATTAATACAGGGCACAGGTTTTGGGGGTTCTGATATTACCGGGTCCCCAACCTTGCACCCAATATTAGGGTTCGTTACCCCTCAAGAGCATTTGCTGTTTTTCTCCCTTTGGAGGACATTCCCACCTCTGCGGAGGTGGTTCTGGTGGATTACTGATCCTGCCAACAAATTTGTTGCTCCCCTCTTCCCCATAGTCACCGATTGGGAAGGGGGAGCCACCTCAGTTACTGTCATGTTAGTTGGTTTAGTACCATATTTCAATGGCACTTACTTCTCTATCCTATTTCTTTACTCTATAACTGCTTGCTTTTTCTCTTCTCTTCCTAATTCTAGGGGGAATGACTGTCTACTGCAAAATATTTATAGTATCAGTCAGCAAACAAGAGCTTATTGAGCAAAGAGATATTTATTTTTATTATGGTTTCATATGTAATGGCTTCACTAACACTTTGTTCCCTGAATGTTAAGGGAATTAACAACATGGTTAAACATGCTAAGATTCTCACTGAGTTAAAAAGAGAAAATTGTGATATTGCCTGTTTACAAGAAACCAAACTATCTTTATCAGAACATCTAAAGCTTCAAAGGTCATGGGTGGGCAATGTTTATTCAGATGAACACCCCATGGCAAAAAAGGCCGGGGTAGTTTTTCTTCTCAAAAAAGGCCTACCATTCCAAATTCAAAAAGTGCAAAGAGCAGGCTATGGCCATTGGCTGATTCTCTCTGGGTTATTTAAGGGAAGATTATTACATTTAGTAGGAGTTTATGCCACCACGCTCCCCTCGGGAGAATTTTTTAGATCATTATTTTCCAACTTTGCTGGCCTCCCTCCTGGACAAATTATATGCATGGGAGATTGGAACTGCGTCGAAGACGTGTTAAAAGATAGGAGTTCTCCCAAAATTCCCAGCTCCAAACCCTGCTCCCACTTATTAAAAACTCTTTGTACTGAAGCTGGGATGGTTGACCCATGGAGATGTCACAATCCTGTTGCCAGGAACTACACCTTTTTTCACCAGTCTCTAATACATACTCTATACTAGACAGATATTATACACAGAAATATTTTTTTATATAGTTTTAAGGAGATACGTATCCTCCCTATCACTTTATCTGACCACGCCATGGTGAAGACAAGGTTAAATTGGGGTGAACCACAATCTAGGGGGCTGTGGAGATTTGACGCTGGTCTGTTAAATGTCAACCAATACAAAGATTCAATCAAACAACTTATCCAGAATTTCTTAAATGAAAACTTAGAAACAGGCTCTGCCCCCAAATTTATCTGGGATGCTTTAAAGGCGGTGGTGAGAGGTCATACAATTTCATATGCCTCGTACAAATATAGAGAATACAGGGCAAAATTACAGAGCTCCCTGGATCTGATCACGGTCTTGGAAGATGAACATAAGCGAATGGGCTCATTAACAGTTTTGACTAAACTCACTCAAGCCCGGGACAAATATGACTCTTTATTACAAAGGTGGGTGGAAAATAATCTTAGATATTTGGGGCAGAAATATTATGAGAGGGGAGAGAGAGCTGGTAAATTATTAGCCCAAAGACTATGGAAACAAGCAGCAGACAGATATGTTGAAAAGATTACTTCAGAAGTAACACTCTCCCAGGATAAGTTTTCCCCGGACGAGATTGGAGAGGATTTTGAGGTTTTACAAAAAGCTATACAAAATGGAAAGAGACCCTCAACACAGTGAACTAATCACAAACTTCTTAGATAAAGTAGATATCCCCACCCTTTCCAATTCACAGAAGGTAGCCCTGGAAACCCCCTTCATAGAACAAGAGGTGATAGGTGTGATTAGGGCTCTACCCACTGGAAAGGTGCCAGGCCCAGATGTCTACACAGCCAAGTTTTTTAAAGGATTCGGGGAAAATCTTGCTCTGTTGTTGACAAGGGTTTGTAACTCTGCTCAGGAGTTGTGAGCCCTTCCCAATACATGGAGGGAAGCTACGATCACGGTAATTCCTAAGACTGGGAAGGATCCTACCCATTGTAGTAGCTACAGGCCAATTGCATTACTTAATCAGGATGTAAAAATATTCACTAAAATTTTGAGTAATCGTTTACAGAAAGTCATAACTGACTTGGTGCACTCTGACTAAATGGGATTCATTCTGGGGAGACATTTACAAGATAATGTTCACCTGCTGCTGAATGTTCTCTCCGGAGTCGGACCTCTCCTTGGGGGGATCTCAGGGCAGTTCTTTCCCTGGATGCTGAAAAAGCATTTGACCAGGTAGACTGGCAGTATTTAGATGTGATTCTGGGGAGGTTCAGCTTCGGAGACAAGTTCAGGGCATGGATAAGGAACATATATTCAGACCAGGTTGCAAGGGTCAGAGTGACCAGGGTGCTCGCATCTACACTCTTACTTTGCAAAGGAACCAGGCAGGGTTGCCCTCTCTCCCCCCCTCCTCTTTGCCCTTAGTCTTGAACCATTGGCGGCCTTTATTAGACAGACAAATATCTTTTGGAGTATAAACAATGGTGAAGAGATAAAGATCTCTTTATACGCTGATGACACGTTGTTATATATTTCCAACCCAGTCCAGGCTATCCTCCACATTAAAAATATACTACAGGAGTTTGGCCATTTCTCAGGTTACAAAGTGAATGCAGATAAATCTAAGTTGTACCCGGTGGGAATAAACAAGAGAAGAACTCTCCCAGTATTAGACCCTGTTAAATGGTGCACCCAAGGGTTTCATTACTTAGGGGTGTGGATTCCCCGAGATCTGAAATAGCTTTTTTCCAAAAAATTACATGAAATTACTTTAAGAAATTAGAGAGGATTGTAACAGATGGAAGGAGCTGCCCCTTTCCCTCTCAGGTAAGAAAAAAACAACCAGAATGAACATCCTCCCCCAATTTCTCTTTATATTTAGTGCTGTTCCCATTCAACCCCCCACTAGCTTTTGGAAAGACCTATCGACAACGCTTTCTAAATTCATTTGGGGAGGTAAAAAGCCAAGAGTTAAATGGAAAATAATGCTGTCACCCAAAAACAGATGAGGGTTAGGACTCCCAGATATGCACTTATACTATTGGGCTGCACAATTGCAGGTTCTGAATACTTTAGCATGACACTCCCCCAACCCCCAAAATGAGTGGAAATTAAATTAGCATCCTGGCCTATAAAACAAATAACAGATATTTTTCATCTGGGTCACTCCCACTTGTATAAACTACATGTCTCTAACCCTTGGACCCAGACCACCATTCAGGCTTGGCTAAAGGCAAATAAAAACCTTGGCCTACCACTTTTCCTCACCCTCCAAACCCGTATACTGAGTTGCAAGGACTTCTTGCCTCAGAGGTGGGACTTGAAATTTCACTTGTGGGAGAGACAAGGCCAACAACTGTTAGGTCAGTTCTTTTTGAGTCAGACTTTTAAATCATTCTAACAATTAAAACATGAATTTGGTTTGAAACAGCAAGATTTCTTTAGGTACCTCCAATTTCGACACTATCTGGGTTCTAAAACAGTATATAAGTGGGATGAAGATAACATACCAGTCAATTCTCTCAGAGATTCCTTAATGGCTCTGACAACTGGGAGGGAAGGCACAAAAACAATTTCTAAGTTGGTGTTGGCAATGCAAAACACTAATTATGACCCTTTGGCTGAGGTTAAAAAGGCCTGGTCAACAAAATTGGGATTTTCACTCGCTGAGAAGGAGTGGGGCACGGCATGGGAAGAGGTCCATAAAACAACAGCCTCCCTCTTTTGGAGGGAATTTCGTTGGAAAGTTGGAGTGAGATTTTTTTAGACCCCCAGTTGTGACGAAACATTATGGGCATTATCCCTCAGATAGATGCTGGCATCATTGTCAAGTGGGAGGCTCATATTCACACATTTTTTGGAACTTCCCAGTAGTGGAGGGTTACTGGGAGGAGATCCGGAAGCTAACCTCTGACCTCTTTGAAGTTCCCCTTCCTGAAGCTTCACAATATTGGCTTCTCTGCCCCCCCAAAAAAAGAGAACACAGGGATACCTGTATGCAGTATTAATAGGGGCAGCTCTTAAAACCATTCCTATAAATTGGCTAACACCAAACAAACCAGAAATAGCCACATGGTACACTATTTGTTCAGAAATTTTGCAATCAGGGTATTTGACTGCAAAAGTCAGGCTGGGAGTAGATACTTTCAAAGTTAGATGGTTACCTTTTCTTCGCTTCATGGCAAAGAGAGAAAACATTGATATTTTGGCACTAATAGCCAGATATGCCCGAATGGAGAAATCTATAGATATATCAGGAATGTTTTGGAGTATGAAATAAATGAGAATCATGACTTATTCTATGTTAAATGCTTTATTTTTTATTTTTATTTTTTCTTCAACAATGTAAACAGCACCTTCAGATTTATTAAGTTGGGGATTATGTAAATAGAGGCCATTATGACTAGTGACTGATTGTACAAATCTGGTTCTCCTCTCTCCTCCTCTGTCTCTATCTATCTCTTTCTTCCTTTCTATTCTTCTTTCCTCTTCTTGTCTTCCTATTCTGATTGCAGCATTTCTTAATTGTTGCCTTCAGAATGAAAAAAACAAGAGAATAAGGTGGTATGAAGTCATAAATTTGAATGCAAATGTCACTGTACTATCACACTGAAATCTCTTGTCAATAAAATATTTCCAATAACCACTGGCAACTCCATTTCCTGACACCTGCTCTGGTCAGGCTATGATGCAGTTGATACCGTGGCCCACATGTGAGCAACTGGCATTACCTTGCTTTGCCATGCTTGGCTTCGCGTCTCAGGGTTCACACCTAATGTACAGCAGAGAGTAGTTAATACTCCCTTTAATGGGCCCAAACTATTCGGGCCAGGTACCCAAACATTGAGAGATGATCTCCAAGCTTCAGGTACAGTAGAACTCTACGTACAGTCCATGGCATGTACCATACTTCCCAGCCATCTTCCCATTCCCAGTCCTCTCTCTGCACCAAAAGAGGTTGAAAATACAGAGGCTCTAATAGAGGTGGCTTCAGAGGTCATTCCCAATCTACCAGAGCCAACACCTCTGCTACTAAAGGCTCCCGCTCACATCCTCCAGGTGGGGCAGGTCAGCCCACCTCCCAGTGACCTACTGGTGCCCTGTCCACACTTCCTCAGCCAGGCCACTGAAGCAGTGGGCGGTCATTTTTGCCCTCCATTTGGAGGCCTGGAAAATGATCACATCAGATGAGTGGGTACTCCAGATAATTCAGACAGGTCACACTCTGGAATTCATGTCCAGACCTCACCCGCCCCACTCAGTTCATTGCCCACCTGACCATATTCCTATTCTTCAGGAGGAATTAAAGGCTGTTCTAACCAAGAAGGCCATTTACCCAATAACCTCTACAGAATACCAGAAGGGGTTTTATTCCCATTTCTTCCTGGTACCCAAATAAACTGGAGATCTCAGACCAATACTGGACCTCAGAAAATTGAACCTACACATCCAGTACAAATGGTTCCACATGATCACTTTAAATTCCATCATGCCAATACTGAAAGAAGGGGATTGGCTTTGTGCCTTAGATATGAAGGATGCCTACCTACATATCCCCATCCATCCTACCCACCACAGGTTCCTTTGCTTTCACCTGTTGAGAGAACACTACCAATTCCGGGCACTCCCATTTGGCCTCTTGTCGGCCCTGAGAGTGTTTACCAAATGCATAGTGGTAGTAGCAGTAGCCTTACGAAGGGATGGGCACTTTGTCTTCCCATATCTGGATGGTTGGCTCATCAAAGCAGAGTCCAGAACTGCTCTACTTTCCTCCCTAGACACAACCTTAACTCTGTTCCAAGCTCTAGGGATTACGGTCAGTTGGCCAAAGTCCAATCTGACCCCCACACAGTAACTCCAATATATAGGAGCAGTCCTAGCCATGGTTTCTGCCAGGGCCTACCTTTCAGCCACCAGGCAAGACAAGCTCCTATCTCTGGCATCACAGATACAAACCCAGAAAGTAGTCACAGCCAGACAAATGTTATGTTTCCTGGGTCACATGGCCGCTACCATCCCTACAATTGCTTTCACCCGTCTTCATATGAGACCAGTCCAATAGGTCCTCCAATCAATCAGTCAGTATCTTTATTTAGCCAGGTGGAATACCATTGAGCAGGGCTCATTTACAAGATGGACCTAGTAGTTTAAACAAGAAGAAGAAGTCACAATACCAACAATTTGGAGTAGACGTAGCAACATTAGTGGCCTATGTACAGTCATTACAAGTGAGAAAGGCATGGCTTGACACGGTGGTGTACAATAATTTACAAATAGCAATGTGAGGCTTGACACTGGGAACAGAACAAGGCAGCATAATTTACAGGCATGGTACCAAAGGCAATCAGCATACTGCTATGTGCAAGTTCTATGCAAGGCAGGTCTCTGATAGACAGTAGAGTACAATATTATATTGGATGAGGTCTAGACCAGCAAAGCATTACATGGCCTAGGAGAAGACTATAATGCAAGGGCACTGAGGGCACAGGATGCACCAAGGATAGTGGAGGGAGGAGAGGTTAGGAGGGGGCAATTGTAATACCTTCAGGATTGACATAGCTGCATTAGTCGGCATGGTAGGTCTATGGGTAAGGGGGAGGGTATGGGGTGAAAAGGTGCCATTAGTAGGGGGAGGTGAGAGGTAGGAGGGAGAGTCAGAGATTTAGTACCGGAAGCAGTTGCAGGACTCTATAAATGATCATTGGATATGATTTTTGAAGGCAGCTAATGGTACAGGTGAAATGAACTGCAGTAAATTATGAGCAGTATTCCAGAGGACTGGTAAGGTGTGACTAATCGCCACCTGACCAAAGCGCATCCTAACTCTGGGTATGTAAAGGGCGATACGAGTCTGGTTTCTCAGCAGATAGCTGCCAGGATTGCAAGAAGGTAGGCAATCCTTATTATATTGAGGCAGCTTTTTAGAGATGGCCCTATAGATCCAGAGCACGGTGTTCTTTTGTTGTCTAAGACTAAATGAGCCCCAAACTACAGTGTTGTAGAAGGTACAGTGGTGTGTTGAGTAGGTGGCACTGGTAATGAACCTGAGTGCCCATTGGTGCAGAGTGTCTAGTTTGGCAAGGGCCACACTAGAGCAGTGCCTGTACAGAAGGTCTGCATAGTCAATGAGAGGCAAGAACATTGTTTGTACCAACCTAGTTCTCCCCTCCTGCATTAATAGATGCCTGATTCTGAAGAAAATTCCAAGCCTCTGTTTAAGCTTTTTGGAGAGTTCCTTGATATGGACTTTGAAGGAAAGATTGAGGTGAATCCACACCCCCAGATATTTGAAGGAATCTACATAGTCCAGCGATTTGCCGAGCAAGGTGTGGATTTGAGGGTCTGTCCCCACCATGGTAGAGTAGGGGGAGTTTACTACAGGGGAGAAGATCATGGCCTTTCTTTTCTTAGTGTTTAGCAGAAGTTTAGAGTAAAGGAGATTGTTCTGTAAGTAGTTAAATTCTATCTGGAGGTCACTACATGCGAGTTCCAGAGTAGGTCTGGCTACATACAATACAGTGTCGTCCACAAAGAGGTGTATGTCAGCCGACTTGATTCCAGCATCTAGTTCGTTTATGTAAATGGCAGACAAGAGAGGACACAAGATGGACCCTTGCGGTACTCTTCTAGAGTAAGTGTTTACAGGGGGAGAGACCCCCCCCAGCCTTGATCTGTTGGTGTCGATCAGAAAGGTAGTTAGAAAACCACTCTAGGGCCTTGTCACTGATGCCAATATTCTGTAGAGCAACCAGGAGCAAGGAGTGGTCTACCGTGTTGAAGGCTTTGCTAAGGTCGAGAAACAGAGTGCACACATAACTTCTGGCATCCAAGGCTCTCAAACAGTCATTTGTGACCTTAGCAAGTGCTGAGGTGGTACTATGGTGGGTTTGGAAGCCAGACTGAGCAGGGTTTAGAAGGTCCAAGTCATTGATGTGCTGTCTAAGCTGGGTATTAACCACTTTTTCTAGAAGCTTAGAGAGGGTAGGGAGTAAGGAGATGGGGCAGTAGTTATTAAGATTGCTAGTGCTGCCAGATTTAAATAGTGGAATAAAGTGGGGAGCATTCCAGATGGCTGGGAGTGAGCCCTGGGTATGGGACATGTTGAAGAGATGGGTGATTGTGGGCAACAGAATGCGGTAGCCAAATCTGAGGAACAAGGGCTCTATTAGGTTTACCCTAGCACTTTTTCTACAATCCAGATGGATCCAGAACCAATGGTCTGAAAAAACAGGACATCTCGAAGACAAAATCAGAGTCACTCCCACATTGCGATCTGCCCCAGTCTGATGGACACTTCAGGCCAACTTATGTCAAGGCATGCCCTTCCAATCTCCCCCCTTCCATGCAGACACTGACCATGGATGCATCCTTAGAAGGGTGGGGCACACACCTGGGTCCTTACAGGATGCAAGGCAAGTGGATCGCTTCTGTCCCTCATCCCCACAACAGTCTCCTGGAACTGCAGGCGGTTCACTTAGCTCTCCAGGCTTTTCAACCTCACCTATCTCCGGGACCATTGCTAATTCAATCAGACAACACTGCAGTAGTATTCTACCTCAACAAACAAGGAGGTATGAAGTCCCGTACTCTATGCAAAGAAACACTTGCAGTCTAGCAAGAGGCCATTCCACAACACCTAATACTGACAGCTGTCCATCTACCAGGACGTGGTAACATTCTGACTGACTGTCTCAGTCGGCAGTCATTCACACACGAATGGACACTTCATCATGAAGTGCTTCAGAAAATCTTTCATCTGCGAGGGACCCTGCAACTGGATCTGTTTGTCTCCCCAGTCAACCACCATCTCCCCAGATACCATTCCATTATCCGAGCAAAAAGGGACGGTCTATATATGCCCTGTCCCAAACGTGGACAGGACTCTTCTTGCATGCCCCCCCATCCCACTCCTGTAATGAACTCTACTGAAATTGCAACTCGAACCTGCCACAATGATCCTCATAGCCCCTCTGTGGCGTCAACAGGTGTGGTTCCCCCTACTTCAAGAGTTCTCAGTAGAGGATCCTGTTTCATTGCCAATCAGACCAGATCTCAACTCAGAATCAAGGGACCCTTCTACACCCCAATCTGAAGGCACTACACCTTCACGCTTGGCTCCTGGGGATGCTTTCATAGTACGTTTACAAGTGTCCTCTCCTGTTGCCAATATTTTACTGGCCTCACGTAAACCAGCAACCAAGGAAACATATAATGCCAAATGGAAACGCTTTTCCATCTGGGCTGCTTCCCAATCATTGGTCCCTACTCCTGGCAGTGATGAAAATGTTGGATTACCTAGCTCGATTGCTGAGACAGAATTAAGCTATTCCTCCATAAAAGTCCATTTGGATGCTATTTCGGCCTTCCATGAACCTCTGGGTGGCAGATTACTGTATCAACATCATCTAGGCAAAATGTTTCTAAGAGGAATGTTACATATTAAACCACCTGTCAGAAGACCCACTCCTCCATGGGATCTCAGTTTTCTAATAGAGAAGTTAACTCTTGAACTAACGGCCACTTCTGACCTCTGTTTTCTGTCTTGGAAAAAACTATTCCTAGTGGCTGTTACTGCAGCTCAGCGTATTTCCGAGCTCCACACCCTTATGTGTAAAGAACCCTACTTGATCTTTCACAAAGACAGGGTGGCACTTCGTACTAACCCTTCCTTCCTACCTAAGATAGTGTCAGAGTGCACCTTAAATCAATCCTTGGAATTACCAGTTTATTATCCTGAACATTCCAATCGAGGTAAACGCCTCCTACATACTCTAGACGTCCACTGTACATTACGATACTGTACTAATTGGACTAAATTGATTAGAAAGACTTCAACTTTTTGTCACCTTTGCCTCAGGCAGGGAAGGTCTCCCAGTCAATAAACAGACTCTATCTAACTGGTTGGCACACTGCATAACATTTTGCTACTCAAAATACAACAAGCCATTAGCAGGACCTGTCCAAGCCCATTCTACCAGAGCAATGGCCACTACTGCAGCCTGCTTTAAAGGGGCCTCTATCATGGATATCTGCAACGCAGCTACCCGGTCCACAGTTCATACTTTCACAAAGCACTACAACTTAGACATTGCCTCACGCCATAGGATGGCCTTTGGCTGAGCTGTCCTACAAGACCTCCTGTCATAATGTTTACCCTTTTGGGTATACTTCTCACACTCCTTTCCTCTCTCCATACCTCTTTTCCTGGCCCTTGCCCTTGACCTAATTTCTTGCCTCTACCTAGGCCCGCTTCCACCCCTTCTAGTGCACTTGTCATTCCCAAATCTCCTCCTCCTTTCCTTACTGGTTGCATAATGCCTACCTCCCTCTATCCTCTATTTGCTATCCTTTGGTGTTATATAATAAAGTTGTATTTTATACTCTGACACTTTGTGTTATTACTGTGAGGGCTTGATCTTTCTATAGTGTTAGACTTTTGCCATCTTTTGTCTATTTGCCTGAGTCTCTAATACTATGTCTCTTATGCCATTATTATGTGTTGCCTGTACTTTTCTCTGCTGTTCTGATATTGATGTGCTGTTCTTTCCTTGTTCTCTGATTTAAACGAAGCAATATGTTATGCTGTCATGCGCTTTGAAATGTTCTGTATGTCATTATGTTCTGTACTTTCCCAGGTCGTGCCTGAGAATAGTCATCTTTTGGCTAGTACACTTACCCGGTAAACAAAAACTAAATAAATAATAAATACTGCTTGGTATTTATCCCAAGTGTATTACCTGCTGCAAGAGACCACTCCTTGGAAGATAGTACAGTTACATAAAATCTTATCGTAACAGTAGATCTTTGAGGAGAGTCTCTTGCAGCAGGAACGATCCTTCCCTCCATCCCCATCCTTCTCCAAGAGAACAAATTTGGGTCCAATGACTTATGGGTTGGAATACCTGTGGTACCTCAGCTTCCCCTCAGTCCTCACTTAGCGAGCTGAATCTGGCGGGGGAAACTGAAGATACCAGGGTTCACCCACACTTACATAGGAAACAGGAAGCTGATGTCATGTGGGGGCGGCCCCTGGAAAAGACTGCTAGAAGAGCTGCTGTGCATCACAGCAATCTCTGGTGATGACCCAAGCATATTACCTGCTGCAAGAGACACTCCTCAAAGATCTACTGTTACGGTAAGATTTTACAAAACTGTACTTTCTTGGAGTGGTATATGGTGTACATCTACACTGACCCACCTAGCAAGTGGCACACTGATCTGGCTTCCAGTGGGCAAGATCTGATGTCACGGGGCGATGCTGAGGGAATTGCCACCCAGGTGGGTGGGAGCAGCCAGCTTGAAGATGTTACAGCAAGCCTTAAAGGGGAAAGGACACTGCCAGAAGTGTGGATGCACACCATATACCACTCCTAGAACTACTGTTACAGGTGAGTAACCTTTTTTTTTGGTTTTTTGTTTACTACTGCCCAATGTGGCACCAGGTCGAATGCCTTGATGAAACCTAAAAATATATCGTAAGGGATTCTGTTATCTAATTTACTACTTATGTTTTCATAAAAACATAGTAGATTAGTCACGTACAAGCTACCTTTTTTAAAACCGTGTTGAGCAGCATCTATGTCGCCTAATAATAAGTTGATTTTGTCTTTAATAATACTTTTCAACCTTTTTCTAATAATAGATGTTAAACTTATGGGCTTATAATTTTCGACACGTTTCTTTCCCTTTTTAAATAGTGGTGCCACAAGTGCTATTTTCCAGTCGCATGGAATTTCACTATGATTTATACTGTTTTCAAATACTATTTTAAACGGGTGAAATAAATGGATGGTCATCAGCTTTATCATACTCCCGTAATTTTATCCGGGCCTGGTGCGGTATGTTCTCTGACTCTTCTAATCTTACTAAATATTTCTTCTTCTGAGATCTCTATTTTTGTACCTGTCTTGATTGGACACATATCAGAATGTTTTTCCTTTTTTGCGTACACTGAACAGAAATATTCATCATAAATATCTGCCGTTTCCTTTGGGTCATGAACTGTTATATAATTTTATATTATTGGGCCTATTGTGTAATCTGTCCACCTTCCTGATTATTTTCCTGAGCATACCAATCCAGGGGAAGTATTGCTCCATACATTAGATGTGCGTAGAACTTTGAAAGTACTACCTGCTTTGCACAAAGGGATGTAGAAAGTCGAAGCAGTTGTTTGTTTCCTTCGCCCCAGGTGGAGAGGGCATTTTGGTTTGTAAGCAATGTTTATCTAAATGGTTTGTAAATTGCATTGTGTTCTGCTACAACAAGTACGGCAAAGAATTGTTCTGGAGCAGTTAAAGCTCATTCCACAAGGGGCATGGCTACCTCTGTGGCTTGTTTCCAAGGGGTCTCAGCTGCTGACATCTGTGTGGCAGCCACCTGGAGTACCATCCATACTTTCACCAAGCACTAGAGTCTGCACCATTGCCTCTAGAGCCTGCACATGATTTGGCAGAGCTGTACTGCAGAGTCTCCTGTCTTAAGTTTATGGTTGGCCTTCCTCCTAGACTGTCTGTTTGCTCCTGTAAGTGCTTGGGACTTGTTCCTGTGGTGTAACCTGATGACTGAGATATCCCTGAAGAAGATAGAACAATTACATAAGAACTGAGTGCAATAGTAGAGCTTTGAAGGGATCTTGGTCATCAGGTCTGCTTTCCCTTCCACCATCCCCCTTTTGGGGGCTCCTTACTGGAACTGGCTATCTCGTGTATCCAGCCTTTCATATAGGCCTGGGCACCACTCTCTCTCTCCTTGGTCCCCCATGGCTCAAGCTATGTTCCCTTTGTCACTGAGGGAAAGAACTGAGGAGGGAATGGGGCCGCTCATGCCTTTATAGGGTTTATGACAGTGTGGGTGGCCCCAGTTGTACTGCTGAAAATATTCCGTGTGGATCCTGCCTCACCAATGGGGAAGTTCCTACTGGGTGACCTGATGACTGCCATCCCCCCGAAGATCTACTGTTATGGTAAGTTCTTACCTAACTGTTCTTTCTTAAGTGTCTCAGTTGTCTTGTTTTAGATTTGATAAATCAGTCTGCCAGAGCTGTGCCATCATCTCGGTCAGCAGCACTACTGTTTACAGTCCAGCATTTTTGTCTCAGTCAAAACCGGTCAGTGCTGTAGCCTATCTCCTACTTCAGAGGGTTCTTAGTGCTCATCTTCCATAATCTAGCTGAGTAGTTATAGTCTAATTTAGTCAGTGAAACCAGTGTAAAAAAAAAAAAGACAAGAAGGACACATTGAAGTTTGTTATTGGTTTTATTACACACGTTAGACATGTGGCATTTTCTTTCAGATGCTGAGCCTCCTCCTGCTAACAAAAAAAAAAACTGTAACATGATGGAACATATGAACAAATGTCAGGTGCAGGACAATTAAGACTGCTTGACAAACTTTCTTCCCCTTGGTTAGATATGATGTGGAAAAAAGGCTTCTGTACCATGAATCACAGGTCTGATGCTGCAGATGAAGATTCTCCATTTGTAAGTGGTTGCTCAGCATTCGAAATTTACTCCCTGAAATTGCACTATATTACTCCCTGAAATTGCACTATATGAGTAGAGGACATGAGAGAGTTGCAACCAGACTTAAGGCTGCAGCCAGTAATACCTCCTGTAGTGAGGCTGGTAGAGCTCTACAGAGTTTAAATAATGCTCAGTTCAGTAGACTAGTTATACTAACGAGGAACAGCCATGCAATTGCCAAGCAGTCTCATCCATTTACTGATTTTGTTTGGCTATGTAAATGTGACCAAATGAAAGGACTGGAGACAGGAAGTACTTGCATAAATGACAAGTACTGTAGAAGATTGTGTGCTGCTGTTGCAGAGTTTGAACATTTCAAGCTTGTAAATGAAGCCAAGAATTATTTTTTCCAGCTCTGTTCTATGTGATGAAGCTACTGATACCTCTGCCATGCTTACCAAGGTGTTATAAAAACAGCATATCTTAGTATGGTTCCACTTCAGAAGCCAAATGTGGAAACATTATATGAAAGTATCATACATGAGTGTTCAGCAGTACTTGAAATAACTTGTGAAGAGTTTTTACAGAAACTAGTTAGCTTTATGGCAGATGGGGCTGCAGTTCTGCAGGGCAACAGGGCAAGCCTTGCAGCATGGTTTCATGAAGTGCAGCCTTTGATTGTTGTAACTCAATGTATGCTTCACCGCCTGGAACTGGCATTTAAAAAAAATCATAAAATCAGTGCCATGTTTCAGTACAGTAGAGGAGGAACTGCGGTAGCTGTACTTACGCTTCCACAACAGTGCAGTGAACAGAGCAGAATTGAGGAATTCTTGCCAGGTAGCTGGGGTCCGATGTTTAGTCCCAAATAGGGTACAGAGCACTAGAAGGATCCTGCATTTAAGACATGCATTAGAAAATTTTGGGGAGATTTATCCTGCAGTAATTACCCATCTGGAAAACACTGTTGCATCAAAAACCTTGATGGCCAGTGTAACAGCTCAGGGATATTTTTGAAGAAGCTCACCTCAGTGCCGTTTGTCTAGAGTGCCTTGGAGCTTAAAGACACAATTCTTATTCTAGTGAGATTTCCTCTCATTTTGCAGGAAGAACAGGTCAACATTCATAAAGCAATGGAGGGATTAACTGTTGTTCATAACAGCCTTGAAGAATTAAAAACCAAACCAGGATCAATGGCATGAATGTTAAAGGGGAAACATTTAAGGATATTTCTTTGAAGCAAAATACCAAAGCACAACGTACTGACTCCTTTCCTGACATTGAGCTGACTACTGTAAGAAAAGCAGGTGTAACACTTCTGAACCTCAAAATGTGGCCAAATCCGACAAACTGTACTGACTCGGTGACAGCGAAATTGAAGACCTAACCAAATACGGAGATGTACTTCAGAAAAACCATGTCAAAGTGAAAGACGTGGAGTTTCAGCGGGCTTCTTTAAAAAATTCCCTGAGCTCCTAAACTTAGAGTTTCACAACCTGAGAAGAGAAAAATAAAAGGTTTGCAGCAGGACGTCACAATAGTCTGTCACTTGTTGACTTTCTTTTATCTTTGCCAAGCACTTCCATAGAATGTGAATGTGGCTTTTCACATATGAAACCTGTGAACTCAGATGAGAAGAGTAAACTCAGCAATGATACACTCGCTGATTTGTTACGAATTAAACTGCACTCACCGACCAGTGAGGATTTTGATCTAACAGATGTTATAAATTTGTGGCTACCTTCTGGGCAGCGAGTTAAAAAGACCATCTAGTGACTCAGAAAAAAATCAGACACTGCTGCTGTAAATCCAGACAGCTCTGATTCCAGCCAGGACTCTGACAATAGTGTCACAGCCCTTGAGGACGTTCAATTGCACCGAGCTATTGACTCAGTGACTGATGTGAGGACAATCCAGGCAATACAAAATTTGATGCAGTTATCTTCTTATTATTAACTGTGATTCTTATTACTACTTAAAGGGATTGTCTAAGGTATGCAAACTATGGTTGGACTTACATGCTGTGCAAGTCCATAACGACAAAGATCTTCAGAGGGTCTTATGTTTTCTGCCAAACCGTGTATTAAAATAGAAGGGATTGTAATTTGGCCCCAGAAAAGCAGCCATCTGATCCCTTTGCTTCCTGGTTGCTCAGATCCAACCCCTCGCTCAGGCACGTAAAGACGTGTGCCCAAGGAGAACGCAGAGGTGTGCCCCATTAAAGTAAATGGGTGACACTTTTAAGACTGTTTTTGTACACAAGAATGGCCAGTATGAGATTAATGAAGGGCAACACTCAACTAAGATGGGCTGTCTTAATCAAGTGGTGCCCTCTATTAATCTCAAACTGGCCTTTCTTGTATTTTTCAAAAATGGATTAAAAGTGATCATTTACTTCAATACTACGCGGCTCTCCTGGGCACACATCATGTGCCTGATCATGGGGTGGATCTGAACAACCGGGAAGTGAAAGGATCAGCTGGCTACCTTTCTGCAGCTAAATTATGATCCCTTCTATTTTAACACAGAGTTTGGTAGAAAACATAAGACCCTCTGAAGACTTTTGACGATATGGACTTGCACCACATGGAAGTTCTATCAATATATCTGAACATCATGTTTCATCTGTTTAAAATCATGTCAACATCTTGTTTTGAGGGATTTTCAAAAACAGTTGCGGGCCAGCATACATTAATTGCAGGCCACCAAACTGGTGGCAGTCACTGGCCAAATGGGCAGCAGTTTTTCCCCTAAAGTCAACCTCTGTGTGTGTGTGTGTGTGTGTGTGTGTATGCATATGTGTGTATATATATATATATATATATATTTCTCTATTATACCTTTGCGGTCGCGCCTGTATATTAGGGTTGAGTAAGCACTTCTATGTTAAACTCAAATTTTTTAACCATAATAACTTTGCCCCCTTTCAACCAATTTACATGAAATTTGGAAAACATAATCTCTGCCAGGAACTCTTGATCCTGTAAATTTAAGTATACTTGCACTATTTATTTATTTTATTTAGTTTTTGTTGACCGGGTTAGTGCACTAGACAAATCCTGCCTATTTTCAGGCACGACCCCGGGGAGGGGTATATGGATGAATGCCAACTGACCTTGAACCAGATTAAGCTGTTGGTGGTATTTTTAGTGAATGAGGGAAATTTAGCCAGGACACCGGGGAAATTCCCCTACTCTTTTTCGATAAGTGCCATGGGATCTTTAACATCCACCTGAACTACCACCAATCCAGACAGATTGGACCTCGGTTTAACGTCTCATCTGAAAGACGGCACCTCAGAAGTGCAGCATCCCTCTCATGCTGCACTACAGTGTCAGTACTGGGATATTAACCCAGGTGCCAGATGTGGGAACTGAACCCACAGCCCTCTGATCTCCCAGCCTCAGAGGTGAGTGTGCTACCTACTGAGCCACTGACACTGTTACTTGCACTATATGACACAGCTGTTGTTTATTAAAGACAGCTGAGTTGTACAGTGCAGGAGGCTGTAGTTATGACTCATAGGTCAGGGACAGGACTACTGTCATTGTAGTCCTACCATCCTGACTGTGCCTCAGTTAAACTGTTTTCTGCACACTGGGGGCCCCAATCCCCGGTGGCAGTTTGTGTATTTATTTATTTATTTTGAATTGTTTCTTATTCTTCTCTGACACAGGGATGCCCACCCCCGGTGTCAGATGCTTCCTTCCCGTGCAGCCCCTTTATTTATTAACTCTGCCAACATCAGAGGCCCAGTCTTCGTGTCGGCATTTACACACACCATACCCTAGCAGTGTGGAACACTGGGTAGCCCACCCCCAGTATCCTGAAATACTGTCTGTTATTTATTTCTGATTTTCCTGAAAAGAAAAAAAGTCCCGCAACATCTTATTTCTTTTTTTAACCTGAAAAAAAGAAAATAGTCTCTCATCATCCCACCGTCTCCAGACCCTCCCACTGAGCACCCACCACTCCACCCCTTACCCTATATTTACCTCAGTAGGTTGGCTAGTGTCATCCTCTGTGGACCGGAACACATCTGCATGCTTTAAAGCCTAACTGCAAACTGAAGAATCAAGGTAAGTGCTGTATAATGTATTTCAGTGGGGTTTTCAACTTGTGTTGATATCTTTGCCATTTTTAGGTATTTTTTCATCAGATTTTCAACATGGGCTTTTTGGGACCCCACACAGATCTGGCCCGGAAGGTGATTTTGCGGTCACTGCATGAAATCACCTTTTGGGACAGATTAACGAAATGACAGTGCCAGTGATCATGAGGTGGGGTCCCAAAAAGCCTACATTGAAAATTTGGTGACAAAATTCCAACAAATGGGCGAGTTACAAGCATACGTTGAATTTTTTTACAATATTTTGACTCCAGATTTTCAACATACCCATTTTTCACACCACCTCATGAACAGTACAGCTGTCATTTTTCACATCCTGTCAGAAATGTGTTTTTGTACTTGTGATGCAGAATTGCGTTTCAGCACAGATTTGAAAATTTTCACCTGTGGGATTTATGAAGTGGGGTCACAAGAAGACTATGTTGAAAGTTTGGGCTCAAAATTTTAAAAAACCAAGAATTTATTCAGTAACCTTGTTTGCAGAGATGTCCGTTGCACCCCTGGGGAACGTGCTGCTTTACTATGCAAATGAGCTGAGTTCAGATGTGAACTCAGTGAGCCGGTTTACTGGGGCAAGGCTGATGGGGCAGATGCTGCAACATGTGGCACCAGTCACGGCCTGGGTAGCAATGAAGCAGTGTTTTGGCGCAGATGCCACACCCTTTGGTTGGTCAGGGAACCTCACCCCCAAGGTATCAATATGTGTGCCAGGTTCTGCTGGGCTCATGCACTGTGTCAGGACTGTCTCCAATATTGTATTTATCTCATTTTGCACAGGTCCCAAAGGGACCTGTGCAAATGAGGATACAATCCGACTATCACAAAAAGAAGGGGAATTCTTTGCAAAAAACTACTTTAATGCAGACATTAGAGTTATAAAATGCAAAGTGCACAAAGACAGGAAATGAAAAAAAATTAGGATTTGAGTATTGTCGAATCAGTGGTGGGGTCTTACTTGGGGTTGTCAACCCTAATGCCCACCCCTACCCTGGATCAAACGAGGTCAAATGTGATGTCTTCACACAGGCCCCATAAGGCCCTGCGTGTAGAAAGCTCTGACTGATTAAACTGTATCACTATGGGGTACTAGGTTGGAGCTGTATCTTCTGCTTTGGACAGGAGGCTATGGGCTAGGTGAGTGGGCATTTGGTTTGACAAGCCCAAGTAAGACCCCACCACTGATTCACCAGTACTCTGGAGACCCAGATCCCTAATGTTTTTTTATTTCCCGTCTTTGTGAGCTTTACATTTTACAACCCTAATGTCCGCATTAACATAGTTTTTGCAAAGAATATATATATATATATATATATGTGTGTGTGTGTATGGTATATATGTATATATAATATGAAATCTCACTCTTTCCCCTATAATTTGGTAGTTGGGTTATCCTATCCTGCAAATATAGGTTACCCGCACTTTTCTTACTCTCCTGGCAAACAGAACTGAGGTAGATGTGGCAAGCAACAGTTACTGGCTGGCATGCATTACCACCATTGCTGGCTCCCTGGCTGAAAGACGTGCTCCCACGAGGTTAAGGTGCCTTCTGTTTAGGCCCAGGAGTGGTACTCCATGGAGAAGATATTCTGGAAGAGCTTCAGTTACATTAAGTGTGTAACTTTTCTGTACTGTTACAAAAAGAGGCTAGGTCATGTACTAGAGAACCTTGATATAACTGGGTTGGGGGGTTGAAATGGGTTCAACATTGATTGCAGGATAGAAGACAGAGGGTTATAATTCATGGTATCTAATCAACATCTAGTGTCAGTGGCTCGGTAGGTAGCACACTCACCTCTGAGGCTGGGAGATCAGAGGGCTGTGGGTTCAGTTCCCACATCTGGCACTTGGGTTAATATCCCAGTACTGCCACTGTAATGCAGCATGAGAGGGGTGCTGCACTTCTGAGGTGCCGTCTTTCGGATGAGACGTTAAACTGAGGTCCCATCTGCCTGGACTGGTGGTAGTTCAGGTGGATGTTAAAGATCCCATGGCACTTATCGAAAAGAGTAGGGGAAATTTTTATTGCAAAAAAACAAAAACACAGGATAACTAACAGTGTTAAACCACACAGGTAAAGAAATATTTCAAACAGTAACTTAAACATAAAGAATTAAAAAAAAAACTCTCAGCAATTGCTACAAGACAAACACATTAAGGCAGAATAGAAAAAAAATACAGTAAATACTCAACCATGAAGGAAATCATACAATAGAAGTTCAGGCACACCCCTTTAATAAAGAAACGTTAAGGGAAAACCCATAAAAACCAAAAGAAATCTAAAAAAAGAAAACCTTACAAAACTGATATAAAACATGACAGTTATATATAGATAACTAGAAAAAATAGAAAAACAACCTTCAACCCACCCAAAATACATTTTTCCAAAGAAACTCACCAACGGAGGTCCCCAGTGTATTTATTTCATAAGCATATAATACATCCAGGTCCTGCTGAATATGAAAAAAAATTTCTTGTATAGTATAAATCTTATTCTGTAAAATTCTCAAACATCTCGCTTGCCAAATATGCCATTTAAGGCAAGCCAGAAGAACATATATCATACTTTTATGCCATTTACACCATTCCTGTGGGGATTGGCCCAATATCAGGGTATTATATGTTATAGATTCAAACAAAGGCTCACCCCACCAAAGCACCAGTGCAGACCAAAAGGAGGCAATGTGTGTGCACTCAAAATATAAATGCCGTAGCGTCTCTAATTGCCCTTGACAGGAAACTTCTGGACAAGCTCTCTCACTTATTTGTTTATGCTTCTGGTTAGCTTTAACATTTAGTTTCTGATGTGTGCACAACCAAACCACTTCACACATTTCCTCCGGTATTCTAGGCTCTATCATACTGGCTAGCAAAATGGACGTATCGATATCTGTAGAAACTAAAAAGAGGGGTTCCTCAAAATAACAAGTAGCAACAATATGATTGTAAAAGGACCTTCTCTCGTGGGACACAAACCAACTCAATTCAGTCTTCCATAAATGAATATATTTAAGTGTATGTTGTACATAAATAGGAAGCCGCCCGTCCACTGGATGCCATTTTCCTCTACTCCATGCAGCTAGAAAAGAGGCACCCCACAGAGACATACACATGGTACCAACAGCAGTGTTTTCTAACAATAGAGGTCGAATAGAGGTATAAAAAAAATTCCCCCAAAAAATGCACAATTGGATGTAACATACCTAAGCCACCCTCTTTCCAGGGTCTGTATGTGTGTGCTATCTTCACCGGATTCAAATGACTACCCCATAATAACTGAAAAAAAAGACCCATCATTTTAGCATGCATCACAAAGGGCAGAGGAAAAATACGAGACAGGTAAAGAAAAAGAGGGGCTATGTAGGATTTCAACAGGAAAACACGCCTCTTACGTGTCATCTTCCATGCTTGCCATTTCTTAACTTTAGCTAGAGCCGTATCATAAATTCCCTCCCAATTACTATGTACAGATTCTGGAGAACCAAAAATTTCACTTTATTAGTAATTACTGGTATGTCAAATATGTGCACGCTAGGAGCTGAACCTAAGGGAAACAAAAAACATTTAGACGTGTTGATTCTAATACCAGTACTCAACTGGACAGAATGTAAGAAAGACAATAAATTCCTCCCTGATTCTACATCCGCAAGAGGGCAAAAACAATCGTCAGCATAAGCTAATATCTTGGAAAAACAGAAATTCTCAGTAGACACAATCGCCTGTACATGCACGTCTCTATCAATATATCGCAATAAAGGGTCCAAACCAAATACAAATAAGAGAGGACTCAAAGGGCAGCCTTGTCTAACTCCAATCCGATAAGGGACCGGAACCCCCAAAAACCCATTAACCAAGGGTGTTACCATAGCAGTGCAATATAGAGTTTTTATCAAATTTAAAAAAACAGATGGTATACCATAGAAGGTTAAAACATCCCAAAGGTAGTCATGTCTTAGAGAATCAAAAGCTTTTTCCAAATCCAGTGCTAACAAATAACCATTTAACTGGTGTTTTGAACCAAGCTCCAATAATTCCCTAATAAAAATCAAATTTTGAGAAATACTCCTTCCTAAGACTGCACAGGTCTGAGTAGTAACCAATAATTTTTTTGAAACAACCAGTAGTCGGTTATTCAGAATACTAGTCAAAATTTTGTAATCAGTGGTCAGGAGACTCAAAGGCCTCGAATTCTGCAATTCCGTAGGGTCTCCTTTCTTATAAACAAAAAAAAGGACCCCATTCCCCATACTAAGAGAAACTCTTTTTTCTTGCCAAACAGCCTGATAAACAAGCAACAGCCATGGTGCCAGTGTGTCTGCATATGTTTTGTAAAACAGGTTTGGCAAACCATCCCCACCAGGCTTAGAAGTAGAGGACAAATGACTAATGGCCTGTGTAATCTCAACTAAGGAAAAAGGGGCCTGAAGGGCATTAATTTCTAGGTCCGAAAGCAACGGTATGTCCAAATTATGTAAAAAAGAAACAGGGGATGCTGAACCTAGAGAAGAAAAGGTATTTCCACATGTTCTTGCACTATGTTCCTAATCTGGCAAGTATTGTCAACTAATATTCCGTCAGGTGATTTTAAAGAGGTCATGCATAATGGGGGCAAAGTATGACTTGCTAAATCAAGAGGGTTAACCTGCTCTTTGGTTCCCGTAGTTAAATATTTCTGTCGTAACCGAAGTTTTTTTTCTCTATCCTGGAGAAAAGCTATCATTTTGTCCTTGAGAGCAAGAAATTGTTGCCTCTGTTCTCCTTGTGAGGAAAATGCCTGTGAGAGAAAAGCCAGGTATCTGGCTCTATACCCCAAATAATTTAAATAGGCATCTCGTGCCCTACACCTAGAAAAATACAAAAACAGACATTTCAAATCCCTTTTTGTGTCCTCCCACCAATCCAGAGGGCTATCATATAAAAAGGAGATATCAGACCTTAGGGGAAAAAAAAAATTCCAACTGAGTAGTAAGTGTAACATCCTGCAAAAGGGACGTAGTTAACTTCCAAAAACCCCTGCCTAAAAGAAGATGTTAATTGCCAAGCGTAAGTTTAACTATTAAATGATCAGAAGTTTCCAAAGGCTCCGCTGTAATAGAACAACATGTAATCCTCTGAGATACAAACCAAAAATCTATTCTGGTAGAGAGTGTTCCTTTATAAAAAGTGTGTACTGGCGTTTGGTGAAGTAGTTCATAGGAGTCCACCAAATGATTTGTGCTTAAAACATTCAATAATGCATTTGTATCACAAAATAATTTTTTTGTTGTTCGTCCCCAATCTTTATCCATTAAACCACAATTGAAATCACCCCCCCACACCACCAACTTTGAGGTATGTAAGTATGGAGAAATCCGATTAAATAGAGCCGCTTTATCAGCTTTGGACTGGGGGGCATAGATATTCAAAAGTCGATAAATGCACTGAGAAATAACAACATCCATAAGCATCACTCTTCCAGGAACTGTATCTAAGAATTTTAACACTTTAATGGTTAAGTTTGAAGAAAACAGAATCCCTAAGACATCACAAACAGCTTCCCCTAATGACCAGAAGGAAACACCCCAGCACCAGTCCTGACTAGCCGCTCTAACACAAGCCAGAGAGCTTAACCTGGTATCTTGTAAAAAAATAATGGAATTAGGGTAGGTACTAAGACTGGCAAAGGTGGTTCTTCTCCATAAAAGAGACTTTATACTGTTAACATTTACAGTAAGTAAAGAAATATGCATTGCCAGGGAAGATTAGATGTCAGGGAAACCCAAAGCACACAAAAAAGGCAAAATTCACTTCCGTTTTTTCCGCTTTTTTGGTTTAGGCTTATCCTTAACCTGAAGAACCTGGACATGTTCAGGGAGAGAGGAGGCAATTGACGAAAAATTCGAATCCACCTCCTCTTCTTCACCGTCTGGTTCCTGTAAAGGAGCAAAAGGGTTCACAATGGCAGATTCTATTATTTCAGGACAAAAAGGAGAAGACCCTATGGTCATCCTAGAGGCCTTAGACCTAGTGACACGTTGAAAGGGAATATCTGATGAAGCACCAGGAGGAGGCTTACACAAGGGTTCCTGAATAATACTAGTCTCCACAATCGGTTGGAAAATCGAGACTGTCTGTTCCAAACCCTGTGTCTCTTCTGTCTCCTTCAGTGGCAAAGGGTCAGGAACCAGAAATTCAGTCTGTCTTAGTTCATCAGTAGAGGGAGGAACCTGAGCACTGACTTCCATACCATCAGTTATCAGGACAGGAGAGACCTCACCCTCATGCAGAAGTGGAACTGAGTCCGGAGCTGCAGCCTGAGCCGCATTATGGACTAACATATCCTGCAACCTTTGTCATTTTCTTTGTGCTTTTGCAACAAAAACATCCTGTTCCACTCGACGGGTTGCATCAGCTTGATTATGCAATGCCCAAGAACAGGTACGGAATGTATGTCCCTTTTCATCACATAAATTGCATGTCATAGGGTTTCTACAATGGGCACCTATATGCCCAAGTTCCCCACATAAGCCACATTTTTGCTGATCACAGATATTACTTAAATGACCCAAAGCCCCACATTTATAACAGGCCCTGGGCTGGCCTGGGTAAAAAAGCACTCCTCTATCTCGACCTAAAAAAAAACAATTTGGCAAATGTTTAGTGTGGCCATTTTCAACCCGTAAGTCAATTTGATATCTCCAACCCCCTGTCCATAGATGCTCTTCATCAAGAATGGGTTCCGGGGGGCTTTTAACAAGGCAGTGCTGTTTCAACCAATACGTACTGTCAGCGACATTCACTCCTTCGTTCCGAAATAAAATAGTGATTTTCTTTGAAACAGGTTTTGTTAAAGGGATTGCCAAATAAGGTTTCCATAAAGGCGTATGTTTCAAAACTAGGTACTGCTTCCAAAACCTGTTTAAACCTGCCGGGTGTTTGAAACTGACATCAAAGACTGTACCCCCTGACATATGGATCAGAGCGTAAATCTCGTAGGTGTAAAACCTCATACTTTGTTTTAAAAGTTCACGACCAATAAAAAGTCTATTGAGGATCTCCTCTTGTGACCCCCGGTATTTCAACCGAACAGCATTACGTCGGGTAGCAGGTTCATTACCAAGTCCAAAGGTAGCTGGAAAAAGGTGTTCAGCAATATTACCTTGCCACACAGATGAACCTGCAGCCTTATCAAGCACAGGTTTATGCACTGGAGTAGGGGAAGCAGTACCAGCCTGAGGTACCACATTTGGGGGGGTGGGGTTCAGGTGACAGACTCACATCACCCTCTTCCAGATCTCTGATATGCTCCATCATATCAGGACTAGGAATTTTAGATAAGGAATCTGAGGAAAGAGCTGGTATTTGACCTAGAGGTAAGCTGGGAACACTAGGAGATAAAGGAGCAGAAACAGGTAGTGAAGCCTCAAGAGGCTTTAAGTTTGCATCCCAGGATTTCCCATCCAGAGACCTGACCCAACCCGCAGCTTCCAATGCAGTGGCCACCCACGGAGAAGATTCAGGAGTTTCTAAAGACTCCCCGGTAAGAGCCAGTTCAAAGAAGGAATTCATGTCTAGACAATAGAGAAGATTCCCCGTCTGCATCATGAGGAAAAACAGTCAAGGCAGTCAGCCCTGCTACCTGAGACTGAGCACTTAGAGGCCATAACTCAGGAACGCTGGACTGACATGCAACAGGGAACGAGGGATCCGCAGCGTCGGCTGCAGGCAATGCTTTAGCAAAATCTATCCCCACATCAACAGAGGACTCACCCCGCAAAGTCCTAGAATTATCCAGTGAAGAAAACAGCTCATCTTCAGAGTGAACACACTCTGTAGCTCCAGTATCCATTATCCTGTGGTCTGTTGCCTGCAGAGACTCTCCCTGGTCATTTCCGGTTCCTGTAGGTGCGCATGCGAATTTGCGGACCACCGTTGATCCAACACCCTCACCAGCACATTCCGTCTTGCTAAATATTGCCGTTCCATATCCACCAACATTAAATCAATCTCTGCTTCACCATTTGGAACATCGATGTCCGAAACCGATTCCATTTCCATGTGTGCGACCGAAACCGCTGCCTTCACAGCACCTCCGACTGAGGTAGGTTCCATATTTCAGCACAGTAAAAGAAGTAAAGTAAAATAAAAGCCGAGGAGGAGAGCCTCTCCTCGGCTTTCCAGATGTCCTGCACCACTGGCGTCTGCAAGTCTACTGAGCCAAATGACGATCAACAGCGCCCTCCAGAGTAGGGGAATTTTCCCGGTGTCCTGGTCAAATTTCCCTCGTTCACTAAAAAATTACCACCAATAGTTTAATCTGGTTCAAAGTCAGTTGGCATTCATCTGTATCCCCCTCCCCCGGGTTGTGCCTGAAAATAGGCAGGATTTGTCTAGTGCACTTACCCGGTCAACAAAAACTAAATAAATACATAAAATAAATAAATACGGAAATGGTCGACCAGTGGGGTTCCATAGGAGTAGGTTCTGAGACTGGCATTTTATGAGCAGTTTTAAAATGGTCGAGTGTTTCAACTGGATTAGCACAGCAGCAGACATGGGGCAGGCAGTCGATATCTGTCATGTATCTTGGGCTCGATTTTGTAAGGGTGCTGCAGGACTTGCATCAAGCCCTGTATTAAACCATTTTTTTGATGCCACTGCACCTGATTTTAGTACATCAGATGCACAGTTGTAACAGTTTCCTCAGCTTACAGCAGCTTGAGCCAAAGATTTGGCGCAAGCCCCATAACAAGCGTCCACCAAATGATGCAAGTTAGATCAGGGAAAAGCTGGTCTAACTTGCGGCATTTGGCTCTCAGGTCCTGATCATTGGCGAGAAGAATGCCTCAAGCCCAGTGCCTCAAATGATTGGCGCACCAGGGGCTTGCTGCATTCTCAGGGCTTTGAAAATTGAGCCCCTTGACTTCACCAAGTCCTTTGACTCAGTCCCTCACAGGGGGTCGATTGAAAAGATTAGAGACCTTATGGTAAAGAAAAAGAGGGCAAATTGAGTAGAGAGCTGACTTGCGGGGGGGGGGGTGGCAGAACACGGAGAGTAGTAGTCAATGGGGAGTTTTCAGAGATTAGAGAAGTGACCAGCAGGGTACCGTAAGGGATTGGTACTAGGACTGGTTCTCTTCAATATTTTTATCTGTTACTTAGGTGACGATATCAAGGGTGGTAAGATCTGCCAGTTTGCAGATGAACAAGGAAGGGTAAACAGAGGAAGGGAGAAGGGAACTATGGGAGGGTCTGGACAGGTTTGAGAGCTTGCCCAAAACTTGGCAACTGAACTTTTAATGCTAAAAAATGTAGAGTAATGCACATTGTGTGAAGGAACCCAGGGGTGCAGTACAAAATTGGAGGAGTGGTGCTGGAGTCTGGATAGCACTCTGGAAGAAAAGGATTTAGAGATGATGATATTGGAGAACCTAAATAAATCTGCACACTGCAACAGTGCAGTGAGTAGAGCAAACAGAATACTGTAATGCATAGGGAGGGGGGAAGCAGTAGAATGCAGAAGGTGATCCTCCCTCTGTATAAGTCACTGGTGTGGCCTCACCTGGAATACTGCAAAGATACTAGAGCCAACAGATGAGGAAAGACTGTAACAATGTAGAGGCAGTACAGTGCAGGGCAACTAATGTGGTGCATGGCCCTGAGGAACTGACCTAAAGGAGAAGCTGCAGGACCTAAACTTGTACACTCTGAAGAAGAGGTAGTAAATAGGTGACATGACAGACATCCAAGTGCCTGCATAGGATAAATATGGAAGATGCCAAGGAATTATTCCCCTTAAGTTCAAACACAGGAATGAAAGAGAAAGAGCCAGCCCAGCGGTTGGATTTCCACTTGGGACGACAGTGACCCGGGTTCGGGAATGAGCCCGGGAGCTGGAGGGCTGGCTGGGGGAGAGGACTTGAGCATCCTAGGGACTGGTTGTCCTCTCTGGGGGGAGGGGGGAACCAGAGCTCAGCTCTTGTCTGGCCCCGGGTGGAGACTCGAGGTACAGCAAGCCCGACGCTTAACAGAGGGGCGATGTGCCAGACGTCGGCGCTTCAGAGCCTTGACGTCCAGGGACATGGCACACTGAGAGAACATTGGGAAAAAAAAAACATGCAGCCTCCCAGTAGACGGAGCACCAGGCCCCAACCTTCAATGCCCCTACCAGCCCGGAGACAGTGTTCCGATGAAACATAGACGCATCAGGGTGTAAGGGCCCCCACCCCGTACCCGCCTGGGGGTACAACCATGGCTCCATGGGGGATGGACTGCACCGGTCATCAGGTAGATGAGCGAGGGATGAAAAGGCCGTAGGTGTCTCCCGGAGCGGGAAGAGCTGTGAGGAGAGGAGAGTAAAAAAAAAAAGGAATGAAAGAGAAATCTCTAAAGCTGGCAGGGGGGAGATTCAAAACAGACATCCAGAAGCACTTCTTCATTGAAAGGGTGCCGAATTGGTGGAATAGGCTACTAGAGGAAGTGGTACAGGCCAAATCAATCAGCAACTTCAAGCTGGGGAGGGGACAGGCCTTTCACTAGAGAAGGGGGAACCGGTAAAAAATGGGAGGATTGCCACTGGGGAAAGACAGAATAGTTTGGCTGGGCAGACCAGATCGGCCAAGAGCCTTTTTCTGCTCTCCATGTCTATATACAACTAAAAATGTAAGTGTGATTCATGGAGGCACGTACCACAAAAGTAATTTCAGGGTGCAGTCAGAATAGGGTACTGCCAGCCCTCATTGAGAGGGACAGCATTTGCAGTGTGAGTTACTGCTTTTTGTTTGTAAATTTTACTGCTTTTGAGTCAGGATGCGAATCTGTGTGAGTGAGAAGCTGGCGCAAGTGAGCAGCCAGCATACCAATTAGAATGGGGGGGGGGCGAGAGTGCTATAAGGTTTTAAACTATAGTGCGGCAATTTGATTTCTTTTGGCCATTCAGGGTGAGGTAGGAAGGGAATAGTATCAATTCTCAGAGGGAGAGAACGACGTTTGTGTGGTGAATGACTAGTTTTTCTATGTAAATTTTACTGCCTTTGTATTGGGAGGGAACCAATGGCAAATTGGCATGAATGAATGGCCAGCACACCAACTGGATAAGGGGGTGGATAAAATTCTGGGTCAGGCAAGCGTCTCTACACAACAGCACCACGGAGTAGGAGGCATTGTCTGCAGGGCCACCCACAGGGGATCTGCAGTCCACACGGGACTCTGCCTCAGCAACAGACACATTTGAATATATCCTAACTCAGGTAGGACAACGTAGTGAAATGTGTGACTGCCCTGTCCTAACTCCGTTTGGGGTAGGACAACATATTGAGACTTGAAATTGTCCTAACTCTCTAACTGGGTAAGGACAACATGTAGTAGGCGATGGGAAGGGTACACTCAGAAACTTGGGAAGACCTAAGCAGAGGGCAGGACAACATAGGGATAAGCAGAGAACAGGATATAAGTCTAGAACAAACTGACAACTAGAACATTGCAGACAGTAGGTGGCAAATATGCAGCTCAGGACGGAGTATGGGGAGGAGGGATCTAGTCAGTTGGGAGTGTGGTGCGACTGTATCCCATGCATTGATACAGAGACTCAGTATGTGCCCAATATACCAGAGATTTGCAGGGCTTAGATCCAAGGTGGCTGTAGTTCAGGATGAGATATGCCTGCTACGCATGCAACTTGACTGGTGATTGCATCCAGACACTGCCACCCTTCTGCCCCAGAGATCCACAGGTTTGAGGGGAGTGATGGTGGTGGTGGTGAGGAAGGCGGGGGAAGGTCTGCAACTCCAGGTGCCATTAAGGATCCAGGTATCTCAACTACTAACTGCTTTGCACGCTTGCCAGAGATGCAAAAATTAGTATCACCAAATGAAGCTCTGAGCATGTTGGTAACCAAGGTCTGGAAGCTGCCTTTAGGGCAACACCCAGGAAGAGTAAGAGGTGCAAGTCAAGGGGCACTGATAAACAGATTCTAGTGATGGGATGCTCTACAATTAGAAGAAAAAAGTAAGTGTTGTGTCAGGGTAAGCAGGAGTGGATCATACTTAGATGCTTACCGGGGGTGACAGCTAGTAGAGGTGCTCTCAGAATAGAAGTAGTAGTTGAGAGAATGGGAGGGGAGCCAAAAGTGTTGATTCATTTAGGGACAAATGACCTAGAAAACCAGGAACTAGAGGAGGAGAAGGGGAATTTCTGCAGACTGAGGGAGGCTGCAACATTGTGATCTTTTCCGAGGTCCTGTAAGTGTGGGATAGGGAGGATGAGAGGTAGGAGCGGATGAGGGAGTTCAAGTGGCTCGAGGCAGCGTGTAAGGAAGAGGGGTTTAGGTTCATGGGGGGGGAATAGAGGGACTTTGGGGACAGGAGCCTATTCAAAAGAGAGCGGCTTCATCCCACACGAAAGGGGGCAAATGTGCTTGGCCAGAAGTTTGATGTATACTGTACATTGGTATGCATTTAAGCTGAATGTGTGGGAGACTGGTGCTAGGAAATCCCAATGTAGGCAAGCAGGGGAGTGGGATGTAGCAAGTGCCCTTCCCCAAATGGGGCAAGAGGCACATGGCAGGTAACACTGGGCTAGTGAAATGGGTTGAGATGGCAGGAGGGGGCACTGGCATGGACAGCAAGGGTCAGGAGGGAGAAGTGGACAGGGCATGTTAAGATCAGAGCAAGTACGCAGCTGACTGAAGCATCTATGAGACTGTAACCATGATGTTTAAGTAGATACTATGTTAAAAGCCTAGTGTCTGCAAGTTAAATTGGGACCTTCAGTCAGGGCATATCTTTCTGCAAGGGACGTTGTAGAACACCAGTTACATTAGGCAGTGTGTGTGGGCCTAATACTAAATCCCTACAATTTTTTGCAGGCCTGTTTCACACCCTGAGTTAGTTTGTAGGTCCACCTATTTTGATTGGGGGAGACTGGAACCTAGTTCTAGAGTCTTACCATGACAGAACAGGTAGACGAAAAATGGAGCTGATCCCCAGCTCAGAGAAGTATGAGAGATTTAATGGACCAATTTAGGTTAATAGACATGTAACCCCTAGATGGCGCTATCCCAGGGGCTACTACCCCTGCCTGATTTGCCACTAACAGGTTGAGGGGCCTGGATCCAATGGCGGGTGCCTCCACCCAGAGGTCAGGGTTTGCAATAGTTAGACTAACTTGGTCACAGCCCTCTGGGACACTGCAACCCCCCTTTCTTCCCACTAGTGGCCCACACAATATATCAGAATTACCTTCACAGTATACACTTACCCCCAGGACTGGTTCGGCACTGGGACCTCCTGTGAAATGAGATACAGTGCAACAATCACAGTACAGTACTTTAACATAGACAAATACCTCAGGCAGTATAACTTTGCTGAAACAAGCAGCTCTGATTTATTTAGGGGGATATAACAAGGACAGGGGGAAATCAGGTTAATTAGCTTATCACTCTAATAATCTACCTATGGCTCTGTGCACAGGCCTATCCCTATCAGTTACTGTCCCTGGGTACCCAAGCCCTAGTGGCTAGTCAAAACCGTGGCAGCTGGTAGGGGCCCTTTCACACAGAGAAAAGGAGAATTAAACAGTCAGCAGTACAGTAATTCCATTTGGATTTAATGTGGCAATTCAACAGGGAGCGACCCTGAATTAGTACTCACGACCTCCAAATAAGATAGGGTCCTTCAATGTCAGCAGGGCTCACTTGAGGTACACAAACCTCTTCACACATTTATATAAAAGAAAGCACTATACCAGGCAGGCTGCATCTGTATCGATCATAATTACTGCACAATACCGGGAGAACACACAGCAGATTCAGTTCCTGACAGACCGGTGCAATTTTCAGCAATTTCTCCAGTCTTCTACAGGGTGAGCCTGGTTTCTACTCTTCAGATATCCTTTGATTCTCTTCACAGGGACGGATTCAGTCCTAACAAGCTGTTACACAAGCTGCAGACCAGAACTCTGGGCCTTACACACGTTTTTGACTAAAACTGCACACTGAAAAAGCACAGGGCTCCTTCCTTCTTCACTGCCAAAGCTCAACTGAAACTCCAACCGACAAAACGGGCACTTCCTTTGAGTTCCTCCCAGTTCTTGACTGGATTGGCTGTCACTCACAATAGACTGCTGCTGTTGGTCCAAAAGGCACTGAAGTCTAAACTACATCTCCCAGAGTCACTGCCCATACAATCCTCTTGTGGCTGGCTCAGATTATGAGTCAAGTTCTGATTCGTCCAAGGCACCATTTTAGAGCTAGCTTACCCCACACTGATTGGTCCAGTTCAGCAGTTCAAAACTAGAATGGGAACTAGCAGACACAGTTCTGACTGCAAAGAAAGCAGGTTAGACAAACTGTAATTTCATTATTACTCTAAATAATTTCTGGCAAACAGTTACATCTTTAGATAGGTTCCTTTGCACTCCTAGTGACTGCAAAAATGAAGTGAATTGGCAGCAGCTTGAGTGGTACTCAATCAAAAACACACAGTCCCCATACAAACTAATTATGTCTGCAAGCAGACAGCTCTTAAAGAGACAGTACCAGAGGTTCTAAAAACACTCACTGATAAATGGCTTAAATGCCAAACACCATTCAGGCTTGGAGCATTCAAGCAAGCTCCTGGAAGTCTTTTGGGAACCCCCATTTGCAGGGGGGTTACAGACATATGGAGAGTCTTACACCTGCATGATAAAGAATTCAGGTTTACATCCTCATTGTACCATACAGAATTCAGGTTAGATTACTTTCTGACCATGGGGGACTGGCTTCAAGGAACTAATCGTTGTGAGATTGGAAGGCCAGGATCTTATCGGATCATAGTCCTGTACAGTTTACAGTCCTGTACACCAGTTTGCATCAGCAACAGAACAAGGTAGGGGCTGGTGGTTAAACAATTGTCTGTTGACTGACAAGAAAGTGGTAGAGAGGCTACAAGCCTTTTTAGAGCACTCACTTACTAACAATATTGGGTCAATAGAGAATACTGATGAAGGATGGTCAGTAGTCAAATGCCATGTTAGAGGTGAGCTGCTCAGGTTAGCAACTGTTAGAAAGAAAGGAAGAGGGACTTGAAAGAAACACTGGTAAAATTAGAGAAAGGAGAAATGGCTCAAACTAACTACTTCAGAGGAGGACTGGCTAAGCCTCAGTAACCTAAGGGACAAATACCAAAAGCTAATAAGGGATAGGGCAGAAAGGGCTATAGTCAGGACTAAAGCTAAATACATTGAACATGGGGGCAGAGCAGGGAGGTTGATGACCCTGCGACTTAAAAAACAGGAGTTGACCCATCGTATTATTGAGGTACTGTATATAGTCAAGGAAAAAAAATTAGTAACTGACATAAGGGAGATAGCGCAGGAGTTTAGGTAGTTTCACCAGGAAATATACTTGCCACAGGACCCTCCTGAACTAGAGGCCAAAATAGCCAAGTTCATGAGAGATATTACCCTCCCACAAATAGTGAGGATCAGCAAGAATTACTGGGGGCTGAGATTACAATAGGGGAAATCCAACAACAGGGGAAATCCAACAACAGGGGAGATCCAACAACAAGGGAAATCCAACAACAGGGGAGATCCAACAACAGGAAATCCAACAACAGGGAGATCCAACAACAGGGGAAATCCAACAACAGGAAATCCAAGCAGCAATCAAAAGTCCTCACTGTAGACAAGGCCCTGGATTTACCCCAAACTTTTTTTTTTTTACGAGACATTTAGTCCAATACTAAGCCCCTATTTAGCTGAAGTTTACGCCCATGTGCATAAGAAGGGCATAAGCAACCTGTCTTTCACCCAGGCTATGATAACCTTAATTCCCAAACAGAAAAGGACGCACAACAGGTGAGGAACTACAGGCCCATTTCCTTGATTAACCTGGATGCTAAAATCTTAGCAAATGTGCTAGCCGCCAGACTGGGGTGGGTATGGGAAAGCTTAATAGGTAATGAGCATATTGGATTCATGCAAGGGAGAAACTCTTCAGGCCACATTAGGAAGTTGGAACATCTGGTCTCTTCATCCAGGGAGCCCAGCATACCTGCTGTGCTGGTTTCTCTGGACGCAGAGAAAGCTTTTGACAGTGTATCCTGGTCATATCTATTCCATATCTTCAAATATTATAAGCTTCCTGAGAAGTTTCTGGACTGGATTAGGGTTTATACACAAGACCTTCGGCAAAGATATGCTGTAATGGAGTGTTCTCAGAAAACTGACCTTACAAAGAGGGTCCAGACAGGGTTGTCCCCTCTCGCCCTTACTCTTTAACCTTTTCCTAGAATTTCTAGGACACAGTTGAACAGACACCAGACTTTATAAGTATACCATTGGGGGATGAGCAACACAAATTCTTCCTTTATGCTGATGATATACTTCTACACATTAGTGAGCCGAGGACATCCCTGCCTGCTGCTCTTAAAGTTATTGATGCTTTTGGTGAGGTCTCAGCATAGAAGCTGAATGTCACTAAGACCATTGTTATAACCCTTAACACAGGAGTGCAAAAGAGAGATGTAGACGGACTGGGCCTGCAGTGGTCACCCAGCAAAATTAGATACTTGGGAATAGATTTCCCCAAGAACAACTCCTCTCTTAAGAAGAATAATCTGGATGACCTAATTAGAGTGATCAAGTAAAACTTAGAAAGATGGACTACACTCCCACTCTCAGGGAGGATCAGTGTAATTAAAATGAATATACTGCCTAGGATCTTATACCTACTTTCTAAGCTCAACGTGGTCATCTCCCAAAATTGGTGTGAAATGCTTCACTCCATAATCACGCAGTTCATATTGGCAGGGAGGACTGTAAAATGGGCATATGTAAAACTTTTGGGACCCAAAAACATGGGGGACTTAAATTACCAAATTTCTACCATTACTACCTAACCACTCATGGTAGTAAATATTTCAAGTGGTACAGGGGGTGACCTGCACCTCACAGCCAGGGGTACATGCCGATATGGTTAGCCACAGAGCAGGGAATATGTGACCAGCCAGGAATAGATATCAAAGTGCTACTGCCCCATTCCTAGAAGAAGATACTTAAAGTGATAAAGGATATGCAGATGGGTGTGTTAGTAAAAGTCCACCAACAGCTCTGTGAAGAATAAAAAATTGGACCCTTGCAGAGAGTGCTCAGCCAGTCCTAAACAACCCTAATTTTATTACTGATGGGAAATGGATTAAGTAAGTAAGGTCGTCCCCATGGAAGTACTGGACAGTACCATTAGTAGAATACCTAACACAAAATGGGAGGTTTATATATAGCAAAACTTTCTTGGAAAAGGCAAGCGATGGAAAGAGCACAACGTTCCATTACTTACAACTAACACGCAGTCACAAAACACATGGGCCCATTACCATGTACAAAAGGCCCTAACCCCATTACAGCATCTGGCAAATGGTCACAATGCAATATCCAAAGTATATGTAGTAATCTCATCAATGTGTCGTCCCACAGGTACAGAAGTAGGGCACCACTGGGTGCATGCCATACCTGACTCAAGTGAAGAGTGAAAATGGGGGATGGCTAAACTTTTGTAAGTACAGTAAATTGAATCCCTACATCTAATGCAATATAAAATTTTGTACAACCTGTATTTTAATTCTGACAAATTACAGAGTGGGGAAGCTCACTGATGAGACATGTACCGGATGTAAGGAAATGGATGGTTTCCTGCTTCACATCTTATTGGAGTGTGTTAAAGCCAGGTACCTCTGGGAAAACATTAAACAGAGACTGGAACCATTGCTCAGTTTAGAAGATGCATTCACTCCAGAAGTGTATTTAGCTGGTCATTATGATGGGTAGCTTCTTACTACCTAAAGATACCACATTGAGCTGATTGCTGCAGCAGCCAAAAAGGTGATCCTAAGGCACTGAATGGATGACTGCATGCCTTTGTATGTAGAGTGGCATACTGAGATTCTAGCTATGCTGCAAATAGAAAAGATTATAGCCAGTACTAACAACCAATCTTACTTCGAGAGGGCTCTTGCAGTAGGCAGTAACCATTAGGACTGAGCCGCCAGGTGCTAGGACCACATGGAAAACTTAGCTAGCAGCGTCTGGTGGGGAACCACCCACCCAGTGTCACATGACCAACATCAGCCCAGCACTATTTAGTGGGTGGTCCCCACACCCACCCGCCCTCCAGTTCTTTCCCACTGTCGACCTGTGCACGTCAGATCTTGCAGAACACTGCTACTGTCAAGCCACCATTTTCGATTAGTATACAATTTTGAATTTTCTTTTCTTCAAAAAACTTTGTATTTTGTCGTCTGATTGCATGTCTTCTCCAACTCCTTCCGAAGCACACAAAAAACAAATGTGCCTGCGGCAAGCAGATTCCTGAGGACAAACGGCCATACCTCATGTCTTCTGTGCCTTGGGGCTAGCCACAACACCGAGGACTATGAAGCCTGACAGAAGTTCAACCAGGCCACATGGAAATGCTGTCAGCTTCTCAAGCAAAAACTGGCTTCCATGGAGAAGAAGCTGCAGCAGGTGCAGAGCTCTTTGACTTCACCAGGAGGATCTTCTGGCTCCCACAAGCAGAAGAAAAGGACAAGGAGAATCACCAGGACTGGGATCGGTGTCACTCCAGGCCACGGCTCCCTCCTGGGATCAAGGCCAACAAGCAGCCTTCCTCCAGCAAGGATACCACTCTTCTGACCAAGTCTGCTGTCTCCTCTTCGGGACATGGTCCCCCCACCTGTGCTGGTTACAGTTCAGGTGGGATCCTCCTGGGATTCAGAGGATTTCACCACTCTTAGGCCCTTCAAACCCTCTGGGTCTAAGCTGAGTGGTTCGGCTGGTAAGTCGGACGATGGTTCTACCGATGACTGCACAGCCTGGCACTCACATCAGACTCCACCTTGGGGACAGGCGTCAGTCCTCTGGACCAGCTCCTGCTACTGCTTTGACCACAGCTGTCTCAGGAAGAATCCTCCTCTCGGGACACTCCTTCGTCACCTCCAGTGGGCCCTTCTACCTCTCTCTCCCACCCGGAGCTGGAGGACCTACCGCCCGCTGACCCGATCGACTGGCCAGTGCCAGACGGCACTTCCCCAGATCCCCCTGGGGATGTTTCAGTCAGTTCTCCTCCTCCATCTGGGATTGCTCCCCATCTGGGATTCCTCCGCAGCCCCAGAACCTGGATGCACCCATCGGCCCAGAAGGTCCAACGCTGGAACCCCCCCCCACGGGTCCGTCACTGCCTCCCCCCGCAGGGCCCAAGCCAACTCCTCCGCAGCCAGGGCCATCTGGTGCCCCCTCAGGGCCATGCCAAGTCCCTCAGCCCCGCCATTGGGTCCTTCACCAGGATACCCTATGCCAGGTTACCCTGCACTAGGCTACCCAACACAGGACACCGTCGCCAGGGCACCCAATGCCGGGGTATCCAACACCAGATTATTGAACACACAGGTTTACAATGCCAGCTTCCTCTTCCTGCTCCTCCCCAGCTGCATGTGAATTATGAAGCACTTTTTCAGTCCTGGTGGAACAGGGACACGGTTCAGCTTGTGCAGTGTTTCTGCCCTGTCCAAGGGGAGAAAATCTTGACCCTGGGCTGTATCCAGGACCGCCCCAAATGAATTGAAGGCATTGAGAAGGTGTTAGGTGAGACTTGGGGTAGTTCACTATAACTCTCAATTGTTGGAACAGAGCCAGGGTGGCTGATGAGAGGCTTCCAGGCTGTCCCTCGACAGAGTCGATGGGAGCCAGTCATTGAGGTACGGGAACTTATAATGACCTGTCATCGCAAAGACGCTGCCAATACCGCTAGGTACTTGGTAAACACCCTGGGTGCCGAAGAAAGGCCAAAGGGGAGGGCTTTGAACTGGAAATGCTCCCCCCGGAAGGAGAACCTGAGGAAGCGTTGGTGGGCCAGGAAGACACGTATATGCAGATAACCCGGCGTTAGGCCGAGGAAGGTGGAAGAGACCTGGCCCTGGAGCTGCGGTGCACATGTGCGACTCCACGCACATGCATCACTGCTTCAGGGGGTCTCGGGATTAGGATACACATACAGAGAGAAAAACAGAGGGAAAAACAGGGGCACCTAGGATGAAGCCTCCAGGCTTTGGGGATCTGCCAGGGTGCACAATGGCACTAAAAGACCCCAAGCTTCAGTAGGGTGGCAGACAATTGGGGGTGACCTGCCATAGGAGGATACAAAGAGTCGTAAAAAAAAAAAGACCTTGGCTCAGTTCAAGGTCTCCCGAACTTTCGTGAAGGGAATCCACCACATGAAACCCCCGGTCAGAAACCCTGTTACTAACATACTAAAATGCCAGCAGAATAGCCCTAATGGTCGTTCGTGTCTGCTCGTTTGGTCAGCCCCCACCCTGGGAGCTGACCTTGCTGCCCCCCCACCCTCTCTGGCTTCTCCCTTCCCAGTCCTGGATATTCTCTCTGCACAGGACTTTGCTTCCAGAACCCTTCTCCTGTACCTGTCCCACCCCCTCTTGAACCCCTCCACCGTCTTTGCCTCCACCAGCCCCCTGGGCAGCGCATTCCATGGCTCCACCACCCTCTCAGTGAAGTAGCACCTCCTCCTTTCTCCCCTGAATCTCCCCCCAGCTTCCACCCATGCCCTCTAGTTGCCCCCCCCTTCCTTGAACCACCCTGACTGCTCCTCCCCTATTTACCCCCTTTATGTACCTGAAGACCTCTATCATGTTCCTCCGGTCCCTGCTCTCTTCCAATGTGTACATCTTTAGCTCTTCGAATCTGTCCCCATAGGTCCAGTCCCCCAAGCCCCAGATCACTTTGGCTGCCCTCTTCTGGACCCTCTCCAGGAGTTTGATGTCCCTCTTTAAGTGTGGCCTCCAAAACTGCATGCAGTACTCAAGGTGTGGCCTCACCAAGCAGTTATACGGAGGGAGTATCACTTTCCTCCTTCTGGAGGTTATCCCCCTAGCAATGCATCCCAGCATCCTGTTGGCCTTGGTCGCTGCCGTCCTACAAGTCTCTGAGTTGTTCATCTTGACATCCACTACCACCCCCAGGTCCCTTTCAGCCATTGAGACTTGTAGCATTCCCTCCCCCCCCCAGGGTGTACACTTGCCCCAGGTTTCTGGCTCCCAGGTGCAGTACCTTGCATTTCGCTGCATTGAACCGCACCTTCGACTTTCTAGACCACATTTCCAGAGCCTCCAGGTCCCCCTGTAGGGCCACCCTCCCCTTCTCCCCATCCACCACCACCCCCAGTTTTGAGTCATCCGCAAAGTGACTCATCTCACTCCTGATACCCTTCCTTATGTCAGAGACATAGGCGTTGAACAGGAGGGACCCAAGGACCAATCCCTGAGGGACCCCACTAATGACACTCCTTGGGGATGAGACTATCCCACCAACCACGACCCTCTGGGTCTGGTCCTGTAGCCAATTTCCTATCCGTCTAATCATCTGGTTCCCCACCCCCATTTCTCCCAGCTTATCCAACAGGCCCCCGTGAGGAACAGAATCAAACGCCTTCAGGTGGCCGGCTGGCAGCTGTCCACCTCAGGAGGGAGTTCTCTGTTTCCTCCTCCTGTTGCTCCATAGGATCTGAACTTCATACTTAAGAAACTCACTTTGCCTGCCTTTGAACCATCCGTGAGTTGAGACCTTCGCTGTCTATCCTGGAAAGCGCTGTTTTTAGTTGCAATTACTTCTGCTCGAAGGATTTCTGAGCTTCACGCCCTCATGTGTAAGGAGCCCTATTTGATTTTTCACAGAGACTGGGTGGCTCTGCGTACAAATCCTAAGTTTTTACCAAAGGTGGTTTCTGATTTTACCTTGAATCAGACCATGCACTTGCTGGTGTATTACCATGAACATTCTAATCAAGGGGAGGCTATTCTGCACACATTGGATGCACACAGAATTTCATGTTATTACACGAATCTCACAAAGTTAGTCCGCAGAATGGATCAGCTTTTTGTTTCCTTTGAGCCCAAAAGAGAGGGCATGTCAGTTTCAAAACAATGTTTATCCGAATGGTTGGCAAACTGCATCCAGTTTTGTTATCAGAAGTATAGCAAACCACTTCCAGGAGAAGTTAAAGGGCATTCAGCCAGAGGCATGGCTGCATCTACTGCTTGTTTCAGAAATGTCTCTGCCACATACATCTGTGCAGCAGCCACTTGAAGCTCTGTCCACACCTTTACTAAGCATTACAGTTTGGACATTGCCTCTAGGCATGAGGGCTGGCTTTGGACTAACTGTCCTTCAAGGCCTTCCATCTTAGACCCTGCCTACTGCAGACCTTTTCCTGCCTCCCGTGTTTAGTCTTTGCCTGACTTACACTGCTTTGGGCTCAGTCCTAATGGTTAGTGCCCACTGCAAGAGCCCTCTCGAAATAAGATAGTACAGTTACGTAAGAACTTACCGTAACAGCAGATCTTATCTGTATCAATCTTCACCATTCATCACCTTTGGGTACTAGCCAGAGGTCATGACCCAGCAAAGCTCTTTTTTTGAATCGACCCACCATTGGCTGCTCTCGAGGCCAACTTTTCGTCTTTTCCTCCTTGGGTTAGCCATTAGATGTATATGAGCTCCACCCTCCCGCCAGTTCTTTTGTATCCCGCCGTTGAGGTCATGTCATGGAAGTTCTGCTGTTGAGAAGCCTGTTAGAATTTCTGAAGCCTTTGGCTCTGTTCGAGTCCTTCGACTCCATTCATTTACCTGCCGGTCCTATTGCGCCCACTCAACATCGCCTGAGAAATTAAAGTAAGATTGTTTCTTTTTTCTTTATTGTGACATTGGGTCTTTGTTGTTGTTTTTTCCATAGGTCATGTCTCGGTCGGGGGTCAACAAATCTGTGAAGACGGGATGGCTCCCTATGCATCGGTGCCCGTGCGGCCATAAGTATTCCGTCACCTACTAACATAACCATTGCCTCGCGTGTCTTGGCCCACTTCACGACACATTCTCTGGCGCTCCTGGGTATTCTTGGTCCTAGCGGTCCTCTCTCCTGGAAGCAGTTCAGAGCGGTGGCTGCTCAGTTTCCCTCTTATGTTACGGCTATAGACAGACAGGTTTTTCAACCTCCCCCTGAGCAGCCGGCTTCTGAACACTTGAGGTCTTCTGACTCCTCATCCCCCTCTTCTGGGGAGAGGAGCCATCTGTCCACATCTCCCCAGCTGCTGATCTCGCTGAGTATCAGCGATTCCTTGTGAGGATGTTGGAGGACCTGCACATCACCCCACCCACTCGACACAATCCAGAGAACTCGACGCATGCCCTTCTAGGCGATTTCAGTGCGGACACCCTTGTGGTGCCCCCCTGGCCTGCTTCCTTTCAGGAGGCATTGATGCGTTCCTGGCAGAGACCCTCTTCTGGAGTCCCAGCCCCTAAGGATCTCTGCCAGTGGTATTGTGCCCCCCCCGGGGTCTCCAGGTTCCATGAATAATCCCCAGTCAGGATTGACACAACTGGATACTCCTGATGGGCTTCACGCCCTTAGCCGTGACTGGCTCCCAGATCAAGATTCCATGGATTTTGACTTCTGGGGAAGGAGGACGTTCTACTCGGCATGGTTGCTGCTCTCTATTGCAGCACATCAGGCCCACTATGCTACCTATGATAGGTTCCTGTGGTCCAGGCTAGGTCAACTCCTAGCCTCGATGCCTGACATGGATGAAACCAGACAAGCCATTGCACTCTCTGCATGTGGCCTGGAGCTAGCAAGGCACCAAGCAAGGGCATCGTATGACACCAATGAGGTAGCTACCAGGGTCATAGGGACAGCAATCTGCACTAGGCGGACGGCATGGCTGCGTCTCTCCCGGTTGTCACCCTTGGCCTGGCATAGGGTGATTAACTCCGCTCACCAGAGAACCTGTCTTTTCTCCTGTAGGGTGAGACAGCGTCTATCAGGGCAACTTCCTACCCCCTCTGTGGGGGTCCCCATCTCACTGTTCCCACTCCTGGGCCTCTACAGACCTGTGAAGATTCTCCCTCTTAGTGCATCACCCACTGAGATCTAAGGGACTCTGTTCCTTGGGGTTTAAGCTGCCTTCGGGGGGCTCGGCACTCACCCAAAGGTGACGAATGGTGAAGATTGACACAGATAAGATATGAAAATTATGTACATACTGTAATTCTGATCTTTCTGTGTATCTTCACCATTCATCACAATCCCACCCTCCATCCCCCTGGGGCCTCAGTCTCTGGGTCCCCCTCCCCTCCCTCTCTGTGCTGTCTTCCTTGTCCCTCTCCTTTCTGTCAGACAGAAGTGGGATAACTTTGGGCACATGGGGGATAATTCTTCTGAGGTGAGAGTGGTCAGGAAGGGGGACACTCCTTCTTCAGTGCTTTGGCTCCACCCGCTGTGGGATGGGAGTTTGCAGTTGCCCTCCTTTCTTTTCTTCTCCCCGTCAATCGTTTGATTTCCTTGTCCTTAGACATAACCTCAATTAATTTAAGAAACTAGGTTTCATGCACCAAAAATTTCCTTTTGGCGGGGGGGAGATATCCCTGTATCCTGTCTTTTCTTCCAGAATAGCTGATTCTGCTTTTGTTGGAGTTATTGCCAGTAATTCTGTGCCTTGAATTCTGGCAGTTAGCTTCTTGGCTACTCCTTCGCAGTTCCTATACAATCTGGAGTCAGGTCAAGGTTCAGGGTATATTTTTCCATTTTCCCCCCTCTCACTCTCATCTTTATTCTAAAATCCTTAACCAACCTTCCCTCCTCTTTTCTACTTCCAGAGATTGGGGCCCCTACCCATCCCCTTAGTCTTTCAAACTTTTTCTGTCCTCTCAGTCGTTTATCTCTCCTTTTAGTTTATATATCTTTTCCTTTGTCTGTCCCTTGGACTTCCTGGTCCCACTCTCCCAACCCTCTTTCTCACCTCTACAGTGACTCAGAACTGGCAGGAGAGCATAGTCGACAGCACCTAGCAACCAACCCGCGAGCGCCAACATCGGCCTCAAGGGCAGCCCCGATGGTGCGTTGACTCTGCCCATCAAAAAAAAAAAAAGCTCGCTGGGTCATGACCTTCGGCCAGTACCCAAAGGTGATGACTGGTGAAGATACACAGTAAGATCAGAATTACGGTAGGTACGTAATTTTCATATCTTTGAGAGAGGCACTTGTAGTAGGCAAGGTTTTTCCCTCCCCCTGCCATTCTCCCCAGAGGAAATATGGCCATACAGCCAACGCCATCTTGGGGGGGGCCTCCAACCCCATGAGAACCCCACCTCCTGGGCCTTCATCCACTCCTGCAGATCAGATGCCCTCTCCCCCCCTGCCGAGGTCAGTGGACAGTCGAGGGTCTCCTCTTCAGAGGAAACAGTTGTAGTTCCTGCTCTGAGCTTGACCGATAAGTCGCCCTTGGCTCCGCCGCCAGCCACCCATCCCTGGCCGATCAGCCTGACTCTAGACTCCTGGATTCTGTCAGCCCAGCCCCGGTCTGTAAGTCAGTCATCGGCTCCTCCGATGCCCGCCAGACTGTCACCTCTAAGTTGGCCGCTGACCTATCTGGCGACCATGTGGTGACTTCTCTCTCATTGGGCTCCCTTGTGAACCCTGATGCCAGGCAGAGCGAGCTCACAAGTCCCCTTTCATCCCACCAGGGTTCTCCCTCTAGGGATTCGCTGTTCTTTTCTGACCTTTTTTGGGCCTGATCCCCAGGATCCTCTTTCATCGGATACCCTCCAGACAGACTCATTGATGGGGGCTTTTCCGGACTTGCCTCCCTTGCCAGTCTCTGTTCCGCTGATGGATCCGCACCCACACCAGATCTCTCACCAGACATTCTTGGGAGCGATATGGATCAGAATCCCCCTGGGTCTTCAGGGATCGCTTCCCGAATCTGCGGATGGACCTGATCCCCAGTGGTCCCTCAGTGCCACCTCCAGCTGGGCCTTGCATCCCTCCCCTGTTGGGTCTGACAGGATTCTATTCTGGTTACATGCCACAGTTTCTGCAGTACCCAAACCCTGGAAGGCCTGATGCCGGGCTACCCTCCCCTGATGCCGGGTTACCCAATGCCGGGACAGGCCCTTCAATATCAAGGCTACCAGAACCCTTACTGGTACCAACCTCCTAGTTACCCTTCATACTCTATGGGCTACCTAGAATATCCTCCACCCCCCCTCCTCCTTCATACTCACAGCCAGAACAAGAACCCATCCCAGCCTGGTGGAAGAACGCTAAGTCCCAGCTGTTACAGGAATTGAGTCAACCCCAGCTGGTGGTCAGGGCCACCCCACCTCATAGGGTGCCACTTGGAAGCCCTGCACCTTTCAGCAGAGTTTCAGACAGAGGATTGGGTGCACTGCCCTTTGGGATTCCTACGGAACACAGGCTTCTGGAGTCAGTTCCGGATGCTTCCTTACCTAGTAGGCAGAAATCATCGGACTCAGATGAGAACTCGGACGTGGGGGACCAATCAGAGCCTCACTCTTCCATACAGCCCCAGCCAAAAGGGTCCCCTAAATCCCCTCCAGAGGACCCATCCATTGCTGAGCTCCTCCAGTCCATTCAAAAGTCCTGCAGTGAGCTTCCCAAGAATTGGACCCCAAACGCAGAAGACTGGCAGAACATTTGGACCTGGTCAGTGTGGCCCCCCTTCCTATCCCCCCTTGGACGGGACTGCATGAAAATCTTACTTCCACAATCTGGCAGCAGCCCTCATCCACCCCTGCCATGTCAAAAATGGCAGACAGGACCTATCATCCCCTGGAAGGGGTTTCCCACCTTACTGCCCAACCCAAAGCTGACTCTATTGTTATAACTGCAGCTCACGATAGGTCAGCACAACCTAAACATCTCAGTGCCTCCCCTCCAGACAAAGAGTCTAATCAAATGGACCAGTATGGCTGCAAGATTTACACCTCCTCTACCTATGCCATATGTTCATTGAATATGTGGCCCACATGCTGGCTTTCCACAAATCGGCACTGTCAGACCTGGAAAAGGACATCTAAGAGGTACCTGATGAGCAACTCAGAAACAAACTCCTGGACAAGATAAGGCTGAACAAATGGTCCTGCCGCCATGCCCTTAATGCAACCTATGATTTGGTCGATTCAGTAGCATGTGGGGTGGCTATGGACATCTGTCTCAGGCGCCTTGCTTGGCTTTGTCTGGCAGGGTTGGCACAGGATGTTCAGAGTACCCTTCTGGATGCTTCTTTCAGGGGTTCAGTTCTATTTGGTGGCAAAGCCATGGACATAATTACTGAGTTGCAAGAGAGCGGCAAATCTTTGAAAGCTGTTCGTTCCTTGTACCACTCAGGTCAGAAATCCCTGCAGCCTTTTTGCCGCCAATGGAAGTGGAACAAACAGAACCAGGGCAGACACCAGACCAAGCATCGCTTCTCGGGGTCTGGCACTCAAACCTCCCAGGCCAAGTTCCCCAAAACCACCACTGGGGGAAAGCGTCCCTCCCCTCAGTGTCCTGGCTTACAAACCCCCCCTACCATTACCTCCCACACCCACGGAGGAACCAGTGGGGGGAAGATTCAGCCTTCATCTGGTAGGGTGGAAGGCCGTAACCAAAGATGTATGGGTTCTACAACTAATAGTAAGAGATCACTCGATAGAGTTCTTGGTGAGACCACCCACCAATCCTCCAGGCAGGTCTCATTACCCATCAGGCCAACAATTTCTGGACCTACAGGAAATTCAAGCTCTGCTGCAAAAATCAGCCATAGAGCGAGTTCCATCAGAATAGACAGGAAGGGGAATTTACTCCCACTTCTTCCTGGTTCCCAAACAGACGTGAGATCTCAGGCCTATCCTAGATCTCAGCATGCTCAACCTCTTCGTGGAATACAAGAGGTTTTGCATGTTGACACTACAGGAACTGTTACCCCTGCTCCAACCAAACACATAGCTGTGTTCCCTGGATATGCAGAATGCCTACCTACATATCCCCATTCTTCAGGCCCACCACTGCTTTCTGAGATTCTCCTTCCAGGTGGAGCATTTCCAGTTCAGAGCCCTCCCATTCAGCCTCTGTTTGGCACCTTGGGTTTTCACCAAGTGCCTAGTGGTGGTAGCAGCGTTCCTATGCTGCAGGGGCATTTATGTGTTCCTGTACCTGGACGATTGGCTATTTTCAGTCCCCTTGCCAGACAGTCTGAAGGATTCCCTTTCCTTCACTCTGGACCTTTTCTCCAGTCTGGGCATCTTGGTCATCTACCCCAAGTCCCAGCTGTTACCCTCCCAGCACCTCCAGTTCATTGGAGTGGTGCTGGACACGATCCAGAGCAAGGCCTTCCTCCCAACCTACAGAACAGAGACACTAATCTCACAGGCTGTGCTGGTGGCTTCATCTCGTTGGACCACAGCGCGTTCTGTCCTTCAACTGTTGGGACTGATGGTGGCTGCCATACCCACAGTCCCTCTGGCCAGACTGCACATGAGGGTGACCCAATGGTCCCTACGAGTTCAATGGGATCAGCGCATGGATGACATGGACCAGAAGGTTCCAGTCTCCAGCAGCCTTCAGAGGGATCTCCTTTGGTGGCAGCGCCTCTCCAACCTTTCAGTGGGAGCCCCTTTCCACTCTCTGTCTCCCTCCATGATTCTCACATCTGATGCCTTGAACCTGGGATGGGGAGTGCACTTGGGAGACCATCAGACCCAGGGTACTTGGTCGCCCATGGAGGAGAACCTTAACATCAATATTCTGGAGACAAGAACAGTGCTCTATGCTCTTCAGGCCTTTCAGTCCCTCTTGGTTCTGGGAACACTACTTATCCAGACAGACAACATGGCCACTGTCTGGTACATCAACAAACAGGGAGGCACCTGGTATTACTTCCTTTGCAGGGAGGCGATGAGGGTGTGGGACTTGGCTGCTCAACATGGCCTATCCTTGACAGCAGTCCACGTGCCAGGTGTTCACAACATTCTGGCAGACAGTCTCGGCTGATCAGTCGCCAGCGCTCATGAGTGGGAACTAAAGCAGGCAGTAGTAGAAGATCTGTTTCTTCAGTGGGGTCGGCCAGACATAGACCTCTTTGCCTCCCAATTTAGTGCAAAATTATCCAGCTTTTGCTCGCTCGTTACCGGGCGTGGTGCTTTTTGGCGAGTTGCACTGTCTCTGTCTTGGACAGGGAGATTTCTATATGCTTTCTCTCCCTTTTCTATCCTTCAAAAGGTTCTGCTGAAGTTTCAAGCAGAGGGGGCACACATGATCCTCATTGCCCCCCTGTGGCCTCGGCAGATTTGGTTCCCTCTACTACAGCAGTTAGCACTGGAACCCCAGTACCTCTTCCTCTCTCTCATGACCTTCTGTCCCAGGAACAGGGCACCCTGGTACACTCAAGCCTCAAATCGCTCCACCTTCATGTGTGTCACCTGTGGATTTAACGATTTCTCACTATGGCATCGCTCCTCAAGTCACTCAAGTCTTAGTGGAGGCCAGAAAACCCTCCACTAGATCCACGTATGCCATAAAGTGGAAGAGATTTTCCATCTGGGCCACAGCTAAAGGCCTAGACCCTTTTTCTTGCTCAGCTTCCCAGGTCTTAAGAGTACCTCTTGCACCTGTCAGAATCGGACTTCAGTTATTCCTCTCTGAAGATCCATCTCTCTGTGGTTTCGGCCTACCACACTCTGGTGGAGGGCAAAACCCTGGCTCAGCTAGAGGTTTCAAGAACTTTTTTGAAGGGGATCCTTCACCTCAAATCTCCGGTCCGGAATCCTGTTCACCCCTGAGATCTTAATTTTATTTTAGAAAACTTACTTTGCCCCCTTTTGAGTCAGCAGCAAGTAGTGATATGCATTTTTTTAGCATGGAAAACACTATTTTTAGTTGCTATCACTTCAGCTTGAAGAGTTTCAGAACTTCAGGCTCTAGTTTGTAGAGGGTCTTACTTGATTTTCCACAGAGACCAGGTGGCTCTGCAGTCTAATCCTTCTGTTCTTCCGAAGGTGGTTTCGGAACTCACTCTAAACCAGAATGTTGAACTGCCGGTATTTTATCCTGACCACTCCAACACGGGGGGGAGTATCTCCTGCACACAATTGACATGCACAGGATTCTGAGGTATTACATCTCAAGGACTAAGGAGGTTCACAAGTCAAATCAACTTTTTGTAGCCTTTGCTCCTACTTGCCAGGGCAAGGCTGTTTCAAAATGGACTCTGTCTAGGTGGCTGGTAAATTGTATACATTACATTTACCAGAAGTATGACAAGCCCCTTCTGGAGACGGTTAAGGGCCACTCAGCTAGGGGTGTGGCCACTTCCACTGCCTTTTTCAGGAATGTGTTCACTGCGGACATATTTTGCAGTGACCACTTGGTCCTCCATCCACACCTTCACAAAACATTAAAGTCTGGACATTGCTTCTAGGTGCAGGGCTGGTTTCGGTCTAGCAATCCTGCAAGGTCTTCTGTCATGAGCGACCTGTAGTTGGCAGACATTTTCCTCCTCCCGGAACCTCATCTCCGACTTCTCCCTTTTTGGTTGACTGCTTGGTATTCAGTCCTACTTGTGAAGACCTACTGCAGGAACCCTCTCAAAGTGAGATATAGCAGTTACGTAAGAACTTACTGTAACAGTAGATCTTCAAGATAGGTTCCTGCAGTAGGTCTAGATTTCCCAACCACCTTCCCTCAGCTCCTGTGTTTTTTTCCTCTTTATTCCCTTCCCAGGACTTTGTTTTATCCAGGGCTCAGTGTCCCAGGAGTTTCCACTTCTTTTTTCTGCTTCCTCTTTAGAGGTCTTGATGGAAGAACTAGAGGGAGGGTGGGTGGGGACCACCCTGTTTATAGTCACGCTGACATCTGCCACTTGATGCTGGGGGGCAGTCCCCGCTGATGATTGCTAGCTACAATTTTGCCATGCAGTCCTGACTCCAAGGGTACAGTCCTATTTGAGAAGACCTACTGCAGGAACCTCTCTTGAAAATCTACTGTTACGGTAAGTTCTTATGGTAAGTTCTTACATAACTGTACTTTATCATAGCTACAACAAACAAACTCTGGCCAGAGACGATAGGGCTGCAGCTTAGAAATTTGGGGTAAATATATTGAAAATTACCAGAGTTGCAAGCCTGCATTAGCAAAATTTAACATAGGCTCATAAATTTGTTTTGTAGTATTTTTACACCAAACTTTCAACATAGCCTTGTTATGACCCTGCCTCATGAAAAAGGGCAGATCAAATGTTCAACTCCTGCCCAAAAGGTGATTTGGCGCAGGGACTGCAAAATCAACTTTCGAGATGTAAAAACACATAGTGGACAGGAGTTCAAAAATGAAAGTTGTCACATTCATGAGGTGCTGTAAAAAATGGCTAGATAGAAAATTTGGGGTAAAAATATTGAATATTACCAAACGTACGAACCTGTGTTTGCAAAATTCAACATAGGCTCATAACTTTGTTGTTTTTTAATATTTTTACACCAGATTTTTAACATATCTTTCTTATGACCCACCTCATGAACAAGGGCAGATAACAATTTCAACTGTTGCCTGAAAGGTGATTTTGTGCAGGGACTGCAAAATCACCTTTTGGGATGTAAAAAAAAACCCATTTTGGCCAGGATTTGAAAAATTACAGCTGTTACATTCATGAGGTGCTGCAAAGATATGGGTATGGGTATGTTGTAAATTTGGGTTAAAAATATTGAAAATTACCAGAAGTATGAGGCTGCATTTGAAAAACTCCTGTGCGAAAAGTGATTTTGCACAGGGACTGTGAAATCACCTTTTGGGACATATCTGCCTAATGACAGTGCCATTGTTCATGAGATGGGGTCCCAAAAAAGGTATGTTGAAAATGTGGGCCAAAAATATTCAAACATGACCATGTTATGCCACTAAGTTCAAAACACTATTGAAATACATTGAAGCACATACCTGTTTCTTCAGTTCGTAGTCCGGCATTGAAGAGTGAAGGTGTGTCTGTGTTCCAGACAGGATTACGGCTTTGGACCCCTGATGGGTAAGTAAAGGCTTGGGTGGTGTGGGTTGGTGGGTGCTGAGTGGGAGGGTTGGGTGGAGGATAAGGAATGGCTGCAAAAGACATTGATGGATTTTTTACAACTAAAAAAAAAAAGAGGATTCCTGCATTGGGGATGGGCACCCCTTAGCGGAGTGGTAGGTTCTGAGAGGGAGGGTTGGGTGGGGAGATAAACTATTAATATGTGTATAATATATAAAAAAGGCACAAATAACTGTGCATGCACGGTAGTGGAGGGGTCAGAATGAGGATTTGCGATCAGTACACTGGAGATTGGGCACCCCAAGTGTCACTATTATGTTTCTGGGGGGGTGCTGAGAGGGAGGGTCAGGTGGGGGTTATGTAAAATTTAAATTAAAAAATCAGCATCCATATCGCACCACTGAGGGATTGGGCACCCCCAGTGTCACTATTATGTTTCTGGGGGGGTGCTGAGAGGGAGGGTCAGGTGGGGGGGTATGTAAAATTAAAATTAAAAAATCATCAGCATCCATATCGTGCCACTGAGGGATTGGGAACCCCCCAGTGTTACTGTTATGTTTTGAGAAGGGTGGGGTGGTGGGTGCTGAGAGGGAGGGTCAGTTGTGGGGGAGATCTATAATTTACAAGAAAAAAATTGGCAGTCACGGCACACTCCACCTTGTTCAAGATGGCTGCCAAACTCTACTGTGCATGCGTGACTTCTAGCGCATGCACAGTAGAGTGGGATGGCCTTCTTGGGCACGGTGGAGTGTGCCGTGTTCCATAACCACCATTTTGTTTTCTTTTTAAATTATAGATATCCCCCACATGACCCTCCCTCTCAACACCCACCACCCCACCCCCTAGAAACATAAGAGTAACACTGAGGGTGATCAGTCCCCCAGTATCGCTGTCAGGATGCTGATGATTTTTACAGGACAAAATAGTGCACTGCAACTAGAAACAATGAGTGGAGTGCTCCACAGAGGTGGAGGCAACTGTGGTGCAACTATTATTTAGTTAGTTTTTGCTGACCAGGAAAGGAGGACTAGACAGTTCTGCATATTTTCAGCCTTGGCCCAGGGGAGAGGGATACAGATGGATGCCAACTGACATTGAGCCAGGTTAAGCTGTTGGTGGCATTTTTAGTGCATGTTGTTCAGCTGGAATGAATGCACTGAGTCCAGTTCTCATCACAAGAGGTCTGCAGGGCTACACCCACTGCAACCCTTAAAATGGGAAAAGCTCCCTATCTTATTAACTCTAGAACTGGTAGGAAGGGAATAGCAATCGGCCAATGTATATATCACAAGCCTCCCACTAGGGTTACCACCTTTTAAGAAGCCCAAAGTGGGACATTTCTTACTGAAACATGATTTTTTGCAGGACAGTACGTAAACACGGCCAATGCAACAGACTTGTTTTCTCTATATATTCAGAATTAAGCCTAAGTATTGTAGTTTCCTAGTTGTTTCTATTGTTTCTTATCATTTTACGGTATTTTAGTTAAGGTATTATAGTTTTCTGCTACATTTAGTGGAAAGTTAGAAAATATTTTTTCTACTATAAAGTCGGGACATGTGGTATTTTTTATATTTTTTTGCAAGACACAGCTGCCCAAATCAGGACTGTCTTATGAAAATCAGGACAGGTGGTAACCCTACCACCACACTTCCAGAATTGCTCAAGTCTGGAAATGATCCAGTGTTTTTCTACAGAGAACAGTGATGCTAGCGACTGTACTATTACTCAGAATTAGTACCTGAAACGAATGAATGTCAAAATGCCAATTGTCATCAAGTGGGGCATGTATTGTATTGTATTGTATTACCTGCTGTTTGTGAAGGTTTTTTTTATGTTTATGTGTGTTACAAAAATTCAGTATAGCACACTTTGTTTAAAAAAAATTGTGCTGGCCCAAGTTTGGGGGAAGGCAGGTGAAACTTTTCTCTGAGGTTAGCTCTAAGTATTTATTTCAAGGTGAACAAGTTGATCCCAGAGCATGTGATCCCCTAGAGTGCGAGTACCACAGAGTAGAAAGACGGCTCCTGCAGGGAGACCCTAGAGAATTCTGACTGGGGAAATGAGGCAGGCCAAGCAGGTTACAGTTATCCAGCAGGGCAGGGAGGAGTACTATGTATCTATTTATCTGGGGTAGGCCTGTACAGAGAGGGTAGGTAGTACTAGAAGTGGTAAGAAAGTAGTGAAGAGAGGTAATTCCTCTCATTAGGCACTACACCCTATCAGGAGTAGGCCAAAGTAGGTGCAGACAGAAGAGGAGGAGTTAATAGTGAGGAAGTAAGTAGTAAATAAGTAGCGGTAAACCACCATCGGGCACTACACCCTATAATCTGGAGTAGGCCTGTACTGAGGAAGGAGGGGAGGTAGCTAGCTAGGAGGAAGGATGGAGACTTGACAGGAGAGTTAGACAGTTGTAGGGACTGTGGGTCAATCATCCCCTGGGCTGCACTTGGGAGGACTGATCACTGCCTCATGTGCAGGAGATTCGAATAACTCAGGCTCAGCTGCATGCAGCACAAGAAGAAATACTTAATCTTATTTCAAGAGGGCTCTTGCAGTAGGTAATTACATATAGAACTGACCCGGCAGGCATCAGGACCCAACAGAAAAATTTCTAGCTAGCAGTCTCTGGCGGGGGACCGCCCCCACATTAGGTGACCGACGTCATGCGACGTCAGTATAAAAGGGCGGTCCCCCACGCCTGTCTTCCAGTTCTTTCCCACCATCGACTTGTGAAAGTTCCTCGCGGTAGTGTTCTATCGCTCATCAGTCTTCCATTGGTTAGTTTTGTCGAACTTTTAGACTGTTTTTTCTCGATTTTTGCTTCAAACATCCATGTATGTCATCCCCGACGCCTTCCGAATTGCAAAAAAATAAGTGTGACTCATGTGGTTCCCAACTGCCACATAAGGACAGACACTCCCTGTGCCTCTTCTGCTTAGGCCCAGACCACCCTGTGGAGAAGTGACAGCACTGCCAGCAGTTTAATTCAGCCACCCGAAAACAGAGGCAGCAGTCCCTGGAGGCCCATATTTTCAAGAACAAGATGGCTTCCATGGAGAAGGAGCTCAAGAAGTTAAGGCATTCTTCCACTTCCCCCGAAGGCCGTAAGAAAAAGAACAAACACTGGGACTCTACCTCCACGGCCTCCAGGGGACCGTTCATCGATGACCGTCTTGTCAGCACCTAAAGCGGTGTTGCAACCCCCCCCCCGGTCAGGCTCATGCTCGGGTGCCTCTGAGGCAAAGGAGGTTTCCACTTCCGGGAAGGCTGCTGCCACGCGGCCCTCTGGGTCGAGCGAGTCCACTAAGTCGGACACCAGTGCCACTGATGACAGGATCAATAAGACACCAGCCCCTTCGGGAGGGCACATGGTCCTGCACATGCCCATCAAGGTCACCTCCCCAGCACGACCCCCGTTGGGCCAGAGTTCCAATAAGTCAGATGCCGGCTCCTCCGACGCCTGTTCGGATCCTGATAAACCAGACGTCGGCCCCTCTGACAATCATCCAGTGAAACAGTCTACGTTGGGCTGGCCCAGTGGCATTGAGGGTTGAGGCGCTGGATGCCACACCTCGTGCCATGCCGGTGACCCGGGTTCGGGAACAGACTCGGGCCTCTGAGGGCTGGCAGGGGAGAGGGAGGATTGAGCGTCCGATGACTGCTTTCCTCTCTCTGGAGTGGGTAGTGGGGGTTGCATTGCCCTCTAGCGGCAACTGGCAGAGGCCAGCCGCACTACAAGTGGTGTGCAATAGTAAGGGGGAGAGCGCGGCAGGCATCAGCACTACATGCGCGGATGCCATTGCATGTCCGGCTCTCCACTGGGGAGAAAATGTGGAAAATGTGGAGGGTGATCTTCGCGGTGGATGGCCATGCCTTGTGCCCCCGGAGAGACCCGAGAGGGGCTCGTGCCCAGTGGGTGCGAGAGCGATAATGGCTGGCCCACTGGGAGAGCGGGTTTGTGTGGCCCGCATGCACGACCGGGTCCGGGGGTGCAGGGTTGGCAGCCGGAGATCATGTAGGGCTGCTCTGCCAAGGAGAATAAAAAATAGTATGATAAAAAAAAGAAAGAGTCTACGTTGGACCCCTTGAAGCAGTCCAACAATCCAGGCTCACCAAATGCGTGCCGTTGCCTCCTGAGGCTCCCGTGTCTCCTCTGTTGGACACTGGGGATTTTAATCCTCCATTCCTGGTCAACACGGAGGAGCCGGGTATGCTGCTGTCAGGGCTCCCTCCTACAGGGCTGGAAACCCCTGACACCGGATCCTCGAATGCTGGCTCCAACGCCGGCCTACCCCATGCCAGCCGATGTCCCTTTGCTGGACACTGCTCCAACGCCGGGCCCAAAGCCCGCAGAGGGCCACCTTTATGTGGCTCGCCTCGATGGCCATTTCCAGGGCCTTCTGCTCTGTCACAGCCCCTGGCATCTGGGTATCTGACACCGCTTAATCTGGTGCCGTCCTACCCGGTACCACAGTATCTGACACTGCAGTACCCAGCACCATTTTATCCAACGCCGCAGTACCCAGCACCTCAATACCCAACACCAGGCTTTCCGCTGTCAAGTTATGGATACTCACCTTATGGATACTCTCAGTATCCATATCCCCCTCCTCCTCCTCCTCCTCCTCCTCCACCACCCTCACCACAGCCTTGAAGGAGACTCTGGCTGCCTGGTGGGCTGAGGCCAAGGCTCAGCTCACCAGGGAGGTAGAGAGCCATCTTCTGGTGCTGGACCCTGCACAGGATCCCCTTCATCGGAGACAGGAGGCTCCCTTCCCCTTACCTGACACCAGAGGTGAGCCCTCGGGCACCAGGGATGGGGAGGATACACTTCCCAGAGGGCTTCCCAAAGGGACTGTTCCTCCCCCGCATCAGGAGGAGTCTTCCTCCTGTACGTTGGAGACCTCTGATTGAGACTCAGTTGGGGGTGTTCCAATCCTGATGATGAGCCTCATACTCCAGATTGTCCCAGGCCTAGGACTCCTCCGGAGGATCCTTCTTTTTTGGAATTACTGAGAAAGATCCAGGAAGTTCATCAGCAGCAATCTCTGGAGCCAGCTTCACAGCGTAAGAAGCTCGCTGCCCACTTGGATCTGCCCGAGACCGCTCCGACATTGATTCCACCCTGGATTGAGCCTCACGCAGACCTTGTTTCCACTATTTGGAAGCAACCATCCATGTTAGCCCCCCTTCTGTGGAAGGCAGATCGGCTCTATCAGGCTCCGGAGGGAGTAGGCAAAGGCAAGGCAAGCCAAAATTTATTTAAAAAAAAATGCCCAATCCCAGAGGCTCTGGGCGCTGTACAAAATAGATAAAAACAACATCAAAATAACATAATACATCACAAATTTTTTTTTAAAAACACAAATACAGCTGGCCCGGTGGAGTAGAGGGTTGAGGCACTGGTGCCTTTCCTCTTCCCATGCCGGTGACCCAGGTTCAGGAATGGACTTGGGTCATCAGGGGTTGGCAGGTGGAGGATAGGATTGAGCATCCGACAGACTGCTCTCCTATCCTGGGGAGGGTTAGGGATTGCCTCGCTCATGTAGCTGACCCCAGTGGAGACCGGGGTCACTACAGAAATAGTGCACTAGGGGAACCAGAAAATCGGAAAATTCCACGCCGGACGTCTAGCTGGATGATGGCTGCCAGCCCCAGGCATCCCCGAAGACTCCCCGAGAAGTCACAGAATACGTCAGCAGCTCCCGGGACCACAAGAAAAATAGTGTGCTGGTGCCTCCTCCCCGACGGTGTCTTCCCCCTCGGAGGAGTGGGGACCCACCTGGTGAAGGGTTACACCGGGGATACTCCGTGGATGGCTGTGAATATGAGGTAAGGTGGTTGAAGGGGGGATAGTAGGGAGAATGCCTGTGGACCTTGGAAGCCTGAAGGAGAGGCAGCTCAGGCACACGTATGGGCGATAAAAAGAATAACCAAAAAAAAAAAAAAAACACAAATACAATAATTAACCCAGTAAATAATTTTCAGATTTTACTACAGTTTATGGTACTATCCCATGAAAGCTTGGGAAAAAAGGAGGGCCTTCAGGCTGACCTTCAAAATATCTACAGTGGATGCTCCCCTGACTCCAGCTGGCAACGAATTCCAAAGAACAGGAGCTGCAACACTGAAAGCTCTGTCACCAGCAGATCTTAGCTTCATTCTAGGACTTGCCAGGGGACCCCCACTGGAAGAGCGGAGGGGGCGGACAGAGACCGCAGGTGCAAGAAGCTCTAACAGGTAACCAGGGCCCTGCCCGTGTAGGGCCTTATAGGTGAGAAGACCCACCTTAAAGAGGATTCTCCACCTTACCGGCAGCCAGTGCAATTCACGCAACACCGGTGTAATGTGGCAAAATTTTTGCTGCCCAGTAAGTAACTGGGCAGCTGCGTTTTGCACCAGCTGCAGCCTGTGGAGAGATCCCCCTGTGACCCTGAGGTAGACTGCATTGCAGTAGTCAAGCCTAGATGTGACTAAGGCATGTATCAAGGTAGGGAGGTCCAGAGGCGGAACAAGGAACTTTATCCTGGCAATATTTCTAAGATGGAAAAAACAGGAACGAACTGTGGAGGATATTTGTGCCTCCATAGTTAAATTCCTGTCCAGAATTACTCCAAGATTTCGCACCCATGAGGAGGCCTTCAATGACACAGCTCCTAGAACAAGTCCAGTTGCTGAGTCAGAGGCCATCCTATCACGCATTCTGTTCGACTCCACCACCAATACCTCCATCTTATCAGGGTTTAATCGCAACCAACTGGAGGCCATCCAGTCATTGATCTCAGCCAGGCAGATGTTTAGCACATCCACCACGTTGGATGATCCTGGGGCAAAGGACAAATATTGCTGGGTGTCATTGGCATAACAATGAAAACCCAAGCCATATTTCCTAATGATTCCCTCCAGGGGTAGCATGTACACTGCAGACAACATTGGGGCTAATACCGACCCTTGAGGGACTCCACAAGATAGGTGGCTAGGGGTGGATGAAAAGTTCCCCATCACAACTCGTTGCCTCCTGTTGGTAAAAAAGGACTCAAACCAGTGGATGACAGTACCGGTGAGTCCTCAGAGCTCCCTAAGGTGGTCAAGCAACACACAGTGGTCCACAGTGTCAAATGCTGACAAGAGATCAAGGAGAACAAGAATTGTCTTATCCCCCTGATCTCTTGCCCTGAGGAGATCATTCTGCACCCAAACAAGCATGGTTTCTGTACTATGCCAAGCACGAAATCCCGACTGGAAGGGTTCGTATAACCCATGAGTCACGAGGTGCTCTTCCAACTGAAGCGCCACCACCTTCTCCACTTCCTTTGCCAAGAAGGAAATGTTGGATATAGGATGGTAATTTGCCCTGACCTCTGGGTCCAAAGATGTTTTTTCAGGAGGGGTCTCACTAGTGCCTCCTTCAAGGCATCCAGAAAGACCCCCTCGGATAAGGAACACTGGACAATCAGAGCAAACAACGGGCCAACAGTGTCAATACATCTCATTAAGAAATGTGTTGGCACCAGGTCCAGCTCACAAAATATGTGCTTCAGATTGGTTGCCACCTCACTTACCTCCACCGGTCTAAACTTCCCCCAACCTGGCGGAGTGCACTCAGAACACATTGGGCGACCACTGCCAGCTACGACATTGCTGGCTGAAGAAGCCACCTGCCGGATACTGGACACTCTGTCCGAGAAGAACCAAGCAAACTCTTCACACTATATATTAGAAAATACCTTCCCAGGCTGCAGACAGGCAGGATGGAGTAGCCTATCTACAGTCCGAAAAAGTAAAGCTGGTCAGTTCTTCTTGGCGGCAATCTCCCTGGAAAGGAACACTGCCTTCTTATTGTTGATTGCCCCCTGGTATGCATTATAATGCACACGCAGGACCAGTTTGTCCTCATCCAGTCTGGATCTCCTCCAGCAGTGCTCTAGCCTCCGATCCTTCCTCTTCATCTCCCTGAGGGCCCCGTCAAATGACAGGGACCTCAGATATGAAGATCTGGGTCATACACGGACAGGTGCGAGGGAGTTAATGGTGTCAGATAACACCCTATTATAGGTGTCAACTCTAGTACCAATACCTCTGACGCATGCAACACCCTCACTAGATAATTGAGCTGCTGCCAAAAAACCCTTAGGGGTCAAACCCCGTAAAGGGTGACAGTTTATCATCTCAGTAGGGGAAGGGCTTCCGGCGGGAGCCCCAAACGTGAATTGCACTGTGCAATGATGGGACCAAAGTACTCTATCAATCCTGAGATTAACAATCTGAAGCCCCAGTGAGAACACCAGGTCCAACATGTGGCCGAACTGATGTGTCGCAGCAGTAACAGCTTGTGTAAGGCCCAGCAAAGACATAGTCTGAAGAAAGTCACGACTACACCTAAGATACTCATCGTTGGCCCAAACATTGAAATCCCGCAGAAAAATACATCTGGGGGCTTCCAATGTTCCACCGTCGACGAATTCAGCAGCCTCCTGCAGGAAGTTCCCCATCGGCCCAGGAGGGCGATAGATAAGGAAAATCCTGCAGCCTGCACCTGGACCCCCACGAACAGCCACACATTCAAATGAACCTGGAGTTTCCACTGGGTGCACGGTGAAGGCCAGACTGGATTTAAAACAGATAGCTACACCACCACCCCTATGTTCCACTCTGGGACAGTGCACTATGGTATACCCAGGAGGGACTGCTGCCTCAAAAACTGGGCCCGCATCATCCCCAACCCAAGTCTCTGTAATGCAAGCCAGATCAACTGAAGAAATCAAGTCTGCAATAATTGCGGTCTTATTTCTAATCGATCTGACATTGCATAGCACTGCCCTCAGGGGAGTAGATTCTTTGAATGTACATCCCAAGGCAGACTCAGTTATGATTAGCGCTGCTCACAGCCGGTCTGCCAACCCCAAACATCTCAGCTCTTCTCTACCTGACAAGGAGTCTCGGCTTCTGGACCAGTATGGGAAGAAGGTGTACGCTTCTTCTACCCTGGGTATTAGGGCCCTGAACTATGTCGCACATATGCAGAACTACCAGAAGACGATCCTGAGCCAGGTGGACTCAAAATTAGACTCCCTTCCTGAGTCCCAGACCAAACAGATAATAGCTGACCTTGTCTGCTCTGCTCATTCGGCCAGTTGGCACATGCTTTGTGTCACCTACGATGCAGTGGACGCAGCTGGACAAAGCTCGGCTTTCGCCGTACGTCTTCGGAGTCATGCCTGGCTCTGAGTGTCAGGATTGGTCCCTGAAGTGCAATCCGTCATTCAGGATGCACCCATTAGGGGTTATGTGCTGTTCGGCGGTGATGTCAAGGACATCATCACTGACCTGCAGGAGAGGGGTACTGCACTCAAGTCCGTGGACTCTCTGTACAGGCCCCCTCAAGGACAGCTTTGCCCTTTTCATTGACGTTCTCGACCAAAAGCAAAACCACAGGGCAAGTGGGCCAACCAGCGTTGGGCACCTCCAGCAACCAAGACTCCCCCACCCAAAAAAGCTGCGGGAGCCTCGGCTGCTGCACTGCCCCACACCTCCTGACTCCTCCCCTCTCCCACAGTCTCTGGACACTCCAGAGAAACTAGTAGGAGGAGGTTCTCCTTCCATCTACCGGGTTGGGAGAGAATTACATCAGATGCTTGGGTGCTCCAACTGATAGCAGCAGGCCACTCAATCGAGTTTTTTCAGCAACTGCCCTGAAGACCCCACCAAGTCGTCTTACTCCTAATGGAACATCTTGCTCTGGTCCTGGAAGAAATTTCCTCCCTTCTCGCGAAGGCGGCAATAGAACCCACTTTGGGGGACAGGCTACTATTCCCATTTCTTCCTAGTTCCAAAGAAGACGGGAGACATGAGGCCTATTTTAGACCTCAGTTCCCTGAATATGTTCATGGAGTACAAACGCTTCAGAATGCTCTCCGTGCAGAGCCTTCTGCCACTTCTTCTTCGGCAGGGACAGTGGCTGTGCGCTTTGGATATGCAGGATGCATACCTGCACATCCCCATCTGCCCTTCCTACTGCAAATTCTTTCAGTTTTCTTTTCAAGGGGACCACTACCAATTCAAGGCCCTGACATTTGGTCTTTCCTCGGCTCCCCGAGTGTTTACCAAATACCTGTCTGTGGTAGCGGCCCACCTGCGTACCCAGGCAGTACAGGTATTCCTGTACCTGGACAACTGGCTCCTGGTGGCCGCATCCAGGGAGGAACTTCTACTCTCTCTTTCCTCTACCCTGCAGGTTTTCACTAGCCTGGGTATCACCATCAACCAGGCCAAGTCCCATCTGGTTCCTTGACAAATACTCCAGTTTATCAGGGTGATCCTGGACACGGCCATTGGCAAGGCCTTTTTTGCCTCCGGATAGGATGGACATCCTCCAGACTCAGGCACGTCTGTTGTCCAGTCGCAGAACGGTCAGTGCCAGGTCAGTCCTTCACCTCCTTGGGCTCATGGCGGCTGCTATCCTGACAGTCCCTCGTGCTTGGCTCCATATGAGGATCTCTCAATGGATGCTTTGGTCTCAATGGGACCAAACAATGGACGATCTAGACCAGAAGGTTCTGGTCTCTGATCCCATGGTCAAGGACTTGCAATGGTGGATGGTGCAAGAGAACCTTTGCCGGGGAGTTCACTTCAGTATCGAACCCCCCTCCCAGACATTGACAACAGATGCCTCAGGAGAGGGCTGGGGGAGCCCATCAAGGGTCTCACAGGACTCAGGGCACCTGACCAAGACTCGAGCAGACCTTACGCATCAATATGCTCAAACTCAGAGCCATCCTGTATGCTCTCCAGGCTCTGCACTCCTCCATTCTTCCCAGTCACCTAACAATCCAGACAGACAACATGTGTGTAGTATGGTACATCAACAAGCAGGGAAGAACTCGTTCCTACCCTTTGTGTAGGGAAGCAATGGGAGTTTGGAGTTGGGCTGTTCAGCACAACCTCCACCTGATGGCATTTCATGTTCCGGGAGTAGAAAACACACTGGCAGACCACCTCAGTCAGTCTTCAGCCAGAGCCCATGAATGGGAACTGGATCAAGAGGTAGTAGACGATATCTTCCTGCTCTGGGGAACCCCACAGATAGACCTGTTCGCGTCTCCTCAAAACGCAAAACTTCCCGCCTTCTGCTCACTCGCTTCAGGGTGAGGCATTTTCTGGTGGGACGCTCTGTCTCTCGACTGGTAGGACAGATTCATCTATGCTTTCCCTCCAATTCCCTTAATTCCGAGGGTCTTGCACAAACTCAGGACAGAAGGAGCCCAGATGATCCTCATCGCTCCATTCTGGCCCACACAAGTCTGGTTCTCTCTTCTGCAACAATTTTCAGAGGAACCTCCGCTTTCTCTTCCTCTGTCTCAGCACTTGCTGACCCAGGATCAGGGACCCTTGTTCATCCAGGTCTCAAATTCCTTCAGTTGCATGCGTGGCTCCTGCAGAGGTATCTCAAGCCTGGTTCGGGGTTTCTCCGTTCGTGGCAGATATTCTGGTGGGCCAGAAAGCCTTCCACCAGGCCCACCTATGCCATGAAGTGGAAACATTTTTCGATTTGGGCCTCATCAAATGATTTTGAGCCTTTCTCTTGCCCAGCTGAAAGAGTCCTGGACTCCATGAGTCATCTCTTTGACCTGGGTCTCAGCCATTCCTTTTTGAAAATCCACATGGCAGCAATTTTGGCCTACCATGTCCCTTTTGGAAACAGGACTTTTGCTCAGTTGGAAGTCTCTAAGACTTTCCTCAGGGGGGTTCTCCATTTGAGACCCCCTATCCGCACTCCTACTCCTCCTTGAGATCTGAACTTTGTTCTCAAGAAGTTTAATCTGCCTCCTTTCGAACCGGCAGCCTCAGCAGACTTGAAGTTCCTCTCTTGGAAGACCTCTTCCTAGTGGCCATTACTTCAGCTCAGTGAATTTCCGAGCTTCAGACCCTGATGTGCAAAATCCCTTATTTGATTTTTCACAAGGAACATGTGGGTCTGCGTACCAACCCCAAGTTTCTTCCTAAGGTGGTAGCAGAATGTACGCTGAACCAAACCATTGAGCTACCTGCTTTCTTTACACAACACTCCAATCAAGGGGAGTACCTCTTGCATACTTTGGATGTTCACAGAATACTGAGATACTATACCTCTAGGACTAAGGATCTCAGGAAATTGGATCAGCTTTTTGTCTCTTTTGCTCACAGAAAAGAGGGCAATGCAGTTTCCAAGCAATGCCTTTCAAAATGGTTGGCTCATTGTACCACCTTCTGTTATGACAAGTACCACAAGACCCTGCCAGGTCAAGTCAGAGGTTACTCCACCAGAAAAGTAGCCACCTCTGCAGCTTGTTTCAAGAATGTGTCTGTGGCAGACATCTACGCAGCTATGACTTGGACTTCTGTCCATACCTTTACGAAACATTACAGTTTGGATATTGCCTCTCACCGTAGAGCGGGCTTCGGGTTGGCTGTACTCCAAGGTCTTCTTTCATAAGACCCGTTCAGCCGGAGGTTACATTGGTTGGATAGTTTTCCTCCTCCCGAGTGCTTTTCCTTTTTTCCAGACTGCTTGAGATTTAGTCTTACTGCAAAAGCCCTCTCGAAGTAAGATAGTACAGTTACGTAAGAACTTACCGTAACAGTAGATCTTCGAGAGAGGCTCTTGCAGTAGGTAATGCCTTCCCGCCCTTCATCCCCCTTAGCTTTTCAGCTCCTTTTCCAGGAAGGGAAATACCCACTTCACTCTCATCTTGCCTTTTTGGTCTTTAGCGGGAAAGAACTGTAAGGCAGGCATGGGGGACTGCCCTTTTATACTGATGTCGCATGACGTCGGTCACCTGATATGGGGGCCGACCCCCACCAATGACTGCTAGCTATACATTTTTCTGTGGGGTCCTGACACCTGCCGGGGCAGTCCTATATGTAATTACCTACTGCAAGAGCCTCTCTTGAAGATCTACTGTTACGGTAAGTTCTTACTTAACTGTACTTTCTGCGCAGACAACTGAGTTGAGGTCCTGAACCTCCACCCACCCCCGCAGAGGCCCACTGGCCACGGGGTATGGGGATGGTTGAATGGGGTAGGAAGGGAAGGAGGAGGGTAGAAACATGAATTCTGGATGGTGTGCAGGGCCTGCCAGTGGTGACTGCAAACTGTTTTACACCCCTGAATAAAGCACAGTTGCCTGACTCAGTCAGGGGAGGTCAAAAATGAGTCACTACCAAGGACAGGGCAGGGAGTGGGACTCCTATCAGGGTGTTAGGAAGGCAATGAACAGAGTTAAGGGAGTGGGTGAGAAAGGTCTTCATAGTCTGGGCTTCAATGGTATTGGGTGTAGACAGTGTTATGCAGGGATAGGCCTGCAAGGAGAGAAGCCAGATGTCTTCATGGAGCATCAGCTCCAAGAGATGAGGTCAAGATAGAGAGGGTGTTGGACAGGATGAGGGAGGTGCTCATGTCCTAGTCCACTTGGGCACGAATGACTTGGCGGATCATGGTCTGGAGGTTACGAAGACTTACTTCCAAAGGCTGCACAGGGAATTTAGGGGAAAGGCAGCTACATTGGCCATTTCAGAAGTACTTTCTGTATGAGCTTGGAAACCTTTCTGTATGGGCTTGGAAAGGGGGTAGGGTGAGGCAGGAGGAAACTGAGGCATTAAATACCCGATTGAGGGAATGGTGCAAGGAGGAGTGATACAGATTTGTGGGGGACCGGGTAGGATTCTGGGACATAGGACTTTTTAAGGGCTGTAGCTTTCATCTGATTAGGGAGAGGGCTAGTGCACTGGGACAGAAATTAGACATCTACATAGACAGTCTTTTAAACTTAAGGGGGGTGGCTGATGTTGGGGACCTCCTTGTAGGTGGTAGATGCAGGGCAATCCCAGTAGAGACTTCCCCAGAAATAGAGTGAGGAGAAGCCGGTAGTGGTTGGGGTGGACAGATGAAGGTAGTGGGGGGGACCAAGTAGTGAGCGTACACATACGGGGAAGGGATGGGATGAGAATGGATGGCATGAGGAGGGGACCAGATGGGGGAAGGAGAAAAATGGGTGCGTGGAGTTGATTTGCCTAAATGCCAAGAGCATAAACAAGATCAGTGAACTCTAGGCATTTATGGCAGAGGCTAAGACAGGTTTGGTAGCTGTCACAGAGACTTGGGCAAGTGACAATGACTGGGATCTAGCTATTCTAAAGGCATGGGTACATTTCATTGTCCACACAATGGCAGTCTTCCTGGAGACAGCTTAGTCACCAGAATGTCTTCAAGCTAAGCTATTCCCACCAACTGGGTGGTATATTGTTGGGCTCCATCCCGTGATGTCAGATCTTTCTTTCCACTGGAAATAACAGGTCTTCTTTGCAGATCTGCATGGGTAGAGGGATTGCAAGATCATCCAAGGATAAGACCCTGCAGGAACCAAAACTTTTCAAGATGGCTGGTGTTGAGGTAAGCTGCACTGCATGGCTTATATGACTGCCTTGCGCTGCATGGCTTACCTCTGCACCAGCCCTCAACCACCTCAGTTCCTTTTTTGCCACCATTGAATGTGCATCCGTTATGATATTGCTCACCTGCCGGGAGTCAGAACTTCACATCTGTATGACAGTAGCAATCAGTTCTTCCCAGTTTTTAAAGCTAGAGCTTGTTACTTTTGTGTCAGTTTAGAGTATAAAACTTATTTTTATCTATGTATCTTATAGCCCTACCAAGTCAATGTTCTATAGTCACGGATGACGACGGTAGGGAGCCTTCTCAAGCAAGCTGCTCCAGTAGTGGGGCCATGTCTGGTCCACTTTCCTCCTTGGGGAAGGGTTCTGATGATGGGTGATCCTGTGCCCAGGGGGAAGGATGGTCCCGATCCCAGTCAGGTTCTTGGTGCTGCTCAGCCTCAAGTTCTTCCTCTGTTCATCGGAAGCAGAAGAAGTATCAGTCGAGGTCACCCTCTGCGAGGTCTGCCACAGGATCCTGTTTCCCAGAGATGGAGGCTGTCACCAGTGCTGTCAATGTCACTGGTGGTCTCTGGTTCTTAGAGGTCAGGATCTTAGGCCCGTAGTCCCCCTCTGTCAGTTAATGGGGACTACGGTGGGCAGTTCCACCATTGGGCAGCTCTTCTGAAGCAGTGGGTGCAGTGTCTAACTCATTTGCCTCTGCCAACAGAGCCAGTCTCTGGTCCCTTGGGACCAGTGGGACTGGAACTATGGACAGGACACTCAAGCTGGGTAGAGTGTTTGGCTCCAGCAACAGCCCTTAGGCCTTTGCCGATGACCACACCACCGATTCCAGTCCCACTGGCCGCACCCTTATTCAGTGCTACTGTGCTGGGACCTGCTGAGGTACCATTGCTGATCACTCCAGTGCTGGCTGGGTCATCATTGATGGGGCTGGTGCCGCTGTCAGTGCTGGGTTTAGGCCTCTTTGGAGACTGTCCCAGCACTGCTCTCGATGCCGTGGCCCTTCCTAGTGCCAGATTCAGTTCTGGTTGTGGTGCCACCATTGGTGCCAGTCCCTAGTAAATCAGGGTTGGTGTCACCATAGCCACATTCTGGATTGGAGGGCCTATGATCCACCCCCCCCCCACAACTCTCCCTCTGGGGAGGAGTTGGAAGGGAATGAGTCTGACCCTGACCTCATCATTTCTGAGTGTGGCAGTGAAGACTCATTCTATAACCTGGATTCTTCAGACCCAGGCCCTCCTGTTTCACAGCAGGATCTTACTTTCCAGGCTTTCCTCTGGAATATGAATTCTGCACTTGATTTTGAGCCTTCAGCCATTGACCCGGGTAAATGTCTCTGTATGCAGTGGTTAAATATCGCTACCATGCTGGTCAGTTTGGGTCCTCCTATTCCACCAATATTTGAGATCTTGTCTGATGCAGTCTGTAATAGACCTGCCACTGTTCTTTCTGTCTGCAAGCAGACAGGAAATACACTGCCCCTGAATACAGACCAGTGTCTGTTTTTCAACTGGTAGCTGATACCATTGTTATTCTCACTGAGAATGACAAAGCCATTCTTCCCCAGGAGGTCACTGTGCATCCTATTAACAAGGAGGTGCGCAAGATTGACACTATGGGCAAGTGCGCTTTCACAGCGGCTACCCTTGACATGTGAATTGCTAGCTACCAAGGGCATTTTTCAGAGTACGAGTATACACTTTGGAGCTTGCTAAAGTCTGGCAGAATCTCTTCCAGACTGTGAAACTAAACAGAAGATTCTGCAAACTGCTACTCATGGTATTGAGTCTAACAGTCATCAGCTCAAAGTGGCTATGGTACTTTAATACTGCCTCCCACTCTGCTGCAGCAGGCATCTGTAGGTTACAAGCATCACATTCTCAGACCCACTGCATACGAGTGACCAAGTCCTTGACCCGATCACTCTCATTGTGGTCATTGGAGGACAGTCTCCTCCAGGGCTGTCTTCTCCCAATTGGAGCATCAGATGACTCTCACTCCGGATGCCATCCTGTTGGGGTGGGGCGCTCACTGTCAGGGCCTCCAAACACTGGGTGTCTGGGACCCATCAAAGACGCCTCTCCACATCTTTGTGTTGGATATGTGAGGTGTGTTGTACAGCTTGTGAGCCCTAGTGGATCTCGTCAGCCACAAAGCAGTCCTTCTGCAGATGGACAGCAAGCCTGTCATACATTACATCAACAAGCAAGGAGGAGCGCACTCCTACCCTCTCTGCAGGGAAGCGATGAGAGTGTGGGAATGGTGCCTGGAGCAAGGGATCCTGGTCCAAGCCATTTACTTGCCTGGAGTCCAAAACACTCTGGCAGACAAGCTTATTCGAACACAGGCCTATCCTCACAAGTGGTCACTAGCTGCAGACATTGTGCAATTGCTGTTCGATGAGTGGGACACTCCCAGATGTAGACCTTTTTGCATCCCTACTCAGTGCAATGGGAGGCAGTATAGTGCAGTGGATTAAGGCTCTGAGCTGCAAATCTGGAGACCTGGGTTTGAATCCCACAGCCCCAACTTGCGTACTGTGTGACCCTGAGCAAGTCACTTAACTTCCCTGTGCTCCCAGGTTGCACCTATAAACAAGCTTTCAGCTTAGTGTGTCTCACCTGGTTAAACAATTTGGGAAAAAAAATGCAAAACTGCTTTGAATTTTGCCCCAGAAATCCAGGAAATTGCATTTTCTGTCGGTATGCATTCAGACTGCAATGGCAAAAAATTTTCTGTATGCATTCCCTCCAATCCCTCTAGTGCAGAGGGTATTGCTCAAACTGGAAATGCACAGAGACATGATTTTACTAGTCACCCCCTGCTGGCCTCAACAGATATGGTTTCCTGTATTGAACAGACCATCAGCAAACCAAGGATCCTTCCACTCAGGACAGACTTACTGACTCAGGGTCACCTCGTCCATCCCAGCCTGTGCTCCCTTCATCTTCAGGCCTGGCTCCTGAAGAGATAGATGTGAACAGGTATAAGGTATCTCGGGGGTCTCTGAAATACTTTTGGCTGCCCATAAACCTTCCACTAGGAAGACTTACACAACCAGTTGGAAAAGATTTTCCATCTGGTGCTCCAATACCTGCATGGAGACTTTTCAGTGCCCACCTGCCAAGGTTCAGGAGTACTTGCTGGACCTTTTTGATGCTGGTTTACAAGGTCCACTTGTGTGCTATTTCTACATATCATGAGCCCATCAGTACTCTCTGTCTGGCACAGCTGCCACTCTTCAAGAGGTTCCTTAAGGGCATTTTACACACAAGGCCTCCCATCAGGAAGCCAGTAGCTGCTTGGGACATCAGTCTTGTGCTGGATGTGCCCACCTGCAAGCTCTTTGAGCCCCTTTTGACATGTGAGCTAAAGTTTGTAACTTGGAAAGCAGCTTTTCTAGTGGCCATCATATCTGCCTGCAGTGTTTGAAATCCATGCCTTGGTCACAGATCCCTTGTATAGTGTTTTCCACAAGGGCAAGGTTGTTCTCTGCACACAAAGTTCCTTCAAAAAGTGGTGTCAAGAGTTCCATTTGAATCAGACACTTGTGTTGCCTGTGTACTTTCCCTTCCCCCAAGCAAGTGGGACCACCGATCAAGCAGGCCACCAGGAAAAAGACGCTCACGGAGGGCCTCGTAGCCTGTGCCCTTCCCCCAAGCAAGTGGGACCACTGATCAAGCAGGCCACCGGGAAAAAGATGCTCACGGAGGGCCTCAGAGCCTGTGCCCTCCCCCCAAGCAAGTGGGACCACCAATATAGCAAGCCACCGGGAAAAAGGTATGCTCCCTCTGCTGCTGTCTCTGTTCTCGGAGCATAAAGCTACCATCGCTGCTGCCATAACGCCGACTGGTTGTGCGCATGGACCTAACTAGTGAGAGAGATTTGAATGTTGGCGCCTTTTTCTAATGGGACTCTTGGCTTTTCAGTCAGCTCAACAGTACAGATAGTTTTATTTTGGGAGTAATTTCTGTTTCACCTCACAGTCCTGTGCACTACTGTGGGGAGCCTTAATTTATTTCTCAGCAGATTGGCCATTTTTGAGGGGAGCTTTAATTTTTATCTCACAGTAGTTGGGGGGCTTGATCTCTGACTCAGCTGCAAGTGTGTAGGTTAGTGCTAGGGGTGAATATTTTTAACTGCAAGCTGGTCACTATAGTGTGATTTGTTGAGCCTATTATTCTACCTAGCACACTGCAAAAAACCCTCAGCCCTAACTCAAAATACCTTACCTTGTGGTTCATTTGCTGACTTGGCTCCTCCTCCTCCTCCAGTCCTCCTTGGTTCTAGGTTGCTGTATTTAATGGTGGACACTTTCTCTCTCTCTCTCTCTCTCTCTCCCCCCAGATGCTCACGGAGGGCCTCGGAGCCTGTGCCCTCCCCCCAAGCAAGTGGGACCACCGATGAAGCAGGCCACCAGGAAAAAGGTATGCTCCCTCCGCTGCTGTCTCTGTTCTCAGAGCATAATGCTACCATCGCTGCTGCCATAACGCTGACTGGTTGTGCGTACGGACCTAACTAGAGCCCCGCTGGTGCTAGCGCCGCTGCCCCACCACCCCCGCCACCATCCTAGGAGAACTCAGTCCTATATAGGCCAGGTCACGTGAGTTGTGTAGCTTATCAGCTCACTTTACCATTAGCAGCTTATCTGCTCTCACCTCTAGTGGCTGCCCTTCACGCTCCCTGCTGCCTTTGGAAGCATTTATCTTTGTACATTTTACCTCACAGGAATCACAGTTCTGTGATTTTCCAGGGTTATATCTTGTAGGTACTCGCTGCTGTGCTAATCTATTCTGTCATTAGTAATGACCCCTGCTGCTGCACCCAGTTCTGGAACCTGACCTAGGTGTTGCCACTTGCTCCTGGCCTCCTATGTGCATAGCTTAATCCCTGCTTACCCCAGCTCACTGCGCTGTTTCCTTGGGAACCTCACTGCGCCCTACCGCTTTTGACCTGCCTGGGGGCTTGGCGCAAATCCCTGGACCATGCCCTTGTTCATGTCCCCCCCCCGCTTGGTCATCCGCCAAAGGCATAAAAATGGCTCACCTAAATATACGCAGCATCCTGCCTAGCCTAGCAGAGCTAACAGCCTGGGTGGCACACTATGACCCTGATATTATGGGGATATCAGAAATCTGGCTGAAGCCTCACAACCCTGACTCAGCGTGTGCCCTTCCGGGTTACAGCCTCATCAGACAGGATAGACCAGGTAAAAAATGCTGGGGCGGTGTGCTTTTCTACTACAACGTGCACCTGAATGTGTCTGTCATTGCATGCACCCCCCCACCTCCCCTGCCTGTGAATTCCTGCATGTCCTTCTCCAGTTAGGAAACTCAAAACAGGTTCACTTGGTCTCTGCCTATAATCTTCCAAAAGTAGGAGTGCCTGGGCTCTCCTCACTTCTGGACAGCCTTACCGACAAGGTTGGCTCAAATGAGGTACTTGTCCTTGGGGACTATAACTTAAATTGGCTGGGTCCCAATGCCAAACTTTACGAGCCTCTGCTCTCTGGACTTTCCCATAGCCAACTCATAACGGTACCCACTAGGCTCTCCCTCCATGGAAATAAAGGATCCCTCATTGACTGGGTACTGTGTAACAGGCTGGATAGGATAGTCTCCTCAGGTATCCTCCCTGACGTCATTTCGGATCATTCCCCTACCTTCTGCACATGGGGCATCTCCCCTCCCAAAATTCCCTGTAGAGTTATCCAGATGAGGGACTGGTCAAAATTCAACGTCTATGACTTCATACTGGACCTTCAACACACAGACTGGTCCCGGTCACTGCAACCAGCAACCCCTCGGAAGCTCTTGACCTTTTTCTTGCTGTGTTCACTCCCCTGCAAAATAAACATGCCCCCCTCACAAAAAGAAGAGTGAGGGGCACGGTTACAAAATGGCTCCATGGCAGCCTTTTCTCCCTCATGAAACAAAGGGACAAAAGCTGGGCAAAGTACAAGGCCTCCCTTAACAACACAGACCTCATTGAATACCGACAGCTAAGAAACACTTGCAAGAGAGCCATCCGCACTGCCAAGAGCTTGTATTGTAAATCTGCTCTGCTATCCTCTCCAGAAACCTGAGGAGTTTCTGGATGAACATCAAAAACACCGTCGGTGGGTCCACTAGAGTCCAGGTCATGGATATGCATATTGGTGGGGTTAGCTGCAATAACCTACTCACTATAGCCAATGCATTTAACTCCATGTTCTCCGACCCACCTCCCCCCTTACCAATCCCTTGACCACATGAGACCCAGCCCCTCCCAGAGTGGGCACACCTCCAAACCACCCTTCTACTTAAAACGGGTCTCCATCAAGGAGTTCCAGAAGCTCCTCGCAGGACTCTCCCCTCATAATGGGGCAGGGCATGACAGCCTTGAGCTGAATCTGCTCCGCCTGGGGGCAGCACACCTTGCCAGGCCTGTCTCTCACATATTTAATACTTCTCTTATCTCGGGTACCATCCCCGTTGTTTGGAATGTGGCCAAGGTCATCCCTGTCCTCAAACAAGGCGATCCGAAGGTTCTAAACAACTACTGCCCTATTGCCATCCTGTCTGCGCTCGGTAAACTTCTCGAAAAGGCAGTTGCCACCCAACCCTCCCATCACCTTCAGACCTGTGGACTTCTCTCCCCGGGACAACACAGCTTTAGAAAGGGCACAGTACATCCACAGCCCTTGCCGTAGTTACCTCTGAGACTAGGTCTGCTGCTGATCAAGGCAAACTGACTGGTGCCATCTTCGTGGACCTCTCGAAAGCCTTTGATCGGGTTGACCACTCTCTTCTTTGTGCCACCCTATGCTCTCTTGGTTTCTCCTCCCCTGCCCATGCCTGGTTCTCCAACTACCTCTCGGGCAGGCAACATTACTCTAACTTCAATAGAGCGCTCTCTGACCCCTCCCCAGTGTACTGTGGGGTTCCCCAGGGATCCGTCCTTGGACCCCTCCTGTTTTCCCTATTTATAAATGAGCTGCCCTCTGTCACAGTCCACGGGTGCTCCACCCTATACACAGATGACCTCATTCTCCTGGCCAGTTCTCAGGACCTCACTACCATTAACACCAGGCTAAATTCAGATTTCAACCTTATTCAGACCTGGCTTGTGGGCCACAAGCTGACCATCAACCTCGATAAAACTCAGATCATGCTCTTTGGCTCTAGAGCCAAGATCTCATCCTGCCTAGCTCCCCTAAACATCCTTGGAGCCGATGGCTCCCACCTGAGGGCTGTTAGCTCTGTCAAGTACCTAGGCGTAACACTTGACCTGCAACTTGACCTCACTCTGCATATACAGAACATATGCAAGGCATCAAAAAGAAAACTGGGACTGGCTTATAGAGCTAAAAGCTGTCTCACACTGGCTGCATGACTTGCACTTGCTAAGGGGATCATTCTTCCCACGCTCTGTTATAGGCTTGTTACCTTTGCCCCATCCTGAAAACCAATCTCACAGTATGGGACACTGCTTATAACAACATATGCTGGTTCGCGCGCTCCGCCCCCTGCCTTACACATTGCTGTGAGCTTTATTCATGGCTGGAATGGCTCCCTCCAGAAAAGCACTGCACATTTGACTTTGGCAGCTTTATCGACAACATTGCTCAAACTGCCACCCCTACTGCTCTCGCCCAATGCCTCCTACATGGAACCTCCTCCTACCACCTAAGGTCCAGTGACTCACAGGCCCTACTGGTCCCAAAAACCCGCACCCTTGCGGGTGATCGGGCTTTCACAACTTACACACCCAGAGTGTGGAACTCTCTTCCTGCCGTCACCCGCTCCGCCACCACGCATCCTTGCTTTAAAACCTCCCTATGGAGGCAGAAGACACCCGGAGGAAGGAGTGCTGTGTGACTGGACTTCTCTACAGGGACTAAAGAAGTAGAACTCTTGTACTTGGACCTTTAATTTAGGGTAAGAAAACAAACTAACAAACAAAACAAAACAAAAATTGTGTGTTTGACTGAGTTAACTGAACAGAATATTTATCTGAACAGTTATTGAGGTGTAAATCTCAGGTGATTGAAAGGGCTTGATAGCTGTGCAGTTTAAATTACTTGTAGAAAAAGATCTAGTAAGTAGGGGGAGTGGCTTAGCTAGAAGGAAGCTAAATTTGAACACTGCCTTAGAAAGATTCTGTTAGTAGCTTGGCAGAAAACACTAGGAGGAAGGAGTGCTGTGTGACTGGACTGCTCTACTAGGACTATATTGCCCTCTGTCCCACCCAAAGGTAGTTCTACTTTTATAGGCACAGGATTTGACTGACAACAGGAACTTCCTGTTTGGGAGCAGGAAGTGAGTGATCACAGAGCCACCAAAGACCCACCATCCTAGAAGGGCAAGAGTAGCTCTCCGGCCCCCTCTAGCTGCTGGAGGCCTGCCTCTGAGCAAGTAAGGGGTCTGCTGAGAAATATAGGATATTCTAGTCTCAGAACAGGACAATCAGGAGCTTAAAGGGCACAGAGGCAGAAAGTAAGTAGAGAGAGAAAAAAAAAAAAAAAGAAAAAAAAAAACAGAGGAAAGAGTAAGGATTCCAAACAACAGTTAATGGGCCAGAAATAAGACATAATGGGAGTGGTGCAGTACAGTGGCTGTGGAGCAGCAGTCTTCCGGGGGACGTTCTGGAGGATGCGGTGTTGTCCCATCTGCAGGCACCTCTCTGGGCTGAGGGAGAAGTTTGCTCATCTCCAGGCTGAGTTGGCCAGGACTTGTGTGACCTCCTCCTCCATCCAGGGACCACCAGTGCCACTGCCATTGCCTCAGAGGTTGCCAAGAAAGAGGAGCGGTTGGACCACAGTGGGCTCAGGGAGGGTGAGGGTGGTGGAACAGAGGCGCATCCCTCCAGTTGTACCTCTCCACAATTTCCATGCCATTCTGGCAAAGTCTGCTTCCTCTACGGAGTCACCTGCAGTGGAGACCAAGGAGAATGCTGGGAATCTCCAAAAGGAGACCCACAGGAGGGTGGCATGGGACTCCACAGGGGAAGGAAACAACTCCTGGTAGGGGACTCCATTGTTAGGAAGGTAGAACTGGGGGAGGAAGGGGAGAGGGAGGTAAGGTGCCTGCCTGGCACCATGGCTTGGAGAACAGGGAGCGAATCCTCAGGATTGCCGGAGCAGCTGCACAGGGGAGGGAGCTGAATGTCATTGTCCACCTAGGGAACAAATGACCTGGCTAAGAAAGGGATTAGAGCAGTGCAGGAAGAGTTTGTGTAATTGGGGAGGGGCCTTAGACAAGTAGCACACATGGTAACCTTCTCGGAGGTGCTGCCCATCTATGGCGTAGGAGAGGCTAGGGTGTTCTGCACCATGGGATTCAATCAGTGGTTGAAAAACTGGTGCAGAGCTCAAGGATTTGGCTTCATTGGGGACTGGGGGTCCACCTGGAGTGATGCAAGCCTATACTGGCATGATGGGCTGCATCTGTCCAGGAGGGGAACCAGGATCCTAGGTGATAGGTTTAAATGCTTCATTGGCAAGCATTTAAACTAGCCAAGGGGGGAGGCACTGGAAAGGAGCAGGGAAATCCTAGCCCCCAAAAATCACGGTAGTAAGTGCGGTAAACACCAACATAGAGGTGGCGATAGGGAGAAGGGCAGGGTAAATGGGGAAAGGGACAAAGGCAAGAAGGACAGGGATGGGGCAAAAAGGGGTAAGGCCATCAGAAAATGGAGGGTAATGAGTACCAATGCCCATAGTCTGGGCAACAAGCTCCCTGACCTGGTGGCCTTGATGGAAGAGGGATGCCTGGTTATCATAGCAGTCACAGAAACATGGTACACAGAGAACCATGACTGGGATGTTAACATACCAGGGTACATAACCTACAGGAGGGACAGGCAGGAGAGAAGAGGGGGAAGAGTAGCTCTCTATGTAAAGGAAGGGATAAAAGCAACTGAACAAAAGAGTAAACAAGGAGGAGAGGAGGCACTGTGGGTCACCTTGAGACTGGAAAGGCACCACAATCCGCACAGGGGTTGTGTACAGACCCCCATGTCAGGGGGAGGGAATGGACAAGGATATGATAGAAGGCATTCTTAGGATGGCAGAGAAAGGGGAGATACTGGTGATGGGAGACCTGAATATGCCAGATGTTAACTGGAGCACATTTGCTGCAGCCACATCCAAGAGCAGGACCATTCCTCGATGCCCTACAGGTGGCAGACCTCAGACAGCTAGTTTCGGAATCTACTCGTGAGGGAGCAATCTTAGACCTCATACTCTCAAATGGGGCAGTGAGAGAATCTCAGATCTAGAAGTGGGTTGTCATCTGGGAACAAGTGACCATCAAACAGTGTGGTTCATGTTAAACTTAGCTACAGAGTCAAGCCATACAAAAGTGAGGGTACTGGACTTCAGGAGGGTGACTTTGGCAAGATGGGAGAGTGCCTCAGAAAAGCACTAGCAAACAGGCTTGAAGGAGGAGGAGCAACAATGGGGAATCATCAAAACTGCCATCACAGAGGCAACAAGCCTTTGTGTGAAGCAAATAAACAAATCAAAATGAAAGAAAAAAATACTATGGTTCTCAAAAGAGGTGGCTGGGAAAGTCAGGGAGAAAAAGATAGCATTCAGGAAGTATAAGGAAACACAGAAGGAGCAGGACAGAGAACTGTACCAGTTAGGGCAGAAGGAAGCAGGGAGGTAAGTCCGAATAGCAAAGGCCCAAACTGAGGAAAAGACAGCCAACTCGGTTAAGAAGGGGGATAAAACCTTTTATAGGTACATCAGAGAGCTTAGAAAGACAAATGGAGGGATAGTGAGGCTGAATAGAATGAATGGTGGGTAGGCAGAGGGGGACAGTGAAAAAGCAGGGATACTGAACGAATATTTCTGCTCAGTATTCACAAAAGATGAGGGGGAAGTGCCTAATCCAGTTAACAGAAGCACTCTTGATAGGGGTGTCGATCCCAGCCCTTTCAGAAGAAAGGGTTCTGCAAGAACTCCTAAAACTGAAGGTGGACAAAGCAATGGGGCCTGATGGAATTCACCCAGAATTCTAAAAGAATTAAGGGGAACTAGTGAAACCACTGACTACTCTTTTTAATAAATCATGGGAGGATGGTGTGGTACCCGAGGACTGGAGGAAGGCGGATGATTCCCTCACAAGGTGGGACCAAGATGGAGGTGGAAACTACAGACCTGTCAGTTTGACCTCTGTGGTAGGGAAAGTGATGGAGTCACTTCTGAAGGAAAGAATTGTTGAGTACCTTAAGGCCAGTGGGGCACAGGACCCAAAGCAGCATTGGTTCACAGTGGGAAGGTCATGTCAGATGAATCTAATAGATTTCTTTGATTGGGTGACCAAAGTAGTAGACCAGGGAGGGGCTGTGGACCTGGCCTTCCTAGACTTTAGCAAGGCATTTGACACAGTCCCACACAAAAGATTAATAGTCAAATTAACCAGCCTGGGAGTGGGTCCCTGGGTGGTAGCCTGGGTAGAACATTGGCTGGACAACAGGACACAGAAGGTAATTGTAAATAGAGTCCACTTTGAAGAAAGAGGGGTTACTAGTGGGGTACCGCAGGGTTCAGTATTGGGTCCAGTCCTTTTTAATGTCTTTATAAGTGGCATTGCAGAGGGACTGGAAGGAAAAGTAGGCCTCTTTGCAGATGACACAAAGATCTGCAACAGGGTTGATACACAAGGAGGCGTAGAAAGGATGAGAAGGGACTCGTAAGGTTGGAGGAATGGTCAGACGTATGGCAGCTAGGATTCAATGCAAAGAAGTGCAAAATAATGCACCTGGGAAACAAGAACCCAGGGGAAAATTACACAATGGGGGGGGAGGTAGTAACAACAACAAAAAAGGAAAGGGCCCTGGGGGTAATCATATCAGATGACCTTAAGGTTAGCAAGCAGTGTGAGAAGGCAGTAGGGAGGGTTGGGGTATACTGGGATGCATAGGGAGAGGCATCACCAGCAGAAAACAGGAAGTTGTTATCCCTCTGTACAGACAGTTGGTGAGACCCCATCTGGAGTACTGCATCCAGTTCTGAAGACCCCATCTCCGCAAGGACATAGACAGGATAGAGGCAGTCCAGAGGAGGGCAACTAAAATGGTGCAGGGTCTGTAAGAGAAGCCATACAGGGAGAGACTAAAGGAGCTTAATATGTATACCCTTGAGGAAAGAAGGGAGAGGGGGGACATGATAGAAACTTGTAAGTACCTCAGTGGAATCAACAAAGTCCAAGAGGGTAGCATCTTTCAGAAAAAGAGATGTGCAAGAACAAGGGGACACAATTTAAAGATAGAGGGAGGCGGTTCCGGGGCAATGTGAGTATGTTTTTCACAGAGAGGGTAGTGGATGCATGGAACAGCCTTCCTGAGGAGGTTGTGGGGTCTAAAACGGTGGGAGAATTCAAGAATGCATGGAACAGACATAAGGCAATTCTTGTGGGGGTAGGAAGAAATAGGCTGTTGGTTAACTAGGATCTGCGGCCTATTCTGTAGGTAGGGAAATGGGCAGACTAGGTGGGCCAAGCGGTCCTTATCTGCCGTCAAAGTCTATGTTTCTATGTTTCCTTAAATTGCCCTCTGACTGTCTCTGTGCGAACTAAACTCAGGGCTGAGGCTCTTTTATTCCCAGCTCAACTTGCTGGGGGGCGAGAATCCTGTTTTACCAAGTTGCACTTCCTCTGCTGAGGTTTCTTGATTCAGTTAGGTGTGTTAACTGTATCCCAAAGCACGGGGTCCACTCCCTGCCCTGACTGCTCTCTGAGGGCTTACCTACCAAAATCTCTTTCCATTTTTCACTGTCTCTCTCCTCCCCACTCCTCCTAATCTCCCTATCCCTTCTGCACCTCTAGGATTTATGGCTGAACCCCTGATTTGAACGATAATGACCATGCCTGTATATATATTGTTATTTATCTATCAATTGAATCTGTCAATGCTTGATGTTATTGTATGTTACCTTGTCTCTGCCTAAACACTGATGGTATTGTTCCCTGTTATGTTCTAAATGATGATAGTATTGCTTCCCCGTAATGTTTATATCTGTTACCTTTGTAACCTCCCGGGTCGCTCCTGAAAATTGGCACTTGGCTGTCTAGGGTGCTTACCTGGTAAACAAAAGCAAAATAAATAATTAAATAATTTCTAGAATGAAGGAGAATGCACCTTCAGTTCTCTGGATGTTAAGAGAGTTCTTAAATTTTACCTGGACAGAAATATGGTCTTCGGGCAATCCAGACAGCTCTTTGTCTCCTTCAGTCCCAGTCAGAAGGGAAAGCCTGTTGTAGTCAAGTGCATTTCTGCCTGGACTGTGAACCATCTATGCCATTGCTATGCCACGGCACAGGTCAAGCTGTAAGGTCAGGTATAAGCCCACTCCACCAGAGCAGTTACCATGTCCTTGGCAAAGATTTGCTCTTTGCCTGTCGGTGATATTTGTAGAGCTGCAACTTGGAGCACAGTGTACACTGTTAAGCACTATGCCTTGGATGTCCATGCCAGGCAGTATGCCACCTTTGGCAGGACTATCCTGAATGGACTGCTGTACTGAGTGATCCCGCAGTTCCTATGGCCCTAGTCTGAGGTATTTTGTCTGAGCTTGGTACTCTGACCCATTAGTGTGAATCAATGGTGAAGACTGATTTCTGGAAGATATAAAAATTACATGCTCACTGTTAATTCTTGATCTTCTAGGAATAGCTTCACCATTGATTCACATGCCAACCTGCCATCCCCTGTGCTCATTCCAGTCTGTTTATTGGTCTTCACCCCTAGTTCTTGGTTTGGGCTGTGAAGGCACTGTTTTTTTGTTTTTGTTTTCTTCATTCTCTCTGCATCTGGTCAGCTCTCATTCAGGGCAGCCCAGTCCCATCCCCCCAACGTCCACTTGGAATTATTGCCAGCCGTCATCCCTCAGGGCTTCTCCACCCAGTTGGGTTTGGTGGAGGAGTGTCCATGGCCCCCACTGAGGACCGGATCCAGTTCAGCTGGTGAACCAGACACCAGCATTTTCCCATGTTCAGGTCCCCTAGGAGGTGCGACATGCAAGGATGTCCAGGTCTCATGCTTGACATGCACCGACGTCTGCCCCATCTCCCAGTCTGCTTGAACTGCCTTTCCCCAAGCTTCTGCCAGGAGACAGGTAAGCGGCGGGCTCTGCCCAACTCTTCCCCCTGGAGGAGAAGAGCTGTCCATTGGACGCTCGATCCTCCTTCCCCGACCAACCCCTGATACCCTGGGATCACTCCCAACCTGTGATCACCATCTTGATGGCAGGTAAGGCTTGGTGCCTCACCCTCCATGCCACCGGGCCAGCCAGAGACACTGTGTTAGTGGTTTGTTGACCTTTCCTACCCAGGTTATCAGGGCTATCTTATGCCCTTAGGTTTAGTGCATAAGTACTAGCTAGGTTATGCTGCACCTCCTTGGTTAAAAAGGTGCTGAGGCAGTTGAGGAGTGATGCCGAGATAAGCCATGAAGCACTAGCCAGTCTTAAGGTGCCACATATGTGTGCAGCTTACCTTGGTGCTAGCCCTCTGAGAAGGTCTGGCTCCCGTGGGGTCCTAGCGCCTCTGACTCAGACCCATTAGTGTGAATCAATGGAGAAGATATTTCTAGGAGATCAATAATTACAGTGAGTATGTAATTTTCATTTTTCAAGAGGTTTATTTAGAAAAAGCATTAACTTTTCAGTCCACATTCAAAATTAAACTTGCTTCTGCATCTTCCAACTCTGCTTTGTGATCAGTGATGGAAGGGAAGAAACCAGGGTTCAAATTCTGCTCCCAGTGTAGACAGAAGATAGCCATGGATCTGCACAACATGAGCATCTACTGTCTGGGCAAGCTACATGATGTGGCGAACTGCAGCATGTGTCAGGCAATGCTGCCAGCATCCATCAAAGAACGGATGCCCAGGCTTGCCTTAGGGAGGCCTAAGGACCACAAATCGACTTTGGCTGCCGCCTGGTCAGCTATACAATTTGCAGTTGTGGAAGAAGAGGTGGCTGCAGTGAATTCCTTGTCTGTCTCAGTGCTGCTCCCAGCTGGTGCCAGCACTGTAGGATCTTTCTTCAATTTCAGAGAAATGTGCATGGCCCTTTAGACCTTCAAGGGAGAGCCCTTCTCACCACAGAAAAAAGCACAAAAAGCAGTGCCACTGCAGGTCATGGGAGTGAAAAAGATCATACTCCTCCTACTCCTTCAACTCCCCCGACTGATCGACCTTGGTCATGTTTTCTCCAGTGAGAGTTCGGTGGAGGGCTCCACAGCAATCTTGTGTAGCCTGTTGGCCTTTACTCCCACTGAACAAGCAGTTGACATTTTTCTCATACTGGAGGACTCGATTTTTCAGACACGGGGTTCCATGTCAAAATGGCGACAGGTGACTAGGGCGCCAAACCAGCAATGCAACCTGTTTGGGAAATGACTTTTTTTGTGGGGGGCTTCACCCACCGCACCCTCTCTTTTGAGGGAATTTGCTCCCCACCCCCCCCTTCTTTTTGATTCCAGCCCGGGGCACCACTCGGGGATGGGGGAACTGTCATTCATGCAAAGGTATTGGCGCCATGATTCCCTCACGGTTGTCACCGGTTGCCATTCAGCAGTCATGGTATTGATGGGCTACCCAGACACTGGTGCTCCCTGTCTTCACCCAGGTGGCTGAGGCCAGATTAGAACCCCCCAACTGAGTTGCCTTGGGAGTTGCTTCCACCAGTGGTTGTGTATCCGAGGCCCATTGTGGTTACTATGCCAAAGCAGGTGGTCTGTACTGACCTTCCAGAGTGTAACACCCCTTGATGTCGACACTCATGCCAACGTAGTGTTGGTGTTACTTTTTTCATTATTTCTATTTTGAAACTTGTTCCAGGAAGGTGTGCAGTCACTAGCAAGGATGGAGAGTACTGGAAAAGTAATACACCTTACAGTTACAATTACTTATGTCTTTTTATCGAAAAGAAACTATATTTCTAAGGTGTATTACTTTTTCCTAGTACCTCTCCATCCTTGCTAGTGACTGCACAGAGCTTCCTGGAACAAGTTTCCAAACGTAATAGAAAGTAATAGAAAAAGTTACTTACCCAACACTGTGCCAATGATCACAGTCGAGGCACCACTCAAGGTCTCAATCAAGCTTGACCAGGAGAGGGCACCGCCAGTGCTGCTCAACCTCTTCATCCTCAGGTGAGGAGAGGCATTAATGCTGGATGTGTCAGCTCTATGAGGAGCTCACCTGGCAGCAATGGAACATTGCAGAGAGGGTCGTGCTCTATCCCAGGACTGTCAGTCCCTTGGCCTTTGCCAGCTGTTCCCATGCTGGTCCATCCAACTCAACAGACTGCTGCATCTGCGCCACCTCAACTTGTATAAGGGGTTCAAGCCAAGGACTTCTGCCAGACCACAAGCTTGCCAGGCCAGTTGTCACTGGGAATCACCCATGATGTGGATACCAGGGCAGTCCATGGTGGAAAATGGTCAAGGGCTGTATTTGAAGAATCTTAGGACTTGTAAGCCAAATCATTGATGGCCTTGACCAAGACTCACACTTCTGACCAGAAATCGGTCGAAGAGCTTACTACGGCTCGCTAGTTGACATCTTTCAGAGCTTTGGTTCAATTAGTGTCAGAGTCCATTAAAGCACCCTTGGAACCAGTCCGAAAACAGGCTAAATACCCATTTACTGATATTCTGGATCAGGACAAATCCCCAGATGTTGCCTTTCCCTTTGGTGAAGCCGTTTTTGGACCAGCCCTGGAGCTTTGGCAGTATCCAGCATCCTGCCTGGCACCCTCTGCCTGTATGGTCCAGAAATATGCAGACCCCATAGGCACCCTTTCAGGGTTCTCCAACTACCCCTCTGCAGAAGGTTTGGTGACGAACTTGGCCTTCTGCAAGTTGAAAGGGCAAGGGAATGTGAACAAATCTGCAGACAAGGAGTCCAAAATGATTGCTGTTAAAAAGGTATATGCAGTCTCTTCTGTGTGTCTTTGTCAGGCCAGTTATTTGGTCATTCGTGATATCGAATTTTGACCATTCCCCTTTTGATAGTGTGGAACAACTCCTCCCCTTACTTCCAGCTGATAAGCAGCTTCCAGTATGCTGTATCGGATACATTGGTTAATCCCTGGTTAAACTCCAGCTTTAGATGGCTTTGGACATGGGCTGCTCCTGTGCCCATGCCATGGCTATGGCCATTGCCATGTGTTGTAGGGCCTGGTTGCAACTGTCCGCCTTTATGGCAGACACCCAACACAAGCTGGCCAATGTATCATTCCTGGGCAAAAACCTCTTTAGCCATAGAGTGGAAGGACATCTCAACACATATTTAGAAGTCCACTGCCCCCTGGATTCTGTGGCTTTGTCCCAAAAGGGCCCAAGTCTAAGATGAAGGCCACAGCAGCCTCAGCAGCAGCCTAAGCAATGGAAATTTCAGTGCTGGGGTCCTAAACCTAAGTTTGGTGGCCAGGAGCAAAAAAGTGAGGTTGCAGGGGGTGATGATGCCTTCGGGTCCCCTGCAGCCAAAACCCACTCCAAGGCTGCACAGGGATAGGGTGCAGGGTGTTATCCACCTCCCGTCTAGTCCCTGTCCCAGCTCCCAGTTAGGGGTCAGTTATGCTACTTCATGCCACAGTCATCTGCCATTACCTCAGACAGGTGGGTTCTGGAAGTGGTGAGCAAGGGTCTGCCTCTGGATTTCAAGACTTTCCTGCCATACCATCTCTGAGCTCTTCAGGATTCTAGGGTGTTGAAGGACACAGTATTTATTCTGAGAGCCAACATTACTCAGCTCTTACAGCATGGGGCGATAGCCTGTATCCCAGGCGCCCTGGCCATTCTCAGGGATATGCGTCTAGGTGCTCCTGGTTCCAAAACGAATCAGGGAACTGGCACCCCATGCTGGACATGCACGATCTGAACAAGTTCGTGCCCAGTCAGTGTGAGATAAACCATCCTCAAGTTTCAAGTTTGTTTATTTGGGATAAATTCATTGAGGAAGCTCTTTTACAAAGATGTTCCGTGATATAAAAGAAAAAACAATTTGCATATAAAATACATTAATATACATACAATTAAAGCAGATTAACAATAAGAACTTAGCAACACACAAAATGTAGTGAAATTGCCTTTTAATGACAAAACTTTGCGTGTAACTTCAAAGCTAACTTCGACTTTTGTTCCTAACTTTGAGGTTCTTGAAAAAAAGGATTTGTCATATGATTCACATCCTGCATGTCACATGGGAGGCCCCAGTCAGGCAGGAATCAAGGTAATTTTGCCTTTCAGAGCCGAGTGAAAGCAGATCTCAGAGCTACCTAGCAAACCAGCCCTATTTGAAATATTTCATTTTGTGCATTTCCTAATTTTATTTTCACCTTCCTGTGTTTGTCAATGATATCTTTATTTTGCACTGAAAAATGTTGTTCGCATTCTATTTGTTTTGGTTAGTTTAGAAAGTGTAGGGTGTGTAGTGTGTGTGTGGTGTCTTTTTTTTCTCATTTTCTTAATTTGTTATTTTGTTTTAAAAGGAGGGAAGTGGGAGGGAGATCAGGAAGGGTGGGGGCGGCTGGGATTAGGAACAACAGGAGAGCATTTGAGAAAGGAGTGAGTGAGGCCCCCCTCCCAAGATCAGGATGGGAGTTCTGATGCTCCATTGCAGCAGCAGCAGGATCCACAGGCTCCCCCCCCACAAGATCCCATGGTGTCTGCCCCAGTTCTGAGTCCCAGTGTTGCCAGTGCCACCCCCAGCAGCTCAACCACCTCTGGCAATGTCCAGAACCCCCTGTCACCATAGCATCTGGTTCTCCCCCCTTCCCTGGGTGTTCTGTTGTGTGGGAGTTTTTTGATGTAGATCCTGTAGATGTTATGTCCAGTCATGAGAAGATTCTCACTGTCCTGTCTGAGCTGCGTGGTGGTGGTGGTTCTGGCGCAGCTAGTGCAGCAGTGGTGCTGTGTGATGAGTCTGACAATGTGACTGGTGTTGTTGTGACTCATATTTATGTGTCATTGGCAGTTTTATTATTTGTTGTTTATTATTTCCATGCTGTGTTCCTACCCCCCCATTGTGTGCACCCCTACCCCCAAAAAATATATAAAAAGTTATCAAAAAATTATTTTCTCCGTATATTTAATCTCTATCCTCTTTTTAATTACTGTGAAATATTTATTTCTAAACTTTTTTGTGTTACTGTTATAAGTTGTCTCAGTCCATATTTCATTCCATCCTTCCACTTGCTCACTCCCTTAATTTTATCCTCATGTACAGTTAAGCATTCATCTCTCTGTGATGACCATGGCCTGTCCCTTTCCTGTTCTGTGTTACATGAACCCCTTTCCTTTCTTTTGTTTGTAGTGATTCATATGTCCTTGCGCTATCCACAGATGTCAAGTATTGTACACAGTAATTGCAAGGGAAGATAAACATGATTCTGGTAGCTATGGGTTGGGGGCCTGCCACCACCGCTGCCACCTCTATGTTAGTCAGACATGAAAAGTTGTGTCCCCCGAGAGAAACCTCATTCCTGCTGCCAAATACTGCTATTGCACTGCCCATAGAAGTTGGGGAAAAACAACATTAGAAAAACTGAAGAGAAGTTAAACATTGTTGTGTAGTTGTGCAAGGCTGAGCTTTTATCACCCCATCCCAGTAACGCAACACAAATATCACGTTGCTGTGTCGGCAGTGAGAATGAAGGGCATAGCTTAAGGAAAGAGTGCTTTGCTGCTGCGGAGATATGGACTTACTCACTGTGGAATTGGAATTATGATGCTGACACATAATGCAAAGGTAAGTATTTCTTTTTTTTTTACTATGGGCCGGATATTCAAACTGCGCCGAAAAGTGTGCAACAGCAAGAGCAAGCGCAAGTCACTTGGCGCACATGCACAATCGTCGCGATATTCAAACATGGAGCAAGGCCAATTGCACAAGCAGCCAACATCTGAATATCGCACAAACTGCGCCATAGCACAACCAGGGAGGGGAAGCTGAGCAGATATGATGCGCCATAGCGCAACCAGGAAGGGGAAGCTGAGCAGATACGATGTGCCATACCGCAACAAGGCCAGCCCAGCTGAGCAGTCCAGAGGCCCATAGGGCAAGCAATGACACCCCCAGCAGCATAGCAATGGAACAGCACAACCAGGGAGGTAGGCAGAGGCCCACCACCCATGCCACAGATGGGCACGGGGACACACTGCAGAACTAACAATGCACCCCCACACCCCAAGAACAGCATAACTGGGGGAGGGACGGAATATCAACCGGCCTATGGGGACAAGCAAAGAAAGCACATCCCAGCTGTGTTACTGCAGCACACCCACTGGCAAGCTGAGACTGCCACACAAAGGGGGCGGACCACCCCAGTGTCCAGCAGCCCCCCCTGTGTGCACAGCACACCCTGCACTGTGACCCCAAGACACCACCCATGAGCAGTGACTGTGACCGTCACTGCAGGACTCCCCAGGCCCCCACCGGCACAATGCAACCATGTGTACCACCGAACCATACAAGCCAGACCCACCAGGATCACCCAGCGGTGTGTGGCAGCACACGGCCAGTCCGGCAGAAAGCCACCACCACACCAGGGACACCCCCCCATGCACACACACACACAATCCCAGGACAATACCACACCAGATGCCATGCACACCACTGCAACTGAGCACCCATAGCCAGCTGCAAATCAGAGACCACTACAGTATTCATACAAAAAGATTTATAAAAGAATATCAACACGAATACACAACAATAAACTATGTACAGAGAGATATATATACAAGAAAGGGGTGGGGGTACGGGTACAAGTTTGGGGTGGGTAAGGGGCAGGGGTGAAGAACTTGGTGAGGGAAGGTAGGGTGTGAGGGAAGGGTAAAGGGGGTAGGTGTGGGACAGCTACTGTCCTCCAGACTGCACGCAGCAGGTTGCCCTGGTCTCGTGGCCTCCTCCCGTCGACTGACACCCTCCGTGCATCTCCTGCAGAATGGATAGGGACGCCGTGACACCTCCAGCAGGCGTGGACAGCCCGCTCAATCCTGTGCAGGACCCGGACACCTAGGGCAAGGGAACAGAATCAATGGCTGTGACTGTCCACAACCCTGAAGCCCACCCAACATGCATGGCATACAGCCAATGCCCCACCCTGTGATGGACTGCACCCACTCACAGTGACCGTGCACAAGACAAGCCCAACCAGGCAGCAACAGCCATGTGTGCCACTGCACACACACCCCACCCATGCCCAGCACAGCACAACCAAGGCTGTCCAGTGACGTGGCTATGTCGTGGGAAGGTAGTTCCACAGCCATGTGCCCAGTGCATGCATGGACCACCAGTGACACACTCACAGACATGCAGTGGCACTGGACAGTGCTGACTGTCACACGTCACGTGCATGGCAGTTTTGTCCATGGATGGTGGCCGTGCCCCCCACAGCATGCAATAGCATCCATGTTGTAATGACACTCACCCTCATCAAGCCGCTGCATCAGGTGCTGCGGCTGCGGCTACTGCTGTTGCTGCTGCCGTGGCTGTTGCACCCCTCCTCCATCAGCCACCCTGGCACCGCCATCCCATGCCTCAGCCCGTGCCTGCCTCCGCTCCTCCATGCCTGTGGGAGACAAAGGAAGAGAAAAACATCAGTGAGATCCCAAAGCAGACAGCACCTTGCCCCATTGAGTGTGCCTGCCCACACATCCAGACCCAAACAGCACACACCTGCAAACACCCTCACAGCAAACCACAGCCCAACCCACCCCCATGCGCAGATTACATTACACAGTCAAGCCATGCAGACAATACCGGTGCATACACAGCACACCCACCTGGCCTGGGCACAATGCCCCTCCTGGCACGTGACCTGAGGCGCGCAAGCAGAGCATGCTCCCTCCTCTGCAGGTTGCCATAGCAGTGCCTGCACTGTTCAGGGGTCCTCCTCTGCCCAGTGGCCTGCTCCAGGGCAGCGGCAACCTGCTGCCACACATGGGTGCATGGCACCTGCAGGGGAACACCCTCGAACAGTGAGCCATAATGGGGCTCCACCACAGCCACCAGGTTGGCTAACTGCAAAGCCCCCCATTGTGGTGCTCTCCTGCGTGCCATTGTCAAACTGTACAGTGGCAATATGGCGTTCAGCAGCACAGCAACCCTACGTGGAAATGTTGTGCAATACAACTCCATCACTGCCTATCGCACTGTTCAGACAGCGCCGTCGGTCCGCATAGTGCTGTCACTGAACAGCACGATAGAGCCGTACACATGGCAGACGTACAGCGCCAGGGGGCAAAGGTCGTGCACAAGGTCATGGGTCAGTGGCGCAAGGCCACGCACAGTGCCATCGGACATCCACACGTCCTGCGCGATCGGACACCTGCGTGCCAGTGCCACAGTGGACTATTGCGCAGTACTGCCACTGCGCCATGTGGTGACCAGCGCTGCAGCACCATTGGCACAATGGTGGCCATGGCCTGAATTGCTGATCGCGCAGACAGCACGTCATCAGCACGGCAGACGCCTGCGTAAGCTACCTGGGCATGCGCAATACATGTACCACACAGTCACAGATATGCGCCATTGGCTCAGCGGCTCAACCAGACAGCAAAGTGCAGCGGCGCGATATTCAGCCGACACATGCAAATCATCTGATCAGCCATTCAAAGGCGCAGTGGCGCAATTTGCATCTCATTACAGTTGCTCCAGTCCTAATTTGCATGCATTGCGCTATAAATGTGTGACATTGGGCTGCGCTGGCCAGATTCGGTTACTGCAGGTGAGAGGTGGGTTGCATGCTGTGTGATGTTCTGGACAATGGTCATGGGATAACGCTGTAGACTGCACAGTGACAGGTGTCCACTTCCACCCATACAGATCGACATGACCGAGCAGAGCCAAGGTGAGGGTGAGGATGGTGGGTGGAGGAGGAGGCCCAACTTCACCACGGTGGAGACAGAGGCCCTCTTCCAGGCCTACCTGGAGGAGGAGCCACTACTGAGTGGACGGCGGGGCACCCCTCAGGCCCGTGTGGCTGCATGGGAGGGGGTAGCTCGGGCAGTGAACCTGCATGGAAGCCACCAGCGCTCCATGCAGGAATGCAAAAAGAAGATGGGGACAGACCGCAGGAGGGTGAAGGAGAAGGTGGCAGCCCTCAGGGCATCATGTGCTGGCACAGGCGGGGGGCCAGCCAGCGGTGGCGGAGCTGACCCCAGCTGAGGACCAACTGGCTGCATCAATGCAGCGGAGTGCTATTGAGGGCGTACCAGTAGGTGGATTCCAGACCGGTTGAAGCCCATCACTGCACGGTATGACATGGTGGTGGTGTTGGGGGGGGGAAGGTTGTTCACATGCACTCACATGTCCTCACTTTCTGTTACAGATCCTGTTCATCTTCAGGGGATGGTGGTGGTGGGTTCAGGTAGTGAGGAAGACCTGCTGGACATGGAGGAGGGTCCATCCACCTCTGTCACCAGCCAGCATGCACTGCACCAGCATGCACGCCGGGCTGCCAACTCTGTTGTCGGTGAGTCAGGTGTGGGGGGTGCACAGCCTGTGTCTCAGCAGTCTGGCATGCAAGCATGCCAGCACGCAGTGACTGTGGCTGTAGCATGTACCTGCACCATTGATGATGCAAGGACTGCAATGGGCAGTGACATGTGTGTGTCCCATGATGGACACACAGCAGGTCAGCATGTGCCTCTGGGCCTAGCTGGTTCCAACGTGTGTGCCAGCATGTCAGCACAGTCCCAGGCTGTGCCTGTCAGCACCGGTGGGGCAGCACCAGTGGCTGTGCAGGTGTCTGGCACTGTTGCAGCCACAGCAGTGGAACGAGTGGTCCCTGGGGCACAGCAGTTGGAGGGGCAGCAGCAGCAGTCACCCACCAGGTCTGGGGGTACAATGTCCAGCAGTGGCACATGCCCACTGCCCTTTGATATGCCCATTCCTGGTCCTGGTGAACAGCGCCCACCCTCAAGGGGTGTTGAGCATCAGGACCTTCCATACCCTTGGGGACAGGATGCCGTTGTGGCAGAGTACCCATTTGAAGAGCATACCCACCTGCTGTGAGAATCAGTACAGCAGCAAAGGCGGGTTGCAATGTCCATGGAGGCACTATGCGTGGCTGTAGAGTGGCACAGCAGGGACTGTGCTCTGATCCTTGCAGAGATGGTCCATATGCGGATGGATGTGACCACCGCCATTGACAGGCAGACCCAGGCATTGGTCGCTGTCGTGGCTGCATTGGGCACACAAGCAGGTGCCCCCTGCACCGCGCACCCCACACAGTACGCTCTCCACTCCCCATTCCCGGCATCATGTGACACCCAGCCTGTCGATGCCGGGTTCTGCTGTGGGCATCCCGAGCACCCCTGGTGCAGGTATGTTTGGCATACTACAGACCCCAGTGGGGACAAGGTCGCGATCGCGCAGTGGGACTCCTGATGGTCCATCGGTGCCACCCCATGTGGCCCCTGCTCAGCCTGCCAGTGCTGTTGGGTCATGGCGGGGCTGCCCACACATCCACGGTGGCCCGTAGAACAGTGCAACATGACTCACCTGTCTCCCAGTGCGGGCCCTGTCTGGTGCTGCCCTGTGTGCACTATGCATCATGGTGGGCAGTGCACTGGTGGGTGCCCTGCACATCACGCCGACATACGGACCACCTGCACACCATCCCGACTGCTGTCCACAGGTGCGTGTGCATGATGATGCCTGCATTGTACTGTACACCAAGGTGCAAGGGTGCCCAGCATCTGACACACGTACTTGGACAGTACAGGTGGTGGGTGTGGTCTGTGGATCTGTGTGTTTGCCATGTCTGTTCCTGCTCTGCTGTGCACCTGCCCATGTACACTTTGTGCCTGGTGTGTGTGTGTGTGTGTGTCCATATGACTGTTCAGCCCTCCCTGATGGTGTGTTTGTGTGCCTGGTCCTTCCACTCCCCTGCGTCATGCACCCCTGGTGTGTTACTCTGTGTGCCTGTGGGTTGCGCCAGGACAGTGTTGGTTGCACATGGCCCTTGACTTACCTGTGTCATGCATAATGCTCCTCCATGATGGTGTCCCGGTGCAGCTGGGCCTGCCGGATCAGTCGGGGGTCCCGCCGTCCAAGGGGGGGCTGCTCATCACCGGCGCCGCTGGCGTCCCCATCGCTGTCCCCCTCCTCGACCTGAATGGCTATCCCACAGTCTTTGGCCATGTTGTGCAGGATACAACAGGCCAGGAATATCCCACAGGCCTTTGAGGGGCTGTACTGTAGGGCACCGCCGGAGGTGTCTAGGCATCAGAAGCGTGCCTTGAGCATCCCAAACACCCGCTCGATGATGTTGCAGTGGCGGCATGCGCCTCATTATAGCGTTGCTGTGATGGGGTCATGGGGCGCCGGTATGGTGTGAGCAGCCAGGGATGGAGTGGGTATCCGCTGTCACCTGTGTGGAGATGGTGGAGATGAGTATCATGTTCAGGTCCATATTGCCAATATCCCTGTGTGCCACTACCATAGCACCTGTGGCATTCCCACCCTTGCCCCATGTTTGCAATTCCTACATGCGTACTCACCCACTAGATGGCCTGTGGGGATGTCCCCACTCTCGAATCGATGGCACAGTGCGGACTGATACCATATAAAGTCATCATGTGCTCCACCAGGGTGTGTGGCACAGACATTGATTATGCGCCCAGTGGCATCGCACACCACCTGGCAGTTGACACTGGAATAGCCCTTCCTGTTCCTATATGCAGCCCCATCGGGGACAGGTGGCGTGTGAATGGCCACATGGGTGCAGTCTATGGCCCCTAGCATGCCAGGCATATGTGCTACCCTGTGGAACTCCTGCATGTTTGCTTACGCCTGCCTGGTGCTGGGGAACTGGATGTGCTCCGCAGCATGTGGGCAGCAGTGCTGAGGAATTGGGTGAGGATGCATGATGTGGCGACTGTGTGATGCCTGTGGTGTCCCCTGTCGGCCTCTGGAAGGTGCCCGTGGTGAGCAGGCACATGCAGGCTGTCACCTTGGTCTCCACCGACAGAGCATGACTCCGTCGTGAGGGTGCCTGCATCACATCACTGCACAGCTCACAGAGCCGTCTCAGTATTGCCCTGTTCAGGCGGTACTGGCCCACGATCTCTACATCTGTGTACAGCTCAAAGCTGATGCAGGCACGGTACTGCCTGTTGGGGGCGTACCGCCGACGGGCCCTTCCACGGCCATGTCCCCCTGCAGCATGCATTCTCACCCCCCTCATTACAGCTTCCACGTGGAAGCTGGCACTGTCCATCTCCCTGGCTTGTGACCCCACCATGGCTGATGTTGCTCTGTTACCCCCGCTGTCCTGACTGCTATCTCCACTGCACCGGGTACCCCCGCTGGCCTCTGCAGCCTATGGCCCACACAACTTCCCTTGCCTGCCCTGTTTTGGACTGTCACTCTCTGTCTCTCTCTGTCTGTCTCACTTGGCATCTCTGTTGCGTTCTTGCGCCTCTTCCTTGAGCCTTTTTATTTTGGCTCATTTCCGCTGTGGCGCAACTTCCGGCTGTTCCGCTTTGCGCATCTGGCAACCCTTTGAATATCGCATTGCGCTCTTTATGCAGGGATCCACCCCCTTCGGTTGCGCATGCCGTCATTTGCATTGCACTGTTGCTCAGCCTGTTTTCGGTGGCGAAACTGTCTCCTGCTGAATATCGCAGAATGGCGCACTTTCGGACTTGCACATGCGCAACCCTATTGCGCATGGCGCAACCCTTTTGAATATCCGACCCTATTTCTTTATAGTGGGGGGGGGGTTTACTGGTACACAGTCAAAGGCTAATATGTTCGTACGGCACTTTCTTTCATTTTCAGTTATGGGTGCTGATGACATCATACTGCTGCTGCCGGACAGATACAACATAGATGTTGTTTTAATTCGCAACATTGCCAACCAAGTAGGTAAGTACTTTTTTTGGGGGGGAGGGACTTTGCTTCTGTGCCATTGATACATTGTAACTCACTGTCTCCACTCTTCTTTATTACAGGTATTCCTTGTGCCTGTAATTGTTGCCAGTGAGGGGCTGGATTCCACAAGCAAATGATGACAACTGACCAAACCAGTGCCATGATGAATACCATCCAGCTGTATCCATGGTATTGCACCTTGCAGGGTAATTATTATTTCATTTACCTTTGATGGAGGTGTGGGCATTTTCAGTGTAAATTGTGCCTTATGCAATAGTCAATATTTCCTGTTGCTGTAATTTCAGGTACAGTTCTTTCCAGAATGTGTCTGTGCTGCTGCTGCCACTGGATACTTGAGTTGACAGAACTGAGTTGGAGATGGCGTGCTTGCCTGGTGATACTCCTGGTGGTGTGCCAGACAGCTTGCCTCATTGCCGTGCCATTAATGGGGTGCTCCTTGACTGGGGATTGCCATTGGTAGTCACAGATGCTGCATGACATGCCTCAGTACTTTTTTGTTTTTCATGACTGGGGTAGCAATCACACTTTGACTTGGGGTGGTAGTCCTGCTGCTAGGACCACTACATGGCCCACTTCCAGAATCCTCTTCATCCAGTACCACATACATGTCCTCTTTCTCTCCTGCACCTCCATCTCCCCCATGTAGTGCCAGGTGTATTTGGCTTATATTGCCCACTTATTTGGATGGACCGGAACCACTGGCGCTGGCTGCCTCTGGAGTTGATGCCACCAAATTGGTGCCTGTTTTTAAGGTGTTTATGTTGCCCACCTGTGCCAAGGTGACTACCCTTCTTACTCCTACTTACTCGGGTTTGACACAGTTGGCAAATTGCCACTGTCTCATCAGATGGGTCCAGTACATAAAAATCCCACACTAGGGATTTATGGGGCCTTGTATTTACTTGGTGCCAAGATGACTGGGATAGCAGAGGAGAAGATTTTCTCTTTGTTATGTTGCTGGAAAAATGGGAGAAACAGTGCTGGGGGGTCCTTTTCCATGGTGGTTATAGCAGTTAAGGCAACTGGAAAGACATGTTCTGTGACACCCTGTTTTGACCTTTTCTTTTCAGGCTCCCATGAGGGATCCATGTCATGTGACACATGATCCACATCATAGTCTGCAAAAAAGCTGGCATTCTCATCATCCTCTGCAGGTCTGTCCTCCTCAATAGCAACAGGCTCTGTAACAGACACCTCCTCTTCATGACTGGTGTCCTCATGTTGCTCCATGTGCACCATCTCACCCTCACCCACCGCCACTGGACACACATTAGCAGGCTCCGCCTCCGATCCACCATCACCAACAGCACCACTTTCAAATTACACTTCAAAACCAACTGCCTCCAGGCCCACAGTTGTTTGTTTGGTGGAGGTGCTGCTGCTTCCTGTCGCTGTGTCACTTGACATTGACACATCTGTCACCATGTCTGCCACAGATTTAGCAGAAAAAAACTTAAAGACAGGAAAGCCAACACCAGGGCAAAATACATTGCTACTGCCTGCCACAGAGTCATCTGAATGCTCTCACTGACACGTTTTTGGTTCCTGCACCACTATTAGGTACCACAAATTGATCAATATTCTTTGTGGCTGATCCACGGCCTCTCCCTTTAGTTACTCTTTTCTTTCCAGTCACTCTTCAGAGCACGCAGGAACGCAACTGTCAATCTGATTAAATCGCAGTCAGGAGGACAGTGATTTATTTTTCCTAGCACAGGTGTGCATGCAGGGACACACAACAATCACTCTTGTTAAATTCGCAGTCAGGAGGAGAGTGATTTCTTTTTTCTAAATAAAGGAGTAAAGGTGTGCCGGCAGGGACACAACAATCACTCTGGTTAAATCGCAGTCAAGTGGACAGTTATTGTTTTTCTTAAGAAAAGACGGGGCAGTGGTCCACTGATTTGGTTCTGAAGACAAGTGTGCCTTCTAAATTGCTCCTACCCTCCCCCACACAAGCCACCAAACCACTACTTCTCTATTAACAGAAAACAAAATACTTCAAGTAGAGAATACAGGAGAAAATCAACACAAAAAAGTACTGCTTGTGCAAAGGACACTCAAAAAGTTTTGTAGCAATTTGACCACCAAAATGCTCTTTTATATAATGTTTTTAGATTTTTGACTCAAAGCTACAAGCACAAGCTCTGCTCTTTAAGTCTCTCTCCAACACACTACACTCACAAAATGACCATACTAGCTTCTCACTGGCTATTTAGCAACATGTGACCTCAAATCCAATGATACATTGCAAACTTTGCTTCTTATGCTGAACTTCGATGGAGAAGTTCCAGCTTTGCGGATCTGGGACACTTCTACTACTAACTTTAACATGTTTCAAAGTTTTCAACTTCAAAATTTTGTGAACCCGCCAATAGTCTTTGAAGTCATACTTCGCAGCATGGAAAACTGCGGAAAAGTGGAAATTCGCAAATATTTTTGCAGAGTGAATTTTCCCAACTTCACACACCTCTACACGCAATATATTACAAGAGAGTCCTATTTACATATTGTATTCCTAAATGACCCCTGTTATGGAATAACTGCACCTCTCACAGTTAGTAGTAACAGACAAAAAAGTATTTACAGCTGCTTGAGATGGGAATTTTACATCCTTCAAATGAAATCTGGCTGGCAACGAATTCTGTTCACAGGGGATCATATGTCTATAAAAATAAGTGGTCCTTAATCTTTGGACCTTGGAATTACCAACGCCACTAAAGTTGAGTTCCTTAGGGAACCCTTCCACACCCTATACTCTAAATGGTCAACCAAATAATCAGGAACATCTCTCCAAATACTTTTCAGTGCAAACAATATTTTATGTAACTATCGCCTTTTGTGTAAAGTCTAGCCTAACTGGTTATATAATATACATCTGTGTGTGTCATATGAACCATTAAGCACAAATCGTGCCATCCTTTTGTGCAGTAGATCCAATTTTGTAGTCTTATCCTTTGAACTATACTCATACACAAGATCTGTGTAATCTAAAATTGGGAAAATTTAAGACTGCACTATTTTTAACCTAGTCTCTCAATCCAAACACCCCTTATGTCGATATAGCACTCCTAAACATTTCCCAGCCTTATTTATCAGTTTGGCCACATGTAAATTTCCTGATCCTAACCTATCCATCCAGTACTTGAAATACGTATAACCCTCTACTTGTTCCAGATCTTATCTGTGTCAATCTTCATCATTCATCACCTTTGGGTATAGTGGCCAGAGGTCACGACCCCACGGGAGCTCTTTTTTTTTGTTTGGATGGGCAGAGTTGACGCACCATTAGGCGCCAGCCCTCGAGGCTCGACCGCATCATGCACTGCATCGTTGGACATTATAGTGGTTGATCCCACCTCCCACCCGCTCTTTGTTCCCCGCTTAGAGGTCGCACTGTGGAAGCTCTGCTCCAAGAGGCCTGTTCCTGCTACTAAAGCCTTTGGCTCCATGTTTCTCAATGCCAAGTTTGTTGGCGCTGCTTTCTATTCCTACCGGTTCCGTGTCCGCCGCTTCTCGATGTCGCCTGGTAAGATTGTTCTCTTTTATTCTTGTGATGTTGAGTCTTGTTTTTGGTTGTTTTTCCCCGTAGGTCATGTCTCGGTTGGGGGGCAAGAAATCTGTGAAGATGGGATGGCCCCCTATGCGTCGGTGCCCGTGTGGCTGTAAGTTCTCTGTCACCGACCAGCATGACCGTTACCTCGCGTGTCTTGGCCTGCTACACGACATGGATTCGTGCGATGCCTGCTTCTCCATGGACCATTGTGTTATCGGACAACATGCGTGGAAAGTGGGATGAGCTCCGCCAACATCATGGGGATGGTCACGCACTCGGGCCAAGCCACGGTCTCTCAGTCTTTCCTCTGGGTCCCCTCCTGGTTCTATACAGACTGTGGAGGAGGGGGCTTCTGCTTCTTTTAGCCTAGCCATTGCAGAAGCCCCTTTTGTGGTGCAGGAGGCCCAGTCCATCCCTCCGGGGGGGCGGGAGGCACCATCTTGGCAATCGCCCCTTCGGGGGTGAAGGCTCCCCCAGTGTCATCTCCCCAGGCTGGGAAGCCTGGGTTGGCACTGTCCTTGATGCCATCTGTCGGTACCATCTTGGGCCTCTGTACCATTCACAGTGCTGTGGGCCCTGATGGCACAGTCGTCTGCGCCGGTCTGTCACTTGCCGCCATCTCTTCTATCGGAGCACTCATGGTGCCGATGGTGCTGACAGCACTGTGGGAGGCTCTACAGCACCATCCTTTTCAGTTTCTTGCCTCGACGATGTTTGCGGTGCTGTGGTTAAGCACGGCACCATGTCCAGCTCATGCCGCTCGTGGAGTGGAGCAATGAAATGGCGTGATGGGGGGTTCTGTCCTCAGTGCTGAGAATGCAGTCGGGGCCACCATGGTGCCATCTCTGGTCTCTGAGCTGCTTGCAGTGCCATTGGTCAGGATGGTGCCGTGACAGGTCCTGGCTCCGATACTGCTGCCATCCTTGACACCGTGTCTTATTTGTGCACTGGTCACAGTGCACTTGAGGGCTTCAGTGCCGATTCTGGTGCAGTCCCTTGTTCTAGTGCCCCATTCAGTCGGGATGGCAGTGGGTGTTCACGTTCTGCACAGTACTTTGGTCTCCACCTCCTCGGAGGTGGAATCAGACTATGAGTCAGACAGGCAGCCTGAGTCTTTAGAGTTGGCTGCTCACATGGACACCTTGGTAGTGTCTTCGACAGGCCAGAGCCAGCCCCACTCTGAGGAGCGGACAGTGGCCCCCAGGTCCAGGGTCAGGGGTTCTGACCAGCAGGTGGTAGTGCAGGCCACCATTGCCCTGCAACCTGGCCTTGGAGGGTTTTCTGACCCCTCAGTGGTGGTACCCCCTCAGGTGGTGTGCCTGGATCGATCAACTTTGGGGTTGATTGGAGCACCCGCAGGAGGGGAAGGTGTTGCTCCCTGGGTAGTCCCTTCAGGGACTGACCAGGGTTGCTAGCTGCCTAGGCTGTCTTTTTCCAGGAGAATGGCTCTTTTGGACTCTGAGGGGTAGGGGTTCGATGTGGCGACCCTTTTCTGGGACCCATCCAGGTTCCAGAAGGAGTCATAGTGCAGATCTCTGCCCTTCCTTTTCGGTTTTCTCGAGAGGGCCCTGTTCTTTGGAGGTAGGGGATCATCCTTTTGGACTCTTGTGGCCCCAGTCACCTCACAGGGGGGATTCTTCAGGGTGCAGCCTAGACAGTTCCAGTATGATTGACCAGCTGTCGGCTGTTGAGTTTTCCGGAGCTCCCTCTTCCCTTGGGGCTCCAGATGCGCGCTCTGGCCCAGGCAGAGGACAGCTGATTCCTGTTCTTGGCTCTGTCCCCTCTCCTCTGCCACCTTCTCATGCACTCCCAGGTATTCTTGGTCCTAGCGGACCTTTCTCCTGGAAGCAGTTCAGAGCTGTGGCTGCTCAATTTCCCTCTTACGTCAGGGCTATGGACAGACAGGTTTTTCAACCTCCCCCTGAGCAACCAGCTTCTGAACTCTTGAGGTCTTCTGACACTTCAACCCCCCCCTTATGGAGGAGAGGAACCATCTGTCCACATCTCCCCAGCTGCTGATCTCACAGAGTATCAGTGATTCCTTGTGAGGATGTTGGAGGACCTGCACATCACCCCACCCACGCAGCACAATCTAGAGCACTCGATGCACGCCTTTTTAGAGGATTTCAGTGCAGACACCCTTGTGGTGCACCCCTGGCCTGCTCCCTTTCGGGAGGCATCGTTGCGTTTCTGGCAGAGACCCTTTTCTGGAGTCCCAACCCCTAGGGATCTCTACCAGGTGTACTGTGCTCCCCCCGAAGTCCACAGGTTCTATGCCTTATCCTCCGTCAGGACTGATGCAGCTGGACACTCCCGATGGGCTTCGCGTCCCTCCCCATGACTGGCCCCCAGATCAAGATTCTATGGATTTTGACTTCTGGGGGAGGAGGACTTTTTACTTGGCACGGTTGCTGCTCTCTATTTCAGCACATCAGGTCCACTATGCTACCTATTATAGGTTTCTGTGGTCTAGGTTAAGTCAACTCCTAGCCACTTTGCCTGACACGGAGGTAACCAGACAAGCCATTGCACTCTCTGCATGTGGCCTGGAGCTACCAAGGCACCTAGCGAGGGCATCTTAGGATGCCAACGAGGTAGCTTCCAGGGTCGTAGGGACAGCAGTCTGCACTAGGTGGATGGCATTGCTGCATCTTTCCCGGTTGTCACCCTTGCCCCGGCGTAGGGTGATTTCCTCCCCCTACCAGAGAACCCATCTTTTCTCCCATAAGGTGAGACAGCGTCTGTAAGGGCAAATTCCTACTCCTTCCGAGGAGTCCCTGTCTCACTCTCCCCACTCCCAGGCCTCTCCAGACCCATGAAGGTTCTCTCTCTTGGTGTGCCACCCACTGGGAGCTAAGGTACTTGGTCCTTTAAGGTCCAGGGCCCCCTTTGTGGGGGCTCGGCACTCACCCAAAGGTGATGAATGGTGAAGATTGACACAGATAAGATATGAAAATTACATACCTACCGTAATTCTGATCTTTCTGTGTATCTGCACCATTCATCACAATCCCACCCTGCATCCCCCTGTGCCCTCAGTCTCTGGGTCCCCATCCCTCTCTGTGCCCTCTTTTTCACCCCCTCTCCTTTCTGTTAGTCAGGAGTGAGGTGACCTTGGGCACATAGGGGGTTGCTTTTCTCTAGGGGGAGAGAGGCTAGGGATGGGGGGCACTCCTTCCTCAGCACCTCGGCTCCATCCCCGTGGGGTGGGGGTTGGTAGTTGCCCTCTTTCCTGCTCTCTTTCCCCTTCTCCCCATCAGCTTTTCTTTAATTCCCTTTAATTTTCTTGTTTTTTGGACACAACCTCAATTTAATTTAAGAAACTAGTTTTCTTATGCCAAAAATTTGATTTGGGGGGTGGTGCCCTGTATCCTGTCTTTTTTTCCAGAATAACCAATTCTGCTTATGTTGGGGTTATTGCCAGTGATTCTGTGCCTTGCATTCTGGCAGTTTAGCCTTCTGGCTACACCTTCACAGTTCCTATACAATCTGTAGACAGGTCAAGGTTCCAGGGTATGTTACCTCTCTCTCCCTCCCCCACATCCTTACTTCTAAAATTCCCTACCCTCCCTCCCTCCTCATTTTCTACTTCCAGATATTGGGGCCCCTCCCAATCCCCTTAGTTCTCCAGCTTTATTCTGTCCTCTCAGTCATTAATTTCTCCTTTTAGTTTGTATATTCTTTCCTTTCCTTTATCTATCCCTTGGACTCCCTTGTCCCTTCCTCCCAACCTTTCCTTACTCTATGGCAACTCAGAACTGGTGGGAGGGCATGGTCGACCACACATAATGGCTAACCCACGAGCGCCACATAGTGCGTCAGCCTCGAGGACATCGTTGATTGTGCATCGACTCCGCCCATCCCAAAAAAAAAGAGCTCCCATGGGGTCATGACCTCTGGCCACTATATCCAAAGGTGATGAATGGTGAAGATACACAGAATGATCAGAATTACGGTAGGTACATAATTTTCATTTTTACACTTTCCAATGTATAACTATCTAATGAACTGTTGGTAGGGTCATCTTGTTTTTTCTTTGAGGACCCAATCAACATCACATTTGTCTTAGCTGAATTCAATTTCAGGTGGGACAATTTAAAGAAAGCTTGAAGTTTATCAAACATCTGTTGTAATTTTGACTGGACCTCCTTAACTGAACATTGGAGGCATAGACCACAATATCATCAGCATATAGCTAGTAGTCTACGCCTCTGATGTAACTCCTCAATTCCTTCAAATATATTGTAAAAAGAAGGGGCCCCAAAACAGGTCCCTGCAGAACTCCCTTCTAATATTTATGACCCTGGAGTGATGTCCATTCACCATCGTACTTTGCTGTTGCCCAGTCAAATAATTTTGAAACCAAATTAAGGCTTCCAGTCCCAGCCCAAAATCACCCAATCTCTTCAGCAGTAATGAATGGTCCACCATGTCGAAGGCCTTGGAGAGATCAACAGAGATGGCCCTGCTAACTTTCTCAAGTTCCATAGCTTTGTTGACGTCATCCAAGACCTCCACACGGCAGTCACTGTATTATGTCTTTTGCGAAAACCTGATTAATATTTATCAGCCAGGTTCTCACTATCTACACAGGTCTGCAGCTGTATAGCTACCAGCCTTTCCAGAATTTTAGCCACTACAGAAAGAAGGGATATGGTCCTATAGTTGGTCATTTGGTCAGGGCTGCCCCTTTTAAAAATGGGGCCACCCTTGCCCTCTTACATCCCTGTGGTATCTCACCTGTCTTCAGTGACCAGTTGACCATAAATGTTAGATGTTCTACATTTGTAAAGCTGAATACTTTAAAAATCTCAAAGTTAAACCATCTGGTCCACAACTTTTACTTATTTTTAAGTTAAAAAACGGGTCTCTAATCTCTTCAACAGAGACTTTATGGAAGGTAAATTTATTACCAGTTTCTTGAACAAAATTATTTATGTCCACATTTTCATCCTGCTTCACATCCCCACTAAAATGTCAAACATTCACAAAATTTTCATCGAATCGATCTGGAAGTTCCTCATCCAAGATGAAATCTTTTCCCTCCTATATTTTAAAAGCTTCCTTACGTTTACCTTTTCCTTTTGGCATATTAATAGTATTCTACAATTTTTGGGGATCCCCTACGAACTCACTAGTCTTTGTTTTAAAGTAATTTTCTTTAGCCATTCAGACCCCTTTAACAAATCCATTCCTAACATTCCTATAATTTTGCCAGTCATCAAGCAACCCTGCTTTCCTTGCCAATTCCCAAATTTTATTTTTTCCCTCAAGTTCAGAAGGTGTGAATTAAACCACACCTCTGAACTTTTTTTTTAACTTTCTTTGTTAACAAAGGAAAATGCTTATCATGTACTAAACTCAATTCATCCAGAAGAAAACTCCCAAGCATTATTTAAATCTGGTATTAAATATAATCTGTCCAAATTTAAATTATCCAAATCTACTATCAATTTAAAATAATCAAACCTTTTCATAGATCTAAATTGTACTAATTTTGGGGAACCTCATACTTTCATCCTTCCTCTCATACAGAAAATAACATGATTGTCACTAGCAGGATCAGCCATTGTACCTACTTTAAGATAATGATATGGGGAACAAGTAAAAATTAAATCAAGCATTGATTAGGGTTACCACCTGTCCCTATTTTTGCAGGACAGTCCTGATTTGGGTAGCTGTGTCCTGCAAAAAAACATGAAAAATACTACATGTCCTGACATCATAGCAGAAAAAAATATTTTCTGACTTTCCTTTAAATGCTGCAAAACAATATAATACCTTAACTAAAATACCTTGAAATGATAACAAACACTAAAACAGCTACAAAACTACAACACTTGGTCTTAATTTTGATTATTTAGAGAAAACAAGTCTGTTGCGTTGGTCAAGACTAATATTGTCCTGCGAAAAATCATGTTTCAGTAAGAAATGTCCCTCTTTGGCCTTTTTAAAAGGTGGTAACCCTAGCATTGATTGAGAAGAGGGGGATATGAAATTCAAGTGTGTTGACTCAGTAATTAACTGTTCTAAGCCAAGTATCAGAGCAACATTACGTAAATGCATAGACTTGGCTAAATGGTGGCTGTCCCCACAAAGCCTGGAGGAGGGAATCCCATTTGTTTGCCACAAACCATCTGTCATGCTCACGATGGACATGTCTCTAGTGAGGTGAGAAGCTCACCAGGGAGACCACAGGGCCCACAGATTCTGGTCATCCTGGGAGTCCCTTTACCACATCAATCTGCTGGAGCTCTGTGCAGTGCATCTGGCTCTAACGGAATTCACTTTGTTGATTTGGAATCAGGTCGTCCAGGTCCAGACAGCACAACTACCATGTTCTACTTGAACAGGCATGGTCAGACACACTCCTTTCTGTTCTGTCAGGAGGCTGTCTGCACCTGGAACTTTATGCACAGTCTAGAAGCAGATCTGGTGATTCTTGTTGCGGGAGAAAATAACCAGCAGGCAGATTATCTTAGCCACGTTGGAGACTCATTGCACAAATGGTCCATGAATTAGAAAGTGGTAGACCACCCTTTCTCCCAGTGAAGCACCCCTCTGGTGGATCTGTTTGCCTCATGGGAGAACAGAAAACTGAGGCTGATCTGTGCCCACCCCCTCAGTCTGGGGCACTGCAGGGGAATGCCTTCTTAAGGCACTGGACCCCGGGCCTTCAGACTGGCCCATGCAGTTTTTGTTACTGGATCTTGTCAACCTCTGCATCAGACCTCAGTGGAAGTTAGCTCTCTGCCTCAACCTGCTGAACAGGCATCAGGGGAAGGTCTTGCACCTTATCTCTGTGTAACCCCTCACCCCTGCCTTTTTGCCAAAATGACAGGTGGCATGCAGTTGAAGCTGACAGCAGTACCTGGTGGGGACTGGGTTTGGGGAGGATGAGGTTACTCGGCACAGGGGGACCTAGGTTTGAGTACTCTGCACAGGGGTACCCAAGTAAATCCGAACAGAGGAAGCAATAACTGTAATGTCCAGAACCAGGAATGGGATTCTTCAGTGTGGCTTTTATTCACATACTAGCTGAACAAACAAAGCATAGACAGACCCCCATGGGGCTACATTTCCTGGTAATGCAGATTAGAAACTACAGAACACTTTATCACCATTTCCAGCCCTCAGGCTCTGAACCCACCAGGCACACAGCCCAGACTTGCACGCAGCTTTGGGTACACAGCCCGACTTGTACATACTTGGGTTTTTCCCAACTGGCCCGGCTCCCCTGCTGGCCACTTGATCCACGGTCCATTGGAAGAATGAACCAATTATCCCATTTGCGGTCAATTGGAAGAATGAACCAATTATTCTGTCATGGCTCCCCACACCATACTAGAGTCTGCGACTCCTAGAGAGAATTTTTCCTTGTCGTGGCTCCCCACACCACACTAGAGTCTGTGACTCCTAGAGAGAATTTTCCTTACAATCCCATGTCTGTGTACTTCCCCCATCACTGGCCAAGTGCCTGAGGCAAAGTAGAAACCACAGAAGAAATCCGTAGAGGTGGACCTGGTCACTAAAGATGGGGGGCCACCCACCTCCAGCTCCCACAGCCCATACCCGGCCATTTCCCTGGGAAAACTGAACCATTCCTTTGCTGAACTCCTAAATGCAGATTAAAGGGTAGATGTCTGTCACATCTCCTCTACATATTATTTGCATCACACAAAACTCTAGGATTTGACACTACTTTACTTGCTTGGCCCATTTCTCTAGGCTTCCCAATATGTAGCTCAATCCCTAGATTTTCACACAAGTACCAGGGTGAAGAAAACAATTTGCCCTTTTAGCCAGAGCAGACACTCACCCTTTAGTTGCAGGTGCCCCACAGGCCACCAAATCTTCCATCTTCCAAAATAAATGTTGGATTAAACAGGCAGCTTTTCTTCCACTTAGCAGAATTAAGGGATTGCCTAGGAATCTGCTGGAATCTTTACATCCCCACCCGGAGGGAGGGAGGGAGGAGGGGCACTGAGACCAGAAACAGCGTCTCCACCACTTGAGTACAATTTCACACCTCAAGCCAAACTGCAGACTCCTCTTCACTTACTGAAGACAAACTGAACACTCTCCTTTGAAAACTCCCAATGTTCTGTCTAACTCCCTTGGCTGCAGATTCCAATGTGGCTTATGCAGCTGCGAAAGTTCTATTGGTGATGTCATCCCTCAGTCTCAGCTGAGACTGAGAACAGAGTGAGACAGTGTGAAACCCATTTAACTGGAGTTTCGCAAGCGCCTTCCCTGCCTACCACTAGGTCTTACTGGGATTCTAGTAACCCCGGGTAACAAGGGGGTTACATCTGCATCTCTTAGCCTAGTTCCTGAGCAGCTAGAGTTCCAGGCTTTGGGCCTTTCCAAAGATGCCCTCCATGTCATGGCAACAACCTATAAGGAGTCACTTTGTAAACTCTATGCATTTAAGTGGAAGAGGTTCTTGATTTGGCACCAGGGTATGGAGCATGATCTCCTTACCCAGGGCCCCGTGTTCACTGCGGCAAACTGGACCTACATTCTGCAGCAGGACCTATTACTTGCTGCAATCAGGCTATGAGCAACTCTGCAGTGATTCTGCAGCAATTTTGTAATGGGCTTTACATTCTCTGGTAACTCAAATGAGCCCCAGAATAGAATCTAGTTACCCAGAAAGAATGCTCAGGAAAAGGCAGCTTGGGACAGTTTGGCAGATGCACAGGCAAGACAATATGAAGCAATTCTGGCATCATGATTTGGACTACATGTAGGGCATGGGGGAATTAAAGGGTTATTATTATTATTTTTTTTTTTAATGCAGTCTGTTTTATTGTCCCATACCTCTCTCCCACCTGCCCAGTGCTGGTTTACCACAGCTATGCTCCTGAGAGTTTCTCCCCACCTGCCCAGTTGCTTGTATTGACAGGTTGCAAAACAGTGCTGCTCCTGTGGTTCCCTCCCACCCACTTGCCTTTGAAGCCTGTTGGTGATGGTTTGTGCAATAATGCTGCCTAGTTGCTTCCTCCTGCTCGTGCAGTTCAACACCAGTGGTGTCATTTCTGTCAATGCCATTTGGCTTCCATATCTTCTTCTCTGCCACTCTGTACATAATTTTCAGTATTTACTGTCCAGCTACAGAGTAGCTGGACAATTTTACATTAGACAAAAATCCAGAAAGTCTCACATTTTTTTGTCTGCAGTAATTACAAATACTTTTTTCATTACACAGTTTTGCAATTGGCAAATAGAACAACCATTCTTTCTCATGAAATAGACTTCCTGAATTTTCCTTAGTGTTTTTAGGAGGCCGTAATGGTCATAAGCCTCAGGGCTGAGTGCCAGTGGATTGGAAAGTGGTGGCCCCACTGACTACTGCAACCCAGAGGGGATGGATGTGTAATGGAGCTGCCAACAACTCACTAGTGCCATTTTAAGCTTGCTCACAGTCCTTTTAGCCATTTAACTGGGGTTTCAGTGGTTACAGCCATTTTTACAGCACCAAAAAATTCTGTTTCTGTGGCAGAACCATGTTTCTGTGGCAGTTACTGCAACTGCAAAATCACAGAAAACACAGGGCCCTGCCCTTACCTGCCCAATGGCAAGCATCCCCTGCCACTTCTTGCCCCTGTCTCAGCTGGCCAGTGAGTGACAACCCTTAATGTGTATATGGCAGCCATCTCTGCATACTGGGCATGGACTGGTATGCCAGCAGTGGCCCAGGAGAAAGTGTTTGGACACTTTTCAAAGGCCTGGATCACCTGGCACCTCTGGTGCACTAGCCACTACCTCAATGGGACCTACTGCTGGCAATGTTCATTAGAAAACCATCTGAACCTATGCACAAGTGTGAGCTGTCACATTTATTTATTTATTTATTTTTGATTTTTAACTCATTCATTCTACAGGAGCTCTCTGAGAGTTGCACCACTTGTCTTCTGTATACTGTTAACACTGAATCCTGGGCCTTTCTAAGCAAAATCAAGACATAATCAGCATGCCACAAACAAATGCTAATAGCTCATGGACTGTAAGTGCTACACACAAAGTATGAGCGGCAAAGTTGTTCAGCACAAAATTACCTTTCCAACGGTGGTATGCAAATAATAATAAGCAATTTAAGTTTTTTTTTCTATGCTGGTCAAAACAGCAAAAAAAATATTTTTTTCACTAAAAAGGGCAAAGTAAGCCCTTTTTTGTTGGGAAATATGTAACATATCAACACCAAATTAAGCATCCATACATTAGATGTAGTTATAATAGTACATTTATTAAAATAAATCAGTTTTTATAGTATAAAACATCATTTTTCCCCATTTTAGTCAAGGTGCTTTGGTGAGGTTTGAGGGACAAATCTCAACCATACACACCAAACCATAAACAAATGAGTATAACTCTTAAAGTATACATGATACACACAAAGCATCAGCAGCAAAGTTGTTCAGCACAAAATTACCTATCAAACGGTGCTACGCAATCAATTGTAATCAATTTGTTTTTTGTTTTATACTGGTTGAGATACCAAAAAAGTGTGTGTTATTCAAGGTGCTTAGGTGAGTCTTGATGGACAAAATGTCAGCCATACATACTATAACATAAATGAATAACTCCTAAACTATATGAGATACACAAAAGTATCAGCGGCAAAGTTGTTCAGCGCAAAATTACCTTTCCAATGGTGCTATGCATAAAATTGTAATCAATTCTGGAGGGGGTTTATGCTTGAGGAAACGCCAAAAAAGTACATTTTATTCAAGTTGCATAGGTGAGTCTTGATGGACAAAATGTCAGCCATACACACCATACCATAAACAAATTCGAATAACTCCTAAAGTAAAGCATGACAGGGTTCTCCCATCCCAACATGAAACACCCGGCACCATCCCACAAAATGGATTCCCTGGTGTCCAGTGGTTCTCCCCACTCTCCAACACCGGGCACCATAACAGAAAAAGCAATGCCTGGGTGTCCAGTGGTCCCGATCTCTTCCCCCACCCTCTGAGACACAGCACAATCAAAAAAAAAAATCACCAAAAGGCATTGTCTTTTGTACACTCCCCCCCAACAGACACAAACAGCATTCACTTATACGAGACCCAGCACCATCCCACCCTTGAACAACCAGCACCAGACACCCATGGGTAGGGGGAGAAAACACTGGACACCAGGGAATTCATGATGTCGAGTGTTTCAAGGCACCATCCCACAAACAGCATTCACTGTTGTCTGGGAGCTCCCCACCACCCTCCAAAACCTGGCACCATCACAATCAAACACCAAACACCATCCCACAAAATGGATTCCCTTGTGTCCGACTGTTACCCCCTCCCACCCTACAAGGCTCAACACCATCCCACAAACAGCATCCCATGGGTATCTGGGGACTCACCCAATGCTCCAAGATAAAACACCATCCTAAAAACGGTATTTCCTTTGTCCAGGGGCAACCACCCCCACCCTCTGAGAAACAGCACCATCACCAAAAAGAATTTCCTGGTGGGTGAGGGCTCCCCCCACCCTTCAAGACTCAACACAATCACACTAACAGCATTCCCTTGTGTCAAGGGGGGGCTACCCACCCACTCTCAGAGATCCAGCATCACAGAAGAGCATTCACTGTGGATGGGAGCTCACCCCCCACCCTCCAAGACTACCTCTAACAGCTTACCCTGGTGTCCAGGGCTCTCACCACCCCACAAACAGCATCCCATTGGTGTCCAGGGGCTCACCCCACACTCCAAGACCAAACAGTATCCCCAAACCAGCATTCCCTTGTGTCCGGGGTCCATCCCTCACCCTACAACAACCAGCACAAACCCACAAATGGCATTCCCTTATGTCCAGGGAACCAGTTCCAATAAATTCCAGTACTCAAAGAATATCACTAGAACTCCTGTTTGATTTTAAGTTTTTTAATGCTCAATGCAAAAAATCAGTTAAACAGAGTAGTAGTGTTGGACATAGGATGCCCACAACTTGTCCCAGTGCTTCGGGTGTCTAAACACTTCCTCAGGGGGCGTCTTATATGCTCAGTCCTGCTGGCTGCACTTTAAAAGCAGTGTAAAATACCAGACCTATCTACTAGTCAAAAAAACTCCTGACAAAGTGCAGCTGCCCCTGCACGAAATGCTGAGGCTGTTTTGGGTTGGTGGTTGCTGTGTCCATACGAGTGGTGACTGAAAAATGTTATCACAATAAAATGTGAGCATCCTATTCCTTGAGATGCAGTACATTTCTTTATGTGTGTGAGTGCCAAGTTCTTCTGTTTTTCTAGCCAAAAAAAACTGTCTAGGTCTAACCCTCCAGCCCTCCAGCACCTCCTCACGCTAACGTCCAACCCTGAAGGGATTCAGGGCAATATGAAGCAGTCATACCAGGTTCCATTATGCCATACATCCCAGGGACAAAGGATCTTCACCTACCATACCCCAGGCTGGCTTAATGTTCTCCCCAGGACATTCTTGTCGAACCAAAGATTGGTCCATTTAAACATAAGCTTTACCAACATTTGCAGCTCTTAGTGGCTGTGACTGCACTCCATAGTACAACCTCCTGCTAGTTACTAGTAACTATCAGTACTTACACTCTGCTTGCCTTTAGCCTTGTCCCCCTCCCCACCACCCTCAACCACACCCTATCCCCTACTCGCCCTTCCTGCCCCCATGCTTCTCTCACCCCAGCACCCTCCCTAACCCCAACAAAGCCCCCTGGCTGCTCATAGCTTAGTTACATGTACTAAATACTATAATTAAAGTGTCACTCTCAAACTGATTATACTACTTTTAGCTCTCTGTATATCTTGCTATTTTTTGTCCCATTTTGTCATTATTGTATGTTACCCATTTTGCTCAGACGTGGAACCTTTGTACAAGAGCTTTCAGCTCAAAGGTGTTGTAATCCGAGATCTTGATCAATAAATAAATAAAATGCCATAATGACCTGTTTTCTGGTTATTACATCTTTTTACAGATGATTGTAAACCATGTGACAAAGGTGGTCACCAGTAATTATACACAGATTACATATCACTTTCCAGTCCATTTACACCTATAGGCAAAATAGTTAATCAATTGTTATCATAGAAACATAGAAATTGTTGGCAGATAAGGACTGCTAGGCCCATCCAGTCTGCCTGTAGGCCCTATTCATTGTATGTGGCCACTGACCCTATGTGATCAATGGCTTGTCATCACTCCCTCCCCTTTCAGGCTTCCCTTGTGCCTGTCCCAAGCATGCAAAAACTCCTCCACTGTGCTTGCCCCCACTACCTCCTGTGGCAGACTATTCCATGTGTCGACTACCCTTTCTGTGTAGAAAAACTTCCTCACATTACCTCTTATTGTACCCCCTTCCAGTTTCATATTGTGCCCCCTTGTTCTAGTACTTTTTCTACATTGGAAAAGCTCCCTAGCCTGCATCTTGTTTATGCCCCTGAGGTACTTGAAAGTTTCAGTCATGTACCCCCCGCTGTCTCCTCTCCTGCAGAGAGTACATATTGAGGTCCCTTAGTCTTTCCTCATATGTTTTGTGACGTAAGCTCTGCACCATCTTTGTTGCCCTTCTCTGCATAGTCTCCACCTTATCTACATCCTTGCACAGGTGTGGTCTCCAGAACTGCATGCAGTACTCCAGGTGAGGCCTTACCAATATTTTATACAATGGCATCACCATCTCCCACCTCCTGCTAGTGATATCACTGCCTGTGCACCCCAGCATACCACTCGCCCTCCCTGCCACCTTTGTACACTGCTTTGATACCTTAAGGTCATCAGAGATGATAACCCCTAGGTCCCTTTCCTCTTTGGTGACAGTCAGCTCCTCCCCCCAACCTGAAGCTCTCCCCAGGGTTCCTTCTACCTAGGTGCATTATTTTGCACTTCTTTACATTGAACCTCAGTTGCCACATCTCTGACCATCTTTCAGGCTTCTCCAGGTCCCTCTTCATTTTTTGCACCCCTTCTGGAGTATCCACCCTGTTGCAAATCTTGGTGTCATCTGCAAACAGGCAGACCTTTCCTTCCAGCCCCTCTGCAATATCACTAACAAAGACATTGAACAGGACTGGTCCTAGTACTGATCCCTGTGGTACCCCACTGGTCACTACCCTCTCCCCAGATTGTACCCCATTTACCACCACCCTCTGTCTCCTATCTGTTAACCAGTTCCTAGCCCAGTTCACCACCTTGTCTCTCATGTCCAGACTACCCATTTTGTTAATCAGCCTTCTGTGTGGGACAGTGTCAAAGGCTTTGCTGAAATCCAGGTAGGCAACGTCTACTGCCCCTCTCTGATTAAGTTCCCTAGTCACCCAATCAAAAAAAAACTATTAGATTTGTTTGACATGACCTTCCTGCTGTGAATCCATGTTGCCTCAGATCCTGAGAACCACTGGATTCCAAATGTGCCACTATCCTTTCTTTCAGCAGTGTCTCCATGATTTTTCCCACCACTGAGGTGAGGCTGACTGGCCTGTAGTTCCCTGCCTCTTCCCTACTGCCGCTTTTGTGCAGTGGGACTACATGTGCCCCCCTCCAGTCTTCTGAAATGACACCCGTGTTGAGTGACTCTGTGAACAGGGCCACCAGAGGCACTGCTAGTTCCCTTTGCAGCTCCTTTAATATCCTCAGGTGGATGCTGTCTGGTCCCATGGCCTTACTCACCTTCAGCTTTGTGAGTTCTTCCAGAACTCTTTCCACTGTGAATGGACTGGTGTTCACCTCTCCCTCCTCATGTCCACGGTTCCTGTACCAGACTTTGTTCCAAGAACAGCCCAAAAGTACTTTTGTTAAAGTCCTTCCAAGACCACATTAAACAACTGGACAAACCGGATGAAAAAAAGAAACCCATTTTTTCATCAAAACATACTTTATCAGTCCTTCAGGCAATAGGGACTACAGCAAGGAGATCTGTCATTATCTGAGTGAGGAAAACCCCCATCAACACACCCTGTACAACAGCATGGTTAACATTTCAGTCTCTTTCTAAAGACACACCTTGTCAAAGTGTCAATTTGTGCATTACTGGGGCTCCACCAGATATAATGACCCAAGTGTGCCAAACAGGGCAACATCTGTACGGCACCTCTTCCCCATTTGGCAGTAATAGGCTATCATAGGCAGTATACTGGTCTACCCTGGTTAAAAGAACCTAGGCTGACATTCCAATTAGATTGTAAAAGGTCCCTAACTGCCATTTTGGGAATAAGAACCCAGAATTACCAGTTTGTCTGGTACCAGTGACATGGCAGCAGGTAAAGCAAATAGGATGCTGGGATGCATAGGCAGGGGCATCACCAGCAGGAAAAGGGAGGTCATAATTCCACTATACAAGACACTAGTGTGGCCCTACCTGGAGTACAGTGTACAGTTCTGGAGACCTTACCTACGTAAGGACATAGACAGGGTAGAGAAGGTTCAGAGGAGGGCAACAAAGATGGTGCATGGATTGCATCACAAGTCCTATGAGGACAGGTTGAAGGAACTGAACATGTACTCCCTGGAGGAGAGGAGAGAGAGAGGGGATATGATATAGAGACATACAAGTATCTTACAGGGAGGAACAGGGTGCAGGAATACACTATTTTTAAGCGAAAAAGATGTTCCAGGACTAGAGGGCATGGGATGAAGTTGGAGGGAGGATGATTCAGAGGAAACGTGAGGAATAATTTCTTCACAGAATGGGTGGTGGACAAGTGGAACAGCCTGCCAGAGGAAGTGGTAGTGGCTGAAACAATCACGGGATTTAAGAATGCATGGGATAGACATAAAGGAATTCTGGAGGTCAGGGGTAAGGGCAACAGACTTCTAGGAAAACATAAACTGAACTTACAAGCTCAAATGGGCAGACTGGGTGGGCCATAGGCCCTTATCTGCTGACACTGTCTATGTATCTATGTATCTATGTCTGCAAGGCACAGGACTGCACCTGGTCCTGTCCCAGTGGGCACAATACAACCCATCACACTTTGTGTTTTACTTTAAAACAGGCATATTAAGTAGATTATGCTTAGAATCTAGTTGCACTTAATAAATAGCATCTCTCTCTCTATTTTTGGGCCTTCTTGCCACATAACCCTATCCCAAATAGACCACCACTATGTGCCATAGAACAAAACAAGTGATTAATCCAGTACCCAGCGATCCAGATCAGTTTTGATCTATCAAGTTATTACTGGCTATATGGCTGACTAACTAAATAAGTGACCAGTAAATAACAGTTAAATCATAAACCAAAAGGCATGAGGTTTTCAGCAGCTCTGTCCCATTCCTAGCTTTATAAATATAAAATGGACATACTAGAGCTTATAGGTCACACGTGGGAACCATTCAAAGTTAAACATATTCACACTTTGACCAAATCATTGGGAAGTTGCCAGGCACTTCCAGCCCTATAAAATCTTTACTAAAATGCATAACTAACACAGAATAATAAAAGTAAAGAATAAAAAATAGCCAAACTTGAACCATAAAACTCCATTTGTACTCAGGAGTCCTCCAAGTCATTACACCAGTTTATGGATTTTTTTGTCAGAGTGTATGCTTTATAGATATTATTGCCATGTCTTCTCTGTTCTATTTCAGAGATAATTGAACAGCAACAATCTCTGCTTCATAGTCCAGCAGATCTCCTGAGGCAACAAGCATTAATTTGTTATTGGAAAAACACAGTACGGCTTCATAGCTTATGAGAGAAGTTAGATTTCACCTTGAATTTAAATACATCGGTTTCTTACAGTAACTGTTCAAGCCTGAGCTGTCTAACTTTGTACTAATGAATTGCAGACTACAGGCTTTATTTTCTTTAACAAGCAAAAAAGTACCTCTAAATGTCGAGTCAACTTAGGGCAATACAAAGCCAGTAGAATGCCAGTGGTAGTAGCAGGGGCGTCATGCAATCAGAAATTTTGAAGGGGCACAAAAATCAAAATTTCTCTTGGGGGTCTGGGGCATGCTCCCCCGGGAACATTTTGAAAAATTGAGGTTAAATGGTGCATTTTGGTGACTTTTAGAAGGCCAGGAAGCTTTTCCTTAACATGCTAAATGCTGTCACAATGATACTTTTTTTTCTTTGTTCAGTCTGTGACAGTGACCTCTTGTATTTTCCAAGTAATTTTGTAAAAACTGAACTGAAATGGTGCATTTTGGTGGCTTTTACCATACAGTGAATCAGCTAGCTATCTACAGTCCATTCCTAACTAATTAATTACCTGCTAAAAGCCAGAAATGCACCATTTGAATAGTCACATTATTACAGTCATCTACTATAAATGTTTTGCATGAAAAATAATGACACAGGTCATCAGTTCTTGCTGATACTTTGTTTACTGTGTAATCTTTTCCATGTATTACTTACATATATGCAATAGGGATGACGATAAACAGAGTATGATGAATTCATTTATTTGAGTAACTGTGTGTATAAATTTCATTTATACACACAGTTATTACATCACACTCCACCACTCGTGAGGTTACTTGAGGTCAATGGCAACTTCACAAGATAACCGCCTTAACATGCAATCGCCCCCCGCATATCCCTTATTCATGCAATAGGCATGACAGGGTATTAAATAGTTAGTATAGCATAACATAATGCTATTCAGTATCAGAGGGTGGTGCTATCCATTTTCTGAACTGTGTAGCATTAGACTGCTAAACATTTTTTATGTTTTTGATTCAAGTTTACACATACAAAACAAATTAAAAACAAAGTATTTTTCATTTTGCTAATCAGTCTGTGCCATATACTATGCTTTTTTTGCAGCCAATTAGCACTTTCACTTGTGAAACTGCTAATCAATTTTTTTGGATTATTTAATACCCTGCATGGACACAAAATCCATTTATCTGCACAGCCACTGAATAAATCAAATTTATCTATGCAGTCGTTATTTAATCACCATTTATCCACACGTAATTTATGTCATTATCATTTATCTGCATAGTAGTGATGTCACGTATTCCCGTGTTCAAATGCAAATAACTTTAAAACGAACAATGATAGCATAATACTATGGGAACGAAAGGTATTCAGCAGAAATATATTTACAAAATTAGTGGTGTTTTATTTATAGTTACCTTTTAGTTTTTTTTTATAATTAGCAAAAAATAGCAGAAAATTCAATTTTGTTCACTTTTTGCAAGAAACAAATGCAAATAACTTTAAAACAAAAAAAATGACAGCATGGTACTTTTGAGCACACAAGCTGTTCGACACAAAACTATCTACAAAATGAGTGGTGTTTCATTTAACAGCAACCACTGTGCTAGTTGGAAAGTTGACAAAAAGTCACACAACCTATCATTTAAAAAAACATCAAAAGCAAATATCCCTGCAGTGTCAGAAAGCATCTCTTATTGTATAAAGGAAATATACAATGATGAGTTGTCAGATAAATTATTTATCTGCACAAGTGCTGTTTGACCTCAGAAGTCTGGACCATACCTCTCATCTTATCATGTCAGCACGTGTTTTTAAACTGCAAGCAAACTGTCTGAATGTGCAGCACATTCTTAATCAATATACAAATAGTGGGTTTCCTATGCTTAGTGCCAAAGTATGTTTCAATAAAAGTTACATTTTTATTATGAAACTGCAAACAACCCAGAAAAACTGTGAACAGGCATGACAGAGATCAGATCATGCAAGGCAGAAATAAATGTAGGTGAGAATAATCCATCACATTTAGGCTGGCAGTATAACCTAGAGGTTAGAGGAATAAGGTGTGAATGAGCGTGATACATCCAGCAGACCAGACCTGAGTTTGATTCTCACAACCTCCACTTGCATACTGTGTGACTCTGAGCAAGTCACTTAACCACCCAGTGCTCCCAGGTCACCCCTGAAAACAGGCACTTGTGCCTAGTGGGCCTTACCCGGTTACCAAAGACTAAAATAAATAAAAAAGAAATAAATGCATAAACAACAGTACCACCTCCCTACCAACAGGCCTTCCAAACGAAGTACTGCAAACAGAGCAATCCAGCTTGCAATACACTGTACTTAGTATTGCTAACAAAAGTAAAACTGTCAGAACAGCATAATAAAGGATCATACTAATTAATATTACTTGTAAAACTACTACTGCTCTGGATGGGGACGGATAACCCACTCTAAGTCATACAGTTTACACTCCATTCAAGAGCACAACCACATCCTGCAGGCTGTCAAACCAAAGCAAGCCTAATAACGACAAACTAATGGCTTTACTAATAACCCTCCAACACTGACAAATGACAGGGGTGGTATTCATGATAACACCACACCCAGATAAGTGACTTCCTCTTGCAAACCCTCTTAACAGAAACAGACAAATGATAATAAACTACAACACAGACTGACAACCCAGACCCTACTGAACTTCTGCTGCTGCATGAACATCTGCCCACTTTGATTGACTTTTCCATGGTGGCAGGTGGTCAGCTCCTCTGCCTGCCTCTCAGCACCACAGGGCATCCCCGGCAGATCAAGCTGTGGTGAATGTGGCACAGTTCACTCCTGCTGCTCCAGCTGAGTACAGGATTCTTTCATTCCTGAAAACCAAACTTTTACAGCTCTCTGTTGGTGTCTGAGGTAGTCCAATGGTCGTGTCCCTCTGTGTCCCCTACATTGAACCCAGGAGAACTCTTATCACTAGTATTCGCTCTGATTCTCCTGCTCCCCAGACCCCACAACTGCTCAGCTCATGGCATAGACCACTGTCTTTTTGCAGATGCTGGAGACTGGTCTGCATTGGTCACTTCCACTAAGTATGTTGCTTTGTTTGGGGGGGCATCCGTTACTCCTCTTGTTCTGGGTCCCAGCACTGTGGCATCTGCAACTTTCCCAGTGGGACTGCACAGTACAGCGACACCCCAACACCATGTCCAAGTATCCCAGGTGTATGGTGCCACCCCAACACACCCTGCCTCATGCCCAAGTATCTGTAGCATTCAGAGGCAGCCCCTCCAACACCCTGTCCCCACCCAAGTATCCCTGCTGGCCACTGATAGTGACAACTGTCACCATTTACCCCAGACACACACACACACACACACACACACACACACACACACACACACACTCCTTGCCTGGCCACTAAGTGGGAGCTTTGTGTAAAGCATTTTTATGGCATGGCAGAATGAAGAGCCTCTGTGTGCCCCTAAAGTCCATCACCCCCGACAGCCACTGTATATATGCCCCCAAGATCCACTGGGTATTGGCCCCATATGCCTACAAAAGCTTCTGAAGATAATTATGTGGGTTGCAGTTGTTACAGTCAGTGAGAACCCTGGATCCCTGTTGCTCATTATATATTATCTTTAATAAGGAGACATGCCAAGAAAGAAAAGTCAAAATCCAGCATGGCAGAGTTACAAAAAAAATGGCATAGTTTTGGGTTCCATGAGCATTTCTGCCTACACTCCAAAGCTAAAAACTGAATTCCTCAAATCAAATTCAGGTTTCTTTTGACCTGGTTAAGTTACAATTAGTCTCTGTCTTTTCAGGGAAAAGGAACAAAAGCTAACCATTCAAAGGAGAGACACTAGCATGTCTGATGCAACTTTTTTCCTTTTCTCAGGTGATGGACGTGTGAGCAGAGTTTCATTTCCTTTCCTTTCCATGATGCTTCAGAAAGGAAATGAAACAAAACTCTGCTCACACGTCCATCACCTGAGAAAAGGAAAAACAAAACCTGAAAGTTGGAAAGGGAGGGGGAGCGGATTGGCAATTTGGAGAAGAGGTACCTACAAAAAAAAATGGGGGATGGAGAACACATTCCAGGTGGATGCCACTCCTCAGCCTTCCAAACACAGAAATCCTTGTCTGTGGGCTGATGCTGGCTCATCAAGTAGTTACATAGAAACATAGAAACATAGAAGTTGACGGCAGATAAGGACCGCAAGGCCCATCCAGTCTGCCCATTTCTTTTTCTACCTTATAAATGTGCCATCGGCCTTTGCTCTGTCAGTGACCTATCTATTCATAGTCATTTGTATTGCTCCCTTATGCCTTATCCCATGCCTGTTTGAAGCCCTGCACTGTATTCATAGCCACCACTTCTTGTGGTAAGCCATTCATGCATCCACCACCTTTCTGTGAAAAAGAATTTCTCACATTCCCCTTAATCGGCCCCCTCTAATCTCATGCTGTGTCCTCTTGTCCTGCTATTTTTCTTATATTTAAACATGTTAGACTCTTTCACCTTGTTTATGCCCTTAAGGTGTTTAAATGTCTCGATCATATCACCTCTCTCCCTCCTTTGCTCAAGGGTATACATATTGAGCTCCGTTAATCTGTCCTCATATGTCTTCTGATGCAGTCCCTGCACCATTTTGGTTGCCCTTCTCTGGACTGCCTCAATTTGTTTAATGTCCTTGTGAAGGTGTGGCCTCCAATACTGCACGCAGTACTCCAGATGGGGCCTAACCAATGTCTTGTACAGAGGGATTATTACCTCCCTGTTACGACTTGTGATACCCCTACTAATACACCCTAACACCCCCCTAGCCTTACCTACTGCTTTAGAGGTCTGCTTGGATGATTTTAGGTCATCAGTGATGATGATGCCCAAGTCTCTTTCTTCCTTTGTGACTGCTAGCAACCCTCCCAGCCTATAAGTGGCTTCAGGGTTTCTCTTCCTATGTGCATGATTTTGCACTTCTTTGCATTAAATCCCAGTTGCCACTCTTCTGACCATTCTGCTAGTTTATCCAGATCTCTTCTTATTCTGCCCACCCCATCTGGATCATCTACTCTGTTGCAGATCTTGGTGTCATCTGCAAACAGACAAGCCTTACCCTCTAGTCCATCTGTGAGGTCACTAATGAAGATGTTGAATAGGACTGGCCCCAGGACTGATCCCTGAGGTACCCACTTGTGACTTGCATCTCTTCTGACTGTATACCATTTACCACCACTCTGTTTTCTGCCAGTCAACCAGTTTGCCACCCAGTTGACCAACTTCTGACCCACCCCGAGCCTACCAGCTTATTTATCAATCTTCTATGTGGAACAGTGTCAACAGCTTTGCTGAAGTCAAGGTAGGCGACATCAACTGCTCCCCTTGGTCCACCACTCTGGTTACCCAGTCAAAGAAATCTATGAGATTAGTTTGACAGGACCTTCCTTTGTAAACCCATGCTGTCTTGGATCCTGTGCCCTATGGATTCCAGGTGTTGCACTATCCTTTCCTTAAGGAGTGCCTCCATAATCTTGCCCACTACTGAGGTAAGACTGACCGTCTGTAGTTCCCCGCCCTCCCTGCTACCACTCTTGTGGAGTGGGATCACATGAGCCCTTCTCCAGTCTTCTGGGACCTCTCCTGTGCTCAGAGACTCACTAAACAATTCTGCTAATGGCTCTGCTAGTTCCTCCTTTAGCTCCTTAAGTACCCTGGGATGTATGCCATCAGGTCCCATTGCCTTATCCACCCTGAGCTTAGCAAGCCTTGTAGGACCCTTTCTTTGTGAAGGGAGTAGTGCTCACCTCCTCCCCTGTGTCCATGATGCTGAGCTGTGGGCCCTGCCCTACCTTCTCTTCAGTAAATACTGAGCAAAGTATCTATTTAGGATAGATGCCTTTACAGGGTCCTCCTCCTCACATGCTCCCTTTTCTCCATTAAGCTTAGCAATACCCCTCTCTGGACTTTCTTCTTTCACTAATGTATCTATAGAAAGTCTTGTCACCTTCTTTTACTGTTCGTGCTAGTGTTTCCTCAGTTTGGGACTTTGCCTGCCTTACTGCCTTACCTGCTTCCCTTAGGGCAGTTTGGTATGCCTCCCTATCTTCATCCCGCTGTGTTCCTTTATATTTTCTGAAGGCCAGCCTTTGGCTCTGACCTTTTCTGCTACTGTATTTGAGAACCAAAGTGGTTTCCTTCTTCTTTTGCACTTCCTTTTCTGTCTAACACAATGGGATGTTGCTTAGTATTGTATCCTTAATGCTTGCCCACTTTGCCTGTACCTCCTCACCTGTGTTTCTTTTTGCCAGGGCTAGCTTAACTCTGTTGGCCATCTTATCAAAGTCAGCCTCTGAAGTCCCATATTTTTGCCTTGGAATGGGATGATTTAGATGTAGTAGCCAAATTGAACCATACCATGTGATGGTCACTGGCTCCCAGGTGACCTTCTACCTGGAGATCTGTGATCCCTTCTTTGTTAGTCAGTACTAGATCTAGGATAGCCCTGTCTCTTGTGGGTTGCTGTACCAGTTGTTTGAGGCCCTCCCCTGCAGGGAATCCACTATGAGTCTAGTTCTGGCAGATGTTCCTGCTGGTATTGACCAATCTGTATCTGGCATGTTGAAGTCTCCCATTATCAGAACCTCCCTTTAGCTGTCATGTTTTGTATATCTTCTAACAGTAATGTGTCTATGTCCTCCTCTGGTCTGGGGGCCTGTAGACAACCCCAGTTCTTATGGCTGTCCCATTTCCTGTTTCCAGGGTGACTCACAGTTCTTCTGGCTCCTTATGTGTATTCTGAATTTCTGTAGCTTTGATATTTTCATTAACATACAGGGCAACTCCTCCCCCCCTTTTTGCACCTCGGTCTCTTCTGAACAATACATAGCCAGGTACTGAAGTCTCCCAAGTGTGGTTACTGGTAAACCACGTCTCACTAATTGCTACTATGTCCAGTTTAGCCTCTGACATTATTGCCTGCAGGTCTGGGATCTTATTTCCCAGGCTGTGAGCATTTGTGTACATGATTTTCCATTGGCCAGATTTTGGTGTGTTAGTTGTTGGGTGAAGTTTGGCATTACCCTGTGCATCGTATGGGGAGACAAACCTTTTTTCTTACCTGGTGATGCAAATGAACGGCAAACATGCTGAATTCCTGTTTGACCACTAGCTGAGGGGGGAAGGGTGTTCTTCCCATTCGACGTATGGGGTGCTGCACCCTCCCCATTTGCTAATTTAAATATTCTGCAAAGACGCCAAACTTCTGCCCCAATGCACTAACTCCTCTTTAGTCAGATGCAGTCCATCAAATTTAAAGAACTTTCGCTCCCAGAACTGTTGCCAGTTCCTACAAATCTGTGTCCTTTTTCCTGGCACCAGTCCTTGAGCCACGTGTTTAGCTCCCCTATCTCCCTTCTCTGACCTTCCGTCCATCTGCTCCCCTTCTCCCAGACTGGCAGGATCTCGAGAAGGAGATGCCGACGAAATAGATGATAGTTGTCACCCAGCCTAGTCAGGTGTTCCTTGGTCTCCACAACTGACCGGCTGGCAAGATCATAGTCCCTATGTGTACTAGGACATCAATGTTTTCTCCTGCTTTGTGAACATTTTTAATGGGTCAGTGTCTCCATGCTGATGTACTGGGAGACATCTGACCATCACCCTGGCTGGAGATGGGTATCAACTCCCGAATCATGGAGTCTCCTATGATCAGAAGTTTTTGGATTTCCTTTGTGCTTGTTTAGTTTTGGTTCCTGATTTGGGTGAGTATTGTTGTGCTAGCTCCTGTGCCGCAGTGTCCTGCTCTGCAGTGTCTTCTGCCTCTTTATTTGATTTCAGAGATAAAGGCAGATACCTGTTTGTAGTGTTTATATGGTTTTGGAGGTAATGTGTTGGAGCAGAGAGTGATGGGGCACCTGATTTGCTCCTCCTAACCACCTGCCAACCTCCTGACCAACTACCCTCTGCGGTCGAGGTTTTCTGTTGGATGCTGGGGAAATGGCGGTGGTTCTTATAATGTAATTCCTCTTCAATATGAAATTTGAGGCGTGCAATCTCTGCCCATGCTGCCCGGAGCTGAGCCCTAAGATCTCCAAAGGCTCAGCATGTAGACAGTGTCCTAAATCCTGTAAGACTGTCCTTCTGAAAATTGTTCCACAGTACCTGCAGTTAATGAAATCCATTCCAAATAAGTTGCTGGGTTTGTAACCTAGTCAGAGTAATTAGAAGGAAAAAAAATGCAAGTAATGGTTTAATTGTGCTTTGTTTAACTTGTTATAACAAGTTAAATTACTAGTGCCCTGTAAATGAGATCACCTTGTGGAGGCCCCACTGATCCGCCCCTTCCTGCTCTGCCACAGGAAATGTCACAACTGTGGTACCCTATAAAAGGAGTGTAGCGTGGGGTGGTTGGGGATGGGGGTGGGTGGCTGGGCCCTTCCTCTGCCTAAAAAGAAGAACCACGGACGAAAGAACAAGGAGGTAAGAGCAGAAACAATCAGTCAACAACAAATGCAGTAACCCTGAAAGCTTATCCTAATGTTAGATAAAACTGTAAAACCTGTAAAGCACCACCTGTAATAATTTCAGAGAAGATATACCCTGTAAGAAACACTTTGCTCCAGAGAAAAATAAAGCAGTAACAGAAGATATACCTTGCAAAAGACAATTTGAATCAGAAGATTACAGCAGTAATCTGTTAGTACACACCTGTAGGCACACCTTGTAATAATGCAGAAGAAGGTATACCAGCAACAACAATTTGAATCAGAGAAAAAATAAAGCAATGAAATGTTAGCAACAAACAGTAGCAATCCCTGTGAGTAAAAAATAAAAACACCACCACACAGTAAATCTGCTTAGCCAAACTAAGTCTTAATCCTTCTCCCTTGCTCTGGTAAGTTTCTCTACTCTGCCTTTCAAGCAGTCTTAGAAGGAAAGAACTCAGGTGAAGCTAGGTGCCTTGGCCAGCAAACCAAGTCTTCTACCTCTTCTAGTTGATGGACATTGGGCACAGCTCAGAAGAATTAGGCTTATCTCACCCACTCTGCCCCATCCCCGGCACATACAACGTCCTCCAAGAACAGAGCCCTTTTACAAGCCAACCCAGACTGATGAATGAAGACATTTGGACTCACCCACCTCCTATTGCTGCTGGTACTGCTAGTACTCCTCTCTTGGAAAGTAGCGGTGGCACATACACACCCACAGCCGATCTCACTCAACAACGTGGCCAGCCACAGGTGAACGTTTACCCTTCTTGGTTGCAGTTTTGCTTAGTTTTTCTCATACAGGTCTTCTCTTCAGTCTGTCCTCCTTGAGCACAAAGAGTAAGATGGTGCCTGAAAATCCACTCTTTGATGCATGGCAGCATCAACAGATCCCTCCCCCACCACTTATGACTTCAAAAAAGTCAATATTGTTTTAGACCTTGTGATTTTCTGGAAAACAAAATACATTTACGGATATTTTATACTAGTTTTGATCAATTATATTGGGGGGGGCACATGCCCCCTCAGACCCTATGGGCATGATGCCACTGGGTAGTAGCAACCATAAGCTGACAGATCTCCGGGATAAACACCCAAATCCTTTTCTCATAGAATCATTATACAGAAGCCATAAACTTTCCAGGAGTATGTGTTGACAGAAAATCTCTGGCAACTTCCCCAAACAAACTCTGGTCGATTACTTCCTCCCATTCAACCTTATGTGCTCCACTTCTCCATTCTCCATGTCAGGCCAAATTCATCTAGGAAACAGAGACACAAGAAAACACTCCACTGAGCATAGTCATTTTCTTTAATATTAATATATGAACCCCCAAACCCCTGCTGATGTTTGCATACCTTTATTTATAAGTCACTGCAATTTATAATTCATTGCAAAAAACTTAATGTACCAGTTAGGGTTAAACCAACAAATGTAGGGAAATGTGGTGTTAGGGTTTCCAACCCCAATGCCCCACTCTCACCCTGCAAGCAACAAAAGGAAAACACATTATGGTTTTGGCTGTCCTAAGTCTTGGCAAACCAGGCCTGGGGTCTTCCTTGGAGTTATCAGCCTTAACGCTTCCCCATTCCATCAGCAGATAAGCTCAGACATGCAGACTGTATGATAATGGGGTAAGCATTAGGGTTGATACCCCCAAGGAAGACCCCAGGCCTTTTTTGCCAAGACTCAGGACAGTCAAAACTGTAATGTTTTTTCCTATTGCTGCTTGCAAAATGTGGGTGGTGTTTTAGGGTTGAACCCTAACACCACATTTCCCTACTTTTGTTGGTTTGACCCTAACTTGTACATTAACAATGTTTTTTGCAATGAATTTCCTTACTTTTTGAGATAGTAGAATCATACCGTCATTCTTGCATTTCACATCCATGTGATTACAGAAGTGCTGAGCCCTCTGGGCCCAGTACATTTATCCACATGTTTATGTGGATGTGGAAGCACTGGGCCCTCTTCTTCCATTCTTCCAGAAAAGCAATTTATGTACTTCCTTGTAATGTTTTTTTTCAAGGTTGGCCCATTTTCAATTCTTATTTCCTATGGGCGTATTGTTGTACTAGTCATTAAGACATTTCTATTGATATATGCATTGTCCATTAACTCCAAAGACTGACAGAGTTACAGCTTGTTAAAATTGCAGTGCTATCTTCTGGGAATTGCAATTTTTTTAATTTTGATGTTTTTTAATATGGCCCCTAAACTTTTATTTGAAGGGGGATTACATGCTAATGTTGTAGTTCTCATTAAGACCTCTATTTTGATGTATAGATTGTCCCATAACTGCTTATATTGATGGAGTTCTGTTCGTATGAAGGGATCTTTTCTCATGAGGTTGTGTCATTAAGTTCAAATTCTTTTCTTATATGAAGGGATTTTTTGTGAAATTGTGACATTCATACGGAAAAAAGATGGTTTCATACAAAACAAAAATGTGAAAAAAACTATGTCCAAATTCTTTTTTCATGTGACGGGATCTTTTTTCGTGAGGTGGTGTCGTTCACACAAAAAGAGATTCCTTCATATGAAAAAAGAATGTGAAAATAAACTAAGTCCAAATTCTTATTTCGTATGAAGGGAATCTTTTTTTTCTATGGCCATATGAAAAAACAAATTCAGGTCACAAAAAAGATTTCAAAATGTGTTAAAAACACACTTCTGAGTGATTTTTCCAAACACAAACTACAGAATCTACTTAAGAGGGTCCCAGTTAGCAAGACACTTGTGTTGGTTTCTCTGCAGGATATTGTTTTTATGGGTTTTCAAAAAAATTAAAAACAAACAGAAACAAGATGTTAGCCATACAAAAAAGTTATTTTTTCTCACGAAAAAAGATTAACCAAACCCCCTACCCAACATGGAAGAGCATCTTTTTTTGTATCTGCTAGATTCTTTTTTCGTGTGAAATAACTATCCAAAAGACTGTACTGATCATGCTCAGAACTAAAATTTCAAATCCTTAGAACTCTGGAATGGATTAACATCTTTTCACCAAACTAGCAAAAGGCACCACTCTGGCCCAAGCCTTTCATACCCTGAAAACTTCAGAGCAAAATTCCATATTATTGGGCCGATAGGCAATGACAAAACCCAGCAACACCCCCCACACAGTTGTTTTTTTGCCTTCTGGATGCTGGAATCCACACATTCAACCAGAACAAAACTTGGCACATCAAGAGACCCCCTCGACCGTGCATGCAAAATTTCATGCAAATCCATTGAATGATGGTGAAGCTATTAAAGTGCAAAATTAGGGGTTTAACTTTGAACAACCTACTCAATCTTAACTACAGTGGTGCTACCATGCCAATATAATAAAAAGTGTCTTTAAAAACTTATAGTGCTAACAGACCTCCCCTCTGGAAGTGGGAGCAGATTATTTTGGCCCTCTGGGCCTCAAGGTTTGGCATTCTCTCTGATTCAGCCTCGCAGGCTGAGCCACAGTGAGCACAACCCCCGTCTTGCCATTTCCATGTTACATCCGTTTTAGAGCTACAATGCAAAAGAAAATAACAAACCTGCCAAACAATTTACAGTTCCATGTTAGTTGACGTACATGAGGGATTGACAGACCCCACAACTGTGTAGAGCTTGAAGAATGCCAGTTCACCAGTTATCCACTCAGAGGTTTACAGAGGCCTGAGGCAGCTGTTCTAAAAGCCACAAATTGCTCAGAGACCATTTACCTGAGGTGGACCTTAGTGAGTTCTAAACCTAACCAAGTGAACATGATCAAGCAAAAGATGCAGCGAGCCAACCCAGGGTAGAATATAATGAGCAGTATTAGGTTAGACAAGGAGAGGAAGAGGCAAACCTACAGATATTATTGTAGTCCACATCCCATTTGTGAATGTTTGTTTTGGGAACAGCTGTGTAAATAACGGAGCTGTACTGCAGGCAGGGAAGAAAAATGCCTTGGGATATGGCTAATCTGACCTTTGGGATGAGGAAGTTGTGGACCCTATAGGTCATACCTGTTTGTCAAGGAAGACTGCCTTCCTGGTGGCCATAACATCAGCCAGAAGGATCAGTGAGCTCTAGGTGGAGTCTCCCTATCGGGCTGTCATTAGGACACATAAAGTACAAGGTGGTATTTCATCCCATCCTGAAGTTCCTCCTGGAGGTTGTCTTGGATTTTCACCTTAACCGGCTGATTAACCTCCCTGTGTGCTACTCCAGTCTGACCTCGAAGGTCAATCGCAGGCTTAACACTTTCGTCCTGTGGAGGGTGCTTTCTTATTACATGGCGCAACAGCTGGAGTTCAGGGTGAGGTTCGCAAGCTGTTTCTCACTTACAGTGAAGTGGGGCCTGGCAGACCAGCAGCAGAGTGGAGATTGCCAGGTACATAACATCCTGCATCAACCTCTGTAGTAGGTTGGCTGGTAGGGGTTGGGGGTTGCCCACTGAGCTTAGGGCTCATTCCACCAGACTTACATCTGTGGCCTCAGTTACTACTTCAAGGGATATCTCCAGCACTGAGATATGCAGGGCTTCATCCTGTGCAAAAGCGCACAACTTCATCTTCCATTACAGCATTGATGTTAAGAGTCATTAGGATAATGCTTTTGGATCCTTTGTCTTCCAGTATCTGTTCAGCAAATAGGGGTGCGCACCTTGTCCCACTCCTCCCAGAGGACTGCTTAGGAATCTGCCACTGTGTGGAGAGTTAACTGTATCCAAGCCTTTAGAAATATAGGATCTTCTTTGAGGGTATCTCAGTCATCCAATTACACCGAAGGAGCTTCACAGTCGGTGAATGGGGAATCCACACGGAAGATTTTCAGCACTACAACTGTTTCTGCCCACGCCGTCTACATCAGCCGACATCGCCAACCCTATAAAGGTGCAGGTGGGCCTGCACCCTCCTCAGTTCTTTCCCACTGTTGACTTGCTAGCACAGTCTCTGCAGAAGAGCTGTCATGGTGTTCGTGCCTTTTTGAGGCCTACGGTCTTTTTTCTCCACAACCCTCTCAAATCTCTTTTCAGAGATTTATTCTGTTTTTTCTTTAATGTTGAGAGTTAAACCTTCAGCTTGTCTCTTCCGTCACTGCTGCTGCAGAAAGAAGATTGCCTCCAAATGATGAGCACTCTGTGTTGTGTTTGGGAGCATGACAATTCGTTCCCGACAATTCACTCCCGGAAAACACGCTGCTGACAATACGCTCCTATTTCACTCCCTTCCATCCACACTTCATGTCAGTTCGCGCCCGTCTGTAGCGTTGTGTGGTTCCCCTAGGGGTGTGGTAGCACAGCTGCAGGAAATTATGAATTAAATGGCTATATTAACAAGGCTAACATCAACTCCAAAGGGCTCAAGGAGGCTAGCTAGTGTCCCGGCTGCATATTGCTCTTTGAATCAAAGTGCTGGGCAGTGGTTAGCATCCATACCCTATGAGTAAACCTACCAGAGAGTTAATTAGGAAGGGGAGAGTATACAGTATGATTCTGTGAGCTTACTCATACACAAGCCATCCCACCCCATAGCCAGGGCACGAATAATGCACAGACCAACTTGTGCAGCACTCGGTTGACTGCCACAGCACTGCACGGGAGTACGACTGTCCTTCAACTACCAGTGGCTGTTTGTACAATGGGATCACCACAGCCTGCAAATGCAGTCTGCAGATTGGGGTACTAATGTTGGAACCAAGAAAAAAGGGGGGAGGGATAGTGAGGTCCAAGGAGGTGCAACTCTGATGCTGCATCACTCGCCTCCCTCTATCAATTGGTTAAATTCAGCAGAGAACAAAATTTCCCTCTCTTTAAATAGGTACTCAGCACAGCTAAGCTGAGTTGGGAGAGAAAAGGGAACCAGGAAAATGAAAATCACAAACCGGGGAGGTACAACCTGCAACTGGCTGCAAGCCCAAATGTTATATTCAACCACTGTAACTATCAAAAGACAAATAGAACCATCATACAAACAGTGGAAATATTTAATACATTAATCTTGAAGTAACAGAAACTGATTGTAGAAAACAACAGATTTGAAGATTTTTGACAGGAACGGGAGCGTATTGTCAGGGAGTGAGAATGACCGGAGTGAAAATGCCGCTGGAGCGAGTCGTTGGGAGTGAGTTGTCCGGGAGCGAAATAGCGGGAGTGAATTGACATAGACCCATTGTGTTTGCTGTCTTGGGCCTGATCACGACACCTCAGACTGTGAGCTCTCCCAGCAGTTTAACCAAACTGCCCTTAAGTGATGCAGAAAGGCTCTCTGTACCTTCATGGAACAGCAGGTAGCCAGCTCTAAGCCGGGGTCCTCCAAGGCACCGGCCAGCCAGTCGTCCTCCGAGTCCAAGAGCTTCAAGGCCTCCTAGGTCAAAGACAGGTCCTCAGAAGGGAAAAGTCATAAGTGAGACTGCGACTACTCTCTCGGGTGGCCATCCCATTCCCCGTCAGCCTCTCCTTTATGGGGCTCTTCGCAGCTGCCGCCACCCCAACAAAGAGACCTGCTGTCCAGGTCCTGGTTCACTTCAGACCCATACTGACAGCCTCTCCGCCCAACTCTCAGGGCACTCGGCCATGGACCTCCAGGTCATCGGCCCCTCCCCCATCACTGACGGACTCGTCAGTGATGACAGCCTCTTCGAGACCCAACCCCTTCCCAGTCGAAGGCTATGGGCTCATCAGGCACGCAGTTGGGTGCAACGACGTCAGTGCCGTTGAACCCTTCTCTGACAACCATGGACTTAAATGAAGTCCTTGTCTGCTTCACTAAGATGATTGTGGAGCAGTTTGCTGCCTTTTACCAGCCTTCGTCACCAGCGTCTTTACCAACGCCTTCGTCATCCGCTCTTGTTTGTTGGCTCCGGGAGCCAGCCTGAGGTCCGTCAGTGGCACATCTGATGCCAGACCCAAGTGAAGAGGTAGACATTGAGGAGGAATACCACCCTGACCTCATACTTCCTGATGAGGTAGAGGAGGTAGGTGAAGAAGAGCACTATTACACTTCAGATAAGTCCACTTCCTCTTCTGTTGGTGAAGAATCTGTTTAAGCATACCCTCAGGTCTCCGCCTGAGGATGCTTCATTCTTCAATATTATGAAACAACTGTCTTCCACTATGGGGTTTCAGACAGAGGAGGAGGATACCACCAGGAAGGACCTGGCAGACTATCTGGAGATCCCTGAATCTCCCCCAAAGACCATTCCTTCCATGCTTTCAGTCCTCAGGAATGCTACCACGGCAGCCTGGCACAGACCAGATATGGTGTCAGCTATGCCCCACAGAGCTGATAAACTCTGCAGCGCGCCTCGGGGCATTCCTTACTTGGCTGCCCAGGCTGAAACTGACTCCATGGTCATCAAGGTAGCACATGACTAGTCTAAGGTGCCCAAGCAAGTTAGTTCCTTGCCACCGGACAAAGAATCTCACAGGATAGCTCTTTGGGACAAAAGGGTATATGCTTCCTCTACCCTTGGACTGAGGATAGCAAATTACCTGTCTCACATGATGAAATTCCAGAACACCAATGCCAGAAAGGGCAAGCGGTTGCCCAAGCCTTTCCTGATGTTGCCCAGAAACAGGAATTGCTCCAATGCTTCCAAACCATGGAGGATGTTTGGGAGGCATCTTCTAAGAGCCATCTATGATTTATTTGATACTGTTGCCAGGGCAGCAACCACTGGCATCTGCCTCCGTGGACATTCATGGCTCAGAGTTTCTGGGTTTGCTGCTGACATGCAAAATGAGGTGCTGAACACCCCTTTTAATGGCACTAAACTCTCTGGCCTGGATGTCCAGGACATCATTAACGATCTGTAGGCCTCAGGTACAGCCATTAAGTCTGTCCATTACCTCTACCACACTCAACAGCATGGTAAGTGGCACCCTACTTTTCATAAGCAAGTTAACAGACCAGGTTCCGACTCCCATCCTCAGGGCAAATGCAGACCCCAACCTTCCTTCCCTGCCTCCTCCCATGCTGCAGCCAAGCATCCCAGGACTGAGGGTCCAGCCTCCTCCACTGGCCCCGCCTCAGCTTGACTCCTTGCCAGACCCCCCCCAGTCCAGGCCCAGGAGGTGTTGGTTGGAGGTTGGTTCTCCCTCCACTTGAATCAGTGAGAAACCATAACATTGTACACCTGGATCCTGTAGATCAAAGTGCGGTCATACTCTGGAGCTCATCCAGCAGCCTCCAGATACCCCTCCTCCCTCAAATTACCCCCCGGCTCATCTTTCTGTTCTCCGGGAGGAAATGCAGTCTCGCCTGCACAAGCAGGCGATCGAATTGGTGCCAAAGAGGCTGAGAAACCAGGGGTTCTATTCAAGATTTTTTCTGGTTCACAAAAAGACCGTAGATCTGAGGCCAGTCTTGGATTTGAAAGACCTCAGTCTTTATGTTCAGTACAAAAAGTTCCAAAAGGTAACCTTACCAGGCCTGTTCCCCCTCCTCAGGTCCAGGGACTGGCTCTGCTTGGACATGCAAGACGCCTACCTGCATATCGCGGTCATCCCTCCTTACAGGAGATTTCTGCACTGCCTTTCAGGGAGAACATTGCCAGTGCAAGGTATTGTTCTTTAGCTTATCTTCTGTGCCCCGTGTCTTTACCAAGTGCTTAGCAGCGGTCACAGCAGCCCTCAGAAGAGAGGGGCTGTATATATTTCTGTACCTGGATGACTGGCTTCTCAAGGCCCTGTCCAGGGAGCAGCTGTTGTCCACTCTGGAGCATACTCTTATGCTTTTTCAGTCTCTGGGCATGACAGTCAGTCTCCCCAAATCTGTGCTAGTTCCATCCCAAAGGCTGCAGTACATTGGGGTGGTCCTGGACTCTGGGCAGGGGAAGGCCTTACTACCCTAGAGCAGCCTCATATCCCAAGCGCAGGAGGTCAGTCAGAGTCAGTGCATCCCTGACAGGCTGTATCTATGGCTCCTAGGACTCTTGGCCATAGCCATTCTTATGGTTCCACTAGCCAGGCTCCACATGCGTACCCTACAGTGGACCCTCAGGGTGCAGTGGAACCAGAGGACGGACAAGTTGCACCAACTAGTACTGATTTCCTCTCCAGTATGCAAGGTACTTCAGTGGTGGATAGTCCCCTCGAACCTTCTTCAAGGGGTCCCTTTCCAGCTTTCCTCCTAACTATGGATGCCTCGGGTCTAGGCTGGGGATCACACCTGGGCCCCTTCAAAACTCAGGGATCTTTGTCCCTGTAGGAAGCCACCCTGCATATCAATGTCCTGGAAATAAGAGCAGTGCCCTATGCCCTGCAGGCCATCCAGGATCATCTAGCCCCAGTCCAGCTGTTGGTGCAGTCAGACAATCTGAGTGTTGCCTACTTTATCAACAAGCAGGGTGGGACTCATTTGTATCCCCTTTGCAGGGAGGCCATGAGAGTGTGGTATTGGGCACTGGACCACAATGTGACACTATTTGCTGTACATGTGCCAGGTGTTCTAAACACACTTGCGGACAGCCTCAGCAGGACTCAGTCCAGCATGCACGGATGGGAGCTTCTTTCATCCATAGCAGAACATCTGTTTGACAGATGGGGTCATCCAGATTTGAACCTTTTTGCATTCCCACACAGTGCAAAACTGCCCCATTTCTGCCCGCTAAATCCAGGGTCTGGAGTTTTCTGGTGAGACGCGTTGTCCCTCTCTTGCAGCAGGAGATTTCTGTATGCATGCCCTCTGTTCCCACTAATACAGAGAGGGCTGATCAAATTGCAGATGGAAGGGGCCAGCATGATTCTGGTAACTGCATTATGGCCTCGGCAGATATGGTTTCCTCTGCTTTAGCAGCTAGTAGAGGAACCTCCAGTCCCTCTGCCCCTTTGCAGAAATCTGCTGACCCAGGATCAGGGGTCCCTGGTCCATCTCAATCTGAGGTCCCTCTATCTGCATTCGTGGTTCCTGAGGATGTAGCCATCGCCAGGTTTGCCATCTCCAGCAGGGTGGCAGACATCCTAGTGGCTGCTTACAAGCCCTCCACTCGTGCCACTTATGCCATGAAGTGGAAACAGTTTGGCATCTGGGCTGCCAAACGTTCCCTTGACTCCTTCACCTGCCCGGTGTAGCATTTCCTGGACTACTTGATCTCTTTGTCTGACTCAGACCTCCAGTATTCCTCCCTCAAGGTCCACCTTTTGGCTATATCTGCTTCCACGAGCCCGTGGGTGACCACACTATTGTTCAGCTGGATGTTTCCTGTACCTTATTCGGGGCATCCTACATTGGAAACCCCCAATCCATTCTCCTGTCCTGGCATGGGATTTCAATTTTATTTTAGAAAAGTTGATCCTGTCTCCTTTTTAACCAATCGCAACTTGCAATTTGCACTTTCTCACTTGGAAAGTGCTCTTTTTAGTTGCAATTACTTCTGCTCAAAGAATTTCAGAGCTTCGAGCCCTCTGGTGCGAGGAGCCTTATTTGATTTTTCACAAACACAGGGTGTCTTTACACACAAATCCTACATTTCTTCCTAAGGTGGTTTCTGAATTTACACTTAATCAGTCTATTCACCTTCCTGTTTTATTTCTTGGAACGTGCCAATTCAGGGGAAGCACTGCTCCATACTTTAGATATGCACAGAACTTTGAAGCAGTTTCTGCTCAGGACTAAGGAGTCCAGAAAGTCTAAGCAGTTGTTTGTTTCTTTCGCCCCAGGTAGAGAAGGCACTTCAGTTTCTAAGCAATGTTTATCCAAATGGTTGGCAAATTGCATTGTGTTCTGCTACAAACATGGAAAAGAATTCGGTAAAAATTAACACAATACATTTACTTTTAAAAAACATGAAAACAACACACATAAAAAAGACATAGATCTCGCCCAACATAAACAGTGATACAGGCGTAAGCACCAGACGCTCTGAAGAAGACTGCCTATCGGTCGCTACATAAGCATATATGGAAGTGTTTTTCATTCGTGGTCAAGCGGGTCATAGTGGCAGCATGAGTGTTTGGCGTTTTCTCCGTATTTCACGGTTCAGCAGTTCAATTTCGGCTAGTTACTATCCCGGAGCTGGATTTATATGCATTTTGCAGTCCCTGCTCTTTCTTGGGGTCCATTGGGCATTTAGCCCATACCTCTCAACTGCTATGAATTTCACATAGCGCTATGATTTTCACACTCAAATTTACCCTTGCTCCACATAGGTTTACTGATGTTCCTCATAATGTTAGAGCTATTTCTGGACACACAAACTATCAAATCATTGAACTAAGTTGATAGAAACATTCCTTATCACCAACTATATGGGGCCCACTATCTGTAGATATATTACTGATTAAAATAAGAAGTGCTACACATTCTGACCCTTTGCTATGATTATTGAAGACCAGTGCTATGATTTTTAATGCTGAGAGGTTGAGAGGTATGATTTAGCCTTTTCCTTGCCCCAGGCGCTGTCTTGCATGCAGTTGCATGCCCACTTTGTTATATTTTTTGCTGTAAACACTTTATGGACCAGCTTTCCATAAATTTTTGGATAACCACGGTATTGCTTACACCTGTATCACTGCTTATATTGGGTGAGATCTATGCCTTTTTATGTTTGCTTGCATGCATGTGCAAGAAACATAGTGCCATCATCCGAGATTTCGGAGGTGTGTCACCTCCTCCTCCAATTCAGTCAGTGTGCTGGCAGGCGCAGCCCCTGTAAGCCAATGCATGCTGGAGCTGTCTATGACACATTCCAAAATGCAGTGGCATACAGTTGAAAGGGGGAGCTACGCTTGAGTGAGCAGCGATAAGATATCGCCTGCCATGCGCAGCACCTCCCCTACACAACACACACAGGCCGTGCATGCATGCTGCGTGCTACGCACACACACTCTAGCTGATGGGTGCCCAATCCCCCATCGGCTGTGCTGCATCCCCCAAAGCCCCCAAATGCCACGCCGCCATGCCCACCCCAGCATGGCAACTGATAGAATAGCCGACGGGGTGCCAAACCCCCGCCGGCTTCACTGTCTCTCCCTCCCCATGCTATGCCGACGGGGTGCCAGAATCACCCGCCGGGCTTCACTCCCAGTACAAGGAGCCACGTTGGGAGCCCACCCCAGCGTGGCAAGTGATTCCTTGGCCGCGGGGTGCCCAATCCCCGTCGGCTGAACCCCCACCCATACTTGCAGCCACGCTGGAGCCCACCCTAGTGTGGTAAACGCCCGCCATCATTAGAAAAAAAAAACTGTAAAGAATAAACGGTCCCACGTAGTCTTCCTGGTCCCCCTTCCACAACCCGCACCCACCCACTGCACACCCCACCTCCCCACACCCCCCACACCCCATACTTACCTCTGGAGCTCGGCGCAACGATCTTCGGTGGACCGGGAACACGTCTGCACTCTTCAAAGCCGACTGCAAACTGAGGAAATGCCGGTAAGCTGTATAATGGGCTAGATATGGGGTTTTCAACTTTATTGCATATCTCAGGCATTTTTGGAGTTTTGCAAAATTTTCAACATGGGTTTGGGACTCTTCCTCGAATGATAGCATTGTCATGGCGTTATTTAGCTGAAGGTGATTTCGCGAGTGACTGTGCAGTGACTGCGAATCACCCTTGGGCCCAAATAATGCCAAGGACAGTGATATCATTCATGAGAAGGGGTGACAAAAACCCCATGTTGAAAATTTGGTGCAAAAATTCCAAGAAATGACTGTTTTATGAGCATGCATTGCGCAGTTCCTACGCAGGCTCGTAAGTTCGCGAATTTTCAATATTTTCACTCCAGATTTTCAACATTGCCATTTTACCATACCTTCTTATGAGTAGTACAGCTGTCATTTTTCATATCTCACCCAAAATGTGTTTCACCACATAGCAGCATAATGGCGCAGTCGGTGTGCAAAATCAATGTCTGGGACAAATTAAGAAAATCACAGTGACACTGTTCATGAGCAGAAGTCTTAAAATGGCTATGTTGAAAGTTTGGTGAAAAATTCCCAAAATGACTGTTTTGACGAGGTGCATTATGCGAGTTCTCCCACGCATACCGTAAGTTCATGAATTTTCAATATTTTCACTTCCAGAGTTTCAACATTGCCATTTTAACACACCTCCTTATGAGCAGTACAGCTGTCATTTTTCACATCTTGCCCAAAATGTGTTTCCCGCCCATGTAACGCATACAATGGCACAGTCGATGTGCAAAATCAATGTATGGGACACAATAAGAAAATCACAGTGACACTGTTCATGAGCAGAGGTCTTAAAATGGCTATGTTGAAAATTTGGTGAAAAAATTCCTAAAAATGACTGTTTTACTAGCGTGCGTTGCGCAGTTCCTATGCATGCTCATAAGTTTGCGAATTTAATATTTTCACTCCAGATTTTCAACATTGCCATTTTATTACACTTCCTTATGAACAGTACAGCTGCAATTTTTCATATGTCGCCCAAAATGTGTTTTCACACATGTAGCGCACAATGGTGCTCTTGGTGTGTGAAAGCAATGTTTAGGACAGATTAAGAAAATCACAGTTACACTGTTCATGAGCAGAGGTCTTAAAATGGCGATGTTGAAAATTTGGTGACAAAAGTCCATAAAATGACTATGTTATGAGTGAGCATTGCGCAGTTTCCACGCACCCTTGTAAGTTCATGACTTTGTAATATTTTCAGTCCAGATTTTCACCAGTGGCATTTTTCCACACTTCCTTATGAACAGTACAGCTGTCATTTTCACAACATGGCTGAAGTGTGTTTTCACACTTTCAGCGTAGAGATGCGTGGTCGCTGTGGGAAATCATTGTTTGGCACAGATAAAGAAAATCACAGTGACACTGTTCATGATCGGAGGCACCAAAATGCCTGAGTATGTATGCCTGAGTATATCTGCTGTAAAAAATCCCCAACCTAATTATATTACGGGTGTGCGTTGCACAGTTTCTACGGGTGCTCATGACTTCACCGTTTTTTTTAATATTTTTACTGCAGATTTGCAACATTGCCATTTTTTACATCTCCTCATGAACAGTATAGCTGTCATTTTTTGCATCCTATTCGGAATGTTTTTGCACCTGTGGTACTAAATGCCGTAGTCACTGTGCATAAGCAGCTTTCCGCTAACAAACTGATATTCCCCCTGTTCATGAGGTGGGGTCACAAAAAAAACATGTTGAAACTTTGGAGTGAAAATACCAATGAATGCCTGCGGTATTAGGGTTTCCTACCATAACGCCCAACCCTGTAGAGAATGACAGGCATCAGGGGTGTGACTTGGGATTCTTGCCTGTGATGGTCATACCATTACACACCCTGCAGCCAGTGAGAGGCATCGAGGTATGCCTTGGACTCTTCAGCCCCAAAGTTCACCCCATTCTCCTATATCGCACCCATCTCACCGTATTTCCTAATGAAATGGGGTGTGCATAAGGGCCAAAGACCCCAAGGAACACCGTGACACTTGTCAGTGTCTGCAGGGTGGGGTGTGATGAAATGGCGTGGCCGTTATGCCTGATGACCCAAACGCACACCCCAATGCCTGTCACTCTCTGCAAGGTGGTGGTGGGGTGGGCTTCAATTCAGTACTTCACTGCCATTCCTATTACGCAGCTCTGTAACTTCTACACTACCACTGCCAATGCCAGCAAGCAAACATTCGGCATTGACAAATGCTTGTTTATGTGTGTTGTTTTCATGTTTTTTGACTGAAATTATTAATGTAAATTTATTGTGCTGACACCGATGTGTTAATTTTTACTGGGTTGTTGCAATTCAGCTCCTGGGGTATAGTGCACTTCCCCTGTTTACTTTTGGAGAGCCCCCTACTTCTCACTTTTTGGAGAAGCTCTTTTTTCTTTTATGGCAAAGAATTGCCTGGTGCTGTCAAAGCTCACTCCACCAGAAGCATGGCTACCTCTGTGGCTTGTTTCAGCTGATGACATTTGCGCTGCTGCCACCTGGAGTACAATCCACACCTTCACCAAGCATTACAATCTGGACATCACTTCTAGAGCCCGTGCAAGCTTTGGCAGGGCTGTTCTGCAAGGACTCCTGTCTTAAGTTTATGGAGTTCCTTGATCGGTTCAGTTTTCATGGTCTTCTGTCTTAAGTTTAAGAAGCTCCTTGACTGGGTAGGTTGTTCCACCTCTCCTGCCTTAAATTTATGGGAATCTAGTCTCCCCAGACTGTCCACAGACTCTTGTCACTGCTTGGGACTCGTTCCTACGGTGTAACCTGATGACTGAGATACCCCCAAAGAAGATAGAACAGTTATGTAAGAACTTACTGTAACATTAGATCTTCAAGGGGATCTCAGTCATCAGGTCTGTTCCCTCCCACCATATCCTTTTTTGGGGGGCTCCTCTTCAGGACCTGGCTGACTGTTGTATCCATCATTTCCTCAGAGAGCCGGGTCCCTTGCTCTCTCAGGTCCCCAGGGTATCAGTCTTTCTTCTTTCATCTCCAGAGGGAAAGAACTGAGGAGGGCGTGGGCTTGCTTGCGCCTTTATAGGGTTGGCGATGTCAGCTGATGTTGAGGGCCTGGATGGGCCCAGTTGTACTGCTGAAAATCTTCCATGTGGATTCCCCATTCACCGACAGTAGAGTTCCTATGGTGTAACCTGATGACTGAGATCCCTTGAAAATTTACTATTACGGTAAGTTCTTATGTAACTGTTCTTTACTCATCTGTAAGTATAGTTCTGAGAGTGGTATACAGTTCACATCCACACCACAAACCTGACTCCTCTGGCAGTGTGGCAACTGGATCCCTGCTTCCAGTGTGCAAAGATCTAATGTCACAGGGTACAGCCAGAATACATAGCATCCAGGTGGAGGGAGGAGCTTAGCTTGAAGACATTATGGTGACTGAGCTGTCTTCGGAAAGGCTGCCATTCTGTGGATGTGACGTGTATAATGCTGTTAGAACTACAGTTACAGGTGAGTAACCTATATTTCCTGGGTATAACTTACTTAGGAGAGATAGGGGCAAGGGTAGCAGTGGGGTTGTAGCCCTATACATTAAGGAAGGTACCAAGGCAAAAGAGGATGGGACTGTAAAAAAGGAGGGTAGGGGAAACAAAATCAATCTGGGTGCAACTGACAATGGCTGCTAGTCAGAGGATTAGATTAGGGGTGGTCTACAGACCACTGGGGTAAAAAGAGGCAGAAGACAGAGTGCTGGGGGATGAAATCCAAAGAGTTACTGCAAAAAGGGGATAAGGTGTTGGTGAGGGCCTGAACCTGCAGGATGTAGATTGGGATATCCCGACAGCAAAGAGCACCAGGAATCAGACAGTGCTTGATACACTGCAGGACTACTTACTAGTGCAGCTAGTAAGGATCCCACACAACAGGATGCCATATTTGACTTGGTACACACCCTTTCGGAGATGGGAGAGGAGTGACAGTCAGGGAGTCATTGGAGTCCAGTGACCACAACACTGTGAGGTTTTAACTGGCAAGGGCAGAACAGTGGACCCTTCTCAAAGACACTGGTTCTGGACCTCAGGTATGCAGATTTTTGAAGATGTGGGAACAAGTCAGGGAAAGATAGGCAAGGGGGTGGAAGAACAGTGCACAGTATTAAGGGGGAACTCCTGGAGGCAACCAAATCTTGTGCACTGAAGCTTGCCAAAAGGAACAAACACAAAAGTCTAGTGTGGTTCTTAAAGGGTATAAGGATGAAAAGAATGGCTTTCACCAAGTACAAGAGTGAGTCCAAGGGGGAGGAAGCCTGGCAGAATTATCTGGCAAACTCAGAGAGGCAGAGGTGGAGGTCAGGAGAGCGAAAGTAGACGCAGAGCTGTCGACTGCTGAAAGAGTAAAGGGGGAGAATTTTTTAATTACACAAGGGGAAAAAGTAAAGTGGGGTTAGGGTGGCTGAGGGGAGTACTGGAAGATGAGCAGAAGGAAAATGTACTAAGCAATTGCTTCTGCTTAGTATTCACATTTGAGGGCAAAGGTCCCCTGCCAAAGAGTGGTATAAAGGCACCACACGGGGTTCAGGAAATGGGTGGTGTAACGGAAATCCCATTCACCAGGGATTTCCAGCTCATTGCCACCATGAGGCCTTTACCAACATGAACCAAGAGACCTGTTTTTTTTTACCTCCTCCTTGCTAAAGGTCAGGAAGGTCAACACAATAACTGTGGTAGAGTGCCCCTTCGGAGATGGACTGCAAACAGAGTCCAACAGAAATAGTAAAATTACCCTTTTAAATAAAATAAGCAGTCACTGGTTCTATAAAAATAGAATCTTCACTAAAATACTGCAAGTATTTACAACAGGATGTATTTACAAGAAGACAAAAGGGTTGCACATTTACTAAGAAACAGAAAATAAAGCAAGTTAACAGATAGTTACACAGCAAAATTCTGAGCTATCCTTATCTAAAATCCTTCACCTACCCTTGCTACAGAATTACTGTCCCTCACTGTACTATCTTACCAGTCAGCTAGTCTTTGTATGGCAGGGGCTCTGGCACTGTCCGATGTTCCAGCCTAAGAGAGCTAGCCTGCTTACAGCCCCTCAGTATATTTCTCCTCTCTGTGGGGAAGGGTCTCACTCACTTTGAGTGACAGTTCCATGTTGTCCCAGCCCTCTTTGAGAGAGAGAGAGAGAGAGAGAGAGTTTGTGTGTGTGTGTGTTGTCTCCACCCACCCTTCAGCACCTCCTTGCTACCATAATGATGTCCTCCTGGATCCTTTATTCAACATGGGAACATCTCCAGGAAGGACACCCCCACTGGGTTTATTGCCTCCTCCCTGGCTTTCATGTTAACTTTCCCATGAGAACATCAGACCTCTAACATAAGCTATCATATACTACTTGATCATGTGATCTGGTAGTCATCTTGTGCCTGAAGCAGATGCATATTTAGAAAAGAATAAATGAATCAAAAGAATACATGATTCTGGCCCCTTTTCCCATCACAGGTGGAGTATAGATTCTAGTTGGCAGGGTAAAAAAGGGCCTAGAAGCTGTCAATGTATACAAGGTACCAGGTATGGATGGCTTGCTCCCACGACTACGCGGAACTGGCCCCAGAATTGGCTGTTCCCTTAACCTGTCTATTTAATGACTCTCTGAAGTCTGGAGTGGTGCCTGCAGATTGGAGAGCTACTGATTTAGTACCACTCTACAAGGGGTAGGAACAGGTAGGATCCAGGCAGCTACAAACCTGTCAATCTTAACATAGTAAAAGAGAACACTGTGGCACACATAGAGAACAATGGACTACAGGACAAGAAGAAGCATGGGTTTGTGTCAGGGAGGTCATGCGAGACCAATATGGTACTGTTTTTTGATTGTCGCCAATGTAGTTGACAGAGGACAGGCAGTAGATTTGCTGCACTTCGACTTCAGCAAGGCCTTTGATCCAGTACCACACAGGAGCCTGCTGAAGAATTTGGAGGACTTAGGAGTAGAGTGGAGTTTAGTTTGCTGGGTAGGAATTCAGCTTGGGGGGAGGCAACAGAGGTTAGTGGTGAGCAGGGCTAAATCAGAGCACAAGAAGGTCATGAACAGAGTGACACAGTCCTGGAAACTGTACTATTTAATGTGTTCATAATTGACAGGAAGTATCCAGGGCAGGTTCTATCTCTGTTTACAGTACAAAGGTTTATGGCAGAGTAGATCACGAGGACGGGGTGCAGGATCTCCAGAAGGACGTAGAGAAGCTAGAGAGATGGTCTAAGGTCTAGCAGTTGAGATTCAGTGCCAGGAAGTGAAAAGTAATGCACGTAGAGAGACAGAATCCATGCAAGGAATACTGGATGAGAGGGGTTAGACTGGACACTTCTGCAGAGGAGAGGGAACTGCGAGTCATCATCAGCGACTCCCTGAAATGAGTCAGTGCAACAAGGCATACAGCAAAGCATTGAGGATGCTGGAGTGTATAGTGAGGGGTTTTGACGGATGTAGAGATGTGATTCTGTGGCTGTACAGATCCCTGATGAGACCTCACCTGGAGTACTGTGCCCAGTTCTGGATCCTTCACCTGAGGAAAGACATTGACACACTGGAGTTGATACAGCAAAGGATCAACAAAATGATCCAGGGCCAGCGGGGCAGATGTTATGAGGATCGGCTGGAAACTGAAACTGTGCACTCATGGAGGCCAGGTGGGAGCGGGGGGCCATAACTGAAACATGTAAGTTTCTCAGGGGCATAAGCATGATGAACAGTGAGGTCCTGTTTGTAAGGAAAAGGGACGCAGTTGCTGGGGGGGGGGCATAAATGGAGGTTGGTGGGTGGGTAAGTTCAGGAGAAATATAAGGAAGTTTTACTTCACTGAGAGAATGGTGAAACCATGGAGCAGGCTGCTGAAAGAAGTGGTGGGGGCAGCTACTCTAAATGAGTTTAAACATGGTTAGGACAGGGCAAGGGGACTCATTATCCCCAGGAGGAACCACACAAGTTTGATGAGTGAGGGGCCAGGGGAGGCGGTAACAACCCATCAGCACAGTAGGTTGTCTAGGTGAGGTGTAGTATGGGAAGGGCAGACTCGGTAGAGCTTTGATCTCTCTCTGCTTTCAGAGTTTATGTTTCTAAGAAACTAAAGGCAAAAGCAGCCAGACACTAGCGGGGCAAGTGGAAGACATTGTCTGAATGCCAGGAGGCTGGGTAACAAAATAAGTAAATTCAACTGCTGGTAACAACCATGTCTCGATATAGTAGCTGTAAGAGAGTCATGGGCAACAGGGAACAAATGGAGTTTGCAATCTAGGGCTACGCCCAGTTCAGAAGGAGAAGGAGAAAGGGAAGGGGAGTGGGGAAGCCCTATATGTAAGAGGAAATAAAAGGCCACAGAGGACTCAGCTATCGAAGAAGGAGGAGGTGAAATCAATTTGGGTACAGTTACAAACACTGGAGGGAAAGATCAGTCTAGGAGAGGGCTACAGACTACCTGGTCAGAGCAAGAAGGGGATCAAGATCTAAAGGTGCAGATCAAAGGGGGTCAGAAAGGGGTGAAGTAATTATAGTGGGGAACCTAAATATGCTAGACATGTACTGGGTTGCTCCAACAGCCAGAAATGGGAGGAGTCAGTAGCTGATCTTCCAGGAATCAGTCTTCATTCATTTATACTAATGGGTCTTAGCTGGAGGTGCTAGGACTCCGAAGGAGTAAAGTCTTTTTTTTATTTTATTTATTGAATTTTGGTGACCGGGTAAGTCCACAGAGACAACTGCAATCTCTTTTTCAGGGATTACCCAGGAGGGGTAGAGAACAAAGCAGTTAAAGAATAGAAATAAGTTTTACAAGGTATAGAAGGAAGGTTGCTGTGAAATATGCAGAACAAGGTGCAGAAACATATGATACAAAGCACAGGCAAGGCAATATAAAATATAAACGTTATATACAACAGCCTCAAAACCTTACAGGCAGTATGGTACAGAGTAAAAGTAACAGCGTGCTGAGGCTAGCTAGCAGGAAAGTTAAGCATTATGAACACAACACATTTTATACAAAGTACAGACTGGTATTAACATAAATACAAATTATGCCTGATAGACATAGTATCCATGCAGGACAGTCTCGCTCTTGAAGTTGCAACCCAATGAAAAGGAGGCTGGTGTAGGAAGAGAGATATTAGGTGAGACAGGAACAGGTCATCGAGGCTGAGAGTGAGGCATATAAGGTGGATTGGAACGCGGGGAGAGAGGAGCAGGATAGAACAGAGGGTGGAAGTGAGTTCCACTTGGATATCACAGCAAAGGAGAAAGACTTGCGTGCAGTGGCAAGTCGCATATTAGGCTTAGTTAGGGGGAGTGAGGCATATCTGAGGGAACAGGGAGCATGTCTCAGATATATTAACTCACTGAGGCTGGGAGGGGTAAATTTGTGCACCAGTTTAAACAGGAGGCTAAAGGAATGGTACCTTAACTTTGATGCATAGGGTAACCATCCTATTGCGGAGAGGACGGAACAGTGGTGCTGACAGGAGCTGATCCCCAGAGTGAACCTACCCATCCTATGATAGGCCATGGAGAGTATAGACGGGGTCGAGGGAGGCAGAGATACCAGCAAGGGTGCACCATAGGTAAGGAGAGGTATAAGGGACGGTGTGACAATTTTGAGGCAGAAACCAGAGGATAGGAAAGAGACCTAGGTGCTGGTTCAAAGATTTCAAGACATTGGTGGCATGCATTTTAAGTGATAGAGATGCATCCAAAGTAATACCCAGATATGTAAAGGAGTGGAAATTTTCAAGAATATCACCAGAGAGGGCGGTGATGGTGAGGTGCGGTGCGACAGAGTGTACTGGGAGGAGAGTAGGTGGGAAAATATCATACATTTTGTCTTTTTCATATTCAGGACAAGTTGTCTACCCCAGAACCAATCCTCGAGGGCCAAGAAGTCGGAAGCCAGCACGCAGTTAACCCAGTTAGCATCCGGAAAGGAGCAATAGATGATTGCATCATCTGCATATAAGTGTATCGTTGCCTCTCCACAGAAGTTAAGTAGGTCATTAATGAATAACGAGAATAGCAAAGGACCCAGAATGGAGCCTTGAGGAACACCATGAATTATGGGTTTCCGATTAGAGATAGAGCCAGCCCATTTTACACTTTGGGAACGGCAGGACAGGTAACTATTGATCCAGGATATGGCACTAAAGTCAAGGCCAAGGACCTGAAGCTGCCGGAGCAGAAGACCGTGGTTCACCAGGTCAAATGCTTTTGTTAGGTCAACAAAGATGGCTCCTGTGATAGACCCATGGTCCATTGACTGGAAGATGTCAGATGTCACGCTTATCAGTGCTGTAAGGGTACTGTGGTTTCTCCTGAAACCTTGCTGATAAGGGGATAACAGGTCATGGAGTTCCAGGTAGTCCTGGAGGTGATTATACACAATACGCTCTTGTATTTTTGCCAAGGGGCAGAGGAGGGAAATGGGTTGGAAGTTCTCAACAATGGAATTAAGTCCACCCTTGTGAACAGGAGCAACTACAGCCACTTTCCATTTGTCTGGGACAGTGCCAGAGAGAAACGAATGGTTGGAAAGGTTGCGTACTGGGCGAGCAAGGGCAGGAGCTCCTAGTTTAAGAAATCTTGGTTCAAGGGAGTCATAATATGGGGAGCTCTCTGCTTGTAAACTGGCAAGAAGCCTCTGAGCCTCTTTGAGGGAAGCCATTTTTAAGTGAAATGCAGGGCGAGACCCAGTGTGGTCCGAAGGGAGTGGGTCAAGGTGGGGAGTAATCTTGCTGAAAGACGAGGTGTACTTATGAAGGTCCATAAAGAAGTCATTAAAGCCCGAAGCAATGGATGAGGGGTCAGTGAGAGCAGAGCTATTGGAGAAGATAATACTGGGAACTTCAATAGTCTTCCCTTTTACGAGAGAGTTGATTTGACGCCAAAATTCCTTTGGGTTAGATAGGTGCTCAATTTGAAGTGAATGCGTTTGGCCTTGTGGAGCGAGTTCTTGTATTTATTTCTAAGCTATCTATATACTTGCCAATCATTGTGCAGCCCACTTCTTTTAAAGGTCTGCCAGGCCTTGTCATGTAGCAACATGAGCAACAGAAGCTCTTTTGTAAGCCGGGGAGCTTTGACACCCTTGGTCCTGCATTTTTTTATTGGAGCATGGATATCAATAATTTTGGTAAGGGAGGAGATTAGAAAGCCCAAGGCTTGGTTTACATCAGATAGTGACCTGATAGGGCTCCAGTCAAAGCTGCTGATAGATGTAAGAAAGCTATTAACATCAAATCTGGACATATCCCGAACCAGAGAGATCCTAGGAGGGGGGTTAGGACTATTGTTTCTCCAAACACAGAGCACGGGGGAATGGTTGCTTAAGGTATCCAGGAGGACCGACACAGTCTTAATCTTAAGAGGGCAATTGGTAACCATCCAATCCAGAAGCGTGTGTTTACTGGACTTGGTGTTGAGACGAGTTGGTTCCTGAATGAGTTGCACCAGGTTGGAGTCAGCAAAAGATGCACACACTTGGTCTGTTTCCTGGTGTAGCCAGTCAATGATAAAGTCACCGCTAAGTACAAGGTCATGTTGAGGAAGATTAGCTAGGCAGGTTAGGAGGGATGGGAGCCCAAGAGTAGCCTTATTAGGGGGACAGTAGACACAGCCAATGTTAAGTTTCTTTACTTTACCAAGGGTGATGGTGAGAAATATAGCCTCCACATGAAACGGGGCATCAATGTGAGCAGATAGCTCCACAGTGTCCAGATCAGACCAGGAGTAGATTAGAACACCTCCTCCCCTTTTTCCTAACCTATCATGTCTGAAGCAGTTATAACCAGGGAGTGCCACCTCGTGCTGCTTAATTGAAGGTTGGAGCCAGGATTCATTTATACACAGTAAGTCAGGTGACATCTGCAGGGTCCACGCCTCAAGTTCAGCCATTTTTGGGCGTAGGCTATGCATATTAATATGAGCCACCTTTAGGCAGTTGCAGTTTTTGTGCGGAAGAGGTGGACAGTGGACGAGCAAGGGGGCCCAGGATTAGGCTCAATATCCCCAGCCCGTGCAAGCAGGAGGAGCACAGATAATTGAACTCCAGATGAGATAAAGGATGAGAGCATCTCTAGGGTAGTTGTGTTAAGGAATGTATTCCGGCATTTATGTAGCCAGTGCCCAAACAGAATAGTGTAATTTTTTGATATACATGGGAGGTACAGTAGTGCTATGGGTGTTTCTGGGAGGTTATAACAAGGTGGGGTAGGGTTAGGGTTATTAGGGGGGCAGATTATTGATGTGGCAATTACTTGATCAGCCCACGAGTATAGTAGAATTGCTGCCACTGTCAATAGCAAGTTTAGGGAACCCATGGTAATGCTAAGCAGAGACACAAACAGACTATTAGCGAGGGCAGAATGTATGCTGGAGCAGAGGATCATACAGGTTATATAGGGATATTGCAAATAATTAGTGAAGGTGTACCAGAGAGTTTTACAGGGACACAACAAGTGTTAGGTGAGGAGCACCAGAGAGCTGAGTAACAGTGAATTAGAAAGTTGCCTGTCGCCAGCCAATGAAAACAGAAACGAGGGAAGGGGCATGGACATATGGTGTGATTTAATAGAGGCCGGGTCGGGCGGCCGGGGCGGGCGTGTGGGACGAAAAACTAAGCCATGTACAAGTATTACACTGAAGGTACCAACAGAAAAGCTGTGGCATGGAGCCGTAGCCGAAGCACCAAGGATTTCAAGCCAAGAGCCACGAGCCAATCAGGAAAGGAGCCGTACTCTACTACCCAGTCAGGCTCACTCACAGAAAGTGCCTAGCCAATCGGAGCTCCACAGTGTGGTCCCGGGCTGTTGAGGAGGCTTACCCGGAGCAGAAGCGTTGGTGGTGGGCAGGGATTTGATTCATGGCCAGCTGGCTTCTCCAGCCAGAGCCGCTGAAGGTCGGCAGGTGATCCGCCCAGTCGAGGGCTCCTGAGGGCAAGAGAGGGAGGAAAATTTAGATGCAGACTAAACTGAAACGAGGCAAATGCTAGCCCGCCTCACTAAATCGGGGGGCCGGGGAACAGACAAAGGACAGGATGAGCCAGATAGAGGAATCAGAAAGGCAATCAGACGGTCACAAAGAAAACTGATCAGATCAGGTGCCACTAGGGAACAAGATAAAGAAGAATGGAGAAAGGAAATAGAAGACAGGGAAGGGGGAGAATAATAGCAGGAGAGAAAGCAGTGTTGAGAGTAGTAAAAAAAGGTTCAGCAATGTGTTTACTTCAACCCCCCCCACTGGTCTATTGGTTAATTTTGCTGTATAGCTATCTGTTAACTTGCATTATTTTCTGTTTCTTAGTAAATGTGCAACCCTTTTGTCTTCTTGTAAATACATCCTGTTGTAAATACTTGTAGTATTTTAGTGAAGATTCTATTTTTTATAGAATCAGTGACTGCTTATTTTATTTAAAAGGGTAATTTTACTGTTTCTGTTGGACTCTGTTTGCAGTCCATCTCTGAAGAGGCACTCTACCACAGTTATTATATTGACCTTCCTGACCTTGAGCAGGGAGGAGGTAAAAAAAAAAAACAGGTCTCTTGGTTCCTGTTGGTAAAGGCCTCGTGGTGGCAGTGAGCCGGAAATCCCTGGTGAATGGGATTTCCGTTACCCATTTCATACTAAACTGGCCACACAATCTTTTAAGAACACTGGAACGTGCACAAACAAAACCCCCCACTGTGCTAATAACTAGGCACCATATGCAGCACAGAATTTCAAATACATATGTCTAGACAGGTACAATAAATGGTAGGTCCATTAAACAGTGTAAAAAAAACCCAAAAACTAAGCTGTGTACAAGTATTACGCTGAAGGTCCCAACAGAAAAGCCATGGCATGAAGCCGTAGCCAAAGCGCCAAGGATTTCAAGTCAAGAGCCATGAGCCAATCAGGAAAGGAGCCGTATTCTACTACCCAATCACACTCACTCACAGAAAGTGCCTAGCCAATCGAAGCTCCACAGTGTGGTCCCGGGCTATTGAGGAAGCTTACCCAGAACAGGAGCATTGGTGGTGGGCAGGGATTTGATTCACGGCCGGCTGGCTTCTCCAGCCAGAGCTGCTGAAGGTCGGCAGCCGATCTGCCCAGTCGAGGGCTCCCGGAGCAGGAGCATTGGTGGTTTGCAGGGATTTGATTCACAGCTCGCTGGCTTCTCCAGCCAGAGCCGCTGAAGGTTGGCAGGCGATCTGCCCAGTCGAGGGCTCCCGGAGCAGGAGTGTTGGTGGTGGGCAGGGATTTGATTCACGGCCAGAATTTTCTATCTTGTTTTTCTTATTTTGGTCATTGAGATGCCAAGTTTAAAGGGGAAACAGAAGAAGAAAAGCTGCCCCCCACGTGTCATTGCTCCTGTGGGGGGTACCTCTCAGCATTGGATGGGCATCCGAAGTACAATGCCTGCCTTGGCACTGACCATGAGATGGATTGGTGCAATGCTTGCTTTTCCAAGGAAAAACGTGTCCTGGAATTCTGCCCATCAAAATGGGGTAGTTGCCCCCCCCCCACACTTTTGGAGGCAGGTGTTGCACCCACAGTATCAAGGTAATGTCTCTTGACCTTTTCCCTAGGCTTATTTCCAGTACCTCTGGTTCTGAGGAAGACCAGGATCCTCACTACGCTTGCCCCACCGAGACATTGGAGATCCGGTGGGGGGGGGGGTCTGGTGGACAGTCAACTGCTTCTGAGGGATCAGCTAAGCACCCCCTAGTCCATCTGCCATCCTGGGCAGTGGACATCTTCAGTAGTGAGGCCAAAGCTATATGATCATTCTACACCAGTGAGCACTTCTGTGTTGGAACCTGGTGCCACCCTGGCTCTTGGTACTACCCCAGTACCCATGAGCAGGATGATGCCAGCCTCAAGACTGGGTCCCCTTCTGGTGCTGTTCATGGTGCCAGAAGAGGGGTCAGTTCTGGAGCTGACTCTGACCTTGAGTCTGAGGTGGTGGTCATCTCCTCCCCTCAGCATCTTTGTGGCACGGGGAAGCAGAAGGAGGAGGAGGAGAACACAGGCCATGGACATGGGGATGGGGACAGCAGTGATGTCACTGACCCTGGGCCTAGTTCCAAGCCGGATGACAGTGTTGTCCCTGGACCTAGTAAAGTGGCCAGTGCCAGGACTGGTTCTCATGTCGCCATGGCACCAGTTCTGGTCCTGGTGCCGTTTACAGTGCTGGATACAGAGATGATTCTGGAGGTGACTCTGGCTCTGTTGCAGGGCTCGGGGGGGGCAGTGCTAGTCTTGGTGAAGGGGAGACCTGTCACTGGGCCTGTTATTGACCCTGTGATCAATGCTGCAGGCAGCATGGACCAGAGTTCTGGCAGTGGCCTGGTGGCTAGTTTCTCACCAGAACCAGCTGACATTGTCACTGGTGAGGACCGGAGCAGCCCCATGGGACATGTTCAACTCTGCTCTCCTCAGCTGGGGGCCTACCCCCAAGGGTGCCATCTGGGTTGCACCTCAGAGGTTGGTTCCACTCAGGTGAGTTTGCCAGGCCCTCTTCCCCAGGAGAGGTCCCCTGAGCACTCTTGCAGCCGCGACAGAGAGTCTGGAGCCTCAGACTTCAACATCCCTACCTGACCACTGCCACCCCTCCCTGAACTACCGGGGATTATGGGTTCTCTTCGGCTCATGACCTGATGCCAGTACGGACAAAACGCTGGTGTCCTCCAATACCACTTGCAGTCTGACCAGGCCCACTTCAGGCCCATGGTTCAGCACCACCGTTCTCTGAGTTCAACTTCTCCTGTCCTACTTCCTCCTCTAAGGATGAGGACTTCTCCCTCCACCTGTCTGCAGATGCTGTGTACTCTGTGTACCAGCAATTCTTCACAGAAATGCTGAAGGAGCTGAACTTGTGGTGCTTTGTAGGCTGCAGTTCTGCTACCCTGTCACTGAGATTTCTTGGGGATTTCAGTGATGAATTTTTTGTCATCCCTCCTTGGCCTCAGGCATTTGAGAAGGCATCCATGAATGCTTAACTCTGTCCCTTTTCCCATTTTCCAGCCCCAAAGGACATCTAGCACATGGTGTTACACTCCCACAGGGCCTGCAGGAGCTGTACCTCACCCCACATCAGGGATTTTGGTACTGCAGACCCCCACTGGACCTAAACACCCTGCACATGATCACCCTCCTGAGGGTGATTCTGCAGAGGTAGATGCCTGGGGGAGGAGGATTTTTACTGCAGCATGCACCATCATGTGCGTTACTGCACACCAGGCCCATCAGCCAACTTACAACAAGTGCCTATGGCTGCAGCTAGGGCAGGTCCTAGCTTCAGTACCTTACTGCTAGTCAGCACAGAAAGCCATTCACCTTTCTGCCAAGGGCTTGGGTTGGTGAGGCACCAAATCAGGGCACCGTACAATGCCAATGAGATAGCTTTCAGATTGGTAGGAAGCACAGTCTGCATTCGGCAGATAGCATGGCTTTGCCTTTCCAGGTTGCCACCTTTGGCCTAATGCTCAACTCAGATTTCCAGGGGACTTATTTCTTTTCCTGCAGGATCAGGTATGAGTTGTCAGGGCACCCTCTTGCTCCTGGGACAAGGGAGCCACTGCCTGCCCTTGACCAGTCTTGGATCCAATCGGACATGCAAGAGTCCCTGCCCTCAGGTGGTTTTCCCCCCATACAGAGGGCTGAGGGATATCTTCCATCTGGGTGAGCTAACTCCTCCCTGTTTTGGGAAAGCTTAGTACTCTGACCCATTAATGTGAATGGTGAAGACTGATTCCTGGGAGATATGAAAATTAAGTATTCGCTGTAACTGTTGATCTTTCAGAATATCTTAACCATTCATTCACACACCAGCCCACCATTCCCCTCTCAAGAGCCAGGGCTTCTGGGCAGCTCACCCTGTCACCCTGTCATGCCTCTGCAGACTGGCATTCTTCTTGCCTCTCCTTCTCGGGGGATCTGTCCCCCTCCCCAAGGTTGAGAGCTGTTCTTCATAAAACGCAGAACTGGGTCAATGGTCCCCATACCCTCTTCCCAAGCAAAAAATAAATACTGTAAATAAATAAATCTTAGGGGTATAGTCTCCTCATTTCCTTAATAGTTCCTTCCTCTCCCTAATGGATATCTCTAGAATATATCCCTGTTGTTGCTGTTGCAATATTGACTCTATCTTGTCTATACCTCTGAGCTTCTGCCATGCATGAATACCTGGTAGTTCCAAAATAAAGAGCACTCGCAGGCAAGAAAAGCATTTCAGTTAAGTATTGACATTTATTTGGGCTCTCAGACCCTGTACCCCAGCGCTTTGGTGAATGCCTTCGACAGGGGGTGTGGCTTAGGAACAAATGTTGCATGTTTAAATAGCTATGCCCCTATTACAAACACCTGGGGGTAATTACATTTCATAATAACAATTCTTGATTTAAATATAAAACAAAATAGATAAAGTAATCGGATTATCACCATATGTAAACGTAAAATATCATAATGATTTGTCTACAACAGAAATACTTATTTGTTAGTCACAGCTTAGATGCTAAATACATAAAGCTCTGTAGTCAAACTCAAACCATTAAAGAAAATATGCACACTACATATATTGAATATGCAAATACCTTCCTGATTACTGTATATATAAATCACATTTAAATAAGGACTGTAAATGTTCAGCACCATTCCAGATATGCAGTAATCAAATTTGAAAGACACCACTGTATAAAGAAAAAAAGAGATGAATATCCGCATATTTCATAGCGATCACCCCTATTTTAGAACTTAAAAATACTTTTCTCAACTTCAGTACAATTCTGGGGATCCACTGAATTACTATGCTTGAGAGAGAAGGCGAGGATAAAGGAGGCACAGCAGGTAGAGAGAAAACTCCAAGGAAGGATTCCCTATGGGAGAAAGAGACAAAGAACATATATAAAGGGAGGTCATAAATGTTGCAAAAGGTCAATCATATCTGGAATCAACAATTCATATTTTTCTGTCACACTTTAAATAGATTCATATACAAGGTCAGGTACAAGTGCAAATGGTCACACAACAGACTGATATTCAGATGGGGAAACAATAATTTTTTTACTTTTTTGTTCCTCCTTTTCAAAAATGGTTTCAGGTCCCAATGGCTTAACGCTTTTTAGCCTAAAAGTCCATTCACTCTCTTTCATGAGCAGTAGGTTAACCCTATCACCTCCATATTTAATTGGGGGTACCCATTCAATACTCACGTACCTCAGTCCCTGATGGGATGATGCATGATAGTGTGCAAAATGTAAACCTACAGGGGTATCTATTCTTTTGTTTACTATGTTTTTATATGCTCCTGTATTCTTGTTTTCAGCATTCTTTTAGTCCTCGCAATATAAACTTTCATACAGGGGCACCATAACAAATAGACTACAAAAGTGGAATTACAGATGATGAATTGCCTGATCTCAAATTCCTTCTCTGTATCCACTGGGTGTTTAAATCTACTGCCTGTATTGCAGTGACCACAGGCATTGCATTTAAGGCATTTAAAACAACCATTGGACCTTTTTGGCAACCATTTTGATGTTTTTTGTATCTTGTCTGGAGAACATCTACTATGGACCAGTTTGTCTTTGATATTTAAAGCTCTACCAAAAGTAATTCTAGGGCTAATTCCAACTGCTGATTCAACAGCTCTGTCACCTAACAGGATAGGCCAATTCTTATAGATAATATTACCTATTTGGAGCACCCATTGGTTATATTCAGTGACAAAGGTTACTTTAGGTTCCCCTTCTTGTTTTTTACAGTTTTTTTGTAGTAAATCTTCCCTAGTTTACCTTTTGCCTTCTCTAGAGCTTCATCCAGCACCTGCACTTCATACCCTCTAGAAATAAATCTGTTTTTTTTTAGTTCTTCCGACTGTTTCAAGAAAGTATTCTCACTGGAGCAATTTCACTTGAGGCATAGAAACTGTCCATAAGGTACTGAATTAATAAGCCTCTTGGGGTGAGCACTATCTGCTCTCAATACAGAGTTCATAGCCATCTTCTTCCTGTGACATTTTGTGACTGTCTTACATTTCTGTGTTATACGTTTCGAAATAGTAATGTCCAGGAAGTTGACACTTTCTTTGTCTGATAGCTAGGTGAAGTGCAGGTTTCTATTATTTGTGTTCATCCGATTCATAAAATCTTCTGCACCCTCACTTTGCCAGACACATTAAATGGCATCAATAAAACGCAGCCATTATTTGATCCTGGGCAGAAAGGGGTTTGTAATTTTGTTAAAAATATAAGTTTCCTCCCACTTGCCCAGAAACAAGTTGGCATACGAGGGAGCCATAGAGACTCCCATGGCTGTGCCACAGGTCTGTAGGTAGTATGTGCCACCAAACTCAAAAAAGTTATGTTTAAGGATAAAATCCAATGACTGAATGATAAATTCAGTAGGCTCATCTTGCTTATTGTGGCTGTTTTCTAAGAAGTATTTACAAGCATCCACCCATCAGTATGTTTAATACAGGTATATAGTGACTCTACATCAATACATAACCATTTCATTCCTTCTTCCCATTTGAAGTCATTGAGTTTATTGCATACATCTGTTGTATCCTGAACATGCAATCTTAAAGTAATCACCTCCCTTTGTAGAAAAAAATCTACAAATTTTCCCAGTCTTTCAGTAAGGGAGCCAATACTAGAAATGATTGGCCTCCCTGGTGGGTCTATCATACTCTTATGTATTTTGGGGAGTATGTATATGCTTGGTGTTATAGGATGTTCAGTCCATATGTATTTGTATTCTTTCTCACTGATGTCACCTCTGTCTACTGCCCCCTGTAGTATATACTATAAATCAGTTTTAAATCTATCTGTGGGGTTTACTGATAATTTTTTTTATAGTTATCAACATTTTCTAGAAGGTTCATTATGATGGATTCATAATGTTTTTTATCAAGAATAACAACGTTACCCCCTTTGTCTGCAGGTTTCAGTATAATATCTTCATAACCAGAAAGATTTTTTAATGCAATAGATTCTTCATTTTGCAAATTCCTAGACTTTGGTGTACCAGTTCTATCTAGTAACTCATTCACTTGTTTTTTTTTAACAGTTTTTTTTCAAAGGCCAGAATGGCAGAGCTATTCACAATAGGAATGAATGTAGAGTCTGGTCTAAATATATTTTTTCTCTGTGTTCCAATACCAATGCCATTTATTTATTTATTTGCTTTTGTTAACCAGGTAAGCACACTAGATAGCCAAGTGCTTATTTTCAGGTGCAACCCGGGAGGTTACAAGGTACATTACAAGCACATCAGGCAGAGTCAAGTTAACATACAAGAACATGCAGCATAAACAAATTAAGTAATAGGTGAATAACAACATAATACAGGCATGGGCAACAGTAACAAACAATAAGGTTTGTAGATAAGGTGCTTGTAGAGTGGTTACCTGCATCATTGGCTCCCTGTTGAAGAAGCTCTCCCACTTCCTCAAAGTGCAGCCCATCAATGACATTTTCGAAAACAGTCTCCTCCCCAGTGTCTTCAGTGCCCTCACACACAGTGGATGTTGCTGTTTCAAATGATCCTGCCTGCTGGATTTCATTAATTATGAGGTCCAAGTCCTCTCTGAGTTTCAGTAATTAATCCCATTTCAGTTCCCTGAATAGTGTCCTGATTTGGACCTTTTTCCTTATTGTAGAAGTACCTTAATTTTATATTCCGGAAGAATTTAAATAAATATACATTAACTTGGAATGGGTTGATACAGGGTGTTGGCACAAAAGAGAACCCTTTCTTTAGGACAGATACTTCTGATTCTGTAAGCTGTTTTGTTGATAAGTTTATTACTTGTAGTTCTTGTTCTGCTGCTTGTTCTTGTTTTGTTACCTGGTACTTGGGGCAAGGTGCAGCTCTTCACTCTTTTCAGCCTGACCTCGGTGGTGGGGAAATTAATGGAGTCACTGCTAAAGGTAAGGATTGTAATAGTTCTTGAATGCAGTGGAGCACAGGATTCGAGGCAGCATGGATTCACAGCAAGAAGGTCTTGTCAAACAAATCTGATAGATTATTTTGACTGGGTGACCAGGGAGGCAGATCAGGGAGGAGCAGTGCAAGGCCTTTGATACTTTTTTTTAATGTTTTACGCTGTGTATTTAAGATTATTATTATCTGTATTGTTTTATGATCTTTATGGTTACTTGTTTTTAGTGACTGTTTATTTTTTTTTACACTTGCCAGCTCCCATGGCTTTCAGAGGAGGCCTTGTACCTCCTCCTACTCCGTCTGCCAGGGCAATCCCCCAAGGTGTCCCATCCCCCTTAGCATCATTTTGCCTGTAGGGCCAGGGTTTATATGTTTTTTCCCTGATTTTCTCCCCTTAGTTTCCCCAGCCCCCTTAGGATGCTGGTACCTTTAGGACTTACGTCCAGAGAGGCGACGTGCTAGTGCACGTCATCCTCTCACGTGTTGCACGACGTTCCCCCTCCCGGACTCCGGCATATCAGAGCCGCCGATCCCTTCGAGGCCCGGTGCTTCCACTGGCTCTCTCTACGGGAGTATCGGACGCTTCCACGTCCCCAGTAACCACCCCTGAGGGAGGAGAGCATCCGGTGGGATGCTCGATCCTCCCTCCCCCTGAGCAATCCAAGTTTGTTCCCGAACCTGGGTCACTTTAGTGACTGTTTAACCTGTTGTTATGGATTGTTGTTTTATCCCCTCCTGCCACACCTTCCCCACTTTACCTTGTTTTTTCCTTTGTTCAATTTAAACTGCATTCTTACCTTCATGCAATTGCACTTTATAGTATTCATGTGATGCAGTTATTCACCTATCATTTGAGACCTTAATAACGAACATCACTGTGACATCATCAACCGTTATCTATTTATTTTCTGTCTTGTAATGTCTGCATTTGCTTTTGATAAAGGACCATGTCCGAAATGCATTAAGCATGCAGACTTTTGTCTGGCTGTGTGTATTTATGGAATAAACACCTTCTTCATTGCACTTCTGGAGCCATGTGCCTTTTATAATAGGTTGGTGAGTGCTCAACTGGTGATTTTTTCTGAATACGTTGGGCAGCCTAGAGGAGTGGGCCCCCAAGGTGGTAAACTGGGTCAGAAATTGGTTGAGCAACAAGTCACAGAGGGTGGTGGTAAATGGCATTCAATCCAGGGAGAGGGGGATGACAAGCGGGGTGTCACAGAGATCCATGCTGGGGCCAGTCCTCTTTAATGTCTTCATAAGCAACATTGCAGAGGGGCTGGAGGGGAGTGTATGCCACTTTGCAGATGACACTAAGTTCTGCAACAAGGTCAACACTCCGGGGGGTGGAAAAAATGAGAAAGGACCTAAACATGCTTGAGGTGTGATCAAGAGTGTGACAACTATGATTCAATGCAAAGAAATGCAAAATCATGCATTTGGGGCAATCAGGAAAGAGTCCTGGGGGTAATCTTATCTGATGCCCTAAAAGTAACCAAACAATGTGGCGAAGGCTGTGGAGAGAGAGAGCGAGTGGGATGCTAGGGCCCATACGGAGAGGTATCACCAGCAGAAAAAACGGGGTGGTTATGCCACTGTACAGATCACTAGTGAGACCTCATCTGGAGTACTGTGTCCAGTTCTGGAGGCTGCATCTCCAGAAGGACTTAGACAAAATAGAGGCAATCCAGAGAAGGACAACAAAAATGGTGCAAGGACTGCACCGAAAGTCTTATGAGGAAAGACTAGAGGACCTCAATATGTATTGCCACTGTACAGATCACTAGTGAGAGCTTGCAGCTCCACAAAACTCCTCCTATACACTGATGATACAGTCATAACTGCAACTCATAGCAGCCTGGCCTATATCCAGCACTGCCTCCAAACTGATTTCAGTGCTATCGGTGACTGGTTCTCAAACAACCTCCTTGTCCTAAATAGGAAGAAAACTAAATCCATGCTTTTCTACAACAGCTGTAAACCCCCAGCCCTACTCATTACCTCTGCCTCAGGTGCCACAATTGAACAAGTTGTCTCCTTCGAGTACCTGGGGATAATCTTTGACTCAAGCTTAACCTACTCAGCTCATGTGGTTGCATAACTAAAACAGCCAACTCCAGACTCGGCCTGCCTGTAGGCACAGAAATGCCTTCCTATAAACAATGCCTTCTCAGGTGCTACATCCTCAGTCTCATAGACTATGACCATGTGATCTGTGGAGCTGCCAGTGACTGAGTGCTCGACAGGGTCAGAAGCTTAATGAATAGGGCCTGCTGCTATGCTCTCAACCTAAAATGGGACTCCCATAAGTGCACCCTGTTTAACAACCTAGGGTGGCTTAGCCTTGATTCCTGACTGCATTATAATATCCTCGTCATTGGTAAAAAAAATAGCTTGCTTGGGTTACTGCCCCCTGGGGTCATATCCCTGCTATGTCCTGTGGCCTCCAGGTACCCAACTAGAGGTGTACAACAGAACTCCACAGTGTTCCCATGTAGAAAAACCTCTCTAGGTCAGGCCTGTTTCTCTTCCAGTTCCCCAAAACTATGGAACCCTATTACTCAAAGTCACTGGATCTCTAACCAACTTTAAATCCCAGCTCCTAGCCTCTCTTGCCCCTCCAAACCAATGTGGCTGCTATCACTGATCTATCTACTACATCCCTGCATCTTCCCCTACCCCAATGCTTCTCCTTCCTCCAATTTGGGCTCTGTTGCAACCCACATGTATCATATGCACCTATTGTTTTTATCCTGCCTCTTCTAAATCGCAATTCTTTCTTTTTTTTTTTTATTTACCATTTTTCCAGGAGCCTCCGTCTTGTCTCTGCCTAGTCACGGCCCCTAGGCTCCTACAGCTACCAATTGCCGCTACTCCTGGTTGCCCGGCTTACCCCCGAGGCTGGGGCCCCGGCGCCGGTTCCCTCAGTTCCGGCGCCGAGGGACTAGTATCTGGTATGGAGTGTGGCGGCAGTGGCTAATTGAAGCCTGGGGAGGGCTTCATATAGATGGAGGCTTCCCCCTCCATTTTCTAGTTTTTCCTCCGAGGCGGGGACATGCAATGATGTCCAGCATCCGCCCCGCCTCCCTTAAGTGGCGCTGGTGCTGTGGGACCCTGACCTCCGCTAGGGGTTCTTCCACGCACCAGACACTTCCACCCTCCCCAGAGAAGGAGAGCTGTCTGTGAGACGCTCAATCCTTCTCCTCCCGGCTCCAGCCCTTGGCTGACTAGGTCCATTTCCAAACCGGGTTGCCGCGCCATAGCGAATTCCAACCCACAGCGCCGCGGTCAAGCAATTAAAATTTTCTAGCTCTCCTCAGTGTAACTGAGTGATTTCCTATTGTTATTGCTTACACTGTACTTCTGTCAATTCCAACTGTAAATATGTAATATACCTTTATCAATGCCATGCTAAATATGCAAATCAAATCAAAATGTAGTTGTAAAAGCACCTTTCCAAAGATCAAGCCGCTGTACAAATACATAAACATAAGCAAACATATAAGATCAAGACATATAAAATCATTAAAAAAACATTTGGTATTAATTTATGACAGCTAAAAATATGGCTAACCCATCATCTAAATTCATCTGGAAATGCTAGGCTAAAAAGATAAGTCTTAACTCATTCACTCTACAGGAGCTCTTTGAGAGTTCCACCACTTGTGTCCTGTATACTCTGAACACTGCATCCTGGGCCTTTCTAAGCAAAAATCAAGCCATAATCAGCATGCCACAAACAAATGGAAATACCTCATGAACTGTAAGTGCTACACACAAGGTAACTGTAAGTGCTACACACAAAGTATGAATGGCAAAGTTGTTCAGCACAAAATTATCTTTCCAACAGTGCTATGCAATGCATTATAAGCACTTTCTTTTTTTTCTATACTAGTCGAAATATCAAAAAAAGTGTGGTTTTTTTTTTTGCAATAAAAAAGGCAACGCAAGCCATTTTTGGTAGGAAAATATGTAACATATCAACACCAAATTAAACATCCATACATTAGATGTAGGTACAAAAGTAATTTTGTACTAAAAAGCGTTTTTTCTAATATAAAACATGTATTTTTTCCCATTTTATTCAAGGTGCTTAGGTGAGGTTTGAAGGACGAATGTCAACCAAACATACCATACCATAAACAAATGAGAATAACTCCTAAAGTATACAGTACGTGATACACACATAGTATCAGCAGCAAAGTTGTTCAGCACAAAATTACTGTTCTAATGGTGCTATGCAGTCAATTCTTAGCAATTTGGTTCGCAAGCAATACAGAGAAATAGTGCTGACAACCTGAGAAATGTCCAGGGCAAACAGGAAGTCTTTAGCGGCCAACTGCTGAAGTTGTTGTGGGAGACAAAAGGGATGATTTGGCTGCCAACTACAGGCATTTCCTGGAGATAATGAGTTAAGAGCTGATATAATGCTCGAGACAGTCAGGCACACTCTTACCTGATAAGATAGAGAATTCCACAGGGTAGGGGCCACATAAGCAAAAGAACGGGCCCCAGATGTCTTCAAGCGCACCCTGGGAATCTCTAGCAATCCCTCATTAGTGGAGTGAAGTGGGCTGGAGGGGCAGTAGGGGCAAAGGAGATTTTGCAGATAGCGGAGTCCCTGTTCATGTAGAGTTTCGTAGGTCAGCAAGCTGACCATAAAGATGATCCCTGTACTGGCAGCCAGTGCACAGTGGCATATGTATAGTAAATATGTAATATACCTATTCAATGCTATACTATTGTATATGATCCTAGACCCTTTGAAAATAGGCACTGCCTAAAGGATCTTGTGTGTAATAAATAAATATGTATTCCCTGGAGAGGGTGTGTGTGATAGAGACATTCAAGTACTTGAGGGATATAAACAAGGTACAGGATGGTAGCATCTTTGAGAAAAGGTGTACAATAACAAGGGGGCATGATATGAGGCTAAAGGGGGGCAGGCTCAGGGGCAACATGAGGAAGTACTTTTTTACAGAAAGAAGAAAAGTGGATGCTTGGAACAGCCTTCCTGTGGAGGTGGTGGGGGCCAAAACGGTAATGGAAATCAAAAATGCATGGGATAGGTATAAGAGTACTCTGGCAATAGGGAAGAGGGGGTAAGCTGCAGATCATCTAGCGTCAGCGGTAATGGATTAGGTAGAGAAAAGGGGCAGACTAGATGGGCCACACAGTCTTAATCTGCCATCACTTTCTGTGTTTCTTTTTCCTTTCTTGCAGGAAGAGGCAGGTGCAGTAGAATTGTTTGTACTGTAGTCCTCAGCCTCTTGGGCTGGGATCTTCTATTTCACACCCAGCTGTTGAAATTCACTATCTGCTTTGGGAGTACAGTATCTCAGTCCTCAGGTCACACTGTAGGAACTTCACCGTCGGTTAAGCAGGATCCACACTCAACTGAAGATTTTCAGCAGTACAACTAGGGCTGCCCATGCCATCAACATCCATCGATGTCATCAATCTTATAAAGGTGTGAGCGGACCCACTCCCTCCTCAGTTCTTTGCTGCTGTCGACTTGTTCGCATGGGTCACCGCAGAAGCTCCGACGCAGTTTTGCACCATTTTGCCTATGTTTTTTTCTTACCTATTGCTTTTAGAATCTTTTTATAAGAAATTTATTTAAGTTGTTTATGTTCAGTTTATTTTGAAGGGATTATAACCATTGAGCAAGCTTATTTGCAAGGTGGTCCCTTAAACATAAAGCAACAATAAAAATACAGTGAATATACAATATATAAATTACAATAACAAAATACAGTGAGTATACAGTAAGTCACATACAGTATGGCATGGGTTAATACATTGTTGATTTATACTTGATGGAGTGACTAAACAAGAGATAAAAAGAAAGTGCGAACTTTAATAGCATCAGTCAATACCAGATGCAGCCGGTCAATAGCAGAAGTGCACGAGAAGATAATTGCAAAATAATTTTTGTAATTCAGGCAGGAAGGTGGAGAAGAAGAAGGGTAGGGGCTGGGAAAAGTTCAGGGAGCTAGAGTAAAGGTATTGGCAGGTGTTCGTGGTAATTTTTTCAATGATCAACTTGAATGCGCCTAGAGGTAGTAAGTTTTGGCATCTGAGCGTAGATTGGAGGGTGTTCTAGGCCATGGGAAGAATGTAATTCATGGCAGCCTTGCCTGCTTGAGTGTGAATTTTGGGTACTTCCAATGAGATATAAGCGCATTTTCTTAGTGCATAGGGACTATTTGTATGATGGAGGAGAGAAGAGATGTAGTGGGGCAGCTTACTTATGAGTGCTTTGTATATCCAGATGTAAATATGGTTAAGTTTCCTGGTTGCCAGCAAGGTCCAGCTCATGTCCTTATACAATGTACAATGGTGCATTTTGGCTGGGGCATTGGTAATGAAGCAAATGGCCCTGTGGTAAAGAGTGTCAAGCGTACGAAGACTGGTGATTGAACAATTATTATATATAGTGTCCGCATAATTTAGTAGGAGTAGAAAGGTGGCCTGAACCAGCTTTATTCTTGAGGGACGAGAGAAGAGAGATTTGTTTCTAAAAAAAGAAACCAAGCCTCTGCTTCAATTTTTTGGACAGTGACTCGATGTGGGGGGGCAAACAGTAAGTGGGAATCAAGTAGGACCCCTAAGTATTTAAAAGTGTCCACAATTTCTAATTTTTCATCTAAGAGTGTAGTGATGGGTGTAGTAGCGCTATTATGGAAAAAAGCTAAAGAAGACTTGGGTGGATGGAAAAACATTACCTTAGTTTTGGGGGCATTTAGCAATTTCAATGAAATTAGATTATGCCGGAGCCGGTTAAAGTCTGCTTGGAGAGCTGAGCAAGCTTGAATAGCAGAGAGTCTTGAGACATAGAGTACCGTATCATCAGCAAATAAATGGATATTGGAATCAGTGATGTTCAAATTATTGACATAAATCTGAAAAAGCAGGGGCCTAATATGGAGCCCTGCGGGACACCCTTTGTAGAGGAAGTAAGGAAGAGAGGGTGCCGTTTATTTTCATTTGCTGTTGCCTGTCCCCTAGATAACTGGCAAACCAGTTGGTCACAGAGTTATGAAATCCCATTTGTTTGAGGCTGTCAATGAGGAGTAAGTAGTCCACTGTATCAAAGGCCTTTCTCAGGACCATGAATACAGCTCTTGTAACAAGCTTATTGTCCATGGCCACTAGCCAGTCACTTGTTACTTTGGATATTGCAGAGGTTGTACTATGGAGGGGTCTGAATCCAGATTGTAATGGGTTTATGAACTGGCGCTTATTTAAAAAGGCCCTGACTTGAATGCTGATCAGTTTTTCTAATAGTTTTGATAGAATTGGCATAATTGAAATAGGCCTATAGTTATTTAGAACAGTGGGGTTCTCTGATTTAAACAGAGGTAATAGATTGACTAACTTCCAAATGCATGGTACGGAGCACTGGGCTAGCAAGAGATTAAATAGATAGGTTATTGGGGCTGCAAGGTAGTGATAGCCTAATTTTAGGAACAGGGGATCGATATTATCTGCCCCAGCCCCCTTTGAAGTGTCTAGACTGACCAACTGGTCTTCAACCTGTTTATAAGTAATGTCAGAAAAGGTGAAAGGAGCATGTGATGGTGGGCTGCATGGTGTGGCTGTCTGAAGAATTGAGGGCCTTAGAGTAGCTGTCTGGGAGGAGTCGAATGCGAGGCCTGCAGTTGCAAAGTGCTCGTTGAGTTTGTCAAGTATAGTGGTTTTGTCAGTTATAGGGGTTCCGTTTAAGATGATCTTATTTGGTAAAGCTGGTGGTGCCTTGCTACTGTCCACAGATTTGAAGGTACGCCAGATTTTAGTTGAATTCCAATTTGCTGTTTCAAGCACATTTAAATAGCATGACTCCTTTGTGTTTCTGACCAGCTTAGTGCAGGTGTTCTGGCATTGTCTGAAAGCAGACCAGTCTTGTGGGGATTTGGTCCGTCTTGTGGTTGCCCATAGTTGGTCCCTTTTTAGCAATGTTTTTTTGATATCCCCGCTGAACCATGGGCAGGAGGCTTTTTTTACTCTATGGGTGACCATGGGGGCATGCTTATTTATGATGCCACAAAGGATGGAGTTAACAGTGGCGGCTGCTTCATTGATAGTAGAGGTTAGATATAAGTTTTGCCAGTTAGTGTCTCTCAGATCAGCCAAATAATTTTCTGGAGTAAACCTCCTGAAGGATCTTCTGGTAACAAATTTGCAAGCGTTGAGACGCTTAACTAATTTTCTTTTTTTTTTTTGCATTATTTATTTATGCGCCTCCCTCCGCTACCTCGGTCGGTCTCTCCTTTGGACCACCAAGGCTTAGCCCCACCCAGCTACCCCTTCTCACCATCCACCAGCCCAGATTGCCACTCTCCAAGGTAACCCAATGTATCCCGTTGTCGGGTGGGTCCTCTCCCTATGGAGAGAAAGGGCCTTATGGCTTACCTTATAGGTCCCGAGTGTGGCTGGGCTGATCCAGGCTGATCGGGGGCTCCATGTTGAGGGGTTCGGGCGGCCGTCATCCGATCAGCCAAGGAGCTCCTTTTTTCTGTTTTCCACCTCATCCCGCTATGTTCTCGGCCTATAGGAGGCGGCGTCCTTGAGCGGGGGGGGGGGATGTCGAGGCCCACATCCCCACATGCATGCCTCCAATCCTGCCCAGAGGTGCTGAGGCAGACCCACACCCTGGGAGGCAGCATCAATTGACACTTGTGTACTCCTCCCTGCAGTCTCACTCCTGGCACCGGGCTCGGTCCACGAACCCGGTTGCCAGCGTGCCGATCGAACCCCTTCGCTCGGCGCCATGGAGCCGGCGCAACTCATTTTCTGACACAGACAACAATGTTGTGATCACTTAGATTGTTGTGCAGGGCAGCTTGGTGGAATATCTTGTGGGGTCTGTTGGTCAGAACTACGTTGAGGAGGGATCCAGCAAGTTGTTTAAGGCTAGGCCTAGTGATACCTGTGATGATCTGTGCCAACCCCATTTCATCACATAGGTGTTTTAGAGGAGCTGACTTAGTACTGAGCCAGTCCAAGTTAAGATCACCTGATATTATTGTCTCGTTATTATTTTCACTCAGAAATTTGCCTAGATGGTGCAGTATGTCCCGACCACCAGAAGGCGGCCTATAGCATCCGATTATGTTAATGGTTCGATGGTTGAGATGGCTATCTTTATTGCTAAGCTTTCAAATTCCTTTGGCTTTGTGATAGTGTGCAGAACAGTAGTGGGTAATCTTTCATTAACATAGATGGCCACCCCTCACCTCCCCCCCCACCATGGCTCTATCTGTCAGAAAAAGGGAATAAGCTGGCAGCGTCATGGCTTGATCAGTAACGGTATTTTTTTAGCAATGTTTCTGTCACCACTAAGATGTCTGGGCCAGTATGCGAAATCCAAGCTTGCACATCCATTAACTTCTTTTGAATGCTACAGATGTTGACAAGCATCATTTTTTGTCCTTTTGCTGATGCAAAATTTGTAGGAGACAATAAAGGGGTTATAGGGCCAGGGTTACGCTCAACGTTTCCTGAGCAGAGAAGCACAAGTATTATTTGCTGAATATAGATTTTTGTGGAGATATTGATAAGTCAGCTTTGTTGTTTCTGCCTGGCATGTTTATGTTGAGAGTTAATCCTTGGACCTCTCTTTTCCATCACTGCTGCTGCGGAAAGAAGATTGCCTCTACAGAAGAACATTCTCTCTGTGTCTGCTGTCTTGGGCCTGACCATGAAGTTCCTAACTGTGAGCTCTGCCAGAAGTTTTAATCAAACAACCCTCAGGTGACGCAAAAAGGCTTTAAAATGTTTTTATTTTATTATTTTTCTGTTCACCCCCCCGAAGGGAGCTCAGCTCTGCCCAGATGCCACCCCCCCATGCCCAAGCTTACCCCCCTGGGCGGGGCCACCAGGCAGGCGCCTCCTCCCCGCTGTCCTTCGTAGCATACCCTGGCTTACCCCCCAGGGTGGGGCTATGGGAGCAGGGCCCTTCCCAGCAGACACTGTTGGCAGTGGGGATGGCGGCGGAACAGGGCATCATGCTTGGGGGCAGGAATTTTGTGACTTTCCGCAGTACCTAGGGATGGGGACATGCCGTGATGTCCGGCGTCCACCCAGCCCCTCTCAGCTGACTGTGCCAGCACAGTGTATCCCCCCAGCCTCCACCAGAGGTCTATGATGTGCCAGACACTCTACCCCCCTTCCCCCAGAGAAAGAGAGCAGTCTCTAGGACACCCAGTCCTTCTCCCCCTGGCCAGCCCTCCAAAGTCCCGAGTCCATTTCTGAACCCAGGTCATCTGCATTGCAGACGGATGCCCTGCCTTTGCGCCGATGGTCCAGCAGTTTAAAAAAATGTCTTAATGGAACAGCAAGCAGCCAGGTCTGGGCAGGGGTCCTCTGGGTTCCCAGCCTCTCAGTCGCCAGCAGGGTCGCTGAGCTCCCAGGCCTCTAAGGCCTGAGACAAGTCCTTGGGGAAAAAGTCATAAGAAAGATCGAGACCATTCTCCTCGTCGGCCATCTCGTTCCCCAATGGCCTCTTCATCCAGGGGTTCATCATCAGTTGTGGCTGCAGTGATGCACAAAGTCGCTGTCCAGGTCTCTGTGTCCTCCAGATATATACAGACAGTGCATCTGCCTAATACTCAAGGCGGCCGGTTGTCGACCTCCGGGTCATCAGCCCCTCCTTTGTCGACGGCCCTCTCATCAAGGCCTGCCCCTTCTCCTTCCAGGCTACCGGCTCTTCAGGTTCACAGGGTCCCTCAAGTGGGTCTTTGATCCCCCCCCCCCATCGATGCAGCCTTCGACTGTCGTTGAACCGAACAAAATTCTCGCCAAGTTTACTTCGGTAGTCGTTCACCAATTGTATGTTACCCAACGCATCCTTTCGTACCTCAACTATTGTGCCATACCCTACCTATTGTATGCGCTATTGCACCCAGGTCATGACTGGAAAAGGCACCTGTGCCAGTGCACTCACCTGGTAAACAAAGTTTAAATAAATAAAATTAAATTGGGTGCATACAGGCCTACTTCACCAGCGATGTTGACGGCATCCTTGGTGCCGACACCTCCTGGTTGGCTGTGGGAAGCTCCCTGCAAACCATCGTCAGCGGAGCTGGATTTGGAAGAGATCGACGTTGAAGAGAAGTACCATCTTGACCTCATTCTTCCTGATGAAGAGGAGGATGAGGAGGTCTTTACTTCAGACAGATCCACAGCCTCCAATGTTAGTAAGGACTCTGTCAAGTATACCCCTAGGTCTCCTCCTGTGGACCCTACATTTTTCAATGTGATGAAACAATTGTCCTCAGCCATGGGTTTCCACATGGAGGAGGAGGAGATCACCAGAAAGGATCTGGTGGACTTTCTGGAGATCCCAGAGTCTCCCCCAAAGATCATTCCTCCTATTCTCCCTGCACTGAGGAATGCTGCCACTGCAGCCTGGCACAGGACAAACATGGTGCTGGCTATGTCCCGCAGGGCAGACAAATGTTATCATGCCCCTCAGGGGTTTCCTTAACATGCTACCCAGCCAGAAACTGATTCAGTGGTCATCAAGGCACCTCATGACAGGTCTAAGGCGCCTAAGCACCTTAGATCTTACTTCAAGAGGGTTCTTGCAGTAGGTCATAACAAATGGGACTAACGGCACCTGGCATCTGGACCTCACAGTAGACTTTTCCAGCAGTGCCTGACGGGGGACCACCCAACCAACATCACGTGACAATGTCAGAGTGACCCTATATAGTGGGCGGTCCCCATGCCCGCCCTCCAGTTCTTTCCCGCAATCGCCTCATGTAGTCACCTAGCGGTAGACCTCTTCAGCGATCACCAGTTTTTATGTTTGCTTGCATGCATGTGCAAGAAACATAGTGCCTTCATTGGAGATTTCGGAGGTGTGACACCTCCTCCTCCAATTCAATCAGTGGGCTGGCAGGCACGGCCCCTGTAAGCCAATGCATTTTGGAGCTGTCTATGACACGCTCCAAAATGCAGTGGCATACAGTTGAAAGGGGGAGCTACGCCTGAGTGAGCACCGATAAGATATCGGCTGCTCACGCGCCATGCCCCCACGAACAGGCAGTCGCGGCGCCGTGCTAGATAAGCCGACGGGTGCTCAATCCCGTCGCTGAACACCCCCACCAAGTCCTTGTGCCACGCTGGAGCCCACCCAGCGTGGCAAGCAATAGCCAGCGATTTTTATTTTGCAGCTGGTGGTGCCCAATCCCCGTCGGCTGAATGCTCCAAGTCCTTGTCGACGCTGTGAAGCCACCCAGTGTGGCAAACGTCCCACAACGTCTTTTTTGTCTTTAGACCTGTAAAATGAAAACTGTCAGCGTGCTCTCCCAACCGCCCTCCCACAACCCGCACCCACCCACTGCGCACCCAGCCTCCCCACCCCCCACCCCATACTTACCTCCGGACTCCAGCGCGACGATCTTCGGTGGACCGGGAACACGTCTGCACTCTTCAAAGCCGACCGCGAACTGAGGAAATGCCGGTAAGCTGTATAATGGGTTACATAGGGGGGTTTCAACTTTATTGCATATCTCAGGCATTTTTGGGAATTTTTGCACCAAATTTTCAACATGGAGTTTTTGGGACCCCTTCTCATGAATTATGTCACTGTCATGGCGTTATTTGGGCCCGAAGGGTGATTTCGTGCAGTGACTGCGAAATCATCCTTCAGGTCCGAACACTGCCATGACAGTGACATCATTAATGAGAAGGGGTTCCAAAAACCCCATGTTGAAAATTTGGTGCCAAAATTCCAAAAAATGACTGTTTTATGAGGGTGTGTTGTGCAGTTCCTATGCAGGCTCGTAAGTTCGCGAAATTTCAATATTTTCACTCCAGATTTTCAACATTGCCATTTTACCACACCTTCTTATGAGTAGTATAGCTGTCATTTTTCACATCTCACCCAAAATATGTTTCCACCCATGTAGCGCAGAATGGCGCAGTTGGTGTGCGAAATCAATGTACAGGACAAATTAAGAAAGTCACAGTGACACTGTTCATGAGCAGAGGTATTAAAATGGCCATGTTGAAAATTTGGTGAAAAATTCCTAAAACGACTGTTTCATGAGGTGCATTTCGCAGTTCCTACGACACTCGTCGTAAGGTCGGAATTTTCAATATTTTCACTCAGATTTCCAACATTGCCATTTTATCACACCTTCTTATGAGCAGTACAAGCTGTCATTTTTCACGTCACCCAAAGCGTGTTTCTGCCCATGTAGCACACAATGGCGCAGTCGGTGTGCGAGATCAATGTACAGGACAAATTAAGAAAATCACAGTGACACTGTTCATGAGCTCAGGTGTTAAAATGGCTATGTTGAAAATTTGGTGAAAAAATTCCTAAAAATGACTGTTTTACGAGCGTGCGTTGCACAGCTCCTATGCACACTCGTAAGTTCACGGATTTTCAATATTTTCACTCCAGATTTTCAACATTGCCATTTTACCACACCTTCTTATGAGTAGTATAGCTGTCATTTTTCACATCTCACCCAAAACGTGTTTCTGCCCATGTAGCGCACAATGGCACAGTCGGTGTGCGGAATCAATGTATGGGACAAATTAAGAAAGTCACAGTGACACTGTTCATGAGCAAAGGTCTTAAAATGGCTATGTTGAAAATTTGGTGAAAAAATTCCTTAAAATGACTGTTTTATGAGGGTGCATTGTGCAGTTCCTACGCACACTCGTAAGTTCGCGAATTTTCAATATTTTCACTCCAGATTTTCAACATTGCCATTTTACCACACCTCCTTATGAGCAGTATAGCTGTCATTTTTCACATCTTGCCCAAAATGTGTTTCCACCCATGTAGTGTACAATGGCGCAGTCGATGTGCAAAATCAATGTATGGGACACATTAAGAAAATCACAGTGACACTGTTCATGAGCAGAGGTCTTAAAATGGCTATGTTGAAAATTTGGTGAAAAAATTCCTAAAAATGACTGTTTTACGAGAGTGCGTTTCGCAGTTCCTATGCATGCTCGTAAGTTTGCAAATTTAATATTTTCACTCCAGATTTTCAACATTGCCATTTTGTTACACTTCCTTATGAACAGTACAACTGCCATTTTTCATATGTCGCCCAAAATGTGTTTTCACACATGTAGCGCACAATGGTGCTGTTGGTGTGCGAAAGCAATGTTTAGGACAGATTAAGAAAATCACAGTTACACTGTTCATGAGCAGAGGTCTTAAAATGGTGATGTTGAAAATTTGGTGACAAAAGTCCATAAAATGACTGTGTTACGAGTGAGCAATGCGCAGTTTCCACGCACCCTCGTAAGTTCATGACTTTGTAATATTTTCAGTCCAGATTTTCACCAGTGGCATTTTTTCACACTTCCTTATGAACAGTACAGCTGTCATTTTTCACAACATGGCTGAAGTGTGTTTTCACACTTTCAGCGCTGAGATGCATGGTCGCATGGGAAATCATTGTTCGGCACAGATAAAGAAAATCACAGTGACACTGTTCATGATCGGAGGCACCAAAATGCCTGAGTTGACAATCTGCTGTAAAATATCCCCAACCTAATTATATTACTGGTGTGCGTTGCACAGTTTCTATGTACCCTCATGACTTCACCATTTTTTTAAATATTTGTACTGCAGATTTGCAACATTGCCATTTTTTACACCTCCCCATGAACAGTACAGCTGTCATTTTTTACATCCTGTTCGGAATGTTTTTGCTCCTGTGGTGCTAAATGCCGTACTCACTGTGCATAAGCAGCTTTCGGCTAACAAACTGATATTCCCCATTCATGAGGTGGGGTAAAAAAAAAAAAATGTTGAAAATTTGGAGTGAAAATACCAATGAATGCCTGAGGTATTAGGGTTTCCAACCATAACGCCCAACCCTGTAGAGAATGACAGGCTTCAGGGGTGTGACTTGGGATTCTTGCCTGTAATGCTCATACCATTCCACACCCTGCAGCCAGTGAGAGGCATCGAGGTATGCCTTGGACTCTTCAGCCCCAAAGTTCACCCCATTCTCCTATATCGCACCCATCTCACCGCATTTCCTAATGAAATGGGGTGCGCATAAGGCAAACACCCAAGGAACACCATGACACTTGTCAGTGTCTGCAGGGTGGGTGTTAGTGAAATGGCTAGGCCGTTATGCCTGATGACCCAAACGCACACCCCAATGCCTGTCACTCTCTGCAGGGTGGTGGTGGGGTTGGCTTCAGTTCAGTACTTCACTGCCATTCCTATTACGCAGCTCTGTAACTTCTACATTACCACTGCCAATGCCAGCAAGCAAACATTCGGCATTGACAAATGCTTGTTTTGTGTAGTTCTTCTACTACTTTTCCAAGTTTTTCAGTAGCTTTAACGCTGTCTTCACCTACTTCTAAGAAGAAGTGTGAAACCTGTGGCACCCAGATTCTGCACAAGGACGGGTATCCAAAGTGCGTCATTTGCTTAGGCCCAGACCATCCTTCGGCCACCTGCCCAGATTGCCAACCGTTCAATCAGGCCACCCGGAAATGGAGGCAGCAGGCTCTGGAGGCCCATTTATTGAAGACCCATTTGGCCTCTTTGGAAAAGCTAATGGAGAGAATCAGAGACTCGACTTCACCTTCTTCTAGCAGCTCGCCTTCAAAACATAAGAAGAAAGAGAAGCACTGGGAGCGGGAACACCAGTCAGAAGGTTCCAAGGCCGAGACTTCCAGGTCTGCTTCTAGCAAGACCTCACTTCTGCTGCCGCCTATCAAGGTAGTCTAGGCCGCATCCGGGTCTTCCAGTGGAACCACTGCCACCTTAACTCCGGTTTTGGCAGGTAAGTCAGCCTCTGGCTCCTCCGGTGACCACACCGCTCCAGCCACTAAGTTGTTCCCCGGCTCCTCTGGGGACTGCATAGCCACTGATAAGTCAGCTCCTCACTCCTTGGGGACCCACACGGCCTCAGCCGCTAAGTTGGAAGGAGGCACCTCCCCCTCCCACATGGCTTCAGCATCTTCTAAGATGGCCTCCTCTGGTGGCTGCATAGATGTGACTCTCCCATCGGGGACTTCAGTCAACACACCCGACGTCCAGATGAGCCCGGGGAAGACTGCCCTCTTCCCTTTCTCCCTCGCGGGTTACTCAGCCATCGAATCCAGCTACCCCAAGTGGAGACAGAGCCAGTCCCCTGGATGTGGAACACACTCCGGGCTCTGATCCACGCTCCCCTCCTGGGGTCTCGGGATATAAGACCTCTCCTCCTCCATCTGGGCCTGCTACAGAGATGCCTGCTGTCCCTCCGAGGAGTCCTTCCCGGCAGGTTTCTGACCTCATGCCGGACCTTCCTCCTCCATCAGATCCAGCAAAATCTCTCCCGACGCCGGACCCTCCGACTCAAGTCTCCTTGCCAGGACCCAATTGTCTGCCTTCACCACAGGATCCTTCGGCAGACCCGGGTCCATCATCAGATACCCTGTGATGGGCCCCACTGCCAGCTCATCTGCCGCCAGATCCACATCTGATGCCAGACCCTCTGGTCCTGTTGACAGCTATTCCAACGTTGGCTCTTCCGACACCGGATCAGCCTCTTATATACACAGTGGCTAGTTTGGCGGGAGCTCCCCCGACGTCAGCCCCAACCGACAATGGGGTTTTTTTCGAGACTCCTTCAGGTCCTGCAATACCCTTCAGGGTACTCCTTGGGCTATCTCCCTGCTAGCCCATTGCCTGACTGGCATTCTGTGGGACATTATTTTCCCAGTTACGTGCCATGCCCGGGTTACTCTTCTCAGGGATATCATGGGTACAACTACCCACCTCCCTATGCATTCCCTCCTCCTCCTCCTCCTCCTCCACCCTCCGACTCCACAGCCGGACCTCAAGGCTTTTATCCAATCTTGGTAGAAGGAGGTGCAGTCCGAGTTGGTGATGGACCTAGAGAGCAGACTCCCACTTCCTCACTTTCCTGATGGGTCCTCGTCCCCTGAGAGCTCCCATCCCTCTACGGTTCACGTCAGGGGACCAGATCCTAAAACTGTTTCTCTTCCAGATTTTGAAGCAGGAGACAATCCAGACTCTGGGGAGAACTCTTCTAAGGATTTGTTGGGTTGTGAATCCCCAGTCCCTAAGGGTTAGGATTCTCCTAAATCCCCACCTGAGGATCCTTCCTTTTCAGACCTTTTGAGGTCCATTCAGGCCTTTTATGACTGGTAGTCAGAGGATCAGGATCCAATGAGACAAAGACTTGCCGAACACCTGGAACTGGAGTCTATGTCTCCCATTCCAGTTCCTCCTTGGATTGGGCCTCATCAAGACCTCACCATGACCATCTGGCAACTGCCTCACTCCATCTCAACCATCCTGAAGAGAGCAGACAGGACTTACCGGGCCCCTAAGGATGCCTCTTTTCTGGCTGTGCATGCTAAGACAGACTCTGTTGTCATCTCGGCTGCTCAGGACTGCTCCACTGCACCTAAGCACATGAGCACTACTCCTCCAGACAAAGAGTCACGGCAGTTTGACCAGTTCAGGAAGAAAGTTTTTCCTTGGTTACGTGCATGTTATGGTCTCTGAACTACGTAGCCCATATGGTGTCTCACTAGAAGGCCACCTTAGCCAAGCTCGAGGACCGTATCCAATCTATGGCGGATTCAGGCCTTAAGGAGGAGCTTACTAGGAACATTCATCTATCCAAGATTTCTTGTAGGCATGTTCTTCGAGCCACTTACAACTCTGTCGACACAGTGACTCAGACCTCGACGACTACCGTCTTCCTTCAGCGGCATGCTTGGCTCCACATTTATGGCCTCGCCAATGTGGTTCAGTCTGCAATCCAGGACACCCCCTTTAGGGGCTCAGTGATTTTTTGGGGAAGGACACCAAAGACGACAGTACAGACCTTCAGGAACGAGGCCAAGCTCTTAGGTCTGTGAGGCCCATGTACCAATCGGGCACTCAAGCACAGCAGCTCTTTTGGAAAAGGATCTGGAGGCAGTGTAAGTGAAAAACCCAGTTCTGTCAGGGTAAACACAAGGCCACAGGGCTCTGTCCAACGCCCCTGCCTTCAAAAACCAGCACCGGACCAGGGGCCCTCTCCCAGCTTGACCTGCCACCTCCTGACTCCCCGGCCCAACCCTCTCCCCCAGGCTCAGCGCGAGGAGCTGGTGGGGGGAGGTTTGCTCATCACGTGCAGGAGTGATGAAGCATCACCTCTGACAAGTGGGTCTTGCAGTTAGTGTCCCAAAGACACACCTTGGAGTTCCTGGAACCTCCTCAGGAGTCTCCACCACGACAGTCATCATACTCTCAGAACCAGGTCTTTCTAGTAAGGGAGGAAGTTCAGGCTTTGTTGTCAAAAGAAGCAATAGAGCTAATCCCCTTTTTGGCACAGAAGGCAGGGGTTTTACTCCCACTTTTTCCTGGTTCCAAAAAAGACAGGCAACCTAAGACCAATTCTCAGCCTCAGCAGGCTAAACCTGTTTGTCGAGTACAAAAAGTTCAGATGCTTACCCTCCAGAGCCTCCTACCTCTTCTACAGGAAGATCAGTGGTTGTGCGCACTGGATATGCAGGGTGCTTACCTGGACATCCCGATCTTCCCCAGCCACCACCATTTCCTGCAGTTTACATTCCAGTGGGAGCACTTCCAGTTCAGAACCCTCCCCTTTGGTCTCTCTTCGGCACCCAGGGTTTTTACCAAGTGCCTAGTGGTAGTGGCTGCGGCCCTGAGATGGCAGGGCATGGTGGTTTTTCCCTACCCGGCAATTGGCTGATTTCGGCTCCATCCAAGGATTCCCTTTCGGAGGCCCTTTTAGTCCACCCTGGATTTGTTCTCCAGACTGGGGTTCACAGTCATTGTCCCCAAGTCCTTGTTGACTCTGTCTCAATGGCTTCAGTTTATTGGAGTGGTTCTGGATACAACCTAGGGCATAGCCTTTCTTCCTCCAGACTGGAGGGAAACTCTGATCAAGCAGACTACTACGGTGGTCTCTTCCAGATATCTCCCAGCCCGAGAGGTCCTTCGGTTACTGGGTTTGATGGTGGCCTCTATCGCCATGGTTCCCATGGCGAGGCTCCACATGAGAATCACTCAGTGGTCCTTGTGGGTTCAGTGGGATCAGTTCTAGGATGACTTGGACCAGCGGTCCTAATTTCCTCTGCTGTTCAGAGAGATTTACTTTGATGGAAGGATCCCTCGAACCTCTCTTTGGATCTCCCGTTTCGAGGACCAGTACCCCTCAGAACTTTGACCACAGATGCCTATAATCTGGGTTGGGGGGCCCATCTGGGGAACCACCAGACTTACGGACTTTTGTCCCAACTGGAGATGTCTCTGCACATCAATATTCTGGAGATGAGGGCAGTACTGTATGCTCTACAAGTGTTTCAGTCTGCCCTCTCCAAGGGATTACTGCTTATCCAGATGGGCGACATGTCTGTAGTATGGTACCGCAACAAGCAGGGAGGCACTCGCTTGTATCCCCTTTGCAGGGAAGCGATGAGAGTGTGGGACTGGGCAGTCCAGCACGGTCTGTATCTCACAGCAGTGCATGTTCCAGGAGTGGAAAACATTGTGGCGGACTGCCTAAGCAGATCGTTCACCCTCACTCACAAATGGGGACTAGATCAGGAAGTGGCAGAGTCACTATTCCGGAGATGGAGGCGACCGGAACTCGACCTCTTCACCTCCCCGTCCCACACAAAGCTTTCCAGCTTTTGCTCTTTTGTTCCAGAGCATGATGCTTTCTGGCATGACACGTTGTCTCTCTCCTGGACAGGGAGATTCTTGTACGCCCTCCTCCTGTTTCCCATTCTTCAGAGGGTGCTTATCAAGCTTCAGGCAGAACGAGCATGAATGATCCTCATTGCTCCTCTCTGGCCCAGACAAATTTGGTTCCCACTTCTTCAGTTGTCGAGGGAACCCCCATTTCCACTTCCATTGAGGCACAGCCTTCTAACCTAGGACGAGGGTCGGCTGCTGCACCCGGGGCTCAGGACCCTGCATCTTCAAGTGTGACTCCTGCAGACATAGCAATTTCCCATTTTGGGGTCTCCTCCAGAGTTGCCCAAGTGATTGTGGAAGTCAGGAAGCCTTCCACGAGATCCACTTATGCCATGAAGTGGAAGCGTTTTTCTATTTGGGTGGCTTCCAAGGGTTGGGACCCCTTTACTTGTTCAGCTCCACAGCTCATGGAGTACCTCCTTCACCTCTCAGATTCAGGGCTCTCTTATTCTTCTTTGAAAGTGCACCTGTCTGCCATTTCAGCGTACCACGTGCTGGTGGATGGTAAACCCGTGGCACAGTTAGAGATCTCGAAAACCTTTCTGAAAGGGATTCTTCAGCTGAAACCTCCCCATCTGCAGCCCCACTCCACCTTGGGACTTTAACTTTGAGTTGGAGAAGCTCTATCTCCCTCCTTTTGAACCAGCGATGAGCTGTGATATGTGCTTTCTATCGTGGAAAGCGCTGTTTTTAGTTGCTATTACTTCTGCTCGAAGAATTTCCGAGCTCCAGGTTCTAGTTTGTAAGGAGCCTTACCTTATTTTTCACAAGGACCGGGTGGTCCTCAGAACTCATCCTAGGTTTCTTCCTAAGGTGGTATCAGAGCTCACTCTTAAGCAGTCAGTTGAGCGTCCAGTCTATTATCCATCTCCAGTGAATAGAGGTGAGGCTCCATTGCATACCCTAGACGTACACCTTATTCTCTGGTGTTACACTTTCTGGACCAAAGATGCACGTAAGGATGACCAGCTCTTTGTTTCCTTTGCTCCCAAGACTTTGGGAAAAGCTGTCTCGAAGCAGTGCCTCTGTAAGTGACTAACAAACTGTGTTTGCTTCTGTTACCAGAAGCATGAAAAACCCTTGCTGGGGTCTGTCAAAGCTCATTCCACTAGGCACATGGTTACATCAGCAGTCTTTCTCCATAATGTTTCTGCAGCAGAGATTTGTGCAGCAGCAACCTGGAGTTCCGTCCATAGCTTGACCAAGCATTACAGTCTGGATATTGCTTCTAGGTGATGAGACAGGTTCGGCCTAGCTGTTCTGCAGGGCCTTCTGTCCTAGACCAGTTCCATTCTGGACTTTATTTGTTCCTCCTCCTGGTTTTCTTTCTGTCTCTCTTTGGATGGACTGCTTGGGATTCAGTCCTATTTGTTGTGACCTACTGCAGGAACCCTCTCGAAGTAAGATAGTACAGTTACATAAGAACTTACTGTAACAGTAGATCTTCGAGAGAGGTTTCTGCAGTAGGTCATGGTTTTCTCTCCTTTCTTCCCCCAAATTATTTGCTTTTTGGGTCTCCAGACCAAGCTTTCCTCTCCTTACTGGCTCTGGCGGGAGAACTAGAGGCGGGCATGGGGACTGCCCACTGTATAGGGTCATGCTGACGTCATCACGTGACGTCGGGTGGGCTGTCCTCTGTCGGGCATTGCTGGAAAAGTCTGCTGTGAGGTCCAGACACCAGGTGGCGCTAGTCCCATTTGTTATGACCTACTGCAGGAACCTCTCTCGAAGAGCTACTATTATGGTAAGTTCTTATGTAACTGTATTTTCTCTTCCCCGGACAAAGAGTCTCAAAGGATAGACCTTTGGGAAAGAGGGTTTATCCCTCCTCCACCCTTAAGCTGAGGATTTCCAATTACCTTTCTCATATGGTAAAATACCAGAACGCCAACTGGAAGAAGGGCAAAGCTGACACTCAGGCCCTCCCAGATGACACACAGAGGTAGGAGGTTCTTAAGTGTTTGCAGACCTCTGAGGATGTTGGCAAACACCTCCTCAGGGCCCTCTATGATATCTCGGACACTGCTGCCAGGGCTGCTGCCACTGGCATCTGCCTACATAGGCACTCCTGGCTGCGGGTCTCTGGCTTTGCTGCTGATCTTCAGCAGAAGGTGCTTAACACTCCCTTTAATGGCACAAAGCTCTTTAGGCCTGATGTCCAGGACATCAATGATTTGCAGGCATCCAGCAGGGCTATAAAGTCTGTCCATGCCCTCTGCCATGCCCAGCCTAAGGGTAGACAGTACCCTCCCTTTTGCAAGGCATCCAAAAGGCCTGGAACAGCCCCTGTGGCTGGATCCACCAGTGCTTGACTCCTTGCCAGACCCCCTCTTTTGGTCCCCGACCAAGAGGTGGTGATTGAAGGTCAGTTCTTTTTCCATCTGATTCAGTGGAGAACCATAACTCCGGATGCATGGATTCTGCAAATCATAGAAACGTGTCACACACTGGCGCTCATTAAGCATCCTTCAGAAACCCCTCCCCTGCCCTCCTGCTACCCTCCGGCTCACTTATCTGTTCTCTTGGAGGAAGTACATAAAGCCAGTACCCAGGTGCCAGAGAAACAAGGGGTTCTATTCCAGGTGTTTCATGGTTCCCAAAAAGACCGGAGATCTGAGGCCCATTTTAGGTCTAAAGGACTTCAGTCTGTGTGTCCAATACCGAAAGTTCAGGATTGTAACTTTGCCAGGCATGATGCCTCTGCTCAAAACAGGCAACTGGCTCTGTTCAGTAGACATGCAGGATGACTACCTGCACATCTCCTCCTTAGCCGATGCAACAGGAGGGCGCACCCTGCCCCGGAGCACCCACCGACGACCCTGAGCCGCCGCGACCACGAGCCGAGGCAACAGGAGGGCGCACCCTGCACTGGAGCACCCACCGACGACCCTGAGCTACCGTGACCGCGAGCTGAGGCAACAGGAGGGCGCACCCTGCCCCGGAGCACCCACCGACGACCCTGAGCCGCCGCAACCGTGAGGTAACTGCCTGAGAAACGAAACTGCGTACAGCCTGTCTCTCTTTTGTCCGACTTTGAATTTTGGCGCCTTCACAGCCTGGACTCTTGAAAGTTACCAGCACACCTAAAATAGCTCGTTGTCCCTCTAATTTAAATCTGTGCTGCAGCTAAGAAAAGTACACCCTATTTAGTGAGCAGCACTGTTAAAAGTGCTCCATATCTTTGGACTGCATTACCTCGAGTGCTCAATCGGTAACGGCTGGGTAACATCTTCTGCAGCTCCCTGGCTCGAATCGGCCGGTCGGCACTGCGCTAAAAGAAGGAGCGCTCACTCTAGGGAGGGCAAAACTCGTTCTTAGTGACTTATTTTGTATGTAAAAGTTATAAACTCAGATAGTAGCACATATTACTTTACAGCCTTTACTTGGACTAACCCAGATGCAAAAGGTATACACTGATGCCAGTAATTAATTATAGTACTGAAAGCTGCATATGCAAGATAATTTTGTTTTTTGGGAAAGCCTTAAACCATTTACAGTACAGTCTGCCTATTTGCAATCTAATCCTTCCGCCTACTTTCTTTGTCCCTCTCTCCTCCCCTCTCAAAGCTCCTCCAATCTCACATCTTTCTGTTTTCAGCTTCCCTATATTAGAAGAGCACTCACCCTCTCTCTCTCTCCTTAGCCGAGGCAACAGGAGGCGCACCTGCCCGAGCACCCACTGCAACCCTGAGCCGCCAGCATCAGAGGTAACTGCCTGAGAAACGAAACTGCATACAGCCTGTCTCTTTGTCCGACTTTGAATTTTGGCGCCTTCACAGCCTGGACTCTTGAAAGTTACCAGCACACCTAAAATAGCTCGTTGTCCCTCTAATTTAAATCTGTGCTGCAGCTAAGAAAAGTACACCTATTTAGTGAGCAGCACTGTTAAAAGTGCTCCATATCTTTGGACTGCATTACCTCAGTGCTCAATTGGTAGCGGCTGGGTAACATCTTCTGCAGCTCCTGGCTCGAATCGGCGGTCGGCACTGCGCTAAAAGAAGGGCGCTTTCCCGCAGTCGCTGCGCGACTGCTCCCACCGCCCCACCACCACCCTTGTCCGGCTGTAGTTTTATAGGGTCAGACCACGCCTAACACGCCCTTTTGACGCCCCTAGGCAGTGAAAATTACTATCTCCTCAGTTTTCCATTAGCAGGTTATAACGCTCTACAATTAGAGGGCGTACTAAAATAGTCAGTCTCTCAAACTGAAACTAATCAAACTAGTAAGACCCTCTAAACCCTATTACTCTCCCTAGACTCAGCTTGTTTCTGTAACATAGAGCATTTCTAACTTTATATTTAAGATGTCCATTAAAACCTTTGTAATACTTTTACTTGTAACAATCCTTGTTAATCCAATACTGGTCAAAGTCCCAGACAACCCTAAAATAACTTCACTTGGCTGTACCCAATCTACTAATGCTAAGTATCCGCTGTTTCAAATGTCCTTTCAACATCCCTTTGACACCTTCTCACTTATTATTCCACATAAGCTCACATACCACTTAGCCTACTACCTTCATAAACCCTTGGTGAGCAAATTTCCTTTGCCAACTCCTCTCATCCTACGTAAGCTGCGGCACTTCCTTCTTATAGCATTACTTTTATCTGGGGACATTGAACAAAACCCTGGACCTGTAACACCTAACCTGTCACCAAATACTGCAACAGCTGAACTCTAAGGGACTATGGATTGCGCACATGAATATTAGGACCTCCTGCATAATCTAATTGAACTTGAGGCATGGGTTGCACAGAACCTCCTGACATCCTTTGCCTGTCAGACGGCTAAAGCCCTCTATTGCTGATCATCTATGTGCCTTACCCAACTATAATCTCATTAGGCAAGATAGGGTCACCTCAAGCATGGGGGTGGAGTTGCTATCTCGTAAAACAACACATGCTACTAGTCCAAAATGCTCTTCCTGCCCTACCTCTATGTGAAGCGCTCCATGCAACGCTTCTACTAGGCTCAAAGTTACACATATTTTGTGCCTATAACCCTCCTGTGGGAGGAATAAAAGGCCTAGAAGATCTCCTCTTACTAATAGATAATACCGCTGGCCAGAATGAAGTCCTCGTATTGGGTGACCTAAACCTAAACTGGGCTAGTAAATCTTTCCAGGCCTCCCACACCTTAGTACAAAGCCACAACTTTCATCAGCTGATCTCTGACCCCACCAGGGTCAGGGCTCCCCCTCAGTCTAGCACGCTTATTGATTGGATCCTTACTAACCACCCTGATAGCATTAGCTGCGCAGGTACCCTTCCAGATGTAATCAGTGATCACTCCCGATCTATTGTATCTGGAGCTCAAAGTAAAAACCATCTTCACCCCAAGACTTGTCACGTTCCGCAACCTTGCCAAGTTCAATCCTATTCACGTTACCCGTGACCTCTCCTTGATTGACTGGTCCTCCATCCACAGTGCAGCTAATGTCCAGTCTGCTCTTGATAGCTTCCTTACAAAATTTAGTCAGCTGCAAGACTCCGATGCCCCATGGATCACTAGGCGCTTTCGAGGTACTCAGACCAAGTGGCTGACAAAAGATCTGCTAACCCAGATAAGGGCCAGAGATAAAGCCTGGCGTTGTTTTAAGTCCACAGGATGGAATCTGACTACTGCCATTACGCTCACTGAGAAATGCTTGCAAAGGACATCCGTCTATCAAAAGCGCTTTCTGCAGGAACCTACTAATAAGAGCCTCTGGTGACTCCAGAAATTCTGGACCACCATAAAACCCTCCTTGGTTTCTAATCAAAGGCCCATACAAATGACATGCTGTTAGCGGCATTCATGCAACAACCCGTTAACTATAGCCAATACCTTTAATCACCATTTTCAGATTTATCAAGCTACCTGACCTCTTTCCCAACTGGCCACACTGCTCTGCCCCAACATGACACCACACTCCACTCCGAACCCCCTTTTAGGTTTCGGATCATTCAAAAAGTAGAACTTTTACTTCTTTCCATCAAAGAAAATACTAGCCCTGGAGCAGGCGGTCTTGAACCCAGGCTTCGAAAGCTGCGGCCCCTTCATAACCTCCCCACTAACCAAAATCTTCAATATGTCCCTCTGCTGTGGTATAGTCCCAAATATATGGAAAATTGCTAAAATCACTCCTATTCCAAAAAGGGAGACCCAAGGAATTAGGAACTATCGTCCCATTGCTATACTTTCTGTATTAAGCAAAATCTTGGAAAAATTAGTAGCCACCCAAACAATCAAATACCTCCAAAAATATAACCTCTTTCTAACTCTCAACACGGTTTCCATAAAGGTCACAGTACCACCTCTGCCCTGCTGAAGCTGACTAGTGACATTTATTCCGCCATGGACCTAGGCCTTCTGACAGGTGCAATTTTCATCGCCCTAACTAAAGCTTTTGACCTGGTCAACCACACACTTCTTCTTGCAAAACTTCGGTCATTTAGTTTCTCCTCAGATACCATTACCTGGTTGAAAGCTACCTGACTGACAGACAACAAGCTGTGGTATTTAATTCAGCAATCTCAGATCATGCACCGATCCGCGTAGGAGTACCCAGGGCTCCATTCTTGGTCCTCTACTTTTCGATCTTCATTGATGACATTCCTTTAACTGCACGAACTGCTCATCTCTGCTCTCGCTGATGATCTGGTCATCTACCACAGTGCAAAAACTTCAACTTCCTAAACCATCCCTTGCCTTGGATTTGCAGTATCCAGACCTGGCTCACTGATAATAAACTAGTCCTTAACTCTAGCAAATCCTACTCAATGTTGTTTTGGCTCATGAGCTAGACTCAAATCAAATCTAAACCCCCTTATCATCTCATGTGCGGACAGCTCCCCTCTACCCTCTGTCAAATCCTTTAAATATCTAGGTGTCACCCTGGATGAATCTCTTGACCTTGACCTTCATATCTCAACTATCTGTAAGTCCGTAAATGCCAAGATAGGAAGTGCCTATCGCTCCAGCTATGCCCTCACCCCTCAAGCCAGACTAGCCGTGGCTCAAGGTTTCCTTATACCAGCACTAGCATATGGCTCCTCAATCTACCAATCCGCATCTAAGTCCTCCCTCCATAAATGGGACACCACTTACAACAGCATCTGTCGCTATGCCTCTGCTGCACCGTGTTTCAAGCACCACTGCCAACTCTATTTGGACCTAAACTGGCTTAGCCCCTCCGCCTATCATCTCTAGTCCTTTGGATCATTAATTGACTCTGTCACCAGAACAGGCCTCCCCATCCCTCTCCTCTGCTTTGGAATTACAACCTCTCACTTATGTACTACGATCCAACGATAAAGCCCTTCTGCACATTCCAAGATGCAGAACAAACATGGGCACGCGTGCTTTTGCTTACACACCCCTAAATACTGGAATTCTATACCCTTCTCTATCAGTCAAACTAACACCCATGCTGCCTTTAGAAACTACACCGTGAATACCTTCACCTTACACCCCTGCACCTGTTTTAACCCACCTTGAACCTTCATCCCTCCCTGCTCTCTCCTCATCTCCATCTAGACTACCGCCTTTATATTTCCCTCCTCTCCTAATCCAAGCTTGCCTACTCTCTTACACCATCCTCTCCTCTCTCCCTACTTCGCTCTCCCTCTCCACTGTCTTAGCACTTATTGTACTGTATCTCACTACCTATCTACTTCTGAACTTTCTTATGTTACCCCCTACTGTCTATAATTTGATTTTCACAGTACTTCCACCTTTCACTATTCATTATGTCAATATGTTTATATCTAAGACCTATACATTGTTTTCTACCCTGATTTGTACTGCCTTCATGTGCTGCGTCACATGTATATTGTTTGTCTGTAAACTGTTTTTCTTACCCTGATTTGTACTGCCTTCATGTGCTGCGTCACATGTAAATTCTTTGTCTGTAAACTGTTTTCTCCGGTGCGTGCCTGAAAATAGGCATTGTCTGCCTAGTGCACTTACCCAGTTACCAAAAGCAAAATAAATAAATAAATAAATAAATAAATCTCAGTCTTTCCCCCTCACAGCAGGTTTCTCCACTTTCTTTTTCAGGGCAAGCATTACCAATTCAAGGTGCTGCCCTTTGGCTTGTCCTCTCACCACGGGTCCACCAACTGCTTAGGAACAGTAGCTGTAGCCCTCAGAAGGGAGGGACGGTATGTTTTCCCTTGCCTGTATGATTGGCTCCTAAAGGCCCCATCCAGATAGCAGCTCCTGTGGACTCTAACTCTCCTGTTGTTCCACTCCTTGGGTATTACGGTCAGTCTGCCCAAGTCGGTCCTGGTACTGTCCCAGAGACTGCAGCATATAGGGATGGTTCTGGACTCAGCACAGGGGAAGGCTTTCCTACCCCAGAGCAGGGTGGAGTGCCTTATGGCCCAGGCTCAGGAGGTGGCCCAGAGCTGTTTTGTTCCTGTCAGGGTGTGCCTGAGGCTGTTGGGTCTAATGGCAGTTGCCTTCCCACTGTTCCACTGGCCAGACTCCATATGCACATCCTCCAGTGGGCTCTCTGAGTGCAATGAGACCAACACACTGTGAGTTAGATGAGTTTGTGCTGGTCTCCTCCCCAGTCCTCAAAGTGCTCCAATGATGGCTGGACCCCTTGAACCTGCTGCAAGGAGTCCCATTTTAGATCTCTTCTCCACAGCAGATCCTCACCACAGATGCTTCTGGGTTGGGCTGGGGAGCTCACCAGGGTCCCTTTCAAACCTGGGACTCCTGGTCTCAAGTTGAGGCCTCCCTGCAGATCAGTGTCCTGGAGTGGTGGGTGGTGCTTTACATCATGCAGGCCTTTCTGAACCACCTTGCTCCGGGTCAGCTGCAGGCGGATGATCTCAGTGCATTGTACTATATCAACAAGCAGGAGGGACTCTATCGTACCCCCATGCAGAGAGGCCATGAGTGTGTGGTGTCACAAACCCACTCCTGAGGATCAGGTCCACTGAGCCCACAGTGCCCACCCCTAAGTGCAATCCATGACAGGGAGGGGGAAACAGGGGATACCCTCTTTGGATCCTTCTATAGTGCTCACTGAATTCACAACTGAACACTTGCCACAAAGTCCCAGGGTCCCCTCTTTACTCTGGAATAGGGTACAATACTAGTCTTGAGTCTTGTAGCCAAATATGAACCCTTCTTGGTTGTTACACAAAGGGGGAAGATCCAGGTATTACAACTTCTTCAGGGTAACGTTGTAACCCTGATTCTGCATTCTCCCACAAGTTGTGCAAAAACTGGTTCAAATCCCCACAGACCCTTCCTTGAGACTTCAATATTCCCTCTATCTTTGTCCAGACTTTCCCTTTTGTTTGATTTGGTAGTTTATGATGGCACCCCTTAGCAATAACAGTTTAGTTGCAGATTATTACTGAAACATCCCACAATCACACACGCAATATAGAAATCTTGCTCAGGCAGATTTCTTAAACAAAAGAAATGTCTTTACTAAATAATGAAATAATTATCATACATTACAACAAAAAGGTTTAATCAATTTGGCCACAGAATAACACAAATAAAAAGTGGACATGTACCTACAAAAACATGCCTTAAAACTGTTAGCTAAGTTCTACCTTAAGTTTGTATTGGATTGAAGTCCAGGAAAAGTAAATGAAAGTTTGTTTCCTTTACTAGCAGTCTTGCTTCTTGTGTGTCAGGAGAAGAGTGTCCCTTGAAGAAGCTCAGCAAAACGAGAGAGCCCCTGGTTTTCAAGCTCTTTATATAGTGTCAAAATCCCTGGTCTGTCCTAACTTCTAGGCCAGTGGATGTCACTCTTGCACTTTCCCAACAACACAATTTTCTGGCTACCTTGTGATGTCATACTTCCCTGACAATTATGACATCTGTAAGAGAATTCGCAATAGCCTGCCAGAATGGAGATTTCTGTCCTTTCCTTTCACTTCATCAAAGGCAATATACTATGACAGTTTCCTGGGACCAAAGCATCCTGTCTTTGAGGTAAAAAAGGGTTATCTCCTGAACATTTTATTTACCTCTGTTTCCCTCAGTTAGTTAACTAGGGAAATACCCTTTGATCAGCTACCCTCAAGCCATTGACAAGTAATTGTAAGCTTCCTGGTAAGCAAGCTGGTTCCTCTCAGGTCAGAGGAAGGTCAAACTTTTTAAAAGAAATCCAGTCTTTCTCACTATCCTATGAGACTTTTCCTTAACACTGGCATTCTTGTGACATGTACACATACACAAAATATAACAGAATATAACACCATATATCTGTACATCTGACTGGTGGTGGTATAGCTCACAACATCCCTCCCTCCTAGACAGAATTTGTGGGAACATACCCCCAACCACATGGTAAGGTTTTCACAAATTCGGTGACTATTCTAACCGGTGAGATATGCCATCTGCGTTGGTGTTGGCTGACCCTGCTCTGTACATAATGGTCATATCATAGACCTGAAGGGCAATACTGCACCGTAAGAGATGACCATTTGTTTTACCCATCTGATTTAGCCACACCAGGGGGTTATGATCAGTCTGTACCTCGAAGCGTCTCCCGTGAGGTACAGCTCTAATTTCTTCAGGGCCCATACCAGTGCAAGGCATTCCTTTTCAATTGTGTAATATGCCTGTTCCTAGGGTAGTAACTTTTTGCTGAGGTATACAATTGGGTGATCTTTTCCCTGATTAGAAGTCTGACTGAGGATTACTCCAATTCCCACATCTGAGGCATCAGTCTGTACAACAATCTGCCTATTGTAATCTGAACTGGCTAACACATGGGCACTGCACAGTGCCTCCTTTAGCCGTACAAAGGCTCATTCATAGGCTGGCTCCCAGTCTACCTTTTTGTGCTTTCTTTTCTTTAGCAGGCCAGATAGGGGAGCTGCCAGGGTACTTAATTTGGTACAAACTTTAGATAGTACCCTGTGGTCCCTAGGAAGCTCCTAACATGCTTCTGTGTTTCAGGTGTGTGCCACGCCTCTATCGCCTCAATCTTTGCTTGATTGGGATGTAGGTGCCCCCTCCCCACTACATAGCCTAGATATGCCACCTCTGCCATGGCCACCTGGCACTTTTTAGCCTTGATAGTGAGCCTTGCCTTCTGTGTCCTGTCCAACACTTCTTTCAGGTGGGACAGGTGTTCCTTCCGACTGGTACTGAAGATGGCAATATCATCCAGATAAGCCACTGGGTACTTTTCAGTACCATGTAACACCTGGTTGACCAATCTTTGGAAGGTGTTAGGGGCGTTCTTCATTCCAAAAGGCATTACCCAGAATTTGAATAACCCTATTGAAGTGATGAAGACTGACCTCTCCCTAGCTCTGGCAGTTAACTCCACCTGCCAATACCCTTTTGTCAAGTCAGTGGTGGTAAGGTATGTCGCCCCTCCCAATATGTCCAGTAGTTTGTCCACCCGTAGCATTGGGTGGACGTCATACATGGTGACTGTGTTGAGTCCATGACAGTCCACACAAAAGCGAGTACAGCCATCCAGCTTGGAAATGAGGACTGTGGTTGAGGCTCAGGGACTGTGGGATTTCTGGATTACCCCTAAATCCAGCATTTCCTCCACCTCCCTTCTAATGTCCTTTAGGATCATGTGTTGCTAAAGGGGTTTGTCCAGGTTTGGCCCTCCCGCACTTTCTGGGACTGTTCCAGGGTCAACTGGGGCAACAGTTTGATTGTCTCCACAGAGGACTCCCATTTGCTTTCCTCTAGCAAGTCCAGTAAGGGGTCTTCTTCATCCATCCCCCGCCCAGGATTACACACTGCAAGGAACTTCCTAAAAGCTACATCTACCTGCCTGTGTTCCGCATAATACCCAGTCTCATAGCACTGTTAACTCCACTGGTAACCCTCCTTAGGCACTTACCACCCCCAGGTGGAGTGTCATTACTGTTCAATATCACTAACTGCCCCCTCCCCAGCACTGAGTCTCTCTTTCACTTTAGGCGTCCAGGTCTGGCCAGAGTATACAGGTGTGCTCCAAACAATTTTGAGGCAGCCACCATTTGAGTTGTTCTTTTATTCTAATTTCTAGTATATGTCTTGATGTTATTCTACCTCCCTACGATGTTTTTGAGCCTGCATGTACTTTATGCTGTTTTACCCACTGTTGGAGCATGTGGCTCTTGTATGTAACCTTGACTTTGTATTTGTTTCATGGATACCTTGTAACTCTCCTGGGTCGCACCTGAAAATAGGCACATGGCTGTCTAGTATGCTTACCTGGTTACCAAAAGCAAATAAATAAATAAATACCATGTCAGCCCTATTTGCATATGGCTTCATCATGTTGACATGGTACATCCTATGGTTATGTCTCCTGTCAGGCAGTTCTACAATATAGTTCACATAATTTACCTGTCGGACTACCTTATATGGTTCCACCCACTTGGCCTGCAGCTTGTCCTTCTGGACTGGGATTAGGACTATGACTTACTTAAGTTTAGGGAGAAGCTGAAGGAGCTTATTGGGGTGACCCAAAGCAACCTGTCAGCTGCCCAACAGAAGCAAAAAGTCTGGTATGACCACGGAGCCAGAGCTTGCTCATACAGTGCAGGCCAGGAAACATAGAAACAGATGTTGACGGTACATAAGGACCACAAGGCCCATCCAGTCTACCCATTTTTCTGCCTTTTGATATGCCATAGCCTAGGTTTTCTCTGTCAATGGCCTATCTATTCATACTCATCTGTATTGTTTCCTATGGGATAGGACAAGGGAAACAATACAGATCAGTATGAATAGATAGGCCATTGACAGAGTAAAGGTCAATGGCACATTCATAAGGTAGAAAAAATGGGCAGACTGGATGGGCCTTGCGGTCCTCATCTGCCATCAACTTCTGTGTTTCCTGACCTGCACTGTATGAGCAAGCTCTGGCTTCATGGTCATACCAGACCTTTTGCTTCTGTTGGGCAGCTGACAGGTTGCTTTGGGCCACCCCCATAAGCTCCTTCAGCTTCTCCCTAAACTTAAGGACATACTTCACTATGGGAGTTCCCTGGGTGGAGTGCTTGCCTTCCCAGTCTTCCCGTATCAAGTCTAGGGGCCCATGGACCCTACGTCCACATAAGAGTTCAAAGGGGAAGAACCCTGTCGACTCTTGGGGCACCTCCCTGTATGTGAACAACAGGAGGGGAAGTATTTCTCCCTGTCCCTCCCATGCAGTTCAGCAAATGCTTGGAGCTTCAATTTGAGGATACCATTAAACCTTTCCACAAGCCCATTGGCTTACGTGTGATAAGGAGTCATGCATCTTTGCACCACCCCACAATTCTCCCACAAACACTTCATCAGGTCCAACATGAAGGTACCCCATTGATCAGTGATAACCTCCTATGAAAACCCGACATGGGAGAACATCCCTAGCAAGGCATCAGCCACTTTGTCCTCAGTGAGGATATGGCAACGGCCTCTGGGTATTGGGTGGTGTAATCAATCACCATCAGGATAAACTTCTTCCCAGAGGAGCTTGGGGTACTCAAAGGTCCCACAATATCCATTCCTACCCTCTGGAATGGCTCCCCCACAATGGGCAAGGGAATTAGGGCAACTTTGATTTTACTGCCTGTCTTCAGTATTTGTTGGCACCAGTGACAAGACCTACAATATTCCTTCACCTGCTGGGAAAAGTCGGGCCAATAGAAATTCTGGGCCAATCACTGCGTGATGCGTGCAATGCCCAGATGTCCGGACATGCGGATATCATAAGTGATCTTGAGCAACCACGCAGTACCCCTAGGGAACGACAAGCTGCCTTCCCATCACCCCTCCCTCTGTTTTTATGTCCTGTGTATACAACAGTCCATTGTCCCAAAATACTCTATGTCTTATGTCACCTCCCTGTGTCCAATCAGATTCTGCACAAGCCCTCAGCCTCTCGAAACTAGGGTCAGTTCTCTGAGCAGCTGCAAAATCTTCATATTTCCTAAGGTATGGGACATGTCCCTCTCATTTCCTAAACTGAAGTCCATAGTTCTAGCATCAGGGCATTCAGGGTCACTGCCATCCCTAACCTTCTGACCATTTGTTACCCTCCCTCCTCGGAGTAACCTTCTGTAGCTGCTTTGCGAACTGCTACTTGGGAAAATTCTACCTCCCATTCACTACTCTCCACATCAGGAGACACAGGCTTGGGAACCAACCTCCTATTTTTTTCCACAGGGACTTCTGTGGGGCTCAGGAAACTACAAGCAGCCTTTGCCATCTGACTGCGGGGACCCGCACACACCACCCCTTTCTGGAGATTGTTCCCTATAATCCATGGCGAGGTTGTCTGTCATTGCCACTTTTTGCACTGTCTCTCCTGTCTCACCCCAGTCCAAGAGAATGCTAGCAAGTGGCAGAGTTTTCTCCTTCCCAGTGAATCTCCTTACTGTTACAGACTGATTAGGTATAAGCTATTCAGGCCCAACCAAGTCCCCTTTTACTATTGTAAGAGATACCCCTATGTCCCTTAACCCATGGGTCTGAACCCCATTTACAGTAACCGGGTGTATGTGCTTCCTCATGTTTACAGGCATGCTTTCAGGGATACACAGTGCTCCCAACTCTGTTCAAGCACCACCTTGTCCACTCTGCCTTTTTAGGACACTGTCTAGCAAGATGCCCTGGCTGTTTACAAAACCAATAGTCATCATTTCTTTTATCTGAGAAATCCCTTTTTTGTAACCTGGGGCTTCTCCCTTTCTGTAGAGACAGTGAGGGTTTTAGCTGTCCTGAAGGTGCGCTTTTCTCTTTCAGCCCTGCCACACTCACTCTACTTCCTTTCAGATCAGGCCTGCTCCTGACATAGCGATCTGAGAGCTCAGCAGCCTGCTGTGCTGTTTTTGGGTCTCGGTCCTCTAGCCAGGTTTCCAACTCTGCTGGGCAAGCCCAAAAGAACTGCTGTAAAAGTACAGCCTCCTCAATTTTCCCCACAGAATTTGCTTGCACCCCCTCCCACCAATGCTTTAAAAACTGCCGTTGCTTTGTAGCGAGTGCCTCAAAGCTCATGTCAGCACTTTTTCAGAGTTTATGGAATTTAACCCTGTAGGTCAGTTTATACATTTTAAGTAAAGCAGCTTTAAGTTTCTCACAGTCTTGGCTGTCATGATTATCCAGTTGGCCTAGTGCCTCACGCCCTTTACCTGTAAGCAGTGGGGATAGCTGGAAGCTCCAGGACTCCCTGGGTATCTTGGCCTGGATACAGACCTTTTCAAACAAATTCAAAAATGCATCCATTTCCTCTCCTTCTTTAAATTCTGCTATTTATTTATTTGATTCTCAGAAATGACCTTTGAGTCAGAGACTCATTTACAAAGGTTCCACATGAAATTGGGCCAGAATACATATAACAAAAAAGGAAAAAAAATACAGCTTTGTACAAGAATCCAACAATAAGAAGTTACATGGTCAAAAAAGAGAAAAGGTAGCAGTCAAAAAGACATTGCCAAAAATGGTTTAGATGATCTGATTAAATACAGAAATAATACTTGCAGTGCAATACGGGGGAGAGTTTTGTTCAGCAATTTGCAGTATGTTATGAGAGCAAAATTAGGCAACAGTCAATAAACATAGACAAAAGGGCGCAATTCAAAGCAAAAAAAGGTAGGGGGGAAAGGGGAGACTGGTAATGGACAGGGACAAGGCCATGTAGGGAATAGGGCAGGGGAAGGAGAGGGCAGGGAACATTAAGCCCAATCACAGGTGCTGCTTGCTAGGAGGCACAGCCTAAGTTTAGCTTTGAAGGGTCCCAGTTTTTGTTCTGCCAAGACGTCAGCAAACAGGTTGTTTAGATGGGTTGAAGCCCTGTACGTTAAGGATCGCTGGCATTGGGAGGTTCTACACCAGGGGACAGCGAAGTAGGCTTTGGAGGCACTTCTGGTGCTCTTGGGAGTGGCTGCGGACGTAATGAGCGACCACGTGGAGGGTGGAGTGAGACTGAGAGTGATTTTCTTAGTGAGCAGGCATGACTGATAAGTGAGCCTGCTCCGAAGGTTCAGACATTTAGTCTGGGCATAGAGGTAGCGCATGTGGGTATGTTTGTGGGCTCCAGAGACTAGTCAACACGCTTTATTTAGGGCAACCTTTATTCTATTGAGTACTGTATCTGGCTGTGCTGTAAATAACTAGCCCATAGTTTATGATAGAGAGGATAGAGCCAGTTACCGCCAGCCTGATTGTGTTGGGGGTCATGCAGTGTCTGTGTCTATATAGGGAACCAATCCTAATATTGACAGCTTTACAGACCAGATTGACATGCTCATGGAAAATTAGGGAGGATTCAAGGGAAGCAGCTGACTTGCTCCAGTGGCTGGTGAAGGTGATTGAGGATGTTGAGGCGCAAGCATTTGAGCTTGTTGTGGGGGTTAGCAAAGACCATGACTTTAGTTTTTTTATAGTTAGTTACTAGTTTATGGTCAGAGAACCATGTTTCAGCTTCAGTGAAACCCTCTTGAAGTACACCCTCAAGATGGGTGGGGTTGGGGTGACTGGAAAAGATGACAGCATCATCAGCATAAAGCAGAAGGTGGCTGGAGCAGACAGAGGAGAAGGAGTTGAGGAAAAGACTGAAGAGAAGAGGGCCTGGGATTGAGCCTTGTGGGACACCGGAACAGACAAGAAGGAGGAAAGGGTATCACATATCTTGACACACTGAGTTCTAGCAGAGAGATAGTTAGAGAACCAGGTGGTGGCACTGGGTGAGATGCCAAGGGATGAGAGAGCAAAGACTAGGAGGGTGTGGTTGACTGTGTCAAAGCTTTTGTGAGGTCTATGTACACAGAACCCACCAGGTGACCACGGTCCAGGGCTCTATGGGTGAAGTCAGAACATTTTAGAAGGACAGTGGAAGTACTATGCCCCTTCCTAAAGCCATGTTGCTGGGGGCATTGAAAGTTGTGTTTAGTCAAGTAGTCAGATAATTAATCGGAGACAATCTTTTCTAGTGCTTTTGAGAGTGGAGGGAGGATCGATATGGGACAGTAGTTACTGCAGGAGACCCTATCACCACTTTTGTGGATGAGGGTTACTACAGCAGCTTTCCATTGCTGAGGGGAGCTGACCAAGACAGAGATACTGGTTAATAAGCCTAGTGAGGGGGAGCAGGACTGCATTAAGAGCAAGAAGCAGAAGTTTCACATCTAAAGAGTCACTGCTGCGTCTCGACTTACCTAGGACATGGAGGATGTATGCTTTGCTTCTTGGGAGAGACTATCCAAAAGCGGAAGGGGGGTGCGGTGCTAGTAAGCTGGGAGGGAGGGAGGGATGATATAAATCGATGGGGAGATTGAATGGAAGTCCAGGAGGAGGACCCCACTGAGGTCCTTGAAGGTGGTGTTAAAGCTGCTGACGATGAGTTGGTGGTCTTAGGTGGTGCTGTTGTGGGTGGCAGTGGGAGTAGAGAAGGCAAATTTTATTTTTCTGGTGCCCCAATCGTGGAGGCTCTGGGCACTGCACAGTAAAAGCATGCTATCAATACAATAAATCAATATAAAAACAAGAAAATATCAGCATAGATGAATATAATTAATAAATATCCCTATTTAAAACTAAAGCTTAGAAGAAAACACAGAGTCCTCAAGGGACCAGTTCCTAAGGTCTGGGAAGGTTTGATTAAACAGGAAGGCCTTGAGGCAGGCCTTAAAAACCTCAACCGAAGGGGCCTCCCGAATTGATGGAGGAAGCGAGTTCCACAGGACAGGGCCGGCGACACTAAATGCTCTGTCGCCGGCAGTTTTAAGCTTTGTCCTGGGAACTGCCAGGAGGCCCCCAGAGGAGGACCGGAGGGAGCGGACTGAGACAATAGGTGTAAGAAGGTCTGACAGGTAGCTAGGACCCTGCCCATGTAGGGCCTTAAAGGTGAGCAAGCCCACCTTAAAGAGGATCCTCCACCTCATTGGCAGCCAGTGCAGATCACGCAAAACCGGAGTGACATGACAGAATTTAGGCTGTCCAGTCAGTAGTCTAGCAGCCGTGTTCTACACTAGCTGCAGCTTGTGGAGGTCACCCCCCAAGATCCTGAGGTAGAGCGCATTACAGTAATCGAGCCTGGACATCATGAAAGCATGCACCAAGTTGAGGAGGTCCAGAGACGAAACTAGGAGCTTAACCCTGGTGAAATTCTTAAGATGATAAAAGCTGATCCAGACAACGGATGACACCTGAGAATCAAATGACAATCTGCTGTCGAAGGTCACGCCAAGGTTCCGCACCCTAGAGAAGTCCTCAATGGCATAGCTCCCAGGAATAAACCAGTTTCAGTGCCAGAAGGCAACCTATTCTGTCTTCTGTTCAACTCCACCACCAGTACCTCCATCTTGTTGGGGTTCAGTCATAACCAGCTGGAGGCCATCCAGTCATTTATCTCCAAAAGGCAGCTGTTTAGTACTTCCACCACACTAGAAGTTCCTGGGGCGAAGGAAAGATACAGCTGGGTATCATCAATGTAGCAATGAAAACCCAAGCCGTACTTCCTAATAAGCTCATCCAGGGGCAGCATGTACACAGCAAACAACGTTGGTGACAAGACTGATCCCTGAGGTACTCCACATGACAGGAGGAGAAATTCTCTATCACTGCTCATTGCTGTTTGTTCATGAGGTATGACTCAAACCAGCAGATGACAGAGCTTGCAAGCCCACCAAATTCTCTCAGGTGATCAAGCAACACACAATGGTCTACCATGTCAAAGGCTGAGGAGAGATCAAGGAGGATTAGAATTGTCCCCTTCCCCTGATCTCTAGCCCTGAGGAGATCATTATGCACCCACAGTAGTGCAGTTTCTGTACTATGTCTCGCATGGAAACCAGACTGGAATGGCTCATAGAGATCGAAGGTCAAGCGGTGCTCTTCAAGTTGAAGCGCCACAACCTTCTCAACAATTTTTCCCAAAAATGGGAGGTTAGAGATCGATCGGTAATTCGCCTTGATGGCAGGGTCTAATGATGTTTTTTTCAGGAGAGGACAAACCAGCACCTCCTTTGAGGCATCTGGAAAAATCCTCTCTATCAAAGAGCACTGAACAATCAAGGCGAACACCGGGCCAGCAGTGCCAACACATCTCATCAAGAAATGTGTCAGCACAGGGTCCAGTTCACAGTATGTGTGCTTCAGCCTGGAAGCAACCTCGATGACCTCCGACACCTGCACTGGTTTAAACTCCCCCCAACTAGGCAGAGAGCCCTCCAGATGATCCAGATGATCACTGTAGGCCATGGTAAGGCTCACTGGCAGGATGCCCTGCCAGATGGTGGACACCCTGTCTGAGAAGAACTGAACAAACTCTTCGGACACAGCATCAGAAAAAAGTATTTTTTGGTTGGAGACAGGCTGGGTTTAGGAGCCTGCCCACAGTCCAAAAAAGCACAGTCGGTCTATTCTTCCTAGCAGCAATCTCTCTGGACAGGAACTCTGCCTTCTTACGAGTGATTGCCCCAGATACAATAATGTGAGCGCAGGGTCAGTCTATCCGCCTCCAGGCAAGACTTCCACCAGCAGCGCTTCCAGCCTCTGACCCACAATCTTCATTGTCTTGAGCTCTCCATCAAACCAAGGAGACCTCAAGTGAGAGGATCTTGGTTGTACACAGGCAGGTGCAAGAGAGTCAAGCACTGCCCTCATCACCCTATTATAGGTGATGACCACCATGCCTGAACCCCCAACACATGCAGTGTCCACATTAGATAATTCAGCCACTGCCAGAAATCCTTCCAGGATCAAACCCCTCAAAGGGTGGTAGCAGACCATCTCAGTAGGGGGAGGGCTCTCGGGGGGGAGCCCTGAGTGAAAACCCCACTGTGCAGTGATTGGACCAAATGACCCGGTCAATCTTGAGGCTCCTAACCTCAAGCCCCAGTGAGAAGACCAGGTCCAACATGTGGCCGTCCTGATAGGTCGTGGTGGAAACCTCCTGTGACAGGCCCAGAGATGACATGGTCTGGAGGAGGTTACAACCTAGCCTGGATTCCTCGTCATCAGCCCAGGCATTGAAGTCCCCCAAGACCAAACATCTGGGGGGGGTCCAATGTCTCACCGGCGACAAGGTCGGCTGTCTCCTGCAGGAAATCACCTGCCGACCCGGGGTGGGGGGTGGTAAATCAGGAGAATCCTACAATCTGCGCCCGGGCCTCCACATACTGCCACACATTCAAATGAACCCAGTCTTCCCACTGAGTGCATGGAGAAGTCAAGCTCGGATCTAAAACAGATGGCTACTCCCCTGCCCCTGTGTTCCACTCTGGGGTAGTGCACCACTGAGTACCTGGGGAATGGCGGCCTCTAAAACTGTAGTCTTGCTGGAGAGGTCTTTTAGTTTGGCCCAAAACTTTCTACCATTCCGCCAGGAGAGGAGAGGTTCTCTTGGAATTTGGCTATCTTAGCTTGCATATCGCTCAGGTACAGGAGTTACAAGCCATTTTGTACCTCTGCCAGTCCACGGGGCTACCAGTGGCACAGGCTTTATACCAGAGATTGTCCCTTGAGACCATGGCCTTGAGAAGGGAGTGGGTAATCTAGGGCTGGGAGTTGCTTCTGATAGTTCTTTTGGTGTAAGGGGCATAGATATCACAAGCTTTGTTAAAGGTGGCTATGGAGTGAGAGAGAGCTAGGTCGATATTGGGGCTGTGTCAATTGCAGACCAGTCACTGTTGAGGAGGTAGGCCCAGAATTGCTTAAGAGTACCTTTTTTAAGAGAGCAGTGGATGATTTGTTTGGCAGGGGGTTTGGGGAACAGTTAGACCTGTGGCAAAGAACTACCGAGTGGTCACTAAGTGAGTCCAGCAGGACCACTGTACTAGAGATGTGCTCAGGATGGTTAGTAAGAATGAGCTCAATTAGCGAACTTGTCCCAGTTCTATAGTTTATTCTAGTGGGAGAGAGGACTAATTGTGAGAGGTTCAATGCTGCCGCTGCATCTCGGAGAGGGGTGGAATCATTGGCAAGCCAATTAACATTAAAGTCTCCAAGTAGGATTACCTTGGAGCCATTAGGAAGGTTGGAGACCCAGTCAAGGATGGCATTGAAACCAGAAGCAGCATTACGTGGGGGAATATAGACCGAGAGGGCAAGGAGAGATTTACCATTGTGCCCAAGTGTGATTTTTGATTGCTAGGGCCTGAGTATCAGGCCCAGTGACAATTGGTGGAAGGACCAGCCCTTGTAGTGAATTATTTAGGTAAATGGTGCAGCCCCCCCTTTCCCCAACCCATCATTCCTAAAAAGTGTATAGCCCTCCAGGGCAACAGTAGAGTCAGGAGTTTTTGGTGAGAGCCATGTCTTGACTACTGCAAGGAGATCAGACCTGTGCTGCTTGATCCAGACTTGAAGTTGGTCAAGTTTAGGCAGGAGGCTGCAGATATTTATAGAGGCAAATTTGAGGCCACCCAGGTTACTTGGGGAGGGAGGGGGTGAAGTAACAGGGCCAGGGTTAGGATGCATATTGACCAAAAGCAGGAGTAGGAGTAGGAGTAGGCAATGTCAGATCAGTGCAGTTTTGAGAAGTTTAAGTTTTGCCTAGCTATATCATTGGGCGGGTCTGAGGCTAAGTGTAGGAAGTGGCAGTGATTGGGTGTAAGTAGCTAAAAGTAGGGAATGACAGTTGAGCTAGCAGCTAAGTGAAGCATGAGGAGGTTGGTAGGTGAGCAGGAGGTAAGAGGTGTAACTGGCAGTAATTGAGTGCGAAACCAGTGATCTCTCAAAGGGCAGGTGGTTGGAGTTAGTGTTGGGGGAAGATGGGCGAATATGAGAAGCAGAAGAGGTAGACTGCAGAATGAGGGTCTCATAGTTGTAAGAGAGGAAAAGAAGAGTTAGAGATAGAGAGTAGGAAATGTTAGGCAGTACCACAGGAAGCTGGAGGGGGTGGGGTGGTGGGAGGATAGCTGAGGAGAAGGGAGAAGGGAGAAGGAGAGTTAGGGACAGAGATTGGGAAATTCTAGGGCAGTACAACAGGAAAGGGTGGGGGGGAGGCATGCGTAGAGCAAGTAGGAAGATAGGGTTGAAACAGTGAGTGGGAGGCTGGAGTATGGGATGCCAAAAGAACAGGAGGAAGAGTACCAGATTAGATAGCGCAGTGGTAGAGCATGCGACTATGGTGCAAGAAGTTGGAGGTTCGAATCCAAGGAGAGGGGGGAGGAGAACAGTAGAGGGAAAGAGGGGAGTAGAGGGCAGAAGACCAGGGAAGGTGCCAGAGGAGGCAGAAGTAAGTGAGGAAAAGGTAGGGAAAGGATGAGATATGGATTGCTCCAGTCTGACCCCTGCTGGTGACAAAGTATAATGAGCTAATTGGAAAATAGGGACTTAGAAAAAAGCCAGATGTGAAGTCACATGCAAAGTCAGATGATCAGTCACGTGACTACCATCATCCTATAAAGCTAGGGACGGCCCAGAGTGGAGGGGTGGGCAGGGCAGTCAACACATAGCGTCGATGGGCTAACACCCTGCTAAAGCAGCAGGGAGCAGGTAAGCAGGACAGCTCCTGTTCTTGACGAACTGTACCTGGCGGCAGCTCCCATCAGCGTTCAGCTCCTGCTGCCAGGAACAAGTTTGGGGGGGTTAGCAGAGGAGCTTGAAAGTAAAGGGAGAAACAAAAGGTAAGGGTTGGGGGTTGGAAGGCAGAACAAAGGAGTCTGGCATATTCCCACTGCACATGTGCAAGGAGGCTGGCAAATGGTAGGGGATCCACAGAGAAAGTTTACACCAAATTAAAATACCTACACAATCATAGAACATGCACTGGCTCCCGTAACTCTAGCTATGCAGTTTAGGTGCAATCGGTAACTCTGCCTGGCTTACACAGGCTGCAGAATGCCCCAAGAAATTAAGGTGCAGTAGACTAAACAAAAAAAACTAGTAGGCAGCAATGAAAACTCCCACAGTTTAAAAACAATCACTTGCACTCTGCCGAAGGTAAATCAGTTTAGGTGCAAGTCGACAGAGTGCGATGCAGGGTACAACAGTCCCAATTCTACAGAAACACCCTGGTAAAGCAGCAGAGAGCAGGTAAGCAGAATAGCTCCTCTTCTTGGCTAAGCACTGTACCTGGTGGCAGCTTCCATCAACGTTCAGCTCTTGCTTCTAGGAGTAAGTGTGTGTGTCGGGTTAGCAGAGGAGCCTGGTGGCAGCTCCCATTTAAATTCAGCTCCTGCTTCTATAAGCAAGAGTGTGTATGGGGTTAGAAGTGGAGCCTGGCAGCAACTCCCATCAATGTTCAGCTCCTGCTTCTAGGAGCAAGTGCAGCTATTAATTTGGAACTTAATTTATACCCCAGCCCTGGAGTTTCAGGTCTATCCCTGCCACTTGCCTCCTCTGGCATTTGTCATTGAAGTCTTAACTTCTCCAGTTCAAATTCTCTCTGGCGCTCTTTTTCTTCTTTCTCTCAGCCTCTATCTGAAACTGCTTTTCTCTTTTCTAGACCTCTCTCTGGCACTGCCATTCCTGCATCTCCAGTTTGAACCTCTTCTGCTCTCTTTCCTGCTGGGCTTTGAGCGTTTTCTGCTTCAGCTTCAATTTCCTCAGCTCAAACTGTAGCCTGATCCCTTCTAGCTCCAGCTCTGTGGTGACCTTCTCCTCCTGCTGCTGTGTCTCTGGGTTCCTTCTGGACTCGCTGTCCTCCTCCCTGGGACTAGACTCTGCGATGGACCCTGGCACTTCCACACCCAGGCTCTGGTCCTTTTCAGTCACTGGACGTGACTTGAGGTTCTGGGCAGCCGCTAGCTCATTGGCTGCCACGAGAGCCTCCACAAGGTGCTTTTTGGTTCTCAGAGGTTTAAATAATTGATTAGCAGTTTTTTTCTTGGGACAATACTAACTGTACAGAAAGCATTTATATAGGTTTTCTAGAAGTGTTATGTTTGTTAAACACAGTGAGGCAAGTATTGTGCATTTTCACAGTGTTTTAGCACTTTTATGAACAAAACGCTAATCAATTTTTAGAGCTAAATAAAACCCTGGTTCACCCCTCGTATTGGACCCCTCTTTCTTAACACAACTGCCTTAGGTGGTCTGCAGTGCATTAGTTATAGTTCAAAGCCATCTTCTTCCCTATTACTACACTAGCTTACACCAAAAAAAAAAAAAAGAAATCAGGTAGGAACTTTATGCTGTGACCAAATATTTTTTTTTCAAATCTCTGCCTTGATTATACGTGGATTGTTTTCAGTTTATCAATCTAATACACCAGCCTCAAATCCAACTGTTATGCCTGTGCCACCAGTATCTTTCAAATCACAATGCTATGCTACCAGATCTCTTGTATCCCACCACTGTGCACCAGATTTGCCACAAACCCAATCCTGAGTGTCAAGTCCACTGAGCTCACAGTGCCCACCCCTAAGAGCAATCTGTGACAGGGAGGGGGAAACAGGGGATACCCTCTTTGTGTTCTTCTATAGTGTACACTGAATTCACAACTGAACACTCACCACGAAGTCCCAGGGTCCCCTCTTTACTCTGGAGCAGGGTACAATGTAAAGGTTGCTAATGGGTTTAATTCACACTTTGTTACCCTTGATAGGTACAGACCTATAGGACAGGTTCTAAATATTGACTTGAATGAGGCATTGGTTGAGGAGAGGGCCAAATTACAATGTATAGGGATTCCAAAACTTTATTTTAGGTTATCTCCTAATAAGATACTGTCTTATATTTCTAAGATGGATCCAAGACCACGTATTGGTATTGATGGTGTTGATTTTAGGATTTTGAAAAAAGTTGGCTCAGTATTGACTAAACTCTTCAACTTTTCTTTTTGTAACAATGTGTTTCCTTCTAAATGGAAATGTGGTATAGTAAGACCCATTTATAAAACTGGTAGTATGTCGCATGTTAATAACTATCGACCTATCACATTGTTGGCTCCCCTATCTAAACTTTTAGAAAGGATTGTTCCAGACCAGATTACAGAACATCTAGATAAATACAGGCTTTGGTCCTCTTCTCAACATGCATTCTGGTCAGGACACAACACTGAGACTGCCTTGGTGAGGTTCACAAGCCAGGTCCATAAAGCCGTAGATGAGGGTAAAATAGTGGCCTCGGCATTTGTGGACCTCACCAAGGCATTTGATCTTGTTGATCATAGAGAATTACTGATAAGTTTACTTATGGTTAATTTTTCTGATGGGGTGATTCTTTGGTTGAATGATTATTTATCTAGGAGGGTGCAGAAAACTTTTAATTAAGGATTCTTTATCTGTTGAGGGTAAATTGGATTGTGGGGTTCCTCAGGGGTCCATTTTGGGACCCCTGTTCTCACTTTTTATTAACTCTTTACATAATGGCCCAGATATTCAGAAGGGTTGCGCCTGACACAACACTGTTGCACCATGCGCAACCCACTCATGTGCCCCGGTGCGATATTCAAGGGGATTGTGCCTGGCACAAATCCCGATGCAGCGGAGCGCATCAGTAATATATGCGGTGCAGGTGGGGGGGCATGCCCATGCATACTCCGCACATCCCGATATTCCAGCCTGGGATGTGCTGAGCCCATTCATCACGCAACTTCTGCGCTTTGAACACAAGTGAGCCAAAAAAGAACAATGGCTGGCCACCCACAGGGTGAGCTACCCGTATTACAGGGTGCAAAATGGCAGCTGCCACCTGTGGGTGGCCACCCGAGCTTCGGCTGCACCTGGTGGTGCACCCCATGCCCGATCACGGGCATACATAGAAAAGGGATCCTCCTAAATCCCTGGTGGTCCAGTGGACTGCTCGCAGCCTGATCCTGGGTATAAGTGAAAATAAAAGAATTCCAGTATCCCTGGTGGTCCAGTGGACTGCTCGTAGTCCGATTGCGGGCATAAGTGAAAATTAAAGAATTTAATATCCCTGGTGGTCAGCGGTACCCCCTCCCACCTGCCCATAGGCCCACAGCACTCCCCGGTCAGTGGCGGTGACGCACCCACCACCTGCCGCCCCACGCATACATAACATCGTCACGAGGAAGGGCTGTACACCCATTGGTCCATAGCATGAGCCAATGGGTGTGCAGCCTGCATTGCACTACAGTCCAGATATGTGAATGGATCCATTCACTTATCTGGATTAGGGGAAATGGTGACAAGGCACACCCATTGCTCACGCTAGGGACCAATGGGTGTATAGCCCTTCCGTATGGTGTCAGTCGGTGGGTGGTGGGGCAGCAGGTGGTGGTGTTACCACCGCCGCTGACCGGGGAGCGGGCAGTGGGCAGTGGTTGGGTGGGAGGAGTACTGCTGGACCACCAGGGTTATTGGACCCTCACGCTTACTACTATGTGCTTGCGATCGGGCTGTGAGCAGTCCACTGGACCACCAGGATATTAGATTTATTATTTACAGCAACATATGCCTGCAATCGGGCAGTGATGGCCGCCGCCTGTGCAGGGGCGCCGGTCCTGATGGCTGCCGCTGGCAGGGCCAGGTGCAAGTCGCTGCAGATTGGCGCACCTGCATGCAAATGGGCACAATGACATACTAATGGCCCCATTTGTGCCTTGCATGCATTATGGCCCCATTTGCATGTGCACTTTTGAATATCGTGGTTGTTGCACCTAGCACAACGGAACTTGCACTAGCACATCCTACTGCTGCACTCTAGCCACTTGCGCTGGTGCAGTGCCACTGCGCCATGTGCACTGCAGGTGGCCAGGGTGCGATATTCAACGCTGCTATGCCATGGCACAGCCCCGTTGAATATCATCCTGTCAATGCCCCTGCGCAGCCAAGTTGTGCTGCGCCCAGGCTTGCACCGCAGCCTGGCGCAGTCTGAATATCCGGGCCAACGTTTGTAATGACTGTAAACTTATTTTATATGCGGATGACGCTGTTTTATTATGTTTAGGAGAATCTTGTCAAAAGATTGAACAATATTTATAAAACAATTTCCGTTTAATGCATGATTGGTTTATCAGGCATAAATTGATTCTTAATTCAAGTAAAACAAAATGTATGGTTTTTAAAAATCCTAGGACTAATGATACACTTGATTTGTCTCTGTGTGACAACTACGGTAATATTATTGAAAAAGTTACTGACATAAAATATTTGGGACTTATTATTGATTCCCATTTATCATTTTAATTACACATTACAAAATTAATTAGTAAAATACACTAAAGATTGGGAATGTTGTATTGATTAAATAGACATTTAACCTATGATACAAGGGCTATACTGGCACATAGTTTTTTGTTTTCTATAATTGATTATGGATTGATTATATATTATTTCTCTACAGATAGAATGCTTGCAAAGCTCGAAACCACTTATCATAATATTATACGTTTTGTCACCAGACAGAACAAAAGGATACATCATTGTCATTTATATAGCTATTTTGGGTGTTTGTCATTTTCTGATAGATTTAGATTGCGTTCGTTAATTTTTCTTCATAAATCGCATTTGGGATACTTACCTGTTATAACTGCTGAGCTTTTTTCCATACAGTCTAATATATTTTCAACTAGGTCTCGGGTAGGATACAAATTTCAGATTCCATTTTTTCAAACAGCAATGGCTCAGAACTGTATACAATTTCATGCTGTAAAACTGTATGATTTGCCTCAAATGATTATGATTTCTCCTAATATTTCATCTTTTAAAGGCATTCTTCAAAAATTATTGTCTTTTGAAGCTGAATGTCGATGTTTTAATTGAGTTTGTAATTACTGAGTTATATATTTTCTGTGATCTTGTATGTTGTGTTGTATGTATTTTGTAACTGGTCACCAGTGAAAATTGGCATATATTGCTCACTGGTTATTCAGTATAAAAATAAACAAACAATATTAGTCTCGAGTCTTGTAGCCAAATATGAACCCTTCTTGGTTGTTACACAAAGGGGGAAGATCCAGGCATTACAACCTCTTTTGGGGTAGCGTTGTAACCCTGATTCTGCCCTTTCCCACAAGGCATCCAAAAACTGGTTCAAATCCCTACAGACCCTTCCTTGAGACTTTGGTATTCCCCTATCTTTATCCAGACTTTCCCTTTCAGACCATTTTGTTCAATTTGGTAGCTTATGATGGCACCCCTTAGCAATAACAATTTAGTCACAGATTATTACTGAAACATCTCACAGTCACACACAATATAGAAGTCTCGCTCAGGCAGGTTTCTTAAAACAAATGTCTTTACTAAATAATTAAATAATTATCATACATTACAACAAAAAGCTTTGATCAGTTTGGTCACAGAATAACACAAATAAAAAGTGGACATGTACATACAAAAAAAATGCCTTAAAAACTGTTAGCTAAGTTCTGCTTTAAGTGGATCGAAGTCCAGGAAAGTAAATGAAAGTTTGTTTCCTTTGATAGCAGCCTTGCTTCTTGTGTGTCAGGAGAAGTGTCTCCCTTGAAGATACTCAGAAAAATGAGAGAGAGACCCTGGTTTTCAAGCTCTTTATATAGTGTGAAAATCCTTTGTCTGTCCTAACTTTTAGGCCAGTGGATGTCACGCTTGTATTTTCTCAACAACACAATCTTCTGGCTACCTTGTGATGTCATACTTCTCTGACAATTATGACATCTGTAAGAGAATTCACAATAGCTTGCCAGAATGGATATTTCTGTCCTTTCCTTTCACTTCATCAAAGACAGTATACTATGACAGTTTCCTGGGACCAAAGCATCCTGCCTTTGATGTGAAAAAGGGTTATCTCCTGAACATTTTATTTGCTTGTTTCCCTCAGTTAGTTAACCAGGGAATACCCTTTGATCAGCCAGCCCCAAGCCTTTGACAAGTAATTGTCAGCTTCCTGGCAAGCAAGCTTGTTCCTCTCAGGTCAGAGGAAGGGCAAACATTTTAAAAAAGAAATCCAGTTTCTCTCACTATCCTATGTGATCTTTCCTTAACACTGGCATTCTTGTGGCATGTACACATACACAAAATATAGCAGAATATAACACCATATATCTATACATCTGACTGGCAGTGGCATAGCTCGCCACTTCTTGTACTAGGCATTAGATCACGGTCTGGCACTCTCAGCGATCCACATCCCAGGCATGCTAAACACTCTGGTGGACAGTCTCAGCCAGACTCAGTCCAGCATGCATGAGAGGGAGCTCCTCTCATCCATTACAGAAGAGTTGTTTAACAGATGGAGTCATCCAGAGTTGGACCTTTTTGCATCCCCACTCAATGTAAAACTGCCCAATTTTTGCTAGTTTGATCCAGGGCGTGGAGTTTTCTGGTGAGACGCATTGTCCCTCTCCTGGAGTGGAGGGTTTCTTTACACATTTCCTCTGTTCCCTCTGATTCAAAGGGTCCTCATCAAATTGCAGATGGAGGGGGCCAGCATGATTCTGGTAGCCCCATTCTGGCCTCACCAGATATGGTTTCCCCTGCTACAGCAGCTGGCCAAGGAACCTCCATTCCACTCCCCTTTGCAGGAACTTACTGACCCGGGCTCAGGAGACCCTGGTCCATCCTAAACTCAGGTCCCTCCATCTGCATGCTTGGCTCCTGAGGACATAGCCATCGCCAGGTTTTGGATCTCCAACAGAGTGGTGGGTGTTCTGGTGGCCACCCAGAAGCCTTCCACTAAAGCCACGTATGCCATGAAGTGGAAGCGGTTTTCTCTCTGGGCTGCCAAACATAATCTGGACCCTTCCACCTGTCAGATAAGCCAGATCCTGGACTACCTGATCTCTCTTCTGACTCAGGTCTCCAGTACTCCTTCAAGGTATATCCTTTCAGCTATTTTGGCCTTTCATGAGCCTATGGGTGACCACACGATAGCTCAGCTGGATGTCTCCCATACCATTTTAAGGGGCATCCTGCATCTGAAACCCCAAATCCATTCTCCTGTCCCAGTTTGGTATTTGAATTTTGTTTTGGAGAAGTTGACCCTGTTTCCTTTTGAGCCAGATGCAACTTGTGAGCTACACTTTCTTTCTTGGAAAGCGTTATTTTTAGTTGCCATTACTTTTGCTCAAAGAATTTCAGAGCTTCAGGTCCTCTGTTGTGAGGAACCATATTTGATTTTTCACAAAGGCAAGGTGTCTTTGCACACAAATCCTGTTTCTCCCTAAGGTGATCTCTGAGTTTACACTCAACCAATCTATCCAACTTCCTGTTTATTTTCCTGAGTGTGCCAATTCAGGGGAAGCACTGCTCCATACATTAGATGTACACAGAACTCTGACGTACTACCTGCTTCATGCAAAGTAGTGTAGAAAGTCGAAGCAGTTGTTCATTTCTTTCACCTCAGGTAGAGAAGTCTCTTCAGTTTCTAAGCAATGTTTATCCAAATAGTTGGCAAATTGCATTGTGTTCTGCTACAACAAGTACAGCAAGGAGTTGCCTGGAGTGGCAAAAGCGCACTCCACAAGAGGCATTGCTACCTCTGTGGCTTGTTTCCGAGGGGTCTCAGCTGCTGACATCTGTGCGGCAGCCACCTGGAGTACCATCCATACTTTCAGCAAGCACTACAGTCTGGACATTGCCTCAAGAGCCTGTGCAGGTTTTGGCAGGGCTGTGCTGCAGACCCTCCTGTCTTACGTTTATGGTGTGCCTTCCTCCCAGACTATCTGTTTGCACCTGTAAATGCTTGGGACTCATTCCTATGATGTGACCTGATGACTGAGATACCCTCCAAGAAGACAGAACAATTAAGAACATACCATAAAAGTAGATCTTCGAGGAGATCTGTCATTGGGTCTACTTTCCCTCCCACCATCCCCCTTCTTGGGGCTCTTGTACTGGAACTGGTTGTCTGGTCTATCCACCCTTTCACATAGACCTGGGCACCTCTCTCTTTCCTCAGTCCCCCATGGCTCAAGCTATGCTGCCTTTATCTCTGGGGGAAAGAATTGTGGAGGGAGCAGAGCTGCTCACGCTTTTATAGGATTGATGACTTGGAATATTGATTTACATTGTTTGATTTTATGTTCAATTAATTGTCAATTTTTATTATTGGAATATACAATAGATCTGTGTGTCTGTCCTTTTTGTTGCTATATGTTCATTGTATGTATTATGGAAAAAGTTTAATAAACTACGATTTAAAAAATAAAGGATTGATGACATTAACAGACGTCGTCGGCATGGGCAGACCCAGTTGTACTGCTGAAAATCTTCCATGTGGATCCTGCTTCACCAACAGTGAAGTTCCTACAGTGTGACCTGATCACTGAGATTCCCTCAAAGATCTATTGTTACGGTAAGTTCTTATGTAACTGTTCTTTTTCACGTTCATGTTTTTCTTCACGCTTATTATCTCCCCCTTTTCTACATTCCCTTTGGAGTAGCGAGAAGATAGTCCTCAGCTCAGTGTGCCTTTCCTGGTCACCAACTTTTAAATAAATTAATAAATAAAATAAAATTTGTGCTCCCAGACTGTGTCAGACCACACCTGCTGTTTTTCTCCACTTGAGGAGTTTTATTTTTATTTATTTAGCTTTTGTTTAATGGGTAAGTGCACTAGGCAAAAACCTACCTATTTTCAGGCATGACCCAGGAGAATACAATACAGGTAACATTTATACAATGAATCAGGATACAATGATTGAAAACAGTAGAGAAAAGTGCACAAATTGCAACTAACGGGTAGGTATATTACAGTGTCAGTTTGTACAAAGTTAAAGTTCTTACCTTCTAAATATTGCAGCCCTCTTGGGAGTACAAAAATTATTTTTAGTTAAGCTGGTATGCTGCCATCTTAGTTACACATAGGTCTTATTTTAGGCCCCCGTGTACATGCCAGAGCTATATATCAAGGCTGCTGCCCCTCTTCCCCTTATCTACCTGACCCTTCCCCTTACCTACTTCTGTCCAAATAGCTGATAATAGGCTCTGACTCCTATACATGCTGCCCTTGTGCCACCCTGTAGGCCCAACCCTTAGGTCTGCTAAGTTGGTAGCCTGGTTTTATTTTGTTAATATTTTTATTCCCTATATCCCTTTCATATCTCTTTGGACTAGAAGTTTCTCTCTGTCTCTCCCATTTTTTCTCTCCCACTTATTTCCTTCTACTGGCAAACAGAAGTGAGGAAGGGAGGGGGGCTGGCTTCAGTTATTGGCTAGTTTATGTGCCTGACATCAGTATATCGACCTTGTGTGCTGCGCCAGCACCAACTTTGGTCCCTTCCTAAGCTGCAAAGGACTTTGCTCCCATGGGGTCCTAGTGCCTCCAGCTAAGACCCATTTACAGGAATGAATGATGAAGATATTCTGGTAGATCTCACTTCGAGAGGGCTCCTGCAGCAGGTAATGCCATTAGGACCAAAGCTGGCAGGTGCCAGGACCCCACAGAAAACTTCTAGCTAGCTGTATACAGCGGAGGACCACCCCCTGACGTCAGACTTCCCCCGATGACTGTCTATGGTATAAAAAGGGTGGTCCAGCAGCCCAACCTCAGTTCTTTTCCCACCATCGACCCATGCAAGTCAGACCTACATGGATGCATTCTGCTTTATTCGACCACCAGTTTGCCACGTTTACCCGTGCTTTATTATTTTATTAAATATCTTCCTTTTTCAGCCTTTTCTTGCATGTCTTCATCTCCATCCTCCTCTTCGGAGTAGTGGCAAACCAAGTGTGCATGTGGCAAACAGCTTTCCCACAAGGATGGCCACACTTCTTGTCTGAGATGCCTAGGCCCAGACGATACTGAAGCCTGCCAGCACTGCCAAGATTTTAACCAGCGCACCAGACTTCACCGACAGAAGAACCTAGAAGCCTTCCTGCTGCAACAGAGACTTTCAGTGATGGAGAAGGAGCTCCAGGCCTCTTCTTCCCCGGGCTCCGGGGCTTCAACTTCTGCTTTTTCTCACAGACAGAAGAAATCCAGTGGAAAGCACAAACACCGGGCAATGCAGAGGGACAAATCCCGGTCAGCTTCCCACTCCAGGTCCCTGTGCAAATCGGGGACTGAGCATGGGTCTTCCTCCCATGGGAGGTCAGCCCCTTCCACTCTGGCAGCCCTCTCCCTCTGGGCTTCCAGTGGTCAAACCACCTGCTCTCATTACTATCTTGGGCGGTGGTTCAGCGGGGTTCTGGACTTCATCCCCAGCCTCTCAGCTCCTGTTGCTCAGGCCCTTACATCAGGTGGGTTCTCAGCCTGGAGGCTCGACCGGGTCCTTCTAGGGTGGTGGATCTTTGACCGTCAAGGCGTCTGCCAAGTCAGGCCCAACTCCAGGAGCTGATGCCACTAAGCGACGCCAGGGGCATGTGCTTACCTTCCCCATGAGAGTGACACCTCTACCCCACTCGGGAGTCAGCTCCCCAGGACAGGTTTCTCCTTCCAGGCCAGCACCAGCTGCTTCACCAGACTGGCGTCAGCCCAAGCCTGTTCAGTCGACGCTGGCTACACTGACATCAACTCTGGTGATGCCTCAGCCATCATCTCCTATCCATCCACCATCGCCCGCTGGCCCTGTTGTCACACAGCCAATGCCCAAGGGTCCAACGCCCAGTCTTTCAATTCCTGTCAGACCGAGCCAGATGGCTCCTTGCCCCAAGGACCGACACCAGTGGAACCAACGCCAGGGTTACTGCAGCCTAAGGAATGATCGTGGCCTTCTCAGCCAACCCACAGACACCAGCTCCCCGATGAATGCCTCAGAACCCACCCACAGATCTTAGCACCTTTTTGCAGCCTGGTGGGCACACTTTAATGATAAGGAACCCCAACTCTGACTCCTAGGGATCCTCCTCCCAATCCAGCTGAGGATCAAGTTCCCTTAGAAAAGCCCCAATGCCACCTCCTAAAGAGTCTACTGTGCAACCAGTAGGAGCTGGCACCGGTCGTCCCTCAACCCACCAATGTAGGCATCATTGCTCTCTTTCTCCCTCCCCAGAATCTGACAAGTTGGGTAGATATTCCTCCTCATCCTGTGATGATTCTGGGGACTCAGATCTGCCATCTGAACCAGAGGAGCCCAAGGACACCCCTCGGTCTCCTCCAGGTGATCCTACTTTTATGGATGTTATGAGGCACATCCAGTCCCTTATGGGTTGGGGCATGGAGGCAGTGGACCCCAAGCGATATCAGTTAGCCATTTTCCTCTGTAAGGAGTCCTTGCCCTTGGTAGTTCCACCCTTATTGATTCCTTCAAAGATGTCAATAGGGCTGCTTGGAAACACCCATCTTCTACCTCAGTGACTTCCAAGAAGGCAGATCACCTGTATGATGCCTCGAGGGAAGAACCTTTTTATGGGGAGCACCCAGAGGCTGACTCAGTTGTCATTAATGCTGCCCATAACCGCTCTAAATGGCCCCGCCGCTTCCTTAGCACTCAGCCTCCTGACAAGGACTGCAGGCAGAGAGACCAATTCGGTAAGAAGGTCTATGCCTCTTCCACCTGTGCTATCCGTTCCCTGAACTTTCTGGCCCACATTGTCCAATATCAGAATGCCCTGTAGGAGAAAGCCTTGGAGGTGGTTCAGACTCGGCCTGATCTCCCTGGTAAGACTGAGCTGTTACACCTTCTCAAATCAGGCTCGGATGTTGGGACTCACGTTCTCCAAGCCTCTTATGACACAGCAGATTCCACAGGCAGAGCTGCAGCTACGGGAGTTTGCCTTCGATGCTACTCCTGGCTTTGAGTCTCTGGTTTTGCTCTGAATGTGCAGTCCAAGATCCTAGATGCCCCTTTTAGATGACCTGCTCTGTTTGGCGTGGATTCCCAAAACATAATCACTCACCTGCAAGAGTCAGGCAAGGCTATATGTTCAGTACAAACATTGTACTAGTCTCAGCCTAAATCTTCCCAGAGGCAGTCCTTTCATCACTCCTCCAAGCAACAATCCTGGGGCCAGCAACCGAGAAGTACCTTTAAGAGAAAGGCTTCTTCCTAACCCACCGGAGGTTCCACCCCCAGAGCTCCCAGAACTTCCCAGGCCACTTTGTCTGTCCCTGGCTCCTCTGCCTGACTCATTACCCGACCCCCTTCTGCCATCTGAATTCCTGGGGGAGACAGTAGGGGGTTGTTTCTCTCTCTACAGAGAGGGTTGGTGCAGAATGACCCCGGATCAGTGGGTTCTTCCGTTAGTGGAACAGAGACATACTCTGGAGTTCTTGGAGATTCCTCTGACAATCCTCCAGTACTCTCCCATCATCCTCAGGCCCATCTTGCCCTCATTCAAGAAGAGATCCAAGCGGTTCCTGCAAAAACAGGCCATAGAACCCGTCCCGCTGGCACAGCGAGAGAAGGGATTCTATTCTCATTTCTTTCTGGTCCCAAAGACAACTGGAGACTTGCATCTCATCCTGGACCTCAGCCACTTGAATGAGTTAATAGAATATAAAAGATTCAGGATGGTCACTCTCCACGACCTTCTTCCCCTACTTCATCAAGGAGACTGGCTCTCTTCTCTTGACATGCAGGACACATATCTGCACATCTTGGTGTTTCCACCCCACAGGAGGTTCCTTCACTTCTGTTTTCATGGAAACCAGTACCAGTTTCGGGCTCTGCTGTTTGACCTGCCAGCCCCATGAATCTTTACAAAGTGCCTCACAGTAGTGACTGTGGCCTTGTGGAGGGAAGGCTGGTGTGTCTTCCCTTACTTAGACAATTGGCTTCTGGCAGCCCCCACTAAGGAGCAGTTGATCAGAACCATGGAGGCCACTTTCACTCTGTTTCGGGATCTGGGAATCACTCTCAACCTTCCCAAATCCTTTTCTTGGCCAAGTCAGAGACTCCAGTACATTGGGACAATCTTGGACACTGTGCAAGGTAAAGCTTTTCTTCCCCCAGACAGGGCCTTCAGGCACAGGCTCAACTGATCTCTTCATCTCACCAGGTTCCAGCCAGAACATTTCTAAGGCTTCTGGGACACATGTTGTCTATTGCAATGGTTCCCCTGGCTCACCTGCACATGAGCGTAGCCCAGTGGAACCTTCAAGTCCAATGGGATCAGCGCACAAATGATTTGGAACAACCAGTGTTATTCTCCAACTCAGTGAGACAGACTTTGACATGGTGGTTGAAGCCCTCCAACCTTTCAGTCCATTTTCAGACAGAGTCACCTAGACAGATCCTCACCACAGATGCGTCAGACCAAGGCTGGGTCACCCATCTGGCAGACCGTCAGACTCATGTGTCCTGGCCCCTTCTGGAACAGCATCTCCAAATCAATGTTTTGAAGACGCGGGTGATCCTGTATGCTCTCCAGGCCTTTCAGACAAATCTCTCAGGCCCTCTCTTGATCCAGATGGACAATATGTCTGGTGTTTTATATGAACAAGCAGGGTGGAACGCATTCTTACCCCCTCTGCAGAGAGGCCATGAGAGTTTGGAACTGGGCCATAGAACATCACCTGGACCTGACTGCCGTGCATGTTCCAGGCATCCAAAACACCTTGACCAATAGCCTAAGCCATTCCCGGTCCAAGGTACATGAATGGGAACTTCTTCCCTCCATGGTTGAAGATCTCTTTGACAGGTGGGGCCACCCAGATCTGAACCTCTTCGTGGCCCCATCCAATGCAAAACTGCCCAGTTTCTGCTTGCTAGATCCTGGGCCTGGTGTTTTCTGGCGAGACGCATTGTCCCTCTCTTGGACAGGGAGGTTCCTGTATGCCTCCTCTACCTTTCTGTTACTGCAGAGAGTACTTCTCAAGTTGCAGTCAGAGGGGGCAGAGATGATTCTAATAGCCCCTTACTGGCCGCGCCAGATATGGTTTCCACTCCTCCAGCAACTAGCAGTGCAACCTCTAATCCCCCTGCCCCGTGTTCCGATTTGCTCTCCTGGGAGCAGGGCATTCTGGTCCACCCAGACCTCAAGTCACTGTACTTTCATGCATAGCTCCTGCAGATTTAGCAGTTGCCAGGGTCTCTTCCCGGGTGTCAGAAGTCCTAGTGGCAGCCAGGAAACTTTCCACTAGAGCCGCTTATGCTGTGAAGTGGAAGCGGTTCTGCATATGGGCCACTGATAGTCACCTAGATCCCTTTACCTGTCTGGAGAATCTCATTCTTGAGTACCTCCTTTCCCTTTCAGACTCAGGGCTGAGTTACTGATCGATTAAGGTGCACTTATCAGCTATCTGTCCAGTTAACCAACAGCCTATTTCTTCCTACCCCCCACAACAATTGCCTTATGTCTGTCCCATGCATTCTTGAATTCTCCACAGTTTTTGACCCCACAACCTCCTCAGGAAGGCTGTTCCATGCATCCACCACCCTCTCTGTGAAAAAATGCTTCCTCACATTGCCCCTGAGCCATCTCCCCTCTATCTTCAAATTGTGTCCCCTTGATCTTCCCTTGTCAATCTTCACCATTCATTACTTCCTGGGTGTAAGCCGGAGGCGCGCACCCGTAAAGGGAGTTTTTTTTTTTTTTAAAAGTTTGCCTAACGGCACCGCCCCAGGAGGACGCCGCGCGGCCAGCACAGGGGCGGCTGCTAGTAGCGACCACTCCTCCTCCAACTCAGTTCTGTTTCTCCCGCTGTTCGAGGCAGCAGTGTTTTCCTGTACCGCGAATGTACCGACTTCGTTTTCTGTAGCACTCGACGCCGATACGGTAAGACTGTTCTTTTTCTATCTTTCGGCACCGGGTGTGTTTCCTACTGTGCTTTTAGTCTCGTTGGTTTCACGTTATGTCCGGTTCTGGAGCTAAGCACCTTTCGAAGACGGGCCGTGCCCCTATGCACGGTGCTCCTGTGGCCGGCATTTCTCCATCTCGGACCAGCATGACATTTGCCTTCGTTGCCTGGGACCCAACCATGATATGGATTCGTGCGACACCTGTTTCTCGATGGACCGCTGGCCCTCGAAGTCCGGCTGTATCTGCGCTTGGCAAGGCCCCGCCGACTGGGACTGCGCCGTCAGAGGGAATCTCGGGCGACCTTTAGGCCCTCCTCGGTCCTCCCGGCCTATATACGTCCGGAGGAGGAGGGGGCCCCTCGTCCTATCTTGCCGAGGAGGAGGCCCCTCCGCGGTGTTGGGGGAGCGCTAGGCCCCTTCCGGGTCACGATGCTGACACCGCCCGGCAGTCACCTCTTTGGAGGTGCACTTCCGTGTCGAGGCCCTTGGCTTTGGGCCCGGCCTGGTGGACCTCGACGCGGCCTCACGGGCGCCTGCTGGATACCTGCGCCATTCGGCTGTGCCGGTGATCAAGCGCGCGCCTTCTCGGCACCAGTCGATCCCGGCTACCGCTCGGCGGCATCGGTGATCAGGGCGGCACCGCGGGCGGCGCTGCTTTGGATCCCGCATCGTCCTGGGTGCCGTGGATCGGGCGGGCGCCTCTGGCAGTGCCGCTTACCGTGCCGCTCATGTGCCGATGGACATGGCACTGCCGGCAGTGCCGCCGCCTCCCGACACCGCTGCAGCGCCGCGGGCCTTCTCCCTTCCTCTGGGTGGTGCCGGGCCTGCCGGAGCCGCTGGGGGTATGGAGTTAGCCCAACTGCCACCGCGTGGGGGCGAGCGCGTCTCCCTTGGTACCGGGTCGTTCACGCCCCCGCGGGCCTCGGGACCCCTGGGGTGGCCAGCATTGAGGTCCTGCTGGTCTCGTCCTCCTCAGAAAGCGATGACTCAGATGTGGACCCATCCTGGCACCCCCATTCTTCGGAATCTGGGTCCTCGGTGGCTAGGGGTACCAGGCGGCGCAGCAGGCCCCTCCCTCTGTCCCCCTACCGTCGTCTCCTGAGGGTTCCTTGGCTGGGGGTGGCCGAGAGTCCCGGGGGGCAGATGTGGGGGTGATGGAGGGGGAGGCTCCCCTCTCTGGAGGCCCGGTGACAGCTGCCCCCCGTGGTGCTGTTGCCCCCTCTAGGGACAGGGGGGCACTGCGGTCGAGGAGGAGGGCCTTCTCGGAGTCCGAGGGGTTGAGGCGCAGGCGGCCTGCTGCTCGGCCTTCTTTGGCCACCCAAGGGGGGGGTGGCCAGGAGCCGTAGTGCAGAGCCCCGCTCCTCCCCTCAGGGTTCTAGGTTGTCCTCCAGCGGCGTTTGTGCGGACTGCCCTTCTGGATCCATGCAGTCCATGCATCGTCACAGGGGAGTTTCTCCCCCAGGGCTCTTCCAGGCTTCCCCCAGAGTTCCGTTCTGTGGCCTGGTCTGATATCCGGGATCCCTCCTACTAGGGCTCCTTTCCCCGGATTCCAGAGTCCTCGCAGAGAGCAGTTGCCTCCTCGGAGGTGCCCCTCTCCCATCTCTCTGCCTTCACCAGCCCCGCCTCCCGGGCCATGTCGGTCCTACGGGTCCGTTATCCTGGGAGCAGTTCAGAGGTTCTGCGGCGGCCTTCCCCATATATGTTAGATACATGCATGAGCGGGTCTTTCGACTCTCCCCACCGCCGCAGGAATCCTCTGGACATTCCAGCTCCCCATCATCCTCGCCTCCTCCTCTGAGGAGAGGAACTCTGCTCATCTGTCCCCGATGCTGATTTCACTGAATATCAGCGCTTCCTCCTCGAGGATGGTGAGGGATCTTCGATTTCCTATGTTCAGAGAGAAATACCGAACGGAAGACGGTGACTTCCTGTGTGAATTCAGTGCCCAGCATTTGGTGGTACCTTCCTGGCCTATCCCCTTCCAGGAGGCGCCTATCTGGTCCTGGCAGTCCCCGCCGCTTCTTCTCCAGCCCGGCCGACTGCCAGCGTGAGGTATTGTGCCCTCTGAGTCTCTAGGTTCCCTTCCCAACCCGACTTCTGGTTTGGTTTACCTGGATACTCCTTCTGGGCGCTGCTGTTCGATGACGACCGCCCACTGGATCCGGACTTTCCAGTTCGACCGCTAAAGTAAGAGTGTCTCTTCTTCATGCGAGTGCCTCTATTGCATCACATCAGGCTCACCACGCTGCCTACAACCGGCATTTGTGGTCGATGATGTCCCAGCTGTTGGCATCAATGCCTGACACGGAGCAAACCAGACAAGCCATTGCCCTCTCCGCGGTAGGCCTGGAGCTGGCAAGACACCAAGCAAGGGCATCTTATGACGCCAATGAGGTGGCTTCCAGGCTTGCGGGGACAGCGATCTGCATCAGGCGGACGGCATGGCTTCGTCTTTCTAGGTTGTCACCCCTGGCCCGGCATAGGGTGATTCGCTCCACCTTCCGGGGGAACCGTCTTTTCTCTTCTAGAGCTAGGAGACTTTTACAGGGGCTCCCTCCGTCTCCCTCGCCCTCGGGAGGCACCTCCCAGCTCTTCTCCCACTTAGGCTTTCTGAATAAGCCAGGGTCTTCTCCTTCTGTTTCTCACCAGCAGAAGGCTGGGGTCTTGTTCCTCAGGGTATGACCTCTTCCCCCTCCGGGGGAAGAGGAGCTTGGAACTCACCCAGGAAGTAATGAATGGTGAAGATTGACAAGGGAAGATATGAAAATTACGTACCTACCGTAATTCTTGATCTTCTGTTGTATCTTCGCCATTCATTACTTACATCCGCCCACCATCCCCTCAGTGGCCTCTTCCTGTGGCTTCTCCACCTCCCGTCTCCTTCCTCTCTCTGCAAAAAAAAAAATCCTTAAAATGTAGGAAAAATTGCTTAATTTTTCCAAAAAAAAAAAAAGTCTTGAGGGGGTTCTAATTTTCCAGAAAATTACTTACTTTAAGATCTCATGGGCCATCTAGTGGATTGCTTTGGCGATCAGACTGCACAACTATCTCTTGCCATCCTTCTGGCGAGATACCTCTGGGGTTTTGGCCTGGCTCAGGCTATTCAGTTTTGATCCTGCAATCCCGTGTTCCAGATAGTGCCCTGAAATCAAAATCCCCCCCCCCTCTTTCTTGCCTTGCAGAGCAGAGGAACGGGCACGCCTGTTCCTTTTTTTTTTTTTAAAAAAAAAATGCTGAGGGAACTCTCTCCGACTGCTATAGGCATCTTGGTATTGGGGTCATGCAACTAGCCTGCAAAATTTTTATTTGTAAAAAAAAAAAGGAAAACAAACAAGAGGGGAAATGAGAGGGTAGGCTACCCTTCTCGCTAGTTTGTATATTGGTTTCTCCTTTTAAGTGTCCTCCCGGACAATTTTTACAGAAGAGCAGTGCTGACCATATCCAATCCCAGCCAGCCCAAGCCTTTGGCCTGCCTTGGCCAGTCTGTCTGAGTCCCATTTCTATGCTTAAAATGCCTGAAAGGCTTACATTTTCCTTTTCTAAGTCCCAGGCAGCACTCTCCTGCTGCCTGGGGTTCATTCTCCCTCCTCGGGTGTCCTCAAATTCTAGGCCTTTGGCGGCCAGGAGCGAGGCGGTGTCGCTAACAATGGCATGTTGAGGATAAGGACTATGCCCTCCTGAGTCTGTCTAGCGGGTTTGGTGAACCTTCTCTTCAGCTCTATCTCCGGGGATTCTTGCTTCCTGTTATTCGAGGCCTTCGGCTGTAGCTAACTATGCTTTTGGGCATCCTGGTCCCTTCAACATCCCATCTCTCTCTTCTCTCTTCTTCTTCTTCTATTTTCTCATTTCCTTCCTTATCTCTCTCCTCCTGAGTCGCCCAGGTAAGGAGGCCCTGCAGTCCCTAGGCTAGGGATACTCTTATCTCCTCTGTCCTTCCTCCATTGGCTTATTCCTTTTTCAGTTCATTCTTCCTTGCTTTGCTATCCCTCGGCTATCTTGCCTCGCTATCTATATTTTCTGCTTTCGCTTTTGCCTCTCCGGCTCACAGAACTGAGTTGGAGGAGGAGTCGGTCGCTACTAACGGCCGCCCCTCGCGCATGACGCATGACGTCACTCTCGAGGGCGGTGCCGTTAGGCAAACTTTAAAAAAAAAAAAAAAAGGCTCCCATGACGGGTGCGCGCCCGGCTTACACCCAGTAAGTAATGAATGGTGAAGATACAAGAGAAGATCAAGAATTACTGTAGGTACGTAATTTTCATTTCTTGCACATCTCTTTTTCTGAAAGATGCTACCCTCTTGGACTTTATTGATTCCACTGAGGTACTTAAAAGTTTCCATCATGTCCCCCCCCCTTTTCTCAAGGGTATACATATTAACCTCCTTTAGTTTCTCCTCGTATGGCTTCTTTTGCAAACCCTGCACCATTTTAGTTGCCCTCCTCTGGACTGCCTCCATCCTGTCTATGTCCTTGCGGAGATGGGGTCTCCAGAACTGGACGCAGTACTCCACATGGGGTCTCGCCAACTGTCTGTACAGAGTGATAACAACTGACTGTTTTCTGCTGGTGATGCCTCTTCCTATACATCCCAGGATCCCCCAGCCCTCCCTACTGCCTTCTCACATTGTTGCTAACCTTAAGGTCCCTTTCCATTTTGTTGTTGTTCCACCTCCTCCATTCGTAATCTTCCCTGGGTTTTTGTTTCCCAGGTGCATTATTTTGCACTTCTTTTCATTGAATCCAAGTTGCCATACTTCTGAACATTCCTCCAACCTTGCCAAGTCCCTTCTCATCCTTTCCACGCCTCCTTGTGTATCAACCCTGTTGCAAATCTCTGTGTCATCTGCAAAGAGGCATACTTTTCCTTCTAGTCCCTCCGCAATGTCACTTATAAAGAAATTAAAAAGGACTGGACCCAGTACTGAACCCTGCGGTACCCCACTAGTAACTCCTCTTTCTTCAGAGTGGACTCCATTTACAATTACCTTCTGTGTCCTGTTGTGCAGCCAATGCTTTACCCAGGCTACCACCCTGGGACCCACTCCCAGGCTGGTTAATTTGATTATTAATCTTTTGTGTGTGACTGTGTCAAATGCCTTATTAAAGTCTAGGTAGACCATTTCCATAGCCTCTCCCTGGTCTACTACTTGGGTCACCCAGTCAATGAAATCAATTAGATTTGTCTGACATGACCTTCCCACTGTGAACCCATGCTGCCTTGGGTCCTGTGCCCCACTGGCCTCTAGGTACTCAACCATTCTTTCCTTCAGAAGTGATTCCATCACTTTCCCTACCACAGAAGTGAAACTGACAGGTCTGTAGTTTCCTGCCTCTGTCTTGCTCCCACTTTTGTGAAGGGGAATCACATCCACCTTCCTCCAGTCCTCAGGTACCACACCATCCTCCCATGATTTGTTAAAAAGGGTAGTCAGTGGTGTCACTAGTTCTCCCCTTAATTCTTTAAGAATTCTGGGGTGAATTCCATCAGGCCCCATTGCTTTGTCCACCTTCAGTTTTAGGAGTTCTTTCAGAACCCTTTCTTCTGTGAAAGGACTAGGTTCGACCCCCCTATCAAGAGTGCTTCTGTTAATTGGATTAGGCACCTCCTCCTCCTCTTTTGTGAATACTGAGCAGAAGTATTCATTCAGTATCCCTGCTTTTTCACTGTCCCTCTCTGCCCACCCACCCTCCCACCGTTCATTCAATTCAGCCTCACTATCCCTCCCTTTGTCATTCTACGCTCCCTGATGTACCTATAAAAGGTTTTATTCCCCTTATTAACTGAGTTGGCGTCTTTTCCTCAGTTTGGGCCTTTGCTATTCTGACTTCCCTCCCTGCTTCCTTCTGCCTTAACTGGTACAGTTCTTTGTCCTGTTCCTTCTGTGTTTCCTTATACTTCCTAAATGCTATCTTTTTCTCCCTAACCTTCCCTGCCACCTCTTTTGAGAATCATAGTGGCTTTTTCTTTTGTTTTGATTTGTTTATTTGCTTCACACAAAGGCTTGTTGCCTCTATGATGTTTCCCCATTGTTGCTTCACCCCTCCTTCTAACCTGTTTGCTAGTGCTTTTCTAAGGCACTCTCCCATTTTGCCAAAGTCAGCCCTCCTGAAGTCCAGTACCCTCACTTTTGTATGGCTTGACTCTGTAGCTGAGTTTATCATGAGCCACACTGTTTGGTGGTCACTTGTTCTCTGATGGCTACCCACTTCTAGATCTGAGATCCTCTCACTGTCCCCATTTGAGAGTATAAGGTCTAAGATTGCTCCCCCACAAGTGGGTTCCAAAACTAGCTGTCTGAGGCATGCCACCTGTAGGGCATCGAGAATGGCCCTGCTCTTGGATGTGGATGCAGCAAAGGTGCTCCAGTTAATATCTGGCATATTCAGGTCCCCCATCAACAGTATCTTCCCTTTCTCTGCCATCCTAAGGATGCCTTCTATCATATCCATGTCCATTCCCTCCCCCTGACATGGGGGTCTGTATACAACCCCTGTGCAGATTGTGATGCAATTTCCAGTCTCTAAGCTGACCCACAGTGCTTTCTGTCCTCCCTGTTTACTGTTTTGTTCTGTTGCTTTTATCCCTTCCCTTACATAGAGAGCTACTCCTACCCCACTTCTACCCTCCCTGTCTCTCCTGTAGGTTGTGTACCCTGGTATATTAACATCACAGTCATGGTTCTCTGTCTACCATATTTCTGTGACTGCTATGATATTCAGGCATCCCTCTTCCATCAAGGCCACCAGTTCAGGGAGCTTGTTGCCCAGACTATGGGCATTGGTACTCATTACCCTCCATTTCTTGATGGCCTTACCCCTTTTTGCCCCATCCCTGTCCTTATTGCCTTTATCATTTTCTCCATTTACCCCTGCCCTTCTCCCTATCGACATCTCTATCTTGGTGTTTACCTCAGTTACTACCCTGATTTTGGGGGGGGCTAGGATTTCCTCCTCCTCCTTTCCAGTGCCTCCCCCCTTGGCTAGTTTAAATGCTTGCCAATGAAGCATTTAAACCTATCACCTAGGATCCTGGTTCTCCTCCTGGACAGATGCAGACCATCACACCAGTATAGGCCTGCATCACTCCAGGTGGACCCCCATTCCCCAATGAAGCCAAATCCCTGAGCTCTGCACCAATATTTCAACCACTGATTGAATCCCATGGTGTGGAGCACCCTAGCCTCACCCATGCCATAGACAGGCAGCACCTCCAAGAACGTTACCGTGCATGCTACTTGTCTAAGGCCCCTCCCCAACTCCATAAACTCTTCCTGCACTGCTCTGATCCCTTTCTCAGCCAGGTCATTAACCCCTAGGTGGGCAATGACATCCAGCTCCCTTCCCCATGCAGCTGCTCCAGCGATCCTGAGAATTCACTCCCTGTTCCTCCAAGCCATGGTGCCAGGCAGGCACCTTACCTCCCCTCTCCCCTTCCTCCCCCAGTTCTACCCCCACCAGGAGTTGTTTTCTTCCCCTGTGGGGTCCTATTCCACCCTCCAGTGGGTCTCCTTTGTGGAGGTTTCCAGCATCCACCTTGGTCTCCACTGTGGGTGCCTCCGTAGAGGAACCACACTTTGCCAGAACGGCATATGAATTGTGAAGAGGTACAACTGGAAGGATGTGCCTCTATTTCACCACCCTCACCCTCCCTGAGCTCACTGTGGCCCAACTGCTCCTCTTTCTTGGTAATCTCTGAGGTAATGGCAGTGGCCCTGGTGGTCCATGGGTGGGAGAGGAGGTCCCCCAAATCCTGGCCAACTCAGCCTGGAGATGAGCAACCTCCTCCCTCAGTCCACAGAGGTGCCTGCAGATGGGACAACACTGCATCCTCCAGAACATCTCCTGGAAGACTGCTGCTCCACAGCCACTGCGCTGCACCACTCCCATTATGTCTTATTTCTGGCCCCTTAACTGTTGTTTGGAATACTTACTCTTTTCTCTGTTTGTTTATTTATTTATTTTTCCCCTCCTTACTTACTGCCTCTGTGCCCTTTAAGCTCCTGATCTTCCTGTTCTGGGACAGGAAGTTCCTATATTTCTCAGTAGTTTCCTTACTTGCTCAGAGTCAGACCTCCTGCAGCTGGGGGGAACGGAGAGCTACTCTTTTCCTTCTAGGATGGTGAGTCTTTTCTGGCTCTGTGATCACTCACTTCCTGCTCCCAAACAGGAAGTTCCTGTTTTCAGTCAAATCCTGTACCTATAAAAGTACATCTGGCTTAGGGTGGTGGGGATACTGCATCTGAAATCTTCCATTAGGGACCCTAGTCCTCCTGGGATCTTTTGTTCATTTTGGAAAAGCTTACTCTGCGTCCCTTTGAGCCTGCCATAAGCTACAAGCTGCACATTCTTTTGTGGAAAGCATTATTTTTAGTTGCTGTTACTTCTGCTGGAAGGATTTCTGAGCTTCAGGCTATGATGTGTAAAGAGCCTTATTTAGTTTTCCACAAGGACAGGGTGTACTTGAGAACTAATTCTAAGTTTCTTCCTAAGGTGGCGTCAGAGTTTACTCTGAATCAGGACATCCACCTGCCTATGTTTTACCCAGAGTATACAAATCAAAGGGGAGTCCTTACTGCATACTCTGGATGTCCACTGGGTGCTTTGTTGGTATTTGGATTGCACCCGCACCATTAGAAAACTGATCAGTTTGTTTCAAAACGATGTTTGTTCAAATGGTTAGTCAACTGCATTGTTTACTGTTACTGTAAATACGACAAGCTTTTATTTTATTTATTTATTGAAATGTTTTACCAGGAAAGGCACACTGAGCAACAATATGCTCATCTCCCTGTGTGACCTGGGGGGTTGGAATACAGTTGGATGACGGGTACAGAGAATGTGAGCAAGCAGTTATTGGTTACAACAATATGTCAGCATTACAGAATGAATGAATTGGTTACATACATAAGGATGATTAACAATGAGGGAAAAACAAGGGGTTAGATTAGACAGTGCAGGATATAACAGTCTTACTAAGAGGGGTGGAACACAAACCGTTGGTACGAGAACTAATAAGAGCAAGTAATAACTACTAACTATTAAACTCATAAAACTAAAAACTAATGCTAATATCTAATATTTAAAATAACATGTAAAGCAATTGGGGTAAGTGCTGGCGATGAAATGTATAAGCCAGTATTCAGGCTGCTGGTCAGGCCTATGGGGAGGAGGCAGGGTGCACTGGGTATGGTGGGCACCTTAAAGGGAGAGAAGGATGGGGGGCCAGGGAGAAGTGGTGGGGGAGGGGGAATCAGACACAGGAGCAATTTACCACTAAAAAGTTCAACAAGGCAGAGGACACTGAGTGCATAGAGGAAGAGTGGTGAATTTGGTCCGGGAGGTCGTTCCAAAGTTTTGGGAGGTGGTATCAAGAGGCAGCTTGGCCCGCTGTGGTCCGCCAGTGGGGGAGAGACAGCAGTTGGGGGCCGGATGATCTGAGGTAATGCAAGGGGGGGTTGAGGTGCAAGAGAGGAGGTAAGGTAGTACGGAAGGGAGCCGAGCCAGAATTTAGAGGCAAATTTAGCACAGTGTAGTAGTCGGCGGTTACCAAGGGAGGAAAAGGCCAGTGAACGGTAGAACATGCAGTGGTGAGTGTGGTGGGGTTGTTGAGGGCAAAGTGGCAAAAAGCATTGAAGAGGGGGTTCAGTCTGGAAAGTGTGGACTTGGGGGCAGTACAGTAGACTACATCACAATAATCGAAGGAGGGTAGAATCATTTTCTGCACAATTTCACATCTTGCAGGTAGTGGGAGGCTACTGCTGTTCCTGTAGTAACGAAAGCATGACAGTTTCTTCAGGATTAAGGTCAACATGTGCTGAGAATGATAGGTGTTGGTCAAGCCATACCCCTAGGTACCTGAAGGTAGTAGCATCCTCAAGGACCATCCCATCAAGGGTGTGGAAATAGGGGAGGGGGGGCACTGAGCTTGGACAGTTTCTGCCTGGTGCCAAAGGTCATGGAGACTGTTTTTTGGCATTGAGGGAGAGTTGATGGGAGCTAAACCAGAGCTGAACTTTATTGAAGTCAGGTTGAAGGCTGGTAGCAACCTCCTCCGGGACCATCCGATGGAAAATAGGACTGTATCATCTGCATACATATGTATGGAGGAAGATGAACAGATTAGTGGCAGGTCATTTAGAAAGATGGATAAGAGGATGGGGCCAAGTACTGAGCCCTGCGGTACACCAGTATTAATGGGGAGGTGGGGGGGGAGGTGAACTCAACAATTCTTACCGATTGTGTTCTCCCTATCAGGTAAGTACTGAACCAACTTGTGGCAGACTGTGATAGACCAGCTGCCAATAGGCAGCAGGGCATGGGAGATGGTGTTGAATGCTTTGGCTAGGTCCACAAAAATGGCTTAGGTGATTAGGCCCTTGTCCATCACCAAGAGAATAGTGTCAGAGAGCCATAATGGGGATGTGGCAGTTGAGTGGTTCTTCTGAAATCCAAACTGGTAGAGAGTGAAGATGTTGGAGTCAGTGAGGAAAGTGGAAAGTTGAGAAAGGACGAGGTGCTCTTGGAGTTTCGCAAGGGCAGGGAGGAGGGAGATAGGGTGGTAGTTAGATGCGGAGGATGGGTCACCATCCTTAGACAGTGGTAAGACAATGGTGTGTTTCCAGTCCGTGGGCACGGTCTCAGAGGCAAAAGATTAGTTTAATGGGTCGGCAAGAGGGGCTGCAATGATGGGGGCTGATAGGTAGAGAAGTTTGGTATCTAACCCATCAGGGGATTTGCCCTTGGAGGGGTTGAGGGTATGTAAGGCGTTCAGGGCATCAGTAGGGGAGATGTTTACAAATGAGAAGGTGTTAGGGCCGGGGGGAATTGTGGTATTAGCATTGTGGTCGGGCGATGCAACAGTAGGAAGAGCGGTAAGAAGAGTAGAAGCACATGAGGTGAAGTAGATGTTGAAGTGGCAACTGCTGGTGGCTCGGACAGCAGGGAGCTGTTTGTGAGCAAACATGGTGTGGGGGTGCCGGGAGAGGAAGAGTGAGTGAACTACTTTCCAAAATTTAGGTGGTCTACTCAGGTTAGTGTTGAAGGTGGAGCTGAAGTATTCAGCTTTTGCTAGACGGGTGGCCATGGTGCACTTATTGCGGAGCATGCGGTAGGTATTGTGATTGTTTAGGCTGAGCGAGGCTTTATAGTTTTTCCAGGCCTTGTCACTGACGTTTTGGCAGGCTATTAGTTTGGGGGAGATCCAGGGTAGGTGGTTGCCTTGGACTCTGATGCGTCTTAGTGGGGCGTGCTTATCCCAGACATTAAGGGATGTGTTACAAAAGTGGGCTAGGACTGGGTCCGGTTAAAGGCCATTCTACCAGGGGCATGGCTACTTCCTTTGTTTCCCTCAGAAATGTGTCAGTAGCTGATATTTGTTCAGCTACAACTTGGAGTTCTATCCGCATTTTCATTCACCATTACAGTCTGGACATTGCCTCAAGGCGTAGGGCAGGCTTCGGACTCACTGTTCTACAGGGCCTGCTCTCTTGAGAGCTTTATGCTGACTTCTGCCTCCTCCCAGCTGACCGGGGTTCAGTCTTTTTACTGATTGGGACTCAGTCCTAACAGTGTTACCTGCTGCAAGAGCCCCCTCGAAATGAGATAGTACAGTTACGTAAGAACTTACCATAACAGTAGGTCTTTGAGAGGAGCTCTTGCAGCAGTTGCTGCTTTCCCTCCCTCCCTCCATCCCCCTGGTGACTGCTTTTCCATCTCTGTTACCTCTCTTTCCTCAGTGTAGAGGAACCGCCTTGCTTCTCCAGTTTCTGTACATGCTGGGGTCTCCAGTGGGAGAACGGAGTTTGGGCTGGGGGACCTCCTCTTTTATACCATAGATGTATGGAGCAGGAGCAGGCCAACATCAGGGGGCAGTCTCCTGCTGTGTACTGCTAGCTAGAAGTTTTCCATGGGGTCCTGGTGCCTGCAGGCTTCAGTCTTAATGGTGATACCTGCTGCAAGAGTTCATTTCGATCTACTGTTACAGTAAGTTCTTACATAACTGTACTTTAATACATATGGGTAATGTGCTTCATCACTGGGGATAGTGGTACAGCCCAAAGCTGTGACCCCAGCATAAAATCCTAGGGATGAGTACACTCTGAATACAGCAGATCTGACTTCGAGGGGGAGCTCTTGCAGCAGGTACTACCATTAGGACTATTGCCACCAGGCGTTAGGACCCCATGGAAATCTTGTAGCTAGCAGTCTGTAGCAGGGGAACCACCCCCAATGTCGGCTGCACCCAACGTAAGATGTGGTATAAAGGGGGCGGTATCTCGGTGCCATCTGAGTTATTTTCCTGCTGTCGACCTGCTTAGTTTGGCTCCATGGACGCCTTCTTTCGCAGTCGACTGCTATTTGAGAAAAGTTCAGTTAACAGTTTTTTCACTCGTTTTCAACTATTAACTCCGCTGTGTGTATGTTGTCGTCCTCTCCACCACAATGAAAGTCTAAGTGTCTGTGGGAAGCAGATCCTGCCGGAAGATGGCCACGCAGCCTGCCTCATCTGCCTAGGCCCCGAGCATCGGCCCGACGCCTGCCCGCACTGGCAAAAATTCAATCAAAAAACAAGAACCAGGAGAGCCAACACACTCGAAGCTTACCTCCTGGAGAAAAAAGGGGCAGCTGTACAGCATGGTTCTAAGCCCAGCTCTTCATCTCCCACCAGGGACTCCCCACCCAAGAATAAATAGTCAGGAGGGAAGCACTACCACCGGGATACAGATAGGGCCAGGTCTGAGTCGCGCCCGAAGTTGTCTTCCAACCTTCATCTTCTTCGACCTCCGGCCAGAGGTCGGGCTTGGTTCCGGCTCAGGCCTCCGAGTCCTCCCACAAGAGTAAGCCTGCTCCCGCCTCTTCTCAGAGCAAGTGCAGGGAGTCAGTCTTTTCTGGGCACTCATCTTCTCTGGCTCACCGACTCTACAAGTCTACTTCATGGTTGACCCAGGAGGCCCTTTCCTCAGGGAAACCGAAGGAAAAACCAAGTTCATCCAAGAAACATAAGCACTGAGATGAACTGGAGGGATGACAGTAGGTCGTTTGCCACCAAAGACCCCCTCTACCTCCACCGGCCAAGGTACGCCCTCCCTCTGACAAGCATCTGCCTAGCCGGTCACCTTCACCGGTGTCCCGCACCCCAATGCCTGATAAGGGGCATTTGCCAGCGAAGGATCTGATGCCTGCCCCTCCCTCAGAGGGTCAGTCACCTGATGGGCCTCCACCCACCCACCACTCCCAGACGCCGGCCCCTGGCGAAGGTGATGCCGAATGTCCAGATATGGATAAAGGCTCCCGGAGCCAGTGCCAGATCCTAAGGACCCCAGTCCTGCAGACCTGATGCCCGGCCCAGCGGTTGTCCCTGTGGCAGACATCGGGTCTTTATTCTCATCATGGTGGAACACTGTGAAGGGGGATCTCCTCTATAGATCCCCAGCGCCCACCCCAACTCCACCACCCATGGGACCTCCTCCCACTCCACCTACTCCAGTCAGGGATGAAGGTGCCTGCCCAGACCCTAAGAACAAAAGAAGGAGGAGGCATTACTCACCAGTTCCTTCTTCTAGTGGATGTCCGTTCTCCTCAGATGATGGGGACGCCAGTCCATCTTCTCCTGATTCCTCTGAAGAGGAGTTCATCCCACCTTCTCCAGGACCCAAAGATTCACCAAGGTCCCCTCCGGATGACCCCTCATTTTTAGATATTATGAGGCACATCCAATCAATTTATGAGTGGGATACTGAAGAATTAGACCCAGAGTGCAGATGCCTGGCCAAGTTCTTAGGGTCTAAGGAGCCAAAGCCCTTGGTAATTCTGCCCTTAGTTGAACCCTTCCAGGATGTGACTCAACTCATATGGCACAAGCCTGCTTCTACATTGGCCATTCTAAAGAAGGCTGACAGGCTTTATAAACTCCCCAAGGCAGAGTCCTTTTTGGGGGGAGCAGCCCAGGGCTAATTTGCTGGTGCTCACAGCCACCCATGGTCGTGGCTCACAGCCGAAACATTTGAGCTCCCAGCCTCCGGATCCTGAATCCAAGAAATTGAATAGCTGGGGTCGGAAGGTGTATTCCTCAGCTACAGGTCCTTGAACTTTATGGCACATATGGTGACTTACCACTGTCCCTATGGCAAAAGACCTTGGAGTTAGTCAAGGCAATGCCAGATTCAGACACTAAGGAAGAAATCTTAGCCTGCACCCAGTCGGGTCTGGACATGGATAAACATGTCCTAGGCTGCTCGTATGACACTGTGGACATGGCCTCCTGAGCTGCTGCCTCGGGGGGGGTGTCTGAGGAGGCATTGCTGGCTGAGGCTCTCTGGCTTTCGTCCTGATCTCCAGGACACAATTCTGGACTCCCCCTTCCAGGGTCCACTGCAATTTGGCCAGGATGTAGAAACCCTGGTCAAACAACTCCAGGAGTCAGGGAAGGCCATGGTGGACATTCACCACATGTACAAATCTGAGCCTCAGGGACCCCGTCCCCAGGGAAAGGGATTCAGGAGGTGGGGTCACTGTGCTCCCCAAGGCCCCAAAAAGCCCAAAACTCCCAGGGCCCCTCTACTCCCACCGCCTGACTCGCTGCCTCTCCCTCCTCTCTCTCAGGAGTCACAGAATAAGAAGGTCGGAGGGAGATTTGCCCTTTACCATGCCGAATGGTCCAACATCACCTCAGACCAGTGGGTGTTGGACACCATTCGAAAAGGGTACACAATAGAGTTTCTCTCTATCCCACCAGACAATCCCCCCCTTCCTGTCCATTGTCCACTGTTCCATGCCCAGCTTCTGGCAGAAGAAATACAACAGCTTCTGGAGAAAAATGTCATCCGGCTGGTGCCCCTGGCCCAGAGGGGCAAGGGGTATTACTCCCATTTTTTTCTGGTTCCAAAGAAAACGGGAGACCTTCGTCTGAGTCTGGATTTAAGTCAGCTCAATCTCTCGGTCAAATACCAGAGATTTCGGATGGCAACTCTGCCAAGTCTGTTTCCCTTTACTCCATCAAGGGGACTGGTTATGCTCCATAGATATGCAGGATGCCTACATACATATCAAAGTTGTGAGATCTCACAGGAGGTTTCTCTGGTTCAGGTTTCAGGACCAACATTACCAGTTTTGGGTCCTGACCTTCGGCCTATCATCTGCCCCCAGAGTTTTCACCAAATGTCTGGCAGTGGTGGCAGTGGCCCTCTGAAGGAGAGGCCTCTTTGTTTACCCTTACCTGGATGACTGGCTTATCTCCATTCCATCGGAGGAGCAACTTTGAGTCGCCCTATAGGAGACAGAAGAGCTCTTCTGCTTCCTGGGGATAACAGTCAATCGGCCGAAGTTGCAACCCTGGCCATCCCAGCGGTTGCAGTACATAGGGGCGATCCTGGATACCATAGAGGGAAGAGTTTTCCTGCCCTTGAACAGGGCAGATTGCCTGTGGGCTCTGGCAAGCAGAGTTCAAGCAGCTCCCCTCTATCCTGCATGGGTCATTCTTCAGCTTCTGGGCCATATGGCAGCTGCCATAGCTACGGTCCCCCTCACCAGACTGCATATGAGTATCCTTCAGTGGCACCTCAGGATCCAATGGGACCAGGCGGTGGATGACCTGGATCAGCAGGTCCAGTTTTCACTGGCTGTCCATTGCTCCCATGACTGGTGGCTCTGCCACCCAAACCTCGAGGGAGGGGTCTCCTTTCAGAAACCAGACCCGTCTCAAGTTCTCATGACGGACGCCTCATTGACAGGTTGGGGGGCTCACCAAGGAGATCACAGGACTCGAGGATCTTGGTCTCCCATAGAAAGCTCTCTACATATCAGTATTCTGGAAATGAGAGCAGTTCTGAATGCACTTCAGGCATTTCGAGACCGACTCTCTCCGGGTCTTCTCCTGGTGCAGACAAACTACACACCCATTGTCTTCTACATCAATAAGCAAGGAGGCACTTACTCTTATCCCCTTTGCAGGAAGCCATGAGAGTGTGAGACTGGGCAGTAGAACATCTTTTAGACCTCACTGCAGTACACCTGCCAGATGTCCAGAACATTCTCAACAACAGTCTCAGTCGCTGTTGCTCTCTGAATCATGAGTAGGAATTGCTTCAGGAAGTCAAGGACAACCTCTTCGGTCACTGGGGCCATCCAGAGTTGGACCTCTTTGCGTCCCCGTGCGACGGCAAACTGCATAATTTCTGCTCGCTCGCTCCAGAGCCTGATGTTTTTTGGTGAGATGCATTGTCGTTCTCTTGGGCAGAGAGGTTCCTGTATGCTTTCCCTCCCTTTCCTCTCATTCAGAGAGTACTGCTCAGATTGCAGCTAGAGGGAGCCAAGATGATCCTGGTAGCTCCTCTGTGACCTCGTCAGATTTGGTATCCGCTGCTCCAACAACTGTCATTGGAACCCCCAGTACAGTTGCCTCTCTCCACCCACTTGTTCTCACAAGAGCAGGGGATGCTCGTCCATCCTGCTCTGCATTCTCTTCACCTGCATGCCTGGCTCCTGCAGTCTTAACAGAGGAGAGATTAGGAGTGTCAAGCAGGGTGGCAGAAGTTTTGGTGGCAGCAAGGAAGCATTCCACTAGAGCTACTTATGCTACGAAATGGGAATGTTTCTGCCTTTGGGCAATGGCTTGTGCCCTAGATCCCCTGGATTGCCCAGTTAGGCACATGCTGGACTATCTCCTTCACCTCTTGGACCTGGGGCTAAGCTACTCATCCATCAAGGTGCACATGTGTGCGGTTTCTGCATATCATGCACCATTTGGAGAGAGAACTTTAGCATAGCTGAATGTCTGCAAGACTTTCCTCAGAGGGGTCCTACACATCAGACCTCCCAGAAGAGATCCTGTCCCTTCTTGGGATTTACTTTTTGTTCTAGAAAAGCTCACCCTGCCTCCCTTTGAACCAACTATGACATGTGAGCTACGCTTTCTCTCTTAGAAAGTGCCTCTTTTAGTTGCTGTTACTTCTGCTCGAAGGGTTTCTGAGCTTCAGGTCCTGATGTGTAAGGAGCCTTATGTCGTTTTTCACAAGGACAGGGTAACCCTGCGTATGAACCCTAAGTTCTTACCGAAGGTAGTATCAGTAGTGACTCTGAAGCAGGACATCAACCTTCCGATTTACCATCCTGAGTTTGAGAATCAAGGAGAAGCATTGTTGCATACTTTGGATATGCACAGAATTCTGAGGTATTATCTCCATCAGACTAAAGTTTCTCGAAAGACGGACCAGTTGTTCGTCTTCTTTGCAAAAAGGATGACAGGGGCTCCTGTCTCCAAGCAGTCACTAGCCCGTTGGCTGGTGCACTGCATCTCCTTTTGTTACCAACACCACGGTAAACCTCTTCTGGGACCCATCAAGGGTCACTCCACCAGGGCTGTGGCTACCTCCTTTGCCTCCTTAAAAAATGTGTCATCAGCAGATATTTGTACTGCTGTAACTTGGAGCATGGTCCACACCTTCATCAGACATTAGAGCCTAGACATTGCTTCTAGGAGGAGAGCAGGTTTTGGATTGGCTGTCCTGCAAGGCCTACTCTCTTGAGGCTGTTCAGTTTGCTTATTTATCCCCACCTACCTGTCAGACATGGGCCTGTCTTTGGGTACTGCTTGGGACTCAGTCTTAATGGTATTACCTGCTGCAAGAGCTCCCCCTCGAAGTCAGATAGTACAGTTATGCAAGAACTTACTGTAACAGTAGATCTTAGGAGCTCTTGCAACAGGTGGCTTTCCCACCCTCCATTCCCAGGAATCTGTGTTTTTTACCCTTATTCAGGGTTGGGGAGTTCCTGCTTGGTTCTCCAAATCTTTTCAGCTGGGTCTCCATTGGGAGAACTGAGTTGGCGCCGGAGGACTGCCCCCTTTATACCACATCTGACGTCGGGTGGAGACGACTTTGGGGGCAGTCCCCCACTACAGACTGCTAGCTACAAGATTTCTGTGGGGTCCTAACGCCTGGTGGCATTAGTCCTAATGGTATTATCTGCTGCAAGAGCTCCTCTCGCAGATCTACTGTTACAGTAAGTTCTTACGTAACTGTACTTTACCTCAGTTTTCTGCTGTACCACTGAAGGGATAGTAGCATAGATGAAGCTTTGTAGAAGAATTGTGATTTTTCTTATTGTCTGTTATTTTTTTCTCCAGAATTGTGTGACTCTGGGGAAGATGGAGGCTTTCTGGTGACAAGATGCACCCCAAAATTTAGAAATCACTGTCAGAGACATCATAGACCACTGTCACGTACCATCTCTAACTAATCAGCAGGCTTTCTAAATAAATTAGTATAAATCTAAATTAAGTAGAGGAGAATCAGGCAGACACCAAACAGTAAAGAAGTAGGGAAACGGGTATAGAAAAGGGGAAGGGATAACCTTGTAAAGAAAAAAAACATAAGGAGAAGAGAAAGAAGGTTGCACCCTAACTGAAGTAGGGTTATAAAAAAAACCCCAGAAGTATAGGAAATATGGGAAGAAAGGAATAAGTGTTAAAGAAAGTAAAGAAGTAAAAGGGGTAATCTTAAAACACCCTATCTAGGGTCAAGTAAAAAAGGGGTTAAGCAAAACAAATGAGGGAAAGTTATTAACACCGTATCTGCGTTAAGGTTAAAGATTTCTTCCTAGAAGCATAGTGAGCGTAGGAGTGGGAATGCTGGCAGTGGTGCAGTACAGTGGCTGTGGAGTGGCAGTCTTCAGGGAGACCTTTTGACACTGAGGTGCGGCCCTATCTGCTTTCACCTCTGTGGGCTGATAGTGGAGCTTACTAGACTCTGGGCCAAGTTGGTTGGGATTCAGCAAACCTCTTCCACCAACCAGAAGCCCCCAAGTCCACCACCGTTGCCCTGGAGGGAGCCAAGAAGAAGGGCCAGTTGGACTGTGGTGGGCTCAAGGAAGTTGGGGGTGGTGGGTCAAGAACATATTCCTCAGCCAGTACCATTACATAACTACAGTATTTTGCTGCTCCAGTGGAACGGGACTGCCAAGAGGAGTCTCCCATGGAGGTGGCCAAAGAGAATGTGAGGGTCCTGTAAATAGGAGGCAGAGGACCTCAATAGAAGAGGTCCTCTGCCTCCTACTGGTGGGGGAACTCAGTTGTTAAAGGGGAAGTTTTGGGAACAGAAATGGAGGGAAAGAGGGAGGTGAGGTGCCAATCTCGTGCCTCAGCATGGTGGGATGGTGAGTGAATCCTCAGGATCAGTAGAAAGATGGTGCCGGAGGGAGCTGGGGAGGGATCTGAAGCAAGTAACTTGCATGGGGGGGATAAGAGAGTACTGCACCAGTGCCTTCAGCAATTGGTTGAAGGCATGTTTCAGGAAGGAGGGATTTGGCTACATTGGGGACTAGGGTCCTACCGGGGGCGGGGGCAGACACTTGTACAAAGGAGTCCTGAGCGTAAGGTTTAAATGCTACTTTGATGGTTATTTAAACGATTCAAGGTTGAAGGCAAAAAAAATGAGGTTGTCAATGAATGCTCCCACCTCCAGAAAATGGAGCAACAGAGAGGAAAATCCCAAGGGGAAATAAATTCTCCAGGGGTATAGTGGTGTAGTGAAAGGAGGGAGAAGGTGACTGGAGGATCGAGAGGTGATTCTTACTGTTACCAGTCCTCACTATAGGGGGAGCACCACTCCATTTACTGTAGTTCCCCTAGCCTCAGTGTCCCCTGTAGTAATTTGAATTGTCTAGTGCAGACATCAAACTTCTACCCCAGTGCACTAGTCCCATTTTGTCAGGTGAAAGCCATCACCTTTGTGAGCCTCTGTCCCAGACATCCCCCACAAAGTGGTACCCATTCTCCTGACACAGTCTCTTTAACCACCCATTTAATTCTTCTGTCTCTTCCCTACTTACTTTGTCTTTTGCTTTCCCACTACTCCACACAGGTAGGACCTCAGAAGAGGCCAGGGAGGCCAAGTGTGCTTTCAATCTGTCACCCCAGCTTCTGAAAGTCCCACTTCACTTGTTTTACAGGCTGGTTCACCAAATCATTGGCTGTCAGGTGTACCAGCACCCCCAGCTCCCCAACCCCTTTGCTGTCCTCCCTCCCTATTATGTCTATGTACTTCCTGGAAGCGAGGAGACAGAGAGTGGAGACATGATTGAGACCTTTAAGTATTTGAAAGGAATAAATATAGTGGATAAAAATGGTCTCCTCAGGTTGAGGGAAACCTAAGCATGAGGGGACACAGTCTTACATTGGAAGGGGGAGGTTTAGAATAGAGGCTAGGTGGCATTTCTTTACTGAGAGGATAGTGACGGGTTGGAATGAACTTCCAGGTGGTTGCATTGAGAGTGGTTGGCAGCTTCAAGAACAGCTGGGATAGAGTGAATGGGAAAATAAGGATTAATGTAGGGGAAGGGCGGATTGGGGAGGTGAAGCATAATCAGTAGCTTATGCTAAGGGGCCCTGCTGTATGAGCAAACTAGATAGACCTAATGGTCTTATTCTGCTGGCTTTGTCATGTGCTCATATGGCTGATGCCCCAGGAAGGCACCCAAACATCCCCCACACCTCCTCCCCCCACCCTCTCTACTACCCTGATCATAGAATCTCCAGCCAATAAGACCCTTCTTAGCCACCTTCTTCTTACTCTCACCTCTGGGTGCCACCAGGTCATCACTCCCATTTTGCCCCGACTGACCCAGCATCCCCCCTGGTGGAGTCAGGTACTAGAGTCTCCTCCAAGGGTACAAAGCAATTTGCCAGTGGGATGGGATGGGGCTGGTTGACGTCCTTGTGACTACCACTGCCACTCTCTGCCCCCCCCACCACTCTCCACCCCCCGGGACCAGTGAGCTTCTGAGGAGTGGGTGGGTGTGTGGGCTGTGGGCTTCAGCTGAGTCGGTGCTGTAGAACAGATATCTCTTCCTTTGCTGCTACCAGGTGAGCATGGAGCTCTGACAAGATCCCTCAGAAGGGGCCATGACCCCTTTTCCAAAGTGTAGCTATGGAGAAGATCACCCCACAGTCCTTGCAACTGACTTGCTCCCCATTAAACCTCAGCTTTAGCTGGCTGTCTGCTCTGCTCTCCCTAATGTGCTGCTTTTGAAAGTAGAAACAAAATGGCTGTGGGAAAAAAACTGAGACTGCTTTCCCATTTCATAAGTACCCCCTTTTTTAGCTGCCTCAGGAGCAAAGTTGATGGGGGAAGGGAGCTTTAGCTGGCTCTACCCTCTGCTGTCTCTAATGCAGTGCTTCTGAAAGCAGATCACAATGGACAGGGTACATAAAGGACTTATCGCCCTTACGGTAGGAAAGGCTCCACGTCCCGATGGTCTTTACCCCAGAGTACTAAAAGATCTGGGTCAGGAACTGGCGTTAGCTCTGTGGATCTGTTCAGGTGCTCTCTGGAGACTGGAGAAGTCCCTGAGGACTGGAGATGTGTGGATTTTCCACTGCACAAGAAGGAGACAAGGAGAACCCAGGTAACTACAGACCCATAGGTCTTACCTAACTTGTTGGTGAGCTCCTAGAACAATGGTCAAAGAATAGGTAATGGAACACCTGGAGTCCCAGACACTAAGCAGTGTGAGCTTGTGGCAGGTAGATAGAAACATAGAATTTGACGGCAGATAAGGGCCGCTTGGCCCACCTAATTTATTCATTTCCCTACCTAATGGATAAGCTGCAGATCCTAGTTAACCAACAGCCTACTTCCTCCTACCCCCCTCTAGAATTGCCTTATGTCTGTCCCATGCATTCTTGAATTCTCCCACTGTTCTTGACTCCACGACCTCCTCAGAAAGTCTGTTGCATGCATCCACAATCCTCTCAGTGAAAAAATACTTCCTAACATTACCTCTGAGCCATCCCCCCTCTATCTTCAAATTGTGTCCCCTTGTTCTTGTACATCTCTTTTTCTGAAAGATGCTACCCTCTTGGACTTTGTTGATTCCCTTGAGGTACTTGAAAGTTTCTGTCATGTCCCCCCTCTCTCTCTCACCCTCCTTTCCTCAAGGGTATACATATTAAGCTCCTTTAGTCTCTCTTCATATGTCTTCTGGTACAGACCCTGCACCATTTTGGTTTTCCTCTTCTGGACAGCCTCCACTCTGTCTATGTCTTTGCGGAGATGGGGTCTCCAAAACTGCATGCAGTACTCCAGATGGGGTCTCACCAACTGTCTGTACAGAGGGATAACAACTTCCTGTTTTCTACTGTTGATACCTCTCCCTATGCATCCCAGTATCCCCCCAGCCTACCTTACTGCCTTCTCACATTGCTTGCCCACCTTTAGATCATCTGTTATAATTACTCCCAGGTCCCTTTCCATTTTTGTTGTTGTTAGTATCTCACTCCCCCATTGTGTACTCTTCCCCTGGGTTTTTGTTTCCCAGGTTCATTACCTTGCACTTCTTTGCACTGAAACTGAGCTGCCATACATTTGACCATTCCTCTAACCTTGCCAAGTCCCTTCTCATCCTTTCCACCCCACCCTGTGTATCAACCCGGTTGCAGATCTTTGTGTCCTCTGCAAAGAAACATACTTTTCCTTCCAGGCACTCTGCAATGGCTAGACAAGGCAAAGGCAAGGCAAACTTTATTTAAAAGACGCCCAATCCCGGAGGCTCTGGGCGCCGTACAAGGCATTTAAATAAACATATTTAACATAATAAATATATAAATTTACATATAAATACAGATCAATGCAAAAACTAAAACCTAACAATAAATCCATATTTAAGCATTAAATGCCTTAGAAAAGAAAAAAGCCTTTAAATGGGCCTTAAAAACATCCACCGATGAAGCCTCTCTGACCATAGTTGGTAAGGAATTCCACAGAACAGGGGCTGCGGCACTGAATGCTCTATCGCCAGCTGTTTTCAGCCTAGTTCTGGGAATGGTCAGGAGGCATTCACTGGAGGAACGAAGAGGGGCGCGAGGAGAGGGCAGGTGACAGAAGGTCTAACAGGTAGCCAGGGCCCTGTCCATGTAGGGCCTTATAGGTGAGAAGACCCACCTTAAAGAGGACTCTCCACCTGACTGGCAGCCAGTGCAATTCACACAAAACTGGTGTAATGTGACAGAACTTTTGCTGCCCGGTCAACAATCGGGCAGCTGTGTTTTGCACCAGCTGCAATCTACGTAGAGATCCTCCCGTGACCCCGAGATAGAGCGCATTACAGTAATCAAGCCTAGATGTGACTAAGGCATGTATCAAAGTAGGGAGGTCCAGAGACGGAACAAGGGGTTTAATTCTGGCAATGTTTCTGAGGTGGTAAAAACAGGTACGAACCACAGAGGATATCTGAGCCTCCATGGTTAAATCTCTGTCCAGAATCACGCCCGAGATTACGCACCCAAGAGGAGGCCTTCAATGGCACAGACCCTAGGACAAGCCCAGTTTCTGTGTCAGAGGCCATCCTATCATGAACTCTGTTCGACTCCACTACTAATACCTCCGTCTTATCGGGGTTCAGCCGCAACCAGCTGGAGGCCATCCAGTCGTTAATCTCGGCCAGACAGATATTAAGTATGTCCACTGCATTGGATGTTCCTGGGGCAAAGGAAAAATATAGCTGAGTATCATCGGCATAGCAATGAAAACTCAAGCCATACTTCCTAATGATCCCACCAAGAGGCAGCATATACACTGCGAACAGCATTGGAGCCAATACTGATCCCTGAGGAACTCCACAGAGAAGCAGACTAGGTGTAGATGAGAAATTTCCCATCATAACCGCTGCCTCCTGTTAGTTAGAAAGGACTCAAACCATTTGATGACATTGCGGTGAGTCCACATAGATCCCAAGGTGAGCAAGCAGCACACAATGGTCCACAGTGTCAAAGCTGATGAGAGATTGAGGAGAACAAGAATTGTCTTGTCTCCTCGATCTCTAACCCTAGTAGGTCATTCTGCACGAAACAAGTGCAGTTTCAGTGCTGTGTCTGGCATGAAAAGCCGACTGGAAAGGTTCATATAACTCGTTGGAAATGAGGGTGCTCTTCCAATTGAAGCGCTACCACTTTCTCAATAACCTTTCCTTAAAATGGAAGGTTAGAGATTGGACAGTAATTTGCCCTGATCTCCGGGTCCAAAGATGGCTTCTTTAAGAGGGGTCTTACCAGAGCCTCCTTCAAGGCATCCGGAAAGACATCCTCAGACAAGGAACACTGTACAATCATGGCAAACACCGGGCCAGCAGAGCCAACGCATCTCATTAAGAAACGCGTTGGCACCGGGTCCAGTTCACAAAAGGTGTGCCTCACATTGGTTGCCACCTCAATAACCTCACTATCCTCCACTGGTCTAAACTCTCCCCAACCAGACGGAGTGCACTCAGAACACATCAGACGATCACTGCCAGCTAAAACATTACTGGCTGAAGGAACCACCTGCCGGATCGCAGACACCCTTCCGAAAAGAACCGAGCAAAATCCTCACAATCCATATTAGAAAAGACCCTCCCGAGCCGTAGACAGACAGGATGTAAAAGTCTATCAATGGTCCGGAAGAGTGAGGCTGGTCGGTTCCTTCCAGCAACAAACTCCCCAGACAGAAACACTGTCTTCTTACGGTTGATTGCCTCCTGGTAGCCAACATAATGGGCACGCAAGGCCAGTTTGTCTGCATCCAGACGGGATCTCCTCCAGCAGTGCTCCAATCTCCGACCAGTTTCTTCATCTCCCTGAGCTCATCATCAAACCATGGTGACCTCAGGTAAGAGATCCTAGGTCGTACGAACAAGTGCGGGGGAGTTTATGGTGTCGGATAACACCTCATTATAAGGCGTCAACTCCGACCCACAACACCTCCCAAGCATGCATCACCCTCTTAGACAAATTTGCTGCCTTGAAACCTTCAGGGGTCAAACCCGTAAAGGGCGACAGCAGATCATCTCAGCAGGGGAAGGGCTTATGGTGGGAGCCCCAAGCATGAACTGGACCGTGCAATGATCAGACCAGAGAACTGGATTGATCTTAAGATCACTAATATCAAGTCCCAGTGAGAACACCAGGTCCAACATGTGGCCATCCCGATGAGTTGGTAAAGTGACTGCCTGCGTCAGACCAAGGGAGGACATGATCTGGGAAAGTTCATAACCATGTCCATGACTCACATCGTCGAACCAAACATTGAAATCCCCCAGAAAAACACATCTGGGGGATTCCAATGATGCAACGGCAATGAAATCTGTGACCTCCTGCAGGAACTCTCCCATCAACCCAGAAGGGCGATAAATAAGAAAGATCCTGCAGCCCGCATCAAGTCCTCCCCGGATGGCCACACATTCAGAAGAACTCGGAGCTCTCACTGGGTGCACGGTAAAGGTCAGGCTGGATCTAAAACAGATGGCTACACCGCCACCCCTGTGCTCCACTCTGGGACAGTGCACCACGGTATACCCGGGGGGGACAGCAGCCTCAAAAATTGGGCCCGCATCGTCTCCCACCCAGGTTTCCGTGATAAATGCGATCGACCCGGCGAAATCAAAGGCAGCAATAATTGCCGTCTTATTTCTGATCGATCTGGCATTACTATCACTGCCTTCAGAGATTTCGCGGTGATGCAGCCCCACAGGTTACCTGGCCATTTGATCTAATAGGCTCCCTGGGGATGGACACCAAACACGACCGGCCTCTCCCATGTGCCCGTCGCAACCCAGGGTGCCTTCTGGACCTGACAACTTCAATTCTCCCATAACCCAAACTGGGATTTCTTGATGGAGCGTGACCAGTGCTATCCCTACCAATCCCCATCTCCCAACAACATCTGATAATAACATCAGAAACTGGAAAGGGTATGAAAGGGCACAGGTCGCGCAGCATCAAGCTATCATAGACTATTCTAGCCCCTCTCGATCCTCCCATATCTATTTAGGCTCAGCAAATACAAAGCTATCTAAATAAAAATAATAACTAAGTAAGAAATAGCCCACCAAGCCTAGCTTCTAAAATATAACAAACCTACAAAGAGGTTAAATAGTTAAAACATTTCAAATTTAAATACAACATGTTAAAACAAAGCCTAACCCTCCTACATCAACTAAACATTTCAGTGCAGTAAACTGCATACGCCCTACCTTCGCGCTACGCTTGCGCTTGTGAGCGGTGCGAGATATTTATCGGAAATGCCACAGGACACATGGGTCCTAGCTCCCCCCAGTTCACTCCAGTAAAGCTCCCAAAACAACAGGTAACACCTGCTTGCAGTGTCTCACACTGCACAGGTGTAACAGTCCCAGAGATGTCTTACAGGATCGCCAAAACAAACGGACCAGTTTCCTGCTCTCTCAAGACCTCCCAGCTATCAATTGCAGTAGTAGAGGTCTCTATTCAACACACACAGAAGCCGCTTGCGAGCGGTGTGAGATATTTATCGGAAACGCCACAGGACACACGGGTCCTAGCTCCCCCCAGTTCACTCCAGTAAAGCTCCCAAAACAACAGGTAACACCTGCTTGCAGTCTCTCACACTGCACAGGTGTAACAGTCCCAGAGACGTCTTACAGGATCGCCAAAACAAACGGACCAGTTTCCTGCTCTCTCAAGACCTCCCAGCTATCAATTGCAGTAGTAGAGGTCTCTATTCAACACACACAGAAGCCGCTTGCGAGCGGTGCGAGATATTTATCGGAAACGCCACAGGACACACAGGTCCTAGCTCCCCCCAGTTCACTCCAGTAAAGCTCCCAAAACAACAGGTAACACCTGCTTGCAGTCTCTCACACTGCACAGGTGTAACAGTCCCAGAGACGTCTTACAAGATCACTCTAAAAACATTAGAGTACTGGCCCCAGTACTGAACCCTGTGGTACCCTGCTAGTTATCCTCCTTTCTTCACTGTGGACTCCATTTACTATTACCCTTTGCATCCTGTTGTCCAGCCAATTGTTTATCCAGGCTACCACCTAGGGGCCCAGTCCCAGGCTGGCTAGCTTGTATATTAATCTTTTGTGTGAGACTGTGTCAAATGCCTTGCTAAAATCTAGGTAGGCCATGTCCACAGCCCCTCCCTGGTCTACTACATTGGTCACCCAGTCAAAGAAATCTATTAGATTTATCTGACATGACCTTCCCACTATGAATCCATGCTGCCTTGGGTCCTATGCCCTGCTGGCCTCTAGGTACTCAACAGTTCTTTCCTTCAGAAGTGATTCCATAATTTTCCCTACCACTGAGGTCAAACTAACTGGTCTATAGTTTCCTGCCTCTGCCCTGCTCCCACTTTTGTGAAGTGGAATCACATCTGCCCTCCTCCAGTCCTCAGGTACCACCCGATCCTCCAGTTATTTGTTAAAGAGAGTAGTCAGTGTTGTCAGTAGTTCAACCCTTAGTTCTTTTAGAATTCTGGGGTGAATCCCATCAGGCCCCATTGTTTTGTCCACCCTCAGTTTCAAGAGTTCTTTCAGAACCCTTTCTTCCGAGAATGGACTGGTATTGACTCCCCCTATCCAGGTGTTTCTCTTCTTTAATTTAGGTACCTCCCCATCTCATCTGTTGTGAATGCTGAACAGAACTGTTCATTCAGTATCCCTGCTTTTTCACTGTCACCCTCTGCCCACATTCCCTCCCCTTTATGAAGCCTCAGTATTCCTCCCTTGGCCTTTCTTCACTCCCTAATGTACGTTTAAAACGTTGTATCCCCCTTCTTAACAGAGTTGGCTGTCTTTTCCTTGGTTTGGGCCTTTGCTGTTTTGACCGCCTTCCCTGCCGCCTCCTGCTTTAACTGATAAAGTTCTCTGTCCTGCTCCTTCTGTGTTTCCTTATATTTCCTGAATGCTATCCTTTTCTCCTTAACCTTCCCTGCCACCTCTTTTGAAAACCATAGTGGTTTTTTCCTTCATTTTGTTTTGTTGATTAGCTTCCCACAAAGGCTTGTTGCCTCTGTGATGGCTGTTTTGATTATTTCCCATTGTTCCTCCACCCCTCCTTCTTGCCCATTTACTAGTGCTTTTCTGAGGCACTCTCTCATTTTCCCAAAGTCAGCCCTCCTGAAGTCCAGTACTCTTGCCTTTGTATGGCTTGACTCTATGGCTGCGTTTATCGTGAACCACACAGTTTGGTGGTCTCTTGTTCCCAGATGGCTAAACACTTCTAAATATGAGATCCTTTCTCCATCCCTGTTTGAGAGTACTAGGTCTAAGATTGCTCCCTCCTGAGTGGGTTCCAACACTAGCTGTCAGAGGCATGCCCCTTGTAGGGCATCAGGAATGACTCTGCTCTTGGAAGTGCCTGCAGTAAAGGTGCTCCAGTTAACATCTGGCATATTCATGTCCCCCATCAACAATATCTCTCCTTTTTCTGCCATTCTAAGGATGCCTTCTATCATTTCCTTGTCCATTCCCTCGCCCTGAGATGGGGGTCTGTACACAACCCCCATGCAGATTGTGATGCCATTTTCTGTCTCCAGGGTGACCCATAGTGCCTCATCTTCTCAGTTTACTCTTTAGTTCTGTTGCTTTAATCCCTTCCCTTACATAGAGAGCTCTTCCTCCTCCTCTTTTACCCTCCCTGTCTCTCCTGTAGATTGCGTATCCTGGTATGTTGACATCCCAGTCATGGTTCTCTGTGTACCATGTTTCAGTGACTGCTACAATATCCAGGCATCCCTCTTCCATCAAGGCCACTAGTTCATGGAGCATGTTACACAGACTATGGGCATTGGTACTCATCACCCTCCATTTTTTGATGGCCTTACCCCTTTTAGCTTCATATCTGTCCTTACTCCCCTTATGTTTTTTGCATTTACCCCTGTCCTGCTCCCTAATGACTTCTCGACCTTGGTGTTTACCTCTCTAATTACTGTGCTGGTACTTGGTTCTGGAAAGGCGCTTTTTATAAATAATGAGTTGAGTTGAGTGGTTTGTGGAGGGAGGCTGTGATTACCCAGCTCCTTTTCAGTGCCTCTCTCTTGGCTAATTTAAATGCTTGCCAATGAAGCATTTAAACCTATCACCTAGGATCCTGGTTCCCCCCGGACAGATGCAGACCATCACACCAGCATAGGTCTGTATCTCTCCAGATGGCTTCCCAGTCCCCAGTGGCCAAAACCCTGAGCACCACACCAGTTTTTCAACCATTCATTGAATCCCATGGTGCAGAGTACCCTAGCATCTCCCTTGCCACAGACAGGCAGCACCTCCGAGAAGGTACCATACGTGCTACTTGTCTAAGGCCCCTCCCCAACTCTACAAACTCCTCATGCCAAACCAACTTTTGTGTCTTCTTTGAATGAGGATGAGGGCAGAGGATAAGAGACACATGGTGGATGTGCTATATCTAGACTTCAGCAAGGCCTTCAGTTTGGTGGTACATTGGAGACTGCTGAAAATGTTAGAGAACTTGAAGGTAGAGGAAGGGTTCAAAAGTGGGAAGAAAGTAGAGGGTAATGGTTAATGATTATATCAGTATATGTTCGAGGGGGGTTCTGTCTCATTCAATTTGTTTATTAGTGACTCTAAAGAGGGAATCTAGAGCAAAATGTGTTTCTTTGCAGATGACATACATCTCTACTGTAGGGTGGACAGCACAGATATCTCAGAGAGATGAGGACAGACCTAAAGGTGCTGGAAAGGTGGTCTCAGTTCTGGTAGTTGCAGTTCAATGGTAGGAGATGTAGAAATTCACATTGCAAAAAAAAAAAAGCACAGACTGCTGCATGGGAGGGGTCCAGATTGCCAGGATGACAGAGGAAAGGGAGCTGGGTCTGGGGGTTATCATAAGCAACCCTCTCAAAACCTCCAGTCAGTGCAGCATTGCATACAGCAAGGCAACAAGGATGCAGGGCTGTATAGGGAAGGAGTTAAACAGCCAGAGAAGGGAAGTGATATTGCCCCTATAGAGGTCCCTGGTTAGGCTGCACCTAGAGTACTCTGCCCAGTGTTGGAGTTCTCATTTCAGGAAGAACAGGGACAGGCTGGAGATGGGTGAAATGCAAAGCTACCAAAATGATCAAAGGGCAGCAGGCCAGATCCTACGAGGAAAGGCTGGTATCTGAGCATGTACATGCTGGCAGATGGGGGGGGGGGGGATAGTATCGAAACCTACAATTTCCTAAGGGGAATAAACAAGGTAGACAACAGGGTTCTCTGCATTGGGACTAAAAGCACAGTGATGAGCAGTCATGGGTGGAGACTGGTGGGGGGAGATTTAAGAGTGTTATCAGGATCTGCTTCACAGAGAGGGTGGTGGAAAATGGAGTGTATTGCCAAAGGAGGTGGTGGACGCAGGGTCTTTTGTTAGCTTTAGGGAAGGCCAGTATAAATTCCAGAGAGACTGGTAGTCACTAGGGTAGGGGATTGGTACAGAGAGCAGGAAGTTGAGAGTTGGCAGAGAGAGAAGGGAGAGTAACTATCCCATCTTGATATAGGGACTAGATAAGGATCTTATTTATTGTGTTTAGTTTTTGCATACGGGGTAGATGCACCAGATAATAAAATGTCTGTTTTCATGCACAGCCTGGGAGAATACAATCAAGGATTTAATGAGTCACCTTGGATAGATTGAATGAACCTTGAATCTTTATCTACCATCATGTTTTTATGTTTCTAAAAGCCATCTGGGAGTTTTACCTCCTGCATAACTACAGGTCACTGTAACCAATAATCTGAAACCTCGAACCCATAGCACTGAATGGCTAGTACCAAGTTAGATATCGTTCCCAATAAGCTGTTCCCCAGATACAGCCAAAGTAAGTGAGCCATATATATTGCACTACATACTGTATACACATATTTACATACTGTATGATGGCCTGTACTATATCCCTACTGCCAAAACATCTGCCCCACTGGAATAATGTGACAGCAATAAAGCATTTTTATTACTGACCGGAGGTGTTTACACCCTGAAAGCTGTTCTGTAGTCTGCTGTTACACATGGCTGGTTGTAATGATAATCGTGAAATGGCTTAGCACTGTCAGTTAGAGCTTTCTAGTGTGTGTTGAACTTTAAACTGCCAAGACAAAGCAGTATGTGTCTCATACAGTACATACACATACACACACACAGGAAGAAAGACATCCTTCTGATGGCACGCTTCATCATGGAAAATGAGCCTGTACAGGCTCACTCCTTGCAATGGATGTTAGATCTCATGGCCTCTTCCATCTTCACAGTGCCTTTGGCCTGACTGCGCATGAGCACCACTCAGTGGATGCTCAGCATTCAGTGGTCCCCAACTCCGCAACCCCAATCTTATACCATCAGAGTGACAGAGCCCCTGCTGCAGTCACTTTTATGGTGGACACAGGAGAACAACCTGCTTCAGGGTCTCCCCTTTGCCCCACTGAAATTTCAGATAACCGTCATCATGGATGCATCTCTCCTCGGCTGGGGAGCCTTTTGCCTGGGCCATCACACTCAGGGTGTTTAGTCTCAGACAGAGTCACACCTCCACATAAATATTCTGGAGATTAGGGCAGTCCTGTATGCCCTCCGAGTCCTGAGGATGTGGTCAACTACAAGATAATCCTTCATACAGACAACAAAGCAGTGATGTATTACATCAACAAGCAAGGGGGGGCACACTCCTACCCTCTCTGCAGCGAGGCCATGAGGGTCTGGGAGTGGTGCCTCGACCACAGTGTCCTGATCCAGGCAGTATACCTGCCAGGAACCCAGAATGATCTGGCAGACGACCTCAGCAGGACAGAAGTGGATCCTCACGAGTGGTCTTTAGCACCAGACATTGTGCAGTCACTGTTCGTTGAGTGGGGTACTCCAGACCTGGACCTTTTTGTGTCCCCAGTCAATGCAAAACTGCCTCTATTCTGCTCCAAAAATCATTCTTTATTAGATTGGGTATTAACCAATAGAGAGGGCAAGATGGTGACCTCTGGTGTCCTGGCTGACTCCACTAGTGATCACATGGCTATGTTTTGTGTACTGAATTTTTGACATTTGAAACCTCCCCCTTGCTTGGTTCAGACAAGATCATTTAAGAGGATTAATTATCCCCTACTTTATTCTTTATTGGGTTCTATTGATTGGTCATTTCTTGAATGTGTTCCGGATGTAGATGTGGCATTTGATTTTTTTTGTAACCAACTACTCCCAATTCAGGAGATTTTATTTCCTCTGTGGACTATTCACTGCAGAGGCGAATCTACTGGTTGGTTTTCTCCCAGGATTAAGAAATTGATTAAGAAGAGAGATTTGGCCTGCACAAAATGTAAGATATCTCCTTGTGGCACTTCAATGAATCTTTATTGTACACTCCGGAACTCAGTTTCATCTGCTGTGAGTAATGCAAAAAAAATTACATTAGGGAACGTTTTAAGGGTGGTTGGGCTAACTCAAAGAGGTTTTGGCATAATGTAAATTGTCTTCTGTTCCCTAAACCTAAAGTTGATATTCAGAAAATTATTGCTGACAACATAGAAGTTAACGATCTGTCTGAAATTGTTAAATTGTAAATTTTCCGATTTATCTAAATTTAGATCTTCCCTTTCTCAGTCTGGTTATAGTAAATCATCACTGGATGACCCCTTGGTAGATAGATCCAGATTTTCATTTATTGAAGTTACTCCAAGTGAAGTTTTTCAGCTTCTGCAATCCATTCCTGATAAAGGAAGTGACTGTGGGGGAAGGCTTGATGGACGTTTTATAAATCTGGCCAGTGCATTTCTTGCTGAACCCTTATGTTACATATTTTATTAATCATTGACTTCAGGCATATTTCCCTCAGTATGGAAAAAAGCTAAGGTGGTCCCGATACCGAGAAAAAGCAATGCTACCTCTTTGGATGATAATAGACCAATATCAATCTTAAATCCCCTTAGTGAGTTACTTGAAAAACTAGTGGCTAGACAGATTGATACTTATTTGGAAACCTATGATCTATTGGCCAGGCAGCAGCATGGGTTCCGGAAGCATTATGGAACAGGGACTGCCTTGGTTGGGTTCATTGACACCGTCTTGCTTGGGTTTGAGATGGGTAAGATGACGGGCGGTGTTCGTGGACCTAACCAAGGCTTTCAACTTGATTGATCATAAACTTACTTGTTTGAAATTGCAAGACCTTGGGTTTTCTGAAGCTGCTGTTCTTTGGTCTGGCATTTATCTAAGTGACAGATGTCAATTTGTACAAGTTGGTTCAGTAGCTTCTGATGTGTTATCAATTGACTGTGGGGTACCTCAGGGGTCCATTTTGGGCCCCTTGTTGTTCTCCATTTTTTTTAATTATTTACCTAGGGTCTGCAAGTTAAGTGATTCATTATTGTACGCAGATGATCTTACAATTTATGCTCGGTCAAATTCCATGTTAGAACTTTCCAGTTCTTTAGAAAGGGACTTTGAAGATGTTTGTTCTTGGTTAACCTTTAATGCTATGGTTTTAAATTCTACCAAGACAAAAGTCATGCTTTTTGGTACATCATCTGTGTTAGAATATTCTCCTAAATTGGAAATATCTGATCTCCAGGGCTGTCTGTTGGAACAAGTGTCATAGTTTAGATATCTTGGAGTACTTCTGGATTCTGGTTTGACCTATTCACTGCAGGTTCAAGAAATTGTAAAAAAAGTTAACCAAAAACTAGGGTTGTTTTACAAATTTAAATCATATTTTACACAAGAGACTAGATTAGCGATTGCCACTGGGTCTCTTCTTCCCCATTTTGAATAAATATATATATACTGTATATATCTAGCATTTATTATAATATTGGGGTTAAGGAAATACATGCTTTATCTGTCATGTATAATAATATCTGTAGATTTGTTTTAGGCTTTTCCAGTAGAATGCATCATTGTAATCTCTATTCACGGCTGGGATGGCTTTCTCCCAGCTGTCAGATAGAATACACTGTAGGATGTTTGATGTTCAAATGCTTCCATTTTGGTTCTACCTGTCCCCTCTCTAGCCTTGTTATTAGAAGAGAACTGCGTCCTTGTCTGAGGTCAGCTGATGGTCCTCAGTATTAAGGTTCCAATGCATAGACTTAAGTCAAGCTCTAGAGCTTTTTCTATAGCAGCTCCTAACAACTGGGATGAACTCCCAAGTAATGTTCGACTTGCTCTTTCTGTTTCGACTTTTAAATTTAGGTTAAAACATTATTTAATGCAGAGATCTATATGTAATTGTAATTTATGAAATGCTTGAGTTATGTATTATTCGTTTGTTTGTTTGTCCGGGTCGGACCTGAAAAGGGACCCTCGGTCCAGTGTCCTTACCCAGTTAACAAAGAATAAATAAATAACTAAATAAATAAATACATGATTCTCATTGCACTGTACTGGCCTCGACAGATTTGGTTTCCCTTAATCAACAAGCTGTCAGTACATCCTCCGCAGCAACTATCGCTGTGGACAGACCTTCTGACACAGTGGTCCCTGGTCCATTTCAGCATGCGCTCCCTTCATCTCCATGCTTGGCTCCTCAAGATAGAACTGGGCTGGTGTAATGTCTCTCAAAGAATCTCAGAGATCCTCCTGGCTGCTCGTTAGCCTTCCACTAGGAAAACTTACACAGCAAAATGGAAATGCTTCTCAGAATGGTGTGCTAAGATTCCCTTAGATCCATTCTGATGTCTTCCTGACAAGGTATAGGAGTACTTGCTAGTCGTTTCAAACTGGCTTCAATACTCCTCTGTAAAGGTTCATCTCTGTGCTGTCTCGGCCTACCATGAGCCAGTCCAGAATATGACCCTGGCACAACTGACTCTGTTTAAGATATTCCTCAGGGTCATCCTGTATACAAGACCTCCGGACAAGAAGCCATTTGCCCCCTGGGATAGTAACCTTGTGCTGGTCTGGACATGTTTACTCATAAACCTTTTGAGCCTCTAGCCATGTGCAAACTAAAATTTGTGACCTGGAAAATTGCCTTCCTGGTGGCCATTACTTCTGCCCCTAGGGTCTCTGAGATGCATGCTTTGGTCATAGACCTTCCTTATACTGTCTTTCACAAGGACAAGGTAGTTCTCCATATGCACCCTAAAATCCTACCCAAAGTGGATTCGGAGGTCCACCTCAACCAGCCCATGGAACTGCCCACCTACTTTTCTTCTTTTTTTCTCTCTCTGACTTTCTTTATGCCCCTCGGAGAGGTGGGGGAATGCTTGACCCCCCTTTCAGCCTGTTACGCTGGCCCCTCAAGCTCCCCTCAACCTGGCCTCCACAATGATGACGAGATGGGGATGACCGTGGCTTACCCCTCACAGAGATGCCCCCAAGAGGACGGGGGGCAGATAACATCACCCTTAAGCCCCACCCACCTCCAGGCTTTGTTCGGTCCAAGAGAGAGCGTGGACCAAATGGGGCTTCATGCTACATGCTCCAGGGGAATTTTTCCATGTGGTTCCCAGAGAGGAGGACAAGCAATGATGCCAGCACATCAAGTTGCACGCTACTGCACAACCTATTGTCCGTAGGCATCTGCCTCCTCATGCCCATCTGAAGTGGACCTGGCTGCAGAGGCACTCTGTCACCACTGGGTGCCGCTATGGCAGTGGCAACCACAGAATCCATCCCCAGGAGAGAAGAGCTTGCCTAGCAGCTGCTCAGCCCTGCTCCCTCCTCCCCCCCCAGCCAATCCCCAATGACCCAAGCTCACTCCCGAACCCTGGTCGTCGGTGTGGCGAGAGGTGTGGCATCCAGCACCTCAGCGCCACTGGGCCAGCTTTCTCACCTACTTTTGTAACTTCCAGAATGAAGGAGAACACACCCTTTACTCCCTGGATGTTAAAAGAACCCTTCTGTTCTATATCAATGGAACAAAGGACATCCGTTAATCCAAACAGCTTTTTGTGTCTTTCAGCACTGCCACACTCAGTCACCCAGTTTCCATCAAGTGTATTTCTGCTTGTATAGTGGCATGTCTCTGCCACTGTTACTCTATGGTGCAAGTCAAGTTGAAGGGACAAGTACACACCCACTCTACCAGAACTGTGGCCGCCTCTTTGGCAGAGATCTGCTCTGTTCCCATTGATGACATTTGCAAAGCGGCTACTTGGAGCTTGGTGCATACTTTTGGGAAGCACTACACTCTGGACGTTCATGCCAGACAGCACTTTCCTTTTGGCAGGACAGTCCTTAATGGAATTCTGTCCTGAGTGAGCTCCATCTCATACCACCCTGCTCAGGGGATTGGTTTTAGATTGGTACTCTAACCCAGCAGTATGAATAAATGGTGACGTCTTAAGTCCAGGAAGATATGGAAATTACATACTCACCATAATTCTTGATCTTCTTGGACAAGTCTTCACCATTTATTCATAGTCCCACCCACCATCCCATGAGCTCACTGAATCTGTTCCTGGTCTTCACTCCTCCTGTTTGGGCTGTGAAGATGTTGTTCTTGGCCCTGCTTACACAGGTCAGAAGGGCTATCTTATGCCCTTGATGGGTTAGGTGTTTATCTAGTTAGTATACGCTACACCTCCTCAGTGAAAAAAGGTATTGAGGTGGTTGGAGGGTCGATGGCGATATAGCCTATACAGTGTGAGCCAGTCTTGTGGTGTCACACATGCATGGTCCTATCTTGGCGCCGGCCGTCCTGAAGATTTTTGGCTCCTACAGGGTCCCAGCACCTCTGGCTTATAACCCAGCAGTATGAATAAATGGTGAAGACTTGTCCAAGAAGATCAAGAATTACAGTGAGTACATCATTTCCATTTTCTGTTATGGCCACAGTGTCCACCTCAGTGTTTGCCATCAGTGCCTGGAGCTCACTGATTTTATTACCTGGGTTCCTGGCATTAAGGCATACTCCCTTCCATCTGACCACTGATCCAGCATTGCTACTACCCTTTGCTTCACATGTCCTCTCATCCCCTTGTTTTTCTTGGTGCTTGCACCCTTTGTGTTCCCCCTCTCAAAAGTTCTTTCACCTAGTCCAGTATGACCACAGCTTTCTTTGTACCTGCTGTGCTTTTACAAGCCCCCTGATGTAGGGAGTACTAGCTAGGATGCCTTTTCTCTCCCCTACCATTGAGGTTCCCATAGACCCAGTCTCCCCCACAGTCAGTTTAAATGTCCAATATAGATGTCAAACTTTGCCCCAGCACACAGCCCCCTCTCTTGTCAGGTGAAGTCCATCATCCTTGAAGAACCTCCTATCCTAGAAGTTTCCCAGTCCCCTCAAAGTGGCACATCTTTTCCAGACACCATCCATTAAACTCCTCCATTACCTCCCTCCTTTGCCTGTCCTGCTTCCCCTCCCTGCCTCCTGCCTCACACAAAGAGGACTTTGGAAAAGGCCAGGGTAGCTGAGTGTGCTGACAATCTGCACCTCAGTCTACAAAACTTCTGCTTCACAATCTCCACCAGCTGGTTCGCCAGATCATTGGTACCAGCACCCCAGCTCCCTCTCCACCATCCTCCCTATCCTGTCTAAATCCCAGATGGCAGATGCCCCAGGAAGGCACCAGATCATCCCCCTCCTGCCTTTCTCCCTCCCTAATCATTGAGTCCCCCAACGCTAAGACTCTTCTGGCAGACTTGCTCCCCTTCGTTGCCAACATATTACCTTGCCCTTTTCCACTGTCTTGAAGATCTCCTTCTAAGCAAAGCCAGGTACCTACCCGAACTTCCTCTAGGGATGCAAAGCTATTTGCCGTCTGGATGGTGAGGGTCTGGACAATCTCGTTGTGGCTAACCCTGGTTCCCCTTCCCACCATGCTCCACCCCCTGGACCAATTTACTAAAGAATGCTTTTTTTCATTTTTAATGTTCTTTTACAATGTTTAGGGCACATATTGGTAGTCTCTTCAAAATGTCCTTATAAAAAGATTTTGCCTCTCCCCAGTAAACCTCACACCTGACTGTTGAGGAGCACGCCAAATTGGCCCGTAGATGGGTGGAGAGGTGCTACGCGGCTTCGGCCACGGCGCATAAAAGGGGGGTTGCCATCTTGGTGCATAGGGCTCTCCCCCTTAATGTAGTTAGAGTGCTGAGAGATCCTAATGGGGGAAGATATATTTTCGTGACTGGCATATTGGAAGGGAGTAGGTCACTTTTGGCTCGGTTTATGCAACTGCAGTCCATGATCTGAAATTTTACACCTCGTTGCTGGATTTATTGGTCAAAGAACAGTTTTCTGGTCTAATTTTGGGTGGAGATTTAAACTGGGCAATGGATCCAAAATTGGATCATTCTGAGAGGGGGGAAGGAAAATGGTGGTATGCAACAATGGCAGATGGGTATGTGAGAGTTGGATCTGGTGGATGCCTGGTGTACGGCTAATCCAAGGGTAAGAGAGTATACTTTTTACTCAGACCTGCGTAGAACATGGTCCCACCTGGATTACCTATATCTGACGAGAGAATGGTATACTCAAATGCGGGATGTTCGACATAGCCTCATACATGTATCTGACCATGCTATGGTTGTAGTGAAATTGTTGAGTAAGGAAAAGTGAGAGTCCCCCCACCCATGGAAATTCCCAACCTATATGGCTAGGAATCCTGAGTTTAAAACAGTATCTTGAAGAACAATGGGAATTCTATATGAATACGAATGACTCAGAAGAGGTCACCAGAACTAGGTTGTGGGAGGCGAGTAAGTCCTTTATGCGGGGGCGGGGGGGGATAATTATTGAGTATATGGCCTGACTCAAGAGACAAAAACAAGAGAAAAGGAGGGATCTAGAGGGAAGACCAAAGGAGCTGGAAAAGAGGGTTGCGGTGGGGTGGGGGAGAGACAGGGGAAGCAGCTAGAGATTTGGCTGTGGTCAGAGAAGCCTTGAACACCCATCTGAGAATGGAAGCTGGGAGGGCTTGCTTTTTTAATAAGTGGCAAATTTTTGAATGGGGAAATAAACCAGGACCAGTGCTTGTGAATCTTATGAGGGGTGGTGAAAAGGTGGTCCGGATCATGGGGGTAAAGGATAGGAATGGGATGTTACTTGGGGACACGAAGGGGATAAAGATGGCTTTTCGGGCTTTCTATCAGCAACTGTATCAAGCGGAGGCTACAGGTACCAGGGAGCAAATGCTGGAATTCCTTGGTAAGGTTAAGTTGCCGCAAGTAACACAAGTGCAGATGGCCAAGCTGGGTCAACCATTCGCTAGAGATGAGGTTTGGAAGGCTATTCGGGCACTGCAGAAGTGGAAGGAGAGTAGGCCTGATGGTTACCCTGTGGAGTATTACCTGCTGTTGGGAGGCCAGGTGGTGGGGTTGCTTAGTGAAGTCTACCAGCAAAAAGATGATGCAGGAACCATTGTTTTGCCCGATACATGCTATGGAGCCACCATCTGTCTTATACCTAAGGTGGGCAAGGATAAGAAGGATTGTGCCTCATATAGGCCAATCTCGTTGTTAAATATGGACTTTAAAATACTGGCCAAGGTTTTGGCCATGAGGCTGGAAGAAATGCTTCCAGGGGTGGTCCACCCAGACCAAACAGGGTTCGTGAAAGGCCACCAATCATATCATAATATGAGGTGCTTACTTAATGTTATATGGCGGGTGAACCGGGGGAAAGAGGAAATAGAGGATATCTCTATGGACACTGAAAAAGTGTTTGATAGGTGGAGTGGAGTATCTGTTTGAGATGATCAAACATTTGGTTTGGGTGGCCTTTACTGGGATGGGTGCAGGCGATGTATACAAGACCATGGGCACAGGTGATGGTGAATAGCTCCCTCTCTGAGAGATTTAATCTGAGAGGCGGCACAAGGCAGGAGTGCCTGCTTCCCCTCTTCTGTTTGCATTAGCGATGGAACCCCTGGCGATTGCAATAAGGGACTGTAAGGAGATTGTGGGGGTAGGGGGGATAAAAGGGTCACAGCACAAATTGGCTCTATATGCTGATGACATGCTGTTGTTTCTGAGGGACCTGGGATGATCGGTGCCTCCCTTGTTACAACTGGTAGAGGAGTTTAGCATTTTCTCCGGGTACAAGGTGAACTTTGGCAAATCAGAGATACTGTGGAGTCAGGGATCCGGGAGCGAAGTGAGGCAATGGAGCCTAAAGGTGGCAGACACTAGCCTGGTGTATTTGGAAGTACAGGTGGGGAGATCGCTGGAATCCCTGTATCACCTGAATTATACCAGACTGGTGAAAACCATAGAGGCAGACTTGAGAAGGTGGATGCAGCTGCCAGTGTTGTGGCTGGGCAGAATTAATCTCATTAAGATGAATATCCTGCCTGGGATCCTCTATCTTTTGCAGATGCTACATATAGGACTCAGAAGGGAGGGAGGACAGCAAAAGGTTGGAGAAGGCTTTTTCTGCATTTATATGGAGAGGTAAGCATCTGAGGATCAGCCTTCAAAGACTGAAGGCTGCAAGACAAAGGGGAGGTATGAACTTTCCTGATATGGGAAGTTACTTCCTGGCCATACAGCAACGGAATATAGCAGATTGGGTGCATAGACCTAGCATCGCTAGCTGGGCGGACTTGGAACAGGATACTGCCTGGGTTAATCTTACAGCTTATTTACATAGTAGGGGATTTAGGGCATATAAGATGGGAAGAGAAGTTAATCCTATGGTGGTACAGGTTCTGACGGCTTGGCAGCAACTTAGGAGGCAGGGTTGGATGCAGAATGGGGAAACGTTACTTTTGCCGGTTGCAGGTAACCCCTATTTTTTGCCAGGATACGAGGATAATGGGTTTCGAGATTGGGAAAGGAAGATTATTCATAGCATGAGTCACCTCCTGGAAGGTGGACAGATATGCTCTTACCGAACCCTGCAGAATGTGATGGGTGAGGGTAGTCGAAATATGTTTAGGTATATGCAGGTAAGAGCATACATGAGTAGTCTAGAAAGAGAGGAGAAAGGGGCATATAAATTGGATTTTGTAGAAACTATGATTTGTCGGGTCCAAGGTCAGGAGAAAGGCTTTATAGGCCGGGCAGTCAAAGAGGAAGCTCATACTCCTGATCGAACTGGTAGGACGAGGATACTGTGGGCGCAGGACTTGGGGAGGGACATAACTGAGGAGAACTGGAAATTGTTGCTCCCCCTGCATTCAGGGATTATGGCCTGTAACAAGTATAAGGAGGCCTACTTTAAGTTTTTACACAGGTTATACTATCTGCCTAGGATTGTGCACAAAGCACACCCTGGGATATCACCTCTCTGTGGTAGGTGTGGGGTGGACAGGGGAACTTATATGCACTGTTTTGGGGCATGTCACGTGTTGCGGAGGTATTGGAAATCGGTGGCCGCTAAGGTAAGCAGAGTTGCTGGTAGGGAGTTGCCAGTAGACCCTTTGGGATGCCTGTTTGCTGTTGAAGTGGGGGATGGGGATGAATGGTCATTGCTTCCAAGATGGATCAGAGTACTATTTGTGCTGGCATGCTATGGCATACAAGATACTTGGGTCTCCCAGGTTGTTCTCATGGTAGAAACCTGGAGGAAGTCAGTTCTGCAGAGTTTGGGACTGGGAAAGGTGAGGATAACTTCAGTAGAAGTTGGGCTCCATTCTTGGCCTCTCTCAGTGTGGAGGAGGGGTGGATCCTAAGGGCAGGTATCCTTAGCTGAGCAAGACATGAAACTAATACTGGGGACTACCACTGGGTAAAGCACTAGCACTTTAACTAATGGTAAAATCTAGAGGTCTATGGAAGGAAGAATGAATACGAAGTTTGGGTATGTGATCGCACCTTTGTGTTCTTTTTACGTTCTTTTGTATCTTTGGTTGTATTATATTACATGTTATGAGCCTTACTTGTGTTCATGGCTGCACCTTATAGATATAACATGTATGTATTAATGGATTTATATGTGGAGTGAATGGTGTGTGGCTGTTAATTCAAAATCTAATAAAAATATTATACAAAAAAAATAAGCACTGCATTATCTGCAATATTTAGTAGACTAACAACAAGGAAAAGTAAAAAAAAAAACAACAACTAGAAAACACTAAAGTTGAAACATAATTGGTGTAAATTTAGTGGTTTTAAACTTTTTTATTATAGTAGAGAGTTGCTGTTTAATGTCAACATAAGGCCCTAAACAGTATCCTCTTATCTTTGAGGTATCATAACCTGGTCCCTCATTCCAGTTAGAGTATTGTGCTTGGGGGTTAAGGGTTGCTACGTATGCCCCCTGCACATTTAAAATTAGCAGGAGACTGATTTGTTTCCATATCTGTGCCATTATTATGGAACACATTGCCCTCTATAATTAGCCACGCCCCCAATATATGAGGTTTGAATGATGAAAGACCCTGCTTTAGAGGTACATTTGATATGGTGAGAAATAATCATGTTACCGTAGAATTTACTTAAGCTGTCTCTGTATATATACTTATAGGGGGTTTCATATTTTATGCACTAAGAAATTGGTGTCACTGAATATCCCTGCCATGAACAAGAACCATTACCAAACAGTAACAGCTTTAACTGCTAATGTTCCCTCCATCTTACCTGGAGTAATCAGTTCTCATTTTAAAACTGAGAGAGAAAGTGTTGAGTCTTCTCATGGTATGTTATCATTTTCTTTACAAACAGAAAAAGAAATAGCATTATTTTAAGAAGGCACAAGTTGATTATTAATTAATACAAAAGATTAAGCTTTACTGCTGAAGTTAATCCTGATGTATGTAATGACATTAATAGCGGGATTATTATATTCAGTAAATTACCAAAGTGGTGCAACTTTAAACTTCATACATTATGCAGGTTAAGAGTCAGACTAGCAGTTATATGTGCAGTAGGCTATACAGCAGTCCTATACCAAGAGTTCAGTATGTCCCACAAGTTTAGAAACAAAGTTTCTGCAGAATTCTGTAACCCGGATGATGGTGCCATTCTACCTGTGGTCCCAGGGAAGAATAACTGCGTCAGTGTTCAAACATGGGAAAAGTCATCATCATGTTTTTCCCTTTAGCTCCTATGTGTTTTTAGGGCCTTCTTAAACAATAAAGTACTTTATACAGATCCAAACATGTAAAACTGGGCCATACATTTTGAATACAGTGACTGCTGTTCCCCCCATCCCAGCACCTGCACTGATATATTTACCAGTCCATTTATCTTCTTCAGGCATCTGTATCCGGCTCTGAACTTGACAGCATCCGTTTTACTGTGAATTCATCTCTTACTTTCACTGTTAGAACTCCTGACTCCACAGGATCCATAAATAGGTAATGTTTACTTGCATAAGCAATTTGCATACGAGCTGACATCATATGTGCATGATACACGCTGCCCCTAAACAGGCCTAGGAACCTATCAGAGCTTTACTGTTCATTTGGGTTATGAGAAGGTCAAGATATATCCATACCTGAGACTGTTGCTACATCAACTGTCCCAGCTGCTTTGCCACTTGCAGGGCTTTCTCGCTCTCCACCCAACACCACTAACAATGCCAGTGCCACCAGAGCAGTTCCTTGGACCCTTCCAGGGTTATTCAGCACACCTTCACTACTTGCAGAGTGTCTGCAATTTTTAGATTTCAGTTGGTCAGTCCTGAGCAAAAAACTTAGGATCCTCATCCTTGGCCCCTCTAGCAGCTTGTCTACGCTTATATTTACAGATCTAATGGTATTTTAAGCATTCTCTAGTCAGAAGCACAACAGGGTGTTTTCTTTTATCAGGCTGGACGAGGTTGCACCTGTGAGGGCATGTTCTTTTTTTTTTTTTAATTTAGTTGTTTAACCAGGTATAGCACACTAAGCTGAAAGCTTTTTTTACAGGAGCGACCTGGGAGCACAAGGAGGTTAAGTGACTTGCTCAGGGTCACACAGTATGCAAGTGGAAGCTGTGGGATTCAAACCCAGGTCTGGTCTGCTAGATGTCACCAGATCTGCAGCTCAGAGCCTTAGACAACTGCGCTATACTGCCTCCTTATGTTCAGCAGTGGTCATAGCTGCCTTCCATTCATCTTATACCACCATAATTTTTTGTACGCAGAACAGTGATCTGCATTACAAAATCCTCGTTTCTTATCAGTAGTTTGTATTGCTTTCATTAAGGCTGCATTTGTTGGTTGGTAGTCCACATTGATGGCAGGGGTGGCTTTGTCACTACTGGGTCCTGTTTTCTCCTTTCTGGATCTGGTGCCATCCTGCCATGGCTCCTCTATTGCTCCTTCCCATCTCAGCCCAGTCCAAAAGTGGAATCAAAATGTTCCGTTGTATATGATGCAGTCAGTTGAGGCAAATCCTAACAGTTAAATCATTTTAAAATGCTGTTTCCACACCAAAGCATTAAAGATATGAAAAGCTTGAGATCGGCCTCTTTCTAACTCAGTAGTTAGCCATGCCCTGCTGACCTGGCTTTTTAGGAAATAATATTTTTTTAGAATAATTTATGTTTGACTTCGGTTCCGCCCGGCTCTATGAGAGAGTAAAGCCCTAGCTGTGCAGCCTCATAGTATTAAAATACCTCCCTATTTCATTCAGGTTCAACAAACCATAATCAAAATGCCAGCGGAGGGTCAAAGATGGACTGGGGCATGAGATCTGCCAAAAAGACTGCAACTAATCCTACAGATGGAGCTAGATTAACCCGAGACCCACTGCATTGGGAGCAGAGCCCATCCCCCAAAAGCAAGCCTGGATCTGAGTACGACACAGACAGGGAGATAGAAAATGTAACCCACAATCGGTTTGAAATCTTGTTGAGAGAGATTCAGGGGTCCCGAGCAGAAAATAAAAGGGAACTTAAAAACTTATTACAAAAACTTTACAGGCTCAAGAAGAGAATTGAACATACAGAGGAGTGTATTTCTTCAGTGGAGGCTGCAACCCACCAGCTTGGCTGTACGGTTGAAACCCTCTTCTACCATAACTGAACTACAAGCCAAGTGTCTAGACCTTGAGGGTGATTCCACAGGGAAAACATATGGATATATGGGCTGGCTGAG